>CAWUFW010004822.1:0-1456412 GCA_963921515.1 Calotriton arnoldi
ACAACACCTTGACAGCCACCATCCGCTACATTGGCTGGCAAACATGTACACCACCAATGACATGGAAGCCCTGCTGGACGGCATCGCATACCTGACAACCTGTAAATTCGTCGGACCACAACGCAGGTTCCCCGAGTGACCTATGATGTCCAACCCCGCACCCATGTTTAGCTTCCGCACGGACTGGCCAGTCACCACCACAACAGCCATACCAAACGACCGGCAACTGTAACCACACCATCAACGACATCGCCATGACATCGGATATGACCGGGACATGCACACTGTTCCCCATCACATCCAGGAACACCGCATGCATCGTGGGAGGCAGTGGCATGGGCTCTGTGTATCGCACCCACATGGACGGAACTGCACGAACAACCAGGACACGACATGGATCCAGCGCCCATGGACACACACACCGCTCAGTGGACATGAATAGGTCGCCTGGAGTCTGTGGGTGCTGCACCCCTCCCACCCCCGCCCCGGGAATCCCATACCAGGACCTTTGCATGGACGACAAGTGCATACAACAACAACACGACCCCAGTGACTGTGACATGTCCAGTAACCACCACAGTGCAACAACAAGTGGCACGCCGCTGCATGCACGCAAGCACATGCCCTGATGTCATCTCACATGCACGCGTGCATGAGGAACAACCGCAGCAAACCTGTCACATGGAACTGAGATGGACTGTGCCCATGATGCCAAGCGGTCTGGTAGGCTACATGTATACCGTCTGTGTCAAAGTCCGCAGCTCCGCAGCTATACGTAAATGTACATTAGCACAGCCTTGGCCAAGCAGATGTCACTCTGAAGCCCACATCCCACATGCAACAGCCAATCACATGTAACCCCACACCCTATCCCATTTGCAATCATGCTCAGTATATCCTCAACATGTATTCCGCTGCCAGTAGTGTCCACTATACTGCATCACAGAGGACAGAAGACTCAATATAATGTTTGAAACCAAAACTGTCTCCGCTGACTCATTTCACAAGTACGAATGAGAGAGGATGAGAGTATGTGAAGTACACGGCAGTCGTGACATGACCATGTAGTCCACTGGTATTGGATGTCAACGCAAATGAGTAGCACTACTGTGGAAGACACACATGTGTCGTGTGAAGTCGTATGGACGCAGTGCTCAGGTGGGTGGGTGCGACGGGTAGATGCACACATGCCAAGTTGGAGCACGCCGTGTTGGGAGGGGTCATGAACAGTACACCACCGCTTCCCTGGGCATTGTGAGAGGACACCTGTCGGGGGAGTGAACACGTGTGTGCACAGCAGCCGGGCACACGTACAAAGCGGTACCAGGCGCACCTCAGCCCACCCTCTGTGGACAAGCTGGATCCTGTTGTGCGCCCGCCATGCCCCTTGACAAGGCACACACAGCCCCAGTCGACCAGGTGTAACCCCAACATAGTCAATCCGCACAGGCGATACAGGGCACGGGATGGCAGTGGAGCATGGTGTGTGAGAGGTCTCCTCGCGCTCCTCCTGGTCATATCACGCAGGCAATAGAACCTCAACGTCTAGCATGGCACAAGTCAAATGGAAGTGTAGGGGGACGCACCACAGCACGAGCAGCACTGACGCCACGGGAGGTGGCTCGCACCATCCCATCCATTGCCCATCATACCAACCACGCCACATGCCATTGCGACTAAGTGCAAGCGCGTGCGCCACCACCCCGAGCCCTCCCCAGAGAGGCCAAAGAGTGAATGTGTGGGCCATCAGCCGCAGACGGACGCGGCCTGGCCGCAAGGGCAGCCACAGCCACTGGGTGTCGCAGGTGGCAGATCCGGAAGGCGAAGACTGTGATGCATAGTCCATGCAGGCCGGGTCTCCATTTGGGGCACCACGCAGGTGGACGGCGTCCCGCCACACATCATACCCTGAGACAGCCCACTCGTGCAACTGGACCCACACATACACTCCTTGCCCTCTCTGGTGCGAGCTTGGGGCTGCCTGTGCAGGCGCTAGCCTCGCAGGTGAGCATGCATATTGGGGGAGCGAGGGGAGGACATGAGGGCTGGGGCGAAGATGACTGTATCACTGTCAGTAAGTACAAGGGATGACCCAGATGTGGAAAGGAAGAGACGTGTCCCGTGTGTACTGCAACTAGTCGCCAATCCAACTACCCCCCATGTCCGGAATGTAAGCCCGCACCTAGGCCCGCCCATCCGCCACATCGAACATACCACCAGCACGACAAACTTCCCATTCGAAACACTGACTGGGGGTGGCGACCAGTGTACAATCATGTGTAGCCTACCCACGCGTACATGTGGGCCCTCCATGATCCATGTCACCTGCGGCAAAGTCATGACATGCGCAATGAGGGAAGTGAGGAGAGCTGTCCGCCCCACGCGCAGAAGGTGCATCAGCTCCACAGACCCAGCAGCGAGTCCAGCAGGGGTCACATGTGCAGGGGCAGCTGTGCCTGGTGTGAAGGCACATGCATATAGACAGCACATCGACCAATGTGTAGTCTGCCCACATCTACAGTCCATCATCATGCGGACATAGGAATTGAACACAGGGCAACACATCTGAGTGGGTGCACCCACCGTGACCAACAATGCGCAATCATCGACGTACCCGCCCTGTGCATGGCCCCCCACCCAACGGAGGCACATCCAGTGCCACCATCCCACACACACAAGCCTTCCACGGAACATGCTGTGTCCAATGGTCAGTACAGAGTCAGCGCCCATCTGGTGGATCCTGAACAGGAGACACATGCACACACATGCCAGCTCCCACTATGTACGTCTGCCACCTGGCACGTGCAATGTAACCTCTCACCTGTGACGTGTGACTGCAAGCACACAGCCGTCTTGGCATGGGGCTGTCAATGTGGACACCTGTCAATGTTTCGGGAGGTGTGATCCGTACAGTGCTGTACATAGGGTGCAGTGCTGACACCTACTACTGTCTCATATCCCCTCGTGCCACAGGTCCCACTTGTTTTGGCCGCTCAGCCTGTGCCCACATCGTCGTCGTCGTGTGCCATACTCATCCAGCCGCGGAAGCAGTTCCATGCTCAGCAGACATTCATGTTGCCGTGGCGTTGCCGCTTGACGGATATGCAGTCAGTCCCCATCAGCACGCCCCGCAAGTCATTGGGGCCTAGATCCCCATGTGCATGCACATGGCAGTGGTTCGTATCACTAGCCATTGCCATTGTTGGGAGACCTGTGTAAGTGTATTGTGGCCGTGCCGTCCCAGCTTGACAGCTGGGCTGTGGCTCATGTGCTTGCTCAGTCATGTCAGTGATGTGTATGCGAAATTGCTATGTGTCGTGTTGCTTTGACATGTGTCCTCTGCCATTGTCCCTAGGCGGAGACCGAACATTGACCGCCCATACCAATTGCTGGCGGACATGGATGATACAGAGGTTATTAGGAAGTTTCGGCTGGACAGGCCAACCCTGCATCGACTGTGTGCCATGTTAGAACCCCATCTCCGACCCCGCAGGGTGTATCCGACTGCTGTCACCCCCACGGCTAAGGTGATGGCCGCCATGCATTTCTTCGCCACTGGGTCATTCCAGCACACAGTGGGCATTGGAGGAGGGATGTCCCAGCCCATGTTCAGCAAGGTGCTGAGGGATGTACTGGCAGCCATGATGCTGTACCGAAACAGGTACATCCGCTTCCCCAGGGCTCGTGAATTGGCGGCAGTGAAGGGTGCATTCTATGCCCTTGGCAGAATCCCACACGTCGTTGGAGCCAATGACTGCACACATGTCGGCCTTGTTCCACCACAGGCCACTGAGCACCTGTACCGCAACAGGAAGCACACGCACTCCCTGAATGTGCAAGTGGTGTGCCTTGCGGACATGGTGATCACCCACGTGTGTGCAAAGTTCCCAGGCTCGGCCCATGATGCACACATAATGCGCAACAGCATCTTGCCACGACTGATGTCCAATATGCAACAGGATCGTGCCTGTATTGTCGGTGAGTATGTGGAGTGGTGTAGCGTGCTGGTTGTGCGATGCTGTCCCCTGTCCAGTTGGAATAGCAACGGTTCTCTGTGTCCCTCACACCCAGGTGACTCTGCGTACCCGAATGGGGCATGGCTGCTCAGTCCATTGAGGAATCCTCGCACCCCAGCAGACGATCGCTACAATGAGGCACATGGGAGGACCAGACGTGTGGTCGAGCGTACCTTTGGCCTCCTCAAGTCCAGGTTCAGGTGCCTGGACCGCACCGGGGGTGCGCTGGCGTACTCCCCACAGAAGGTGTGCCAGATAGTGGTGGCGTGCTGCATGCTGCACAATCTGGCCATTCGGAAGCAGATCCCCCTCATCGTGGATGACGGAGATCAACCAGGGCCCCAGCCCGCAGACCAGGACAGCTCGAGTGAGGAGGACAGCGGAGAGGAGGAAGCTGGTAATGTGCAGCAGCAGCTCATCGCCCGCTACTTCACTTGACGGTGAGTCTCCATGTACGACGGCTGATGTGGCTGTATCTGTGCAGGTGTGTGTGTGCTGTGTCAGGGTGGCCGTTTGTTCACTGCGTGCTGTGTGTCAACGCTCCATGGCCAGGGGTAGTATGCCACTGTTGGTGGCTGTGGCATTGTGCCCTATTGCTCTGTGCGATGTGTGTACATTGCTTGTAGTTGTTGACATGTACTGTGTGATGGGTGTGTGACACACTCATTGAATGTGCTCCTGTTCTGTCTCCCACCCCTAGGTCCCTACAGGCCCTCCGGATTCAATTGCCATGCCACGCATCAGGTGCCTTTCCGCCCAAGGTGGCCGTTGTATTCCGTACAAATAAAACACAGGGCACAAACAGCAGTTAGTGAAAAAGGTGCATTTATTACAAACTGTGACATGTGATTGTGTGTAAGGTGATGACAAAAGTGGTGCGTGCAGTGACAATGAGCTGTCGGTCATGGCTGCGTGATGATCAGGGTGTACCCACTGGTTCTATGTCCATAGTCCAACACACACATGCCATCCAGATGGCTGTGTGGAGTGGGATCGTAGTCCAAGGCAATGCAGTGGCTGGTCAAGGAAGGCTGGCGGAAGGCTGGCTGGCTGCCTCACTTGCGCTTGGAGCGTGCAAAGTCCTCCCGGGAGATCTGTTTCCACTTCGGACGGCCCCTTCCACGCTTTGCGAGGGGGTGCCTGCTTGCGACATGCTGGTGGTTGAGGTGTGCTCACTGGCTGTGGACACAGGGGAACTGGACACTGCTGCTCCACCCTGCGCCCCGGCAGGTGGTGGCGGAGGGGAGCTGCTGTCCCTGGCTGTGACCTCACCGCCACCACCAGCTGTCCCATGAGGTCCACGATTTGGCCCATTCGGGCGTCCATGGACCTCAGCACCCCCAGCACCTCACGCGTGTCTGAAGCAGACCGGAGCCATTGTCCTTGGGCCTCTTCATAGGCCCCAAGGACTCTGGCCATTTGAGGCAGGGCATGGTTCCCAGGGGAGGCTGGCGTTTCCCTGACCCTGCTCCTCCTACCAGTCCTGCTGCCACCGGCCTGCCCACTAGCCACATTGCTCACCACGGTCCTCGCTGTGGCTCCCAGGGTGGATCCAGTCGGCCGGGCCACCACCTGCGCTGGGGCTGGTGCCAGCGAAGACGTGGCGGTGGTGGCGGTGGTGGTGGTCGGTGCGGCGATGGTGGCGGTTGCGGCAGTGGTAGTGGCCACAATGACCGTGGGTGTGGCCGCAATGACAGTGGCAGCAGGGGGCTGGGAATGTTCAGCAGCCCTGGATGATGGGTTGGTGGGTAGGAGGGGTCCTGGGGAGCGGCTGGGCCCTGCCACACCAGATGGGCCTGCTTGGTGGTCCGTGTCCGAAGAGGAGGACAGATCCTCCAGATCCGTGTGTCCTCGTTGGGGGCTTGTAGGCTGGCTGTGCTGGCTGCTGGCTCCATCCCCAGCATCCAGCAGTTCGTCACCTGTGGAGAGAATGAGATTTGTTATTGTGTTGCACCTGGCGAAGTATGTATTTGTCGTCTGACATTAACAGTTCGTGCAATCTCGTACATGGGTTTCCCGGAGGCGTGTGTGTGGCTGTAGCATCTGTAGTTGTGTGTGCTTGGCAATGGGACTGTGTGCTGTGCACATGTGGCATGGGACGGATTGGCCATGCCGATGGGTGTGTTGCTGTGCCCCTACTTATTGTGACTCTGGTGTATGCGGGCTCCTGGCCCATCCTGGGTCTGGTTTGTACTTTGCTTTTGGTGTTCAGATGGGACGCTTAGGAACGCATATGGCAACATGGGGGCCATGCCCCAGATTCGCATTTGGGAGGGAATATGCTTTTGGGGTTCAAATGGAACGCTTAGGAACGCATATGGCAACATGGGGGCCATGCCCCAGATTCGCATTTGGGAGGGAATATGCTTTTGGGGTTCAAATGGAACGCTTAGGAACGCATATGGCAACATGGGGGCCATGCCCCAGATTCGCATTTGGGAGGGAATATGCTTTTGGGGTTCAAATGGAACAGCTTAGGAACGCATATGGCAACATGGGGCCATGCCCCAGATTCGCATTTGGGAGGGAATATGCTTTTGGGGTTCAAATGGAACGCTTAGGAACGCATATGGCAACATGGGGGCCATGCCCCAGATTCGCATTTGGGAGGGGATATGCTTTTGGGGTACATGCTGTGAGCCATGGGTGCCGAACGTGACATGTGTTGTGGCAGCATGACAGTGCATGGTTTGAGGTGTGTGCATGCTTGACATGGCCTGCATATTTGCTGTCTGTTGTGATTACTGGACATGGCATTGGACGCATCGTTATGAGTGAGTGATGGTTGTGTGCCAGCCAACGTATTGCAGTTGTCCCATCTCCTTGGTGTGCGTGCTGCCCTGTGCCATGTGCATCACTGCAGTGCTCGGGGGGTGTGGCCCATGTTGTGTGTTGTTGCTCACAGTGTGTCGTGCGCTTCATTGACTTCTGGCACATGGTTGGTCATGGGCATGTATCTTGGCGTGACTGCTGTATGTGTGGCAGCTGTGCGGATGACATGCCTTTCATGAGACTGGGGCTGACGGATGGGATGGATGGTATGTTGTATGTGCATGGTGTGTCAGTGAGTTTGATGGGTTCAGTGGTGTTCGTGTGCATTTATGTTGTTCCGCTCTGTTGCGTCTAGTGTTGTTTGTCTTACATAGGCGTAGTTGTGGGGTGTGTGGTTGACAGGCAGTAGGGGCTACATGGACAGGACTTCAATGGTGTTTCGGTTGTGTGTGATGAGTTGCACAGTGGCTGCCGTGTGGTACTAGATTCAGTGTGGCTTGTGCATGCAGACGTGGCTCCTTGGGTGTTGCTATGTCTGTGATGGGTCATGTGGGGTGTGAGTCTGTTGTTCATGTCCGTGTGCACATTGTTCACTTGTTCGTGACGGTGGGCGGTGCTGCGTGTTCGTGTGCTACGTGACATGTCCCATGTGTTGGTCGTGTTATGGTCCTCATGCCTCCAGTAATCCAGCCCTGTCCAGTTTCCCACCTGCAAGTTGTTCGTGCGTGCACTGTACTGGATGCCACATGGCTCTAAGCGGGGGGTGCTCCATGTTGCAGGTCTGTGGGGGTGGGGGGTGTTGTGGGTCGTGGGGGTGGCTGGACACCCACTGACACCGATTGCTGTGGACCGTGATGTCTGCCTTTCGGCTGTCGTTGTGCACTGCGGTGGCTGACACGTGGCTGTGGGGTGTGGGGGATGCTCCTCCTTGCTGTGCTGTGGGACTGGGGCCTGGTGTGTGTTGTACTTGGGCTGTCCACCCTCCCACCCACTGCACTTTGTGTTCCTGCCACTTACCTGTTACTTGTCGGTTAGTGCAGCTGTGGCGGACACATGGGTGTGGTGGGTGCTCGTTGTGGCGCTTCTGGCATATTTGGGGACCTGTTGGTGGTTACGTGGCTGGCTGAGTGTACACATGTCCCCACGCATCTTACAGTTGTTCGGTTTGGGCTGTGTGTGGTGGTGTCTGTTGCATGTGTGTGTGATGTGTTGTGTATTGTGTGCTGGACATGGGGGTGTTTGTCCCTGGGAGCTGTGGCATGGTAGTTGCGCATGTGAGTACATAGCGGTGTGCTGGTATACATTAGTTTGTACTTACCAGCCTCCACTCCCCTGCTAATCCGGCGAGGATCTCCGGATGTATTACGACTCGCACCTTCTCCTCCCACGCTTTGAAGGTCTTAAAGAGCGCGGGATTCCCTCCGCCAGTGACGGCAGCCAGCTCTCTGTTTTTGCCCTCCTTCTTCTTGACCAGGCTCTTTACGTCATTCCAACGTTTGTTTATTTCACCTCTGTTCCTGGGCAGGGTCCCGACTGCATTGACCTGGTCTACGATCCGGTTCCACATTCTGTTTCTGGTGGCTAGTGGTGTGTGCTGGACCATGTTCCCATAGATTTGTGGGTACACCTTGATGATCTCGTCGACCATGACCGTCAGCTCAATGGGCGTGTACTTAGGCATTCTTTGTGGTGCCATGGTGTTTGTGGTGCTGGTGCGGTGTGTGTTGTGTAATGTGCAGGGGGTTTGTGGTGCCGGTGTTTGGTGGTGGTGGTGGTGGTGGTGGTGGTTGTGATGTGTGCGTTTCTGTGGTGTGCTGCTGTCCTTGCTGTGTCACTGTGTCCTCTCCTCTCTAGTTTGCAATGTAGCAAGGGGTTGTGGTCTGTGGGAGTGCTGCTTTTGTACTCACCTATGTGGGTGTGTCCTCATGGTCTGTTGTTTTCAGGTGTGTTGTGTCTGGGGTTCTGGCCTTTGTATTTTTTGTTTGTCCGGGGGTGTTTTCGGGATGTGTACTGTGCTTGTGTATTTGTGCGTGCCTTGCTGTGTGGACTTGTTGGCCATGTTGTGTGCTATTGGTTTTGTGTGCGGATGGTTTCTGTGCAGGTACGTTGGCGCCATGGCTTCTGCCGTGTCGATTCTCATCGGCGTTGTTTGCGCTGGCGGGCGGTATATTTGTGGGTTTTCCGCGCTCATGTCGGTGCGATCGTAATTTCACGTGCGGTGTGTCGGCCGTGAGGGCGGGCGGTTTTGTGTTGTCGTGCGTGTTTCCGTCTGTGGCGGGCGGTTTGACTCCGACTCGGACGTTGGCGGGCGGTATTTTGTGTGATTTTTCCGCCGATGGCGGTTTTCGGTTTGTGTAATCGTAATGGCGTGGTCGGTGTTCAGGCGGTGTGTGCGGGCGGATTTTTGCCGCTTCCATGCCTGGCGCATTTATTTACGCCGGGTATCGTAATGGGCCCCTTAGTTCATGCCGTGTGCCCTTGCTTTGGCGTAATTTCCACCTGGGAGTGCATCCCACCTAGAGGCAACTCTTTTTGTATTTTGTACAGCAGCCTGCCTGGTCGCGGGATTGCACCACCGCGATACACTTGCGGGTCCGCGTCTGCTTTATTGGGGCAGCTAACTGTGGAACAGGAGGTGCCTGTTATATGCAGGGGTGCCGGCGCGAACATCGGCAATCCTTTTAAAGACATTTTTGAATGTGAGTGCCGGCGGCGACCCACTTGGGTTTTACTGAACCACCAGTCCCAGGAAGCATTGCTTCAGGTGGTTCACCTGAGCATAATTATTACGGGGATTTACTAGTGGTTGCCGCACGCCGGCACGTCACATGGTCTGCCACTGAAGAGGGCGTTGGCCCGAAACACGTCTGGCAGGATACCAGAAAAGGACTTTGTTCATGCCGTGTGCCCTTGCTTTGGCGTAATTTCCACCTGGGAGTGCATCCCAGCTAGAGGCAACTCTTTTTGTATTTTGTACAGCGGCCTGCCTGGTCACGGGATTGCACCACCGCGAAACACTTGCGGGTCCGCGGCTGCTTTATTGGGGCAGCTAACTGTGGAACAGGAGGTGCCTGTTATATGCAGGGGTGCCGGCGCGAACATCGGCAATCCTTTTAAAGACATTTTTGAATGTGAGTGCCGGCGGCGACCCACTTGGGTTTTACTGAACCACCAGTCCCAGGAAGCATTGCTTCAGGTGATTCACCTGAGCATAATTATTACGGGGATTTACTGGTGGTTGCCGCACGCCCGGCACGTCACATGGTCTGCCACTGAAGAGGGCGTTGGTCCGAAACGCGTCTGGCAGGATACCAGAAAAGGACTTTGTTCATGCCGTGTGCCCTTGCTTGGCGTAATTTCCACCTGGGAGTGCATCCCACCTAGAGGCAACTCTTTTTGTTTTATATATATATATATATATATATATATATATATAGGTAGATAGATAGATGGTGAGCAGTCAAAATATCGAAAATTAAATATCGATATACACTAATATCGAGGTGACAATATCGAAGGGACAGAATATCGATGGACAGAATATCGACTCTAAGGTAAGTAATATCGATTTTTTTATATCGATGTAAGTAATATCGAGTTAGTAATATCGAAATCAAATATATCGATGTTACTAATATCGATGTTACTAATATCGATATTTGTATTATTGTTATGTATTTTGTTATGTGTTTAATATGTATGTGTTATATGTGTTTTTGTTAAGTGTTCTACTTGTGTAAAAATATATGTATACAATTGTTATATGTTAATAATGTTTTTTTAAGTTTTTTTTTTTAGTACCGTAGTGGGTTGTGGGTTTATAGGGGAATAGGGTGGGAAGTAATTTAATTATACTAAATTAATTATTAATTTTTAGGAATTATAAATTAATTTTAATTATTTTTGCGTTTAAGTTCTGTAGTGGGTTGCGGGTTTATAGGGGAATAGGGTGGTAAGTAATTTAATTGTAATTAAGTTATAATTTATTTTAATTAATTGGTATTGATAATTATATTATTGTTAATTAATTAATAATTGGTAATTAATTTTTATTAATTGGTTATTAATTTTTATTAATTGGTTAATTGATCATTATGTTAAGTGTATTATTTTATTATTGGAGTGTGTTGTGCGTTTATAGGAGAATAGTGTTGGAAGTAATTGAAATCTAATTAAGTAATTATTAAATTTATTGTTGGGTATTGATAATTAATTTATTGGACATTAATTATTAATTGGTAAAAAATGTAATTAGAATGTTTTGGTTCTATAAATTAATGTATTGTTGTTTTATCATTAATTGGTAATTAAATATTATTAAATATTATTTATTGATACATTTAATTAATATATAAATTAATCGATAATTAATGTTTAATAATTATTATTATTGGTATAAAAAAGAATTTACTTGTTCAATATTAGTTAATTGGTAATTAAGTTGTAATAATTAATATGTTTTTTGTTATTAAAAATATTTTATTGTTCAATATTTATTATTTGGTCATTAATATTTATTAGTTATTATTTATTGGAATTTATTATTAATTTATTGTTAATAAATGTTCCATTGGTAATTATGTTTTTAATAATTATTTATTGGTATTGGTAAATAGTTTAGAGTTATTTAATAATTCATTAATTATTTAAAAACATTATTTTATTTATAAGTATGTTATTTTTAACTTCTACGCTATCCAACACTTTCCCTACTGTTGCACTCTCTGGAGTTGGAATTGTAATGTTTACCCCTACGCTATCCAACACTTTCCCTACTGTTGCACTCACTGGAGTGGGAATAGTAATTTTTACCCTCACGCTATCCAACGCTTTCCCTACTGTTGCACTCTCTGGAGTTGGAATAGTAATTCTTACCCCTACGCTATCCAACACTTTCCCTACTGTTGCACTCACTGGAGTGGGAACAGTAATCTTTACCCTTACGCTATCCAACGCTTTCCCTACGGTTGCACTCACTGGAGTGGGAATATTAATTTTACCCTCCCGCTATCCAATGCTTTCCCTACTGTTGCACTCCTGGAGTGGGAATAGTAATTTTTACCCCTACGCTATCCATACTTTCTCTACTGTTGCACTCTCTGGAGTGGGAATAGTAATTTTAAGCTCTACGCTATCCAACATTTTTCTTACTGTTGTTTTTTGGGAGTTGCAATAGTAGTTTTATTCCCTCCGCTATTTAATATTTTTGTATTATTTTAGTTAATGTAGTATATAATTAATTTAAAAATATTAAAAGTAAATTTAATTTTTTTAATTTGTTATACATAATTATTTAATTTTTATTTATGTTATTGTTTTATGTGTATAGATGTATTTGTAATTTATAATATTTTTTAATAATTTATAATTTATTAAAATAATTATTAAGTAAGTATATATATTATATATTATATGTATATGTTTAATTAATGTTTTATTAAATTATATATATTACTTATTCATTTTAAACATTATAAAATATTTTTAACTGTTTATTTTATTTATAAGTATTATTTAATTTATTTTACATATTTTTTTAACAAAAAAAACCCGATATTTTTAATAACGATATTTTTGACATCGATATTTTTTTTCCGATATATTTGTACTTACCATGTTGTAGATAGGATATCGATATTGTTGACATCGATATTCTTGCTCCGATATTTTTGTAGGTCAATTTTTTGACCTTCGATATTTTGTCAGTGATCCAGATAGATAGATAGATAGATAGATAGATAGATAGATAGATAGATAGATAGAAATAAAATATATATAATATTTTCTTGGAGCAGTTTCGTAATATATATAAAAAGTACTGGAAAAGTTGTTGCGAACCGAAATCACCAAATGGTGGGAGTCAAAATCACTGCAAAAATACAGAGATGCGGGCCGAGTCCCCCGTGGACTCAGAATAATGTTGGTGCCAAGCTTCGACAACCCAAATCCTGACATGCTCAAAGAATGGGCGGAGAACAACTTGGAGGCATCTTTGAGGTTGGTCAACATCCTGATCAAATACGCCGAAATCGATCGCTCAAAAACACTAACAGAGATTGAGCGCATCAACGCTGAGCTCAGCAGCTGTGAACAACAGGAAGCAATAACAAAAGGCAGAGAGGAGATTGCTTCCCACCTCAAAAAACACGAGGAAACCATTAAAACGCGAAAGGTATTTAAATTTGCCCGCGATAAAGCGGACTATGAATGCGGGCAAATATTCACCTTTGCCAAATGCTACGACAACATCAGGAAACAAAGACTTAACAAATTGCCTCAGCAAAATGCGCAAACAACAACTCTTTCTAGCGTTGATGGCACAGTCTCTGCATCGATGTCAGATCTGAGCTCAGCATTGGGAAGTGGCTCAGAATCAGATGACGGAGGATTCAGGGGCACCACGACTGAAGGAGCGGGTGCCAGCTTGGCTCAAGAACTTGATTTTTTAGTCCTGGACCAAAGGCAAACACTCAGACCAAGGGCACCAAAGAATCAAAGCGCAGACGCAACCGCAGGAGGCGCGAAAGGAGAAAAATCAGAAAAACCAAAGCAAGGAAACAAGAGGAGAGGAAACTGGAGGCGTTAGGCAGCACAGACACCAAGACAATCATCAACCTGAGCAACATCAATCTCGCGGAGGCGGAAAAACAACTTCTCTCACTTGGTCTCACTTTTTGTCCGGAAAGTAGCTTTGATTATTGCAGCACCTGCATTGATGTATATAAATTCATAAGAAAACTCAAGCTCATAAAATTCTTCAAACAAAAAAGTAGCGGCAACGTCCAGAATACACCCAGTAACCCGTCACCCTCAGATACAATCCTCACAGTCTCTGACATTCCAATCATACGTACTCTAATTGAGCTAGAGTCCGCTGAAGGAACAACTGCCACGCAACAAAGCTCAAGCGATGTAAGCATCACAGATACCGTGAGAGTACCAAGTCCTTTCAAACCGCACTCTACCTTTACACCAATCATGCCAAGAGATGCGATTGACATTTTCAGCGACGTCATCACTGATGAATTAAAATCCCTGCATCTCAGGAAGAAACGCAAGCGACACAAAAACACCCGCCCAGAGAATAATCAAGGTTATCACAACCTAATGAGAAAACTGCAAAAAGAGAATGAAGTGATCATCAATAAAGTGGACAAGGGGGGTAATATTGTCCTGTGGCCACGACATTTGTACCTCGCAGAAGCTGACAGGCATCTTACAGACCACCAGTGTTACAAAACTTCCAGCCATAAAGAAGTAGCCACAAGCAATAAAGATCTAAGAAAGCACCTTAACTCCTACAGAGCGCAAGGGATTATCAGTAAGGATGAATTTTCTTTCCTAAACACAGATTCCCCGGTGCTCCCGATCCTGTACTTCCTACCCAAAGTACACAAGAACTTAGATCCCATACCTGGGCATCCCATCATCTCGGCCAAAAAGAATATGTGCGAAAACATCTCCAGATATGTTGACTACTTCTTACAAGATATGGTCTCAAGCCTACCAACATACCTTAGAGACACAAATGACTTTTTATTGAAAATCAAAGATATCCCATGGTGCAATGACTATCTGCTCATGTCGCTCGACATCACCTCGCTTTATACAAGCATTAGCCACAGTGATGGTATCGCAGCATGCAAGCACTTTCTGGATAAAAAACCGATAAAAAACCGATAAACTGCTATAAACACAATGAATTCTTGCTCTTCCTCATTGAATGGTGTCTGTTCCACAACTACTTCCTATTCAACAAAAAAGTGTACCAGCAATTAAGGGGAGTGGCCATGGGAGCGTGCTTTTCGCCGAGCTACGCTTGTCTACATGTAGGAGCTTGGGAGGAACAGACTCTGAGGGGACACCTGCACGAAACCTGGAATAACAATGTAATCACCTGGTTAAGGTTTATAGATGATGTCTTCGTCATCTGGAAGGGGGACACCATCAGTGCAAAAGCGTTTATTGAAACTATCAAACACCCTCAACCTTGAATTCAATGCCAACATCAGTAAAACATCTATTGAATTCCTTGATGTAGAGTTATTTGTGGGAGGTGGCAAACTGAACTCTAAACTACATAGGAAGCCAACGGCAGGGAACTCAACACTTCATGCCGCCAGTTTTCACCCTAAACACCTTATTGCAAGCATCCCCTACGGAGAAATGCTACGCCTGCGTAGGATCTGTAGCTCACCCACTGATCTAACACAATGTCAGGAAGATGCATTCCAGCGCTTTAGAGCTAGAGGTTACTCCATAGCCAACATCAGAAAAGCCATGAACAGAGCCAACTTAATTCCTAGGGAAGACCTCCTCACAGTAGGTCATGAAGTTGACACTAACATCCCCATTCTAGAGCAGAAACAAAGTATCACTTCCAGGCTCATCACAACATTCAACACAGAGGCCCGCAACATCAGATCAGTCATTAACAAACATTGGGGCATCATTAGATCAGATCCCATCCTAGGCCCAATAGTGACACACCAGCCTGATATTACTTACAAGCGTGCATTCTCAATGCACGATGCCCTGGTGAGAAATAGTCCAGAGGTCATATCGAAAGGTAACTGGCTGACAGATACCAAAGGATTTGTCAAATGCAATAGCCGCAGGGCTTTTAAATTTGGTAAAAACATTACCCAAGTAGATTCAGCTTTCAGACAGAATCCCCTCATCATTAAACATCGCCTCACATGTAAGACTGAGTTTGCTATCTATCTGCTTGTCTGCGGAGAGGAGTGGAGAGGTGTGGTGCAGCGGCCAGGGCAGCTGACTTCGGAGCACAGGTTTCACAGTTCGATCCCCGGCTCCGGCGGCAGCTTAGCTCAGCACCATGTGACTCTGGGCAATAGCTCACTTAATTTCCACGACGGCCCCCAGCGCCTTGAGACCCGTAAGGGTGAGTAGCTGCGCTATATAAAAACTGACTTACTTTACTCATGCAACCTTTGGTACATTGGCAGCACTAAGCTACCAGTACACCAACGCATCCTACAACATCTCAGGGCCATAGTCAACAATGACTCAGCATACCCTGTAGCGAGACATTTCAAGGAAAAGCACAGTAACAACCTTAACCATCTACATTACTCTGTAATTGATTGCATACCAGCACTTATGAGGGCTGGCAACCGGGAGAAGCTCCTGCGACAACTAGAGAGCAAATACATCATTGAATTTATTTAATACTAAGTGCCCCGCAGGACTGAACATCAGTGAGGATATGCACAACTTCCTATAAAACGGAGTCACACATGATTTTTAAACTAAAACATATTATATCATCTAATAGCATTTAGGCCTATGGTGTCCACTTAAACTAATTAAATTCATGAACCCACTTAAAATATCTCAGAAAATTCGGAACTGCATCTGTCTGTAACCTTGGCTCCCATCTCTGAAACCCGATACTATTTGTGCATTTGTGCCATGAATTTTGTATAACCTAACTTCTTTTCCAGTACACTGATTAACTTATGTTTTGTATGTATATGACTTAATATACTTTGATTTGAGCATGACATTTGTAACCTACTACTATGAAAACCCACGCGTGATTGTGTCAAGTGGGCTTTGTTAATAATTGAAACAATTGTAGTTTCTTGATTACACATATAGCCTGTGTGTGAATATCTATTGAACACATTGGACCATACTGCTCCGCCCAATTTTGCCAACTAGTATTCACACATAGTCTCACTCTTTTAACCCAGCACTCCCCTCCCTTTCACATTACACATTATTAGCACCCACGTATGAGTAGTACCAGTTGACTTTTTAACATTTTTTTCCCCACACATGGCACCAAGCGGTAAGAAACACATTATGGCTGGCATATATATATTTTTTCGCGGCGCTTTTTAAATTTAATTAATTTTAATTTGATATACCGCAAACGGCACAACCCACTGAGGTAGAATAGATCACCCGGCATAAGATATACTTCAACACATGAGTGTACACCTGGCAATAGTTAGCCTGCCCAAATATACTCAGCCTCTTTGAGTTAGATCACGCCCGACCATTGTGACACTCCATTCACACATGGGTTACTTACCGTGATCTCCGCATTTGCCTCGTATTTCCACGGCTTTAGGACTCATGAAACCTTATCGCGAATGCAGTGGCGCCGCAAAACACATAGGGGGCCGATTCCGATCTCGGTCGGAGGCGCACCCAATACCATTCGGTCGGGAAAAAAGCCATGCGAATGCCTGTTTCCCGACCGATCCGTACATCATACCAAACGAGTAAGTACGATGCGCACAACAGCACAGAATCCGGCCGAGTCGTACTCACCCAATCCAGGTCCTGTTCTCCGACCGAGGCGAATCCGGAAACGCAGAATCGAGTCGCACGGAAGGGAAAATGCAGCCCCGTCCGGCCGAACAAGTACGATGCGCTTTCCGTACGCGCCGAACCCGTCGCTACGTCCGGCACGTCAAAGCTTCCGGGAGAGGCACACATAAGCTCCGATTCGCGCCACAACACGATCCACGGCTACGAGGCGAACACGCCAGCGACGAGGACGACGCGAAGCAACGAGAAAGACGAACGACACGAACCAACCATGAATCCCTTCGTCCCGATCCTACCAATATTCTACATTTACCACCGGAACAGGCACGGACGCGTACGGCGCAGAAGGTAAGTCAGACACCAACCACAAAAACATACAACACGTACACGACACATCACACACACACAGAGGGATGCAGAATTTACTTACACCAGCAACAACAGCACCATAGGGGCGGGATGCCCATCACCAATGCCACATATGCACACAGGGGCCTGGATGCGCACCACTACTACCACCCCTACCCAGGGGGGGCTGGATGCCTACCACTACTACCACCCTTAGCCAGGGGGGTGCCAGATGCCCACCACTACTACCACCCTTACCCAGGGGGCTGGATGCCTACCACTACTATCACCCTAAGCCAGGGGGTGCCAGATGCCTACCACTACTACCACCCTTAGCCAGGGGGTGCCAGATGCCCACCACTACTACCACCCTTACCCAGGGGGCTGGATAACTACCATTACTACCACCCTTAGCCAGGGGGGTGCCAGATACCCACCACTACTACCACCCTTACCCAGGGGGCTGGATGCCTACCACAACTACCACCCTTACCCAGGGGGCTGGATGCCTACCACTACTACCACCCTTACCCAGGGGGTGCCAGATGCCCACCACCACTACCACCCTTACCCAGGGGGCTGGATGCCTACCACTACTATCACCCTAAGCCAGGGGGTGCCAGATGCCTACCACTACTACCACCCTTAGCCAGGGGGTGCCAGATGCCCACCACTACTACCACCCTTACCCAGGGGGCTGGATGCCTACCACAACTACCACCCTTACCCAGGGGGCTGGATGCCTACCACTACTACCACCCTTAGCCAGGGGGTGCCAGATGCCCACCACCACTACCACCCTTACCCAGGGGGGCTGGATGCCTACCACTACTATCACCCTAAGCCAGGGGGCTGGATGCCTACCACTACTACCACCCTTAGCCATGGGGGTGCCAGATGCCCACCACCACCACCACCCTTAGCCAGGGGGCTGGATGCCTACCACTACTACCACCCTTACCCAGGGGGGCTGGATGCCTACCACTACTATCACCCTAAGCCAGGGGCTGGATGCCCACCACTACTACCACCCTTACCCAGGGGGCTGGATGCCTACCACTACTACCACCCTTACCCAGGGGGGCTGGATGCCTACCACTACTATCACCCTAAGCCAGGGGGCTGGATGCCCACCACTACTACCACCCTTACCCAGGGGGCTGGATGCCTACCACCACTACCACCCTTAGCCTGGGGGGCTGGATGCCTACCACTACTACCACCTTTACCCAGGGGGGGCTGGATGCCTACCACTACTATCACCCTAAGCCAGTGGGGCTGGATGCCCACCACTACTACCACCCTTACCCAGGGGGTGCCAGATGCCCACCACCACTACCACCCTTACCCAGGGGGCTGGATGCCTACCACTAGTACCACCCTTACCCAGGGGGCTGGATGCCTACCACTACTATCACCCTAAGCCAGGGGCTGGATGCCCACCACTACTACCACCCTTACCCAGGGGGCTGGATGCCTACCACCACTACCACCCTTAGCCAGGGGGGCTGGATGCCTACCACTACTACCACCCTTACCCAGGGGGCTGGATGCCTACCACTACTATCACCCTAAGCCAGGGGGCTGGATGCCCACCACTACTACCACCCTTACCCAGGGGGCTGGATGCCTACCACAACTACCACCCTTACCCAGGGGGCTGGATGCCTACCACTACTACCACCCTTAGCCAGGGGGTGCCAGATGCCCACCACCACTACCACCCTTACCCAGGGGGCTGGATGCCTACCACTACTATCACCCTAAGCCAGGGGGCTGGATGCCTACCACTACTACCACCCTTAGCCATGGGGGTGCCAGATGCCCACCACTACTACCACCCTTACCCAGGGGGCTGGATGCCTACCACTACTACCACCCTTAGCCATGGGGTGCCAGATGCCTACCACCACTACCACCCTTAGCCAGGGGGCTGGATGCCTACCACTACTACCACCTCTACCCAGGGGGGCTGGATGCCTACCACCACTACCACCCTTACCCAGGGGGCTGGATGCCTGTCACTACTACCACCTCTACCCATGGGGGCTGGATGCCAACCACCAACACCACCCCCACTCATAGGATGGACAATGCATGACACAACCAGCACACCACAACCTAGGGAATGCAAGAAAAAGACATCCCCCAACACCATGACAAGCGTGTGTAGACTGTGTCAAATGCCTACAACACTGAACATGACTTTGAACATACAATGTGACCCCCTATCACATGTGCCACACATATATGTGTGTGGCCCCCACAATGCAAGCAGGCCATGACCATTGTGGCAATGGGGTCCAAACCCCCATCATCACAGTGACCAAAAGGTAAGTGTGGGGTCCATAGCTGAAGCACATTTTGAACATTGTGGCAATGGGGTCCAAACCCCCATCATCACAGTGACCAAAATGTAAGTGTGGGGTCCATAGCTGAAGCACATTTTGAACAGTGTGGCAATGGGGTCCAAACCCCCATCATCACAGTGACCAAAATGTAAGTGTGGGTCCATAGCTGAAGCACATTTTGAACAGTGTGGCAATGGGGTCCAAACCCCCATCATCACAGTGACCAAAAGGTAAGTGTGGGGTCCATATCTGAAGCACATTTTGAACATTGTGGCAATGGGGTCCAAACCCCCATCATCACAGTGACCAAAAGGTAAGTGTGGGGTCCATATTTGAAGCACATTTTGAACATTGTGGCAATGGGGTCCAAACCCCCATCATCACAGTGACCAAAATGTAAGTGTTGACAAAGAAAAAGCTGCAACTGCCAAACTGCATGGATGATTCCTGGTCACAGAACATAAAACACATCAGTGGCAAAGTAGTGCATGTGTCCCATTGCAACATAGATTGGGGGAGGCAAATACTGCAGTGCAAATAAGACATACCTATGGCCATGTGCAGACAAACAACACCCATGGGGGCTGACACAGTCAACATTCATCAATGACACAATGACAGAAGTGACCATCAGAATGCAGACCCACATATTTGCACCAATGGGCACACAAATGCAGATACCCTGTGGAGACTGTAGATGTGAGGTGAACAGATACCATACCATGGCAGCAATGGGACACACAAACCATGATCATTGTGCTGACTGATGACCTAGGAGTCCCAGGGACAGCAGGGGAAACCCACCAAACTACATACAGCGAATGGCACACCTAAGATATGCCAATGCAGTGGTGCAGATGCACAAACACAAACAGGCAGACCCACACTGCACATCAAACACAACAGGTGAGGGGGGGTGCCAGTGTCCCCAGGCAACCACACAACACATGAGGAGGCCTGAACACCAATTATACAGATGTGCATACAGTGCCACACAAAGGTAAGGTAACTCATGGATCCAAATCCCCTATGTGGGCAATCAGGCATTGTCAGATGAGAGGGAGCACAAATCACACATGTCACACAGGCACGTAGGAACAGCAACTGACACAGCAAGACACAGACACACCACAGCACTACCCCCAGGGCCCCCACAATGTGGTGACCCTGGGCTGCATTACAATCCCACTGTGATGACAAAGCTAAATGTCGTTCACACTGTGAACCACAGTTATGTGTCCTGAGCAACAAACTACCATGACACCTACACAAGCACAAATCAATCAGCACGGCCAGTAAGCCAAGGCCAACATGGAGGCAGGGGTCTAGTCGGGCAACAACTCTCATCTGCACACACTCAACACCACACACCTCGACCTCCAACAATGTGCAGCAGTGAAGCACACATGCACTAGTGACATTGCACATGCACCCATGACAATTCCAGGGTGGTGGGTGGGAACCAAGGTGCAGAAACACATCACACATGGCCACTCAATAAGACTCCTGAATGTCTGACACACTGCACACTACGCTGTACATGGACATGATGGCAATACCACACCAACCAATGGGATCCCAGCCACAGTCACACACCAATGAAGAAGCCAAGGTCACCCACAAAGAACACACATAGACAACTACCAACATTGCAGCCCGGACCCTGAGGAGTGCCAGCAGTCACACACACAACATGTCACAATCACTGAAAGATAACACAAACTGGAAATCACATGACAGGTGCAAACAACAAGTGCCAAGGGAAACCTGACTGTGACCCATCTGCGTCTGCACACAAACTCAGCCCTGACAGCAAACACACCTATGGGTGACACCCTGATGACCAGTAATGTGCCATGCACCCACATCACAGAGAACCCAGGGAGAAGACTTTGGGGGAACATAGGTCAACTCAGCAAGCATCACAAACAGGTACAACACTAGGGATCACAGCATGCACAGCAAAACGGAAGTGAACACACAGACATGCTCATACAACACACACCTTGGGCACAGGCAATGTCACAGGAGTACACACTGCCATGAGGGGACTCCACTCCTGTGTGAGGAAAGCTGTGCCATATGTTGCCTCAGTAGGGCCCCAACATGTCAGCTGAGCACTTGGTCACACAATCAACACTTAGCACCAAATGAAGGCTCCCGTCACATCAGCCTGGTCATGGAAGTGCCAACGAAATCATCAGCACAGATCCAACACACTTGTATAGCAATGTTGCACTGACAACACAGATGAGTCCTTCCCCATTGATGCCCAAACCTGCATGTCCAGTGGAGATGGCCACACGGTCAGGGAAGTAGACGAATTGAACAATGGCAGGCACAACAGATGTGCAGGGGTGGAAGCCACAGATGTGAAATTGCTAATGTAAGTAGGAAATCCCATTGCCAAATACTGAACACATGACACCCTCAGATGCTGCTATGGATGACATGGATACACCACAGGATAGGACACATTCCCCCTGGACCACATGTGTTCCTGCACAGTAACACTTCATTATCATGAGACCAAATATCACCATCACTGCAGCAAGGGCATGGTTAGCATCTTCAACAACATGTACATCAGAAGCATAAGCTCTAGAGAACAGAAAGTTGCTTTATTCAGCATATGTGTGTTTAAAAGTGAAAGTCCAGAAAAAACACAAAGGTCAATGGCCAGTCCATTGTCAAAGTCCAAACAGGGTGACAGTGGCAGATGTCACCCTACGCATGCCTACACTGCACAAAACCAGGGACAATACACTAGGAGGGGCAACCGGGGGGCAGGCCAGGCACCGCAGGGACAGAATCAGGGCTCACCAGGAGGAGGCAGGGAAGGGGTGGTGGGTGCTGGAGAGCCACTGACAACTGCAGTGGAGGTGTCTGACATGGTGTGTGCCGGCACAACTGGGGGCATGACTCAGATGTTGTGGGTGCCGGCACGACTGCAGTGGACCCTGCAGATGGAGTGGACAGGTCCGCCACTGCAGTGCCCAAGTCAGATAGGGTGGTAGTGGACTCCACTGCAGTGCCTACCACCAGGGGAGGAGAATGGGGAACAGGCAAGGTGGGCTGGACAGAGGGGAGGACACCCTCACCACATCAGTGGCACAGACATGCGCAGCGGGGGTGTGGTGCCGGGAGAGCAAGTGGCAGGGGGAGAAGGCCGGATCCTCTTGGGGATGGTATATCTGTGGGTGGGGGAACCTGGGGCAGGGTGTGGTGGGGGCACCTGTGGAGTGGGGGCCTGAGGGATGGAGGAAGGAGACCTGGTGCCTGAGCTGCAGGGCGGCAGCGGGGTCTTGCTCTTACGACTCCGGGGGACTTGCGGGTGGGGGCCTCAGTCTGTCTGTGCCTGGGGGAGGGTGTCCGGGGGCGAGGGGCACTCTGCTCCGTGTGGGTGGGCTTCCTCTTCCCCCTGAATGCTGTATCAGCTGGATCGGAGGGGAAGAGGCCGAGGTCACTGAGGAAGAGCTGCTGGGTCTTTGGGGTTGCAGGTGAGGCAAGGGAGGGTGCTTTGGAGGGAGAGGCAACTGAGGACTGCGCAGTGCTCGTGGATGCGTGTGTGTGTTTCAGGGCCCCATCCCCTGTGAGTCTGGTTTCAGTCCCCTGACTGTGCGTGCGTGTGCGTTTTGTTTGTGGCGTGTGTGTCTGTGTGCTGGACGTGTGTGTGCTGGTGTGTGCCTGTGCCGGTGTGTGTGTGCTTCGGACGGGTAAGGTGCTGGGGAGTGTGGATGGAGCAGAGGCAGGAGGGGTGAGGGACTGTCTGAGGAGGGACACTGCTGCCGTCAGGGAGGAGTCCATGGACCTATTGCCCCTCTGTAGGTCAGACATGCCCGATGAGATGCCCTCCATGAACGACACCAGCTGAGTCAACAGAGCGGTGTGCGCATGGAGGACACTCAGCATGGCTGTCTGCCCTACATGGAGCTGGCGAAGGAGGTACACAGACTCCTCACTCAGGGCAGCAGGGGACACAGGGGCAGGGGTGCGGTGCCTGGCCCAAAGGAGACACGCTCCCGAACATGGGAGCCTCCACGGACCTGGGGAATGGGAGCCGATGGGAGGGCGGTGGTGGTGCTGGTGGTGGCGGGGACAGCAACACTAGCTGGGGTGTGGTGGCTGCTGACACCCGCCTCCATAAGGGAGTCATCCTCCGAGCCGCTGTGGTCCTCAGCTGAGGTGGATGCTGCTGAGGACTCCTCGGTGTGGCTCCCTCGCCCTCCGTGCCACTGGGTCCCTCCGACCACTCCTCGGCTGCTGACCCAGTCTGGCTCTCCGGCTCCTCCTGGTCCGTGGAGCTGTCCCCTTCCGTGGCCGTGGATGTATCTGCAAACAATGGGGAAACAGACAGACATCAGTCACCTGCACCAAACGCACACACCACTGTGAGCACAGCACATTACAGAGCAAGCCCTGGCATCATTAGTTGAACATTGCTAAAAGTGCCCTAACTGAACAGGAGAAGCCAATTGTCAGTCTGATGCCAACCATGGCACTCACATCCCACATGGCCTTGCACCCATCTGTCTGGTGTCTGTTGGATAGCAACACCCCAGTGTGGACACATGCACCACCTACACAGTAGTTGGACAGTGCAGAGGACACGGTGTAGCATGTGGACATGCACACATCACAACTCTTGCCACTGATTCAGTGCAGGTTTCCGGATGAAAGGGATGCCCAGAGTCAAATAGGAAATGCATGTGATGCATACCAGCGACAGACACCATGATGCACCCATGTCCTGATAGCCATCGCCACAATGGTGTGCATGTAGCACATGTCACTCCCCTGCAGGATCACCAATAAGTAGACACATGCCATGGCGGAGGCATGACTGCTAAGTCATACATCACTGTCTCAGTGATGTATGTCTTGGCAGTCAGACAACAACACTCTGCACTGTGTCACAATAGTAGTTCATGGGGAATGCAAGTCCTGGAGCTGCACAAGTGCACATGTACATCCCCCACACAACACATCATCTTAACCCTCATCTGTCCAGGTCATACTGATTGGACATATGGGAGACCTGTGACACTACCCTCTGAACCTGAGCCCCTCACAATCTGCTGTGAATGGGAAACAGCTGCCTGAACTTCACATTCGCATACCCCAGTCTGCACGGGCAGCTGATCAAACACCTATGTGACACACAAGTATCGTCTCCTATGGTCACATCTCCAGTGGTATGCTGAGCCCCTACCGAGAAACACCCCAGCAGTCCTGGCAACAAATCCACAGCACACTGACACAGAGGCAGACACCTGAGGGTCAAATCACTGCGCACAACGTGTCAGCTGATACACAGGAGTGGGAGTACAGGTGTATTGGATTGGCTGGAGTAGGCATGACTGTCCTGCCCCACATGAATGAGGGATGAGCCCTGGACAGTGGATAGCTGGCTATGTATGTGTGACACACGTAATCTGCACACTCCTGGGGCCCAAACATTGTTCCCACCCGCTGCATGGGTGTGTGCCAGATGCCCCAGGCACATGTGGTGGCTCAGCTCAGCAAGTGGACCGCATATCAAAGCAACACGCAGATTACATGTCCGAACACAGGCGTTGTGTGAACAATGGACCCACCCATGATGCCCACAACAGAGTTAGGGAAACAGATGCTGTCCCCCACCTTGAGTGAAGCAAACTGCAAGGACACAGTCCCAAGTGACACAATTCCCTGAATGTAAGGGCCACACCTGGGTATCAGATGAGGAGTGGGCAGTGCACAATAGAGGGACATGGCTCCTGGACAACATGACTGCTGTACTGTGGCAGTTTAACCAGGCCAGAGGAGGGCACATAGCATGTAATACAGAGTTCACAGTGCAGTCTTTGACTCACCCCCTCCTTGCTGCTGTCTGGCCTTCAGCTGCCCATCCAGGTCTGGAAACACCACCACCAGGATCTGGAGCATGTGGGGGTCAGGGTCCGTGTTCCGCCCCTCCTGCGAGGAGGCGACAGCTTCAGCTGGACCCGTGCAATCCTCCGGGTCCAGCCCCGAAGGTCCTGCCACCTCTTCTGGCAGTTGCGGATCCGGCGCTTGTAGACCCCCACGGACCGGACAGCCCGGACGATGTCCTTCCAGATCTCCTGCTTCCGATGGGCATTAACCTGTCAGGATGACAAAGTGAAAAGGCCATTACTACACATGCAACATATCCGTGCATGACACAGTTTTAAATACATGTCTCAATCACAGGGGCACATGATGTACACAGGCAGTGCAACGCTGCCCATGGACAATTTGCCAGAAGTCACTTCATGGTATCATTGCATGGGAAGTAAAACCTTGTTCAAATGCACTGTCACTGCACCATACCTGTCCAGTGCATGTCACTACACACTATGGGGGGTGACAACTACTCAGTGAGCCTGCTAGCCAGTGGCGTGCAGACTTTCAGCCTTGCTAGTCAGACAAAATGCACATTCAGAAAGGCAGTGCACAGAACGCTCACCTGCTCCCCTGGTGTCCCATACAGCTTGCTGTACTGTGGAAGTAGGCTGTCCAGCAGGGCCTGGTTCTCCTCAAGGCTGAAGGCTGGGGCTCTCTCCACAGTACGTGCCATTGCAGGGTCCAGAGGGGGCAGAGACAGCAGCAGTGCAGTGGCAGATGTCGTCCTGGAGCATGTAGTGCAGGCAAGTGAGCTCTCAGGGGAACAGCCAGCAATATATATGTGCTGCAGAGGCAGATACTGTCCCATGTGTCCAAAGTGATAGGTCCAAGTCGTTTGCATCTTCTGAATCTGGCCAATCCATGGAATAGCAGCACCAATACACGCCCACAGCATCCTTCAAATCTTCAACTTCATGACATACATGATTTTGCAACATTGTTGTGGGTGACCAACTGAATTTCCAGCAACCGACTCGTTCGAATTTAGAAAACGCGTCCAGGCTAGGCCATTGACAATGGGTGCGCACCGATCGGTCCATTGCTGTTCAATGCGTACAGGGGTACAACGCGTACCCGCACACATTGAATGCAATGGGCCGGCCGGGCGCACCGATCGGTCCATTGCGGTACAACACGTACAGGGGTACAACGCGTACCCGCACACATTGAATGCAATGGGCCGGCCGGGCGCACCGATCGGTCCATTGCGGTACAACGCGTACAGGGGTACAACGCGTACCCGCACACATTGAATGCAATGGGCCGGCCAGGCGCACCGATCGGTCCATTGCGGTACAACGCGTACAGGGGTACAACGCGTACCCGCACACATTGAATGCAATGGGCCGGCCGGGTGCACCGATCGGTCCATTGCTGTTCAACGCGTACAGGGGTACAACACGTACCCGCACACATTGAATGCAATGGGCCGGCCGGGTGCACCGATCGGTCCATTGCTGTTCAACGCGTACAGGGTACAACGCGTACCCGCACATTGAATGCAATGGGCCGGCCGGGTGCACCGATCGGTCCATTGCTGTTCAACGCGTACAGGGGTACAACGTGTACCCGCACACATTGAATGCAATGGGCCGGCCGGGTGCACCGATCGGTCCATTGCTGTTCAACGCATCCCTGTACAAGTGACTGGCATATGTCACCATGCCTGTCTCAGATGAACATATGCCAGCCACAAATAGCTCCCAGGGAGTGAGGGGCACACCTACAACACCACAGCCTGTCCAAACTGTATCATAAGGCATGTAAGGCTGCATTTCCTATTGTGTGTATGTTGGTGTACATGTTGTCCTGTGGGTGTCACCTGGGGGCAGCCACCCCCAGGCTGTGCACGTGTTCATGGGGACAGGATCCTGGGTGTTACGTGTACATGACCACTGTGATGTGCAACTGTTCATATCTGTGCATGTGCCATGGTCACATTTCACGGTGGTGTATGTGTATGTCATGTCACATACCCCGTGAGTCCCATGTGGGACGGTATGTTTGAGCCAGGGTGTCCCAGTGGCACAATAGTGATGGTCCTCCACAGTCTGTGTGCATGTAGTGTTTACAATGTCTCTGATTTCATGTGCACAATGGGAGACAGTCTCCACATCCACGTTGTGTGTGCATGGACTTTGATGTTGTGCGTGTGTGTGTCACAGACGTCCATGTCTGTCCTGCAGTGGCAAGTGGAACCACTACCTGTGGGGGTCATGGTTGTTTTGCAGTGGTGTATACATGATACTCCATGTAATGCCAGTGTCCATGTGGCAATACAGGGTCCCTGTGAATGTACCTGTCGTTGAGCTGTGATGCCTGGGGCACATCTGTCCTCACATGTCACTGTGGGGGGTGATTGTGACATGGCAGCAGGAGATGGGAACTGTGACACTTCCTCATGATATCCAATGGGCCAACCTGGGACTTATTGATGCCACTTGTTGAACCGTGATGACAGATGTTGGCCATGTATGTACCATACATGTCCTTACGGAACTGCACACTTCATGTAGTTGTGCCTCATAATGATGTGATATTGAGTGTGTTCAATGCCGCATATGTGGGGTGACTGACAATCTTGCTTTCTTCTCCTCTGCACTGCAGGGCTCCTGCTGTCCATAGACCATTCCCAGACCTGGCAACGATGGTGGAACGGGACAGCATCCGACGGTACCGCTTCACCAGGCAGCTGATTGAGGATTTGGCAGTGCAGTTGGCCCCACATTTGCAGCCTGGCCGGCCGTATCCTACAGCGCTGACCCCCAAGGTGAAGGTGATGGCAGCCCTACACTTCTTTGCCACCGGTACCTTCCAACATACTGTGGCGACTGCTGGTGGGATGTCACAGACCATGTTGAGCCGTGTGCTCCGCGATGTTTTGGAGGCAATGTTGCTATACCTGAACCGGTACATCTATTTCCCTAGACTGCAACGACTCACTGACGTGAAGAGTGACTTCTATGCCCTGGGGAGGATGCCGCATGTCATTGGCTCCATTGATGGGACACATGTGGCTTTGGTACCACCACAGCACTACCACTCGGTCAATGCACTGGTGGTGTGTCTTGCAGATATGACCATCTCACACGTGTGTGCCCGTTTCCCTGGTTCAGCACACGATGCCTTTGTGATGAGGAGTAGTCGCATCCCCAGGATGATGGCACAGATGCAGAACCAGCGTGCCTGGCTTGTCGGTGTGTACTGACTTTGTGCCATTGTGTGTGATCTGATCTGTAGTATTCCGCCCACTTTTCCAAGTCAGCTAATGTGCACTTGTCTGTCCGTAGGTGACTCGGGATACCCCAACATGCCGTGGTTGCTGACACCCCTCAGGAACCCTGTGACACCAGCCCAGATGCGCTACAATGAGGCACATGGTCGGACCAGGAGAGTGATTGAGCGGACATTTGGTCTCCTGAAGAGCCGCTTCCGCTGCCTCGACAAGACAGGAGGGTCCCTCCCATATGCCCCAGCGAAGGTGTGCAAGATTATCATCGTCTGCTGCATGCTCCACAACCTGGCAGTGCGGAAGGAGTTGCCTCTCATCCAGGATGACAATGACCAACATCCGCCACCTGTGGAGGATCCTGGCCTGGACCACGATGCCAGTGATGATGATGATGATGAGGGTGATGTCCGCACACAGCTCATCACCAACTTCTTTAGCTGAATGTGAGTATCCTGAGGTGTCATGTCAATGATGTGAGTTGGCATGATATGTGTAGGTGGTGCTCTGGTGCTGTTGGAGTGTGTCCATGGGCTACTTGACTGGATGTGTGTAGCGATGTGTGCTTACAGGTGGTCTGTACTCCCCAACAGTGTTGACATGATAACTTGGTTCTGGGTGGGTATCTTGTAACATGTATTGTGCATGAGTTTTGCTGTTCTGTCCTGTTCTCCATTGCTTTTGACTGTGTGTCATTTCTGTCCTTCACAGGGTACTTTCAGATTCGTTTGGATAACTGTGTCCACCGACGACGTGATTGTACTTCCAGGGTAGTAGCTGTTGTGTCCCTACAGGTGATGTGCGCCACACCCATGGACTTCCTTCCTTCTACAGTTGTTGACTGTGTGCCCGCTGCCAGGTGGGATTACCTTGCATCTGTAGTGGTTATGACATGTTGCAACTGTGTAATAAACCTGTGCTTCACTTTGTGATGTGCGTTGTCTGTGGTCACACATTTGACTGCCATTTGCTTACTGCACCTGTGGGCTACTTGACTACAACTGGGAATAGGTGTGGTGTCTGTGCATTGCACCGTCTTTCCTGGCAACATCAGTGTAGGCAATGAGTCAGATGGCCTAGGTGTGTATGTGTTGTGTAGCCCTGGTGCTGTGTCTCCCTCATATGTGTCACGTTGCCTTTACTCACATGCCTGTGTTGTACTTGCTGTTGCAGTTCGCATACACAGTGTAATTTTGCAGTTCATCATCCCCATGACAGCACCCACGTTGGAATCACAACAGAGGCAAGTATGGTGTATTAGTGTGTTTATTGTGATACATTTGTGTGAATAGTGCATAGGATGGTTAGTGCTGTACATTTATATTGCAATCAGAAGTTCCTAGGTGAATTGAAAGTCCTGGTAGACAAAATCCCCAGTATCGGGGCCACAGTTGTCTGAGACATTGGTCCAACTTGTACTCCCCATGTCATGTGTGGGAGTTGTGTTGCCGTCAACAGGGTGAAACGTTTGTGCACAAAGGTGAACATCCAGAACAGGTTCAGGCTTCCTGGGGGTTGCACTTGGCCATCGGCCTCTCACTTGCCCCTCCTCGGATGACCCCTCTTCTTTGGGGGGGGCCCTCAAGTACAGGCTGCTGCGGTGCAGGGGACTCTCCGCCAGAGTCATCCTCCCTCCCTGTGGCAGTTGCAGTTTGTTCAGCACCAGATGTTGTTGGCACACAGGGAGGTGTGGACTGGTTGCTGTTCATCTGGCGGAGGCATTGTAATATGTCCCTGTGCACCGCCGTCATCTCTTGCGGTGTGTCCCACTTGGACTCCACGCGGGACATGTGTGAGTCCAAGCGGGCATGATGGGCAGCCTGCTGCTGTTTCATGTCTCTGAGGAGCCCCACTACCTGCCTGAGATCTCCGGTGCTGGACTGGTACGCATCGGCTATGCGTACCAGTTGTGGGTCATCATGCACACCAGACACCTCTGCAAGCAGCGACCTCTGTCTCCCACCCCTCCCACCACCCCTGCCGACATGTGCAGTGCGTGCAGTGGCACGCACAGATGACCCTGGTCCCCCTTGGGGGTTGGTGGTGGTGATGGTGGTGTCCATGGCCCCACGTTGGTCCAGGGTCCCTGTGCTGGTGGTGCTCCTTGTTCTGTCCATGTCGGCAGGGATGGTATTTGTGGTGACAGTCGTTGGAGGGGTGGGTGCAGGGGGTGCAGCTGGTGGTCCTGCTGGTGCTGCAGCTGGTGGTCCTGCTGGTGCTGCATGTTGACTTGCACCGGAGGTGTCAGGTTGGTCTTCTTCGTCCGAGGAGGGCAGAGGCTGTACGACACCAGTGAGCTCCGTATCCTCTTGAGCCTGGGACTGGGACTCCTCAGCGTCTGCTGCTGTGTCCCCATCATCGCCTGTTTTTGGGAGACACACATAATGTATGTTATGTTTCTGCAGGCATCAATGGTTGACACACCTGACAGTTGTGACTGTGCCTCTGGGTGCGGGCCTGTACATTGCATTGTCCTAAGTTGTCACAGTCAGGGGTTGATATTGGTATAGCACATTGTCCTGCATTATTTGGGCATTTCTATGTATTTGTTGGGGTGTGAACATGATCTGCATTGGTTGTATTTGGTTGACAGCCGGCCCTCTTTCCCACCCAGCCAGTCAGTTATCCCACCATGGACTGTGCTTGCATTGCAGGGAGTGAAAGTTGTCTTTCAGGATGTCAGTCAGTGGTGTCCTGCTGTTGGTTGTTGCACAGTTGCCAGCAGGGCCTTGTGCTCCCCACAGCAGTAGCCAGTGTCAGCCATCTTGTCAGTTGTTTTCCACTCCCTGTGATGTGAGCATGGTTCAGGGTGGTGTTGATGGGACAGTTGTGGGGGTGAGCTATGTCTGTGACTATGACTCCCATCATGCTATTGCCTCCACCCCACTTCCCAGTATTCCCATACTTGCTTTTGTGGGGAGTTCAGTGTGTGTGGGTGTGAGAGCAATGGCAAGATGGCTGACAGTGGTGTCCTGCTGTTGGTTGGTGTGCAGTTCCCAGCATTCCCTTGTGCTCCCCACGACACAGCAACAGTGTCAGACATCTTTGATGGGCCTTTCCACTCTCTGTGGGATGTGCATGCGTGAGTATGAGCTTGCTGGGCCATGTGGTGGGGGATGTAGAGCTGTGACTACGACTCCCATCATGCTATTGCCTCCACCCCCCTTCCCAGCATGCCCATCCTTCCTTCCTTTTGACTCTGCTTCCCTGTGGGGTGGGCTGCCTGTGCTGACGGGATGTCTGGGAGTGTTGTCCTGGCAGTTGTTTGGCTAAAAATCCAAAGAGTGTCCCTATTCTTCACACAACATAACCCAGGGTGGAGGTTCTTTGTGGGATCTTGAGTTAGGATGTGAGGCATTGCATTCTCCCAGGTGGGTTATGTGGAGTATGTGTTGAGGGGGTGTGTGAGGGGAGGTGCTTGTGACTATGGTCAGTGCTGCAAGACCTCCTTCCCGCCCAGCCAGATATCCCACCATGGAACGTGCTTGCATTACAGGGAGTGGAAGTTGTCTTTCAGGATGTCAGTCAGTGGTTTCCTGCTGTTTGTTGGTGCACAGTTGCCAGCAGGGCCTTGTGCTCCCCACAGCAGTAGCCAGTGTCAGCCATCTTGTCAGTTGTTTTCCACTCCCTGTGATGTGAGCATGGTTCAGGGTGGTGTTGATGGGACAGTTGTGGGGGTGAGCTATGTCTGTGACTATGACTCCCATCATGCTATTACCTCCACCCCACTTCCCAGCATTCCCATACTTACTTGCTTTTGTGGGGAGTTCAGTGTGTGTGGGTGTGAGAGCAATGGCAAGATGGCTGACAGTGGTGTCCTGCTGTTGGTTGGTGTGCAGTTCCCAGCATGCCCTTGTGCTCCCCACGACACAGCAACAGTGTCAGACATCTTTGATGGGCCTTTCCACTCTCTGTGGGATGTGCATGCGTGAGTGTGAGCTTGCTGGGCCATGTGGTGGGGGATGTAGAGCTGTGACTACGACTCCCATCATGCTATTGCCTCCACCCCCTTCCCAGCATGCCCATCCTTCCTTCCTTTTGACTCTGCTTCCCTGTGGGGTGGGCTGCCTGTGCTGACAGGATGGCTGGGAGTGTTGACCTGGCAGTTGTTTGGCTAAAAGTCCCAAGAGTGTCCCTGTGCTTCACACAACATAGCCCAGGGTGGTGGTTCTTTGTGGGATCTTGAGTTAGGATGTGAGGCATTGCATTCTCCCAGGTGGGTTATGTGGAGTATGTGTTGAGGGGGTGTGTGAGGGGAGGTGCTTGTGACTATGGTCAGTGCTGCAAGTCCTCCTTCCCACCCAGCCAGATATCCCACCATGGAACGTGCTTGCATTGCAGGGAGTGGAAGTTGTCTTTCAGGATGTCAGTCAGTGGTGTCCTGCTGTTTGTTGGTGCACAGTTGCCAGCAGGGCCTTGTGCTCCCCACAGCAGTAGCCAGTGTCAGCCATCTTGTCAGTCCTTATCCACTACCTGTGATGTGAGCATGGTTCAGGGTGATGTTGATGGGACAGTTGTGAGGCTGAGCAATATCTGTGCCTACTACTCCCATCATGCTATTGCCTCCACCCCCTTCCCAGCATGCCCATGCTTCCTTCCTTTTGACTCTGCTTCCCTGTGGGGTGGGCTGCCTGTGCTGACAGGATGGCTGGGAGTGTTGTCCTGGCAGTTGTTTGGCTAAAAGTCCCAAGAGTGTCCCTGTGCTTCACACAACATAACCCAGGGTGGAGGTTCTTTGTGGGATCTTGAGTTAGGATGTGAGGCATTGCATTCTCCCAGGTGGGTTATGTGGAGTATGTGTTGAGGGGGTGTGTGAGGGGAGGTGCTTGTGACTATGGTCAGTGCTGCAAGTCCTCCTTCCCACCCATCCAGATATCCCACCATGGAAAGTGCTTGCATTGCAGGGAGTGGAGGTTGTCTCTCAGGATGTCAGTCATTGGTGTCCTGCTGTTGGTTGTTGCACAGTTGCCAGCAGGGCCTTGTGCTCCCCACAGCAGTAGCCAGTGTCAGCCATCTTGTGAGTCCTTTTCCACTCCCTGTGATGTGCGCATGGTTCATGGTGGTGTTGATGGGACAGTTGTGGGGGTGAGCAATATCTGTGACTACGACTTCCATGATGCTATTGGCTACACTGACTTGCCCAGCATACACAGAATTCCTTTCTTTCAGTGGTCTTCACTGTATGTTGGTGTTGTAGTGGTGGCTACATGTCTGGATGTGTTTGTTAGTTATGTTTGTGCCACTGCCTAGCTGTAGTTGTAGTTGTGTTTGTACATGTGATGACACTGTTAAATGTAACTTTGAGATGGCATGTGTTGTGTTTATCTGACTGACATACACATTTTGGGATGATTCTGTTCTGGTTGCTGTGTAATTGCTATGAGTGCATGGTTTGACTCTCCCCTTGACAGTGATGTGTGTGTGTATTGTGGCAGAATATTGTGTACATTTGTTGTGTACTCACCAGGCTCTGGGATGTTCTCTAGTCCATAGACGCTCTCTGGCGGAAGGATGACCCGCACCTTCTCCTCTCGGGGCCTGAGGTATACTGGCTTGGCAGGAGGGCCACTGCCGGTGTATTGGCTCAGGAGGTAGTCCTTCTTGAGCAGCTCCCGTACCCTCCTGCGCACGTCATACCACCTGTTCTGGATGTCAGTCTTTGTGCGCAGACATGGTGATTGTGCATTCACCCTGTTGATGATCCTCTCCCACATCTTGGTTTTCTGGGAGATGGGTGTCTGTTGGACCAGTGTGCCAAACAGCTGTGGCTCTACCCTGAGGATCTCGTCTACCAGGACTTCCAATTCACAATCTAGGAACTTGTGATTCTTCTTTTGGGGCATGGTGATGGGTGGTGATGGTGAGTGATGTGTGTGTTGGTGTGCAGGTGAGGGTGTGTGAGTGTGTGTTTTGCTGGGTGTATGTGAGGTAGCTATTTGTTGGTGTGCTGATGGTGTGTGGCTTGTGTGAGGGATGAGCTGTGGGTGTGTGGTTGCTGTCTGTTGAGTGCTGGCAGTAGAATAGCATTTGCAAAGGATCATGGTTGGGATTTGTGTCCTTTATATGGGTGGAGTTGTGGGTGTGTCTTTGTTCTCTGTCCCCACCCCCCAGTATTTATTGGCTTTGTAATTGCTTGTTTGGCCTTTTTTTGTGTATTTTTCCTTAGTACTTTCTGTGCATGTTGGAAACGTTCTTGTGACCGAGTCGGACCCTGCAGTTGTCTCGTACGGTCTTCTCCGTTTCGTTCACGCTGTGTTTGTGCAGTTTTCTATGCTGCGTACGCGTCGGTCGCGGTGTTTTGTGTTACTTCGGCTCGGTTTTGTATGCGTGTCGGTCGTACGGCTTGTCCTCCGTACGACTCGGTCGTGATTTTCGCGCCTTGCATCGTACTTTGCAGTTTGGAGTTCGCGTGTACGTTTCGGTTGGATTTGTTCCGGGTGCGTGTCGGTCGGTTCGATTCGCGTGTTTTTCCGGCCGGATTGCTGTTTTCCGTGCGGCTCGGTCGTTCGGCTTGGGTTCAGTACGTGTCGGTCGGATTTTGCATGCCTTGCATCGTACTTGGCGTGTTGGGCGCCACAGGTACGTGTCGGTCGGAATTAATTCCGGCTCCGAGTCGGTCGGTGCTTTTTCCGGCCCGAATCGGAATCGACCCCATAGTCAGGCAACTTCTGCAATATGCACAGCCGTTCTAACGCTCATACCTTCCCACACACACAAGCGTTACAGATGTCTTCTATCTCCATGTAGATATACTGCACAGTGCCTGGATAACTGCTGACTCACCTGCAGCAGTAAACTATCACTACAGTAAAGTAGCTCACTGTAGCAAAAATGCCAACTCATGTGGTAAAAGGTTAAACACTGTAAAAAGACTACTACTCACCACCTATGTACATAAAGCACCCTTTCACATGCAGTGCACTATGTGAACAAGGCCGCATGTCTGGCGGCCGAAACGCGTCATTTTGGACATTGATACTTAAATAAAGACACTTTGCCATCATCACTGCCTTGGAGTCTGTGCCCTCGTGTTGCGTCGCTGTGGCTGGATACTTTGGGATTCACATGCTGATATATATATATATTTGGATGTGGATAACCAAAGATTAATACAAGATATGCGGGTTTTAATGAATGAAGAAGTGGTATTGAGTCCGAGCATTGAAGCCATTGAGCGATTAGGGGTAACACACAGGCCAGTCACTACTCCATTCAAACCAGTTTCCACCTTTAATCCCATTATGCTAAAGGATAATATTGATGCGTTCCATGACAAAGTGATAAGTGGTTTAAAGAACCTCAACCGCAAGATACTTAATACCAACAGGAAAAAGATCAACAAAAGGGAGATCCAATATCAACAATTAATGACTAAGCTCAAAAACAACAGTGAGATAGTAGTGAGAAACGCAGACAAGGGCGGAAACGTTGTTTTGTGGAAAAAAGAGGAATATATCAAGGAGGCTATGTCTCAACTAAATGACACTTCATGTTATTGCCGCAGTAACCAACAGGCGCTTAACAATATTTGCAGCATTTACGCAATGAAATTAGTGGCCTGGAAAAATGTAGGCTTATTGTCAGTGGATGAATACAAATATTGAAGGACTGATAAACCCGTGATTCCAATTTTATACTTGATTCCAAAAATCCACAAGAATATGAACAAACCACCAGGAAGGCCAATTATTTCTGCTAGAAATAGCCTATTAGAAAAAACATCAGTCTATATCGACTTCTTCCTGCAGGAACATGTCCAGCAGTTAAAATCTTATATACGTGATACAGGAGACTTTTTGGCAAAAATTTTGGATTTTAAGTGGCAAACGGACTATTTACTCATTACACTTGATGTTACCTCACTCTATACATCTATCCGACATATGGATGGCCTAAGGGCAATACAGTTTTATTTGTCTCGTAGAGGTTCTAATTTCACCAGGCATACTGACATGTTGATTAAGATAGCTGAATTTTGTTTAAATAATAACATTTTTTTGTTCCAAGGTTCACTGTTTCAGCAGTTAAGAGGTGTGGCCATGGGAGCCAGCTTCTCCCCCAGTTATGCATGTCTTCACATGGGCTGGTGGGAGGAGCTGGTTCTCATGAAGGAACACATCAAGTACATGAACCATAATGTCAAAACCTGGTGGCGATTTATTGATGATCTCTTCTTAGTGTGGCAGGGTACTCAGAAGGAAGCAGAAACATTTGTGAAAGAGCTCAATGTCAACCAACTCAATCTGCAATTTACTGCATCCATTAGTAAAACTACGGTTAACTTCTTGGATGTAGAGTTATACACAAATGGAGACAGATTAGAGACTAAACTTCACAGAAAAGCTACTGCTGGCAATGCAATTTTGCATGCCAGCAGTGCTCACCCAGGCCACCTAATACAAAGTATTCCCTATGGTGAATTGCTGCGGTTAAAACGAATATGCAGCAATGACCATGATTTAAAATTGGCACAAAATGACTGTATATCAAGGTTCAAGGAAAGAGGCTACACTAAGAAATGTTTAGAGCTAGCTCTGGCAAAAAGTAATTTGATAGCTAGGGAGGTCTTATTGACTAAACAAGATTCGAATATAAACGAACAAGTAAATGATGCTGAGAATTTTAGATTTATTTTGAAATTCAATAAACAAGAAAAGGCAGTCAAAAGCATCATAAATAAAAATTGGCATCTTATTCGTGCAGATCCGGTAATTGGGGGAGCTGTTCCGAAAAAACCTTCTATCACTTATAGTAAGGCACCTTCAATGAAGGATGTCTTAGTCATAAATGACCCCTGTTGTACCCAAGTAAAAAACAGTACATGGTTGAATCAAAGAGCTGGGTTCTATAAGTGCAGGACGTGCAAAGCCTGTCAACACGGAGCAAACACTACATCCTATGAAACTCCATTTGGCGGCCAAATTAGAAAAATTGAGAAGTCCTTGAACTGCAAAACAGATCATGTGGTATATGTGCTGGAGTGCCCTTGTGGATTAAAATATGTAGGAAGTACAATCCTGCAGGGACACAAAAGGGTACTCCAGCACATAAGGGCCATCAAGAATAATGATCAGGCTTATCCAGTAGCACGCCATTTTAATGAAGTCCATGGGGGTAACTCTAAAGATCTTAAATATTTCTTGATAGATTCAGTCCCAGCAAGTAAAAGGGGAGGTGATCGAGAAAAAGCTCTTCGCAAACTAGAAATGTTTTACATATTGAATCTCGACACCAAACACCCAAAAGGGCTGAATGCTACAGAGGAATTACATGCTAGCCTGCTTGGATAAAAATTGCAATGATGAAAAGTATAGTTAACAATATCAGGTTTATCACTCAAGGAGTCATCTTAAATATTTAATATTAAATAGCAATATGCTATATATCAAGGCCAACATCCTCCTCATATTTTTAAACAAATTTTAGCTAGATAGGTTCTTAAGCACTGATAAGTTATAGGCATTAGACACTTTATTTTATTCAATTTTGCACATGGTAACACTATTGGACAATTAAGGCGTTGCAGTGAATAAGAACAGATCCTTTTGATCTCAGGTTTTAGTGGTAAAGCAACATGGAATTGTTGATTATATGTGGATTGCGAAAAAAGTTTTAGTATTGGTAATGTATGAAATCAGGTATTTATACCGGTATGAGCATTCATGAATTTTTATACCAGCCAATATGTATGTATTTATAACAAACAGGATTTATCCAGTTATTTATTGTTTATTTGTACACATATTTATATATATTTATTTATTTATATATTTATATATTTATATGTTTTAATAACGTGATTATACAAAACAGACTTAGGTCTTGTTTAAAAACAAAAAATTGCATTTCCACACGCTGCAATTCTTCTATGTCCATGAATTTTTAGTGTTACTAATTTATTTATGTATATCACTTTAAGCACTAAGTCACGTGTGCATTAACAAAAAAAGAAAGAAAAAAATGGCAACTATTTTAACGAACCACTGTGCTATTAGCGCGTCATGTGATCAAGTCCCCTGTGAGGGACGAAACGCATCATGGCTAACATGGTCTGTTGGGAGCAACCACAATAAAATAGCCAACAGCAAAAAATTACCGGGTCCGTGCTCTTTCTTCAGCCGACAAAGTGAGCGAGAAGGGAAGGAGTTGTTCTGCATATATATAAATATATATATATATATATATCAACGCTCCAGAGTGCCCACAGGTCAAGGACGCACTCCGCAGTAGATTCAAATCGGGCAAGGGCCACTTCACATCCCGATGTAGCTTCAGCCATCCAGTTAAACTGATGTTAGCCTAACGCGTTTCTGAGCCGCTGCTCGTCTTCAGAGGCTTTAACTGAATTCGTGCTTTGGACACTCCCACACAATTAACATAATTGACGTCCTCAGATGGATGGATCAGATGACTTTCACCACAATGTATTGTGGGATTTGCAGTCCGTGTCCCAAATAGTTCCTCGATGGACGCACTTAATTCAAAGCTGTTTCCCAGTGCGAAGCCCTACCATGGGCCTCGGGGTGTGTGTAGCCCATCAATCCTTGTCTGCTGCTCCACAGAGAGACCCGGCATGATTCTGAGCCTCCTGGCCCCCAATGATAGCGGGGTGGTGCATCCTTCGCGGCTGGGCTGCCGCGCAATATCAACGCTCCAGAGTGCCCACAGGTCAAGGACGCACTCCGCAGTAGATTCGAATCGGGCAAGGGCCACTTCACATCCCGATGTAGCTTCAGCCATCCAGTTAAACTAATGTTAGCCTAACGCGTTTCTGAGCCGCTGCTCGTCTTCAGAGGCTTTAACTGAATTTGTGCTTTGGACACTCCCACACAATTAACATAATTGACGTCCTCAGATGGACGGATCAGATGACTTTCACCACAATGTATTGTGGGATTTGCAGTCCGTGTCCCAAATAGTTCCTCGATGGACACACTTAATTCAAAGCTGTTTCCCAGTGCGAAGCCCTACCATGGGCCTCGGGCCTCGGGGTGTGTGTAGCCCATCAATCCCTGTCTGCTACTCCACAGATGTAGATATTGCGCGGCAGCCCAGCCGCGAAGGATGCACCACCCCGCTATCATTGGGGGCCACGAGGCTCGGAATCATGCCAGGTCTCTCTGTGGAGCAGCATTATATTTCAATGGTCTTGCATCCATTTTCTTCTTTCACTGTGCTTAGTTCTGTTTGAAAAGGACCACAACGCCCATAGTGCTTTGTTGTTGAGTGAGTAAAACCATGTCCCCTCTTCAACTCACTGATACCAATTTGTGACTTTGGATTAGCGCTTATCATTAATATTTCCACGACGCCTTTAAAGAATGCAATTTCATGTTTGGCTCAGTCATATTTTCAAATTGCTAATCGCAAAGGTATGTGCCACCCTTTCTCAATACGATGGAAATACAGTTCTTTGCTGTTTGCCATTCCGATACACTTCCGTCACGATGGTGTGCAAGAGACAATTCTCCTGCAAACCCTGGCTGCCTTCAAAATTTTCCGTCATGTTAGGTGGGCCTCCAAGGCCCTTCCATGCAACATTCCATCTGCTTCCAAAGCTGCAGCCGGCGGTCGTCCCTTTACCATAAATCCATATGAAAGTTGATGGAGAGGATGCCCAGCCTCTTGGGTTGGGGACTGTGCAGGAATGTCACTCTTTATATTTTCCAAACGAAAACGCGAACTGCATCTTTCAGTTACGTGACACAAGCCCTCCAGCCAATCATTAGTGACAGTTTCTTTTTAATGCTGGCAAAATAATAAAGCATAACGTGTTTCGACTCCACACATGAGTCTTAATCATATGATAATGAGGGGGTGGCCATTTTTTGTTGGACTTCACATACACCTTTGTGTCTAGAAAGTCTATCTCCTTCATATTGATGTTGTGAGTGAACTTGAGAACTACATTATTGTTATTAAGAATATCTGGTGGAAAAAGGACTGCTGAGTGATGAAGAAACCACATTTCTAATGAATGAGAATCCGGTCATACCCACCATATACTTTTTGCCTAAGGTGCACAAGACATTATTCAAACCACCAGGCCGCCCCATAATATCGAGTTGCAGAGCATTATATGAGAATTTGGCGACGTATGTGGATCACTTTCTGGCGCCAATAGTGTCAACTTTGAATTCATATATCAAAGACACTGGCGACTTCCTTAGAGTACTAATGGAAACCAGTTGTCAGAAAGACTACTTACTTGTCACATCGACGTTGTTTCCCTCTATACATCGATAAGCCATGAAATAGGCCTTCGGGCGGTGATGTACTTCTTGAAACAAAGACCTATTGGAGAACTACAACATACAAAAATGTTAATGGATATGATCGAGCTATGCCTAAAAAACAACGTTTTCATGTTTAATAAAACATGGTACTCCCAGAGTTGCGGGACCGCCATGGGAGTTTCCTTCTCTCCAAGCTATGCCAACCTCATGATGGGATGGTGGGAAAAAACCATAGCTTGGAGAGAAGAGAATGATCAATACACAGCCAAAGTGGCACTCTGGCTGCGTTACATAGACGACTTATTCCTTCTTTGGAAAGGCACTGAAGCAGAGTTTTTGGAATACCTAGATATTCTTAATAACAATGATGTAGGTCTCAAGTTCACTCACAACATCAATACGAAGGAGATAGACTTTCTAGACACAAAGGTGTATGTGAAGTCCAACAAAATACATACTACAGTCTTTAGAAAAAGTACAGCTACAAACAATGTGCTTCATGGCTCGAGCTTTCATCCGCTCTCCCTAAAGAAAAGTATACCATATGGTGAGTTTATTAGGATGAAAAGAAATTGCTCAGATATGAAAGAAACGGAGTCGAAATTTAAAGAAACTAAACAGCGTTTCCTCAAGAGAGGGTACAGATTCAGGGACATCCAACATGGAGAAGCCAAAGCAAGATCCATAACAAGGGCACAGACCCTGATAAATAGCAAGAAACAAAAGAGCAGCAACGCACAACCACAAGATAATACAACTCGATTGATTTTAACATACAGTAAAGAAAGTTTCAAAATACAGAGAATATTGACCAAATACTGGAATGTTCTGAGAAAGGATCCAGACATTGGAGCCAAGTTAGGTGAACGTCCATTAATGTCTTATAGAAAAGCGCCATCGCTATCAGATACATTGGTGAACAGCCATTTTGTACTAAGAAAACCAGACACCTAGCTAAATACTTTACAAAAGGGATTTGGAAAGTGTTACAGCTGCAAGGCATGTAAAATAGGTAAGAACTTGAAAACTATCATTGATCCTCGAGGGAAATTGTTTAACATCAATGAAGCGATTACATGTGAATCTCCATATGTTGTGTATCTAATCGAGTGCTTCTGTGGGAAGAGATACATAGGCAGCACTATATGCCCATTGAAAAAGCGAATTTTGGAGCATATAAGAGCGACTCAAAACAAGGACACGACATATGCAATTGCCAAACACATGCTAACGCATGAAGGGAAAACATGGCTGGATATAAACTACTCAGGCCTAGCAACAGTGCCACCACATGATGGGGGAGGCAATAGGACGTTAAAATTGAGAGGTTTGGAGTCGAAACTCATTATAAGATTTAAGACCAAGATCCCACTGGGCCTCAACGGGGACGAAGAAATGTATATTCATCTTTAAAAACATGTTGTAACAATTCTGGCAGGATTTGCCTGTCTACTGCATTACAATAGGGAAAGGGAAAAGATATGTCCCGTGAGAACGTTGGTTGCTTTAATAGAAACATTTGTTGTAGTAATAAGAGACTGTGATCAAAAGAGTATCAGCAAATAATACTGAAAGTTGGTAGGATTGTGATTTAAAAATATAAACTGCGTTCGTAAACGGGCTTGAAATAGGCACTATGCCTAGTACATGACAATGGGGCACTTAGCCAGGTACTATTGATCTACAATTTGCAATGATGGACACTGAGTCCAGCAATATGTAATGCAGCGCAAGCCTGTGGATATTGAACATGTCATATAAACTAACGAAAACTGCGATAATGAATTAGAGAAGCAGAGGTCTAGTTACTAAATACTAAGAACTGCGACCCTAAGTAGATAAGAATGTTAATAATGAGCAGATTTTAATGAATGTATATAGCCACATCCATGCAAAATAGCGTGCACGCTGATAGGAGCTGGGTAAAGTGAATAATCACCTTGACCAATGTGAAAGTTAATTTGGTAGTATTTAAAAACTACTGATCCCACAATGCCTCATTATGGGTGAAGTGGTAATCATGTATTTAAATGAGAAAGTGAAGAGGGACAATGTGTACTACCGTGATCAAGACCGTGATGGCTGAAACGCGTAGGAGGAGGACAGAGATGGGTTGAACTAATAAACGCATGAAATCCCAAGGAGAGTGCTGCGAATTTTTCAATTAATGATGAATGTTTTAGCAAGGTTGGCCCTACCTTGCCGCAAGCACCAGCTGTTCGCTGAAGGACCGCATTGGTAAACTATATATATATATATATATATATATATATATATATATATATATATATATATAGCCCACAAATCACTCAGCCTAGATCAGGTGTCTCAACCGGCCGATTGTGAGTCACCAGTAGCTCCCAGACATCTTCAGTGTAGCTCACAGCCTTGAGTTAATTTTTAGAATAGCACAAGCTCATGTTAACCTCCAAAAGTTAAGTGAAGGCTATGTTCATTTGACATTTCTGTCATCACGCTGCAGATAGCAGTGTCTAATTCATGAGCAGTGCACAGTCTGAATCATGCCCCAGCCTGGGGCTGGATCACAGAGGTGATCAACTCAAGCACTGAGTTATGTCACTCTGGAAAAAACCTGGTCAATTCAATTTTGGAAATGTGAACAAAATGATGTTTCTGAATGGTTTGAAATGAGAGATATTTCTCCCAGAAGCCAGTAGACACTGCCAGAAGCATGACAAGAAAAATACAGCCATTTTGTAAAAAGAGAGAAATTTAAAGCACAGAAAAATGTTGCATGTTTTGAACTTTTTGGAAGAATATTTTTCTGCACTTTAAATTTCTCCTATTTACCAAAATAAAATGTTATGTTTGTTTTATTCATGTAACTGTGCCACATATGGCGAAAGGTGCTGCAAGTACATGTGACACAGGCACTCAGTCACGCATACAAATATGTCCCATTCATAGGCACACATGTTCACACATCCCCAAAGACCACGCTCTCACTGAAGGCATGGCAGACCTTTCTCAGTGCCCTTAGTCTTAGTATGATGTTCAAAACATAATATCCAGCTCTATGGACCGTATACTTAAAGTAAATGAAGCTGGGAGTGGGGGTGACTGGTAACAATACACAAGTTGTTTAGCCTTAACGGATCAGAAGTAGGTCTTACTACAGAAAGTGTTGCAGACCCCTGGCCTAGATGATGTTGGTGGCCTGGATTAGTGAGATAAGGACAAGACAATGGACAAGGGTACTTAACAGGTTACTACAATATTGTTTCATTGTATGAAAATATTTTCATTAAAAATGTCAAGTCAAGTTTATTATGAACTCCTACGGACGTCCACCATATTACACACTATAGATAAAACAAGAAATGTATTTCATTCAATAAATGGTTCTTCCTTTGTACGAGTCTGCCTCCTTAAAATCTATCATCATACATACTATAGATAATGCAGGGGAGGATAAGACAATCATATAAAACAACAAAATGCAAAGTACAACATACAAGGAGCAAAATAGAACAAAGCATTAATAAAAATCAAGAGAAAAATATTAAAACGCATATACAACCAAATAAACAAAAATCAAAATATATTTCAACATAAAAAATAACATTAAAATTACTTAATAAACAGCCAAGAAAGTTTTAAAAATTGATAAATCCTATGACAAACCATTTCATTTGGTGGGGACAAGACAAATAAACGGGCCTCAAGGGCGGAATGAATGTTGTTTTTGATGTATAAAGGTCTTAAAAAGATACGCCTAGCAACTCCGGACACACAAATAACACATGATTAAAATCTTGAACTTGCATACAACACATTTCACAAATTCTCTCCTCTTTCGGTATTTTATCCCATATGCCAGTAATTTCTCTGACAGTCAACAAATAGGGTCTTGACAAGAGCATCAGCCTTCTAATCCCGTGAGGTAGGTTCTAAGTTGAATAGGGCTGTGGTTTGTTCCCCAATGCGCTCCCACAAACAACCTCATTACGCAATTTGGGCTGACTTTAAGCAATATCTGTGGCTAGACTAATGGAGGTCACAGACTTCTTTATAAACAACTTCAATACAGACTTTGGCATGGGTGAGTCAATGTTCCAGCTAAGCCCAAATGAATCATTTGCTTGCTCAAAGGACCTAAAAATGTTGATTGTTCTTTCAGCTTAACAAAGATTTCCCCTTTCAAGGCAGCCCTAAGTGTACACTCTTCCCCCAAAGGAGGGAATTGCCCCACCTCAAAACCGCTGCCAAGGATAAAATATATGAGGAGAGTAAGCCACATTCAAGAAGTAAAGCATGGGGGCGGCCAGAGAGTTTAGGTTACAGATTTGGCACAGGATTCGACCATCAGCCTTATCGAAGGAAAGCCAATGGTTCATATCCAGCACTTCAGCAGCATATGATAGGGAAGGGGGCATTTTAACCCTGAACACTGACAAAACATGGTCAAAGTGGCATCTCCCACAGGTTCTGTAGTATCTATTCAGTGCATTAGCCTGGGAAACAACCTGTTCACACAGTGTTTAAAATGCTCTATATCTCGCTCGGTTTTTTAAAAGACCTTTCCGAGATATAAATAAGAATCAACTAATTCCAGTTTTTCAGACCCCAACATCCACTGGTAACAACTCTGGGGCCGATTCCGATTCGGGCCGGAAAAAATACCGACCGACTCGGTACGGGAATTTAGTCCGACCGACTCGGACCGGCGCCGTACGACCCGGGTAGTACGATGAAATGCATGTGAAATCTGACCGACTCGGACGGAATACAAAACGACCGACCGAGCCGGACGTAAACAAGCCATCCGGCCGGGAAATCACGCGAAACGAACCGACCGACACGCACCCGGATTGAACCCGAACGAAACGTACCCGCGAACTCCGACCCGCGTAGTACGATGCTGTGCGTGCAAAACACGACCGACTCGCCCAGAGCACAAGCCGTACTACCAACACGCATACAAAACCCAGCCGAATCAACCCAATACTCCGCGACCGACTCGTACGCTGCATATGAAACCTAGCTGACACACAGCGGGAACGAGTCGGACAAGATCGCACCAGACAACTGCAGCGTCCTACTCGGACACAAGAATGACACCTACATGCACCAAAAACACCAAGGACATTTTTTTTTTAAAAAGGGCCAAACAAGCAACCACAAAGCCAATAAATACAGGGAGGAAAAAAAAATGGAACAAGGACACACCTCCAACTCCACCTACATAAAGGCCACAAATCCCTACCATGATCCTTTGCAAATTCCACTGACCTTCCAGGACAGAACACCATCACACAGCAACCACAGACACACTCACAGCTCATACATCACACAAGCCACACACCATTACCACACCTACAAATAGCACCCTCACACACACCCAGCTAAACCTACACTCACACCCCCCCACTTGCACACACACACACATCAATCACCACCACCACCCATCACCATGCCCCCAAAGAAGAATCATAAGTTCCTAGACAGTGAATTGGAAGTCATGGTAGATGAGATCCTCAGGGTAGAGCCACAGTTGTTTGGTACATTGGTACAACAGAGCCCCATGTCGCAGAAATCCAAGATGTGGGCGAGGATTGTCGACAGGGTGAATGCACAATCACCATGTTTGCGCACAAAGGAAGACATGCAGAACAGGTGGTATGATGTGCGCAGGAGGGTCCGGGACCTACTCAAAAGGACTACCTCCTCAGCCAGCACACCGGCAGTGGCCCTCCTGCAAAGCCAGTATACCTCAGGCCCTGGGAGGAGAAGGTACGGGCCATCCTACCACCAGTGAGCGTATACGGACTAACAGACATCCCAGAGCCTGGTGAGTACACAACTAATATACACAATATGGTGTGACAACACACACACATCACAGTCAAGGGGATAGGCAAACCATGCACCCTTAGCAAATACACAGCAACCAAAAGATATTCATCCCAAGATGTGAATGCTAGTCAGACAAAAACAATACCTGCCATCTCATAGTGATATGTAACTGTGTCATGACATGCACAAACCTAACAACAAATACAGCAAGGCAGTGGCACAAATAGAACCAACAAACACTCCCAGATATTTAAACCACTAGAACACCACCTCACAGGGAAGCTCACTGAAAGGAAGGAATTCTGTGTATGCTGGTGAAGTCAGTGTAGCCAATAGCATGATGGGAGTGGTAGTCACAGATATTGGTCACACCCACAATTGGCCCATCAACACCACTCTGAACCATGCTCACATCACAGGGAGTGGAAAAAAACTGACAAGATGGCTGACACTGGGTACTGCTGTGGGGAGCACAAGGCCCTGATGGGAACTGGGCACCAACAAACAACAGGACCACACTGTCAGCCATCTTGCCATTGCAGTCACACTCACACACAGTGAAGTCCACTCAAAAGGAAGGAAGTATGGGCATGCTGGGAAGGGGGGTGGAGGCAATAGCATGATGGGAGTTGTAGGCACAGATATTAGTCAGCCTCACAATTGGCCCATCAACACCACTCTGAACCATGCTCACATCACAGGGAGTGGAAAACAACTGACAAGATGGCTGACACTGGGTACTGCTGGGGGAGCACAAGGCCCTGCTGGGAACTGTGCAACAACCAACAGCAGGACACCACTGACTGACATCCTGAAAGACAACTTGCACTCCCTGCAATGGAAGCACGTTCCATGGTGGGATATCTGGCTGGGTGGGAAGGAGGACTCACAGCACTGACCATAGTTACAGGCACCTCCCCTCACACACCCCCTCAACACTAACTCCACATAACCCACCTGGGAGAATGCAATGCCTCACATCCTAACTGAAGATCCCACAAAGAACCACCACCCTGGGTTATGCTGTGTGAAGCACAGGGACACTCTTGGGACTTGTAGCCAAACAACTGCCAGGACAACACTCCCAGCCATCCTGTCAGCACAGGCACTCCACCCCACAGGGAAGCAGAGTCAAAAGGAAGGAAGGATGGGCATGCTGGGAAGGGGGTGGAGGCAATAGCATGATGGGAGTGGTAGTCACAGATATTGGTCAGCCTCACAATTGGCCCATCAACACCACCCTGAACCATGCTCACATCACAGGGAGTGGAAAAGGACTCACAAGATGGCTGACACTGGGTACTGCTGGGGGAGCACAAGGCCCTGCTGGGAACTGTGCAACAACCAACAGCAGGACACCACTGACTGACATCCTGAAAGACAACTTGCACTCCCTGCAATGGAAGCATGTTCCATGGTGGGATATCTGGCTGGGTGGGAAGGAGGACTCACAGCACTGACCATAGTTACAAGCACCTCCCCTCACACACCCCCTCAACACTAACTCCACATAACCCACCTGGGAGAATGCAATGCCTCACATCCTAACTGAAGATCCCACAAAGAACCACCACCCTGGGTTATGCTGTGTGAAGCACAGGGACACTCTTGGGACTTGTAGCCAAACAACTGCCAGGACAACACTCCCAGCCATCGTGTCAGCACAGGCACCCCACCCCACAGGGAAGCAGAGTCAAAAGAAAGGAAGGATGGGCATGCTGGGAAGGGGGTGGAGGCAATAGCATGATGGGAGTGGTAGTCACAGATATTGGTCAGCCTCACTATTGGCCCATCAACACCACCCTGAACCATGCTCACATCACAGGGAGTGGAAAAGGACTCACAAGATGGCTGACACTGGGTACTGCTGGGGGAGCAAAAGGCCCTGCTGGGAACTGTGCAACAACCAACAGCAGGACACCACTGACTGACATCCTGAAAGACAACTTGCACTCCCTGCAATGGAAGCACGTTCCATGGTGGGATATCTGGCTGGGTGGGAAGGAGGACTCACAGCACTGACCATAGTTACAAGCACCTCCCCTCACACACCCCCTCAACACTAACTCCACAAAACCCACCTGGGAGAATGCAATGCCTCACATCCTAACTGAAGATCCCACAAAGAACCACCACCCTGGGTTATGCTGTGTGAAGCACAGGGACACTCTTGGGACTTGTAGCCAAACAACTGCCAGGACAACACTCCCAGCCATCCTGTCAGCACAAGCACCCCACCCCACATGGAAGCAGAGTCAAAAGAAAGGAAGGATGGGCATGCTGGGAAGGGGGGTGGAGGCAATAGCATGATGGGAGTGGTAGTCACAGATATTGGTCAGCCTCACAATTGGCCCATCAACACCACCCTGAACCATGCTCACATCACAGGGAGTGGAAAAGGACTCACAAGATGGCTGACACTGGGTACTGCTGGGGGGAGCACAAGGCCTTGCTGGGAACTGTGCAACAACCAACAGCAGGACACCACTGACTGACATCCTGAAAGACAACTTGCACTCCCTGCAATGGAAGCACGTTCCATGGTGGGATATCTGGCTGGGTGGGAAGGAGGACTCACAGCACTGACCATAGTTACAAGCACCTCCCCTCACACTCACCCTCAACACTAACTCCACATAACCCACCTGGGAGAATGCAATGCCTCACATCCTAACTGAAGATCCCACAAAGAACCACCACCCTGGGTTATGCTGTGTGAAGCACAGGGACACTCTTGGGACTTGTAGCCAAACAACTGCCAGGACAACACTCCCAGCCATCCTGTCAGCACAGGCACCCCACCCCACAGGGAAGCAGAGTCAAAAGGAAGGAAGGATGGGCATGCTGGGAAGGGGGTGGAGGCAATAGCATGATGGGAGTGGTAGTCACAGATATTGGTCAGCCTCACAATTGGCCCATCAACACCACCCTGAACCATGCTCACATCACAGGGAGTGGAAAAGGACTCACAAGATGGCTGACACTGGGTACTGCTGGGGGGAGCACAAGGCCCTGCTGGGAACTGTGCAACAACCAACAGCAGGACACCACTGACTGACATCCTGAAAGACAACTTGCACTCCCTGCAATGGAAGCACGCTTCATGGTGGGATAACTGGGCTGGGGGAGAAGGAGGCCCGGATGGCAAGCAAATACCACCAATGCTGGTCATGCACACACCTCAACATTCAGATTGACATGCCACAGGTTGGCAGTACAATGTGCTACACCAATATCACTCTCTGACTGTCACAATTTAGGAGAATGCAATATCCAGGCCCACATCCAGAGGTACAGTCACAACTGTCAGGTGTTTGAACAATTGATGCGAGTAGAAACATAACATACAATCTGTGTCTCTCCCCAAAACAGGTGATGATGGGGACACAGCAGCAGGCGAGGAGGAGTCCCTGTCCCAGGCTCCGGGGAACACTGAGCTCACTGGTGTGGATCAGCCTCTGCACTCCTCGGATGGCGAAGAACCAGCTGGACCCTCCGGTGTGAGTCATCATGCAGCACCAGCAGGACCAACATCTGCACCCCCTGCACCCACCCCTCCAACAACTGCCAACACATAGGCCACCCCTGCCAACACGGACAGACCAAGGACCACAGATGACAACAGCGCAGGGACCCAGACCCAAACTGAAGCTGGTGACAACGAGCCCAGGAACAACACCCAAGTGGGCCCACGGTCACCTGTGCGTGCCACCGCAGGTCCTGCACGTGTCGCCAGGGGTGGTGGGAGGGGTGGGAGACATAGGTCGCTCTTTGCAGAGGGGTCTGGACTGCATGATGACCCACAACTGGCACGCATCGCGGATGCGTACCAGACTAGCACCGGAGAGGTCAGCCAGGTAGTGGGGATCCTCAAGGACATATAACAGCAGCAGGCTGCCCATCATGCCCGCTTGGACTCCCACATGTCCCGTGTCGAGACACACATGTCACATGTCGAGACACACATGTCTGGCATGGAGTCCAAGTGGGACACATTGGAACAACTGACAGCGGTGCATAGGGACATACTGACATGCCTCCGCCAGATCAGCACCAACATGGCCTCACCTCCCTGTGGGCCCACAACATCTGCTGCTGAAACAACTGCAAATGCCACAGGGAGGGAGGAGGACTCTGGCAGAGAGTCCCCTGCACCGCCGCAGCCTGCACCTGAGGGTCCCCCCCAAGAAGAGGGGCCATCCGAGGAGGCCAAACTGAGAGGCCGATGGCCATCTACATCCCCCAGGAAGCCAACACCTGTTCTGGAACTTTTCCTTTGTGTGCAAACTGCACGCCCTGTCGAAGCCAACCCAACTCTCCCACATGACATGGGGAGCTATAGTTGGCCAAATTTATCAGATGACTGTGGACTTTACTCTGGACATTTCAGCTACCAAGACTTCCGAATCACATGGGAACTTTGGATTCCAATTTCTATGTACAGCACCCACCATCCTGTGCACCATCCTCACACCTGTATGTAAATAAACTCACCAATACACCATATCTGCCTCTGTTGTGATTCCAACGTGCTCTCTGTCATGGAGATGGTGATCAGAAAAATGACACTGTGCATGCTAACTGCTACAGCAAGTCCAACACCGTCATGTCAGTCATGGTGACGTGACACATATGAGGGAGACACACCACTAGGGCCACACAACACATACACACCAGGGCCATCAGACTCATCACCTATACTGATGTTGCAACTAAATACAGTGGAATGCACAGACACGCCACCTATTCACAATCTGTGTCAACTAGACTACAGGTGCAGTAAGCAAATGTCAGTCAGATGTGTGACTACAGACAACGCACATCCCAAAGTGAAGCACAGGTTTATTACACATTTGCAACATGTTGTTTCCACTACAAATGCTAGCTAATCCAACCTGGCTGTGGCCACAAAGTCAAAAAGTGCAGAAGATAGAAAGTCCAGGGGTGTGTGGCACATCACCTGTAGGGAAACGACTGCTTCCACCTTGGAAGTTGAATCATGGATTCGTGGGATCCAAGTTGATCAAACAACTCCGGCAGCACCCTGTGAAGGACAGACATGACACACAGTCAAAACCACTGAAGAACAGCACAGAACGGCAATACTCATGTCTAATACATGTCACGAGATAACTACACAAAACCAAGTTAGCATGTCAACACTGTTGGGCAGTACAGACCACCTGCAAGGACACATCGCTGCACGCATCCAGTCAAGTAGCACATGGCCACACTCAAACAGCACCAGAGCACCACACACACATATCATGCAAACTCAAATCATTGACATTACAACCCTCTGGAGACTCACATTCAGCTGAAGAAGTTGGTGATGAGCTGTGTGCGGACATCACCATCATCATCATCATCATCTTCACTGGCATCGTGACCCAGGCCAGGATCTTCCACAGGTGGCGGACATTGGTCATCGTCATCCAGGATGAGAGGCAACTCCTTCCGCACTGCCAGGTTGTGTAGCATGCAGCAGACGATGACAATCTTGCACACCTTTGCTGGGCATATGGGAGGGCCCCTCCTGTCTTGTCCAGGCAGTGGAAGCGGCTCTTCAGGAGACCAGAGGTCCGCTCAATCACCCTCCTTATCCGACCATGTGCCTCATTGTAGCGCATCTGGGCTGGTGTCACAGGGTTCCTGAGGGGTGTCAGCAACCACGGCATGTTGGGGTATCCCGAGTCACCTACAGACAGACAATTGCACATTAGCCGATTTGAAAATGTGTGCGGAAAACAACATAGCAGAACACACACAATGGTACAAAGTCAGTACACACTAACAAGCCAGGCACGCTGGTTCGGCATCTGTGACATCATCCTCGGGATGCGACTACTCATCACGTAGGCATCGTGTGCCGAACCGGGGAAACGGGCACACACATGTGTGATGGTCATATCTGCAAGACATACCACCAGAGCATTGATCGAATGGTAATGTTTACGGTTCCGGTATGCCTGCTCATGTGCCTGTGGTGGTATCAAAGCCACATGTGTCCCATCAATGGAGCCAATTACATGTGGCATACTCCCCAGGGCATAGAAGTCACTCTTGACGTCAGTGAGTCGTTGACGTGTTGGGAAATAGATGTACTGGTTCAGGTATCTCAACATTGCCCCCAAAACATCGCGTAGCACACGGCTGAACATAGTCTGTGACATCCCACCGGCAGTCGCCACAGTGTGTTGAAAGGTACCGGTGGCAAAGAAGTGTAGGGCTGCCATCACCTTCACCTTGGGGGTCAGCGCTGTAGGATACGGACGGCCAGGCTGCAAATGTGGGTCCAACCGCACTGCCAAATCCTCAATCAGCTGCCTGGTGAAGCGGTACCATCGGATGCTGTCACGTTCCACCATCGTTGCCAGGTCTGGGAATGGTCGATGGACAGCAGGAGCCCTGCAGTGCATAGGTGAAGAAAGCAAGATTGTCAGTCACCCCACCTATGTGCCGTTCACCATACTCAATTTCACATGATACATCATTAACAAACACAAGTACTTGATGTGTGTGTGTCGTTCTGTTTGGACATATATGGCACCTACATGGACATCATCTAACATCTCTGTTCAACAAGTGTTGACAACAGGTTCCAGGGTGTGCTATGGGAAACCATTAGGCTGTGTCACAGTACCCATTTACTGCTCTCACGTTCCACACACATACCACAGTGACATGTCTGGACAGATGCTCCACAGGCATCACAGCTCATTGACAGGTAGATTCCCAGGGACCCTGTCTTGCCACATGGACACTGGCATGACATGGCGTATCATGTACACGTCAGAAAAACAAACATGACACCCACAGGTAGTGGCCCCTGTAGCCTCTGCAGGACAGACATGGACGTCTGTGACACACACACACACAACATCAAAGTTCATGCACAAACCACGTGGATGTGGAGACTGTCTCCCATTGTGCACATGGAGTCAGAGACATGTGAAACACAACATGCACACAGACTGCGGAGGGACATCACTATTGTGGCAATGGGCCACCCTGTGACGTACATGCCTTCCCACATGTGAGCCTGGGGGTATGTGACATGTCATACACATATACAACCTGGAAATGTGACCATGACACATGCTCCAAAATGAAAAGTTGCACACCACAGTGGTCAGGTGCACAACACACAAAGGACCCTGTCCCCATGAACACGTGCACAGCCTGGGTGTGTCTACCCCCAAGTGCCACCCCAAAAACCACATGTTCACCCACATACACAGATAAGGTTATGCTGCCACACATGCCTTAGATACAGTGTGGACTGGGTGTGGTGTTGTAGGTGTGCCCCTGAGTCCCTGGAAAGTATATGTGGCTGGCATAGGTTCACCAGTGACCAGCATGGTGACATATGCGTGTGACCTGTCCAGGTACGCGTTGTAGAGCAATGGACCGATCGGTCTGCCCGCACGGCCCATTGCAATGGATGTGAGCGGGTACGCGTTGTATCCCGGGTACGCGTTGTACAGCAATGGACCGATCGGTGTGCCCGCACGGCCCATTGCATTGGATGTGAGCGGGTACGCGTTGTATCCCGGGTACGCATTGTAGAGCAATGGACCTATCGGTGTGCCCGCACGGCCCATTGCATTGGATGTGAGCGGGTACGCGTTGTACAGCAATGGACCGATCGGTGTGCCCGCACGGACCATTGCATTGGATGTGAGCGGGTACGCGTTGTAGAGCAATGGACCGATCGGTGTGCCCGCACGGCCCATTGCATTGGATGTGAGCAGGTACGCGTTGTATCCCGGGTACGCGTTGTACAGCAATGGACTGATCGGTGTGCCCGCACGGCCCATTGCATTGGATGTGAGCGGGTACGCGTTGTAGAGCAATGGACCGATCGGTGTGCCCGCATGGCCCATTGCATTGGATGTGAGCGGGTACGCGTTGTATCCCGGGTATGCGTTGTACAGCAATGGACCGATCGGTGTGCCCGAACGGCCCATTGCATTGGATGTGAGCGGGTACGCGTTGTACAGCAATGGACCGATCGGTGTGCCCGCACGGACCATTGCATTGGATGTGAGCGGGTACGCGTTGTAGAGCAATGGACCGATCGGTGTGCCCGCACGGCCCATTGCATTGGATGTGAGCGGGTACGCGTTGTATCCCGGGTACGCGTTGTACAGCAATGGACCGATCGGTGTGCCCGCACGGCCCATTGCATCGGATGTGAGCGGGTACGCGTTGTACAGCAATGGACCGATCGGTGTGCCCGCACGGACCATTGCATTGGATGTGAGCGGGTACGCGTTGTAGAGCAATGGACCGATCGGTGTGCCCGCACGGCCCAATGCATTGGAAGTGAGCGGGTACGCGTTGTATCCCGGGTATGCGTTGTTCAGCAATGGACCGATCGGTGCGCACACATTGGCTGGGGCCTGGCATGGCAACGGACACGTTTTCGAAGCTTCAACGAGTCTGATGCAGTGAATTCAGTTGGCCAGCCACAACAATGTTGCAAATTCATGGGTGTTATGAAGTTGAATTTTGAAGGATGCTGTGGGCGTGTATTGGTGCTGCAATTCCATGGATTGGTCAGATTCAGAAGATGCAAACGACTTGGACCTATCACTTTGGACACATGGGACAGTATCTGCCTCTGCAGCACACATATAATGCTGGCTGTTCCCCTGAGGGCTCACTTGCCTGCACTACATGCCCCAGGACGACATCTGCCACTACACTGCTGCTGTCCCTGCATCCTCTGGCTACTGCAATGGCACGTACTGTGGAGAGAGCCCCAGCCTTCACCCATGAGGAGAACCAGGCCCTGGTGGACAACCTCCTTCCATAGTACAGAAAGCTGTATGGGACACCAGGGGAGCAGGTGAGTGTGCTGTCCACTGCCTTACTAATTGTGCATGTTGTCTGACTAGAAGGATTTACAGTGTGCACACCACTGGCTAGCATGCTCACTGAGTAGTTCGCACCCCCAAAGTGTGTAGTCACATGCACTGAACAGGTACAGTGCAGTAACAGTGCATTCCAACAAGGTTTACTTCCCATGCAATGATACCATGTAGTAACTGCTGGCAAACTGTCCATAGCCCTCGTTGCACTGCCTGTGTTCATCATATGCCCCTGTGATTGAGACATGTATTTACAACTGTGTGATGCACGGATATGTTGCATGTGTAGTAATGGCCTTTTCACTTTGTCATCCTCACAGGTTGATGCCCACCAGAAGCAGGAGATCTGGCTGGCCATCGTCCGGGCAGTAAGATCCGTGGGGGTCTACAAGCGCCGGATCCGCAACTGCCAGAAGAGGTGGCAGGACCTTTGTGGCTGGACCCGGAGGATCGCAAGGGTCCAGCTGTCGCCTCCTCGCAGGAGGGGCGTACACCGGACCCTGACCCCCCACATGCTCCGGATCCTGGCGGTGGTCTTCCCGGACCTGGATGGGCAGCTGAAGGCCAGACAGCAGCAAGGAGGGGGTGAGTCAAAGACTGCACTGTGAACTCTGTCTAACATGCTATGTGCCCTCCTCTGGCCTGGTTAAACTTCCCCAGTACATCAGTCTTGTTGTCCAGTACCCATGTCCCTCTATTGTGACATGCCCACTCCTCATCTGATACGCAGGTGTGCTCCTTACGCTCAGGATAATTGTGTCACTCGGGTACAGGGTCCTTGCATTTTGCTTTGGTCAAGGTGGGTGACAGCTTTTGTTCCCGTGACATTGTGTTGGCCTTCATGGGTGGGTCAATTGCTCACACAATGCCTGAGTCGTGCAATGTAGTCTGGGTGTAACTTTGATATGTGGTCCACTTGCAGATCAGAATCACCACATGTCCCTGGGGTATTTGGCACACCCCCATGCTGCGGGTGGGTACAATGTTTGGGCCTCAGGAGTATGTATGTCAAGTGTGTCACACATGCTTAGCCACCTGCCTACTGACCAGGGCTCATCCCTCTTGCAGGTGGAGCCGGACAGTCATGCCTACTACAGGGCATACAATACACTCTGTACTCCCACTCCCGTGTATCAGCTGACATGTTGTGCTCAGTGAAATGTTCACTCAGGTGTCTGCCTCTGTGTCGTTATGCTGTGACTACGTTGTCGGGACTCCTGTGATGTTTATCAGTTAGGGGTCAGCATGCCATCTGCTATTGGACCATGTGAGACAAGACTTCTGTGACTTATAGGTGTTTGATCACTTGACTGTGCAGACAGGTTTATGCGACTGTGACTTTCAGGCAGATGTTCATCATTCACAGCACACTGAGGTGCTCTGGTTCAGAGAGTTGTGTTTCATGTCTCCCATTTGTCCAATTGGTGTGCAGTGGACAAATACGGGTTCAGATGATGTGGTTAGTGGGGGTGGACATGTGCACTTGTCAGTTACATTACTTGCCTTCCCCATGTCCTAGTATTGTGACACAGTGCAGACTGTTGTTGGCTGGCTGCCATGGCCATGTGGCTGGAGACAGTGATGTATGACTTTGCAGGCATGCCTGTGTCATGGCTTTCAACTTCCTAAGAGTGATCCTGCAGGGGAGTGACATGTGCAACATGCACCCCATTGTGGCATTGACTATCCGGACATGGGTGCTTCATGGTGTCTGGTGCTGGTATGCATCTCATGCATTTCTATTTAGACTCTGCCCGTCCATTTATCCAGACACCTGCACTGACTCAGTGGCAAGAGATGTGACGTCGGCATGTTCACATACTTCACCGTGTTCTCAGCAATGTCCAACAACTGTGTAGGTGGTGCATGTGTCCACACTGGGGTATTACCATCAGACAGGCACCAGACAGATGGGTGCAAGGGCAGGAGGGGTATCTGTTCCATGTTTGACCATCAGACTGACAATTGGCTTTTCCTAATCTGTGTGAGGACTTTTGGCAATGTTCAGCTGGGGATGCCAGGTCTTACTCTGTAATGTGCTGTACTCACTGTGGTGTGTGCGGTCAGTGCAGGTGTCTGATGTTTGTCTGTTTCCCTAATTGTTTGCAGATACATCCACGGCCACAGGAGGGACCAGCTCCACGGACCAGGAGGAGCGGCAGAGCCAGACTGGGTCAACAGCCGACGAGTGGTCGGAGGGTCCCAGTGGCACGGAGGGCGAGGGGAGCCACACCGAGGAGTCCTCAGCACCATCCACCTCAACTGAGGACCACAGCAGCTCGGAGGATGACTCCCTTGTGGAGGCGGGTGTCAGCAGCCACCAAACACCAGCTAGTCTGTCTGGCCCCGCCACCACCACCACCACCACCACCCCTCCCATTGGCTCCCATTCCAGAGGTCCGTGGAGGCTCCCGTGTCCGGGAGCGTGTCTCCTTTGTGCCAGGCACCGCACCCCCTGCCCCTGTGTCCCCTGCTGCCCTGAGTGAGGAATCTGTGTACCTGCTTCGGCAGCTCCATGTAGGGCAGACAGCAATGCTGAGTGTCCTCCATGCACACACCACTCTGTTGACACAGCTGGTGTCGTTCATGGAGGGCATCTCGACGGGTATGTCTGCCCTACAGAGGAGCAATAGGTCCATGGAGTCCTCCCTGACGGCAACAGTGTCCCTCCTCCAACAGTCCCTCGCCCCTCCTACCTCTGCCCCATCCACACTTCCTGGCACCCTACCTGTCCCAAGCACATGCACACCTGCACAAACACCCAGACACACAGACACGAGCAGCACAGACACACCCAAAACCAAGGCAAGACGTGCAGACAAGCATCCTCAGGGGACTGATACCACACACACAGGGGATGGGGAACTGACACACACACAGGCAACCACAGTCACTCCGCAATCCTCAAGATCCTCTCCCTCCAAGACCCCTTCCCTTGCCTCACCTGCAACCCCACCTGATAAGCAGCTCTTCCTCTGTGACCTCGGCCTCTTCCCCTCCAATCCCGCTGATCCAGCATACCGGGGGAAGAGGAAGTCCACCCACACAGAGGGGAGTGCCCCTCGCCCCCGGACACCCTCCCCCAGGCGCAGGCAGAGTGAGCCCCCACCCGCAAGTCCCCCGGTCCCGGAAGAGCAAGACCCCGCCACCGCCCTGCAAGTCAACCACCCAGTCTCTCACCTCCATCCCCCAGGCCACCACTCCACAGGTTCCACCGCCACACCCTGCCCCAGGTTCCCCCACACACCGATACGCTCCCTAACTGCGTAGGCCCTCCCCCCGCCACTTGCTCTTCCACCCCCAAACCAGATGCTCTGCCTGTTTGTGCCACTGGTGTGGAGACCGTGTGTCCCCCCTCTGTCCTGCCCAGCTCTTCTGCCCCCCTTCCACTACCTTGGAGTCATGCACTGCGGTGGAGTCCACAACCACCCCGTCTGACTCGGGCACTGCATTGGGGACCCAGTCCACTCCATCTGACCAGCCCACTGCAGTGGTTGCAGCACCAAAACCATCTGACGTGAGCCCTGCGGTGGTGCCAGCCCCCTGAGTCAGACACCTCCACTGCAGTTGCCGGTGACACTCCTGCACCCACCTCCCCTTCACTGCCTCCTTCTGGCATCCCCTGATCCTGTCCCTGCGGTGCCTGGCCTGCCCCTTGTATGCCCCTCCAAGGGGGATGTCCCCTGTCCGTACCTGTGCAGGCAAGCAATTGTTGACAAGTTGTCACACATCACTCTTTTGGGACTGTATATTTGGACTGGCCATTGGCCTTAGTTTATTTTGGACTTTTGATTTGAGTTGCACACTTGCTGAATAAAGCCTCTTTTTGTTTACTTGTGGTTAATCTTTGGAGGTACATGATGTAGATGTGTAGAATCATGCATTTGCTGTTGTAATAGTGTTCAGATCAGGTAAATGAAGTTTTGCTGTGATGGGCTCCATGTGGTCCATGGGATATGTGTCCTAATCTAGTCTGGATCTATAGCATCCTTTGCTGCAGTCTGAGGGTGTAATGTTCAGCATTTGACACAGGGATGTACGTTTAGCATTTGTAGATTACCATCTTTGTCCTACACTGATGCACATCTGGTGGGCTTACCACTGTCCAATGTTCCTAGTACCCTGACTGTGTGCCCGTCTCCAATGGACATGCAGTTTAGCACATCAAATTTGGAGGACTCATCTGTGAACACAGTGCAAGTTGCTTGACACGTGTCTTGGGTGTATGCAGATGACTGACGTGACACTCCCGTGCCCAGGCTGATATGAGCAGAGCCTTCAGTGTGTTGTAGTTGTTGACTCACTGACCGAGTGTTCTGCTGACATGTTTGAGTCGTGCACAGACAAGGTTTGGCACAGCTGACCTTCCACAGGAGTGGAGTGCCCTCATGGCAGTGCGTGATTCCGTGATATAGGATGTGCCCGTGTTGTGTGTTGTGTAGGCATGTCTGTGCATGTTCCCTTCTCCTTTTCCCTCACAGGCTGTGTCCCTACGGATGATCCTGTTTGTGATGCTTGCTGAGTTGTTCTGTGTTCATCCAGCATCTTGGACCTGGTTTCTCCGGGATGTGGGTGCATGGCAAACTAATGTTCATGAGGTTGCCATCCCTAGTTGTCTTTGTTGTCAGGGCTGGGGATGTGGGCAAACGCAGATGGGACACAGTCAGGATTCCTCTTGGCACTTGTTGGTTACACAAGTAATGTGATTTTCTGTTTGTGTATGCTTTCAGTGATTGTGACACGTTGTGTGTGTGACTGCTGCCACTCCTCAGGGTCAGAGCAGCAATGTTGGAAGTTGTCTATGTGTGTCCTTTGTGGGACAGCTTGGCTTCTTCATTGGTGTGTGACTATGGCCAGGATCCCATTGTTTGGGGTGGATTTCACGTCATGCCCATGTACGGCATACTGTGCAGTGTGTCAGACATTCACAAGTCTTGTAGACTGGCCATGTGTGATGGGTTTCTGCACCTTATTTCCCCCCACCACCCCTGGGATTGTCATGGGTGCATGTGCACTGTCAGCAGTCCATGTGAGCTTCACTGCTGCACATTGGTGGACATCAAGGTGTGTGGCGTTGAGTGTGTGCAAATGTGAGTTGTTGCACGGCTGGGGCACTACCTCCATATTGTCCTTGGCTGGCAGGCCATGCTGAGTGCTTTGTGCTTGTATAGGTGTGGACTCAGGACACATGGCTGTGGTTCACAGTGTGGATGACATCTACCTTTGTCATCACAGTGTGATTGTCATGCAGGCTAGTGTCACCAAAATGTGGGGTCCCTGGGGGGAGTGCTGTGGTGGTTCTGTCTCTTGCTGTGTTTGTTGCTGTTCCTACCAGCTTGTGTGAAATGTGTAATTTGGGCTCCCTCTCATCTCACAATGCCTGTTTGCCCACATAGGGGAATCCAATCCATCAGTTACTTTTGTATGTGACTGTGTTGACATCTGTGTATTAGTGAATCTGGCCTCCTTATGTGTTGTGTGTTTGCCTGGGGACACTGGCACACAACCCCCCTCACCTCTTGTGTTTGATATGCAGTGTGAGTCTGCCTGTTTGTGTTTGTGCATTTGCACCACTGCATTGGCATATCTTTAGTTTGCCATTGGCTGTATGTTGTTTGTTGGCTTTCCCCTGCTGGCCCTGGGACTGCTAGGTCATCAGTCAGCACATTGATCATGGTTAGTATGTCCCATTGCTGCCATGGTATGGTATTTGTTCACCTGACATCTACAGTCTCCACAGGATATCTACATTTGTGTGTCCATTGGTGCAGATATGTGGGTCTGCATTATGATGCTCACTTCTGTCATTGTGTTATTTGTGAATGTAGACAATGTGGGCCCGCATGGCTGATGTTTGTGTGCACATGGCCAGAACGATGTGTCATTGGCACTGCACTGCTTGCCTCACACAATCTATGTTGCTATGGGACACAAGCACTACAATGCCACTGTAGTGTTTGGTGTTGTGTGGCCAGGAATAATCCCTGCAGTTTTGTTTTTGCAGCTTTTACCAGGACTACACTTACCTTTTGGGCACTGTGGTGATGGGGCTTTGGGCCCCATTGCCACACTGTTCAAAATGTGCTTCAGCTATGGAGCACACACTTACCTTTGGGCACTGTGGTGATGGGGCTTTGGGCCACATTGCCACACTGTTCAAAATGTGCTTCAGCTATGGAGCACACACTTACCTTTTAGGCACTGTGGTGATGGGGCTTTGGGCCACATTGCCACACTGTTCAAAATGTGCTTCAGCTATGGAGCACACACTTACCTTTTGGGCACTGTGGTGATGGGGCTTTGGGCCCCATTGCCATACTGTTCAAAATGTGCTTCAGCTATGGAGCACACACTTACCTTTTGGGCACTGTGGTGATGGGGCTTTGGGCCACATTGCCACACTGTTCAAAATGTGCTTCAGCTATGGAGCACACACTTCCCTTTTGGGCACTGTGGTGATGGGGCTTTGGGCCACATTGCCACACCGTTCAAAATGTGCTTCAGCTATGGAGCACACACTTACCTTTTGGGCACTGTGGTGATGGGGCTTTGGGCCCCATTGCCACACTGTTCAAAATGTGCTTCAGCTAGGGAGCACACACTTACCTTTTGGGCACTGTGGTGATGGGGCTTTGGGCCACATTGCCACAGTGGTCATGGTCTGCTTTCATTGTGTAGGCCACACACACAATTATGTGTGACACATGTGTTAGGGGTCACATTGTATGTTCAATGTCATGTTCAGTGTTGTATGCATTTGACACAGACCACACACGCTTGTCATGGTGTTGGGGGTGGGATGTCATTTTCAGACAGTCACACAGATGTGGGAGTATGCTAGTTGTGTCATGCATTACCCGTCCTATGAGTAGGGGTGGTGTTAGTGGTAGGCATCCATCCCCCTATGGGTGGGGATGGCAGTAGTGGCAGGCATCCAGCCCCCCTGAGTGGGGATGGTAGTAGTGGTAGGCATCCAGCCCCCATGAGTGGGGATGGTAGTAGTGGAAGGCATCCAGACCCCCATGAGTGGGGATGGTAGTAGTGGTAGGCATCCAGCCCCCCATGAGTGGGGATGGTAGTAGTGGCAGGCATCCATCCCCCCATGAGTGGGGATGGTAGTAGTGGTAGGCATCCAGCTCCCATGAGTAGGGATGGTAGTAGTGGTAGGCATCCAGACCCCCATGAGTGGGGATGGTAGTAGTGGTAGGCATCCATCCCCCCATGAGTGGGGATGGCAGTAGCGACAGGCATCCAGCCCCCCATGAGTGGGGATGGTAGTAGTGGTAGGCATCCAGAACCCCATGAGTGGGGATGGTAGTAGTGACAGGCATCCAGCCCCCTATGGGTGGGGATGGCAGTAGTGACAGGCATCCAGCCCCCTATGGGTGGGGATGGCAGTAGTGACAGGCCTCCAGACCCCCATGAGTGGGGATGGTAGTAGTGGCAGGCATCCAGCCCCCTATGGGTGGGGATGGCAGTAGTGACAGGCATCCAGACCCCCATGAGTGGGGATGGTAGAAGTGACAGCCATCCAGCCCCCCATGAGTGGGGATGGTAGTAGTGACAGCCATCCAGCCCCCTATGGGTGGGGATGGCAGTAGTGACAGGCATCCAGCCCCCCCTGTGTGGGGATGGTAGTAGTGACAGCCATCCAGCCCCCTATGGATGGGGATGGCAGTAGTGGCAGGCATCCAGCCCCCCCTGAGTGGGGATGGTAGTAGTGGTAGGCATCCAGCCCCCCATGAGTGGGGATGGTAGTAGTGGTAGGCATCCAGACCCCCATGAGTGGGGATGGTAGTAGTGGTAGGCATCCAGCCCCCCATGAGTGGGGATGGTAGTAGTGGTAGGCATCCATCCCCCTATGGGTGGGGATGGTAGTAGTGGCAGGCATCCATCCCCCTATGGGTGTGTATGGCATTGGTGATGGCCATCCCGCCCCTATGGTTCTGCTGTTGCTAGTATACGTCATTTGTGCATCCCTATGTGTGTGTGACATATTTCGGGTACGTGTCGTTTGTTTGTGTTGTGGGTGTTTGACTTACCGTCTGCGCCGTACGCGTCCGAACCGGTCCCGGTAATAGATGTAGAGTATTGGTAGGACCTGCGTGATGGGATTCATGGTTGGGTCGTCTCGTTCGGGTTTCTCGTGGCTTCGACTCGTACTCGTCGCTGGCTTGTTCGTCTCGTAGCCGTGGATCGTCTTGTGGCGCGAATCGGAGCTTATGTACGGCTCTCCCGGATGCTCAAACGTGCCGGACGTAGCGACGAGTTCGGCGCGTACGGAAGACGCATCGTACTAGTCCGGCCGGAAGGTGCTGTGTATTTGGTTCCGTGCGACTCGATTCGGCGTTTACGGATCCGGCTCGGGCGGGGAACAGGACCTGGAATGGGTAAGTACGGCTCGCTCAGAATCTGGGCTGTTATGCGCATCGTACTTGTTCGTTCGGTAGAGTGTTCGAGTCGGTCGGAAAACACGCGTTCGGCTGGTATTTTTTCCGGACGAATACTGTTAGGTGCACTTCTGGCCGACATCGGAATCGACCCCTCTGTATTCTAAGCCCTTTCTTATGCAAAACCAAGATCTTACTTCTGGAGATGTTAATTTTCAAGAAATGGGCTTCTGCATATTTATTCAAGGCTTCCAGGTGATGTTGCAAGCCAATAGGTGTTAAATCAAAGATGGCCAAGTCATCCGCGTATAATAAAGAACCAACAGGCATTGTACCAATTCTGGGGGGCATCCCCTCTCTCTAAATTTAAGGCGCCGGGAAGATCAGATATATATAAAGGAAACAAAAGAGGGGCCAGCAGGCAACCTTGCTTGAGCCCATTATGTGTTCTAATTTTACAGGATAATCCCAGCGATCCTCCCATCAAAACATGGCACCAGGTATCTGAGTGTAATTCCATGATGAGACCCAGAAGATGATGTGGGATACCCAGTCGAAGGAGCTTTCTCCACAGTGTTTGGCGGTCCACTTTATCAAACGCCATGGAGAAATCAATGAATGCAATATAGACTGGCATGCCCCGTAAGAAAACATATTTCTCTACGATGGTCTGAAGGACCGAATTTTATCCAGGGTGCTATGTTTCTTTCTGAAACCCGCTTGTTCTGGAAGTATGATATTCTGGTCATGGGCCCATTGTTGCAGATGACATAGAATGCTTTTAGCAAATAATTTGCCTGAAGCATCCAACAAAGTAATCTGTCTGAAGCTGGAGGGCAAAGTTTTCTGACCCTTTTTGTACAGAAGGACTACAACACTCCCTTCCAATAAAGGGGAATCTTCCCAGTTTGAAAGCAATAATTAAAGAGAGGGGCAAGAAAAGCTCCCCAGGCAACTGCTTCCTTTTTAATTAACACAATCAGAATTCTGTCCGGACCTTGTGCGCCAGATGTTCTGGCGTTCTATATAAACCCCACTAATTCATCCTGTGAAGGAGGACCAAATTCCAAAAAAAAGGACTCATCCACTCCAATCATCACAAGAACGGCTGGACTGTTGTTCTTATATAATAGGGATATATAATCCACCCAGTCCTTCTCTGGGATCAGATTAGGCAGAGCTTTCTGCCTTGATTCACAATATTCCGCTATCAGGTGTCAGTACTTTCTAGAATCTTTGGCCCTTGAAGCTTCTCTCAAGCCAATCCACTTAAAATCATAATCTCTTCTCCTTTCACTGAGTTTTCGGTGACTTCTTACTAGTTTGAGGCGATTAATTTCCTGCTGACGACCCATAGAGAACTGTAAATGCTGTTTTCGAGCTAATCAATTAATTTCTTGATTTAATATTTTCAACGAAAATGTGCCCTGTTGAGACGAGCAACAGATTTAGAGCTTAAATTGCGAATCTCTTCTATTTGGGCCTCAAAACACTGAATGGTATTATCGGGAATACATCCTGACTGCTCTACATAAGCCCTCTTAATTATCAAACTGGACTTAGCCATATTTTTTGATGTCCAAAAGGAATGTCCGTTTACTTTATTAAAATGGGCCATACCCAGGCCGGGGTTCCTCGGATCCAGTGCTGGTAAATCAAAAGCCACTGTCACACCCACTATACTATGGTCACTCCATGCCAACAGGAGAACAAAGACATTTTCACAAGCCCTGAACATTTGATAAGAGACAACCACATAATCTAAGAGACTCTGAGTAAGGGGGGAATGAAACGTAAATAGAGCTGCTTTATCTGCAGGCACTCTCCCATTTAAAATATTCAGATCTATACTTCTGAGGGTCTCAAGCAAAGAGAACCCTTGTTTATCCGTTTTTATATTTTTCGGTAATAAAATCTCAGGTATATGCCAGATTTCCTCTTTATCAGGGTTGGCGTAGATCTCAGATGCAGAGTAGGAGACGTTGACATTCAAATCTCCCACGATTATTACTAGGGGAAATTCTTCCCTAATAGCTATATCATGAACTAATGAAATAAATACACTCAGCAGATGGTCATAGTGTCTCCCAGGAGAAATGTACAAATTTGCCAAGAGGAAGAAAGAGGAACTGCCATTGTCTCCCCAGCTTGCCAAATTCAAGTATAATCAAAGATTTGAGTGATGGCAAAATACCATATGATTCCAATTAATCGAATTCTTAAGCAGAATAGCAACCTCCCCACTAGTGTGCCCTCTTTCATAGTGCTTAGCATAACTGGAAAACACAAAATAACCATCACGTCAAACTCTTTACAAGACCATGTTTCTTGTAAGCACATAATTAAAGGATTCAGGGGCAGATTTACAAGCCCCTTGCGCCACTTTTGCGCCGCAGTTGCGTCACTTTTGTGACGCAGCGGCGACGTAAACCATGCGCCACGTTGCGCATTATTTACAACGTGACGCATCTAGGGAGATGCGTCACGTTGTAAAGCCCTGCGCCACATGAAACCTGCGTCAGGTTTCATGTGGGCGTTCCTCCGCAGGGTGGGCGTTCCGTCGAAGGAATGCCTCGTAAAAGTGACGCAGTGAAATCTACAAGATTTCACTGAGTCACTTTTCCGACGCCGCTGCGACGAATCCTTACGCCTGCTTCAAGCAGGCGTAAGGAGTGGCGCACCACGTTAGGTATGGGCGGCCCACGAGCATTGCTGGAGTTGCGTCGCGCTTGCGACACGACTCCAGCAATGCGCCGCCCTTGCGCCACAGGATGCGACACGCATCGGCCTTTCCTTGCGCCACGGTGCGCCGCATTGTAAATGCGGCGCTTCCGTGGTGGCGCAAGGAGAGTATTGCGTGTCGCAACTATTCTGGCGCATCCCTGCTGATTTGCAGGGATGCGCCAGAAGTTGTAAATCTGCCCCTTAGTGTTTTCCAAAAATTCTACTTTGTCTCATTGTGACCCAAACCAGACATATTTCATGACAATAGTAAACCCCCCAAGCTACCTCCACGGATCACTCCTTTCCACTGTAGGGCGGATATTGTTCAAGGCTCTCGCGACCCAACTCCACTGGGCCTATTCATCTTCCATGTCCGGAGCCTGAGGATCAGCTACCAAGCCTGTCACTATGTTTATTGATCATCCCCTCTTGCCCAAAGATCCCACAATATTTTTGGGATTACCAGATAAATACTCAGAGTCGGGACCCATCGCATCTGACACCACTGACTTAACAGCCCTTGGAGCTTTCGGGCACTGAGTTGTGTAGATATCAACTTTAAGGCCTCTATCTCAGAGAAAAAGTTGAGAATAAATCCTCTATTTACCGGAATAGATTCGTTGTCAAATAACCAACTGAAGTCCAGAATAGAGAATGAAACGTTCTGCACCACACTGGTTTTCTTTATGGCGTCCTTTGAGGGGATCCATATAGGGAACCTATCCCTAAGACTAGAAACTTGTGCACCAACATTTGGCTGAGTATTCGAATGCGAGACGGAAGCAGCGGCTGGAGCGCCCTCCATGTTTCTATTAGATGATGGCATGGTCCCTAAGAGAGCTCTATTGGGCCCATCCTGAATGACACTCGTCGCTTAAACCCACCCCTTTAGATTTCCGACCACCCTAACCCCAGACCCTCATGGAAACCCCATGTCCCATTCCCGTTTCCCCTCCCGGGGGGTCAACCAGCTCGTTAATCAAGGGGAGTTGGGCTTCTTGGGGGGACTGTGGCATCAGATTCGGTGAAAACACTGCCGCTCCACAACTTTCCAGCTGACACCATATGCGATATGGGGACCTCCATAGAAGCCCCCCTTCAAATGGGGATTTAGGAACTCCCTCCTCCATCAATGTATGTGTGTCACTCTGCCTGTCGGAAATCTGTGAAAAATACAAAAATTGTATTATCTTTTTATGTTTCTTTTTCATATTTTCCCCCTAATGGGGTTGCTGCTCCTCCCTGCCCTCGACCCGCCCCCCCTGACAGATTGGGGTAATGGGCATGGGAGGTAGAGGGAGTTGAAACCTCCTCCTCCCATACCCTACCCAACTGAGTGGAGAGGATGTGGTCTGACGGCTAGACTGCCGACTTTGGAGCTGGGAAACCAAGGTTCGAGCCTCGGGGTCGACTCCACATCCTGTGATTCTGGGCAAATCGCTTAATCTCCCCGTGCCTACCAAAAAAATGAATGTGTCCTTGTGTAACGTAACCGGTGCTCATGTAAAGCACTCCAATACCTTTGGGTCGAGTTTGCGCTACATAAATCAGCAAAAAAACAAAACTGAGGGACAAATCACCTGATTTTCTCAACTTCTCCATGCCCCTTTTTTAACCATTCTTAAACAAAGGGAACGTTTTCAATATAGGCTTTTCTGAAGGGGGACCTAGTTCTATCTCCCCAAATAATGTATTTAAACAAAGCTCTTCCTTATCGAGATTACACACAGGTTCTATGGGGGACAACAAATAAAGGGGTATACCCGCATGAACAGAAACATCTCTCAGCTCTCCCATAGGACAGATGGTAATGGCCTGTCATTCACAGATGATTCCATATGGGAGTGTGTCGTAAGTGTAGGTTTAACAGAGCCATACTTATTTACCTTCTGCACTTCAAACAACATTACATACATCATTTCCAATACATGACCAGAACATAGTACAGATTTCTCCAATAGTGACAAAATTGTATATAAACTTTTTTCAATACAAAAAGATATTCCGAGGGGACACCAACCTCATTGTTTCCAGTCTTTGGCTGTGTACAAGGCAAGAATATATCATGGGCAGATTCTGAAGAAGAACCACTCAAATTACTTGAACTACAATATAAAGGGGGCAAAGAGAGATGCCTAGGGGAAGAACTTAAAATGACAGAATTATTTTCATTAGATCTACTCATTGGGTGATCATCCTAATAATTGTGATCGGGAGGGTCTCCCCAACTCCCTATTTGAGCTTCTATGTCAATATCTGGGAGTGTAACATCTTTCTCAGACCTGGATTTTTACATATCGTCGCCCTCTCGACCATACTAGGAGCATCTCCCAAAAGTTCTTCAGGACTGCCATTCTGGCTTAATCCCTTACAAATGTCCCCCGGACAGGTGTAACAGCATCCATAACTGCATTTGAGGGCAAAAAAGCATCTGAAGTTTGCAGAACTTGGCCATCCTGGGCACCTTCATTTATCTGAGTCCGGTCTCCAGAAGAGATGCAATAACCCCTCTGAGATTCCACATGGTCTGAAGAAGAGGGCGTTACTGGATGGGAGTTAGGGACCAATCCCTCTGGGACCACTGCTGCCATCTCAGATACAACGCGGGACATCTTCCGGAAGAGACCGGTGATGACTGGATGGGATTTAAAACGAAGTTGCTGTAATTGACTAGTACCACTGTGCGATCTCCTTCTTTTATGGGATTGTCTTGGTGACGAGGAGATCACACACCCCAAGCGTAATTTTCTTGAGGTCATCTCACTCAGGCTTGCTTGCCTGCCTGACAGCTGCCTCCACCCACTCACTCGCTCAGGATGAGACACTTCCACTTCCGCTTCCACTTCCACTTCCAGCCTCTACATCTGGATGCGATTGACAAAGTTCCAGCTAGTTACTTATATATCTGTATTTCCTCTGATTTTATGTGGCAGCTGTAGCGCCGTGTTGCACTGCGCTACACGGCTCCGGGACCACTGGCTCTTTGGCTCTAACCCTGCAGGTAAAAAATCGAGAACAAGCCTAGAGCTAGTATAGACCAATGATGAAGACTTTAGGTTCTGAAATCGTTAGCTGCCCTTTCTATAATTGTCGCTGTATGGCTAGATTGCCGCCTTGGAGGTCGGTGTGTTGATCCTGATTCTAGGTAGTTGTTCACAGAGCAGAGGGCGAAGAGCGGGGGTGATGACACAACCCGGGCCACCCAAGACTAATGCAAGCCACTTCCACAAACTTCCACCTGTTTCTTGTGGCTACTCCGTGCAAACGGGAGGAGCCGTGACACTAGCCTTGTTACCCTCCTACTCAACTGCTCACTTGCCTCTCCATACGCGGGTGCTTGGTCGCCTTAATCTCTGCACATGCAGCCCCCACTCGTTGATGAGGGACTCCCTGGCTTCCGCTGTGACTCATCACTTCCCTAAAAGTTAGTTGCTTCAAAGCCCTGTGGAGGTAAGGAGCATACCAGCGACCGCAATCTGCACCTGGCTAGGCCGATTCTGCGGTCAGGGGGGTCAACCTGATGAGGTGGGACTAACTGTCTCTCTTCCCTCAACTCTCTGCAGACTGGCTACCCACCAGTCCCCTCACATGTGTTTGCTAGTGCTTACTTGGACTTGCTTGGGCTTTCCTTGTTTGTTCTGCCCTCACAGCACCGTGCTCCTGTGGACTCACCAGCTGGAGGAGGCCCCGCAGAGACTGTGCTGCTGAGGTGGGTAGTGTTAGATGCTGGATCTGAGCAAAGTCTTAGTGTACTGAGCAGTGCTGGGTTTTTCCAATGCTGTCACACACCCCCAGCTCCGGCAAGCCTCCTCACCCGGTTTCTGAAGCTTCCGAGGCGGGCTCTTGCTTAGCGGTTGTTCTCGGCCAGGCACCAGGCTCCTCACTGAGCTCGTCTCTCGCTCCCACCTCCTTCCTCTCAGTGGACCATAACGTAAAGTAAAGCTGCACTGTAAAAATGCAGTTTAAAATTTATGCTAATGCTTGTGAGTGTTCTCTCAACATTGTGTTACATCAATACAAATAAACAAAAAGTCACAAAACACTTTTTTTTCTTTCTTTTTCTGTATCCATACAGGTCAAACCCCATCAGAAGAAAGCAAACTGGAAGGTCATTGCCAAGAAAGTCTGGACCCCAGGGGTCCACAAGCAGCATAGCATCCATTGAAGGAAGAGGTGGGAGGACCTATGGCACTGGACCAAAAAGTCAGCTGAAGTCCAGCTCAGTCAGTCCTCGTAAGATGGAAGCATATTCGCCACACCCTGGCCCCTCTAATGGCCTGCATACTTGTGGTGGCCTATCCCAGGCTTCATGGGCAGTTGAAGCCCAACAGCAGCATCAAGTTCTTTCTGGAGTTTTTCATTTTTGTTACATCAAAATACTTATGGCATCTACATAAAGGATGACATGTGTCGAACACACAAGAAGAGTTCTTGGATGTGTAGGTTTTGTCCAAGGTGTTTGAATGATGTGTTTCATATATGAATTTTTGGAAAATGATTCCTCTATATTTCTGTTCAGTACCAAAGGACTTTTGAGCAGACACATGCCTGCCTAAACAACAAATATACCTGAGATTGTTATGTGTTTGAAGGGACAGTTGTACCAAACAGCTCACAAGTTATCATTGTGTTAGGTGTTATGCTCCGTCAATTGTGAAGGATGTTACTGTAGCCCTATTACAGATGATATCGCATAAAATGCAATTATGATACAGTGAATGTTCCAAACATTACACTGGTGAGTTGGTATTGTAAACAAACAATAGTGAGCATGTGAGCCAAAATGAATAAAAGCATTAGATTAAGGGGTCGATTCCGATCTCGGCCGGAAGCGCACCTAACTGTATTCGTCCGGAAAAAATACAAGCCGAACGCGTGTTTCCCGACCGATTCGAACACTCGTCCGAACGAACAAGTACGATGCGCATAACAGCCCAGATTCCGAGCGAGCCGTACTCACCCATTTCAGCTCCTGTTCCCCGCCCGAGCCGGATCCGTAAACGCCGATTCGAGTCGCACGGAAGCAAATACACAGCACTAACCCTGGGCATAATACTTTGCTACGCTCACGAAGCATGCAAAGTTTGTGCTACTACGCACTACGCAAATTGCACGTAGCAGAGTGAATAACTGTACTAATAAACGTAGCGTAGCAGGAGTATAATAAACTCCTTCAAATGCTTTGATAAAGCAATTTTTTATGCTAAAAAGCATATAACCAATTCACAAAAATGAATGTTGACAATAAAATATCAAGCAATGAGAGAGGTGATGATTTTGGAGTCCCCTAACCTAGGGGAGGACCAAGCAGATGCCTTGAACACAAAAAGCATATCATGTGAACGATTCAATGGTGGTCCCTTCCTCCTAGGACCACCCCAAGCACAGTTATGGGCAAAAATACAATCCCAACCAAAGGCCCTGCAAAGCATTATGGGACGAGATTAGCAGTGGGCAGTGAATATTATAGTGTCCAATATCAAAATAATTCTACAAAGAGCTGCAGTTCAACTAGTCGTCACTGGGTGTCGTCCCTCAAGAGTGAAATGCAAAAGTATTGAAAACCTTTCATGAAGCTTTTGCATTTGACTCGTGAGGGACGACACCCAGTGACGACTAGTTGAACTGCAGCTCTTTGTAGAATTATTTTGATATTGGACACTATAATATTCACTGCCCACTGCTAATCTCGTCCCATAATGCTTTGCAGGGCCTTTGGTTGGGATTGTATTTTTGCCCATAACTGTGCTTGGGGTGGTCCTAAGAGGATGGGACCACCACCTAATCATTCAATAAGATGTGCTTTTTGTTTTCAAGACATCTGCTTGGTTCTCTCCCTAAGTTAGCGAGGATACCAAAATCATCACCTCTCTCACTGCTTTTTGTTTTCACTTTAGTGAAATGACTATATGCAATTTTAGCATATAAAGACAGAGATATTTATTTTATCTTAACTTGCACTGTACAAGTTTGCTTTTGGTAATTATTGTACAGTGCAGTGAGTCAAGCACACAGCTAGCACTACGCCCAGGCTTAATAATAATAACAAACTCCTTCAAATGCTTTGATAAAGCAATTTTTTATGCTAAAAAGCATATAACCAATTCACAAAAATGAATTTTGACATATCAAGCAATGAGAGAGGTGATGATTTTGGAGTCCCCCTAACCTAGGGGGAGGACCAAGCAGATGCCTTGAACACAAAAAGCATATCATGTGAACGATTCAATGGTGGTCCCTTCCTCCTAGGACCACCTCAAGCACAGTTATGGGCAAAAATACAATCCCAACCAAAGGCCCTGCAAAGCATTATGGGACGAGATTAGCAGTGGGCAGTGAATATTATAGTGTCCAATATCAAAATAATTCTACAAAGAGTTGCAGTTCAACTAGTCGTCACTGGGTGTCGTCCCTCACGAGTCAAATGCAAAAGCTTCATGAAAGGTTTTCAATACTTTTGCATTTCACTCTTGAGGACGACACCCAGTGACGACTAGTTGAACTGCAGCTCTTTGTAGAATTATTTTGATATTGGACACTATAATATTCACTGCCCACTGCTAATCTCGTCCCATAATGCTTTGCAGGGCCTTTGGTTGGGATTGTATTTTTGCCCATAACTGTGCTTGGGGTGGTCCTAGGAGGAATCGTTCAATAAGATGTGCTTTTTGTTTTCAAGACATCTGCTTGGTTGTTGGTTCTCTCCCTAAGTTAGTGAGGATACCAAAATCATCACCTCTCTCACTGCTTGTTAACTTTTTGTTTTCACTTTAGTGAAATGACTATATGCATTTTTAGCATATAAAGACAGAGATATTTATTTTATCTTAACTTGCACTGTACAAGTTTGCTTTTGGTAATTATTGTACAGTGCAGTCAAGCACACAGCTACGCACTACGCAATTTGCATAGCTACGTGTAGTTGAAGCTGTACTTCACGTAGCTACGTGAAGTGCTACTACGCAAACTACGCCCGGGCTTACACAGCACCTTCCGGCCGGACGAGTACGATGCGCCTTCCGTACGCGCCGAACCCGTCGCTACGTCCGGCATGTTTGAGCATCCGGGAGAGCCGTACATAAGCTCCGATTCGCGCCACAAGAAGATCCACGGCTACGAGATGAACAAGCCAGCGACGAGTACGAGTCGAAGACACGCGAAACCCGAACAAGACGACCCAAGCATGAATCCCATTGCGCAGGTCCTACCTATACTCTACATCTATTACCGGGACCGGCACGGACGCGTACGGCGCAGACGGTAAGTCAAACACCAACAACACAAACAAACGACACGTACCCGAAATATGTCACACACACATAGGGATGCACAAATGACGTACACCAGCAACAGCATAACCATAGGGGTGGGATGGCCATCACCAATGCCATACACACCCTTAGGGGATGGATGCCTGCCACTACCACCACCCCTACTCAGGGGGCCTGGATGCCTGTCACTACTACCATCCCCACCCTTAGGGGGATGGATGCCTGCCACTACCACCACCCCTACTCAGGGGGGCCTGGATGCCTGTCACTACTACCATCCCCACTCATGGGGGGATGGATGCCTACCACTACCACCACCCCTACTCAGGGGGGCCTGGATGCCTACCACTACCACCACCCGTACTCAGGGGGGCCTGGATGCCTGTCACTACTACCATCTCCACGCTTAGGGGGATGGATGCCTGCCACTACCACCACCCCTACTCAGGGGGGCCTGGATGCCTGTCACTACTACCATCCCCACCCTTAGGGGGATGGATGCCTGCCACTACCACCACCCCTACTCAGTGGGGCCTGGATGCCTGTCACTACTACCATCCCCACCCTTAGGGGGATGGATGCATGCCACTACCACCACCCCTACTCAGGGGGGCCTGGATGCCTGTCACTACTACCATCCCCACCCTTAGGGGATGGATGCCTGCCACTACCACCACCCCTACTCAGGGGGGCCTGGATGCCTGTCACTACTGCCATCTCCACTCATGGGGGGATGGATGCCTACCACTACCACCACCCCTACTCAGGGGGGCCTGGATGCCTACCACTACCACCACCCCTACTCAGGGGGTCCTGGATGCCTGTCACTACTACCATCCCCACTCATGGGGGGATGGATGCCTACCACTAACACCACCCTACCACCACCCCTACTCAGGGGAGGCTGGATGCCTCCCACTACCACCACCCCTACTCATGGGGGCCTGGATGCCTGTCACTACTACCATCCCCACCCTTAGGGGGATGGATGCCTGCCACTACCACCACCCCTACTCATGGGTGGCTGGATGCCTGTCACTACTACCATCCCCACCCTTAGGGTGATGGATGCCTACCACTGACACCACCCCTACTCATAGGGGGCTGGATGCCTGCCACTACCACCACCCGTAATCATAGGATGGGTAATACATGACACAACCAGCATACTCCCACATAAGGAATGTCTGAAAATTACATCCCTCCCAACACCATGACAAGCGTGTGTAGTCTGTGTCAAATGCCTACAACACTGAACATGACATTGAACATACAATGTGACCCCCATCACGTGTCACACATAAATGTGTGTGGCCTCCACAATGCAAGCCGACCATGACCACTGTGGCAATGGGTTCGAACACCCCATCACCACAGTGACCAAAAGGTAAGTGTGGGGTCCATAGCTGAAGCACATTTTGAACAGTGTGGCAATGGGGCCTAAAGCCCCATCACCACAGTGACCAAAAGGTAAGTGTGGGGTCCATAGCTGATGCACATTTTGAACAGTGTGGCAATGGGGCCTAACGCCCCATCATCACAGTGACCAAAAGGTAAGTGTGGGGTCCATAGCTGATGCACATTTTGAACAGTGTGGCAATGGGGCCTAAAGCCCCATCACCACAGTGACCAAAAGGTAAGTGTGGGGTCCATAGCTGAAGCACATTTTGAACAGTGTGGCAATGGGGCCCAAAGCCCCATCACCACAGTGACCAAAAGGTAAGTGTAGTCATGGTAAAAGCTGCCAAAGCCAAACTGCATGGATGATTCCTGGTCACACAACAACAAACACATCAGTGGCATAGTAGTGCTTGTGTCCCATAGCAACATAGATTGGGTGAGGCAAACAGTGCAGTGGCAATGAAACATCGTTTTGGCCATGTGCATACAAACATCACCCATGGGGGCTCACATTGTCAACATTCACAAATAACACAATGACATAAGTGACCATCATAATGCAGACCCACATATCTGCACCAATGGACACACAAATGTATATATCCTGTGGAGACTGTAGATGTCAGGTGAACAAATACCATACCATGGCAGCAATGGTCTTACTCTGTAATGTGCTGTACTCACTGTGGTGTGTGCGGTCAGTGCAGGTGTCTGATGTTTGTCTGTTTCCCTAATTGTTTGCAGATACATCCACGGCCACAGGAGGGACCAGCTCCACGGACCAGGAGGAGCGGCAGAGCCAGACTGGGTCAACAGCCGACGAGTGGTCGGAGGGACCAGTGGCACGGAGGGCGAGGGGAGCCACACCGAGGAGTCCTCAGCACCATCCACCTCAGCTGAGGACCACAGCAGCTTGGAGGATGACTCCCTTGTGGAGGCGGGTGTCAGCAGCCACCAAACACCAGCTAGTCTGTCTGGCCCCGCCACCACCACCACCACCACCACCCTCCCATTGGCTCCCATTCCAGAGGTCCGTGGAGGCTCCCGTGTCCGGGAGCGTGTCTCCTTTGTGCCAGGCACCGCACCCCCTGCCCCTGTGTCCCCTGCTGCCCTGAGTGAGGAATCTGTGTACCTGCTTCGGCAGCTCCATGTAGGGCAGACAGCAATGCTGAGTGTCCTCCATGCACACACCACTCTATTGACACAGCTGGTGTCGTTCATGGAGGGCATCTCGACGGGTATGTCTGCCCTACAGAGGAGCAATAGGTCCATGGAGTCCTCCCTGACGGCAACAGTGTCCCTCCTCCAAAAGTCCCTCGCCCCTCCTACCTCTGCCCCATCCACACTTCCTGGCACCCTACCTGTCCCAAGCACATGCACACCTGCACAAACACCCAGACACACAGACACGAGCAGCACAGACACACCCAAAACCAAGGCAAGACGTGCAGACAAGCATCCTCAGGGGACTGATACCACACACACAAGGGATGGGGAACTGACACACACACAGGCAACCACAGTCAATCCGCAATCCTCAAGATCCTCTCCCTCCAAGACCCCTTCCCTTGCCTCACCTGCAACCCCACCTGATAAGCAGCTCTTCCTCTGTGACCTCGGCCTCTTCCCCTCCAATCCCGCTGATCCAGCATACCGGGGGAAGAGGAAGTCCACCCACACAGAGGGAGTGCCCTCGCCCCCGGACACCCTCCCCAGGCGCAGGCAGAGTGAGCCCCCACCCGCAAGTCCCCCCGGTCCCGGAAGAGCAAGACCCCGCCACCGCCCTGCAAGTCAACCACCCAGTCTCTCACCTCCATCCCCCAGGCCACCACTCCACAGGTTCCACCGCCACACCCTGCCCCAGGTTCCCCCACACACCGATACCGCATCCCCTAACTGCGTAGGCCCTCCCCCCCGCCACTTGCTCTTCCACCCCCAAACCAGATGCTCTGCCTGTTTGTGCCACTGGTGTGGAGACCGTGTGTCCCCCTCTGTCCTGCCCAGCTCTTCTGCCCCCCTTCCACTACCTTGGAGTCATGCACTGCGGTGGAGTCCACAACCACCCCGTCTGACTCGGGCACTGCATTGGGGACCCAGTCCACTCCATCTGACCAGCCCACTGCAGTGGTTGCAGCACCAAAACCATCTGACGTGAGCCCTGCGGTGGTGCCAGCCCCCTGAGTCAGACACCTCCACTGCAGTTGCCGGTGACACTCCTGCACCCACCTCCCCTTCACTGCCTCCTTCTGGCATCCCCTGATCCTGTCCCTGCGGTGCCTGGCCTGCCCCTTGTATGCCCCTCCAAGGGGGATGTCCCCTGTCCGTACCTGTGCAGGCAAGCAATTGTTGACAAGTTGTCACACATCACCCTGTTGGGACTGTATATTTGGACTGGCCATTGGCCTTAGTTTATTTTGGACTTTGATTTGAGTTGCACACTTGCTGAATAAAGCCTCTTTTTGTTTACTTGTGGTTAATCTTTGGAGGTACATTATGTAGATGTGTAGAATCATGCATTTGCTGTTGTAATAGTGTTCAGATCAGGTAAATGAAGTTTTGCTGTGATGGGCTCCATGTGGTCCATGGGATATGTGTCCTAATCTAGTCTGGATCTATAGCATCCTTTGCTGCAGTCTGAGGGTGTAATGTTCAGCATTTGACACAGGGATGTACGTTTAGCATTTGTAGATTACCATCTTTGTCCTACACTGATGCACATCTGGTGGGCTTACCACTGTCCAATGTTCCTAGTACCCTGACTGTGTGCCCGTCTCCAATGGACATGCAGTTTAGCACATCAAATTTGGAGGACTCATCTGTGAACACAGTGCAAGTTGCTTGACACGTGTCTTGGGTGTATGCAGATGACTGACGTGACACTCCCGTGCCCAGGCTGATATGAGCAGAGCCTTCAGTGTGTTGTAGTTGTTGACTCACTGACCGAGTGTTCTGCTGACATGTTTGAGTCGTGCACAGACAAGGTTTGGCACAGCTGACCTTCCACAGGAGTGGAGTGCCCTCATGGCAGTGCGTGATTCCGTGATATAGGATGTGCCCGTGTTGTGTGTTGTGTAGGCATGTCTGTGCATGTTCCCTTCTCCTTTTCCCTCACAGTCCCTACGGATGATCCTGTTTGTGATGCTTGCTGAGTTGTTCTGTGTTCATCCAGCATCTTGGACCTGGTTTCTCCGGGATGTGGGTGCATGGCAAACTAATGTTCATGAGGTTGCCATCCCTAGTTGTCTTTGTTGTCAGGGCTGGGGATGTGGGCAAACGCAGATGGGACACAGTCAGGATTCCTCTTGGCACTTGTTGGTTACACAAGTAATGTGATTTTCTGTTTGTGTATGCTTTCAGTGATTGTGACACGTTGTGTGTGTGACTGCTGCCACTCCTCAGGGTCAGAGCTGCAATGTTGGAAGTTGTCTATGTGTGTCCTTTGTGGGACAGCTTGGCTTCTTCATTGGTGTGTGACTATGGCCAGGATCCCATTGTTTGGGGTGGATTTCACGTCATGCCCATGTACGGCATACTGTGCAGTGTGTCAGACATTCACAAGTCTTGTAGACTGGCCATGTGTGATGGGTTTCTGCACCTTATTTCCCCCCACCACCCCTGGGATTGTCATGGGTGCATGTGCACTGTCAGCAGTCCATGTGAGCTTCACTGCTTCAATAAAGGGGAATCTTCCCAGTTTGAAAGCAATAATTAAAGAGAGGGGCAAGAAAAGCTCCCCAGGCAACTGCTTCCTTTTTAATTAACACAATCAGAATTCTGTCCGGACCTTGTGCGCCAGATGTTCTGGCGTTCTATATAAACCCCACTAATTCATCCTGTGAAGGAGGACCAAATTCCAAAAAAAGGACTCATCCACTCCAATCATCACAAGAACGGCTGGACTGTTGTTCTTATATAATAGGGATATATAATCCACCCAGTCCTTCTCTGGGATCAGATTAGGCAGAGCTTTCTGCCTTGATTCACAATATTCCGCTATCAGGTGTCAGTACTTTCTAGAATCTTTGGCCCTTGAAGCTTCTCTCAAGCCAATCCACTTAAAATCATAATCTCTTCTCCTTTCACTGAGTTTTCGGTGACTTCTTACTAGTTTGAGGCGATTAATTTCCTGCTGACGACCCATAGAGAACTGTAAATGCTGTTTTCGAGCTAATCAATTAATTTCTTGATTTAATATTTTCAACGAAAATGTGCCCTGTTGAGACGAGCAACAGATTTAGAGCTTAAATTGCGAATCTCTTCTATTTGGGCCTCAAAACACTGAATGGTATTATCGGGAATACATCCTGACTGCTCTACATAAGCCCTCTTAATTATCAAACTGGACTTAGCCATATTTTTTGATGTCCAAAAGGAATGTCCGTTTACTTTATTAAAATGGGCCATACCCAGGCCGGGGTTCCCCGGATCCAGTGCTGGTAAATCAAAAGCCACTGTCACACCCACTATACTATGGTCACTCCATGCCAACAGGAGAACAAAGACATTTTCACAAGCCCTGAACATTTGATAAGAGACAACCACATAATCTAAGAGACTCTGAGTAAGGGGGGGAATGAAACGTAAATAGAGCTGCTTTATCTGCAGGCACTCTCCCATTTAAAATATTCAGATCTATACTTCTGAGGGTCTCAAGCAAAGAGAACCCTTGTTTATCCGTTTTTATATTTTTCGGTAATAAAATCTCAGGTATATGCCAGATTTCCTCTTTATCAGGGTTGGCGTAGATCTCAGATGCAGAGTAGGAGACGTTGACATTCAAATCTCCCACGATTATTACTAGGGAAATTCTTCCCTAATAGCTATATCATGAACTAATGAAATAAATACACTCAGCAGATGGTCATAGTGTCTCCCAGGAGAAATGTACAAATTTGCCAAGAGGAAGAAAGAGGAACTGCCATTGTCTCCCCAGCGTGCCAAATTCAAGTATATACAAAGATTTGAGTGATGGCAAAATACCATATGATTCCAATTAATCGAATTCTTAAGCAGAATAGCAACCTCCCCACTAGTGTGCCCTCTTTCATAGTGCTTAGCATAACTGGAAAACACAAAATAACCATCACGTCAAACTCTTTACAAGACCATGTTTCTTGTAAGCACATAATTAAAGGATTCAGTGTTTTCCAAAAATTCTACTTTGTCTCATTGTGACCCAAACCAGACATATTTCATGACAATAGTAAACCCCCCAAGCTACCTCCACGGATCACTCCTTTCCACTGTAGGGCGGATATTGTTCAAGGCTCTCGCGACCCAACTCCACTGGGCCTATTCATCTTCCATGTCCGGAGCCTGAGGATCAGCTACCAAGCCTGTCACTATGTTTATTGATCATCCCCTCTTGCCCAAAGATCCCACAATATTTTTGGGATTACCAGATAAATACTCAGAGTCGGGACCCATCGCATCTGACACCACTGACTTAACAGCCCTTGGAGCTTTCGGGCACTGAGTTGTGTAGATATCAACTTTAAGGCCTCTATCTCAGAGAAAAAGTTGAGAATAAATCCTCTATTTACCGGAATAGATTCGTTGTCAAATAACCAACTGAAGTCCAGAATAGAGAATGAAACGTTCTGCACCACACTGGTTTTCTTTATGGCGTCCTTTGAGGGGATCCATATAGGGAACCTATCCCTAAGACTAGAAACTTGTGCACCAACATTTGGCTGAGTATTCGAATGCGAGACGGAAGCAGCGGCTGGAGCGCCCTCCATGTTTCTATTAGATGATGGCATGGTCCCTAAGAGAGCTCTATTGGGCCCATCCTGAATGACACTCGTCGCTTAAACCCACCCCTTTAGATTTCCGACCACCCTAACCCCAGACCCTCATGGAAACCCCATGTCCCATTCCCGTTTCCCCTCCCGGGGGGTCAACCAGCTCGTTAATCAAGGGGAGTTGGGCTTCTTGGGGGGACTGTGGCATCAGATTCGGTGAAAACACTGCCGCTCCACAACCTTCCAGCTGACACCATATGCGATATGGGGACCTCCATAGGAAGCCCCCCCTTCAAATGGGGATTTAGGAACTCCCTCCTCCATCAATGTATGTGTGTCACTCTGCCTGTCGGAAATCTGTGAAAAATACAAAAATTGTATTATCTTTTTATGTTTCTTTTTCATATTTTCCCCCTAATGGGGTTGCTGCTCCTCCCTGCCTTCGACCCGCCCCCCCTGACAGATTGGGGTAATGGGCATGGGAGGTAGAGGGAGTTGAAACCTCCTCCTCCCATACCCTACCCAACTGAGTGGAGAGGATGTGGTCTGACGGCTAGACTGCCGACTTTGGAGCTGGGAAACCAAGGTTCAAGCCTCGGGGTCGACTCCACATCCTGTGATTCTGGGCAAATCGCTTAATCTCCCCGTGCCTACCAAAAAAATGAATGTGTCCTTGTGTAACGTAACCGGTGCTCATGTAAAGCACTCCAATACCTTTGGGTCGAGTTTGCGCTATATAAATCTGCAAAAAAACAAAACTGAGGGACAAATCACCTGATTTTCTCAACTTCTCCAATGCCCCTTTTTAACCATTCTTAAACAAAGGGAACGTTTTCAATATAGGCTTTTCTGAAGGGGGACCTAGTTCTATCTCCCCAAATAATGTATTTAAACAAAGCTCTTCCTTATCGAGATTACACACAGGTTCTATGGGGGACAACAAATAAAGGGGTATACCCGCATGAACAGAAACATCTCTCAGCTCTCCCATAGGACAGATGGTAATGGCCTGTCATTCACAGATGATTCCATATGGGAGTGTGTCGTAAGTGTAGGTTTAACAGAGCCATACTTATTTACCTTCTGCACTTCAAACAACATTACATACATCATTTCCAATACATGACCAGAACATAGTACAGATTTCTCCAATAGTGACAAAATTGTATATAAACTTTTTTCAATACAAAAAAGATATTCCGAGGGGACACCAACCTCATTGTTTCCAGTCTTTGGCTGTGTACAAGGCAAGAATATATCATGGGCAGATTCTGAAGAAGAACCACTCAAATTACTTGAACTACAATATAAAGGGGGCAAAGAGAGATGCATAGGGGAAGAACTTAAAATGACAGAATTATTTTCATTAGATCTACTCATTGGGTGATCATCCTAATAATTGTGATCGGGAGGGTCTCCCCAACTCCCTATTTGAGCTTCTATGTCAATATCTGGGAGTGTAACATCTTTCCCAGACCTGGATTTTTTACATATCGTCGCCCTCTCGACCATACTAGGAGCATCTCCCAAAAGTTCTTCAGGACTGCCATTCTGGCTTAATCCCTTACAAATGTCCCCCCGGACAGGTGTAACAGCATCCATAACTGCATTTGAGGGCAAAAAAGCATCTGAAGTTTGCAGAACTTGGCCATCCTGGGCACCTTCATTTATCTGAGTCCGGTCTCCAGAAGAGATGCAATAACCCCTCTGAGATTCCACATGGTCTGAAGAAGAGGGCGTTACTGGATGGGAGTTAGGGACCAATCCCTCTGGGACCACTGCTGCCATCTCAGATACAACGCGGGACATCTTCCGGAAGAGACCGGTGATGACTGGATGGGATTTAAAACGAAGTTGCTGTAATTGACTAGTACCACTGTGCGATCTCCTTCTTTTATGGGATTGTCTTGGTGACGAGGAGATCACACACCCCAAGCGTAATTTTCTTGAGGTCATCTCACTCAGGCTTGCTTGCCTGCCTGACAGCTGCCTCCACCCACTCACTCGCTCAGGATGAGACACTTCCACTTCCGCTTCCACTTCCACTTCCAGCCTCTACATCTGGATGCGATTGACAAAGTTCCAGCTAGTTACTTATATATCTGTATTTCCTCTGATTTTATGTGGCAGCTGTAGCGCCGTGTTGCACTGCGCTACACGGCTCCGGGACCACTGGCTCTTTGGCTCTAACCCTGCAGGTAAAAAATCGAGAACAAGCCTAGAGCTAGTATAGACCAATGATGAAGACTTTAGGTTCTGAAATCGTTAGCTGCCCTTTCTATAATTGTCGCTGTATGGCTAGATTGCCGCCTTGGAGGTCGGTGTGTTGATCCTGATTCTAGGTAGTTGTTCACAGAGCAGAGGGCGAAGAGCGGGGGTGATGACACAACCCGGGCCACCCAAGACTAATGCAAGCCACTTCCACAAACTTCCACCTGTTTCTTGTGGCTACTCCGTGCAAACGGGAGGAGCCGTGACACTAGCCTTGTTACCCTCCTACTCAACTGCTCACTTGCCTCTCCATACGCGGGTGCTTGGTCGCCTTAATCTCTGCACATGCAGCCCCCACTCGTTGATGAGGGACTCCCTGGCTTCCGCTGTGACTCATCACTTCCCTAAAAGTTAGTTGCTTCAAAGCCCTGTGGAGGTAAGGAGCATACCAGCGACCGCAATCTGCACCTGGCTAGGCCGATTCTGCGGTCAGGGGGTCAACCTGATGAGGTGGGACTAACTGTCTCTCTTCCCTCAACTCTCTGCAGACTGGCTACCCACCAGTCCCCTCACATGTGTTTGCTAGTGCTTACTTGGACTTGCTTGGGCTTTCCTTGTTTGTTCTGCCCTCACAGCACCGTGCTCCTGTGGACTCACCAGCAGGAGGAGGCCCCGCAGAGACTGTGCTGCTGAGGTGGGTAGTGTTAGATGCTGGATCTGAGCAAAGTCTTAGTGTACTGAGCAGTGCTGGGTTTTTCCAATGCTGTCACACACCCCCAGCTCCGGCAAGCCTCCTCACCCGGTTTCTGAAGCTTCCGAGGCGGGCTCTTGCTTAGCGGTTGTTCTCGGCCAGGCACCAGGCTCCTCACTGAGCTCGTCTCTCGCTCCCACCTCCTTCCTCTCAGTGGACCATAACGTAAAGTAAAGCTGCACTGTAAAAATGCAGTTTAAACTTTATGCTAATGCTTGTGGGTGTTCTCTCAACATTGTGTTACATCAATACAAATAAACAAAAAGTCACAAAACACTTTTTTTTCTTTCTTTTTCTGTATCCATACAGGTCAACCCCCATCAGAAGAAAGCAAACTGGAAGGTCATTGCCAAGAAAGTCTGGACCCCAGGGGTCCACAAGCAGCATAGCATCCATTGAAGGAAGAGGTGGGAGGACCTATGGCACTGGACCAAAAAGTCAGCTGAAGTCCAGCTCAGTCAGTCCTCGTAAGATGGAAGCATGTTCGCCACACCCTGGCCCCTCTAATGGCCTGCATACTTGTGGTGGCCTATCCCAGGCTTCATGGGCAGTTGAAGCCCAACAGCAGCATCAAGTTCTTTCTGGAGTTTTTCATTTTTGTTACATCAAAATACTTATGGCATCTACATAAAGGATGACATGTGTCAAACACACAAGAAGAGTTCTTGGATGTGTAGGTTTTGTCCAAGGTGTTTGAATGATGTGTTTCATATATGAATTTTTGGAAAATGATTCCTCTATATTTCTGTTCAGTACCAAAGGACTTTTTGAGCAGACACATGCCTGCCTAAACAACAAATATACCTGAGATTGTTATGTGTTTGAAGGGACAGTTGTACCAAACAGCTCACAAGTTATCATTGTGTTAGGTGTTATGCTCCGTCAATTGTGAAGGATGTTACTGTAGCCCTATTACAGATGATATCGCATAAAATGCAATTATGATACAGTGAATGTTCCAAACATTACACTGGTGAGTTGGTATTGTAAACAAACAATAGTGAGCATGTGAGCCAAAATGAATAAAAGCATTAGATTAAGGGGTCGATTCCGATCTCGGCCGGAAGCGCACCTAACTGTATTCGTCCGGAAAAAATACAAGCCGAACGCGTGTTTCCCGACCGATTCGAACACTCGTCCGAACGAACAAGTACGATGCGCATAACAGCCCAGATTCCGAGCGAGCCGTACTCACCCATTTCAGCTCCTGTTCCCCGCCCGAGCCGGATCCGTAAACGCCGATTCGAGTCGCACGGAAGCAAATACACAGCACCTTCCGGCCGGACGAGTACGATGCGCCTTCCGTACGCGCCGAACCCGTCGCTACGTCCGGCATGTTTGAGCATCCGGGAGAGCCGTACATAAGCTCCGATTCGCGCCACAAGAAGATCCACGGCTACGAGATGAACAAGCCAGCGACGAGTACGAGTCGAAGACACGCGAAACCCGAACAAGACGACAGAAGCATGAATCCCATCGCGCAGGTCCTACCTATACTCTACATCTATTACCGGGACCGGCACGGACGCGTACGGCGCAGACGGTAAGTCAAACACCAACAACACAAACAAACGACACGTACCCGAAATATGTCACACACACATAGGGATGCACAAATGACGTACACCAGCAACAGCATAACCATAGGGGTGGGATGGCCATCACCAATGCCATACACACCCTTAGGGGGATGGATGCCTGCCACTACCACCACCCCTACTCAGGGGGGCCTGGATGCCTGTCACTACTACCATCCCCACCCTTAGGGGGATGGATGCCTGCCACTACCACCACCCCTACTCAGGGGGCCTGGATGCCTGTCACTACTACCATCCCCACTCATGGGGGATGGATGCCTACCACTACCACCACCCCTACTCAGGGGGCCTGGATGCCTACCACTACCACCACCCGTACTCAGGGGGGCCTGGATGCCTGTCACTACTACCATCTCCACGCTTAGGGGGATGGATGCCTGCCACTACCACCACCCCTACTCAGGGGGGCCTGGATGCCTGTCACTACTACCATCCCCACCCTTAGGGGGATGGATGCCTGCCACTACCACCACCCCTACTCAGTGGGGCCTGGATGCCTGTCACTACTACCATCCCCACCCTTAGGGGGATGGATGCCTGCCACTACCACCACCCCTACTCAGGGGGCCTGGATGCCTGTCACTACTACCATCCCCACCCTTAGGGGATGGATGCCTGCCACTACCACCACCCCTACTCAGGGGGCCTGGATGCCTGTCACTACTACCATCCCCACTCATGGGGGATGGATGCCTACCACTACCACCACCCCTACTCAGGGGGCCTGGATGCCTACCACTACCACCACCCCTACTCAGGGGGTCCTGGATGCCTGTCACTACTACCATCCCCACTCATGGGGGGATGGATGCCTACCACTAACACCACCCTACCACCACCCCTACTCAGGGGAGGCTGGATGCCTCCCACTACCACCACCCCTACTCATGGGGACCTGGATGCCTGTCACTACTACCATCCCCACCCTTAGGGGGATGGATGCCTGCCACTACCACCACCCCTACTCATGGGTGGCTGGATGCCTGTCACTACTACCATCCCCACCCTTAGGGGGATGGATGCCTACCACTGACACCACCCCTACTCATAGGGGGCTGGATGCCTGCCACTACCACCACCCGTAATCATAGGATGGGTAATACATGACACAACCAGCATACTCCCACATAAGGAATGTCTGAAAATTACATCCCTCCCAACACCATGACAAGCGTGTGTAGTCTGTGTCAAATGCCTACAACACTGAACATGACATTCAACATACAATGTGACCCCCATCACGTGTCACACATAAATGTGTGTGGCCTCCACAATGCAAGCCGACCATGACCACTGTGGCAATGGGTTCGAACACCCCATCACCACAGTGACCAAAAGGTAAGTGTGGGGTCCATAGCTGAAGCACATTTTGAACAGTGTGGCAATGGGGCCTAAAGCCCCATCACCACAGTGACCAAAAGGTAAGTGTGGGGTCCATAGCTGATGCACATTTTGAACAGTGTGGCAATGGGGCCTAACGCCCCATCATCACAGTGACCAAAAGGTAAGTGTGGGGTCCATAGCTGATGCACATTTTGAACAGTGTGGCAATGGGGCCTAAAGCCCCATCACCACAGTGACCAAAAGGTAAGTGTGGGGTCCATAGCTGAAGCACATTTTGAACAGTGTGGCAATGGGGCCCAAAGCACCATCACCACAGTGACCAAAAGGTAAGTGTAGTCATGGTAAAAGCTGCCAAAGCCAAACTGCATGGATTATTCCTGGTCACACCACAACAAACACATCAGTGGCATAGTAGTGCTTGTGTCCCATAGCAACATAGATTGGGTGAGGCAAACAGTGCAGTGGCAATGAAACATCGTTTTGGCCATGTGCATACAAACATCACCCATGGGGGCTCACATTGTCAACATTCACAAATAACACAATGACATAAGTGACCATCATAATGCAGACCCACATATCTGCACCAATGGACACACAAATGTATATATCCTGTGGAGACTGTAGATGTCAGGTGAACAAATACCATACCATGGCAGCAATGGGACATACAAACCATGATTATTGTGCTGACTGATGACCTAGGAGTCCCAGGGACAGCAGGGGAAAGCCACCAAACAACATACAGCCAATGGCACACTCAAGATATGCCAATGCAGTGGTGCAAATGCACAAACACAAACAGGCAGACTCAGACTGCATATCAAACACAACAGGTGATGGGGGTGTGTGCCAGTGTCCCAAGGCAACCACACAACACATGAGGAGGCCTGAATTCCAATTACACAGATGTGTATACAGTGCCATACAAAAGTAACTCATGGATCGGATTACCCTATGTGGGCAAACAGGCATTGTTAGATGAGAGGGAGCCCAAATTACACATGTCACACAAGCTTGTAGGAACAGCAACTAACACAGCAAGAGACAGACCCACCACAGCACTACCCCCAGGGACCCCCATTGTGGTGACACTAGCCTGCATGATAATCCCACTGTGATGACAAAGGTAGATGTCATTCACACTGTGAACCACAGCCATGTGTCCTGAGCAACAAACTACCATCACACCTACACAAGCACAAATCAATCAAAACGGCCTGTCAGCCAAGGCCAATATGGAAGTAGGGGTCTAGCCATGCAACAACTCACATTTGCACACACTCAACACCACACACCTTGATCTCCACCAATGTGCAGCAGTGAAGCTCACATGGACTGGTGATATTGCACATGCACCCATGACAATCCCAGGGGTGGTGGTGGGAACTAAGGTGCAGAAACCCATCACACATGGCCAGTCAACAAGACTCGTGAATGTCTGACACACTGCACAGTACGCGGTACATGGGCATGACGTGAAATCCACCCCAATCAATGGGATCCCGGCCATAGTCACACACCAATGAAGAAGCCAAGGTGACCCACAAAGAACACACGTAGACAACTTCCAACATTGCAGCTCTGACCCTGAGGAGTGGCAGCAGTCACACACACAACGTGTCACAATCACTGAAAGCTAGCAGAAACTGTAAATTACATGACTTGTGTAACCAACAAGTGCCAAGGGGAATCCTGATTGTGTCCCATCTGCGTTTGCCCACATCCCCAGCCCTGACAACAAAGACAACTAGGGATGACAACCTGATGAACATTAGTTTGCCATGCACCCACATCCCGGAGAAACCAGGTCCAAGATGCTGGATGAACACAGAACAACTCAGCAAGCATCACAAACAGGAACATCCGTAGGGACACAGCCTGTGTAGGAAAAGGGAAGGGAACACGCACAGACATGCTTACACAACACACAACACGGGCCCAGGCAATGTCACGGGATTACACACTGCCATGAGGGCACTCCACTCCTGTGGAAGGTCCGCTGTGCCAAACCTTGTCTGTGCACGACTCAAACATGTCAGCAGAACACTCGGTCAGTGAGTCAACAACTACAATACACTGAAGGCTCTGCTCACATCAGCCTGGGTACGGGAGTGTCACGTCAGTCATCTGCATACACCCAAAACACGGGTCAAGCAAGTTGCACTGTATACACAGATGAGTCCTTCAACATTGATGTGCTAAACTGCATGTCCAGTGGAGATGGGCACACAGTCAGGGAAATAGAAACATTGAACAGTGGTAAGCCCACCAGATGTGCATCAGTGTAAGACAAAGATGTTAATTTACAAATGCAAAACGTACATCCCTGTGTCAAATGCTGAACATTACACCCTCAGACTGCAGCAAAGGATGCTATAGATCCAGACTACATCAGGACACATATCCCATGGACCACATGGAGTCCATCAAAGCAACACTTCATTTTCCTGATCTGAACACTATTACAACTGCAAATGCATGATGATACTCATCTACATCATGTACATCAAAAGAAAAATCACAAGTAAACAAAAAGAGGCTTTATTCATCAAATGTCAAACTAAAATTTTAAGTCCAAAAGAAACTAAGGCCAATGGCCAGTCCAAATACACAGTCCCAACAGGGTGATATGTGACAACTTGTCACCCATTGCTTGCCTGCACTGGTACGGACAGGGGACATCCCCCTTGGAGGGGCATACAAGGGGCAGGCCAGGCACCGCAGGGACAGGATCAGGGGATTCCAGAGTGAGGCAGTGAAGGGGTGATGGGTGCAGGAGTGTCACCGGCAACTGCAGTGGAGGTGTCTGACTCAGGGGGGGCCGGCACCACTGTAGGGCACAAGTCAGATGGTGTGGGTGCTGCAACCACTGCAGTGGGCCGGTCAGATGGAGTGGACTGGGTCCCCACTGCAGTGCCCGAGTCAGACGCGGTGGTTGTGGACTCCACTGCAGTGCATGACTCCAAGGGAGTGGAAGGGGGGGCAGATGAGGTAGGCAGGACAGAGGGGGGACCTGGTCTCCACACCAGTGGCACAAACAGGCAGAGCGTCTGGTTTGGGGTGGAAGAGCAAGTGGCAGGGGGGAGGGCCTAAGCAGTTTGGGGATGTGGTATCGGTGTGTGGGGGAACCTGGGGCAGGGTGTGGCAGTGGAACCTTTGGAGTGGTGGCCTGGGGGATGGAGGAGAGAGACTGGGTGGTGGAGCTGCGTGGTGGTGGTGGTGGGGTCTTGTCCTTCCTGGTCCGGGGGGACTTCCGAATGGGGTCCTCAGTCTGCCTGCGCCTGGGGGAGGGTGTCCGGGGGCGAGGGGCACTCCCCTCTGTGTGGGTGAACTTCCTCTTCCCCCGGTATGCTGGATCAGCAGGATCGGAGGGGAAGAGGCCGAGGTCACAGAGGAAGAGCTGCTGTGTAGGTGGGGTTGCAGGTGAGGCAAGGGAAGGGGTCTTGGAGGGAGAGGATTTGGAGGACTGCAGAGTGACTGTGGATGCCTGTGTGTGTGTCTGTTCCCCATCCCCTGTGTGTGTGGTATCAGTCCCCTGAGGATGCTTGTGTGCACATCTTGCCTTTCTTTTGGGTGTGTCTGTGCTGCTCGTGTCTGTGTGTTTGGGTGATTGTGCAGGTGTGCATGTGCTTTGGACAGGTAGGGTGCCAGGAAGTGTGGATGGGGCAGAGGTAGGAGGGGTGAGGGACTGTTGGAGGAGGGACACTGCTGCCGTCAGGGAGGAGTCCATGGACTTATTGCTCCTCTGTATGGCAGACATACCCGTCAAGATGCCCTCCATGAACGACACCAGCTGTGTCAACAGAGTGGTGTGTGCATGGAGGACACTCAGCATTGCTGTCTGCCCTACATGGAGCTGCCGAAGTAGGTACACAGACTCCTCACTCAGGGCAGCAGGGGACACAGGGGCAGGGGTGCGGTGCCTGGCACGAAGGAGACACGCTCCCGAACACGGGAGCCTCCACGGACCTCTGGAATCTGAGCCAATGGGAGGGCGGTGGTGGTGGTGGTGGTGGCGGGGCCAGACAGACTAGCTGGGGTGTGGTGGTTGCTGACACCCGCCTCCACAAGGGAGTCATCCTCCGAGCTGCTGTGGTCCTCAGCTGAGGTGGATGGTGCTGAGGACTCCTCGGTGTGGCTCCCCTCGCCCTCCGTGCCACTGGGTCCCTTCGACCACTCGTCGGCTGCTGACCCAGTCTGGCTCTGCAGCTCCTCCTGGTCCGTGGAGCTGTCCCCTCCTGTGGCCGTGGATGTATCTGCAAACAATTAGGGAAACAGACAAACATCAGTCACCTGCACTGACCGCACACACCACAGTAAGAACAGCACATTACAGAGCAAGCCCTGGCATCCTTAGTTGAACATTGCCAAAAGTCCTCACACAGATTCGGAAAAGCCAATTGTCAGTCTGATGGTCAACCATGGAACTCACACCCCTCCTGCCCTTGCACCCATCTGTCTGGTGCCTGACTGATGGTAATACCCCAGTGTGGACACATGCACCACCTACACAGTTGTTGGACATTGCAGAGAACACGGTGAAGTATGTGAACATGCACACATCACATCTCTTGCCACTGAGTCAGTGCAGGTGTCCGGATAAAGGGATGGCCAGAGTCTAAATAGAAATGCATGTGATGCATACCAGCACCAGACACCATGATGCACCCATGTCCGGATAGTCAATGCCACAATGGGGTGCATGTTGCACATGTCACTCCCCTGCAGGATCACTCTTAGGAAGTTTAATGCCATGACACAGGCATGCGTGCAAAGTTATACATCACTGTCTCCAGTCACATGGCCATGTCAGCCAGCCAACAACAGTCTGCACTGTGTCACAATCCTAGGACATGGGGAATGCAAGTTATGTAACTGACAAGTGCACATGTCCATCCCCCACAAACCACATCATCTGAACTCGTATTTGTCCACGTCATACCAATTGGACATATGGGAGACATGAAACACAACTCTCAGAACCTGGGCACCTCACAGTGTGCTGTGAATGAAAAACAGCTGCCTGAAAGTCACAGTCGCATACACCTATGTGCACAGTCAAGTGATCAAACACCTATAAGTCACAGAAGTATCGTCTCTCATGATCACATCTCAGATGGCATGCTGAGCCCTAACCGATAAACATACCAGTAGTCCTGACAACGAAGCCACAGCACAATGACACAGAGGCAGACACCTGAGGGAACATTTCACTGATCACAACATGTCAGCTGATACACGGGAGTGGGAGTACAGAGTGTATTGTATGCCCTGGAGTAGGCATGACTGTCCAGCTCCACCTGTAAGAGGGATGAGCCCTGGACAGTAGGCAGGTGGCTAAGCATGTGTGACACACATGACATACATACTCCTGAGGCCCAAACATTGTTCCCACCCGCAGCATGGGGGTGTGCCAAATACCCCAGGGACATGTGATGATTCAGATCAGCAAGTGGACCACATATCAAAGTTACACCCAGATTACATTTCACGACTTAGGCATTGTGTGAGCAATCGACCCACCCATGAAGCCCACCACAAAGTCACGGGAACAAAAGCTGTCCCCCACCTTGAGCAAAGCAAAATGCAAGGACCCTGTACCCAAGTGACACAATTTCCTGACCGTAAGGACCACACCTGCGTATCAGATGAGGAGTGGGCATGTCACAATTGAGGGACATGGGTCCTGGACCACAAGACTGATGTACTGTGGAAGTTTAACCAGGCCAGAGGAGGGCACATAGCATGTCAGACAGAGTTCACAGTGCAGTCATGGACTCACCCCCTCCTTGCTGCTGTCTGTCCTTCAGCTGCCCATCCAGGTCAGGGAAGACCACCGCCAGGATCCGGAGCAATGTGGGGGTCAGGGTCCGGTGTCCGCCCCTCCTGCGAGGAGGCGACAGCTTCAGCTGGACCCTTGCGATCCTCCGGGTCCAGCCACGAAGGTCCTGCCACCTCTTCTGGCAGTTGCAGATCCTGCGCCTGTAGACCCGGATATACATGTCTCAATCACAGGGGCATATGATGTACACAAGCAATGCAACGATGGCTATGAACAGTTTGCCAGCAGTTACTACATGGTATCATTGCATGGGAAGTAAACCTTGTTGGAATGCACTGTTACTGCACTGTACCTGTTCAGTGCATGTGACTACACACTTTGGGGGTGAGAACTACTCAGTGAGCATGCTAGCCAGTGGTGTGCACACTGGAAGTCTTGCTAGTCAGACAACATGCACAATTAGTAAGGCAGTGGACAGCACACTCACCTGCTCCCCTGGTGTCCCATACAGCTTGCTGTACTGTGGAAGGAGGTTGTCCAGCAGGGCCTGGTTCTCCTCAAGGCTGAAGGCTGGGGCTCTATCCACAGTACGTGCCATTGCAGTAGCCAGAGGATGCAGAGAAAGCAGCAGTGTTGGTGGCAGATGTCGTCCTGGAGCATGTAGTGCAGGCAAGTGAGCCCTCAGGGGAACAGCCAGCATTATATGTGTGCTGCAGAGGCAGATACTGTCCCATGTGTCCAAAGCGATAGGTCCAAGTCGTTTGCATCTTCTGAATCTGACCAATCCATGGAATAGCAGCACTAATACACGCCCACAGCATCCTTCAAAACTTCAACTTCATGACACCCATGAATTTGCAACATTGTTGTGGCTGGCCAACTGAATTCACTGCATCAGACTCGTTGAAGCTTCGAAAACGCGTCCGTTGCCATGCCAGGCCCCAGCCAATGCGTGCGCACCGTTCGGTCCATTGCTGTACAACGCGTATTCCGGGATACAACACGTACCCGCTCACAACAGATGCAATGGGCCGTGCGGGCACACCGATCGGTCCATTGCTGTACAACGCGTACCCGCTCACAACTAATGCAATGGGCCGTGCAGGCACACCGCTCGGTCCATTGCTGTACAACGCGTATTCCGGGATACAACGCGTACCCGCTCACAACAGATGCAATGGGCCGTGCGGGCACACCGATCGGTCCATTGCTGTACAACGCGTACCCGCTCACAACAGATACAATGGGCCGTGCGGGCACACCGATCGGTCCATTGCTGTACAACGCGTACCCGCTCACAACAGATGCAATGGGCCGTGCGGGCACACCACTCGGTCCATTGCTGTACAACGCGTACCCGCTCACAACAGATGCAATGGGCCGTGCGGGCACACCGCTCGGTCCATTGCTGTACAACGCGTATTCCGGGATACAACGCGACCCGCTCACAACAGATGCAATGGGCCGTGCGGGCACAACGATCAGTCGATTGCTGTACAACGCGTACCCGCTCACAACAGATGCAATGGGCCGTGCGGGCACACCGATCAGTCCATTGCTGTACAACGTGTATTCCGGGATACAACGTGTACCCGCTCACAACAGATGCAATGGGCCGTGCGGGCACACCGCTCGGTCCATTGCTGTACAACGCGTATTCCGGGATACAACGCGTACCCGCTCACAACAGATGCAATGGGCCGTGCGGGCACACCGCTCGGTCCATTGCTGTACAACGCGTACCCGCTCACAACAGATGCAATGGGCCGTGCGGGCACACCGCTCGGTCCATTGCTGTACAACGCGTATTCCGGGATACAACGCGTACCCGCTCACAACAGATGCAATGGGCCGTGCGGGCACACCGCTCGGTCCATTGCTGTACAACGCTGTACCCGCTCACAACAGATGCAATGGGCCGTGCGGGCACACCGCTCGGTCCATTGCTGTACAACGCGTATTCCGGGATACAACGCGTACCCGCTCACAACAGAGGCAATGGGCCGTGCAGGCACACCGATCGGTCCATTGCTGTACAACGTGTCCCTGTACAGGTCACACGCATATGTCACCATGCTTGTCACTGGTGAATGTATGCCAGCCACATATACTTTCCAGGGACTGAGGGGCACACCTACAACACCACACCCAGTCCACACTGTATCTAAGGCATGTAAGGCTGCATTACCTTTTCTGTGTATGGGGGTAAACATGTGGTTTTTGGGGTGGCACTTGGGGGCAGCAACACCCAGGCTGTGCACGTGTTCATGGGGACAGGATCCTTTGTGTGTTGTGCACCTGACCACTGTGATGTGCAACTGTTCATTTTGGAGCATGTGGCATGGTCACATTTCCAGGTTGTGTATGTGTATGACATGTCACATACCCCCAGGCTCACATGTGGGAAGGCATGTACGTCACAGGGTGACCCATTGCCACAATAGTGATGGCCCTCCACAGTCTGTGTGCATGTTGTGTTTCCGATGTCTCTGACTCCATGTGCACAATGGGAGACAGTCTCCACATCCACGTTGTTTGTGCATGGACTTTGATGTTGTGTGTGGGTGTGTGTCACAGACGTCCATGTCTGTCCTGCAGAGGCAACAGGGGCCACTACCTGTGGGAGTCATGTTTGTTTTTCTGACATGTACATGATACACCATGTCATGCCAGTGTCCATGTGGCAAGACAGGGTCCCTGGGAATCTACCTGTCAATGAGCTGTGATGCCTGTGGCGCATCTGTCCAGACATGTCACTGTGGTGTGTGTGTGGAACGTGACAGCAGTAAATGGGTACTGTGACACAGCCTAATGGTTTCCCATAGCACACCCTGGAACCTGTTATCAACACTTGTTGAACTGAGATGTTAGATGATGTCCATGTAGGTGCCATATATGTCCAAACAGAACGGCACATACATCAAGTACTTGTGTCTCGTAATGATGTATCATGTGAAATTGAGTATGGTGAATGGCACATATGTGGGGTGACTGACAATCTTTCTTTCTTCACCTATGCACTGCAGTGCTCCAGCTGTCCATAGACCATTCCCTGACCTGGCAACGATGGTGGAACGTGACAGCATCTGACGGTACAGCTTCACCAGGCAGCTGATTGTGGATTTGGCAGTGCGCTTGGCCCCACATTTGCAACCTGGCCGGCCGTACCCTACAGCGCTGACCCCCAAGGTGAAGGTGATGGCAGCCCTAAACTTCTTTGCCACCGGTACCTTCCAACACACTGTGGCGACTGCTGGTGGGATGTCACAGACTATGTTCAGCCGTGTGCTACACGATGTTTTGGAGGCAATGTTGAGATGCCTGAACCAGTACATCTATTTCCCAACACGTCAACAACTCACTGACGTCAAGAGTGACTTCTATGCCCTGGGGAGGATGCCACATGTCATTGGCTCCATTGATGGGACACATGTGGCTTTGGTACCACCACAGGCACATGAGCAGGCATACCGGAACCGTAAACATTACCATTCGATCAATGCTCTGGTGGTATGTCTTGCAGATATGACCATCACACATGTGTGTGCCCGTTTCCCCGGTTCTGCACACGATGCCTACGTGATGAGGAGTAGTCGCATCCCGAGGATGATGTCACAGATGCAAAACCAGCGTGCCTGGCTTGTCGGTGTGTACTGACTTTGTACCATTGTGTGTGTTCTGCTATGTTGTATTCCGCCCACTTTTCCAACTCAGCTAATGTGCAATTGTCTGTCTGTAGGTGACTCCGGATACCCCAACATGCCGTGGTTGCTGACACCCCTCAGGAACCCTGTGACACCAGCCCAGATGCGCTACAATGAGCCACATGGTCGGACCAGGAGAGTGATCGAGTGGACCTTTGTTCTCCTGAAGACCTGCTTCCGCTGCCTGGACAAGACAGGAGGGGCCCTCCCATATGCCCCAGCAAAGGTGTGCAAGATTGTCATCGTCTGCTGCATGCTACACAACCTGGCAGTGCAGAAGGAGTGGCCTCTCATCCTGGATGACGATGACCAACGTCCGCCACCTGTGGAGGATCCTGGCCTGGGCCACGATGCCAGTGATGATGATGATGATGATGGTGATGTCCGCACACAGCTCATCACCAACTTCTTCAGCTGAATGTGAGTATCCAGAGATGTCATGTCAATGATGTGAGTTTGCATGATATGTGTGGGTGGTGCTCTGGTGCTGTTTGAGTGTGGCCATGTGGTACTTGACTGGATGCGTGCAGCGATGTGTTCTTGCAGGTAGTCTGTACTGCCCAACAGTGTTGACATGCTAACTTGGTTTTGTGTAGTTATCTTGTGACATGTATTGGGCATGAGTATTGCAGATCTGTGCTGTTCTTCAGTGGTTTTGACTGTGTGTCATGTCTGACCTTCACAGGGTGCTTACAGAGTTGTTTGGTCAACTTGGATCCCCCAACTCCATGATTCCGCTTTCAGGGTGGCAGCAGTCGTTTCCCTACAGGTGATGTGCCACACACCCCTGGACTTTCTATCTTCTGCACTTTTTGACTTTGTGGCCACAGCCACGTGGGATTACCTTGCATTTGTAGTGGAAACAACATGTTGCAAATGTGTAATAAACCTGTGCTTCACTTTGGGATGTGCGTTGTCTGTGGTCACACATCTGACTGACATTTGCTTGCTGCACCTGTGGGCTAGTTGACACAGACTGTGAATAGGTGTGGTGTCTGTGCATTCCACAATATTTCCTGGCAACATCAGTGTAGGCGAAGAGTCCGATGGCCCTGGTGTCTCTGTGTTGTGTAGCCCTAGTGGTGTGTCTCCCTCATATGTGTCACGTCACCATGACTCACATGACGGTGTTGTACTTGCTGTAGCAGTTAGCATACACAGTGTAATTTAGCAGATCATCATCCCCATGACAGTAACCACGTTGGAATCACAACAGAGGCAAGTATGGTGTAGTAGTGATTTTATTTACAGACATGTGTGAGTATAGTGCACAGGATGGTGGGTGCTGTACATTGGGATTGTGATCCGAAGTTCCCAGATGAGTTGGAAGTCTTGGTAGCAGAAATGTCCTGAGTGAAGTCCACAGTCATCTGATACATTAGTCCAACTTAGACTCCCCATGTCATGTGGGAGAGTTGTGTTGCATTCTACAGGGTGAACAGTTTGCACACAAAGGAGACTTTCCAGAACAGGTGTTGGCTTCCTGGGGGATGTACATGGCCATCAACCTCTCAGTTTTCCTTCCTCGGATGACCCCTCTTCTTTGGGGGGGCACCCTCATGTGCAGGCTGCTGCGGTGCAGGGGACTCTCCGCCAGAGTCCTCCTCCCTCCCTGTGGCAGTTGCAGTTGTTGCAGCACCAGATGTTGTGGGCACACAGGGAGGTGTGGCCATGTTGGTGCTAATCTGGCGGAGGCATGTCAATATGTCCCTATGCACCGCTGTCAGTTCTTGCCATGTGTCCCACTTGGACTCCATGCGAGACATGTGTGTCTCCACACGGGACATGTGTGAGTCCAAGCGGGCATGATGGGCAGCCTGCTGCTGTTGGATGTCCTTGAGGATCCCCACTACCTGGCTGACCTCTCCGGTGCTATTCTGGTACGCATCAGCAATGCGTGCCAGTTGTGGGTCATCATGCAGTCCAGACCCCACTGCAAACAGCGACCTCTGCCTACCACCCCTCCCACCACCCCTTGCAACACGTGCGGGACCTGCGGTGGCACGCCCAGGTGACCCTAGGCCCCCTTGGGGGTTGTTACTGGGGTCGTTGTCCGTAGCTCGACGTTGGGCCAGGGTCCCTGTGCTGTTGTCATTGGTGGTCCTTGGTCTGTCCGTGTCGGCGGGGGTGGTCTGTGTGTTGGCAGTTGTTGGAGGGGTGGGTGCAGGGGGTGCAGATGTTGGTCCTGCTGGTGCTGCATGATGACTCGCACCGGAGGGGCCTGGTAGGTCTTCGCCATCCGAGGAGTGCAGAGGCTGTTCCACACCAGTGAGCTCAGTGTCCCCCGGAGCCTGGGACAGGGACTCCTCCTCGCCTGCTGCTGTGTCCCCATCATCACCTGTTTTTGGAAGAGACACACAATGTATGTTATATTTCTACAGGCATCAATGGTTCACACACCTGACAGTTGTGACTGTACCTCTGGATGCGGGCCTGTACATTGCATTGTCCTAAGTTGTAACAGTAAGAGGTTGATATTGGTGTAGCACATTGTCCTGCAAACCTGAGGCTTTTCAATGTGAATGTTGAGGTGTGTGCATGGCCAGCATTGGTTGTATTTGGTGGACATCCGGCCCTCCTTCTCCCCCAGCCCAGTTATCCCACCATGAAGCATGCCACCCTTACAGTGTATTCAGGTTGACTCTCAGGATGTCATTCAGTGGTGTCCTGCTGTTGGTTGGTGCACAGGTCCCAGCAGGGCCTGGTACTCCCCACAACAGAGCACCATTGTCAGACATCTTTGATATGGCTTTTCACTCCCTGTGAGATGTGCATGCTTCAGTGCTAGCTTGCTGGGCCATGTGGGTGGGGGATGTTGAGCTGTGACTACCACTCCCATCATGCTATTGCCTACACCCCCTTCCCAGCATGCCCATACTTCCTTCCTTTTGACTCTGCTTCCCTGTGGGGTAGTGTGCCTGTGCTGACAGGATGGCTGACAGTGTTGTCCTGGCAGTTGTTTGGCTACAAGTCCCAAGAGTGTCCCTGTGCTTCACACAGCATAACCCAGGGTGGTGGTTCTTTGTGGGATCTTCAATTAGAGTGTGAGGCATTGCATTCTCCCAGGTGGGTTATGTGGAGTTAGTGTTGAGGGGGTGTGTGAGGAGAACTGCTTGTAACTATGGTCAGTGCTGTGAGTCCTCCTTCCCACTCAGCCAGATATCCCACCATGGAACGTGCTTCTATTGCAGGGAGTGCAAGTTGGCTTTCAGGATGTCAGTCAGTGGTGTCCTGCTGTTGGTTGGTGCACAGTTCCCAGCAGGGCCTTGTGCTCCCCACAGCAGTACCCAGTGTCAGCCATCTTGTCAGTCCTTTTCCACTCCCTGTGAGGTGTGCATGCTTCAGTGTGAGCTTGCTGGGACATGTGGGTGGGGGATGTTGAGCTGTGACTACCACTCCCATCATGCTTTTGCCTACACCCCCCTTCCCAGCATGCCCATACTTCCATCCTTTTGAGTGGATTTCACTGTGTGTGAGTGTGACAGCAATGGCAAGATGGCTGACAGTGTGGTCCTGTTGTTTGTTGGTGCACAGTTCCCAGCAGGGCCTTGTGCTCACCACAGCAGTACCCAGTGTCAGCCATCTTGTCAGTCCTTTTCCACTCCCTGTGATGTGAGCATGGTTCAGGGTGGGGTTGATGGGCCAATTGTGAGGGTGACCAATATCTGTGACTCCAACTCCCATCATGCTATTGCCTACACCCCCCTTCCCAGCATGCCCATACTTCCTTCCTTTTGAGTGGACTTCACTGTGTGTGAGTGTGACAGCAATGGCAAGATGGCTGACAATGTGGTCCTGTTGTTTGTTGGTGCCCAGTTCCCAGCAGGGCCTTGTGCTCTCCACAGCTGAGGCCAGTGTCAGACATCTTTGAAGTGGCTTTTCACTCCCTGTGAGGTGTGCATGCTTCAGTGCTAGCTTGCTGGGCCATGTGGGTGGGGGATGTTGAGCTGTGACTACCACTCCCATCATGCTATTGCCTACACCCCCCTTCCCAGCATGACCATACTTCCTTCCTTTTGACTCTGCTTCCCTGTGGGGTAGTGTGCCTATGCTGACAGGATGGCTGACAGTGTTGTCCTGGCAGTTGTTTGGCTACAAGTCCCAAGAGTGTCCCTGTGCTTCACACAGCATACCCAGGGTGGTGGTTCTTTGTGGGATCTTCAATTAGAGTGTGAGGCATTGCATTCTCCCAGGTGGGTTATGTGGAGTTAGTGTTGAGGGGGTGTGTGAGGAGAACTGCTTGTAACTATGGTCAGTGCTGTGAGTCCTCCTTTCAACCCAGCCAGATATCCCACCATGGAAGGTGCTTCCATTGCAGGGAGTGCAAGTTGGCTTTCAGGATGTCAGTCAGTGGTGTCCTGCTGTTGGTTGGTGCACAGTTCCCAGCAGGGCCTTGTGCTCCCCACAGCAGTACCCAGTGTCAGCCATCTTGTCAGTCCTTTTCCACTCCCTGTGATGTGAGCATGGTTCAGGGTGGTGTTGATGGGCCAATTGTGAGGGTGACCAATATCTGTGACTACAACTCCCATCATGCTATTGGCGACACTGACTTCACCAGCATACACAGAATTCCTTCCTTTGAGTGAGCTTCCCTGTGAGGTGGTGTTCTAGTGGTGGCAAAATATCTGACTGTGTTTGTTGGTTATATTTGTGCCACTGCCTTGCTGTATTTGTTGTTAGGTTTGTACATGTCATGACACAGTTACATATCACTATGAGATGGCAGGTATTGTGTTTGTCTGACTAGCATTCACATCTTGGGATGATTATCTTTTGGTTGCTGTGGATTTGCTAAGGGTGCATGGTTTGACTATCCCCTTGACAGTTATGTGTGTGTATTGTCACACCATATTGTGTATATTAGTTGTGTACTCACCAGGCTCTGGGATGTTTGTTAGTCCATATACGCTCACTGGTGGTAGGATGGCCCGCACCTTCTCCTTCCAGGGCCTGAGGTACACTGGTATGGCAGGAGGGCCACTGCCGGTGTGCTGACTCAGGAGGTAATCCTTCTTCAGTAGGTCCCTGACCCTCCTGCGCACATCATACCACCGGTTCTGGATGTCTTCCTTTGTGCGCAAAGATGGTGATTGTGCGTTCACCCTGTCGACGATCCTCTCCCACATGTTGGTTTTCTGCGCCATGGGGGTCTGTTGGACCAATGTGCCAAACAACTGTGGCTCTACCCTCAGCATCTCGTCTATCAGGACTTCCAATTCACTATCTAGGAACTTTGGATTCTTCTTTGGGGGCGTGGTGATGGGTGGTGGTGGTGATTAACATGTGTGTGAGTGTGCAAGTGAGGGTGGGTGATTGTAGGTTTTGCTGGGTGTGTGTGAGGGTGCTATTTGTTGAGGTGCTAATGGTGTGTGGCTTGTGTGATGGATGAGCTGTGAGTGTGTCTGTGGTTGCTGTCTGATGGTGTTCTGTGCTGGCAGGTCAGTGGAATTTGCAAAGGATCATGGTAGGGATTTGTGGCCTTTATATAGGTGGAGTTGGGTGTGTGTCCTTGTTCAATTTTTTCCCCCCTGTATTTATTGGCTTTGTGATTGCTTGTTTGGCTCTTTTTTTTGTATTTTTTCCTTTGTATTTTTTGTGCATGTAGGAGACGTTCTTCTGACCGAGTAGGACGCTGCAGTTGTCTCGTGCGATCTTCTCCGACTCGTTCCCGCTGTGTTTCAGCTAGGTTTCATGTGCGGCGTACGAGTCGGTCGCGGAGTTTTGTGTTGTTTCGGCTGGCTTTTGTATGCGCGTCGGTCGTACGGCTTGAGCTCCGTGCGAGTCGGTCTGGTTTTGCATACATTGCATCATACTGCGCGGGTCGGAGTTCGCGGGTACGTTTCGTTCGGGTTGATTCCCGGTGCGTGTCGGTCTGTTCGATTTGCGTGGTTTCCCGGCCGGATAGCTTGTTTCCGTCCGGGTCGGTCGTTCGTTTTGTGTTCCGTACGAGTCGGTCGTGATTCACATGCATTTCATCGTACTACGCGGGTCGGACGGCCCCGGTACGTGTCGGTCGGACTAAATTCCCGTACCGAGTCGGTCGGTACGTTTTCCGGCCCGAATCGGAATCGGCCCCTAAGTGTCCTGGCTGGGAGACGTAACATCGCCGTTGCTCGCTGTTGCAGAGGACGATCCCTGTAACACCTCGCAGAGCACGTCAATTGAGCACAGATGATACTCAGAACTGCCAATAGCTGGTGCAGAGGCAGCCGGTGCTGTAGTCGATACCTGAGTGCTAGTGGAAGAGCTGATGCTCAACCCAGTTGTAGCAAAAGGCACCTGCGGGTTCTCGAGGAATGCAGCCATCAAGATAGGAATACGCTGGGGACACTGCCGAGCATGGACCCTCACTGGTTCCAGCATGGTATTCATGTCTGGTGGCGTTGCCGATGGAAGTGTCAGACAGAGATCTAACACACATTCTTCTCCGCAAAACAGGCATCGAAGAACAGGTAAGATGCAGTCAACCCAGACTGGTCTAAACGATAGGAACCAACAGGCGCTCAGTTTCCGCAGGCAAGGTGTGCCCAGATGTTGTACCATGCGTTCATGGTATTTACGCTCCAGGAGTGCTTTAGCCATCTCGTTGGTGATTGGGCCGTCCATTGCGTAGCAGAAAAATAACAATCAGGATACCTGCTATTGAGAGCAGGATCAGCGGAAGTCCTCCAAAAACACTTCCCAATACGGAGTGTATAAAGTTTGGAATAACTCCGAGGACAGTCTGAAAGGTGCTCAGAAATCCTGACCCTATGGTCTTAAATAGGTGTACAATACCACTCGTATCAGACATATTAAAGATACGTCCCACCATTTCTGTGAAATGAGAGGGGCAGTTTGTACGTATGAGTGCCTGTATCTCAGCTGAGGTCCTTGCGATTTGAAGATCAAGGGTCTCCCGGGCGGAGGTTAAGGGCACAGTTTGCTGTAAAAGCATGGCTTTCATTCTGCTCAAAGTATCAAACTGTATAAAGGAAACATTTAGCGAAGGCCATAGTAGCGCCTCCCTGACTGTACTTGTTGGGGGAAACAATACTTGCATACAGCAAGTAACCCTGGAGTTAACCGTGACCAGATAGGCAATCCCCGGAAGCATCCCACAACAACCTTGATCATTCAGCATCAAGTAACTCCTATTTGAGAGCAGCTCGAATACCGGTGTAATCACGGCTGCTGGAGTCCCTTGCAGGTGGCAGGACAAGTTCGCTACTGAACCATTACAAGCTCCGTGTAGTAAACTATCCTGGCACATGAGAGAACCACTCAATGCGTTCTTGCAGTTTGTACCGCTTACAAACACTTCTCGATCCCCACTCCGGCATTGAAATCTGTACGGTAATTCCCAAGATTCCTTAATGTATTCCTTACCTAATTTTTCATATTTGCCTGCCTGTTTTTGTTCATGGCAATACTGAAACTGAAAAGTCGTGACCAGTAGAGTGATGTGGCCATGGATTAGCCATTCTGTGGATGGTGATTCCGCTACCGTAAATGGTAATCTATCCAGTTTCTCAATACGCAGCATTGTATATTTTGCTCCCCTTTGCGCCATTTCTACCTGTTTATCTGTTAGATTATATTCAGAAAACAGAGACGTACTGTTGATAAAATGCCAAGGCACATAGCCTTCACGCAAAGATTGCAGTGTCCAGTTTAACAACACAATAGAACGTAACTGAGATTGCCCGTGTTGTAATATGGCCAAATCTTGTTCCAGTATGTCTATTGCAGTAGATACAATGTTGCCTAACGAATAGATCCTGGAGGTCAAAGTTGTTAACCCATTATCCACTACTGCTAATGCCTTCTCTAAGTTAATACGGTCTATTTCCCGTATTCTCTCTGTGGCCTCATGTTGGGATATTTTCCAATTTTCATTGTAGGCAGCATAAATGCCAGCATATATGAAACGTTTCTGACGTGATTTCCTGGGACCTAGTAAAAAATCCCTAAGATCCATGTCATGTGTTAGTAAGGATAGGTGATGTTTTACTTCCGTGAGTGTTGAGGTTTCTAGCCAATCAAGGCACAACTTCCCTATGCTGTAGGATGTCACTACCCCTGGATGTTCTCTTTGTACATAGTTTGGGTCTGACCTATGGATACTGAACCCTTCGGTGGTACCCCAGAATCTTTGCTGACATCTGTTCGTGTCTATGGGCCAAACCAACCATCCTTTCCAATTAGGATCTGATCTATTGTATCGAAAAATGTAATCTACTTCTACCCCTTCTTGTGAAGTTGTATTTTGCCACCCCTCCATCTGTGATGGTGTAGGAAACCGAGGTGTGTTCAGGTCTTTGTTCTTGGCTAGTCTAAGACAGGATGTCTGTTGCACAGTGTCATTCAGGAATATCATCTGCTGGGGAATGAGGCATGCTCTAAATAGCGCTTCTGTTCCCTGGACTTGCCAGTCTCTAGAACCCCAGACTGATTTTAAGTCTATTGTGTCCTTCCATAGTTCAAAACCCTGTTCAGACAATCGGGCAATAAAGGAAGCAGTGCCGATGTGGGCGCAACTTTATAATAAAATTACTTCGGATCATAAATGTTAAACCCTGAAAAATATGAGAATTTCTGTGCCAACGTTTGCAAACTACCTTTCGGTGGTGTAGGGCAATGTTCCTACTGGTGGTACTCAAAAACATTTCTAGGTGTTATAGATTTGTGTAGGAAATGATGACCATAATGTTAGTAACAGTACAGTGTCATAGTCTGAAGTACGTTCAAGCATTTCAGTGTGTGGAAATGCGGCAGTTTTCTCTAAATCAGACAACATGTTATTAACAGTTTCAGAGTCCCAATCATCGGGAAATGTACTGGAGGTAATGATATCACTCAATGAAATTTTAAATACATGAGAAATTTTTAAAAGTTCAGTTGGACCGAATATATTGAAATCAACCTTGTCCCAGACTATACCATCCGGTATAGGAACTGCTGTAATGTTCACTGATGATAAGTCTCTTTGTTCACGAGGAGAAGATTGATGTGGTTTCAGAATCAAATTTACTTTTTCGGCTTCAGATCTTTGTTGAAGGTATCGTCCATTAATAGGCATGCTAAAAGTTATAACTCAGCCTAGCCAGAAAAGAAAGAACAGTATCCCAGTAATTACCCAGAGTTCTACCCAAGGCGATACCAGGTAAGTCTTTTTGAGAAAGTTCAGAAAGTCTGTAATCTGCTGTGTGTGTGTTTGATGGGCTGACATCGTTTCTGGTTCACTTGGATCCAAGGAGAACGTATCAAAGTTCATGACGTAGTCAGAAGCGGTTCGATCAATTGTTGGAATTGCATCAGGATTTGTTGAAATCGTAGTTTGCTCTTGTCGAGGCATGTTGACGTAGACATCTGCATTAGGTCTTTTTGCAACTTGTGTGTTATTTTGAGTTTGATTTTGAAGTTGAACTTCGGGTTCAAGGGGAACGAGTTCCATATCATTGTTGCATAGTCCTTCATTCCGTGTTGGAGGCTCTTCGAACGTGATGAGTCTTTCTGTTTGAACTTCTTGGATTATAGCTAGAGGAGGGCGTCTGCTACAGCGAAGTCCACGAGGCCTACTTCTCAGTATCGGCCACATAGTGTGGTTTGATTAAGTCGATTGAGACAAATCTTTTCTCCATTTTCCCGGCAAGAGGCGGTAGAAGTACAATTCTTGTTCCTTGAATTGCTAGGACCGGTACAGGTTTTCTGTAGGATGGCCCAAATTCTTTTTTATCCGCTATTTTTTCTCTGACCAGATCCCCGACTTTTGGGATCCAGACAGGTCTTGCCGTGACTGCCTTGACTTCCCCAGTGGCGGTCTGTTTCAGGTGGATGTTACTTTGTTGTGTCCTGGATTCATTTAGATCCTGTAAAACAGCCAAACGATCATGGATATCAAATGGTTTCTCATCCGCCACTGCGCCTTCACAATCAAGATCAGGTACCCACATTCTTGTCCCTAATAGGACCTCGTAAGGAGGGACGCCCCCTAGAGAGCTTTTTGGCTGGTTATTGAGAGCTCGTTGTATCCCATATATGTGATTGGCCCAACTACCGCCCTTGCCTAATACCCTAGCTGTTAAAGACTGCTTTAGGTCCCGGTTTTTCCTTTCCACAACCGAATTTCCCTCAGGATGGTACGGAGAGGAGTACCGCAATGTTACGCCCATACTTTCCATGGCCTCTTTGTAAGCCCAAGAGCTAAACTCCGGGCCATGGTCAGAATGTTACGTGCCAACTGCGTATGTCCCGATAAAGACTCGCAAATATTTGATAACAGTTCGAGCGTCAGCCGAGCGCTGAGGCCAAACCCATAGGAATCTTGAGCATGAATCCACTGCAACCATGATATACTTGTAAGTCCCATCTGATTGTAAGGGGCCGCAGTGGTCCAGATTTACACAAGCGAGAGGTCTGTCTGATTTTAATAATGGTGTCTGTGCCGGGCGTGCTATGGTGGAGCCTTTCATCTGCTGGCAGATGCCACATTTCAGGACGTAGTCTTTAGTTTGTTTTGTCAGACCTGGCCACCAATAGCGCTGTTTCAACAATGAAATAGTCGCTGTAACGCCTGTATGCGCAGAGCCCAAACCCTCGTGTGCTGCCATAATCAAACCTTGCCTACAATCCATATTTGGTATTACTCCGTCCCTCACTCCAGGAATCTGAGCATATGGAATGTTGTTTGCACATAACTTGTAGGAGTACTTGAGTGGAAATTTCTTTGGTACTGCTGAGCTGCCTTTGCCTGAAGCAATGACAGCAACCATAATCTCACCATCTATCCTCATTTTTGAACGAGTGATTGCAGCTACGGAAGCTGTGCGTACAGCCCCCTTTGCGGCTTCATCAGCCAATGAATTCCCTTCAATGTGAACGCCATCACGCTGATGACTCAGTGTATGAATCACGTGAGCCCGTGGTAGTTCGTTTTTCAACTCAACTACCTGTTCCCATAGCATTTTATGCTTAATTGTGCCACCTTTTGCGTCTTTGAACCTGTTTAGTTCCCAATGATGTAAATATTCATTGCATGATTGCACAAAGTAAAAAGAATCACACACTATCAGTGTGGGGAATTCGTGATCCGTATTCACCAGTGCCAGTATCAGCACTTTTAACTCTGCCAACTGAGCCGTGCAGTCTCCTAGAGATTGCGTTTTGGTGCAACTGGGATGGAACTTTCCATCCCGCATGCGACCTTTAATGATAGCACATGCTGCGCTGTATTGTTGCTTACTTCCTATGGCCGGTTGAGCAGATCAGTCAGTGTAAATAATATATTCATACTGATCTAGAGGCAAGATTTCATTCGGCAGAGGATATTCTTGTTCGTATTGCAGAAATGCTTGTGTTTTTAGACTTAGATCAAATCTGTATTCAACATCCGTTGCAGTAAGAGAATTAGCCCATTGTATCCATCTCGGATGTAAGGGTTTTGCATTTGGAATGCTAGCCTTTGTAACGGCTTCTAAAGCCGGTACCGGTGTTACGACAATTACGCGCTTTCCCTGAGCCAGTGCTCTTTCTCTTATTACAGCGGTCCGAACTGCTGTCAGGATTTTTTCTGTTGAAGTGAAACGCATTTCTGCATATGTGGACAGGTGTGATTTGTAAGCGATTGGTACTGTTTCGCCTTCATTGAAGGTTAAGTAGGTGTACCCGCATTGACCCGCTATTACACGGATCACTAAGTTGCGTACGTTTACCCGCGTCTGTAAGTGTTTTGAAGCTATCATGTCTTCTTGTAGTGAACGTAGGATGTTGGTGTGTTCCTGTGTCCATTGTCTAACTGAAAAGTCAGGTTTTATTAAGTCATAGAAAGGTTTTACTTTTTCTGCGTAATCCAAAATGTATGTTCTACCAAAATGTAGGAATCCCAGTATTGATTGTAAATTTTTTAATGATTTTGGAGGTTGGAGCAGCGCACACTTTTCTAAAAAGTTGGCTGCCAGACTTTTCCCTTCACTTGAAAGCTCATATCCTAAAAGCAGGACATTGAGGTAGGCAATTTTTGATTTTTTTAAATTAAATTTGTAGCCCTCAGAGGCGAATCCCATAATTATGGTGCTCACCCTTGTCAAGTGCCTTTTTAAGTCATCGTCCATCAGATAAATGACATCCACATAGGACAATGCTTCCTCATCAAAATTTTGGAGTAATTCGGTTACTCTTGCTGAAAATAACCCCAGACTATTCTTATACCCTTGGGGAGACGACAAAATTGTCACTGGGACCCCAACGCTGAGAATGCGGTCAAATACCTGCTTTCAGGCGCTATATTTTGGCAAAAAAATCCATTTGAGATATCAAGTGTAGTTTTGTATTTTTTCTGCACAATGTTATTCATTAATGCGGCACTCTGTGCATTTTGAACTGCAAATGTCTTAGTGCAAGTGTTTAAGTGTCTGTAATCTAAAACTAGACGATATGTATTGTCAGGTTTCATGACAGGAAACAAAGGATTGGTCATTGGTGAGGTGCAAGTTTCAATCACCCCTTGGTATTCAAGTTGTTCTAAGATCTCCCTGACCTGTTTTTTAGCGTCTTGCTTTATTGGATATTGTCTCTGTGCATTTGGTGAGACTTTTAACGGGATCACGTGGTGGGTTGAATCCTCATCCCATCTGGCATCATTTTTGTACAATGCTGGAGCTAGGGCAACTGCCCACTCCCGCACATATGTGTGTTTTAAATTAATGGGAACGAGGTCGGAGAAGGTTGGACAAATTACTGTGTCTCCCCTAGGGCACTCCATAACGAATGCTGGCGGCCAATCTTGTTCAGCTAATAGGATGTCATAACCAGATGACAGATTCTTCCAAAAGAGACCTTTAACTTTCCTGGGCTTGTCCCCCTCCATTTGGAGTGTTATTTCATATAACTTATGTGGCACGCTTACCCTCGTATCTGGTGTTTCCAACGTGATGTAATCATTCAAGTCCGCTGTCACCAGAAATTCCATCAGGTTCTGGCGAGCTATTGTTACTTCTGCCGCACTGTCAGGCATCGTCTGAGCCCATTTCCCATTCAGAAGTTGTGTCCTCAGAATTCTGGGTATGTCTGATCTTTAGACCTGCAACTTTCTTCTTCATAAACTGAGGTTTTGACTTTGGTTTTTCTTCTTTTTTGGAAGTATAGTCTTGAGCGTGCTGTTTGTCTCTGGACTTTGTACGCTCTTCCTTGTGTTCTGACCGTCCTTCTCTCTCTGAGTTTTTCGATGAACCCTGAAAGGAACGAGAGGAACGTGTATCAGTATCCTGATACCTGTCAGGTTTCCTAATGTTACCCCTATTCCTGAGATTATTCCTCTTTTCGGAGGGCTCCTGTGGAGGAGATCTGCCTCGGGATTGAGATCTGTTTCTTTTAAAGTTTTGTTGTTTTTTATTATCCCACTTCTTTTTAGAAGAAGCTGGTGTCTGCTTGGAAGTGGCCTTATCAGGACTGCCCAGCAGTTGTGGTTTTAAAGCTTTCCCACCTAAACTGTCTCTGCCTAATTTGGCATATGCAGTTTCAATTATTTTGGGTAATTCGTGTTGTTGATCTAACGGACTGAACTCCCTTAGGCGTTGGCGGATTGCCACTGAAGCTGCTTCCCCTTTAATATTAGCTAGTATTATGGCTGATACCTGGTCATAGTTATCTAGTAACTTCATCCCTAAGTTTAGGGCAGGCTCTGCTCTGTACTCGTTTTGTATCTGTCTCAATACATCAGGTACTACTGCTAATGACGGGATACCATGTGTTCTGGTATAAATGGCAGCAAAGACTGTACCCCAAGTGGTACAATCCTCTAATTGTGGTGTTATCCCATGGGCAAGCAGATAGTTAGTATTCTGTGTTTTTCATACGGGGTAGTATTCGGGAATACTGCATCTAGCTGCGTTATTTTCTGAGCTACCAAGAATGGTATTTGTTCACGTTTTGTGGGCATTTTACCCATCACTGCATGTAATGTTTGTGGTGTAATTTTAGTTGCTGTACCCTGAATTTGAGTTCCATTTGTTGCAACTATTGTTGGTTGGACTGTGTGTCCTCATGACGAATTGCGTCAAGTTTCTGTAGATTTTAATTAAATCTTTATGTTGTATGAGTAAGTCTGCCTGTGGCATTGTGTCAATGTCAGGATGTGGTGTGTAGGCCGCTAATATCGGCCATGTTGCCCCTTCTCTTCCGAGCGAGCTGAGTCTTACTCTTCTTCTTATGTGTGGTAGGGCGCCTTTAAACCAGTATAAGTGTTCCTGGTATGTGAGCGGAACCTCTATATCCTCGAACGGATAATATTCCGCTGGTGCATCTCCTTCCGTATAGGAGTGAAATGTTTTTGTTCTCGCATTTGCTGCTGGGAATGTAACCCACTAATAAAATACCTCTGTTTTGTTGGATTTGTGTGCCTCAATCACGAAAACTACTATGCCACCCCTAGCTGATAAACTATGCGCTAGTAGTCTCAGGGTGACTGTATTTCTAAAGTTTGGTGCAATTTGTGTTGCGTCTGCATCGTCCTCGTCTGTGAGGGGCAGATTTTGTTGCAGTGGGTCTAATTCTGCGATATTTCTTTCCTCAGTCATCTTGTAGAGAAGAATTTTTTTCAAGGGGACTAAGATAAGGTGTTTATACACAATTTTAGGAACACTGTGTCCTTCAAGCTTGATTAACCAACAGCCAATAAATAGGATTTCTCGCCTACTCAGCTGTGGCGGAGTTTGTGCCCACCCACTCCAGACGTCTCTGGTGTTTTGTGAGTAGGGGTCTCTGAGAATAGCACGACTGAACTACTCAGATTCTACTGTTAAATAAGTACCCAACCAACGTTGGCAGCGCCATGTCGTGTAGTTCCTATATTACCCATACAGAATCTGCGTGTTCGGATAACATAAACTGTAGGACTGGTGGCAGACTGGCTCTGAGCACCCCCACCGGGAATGCTAGCCTTTCAGTTTTAGCTAGCTCACAGTGCCACTAGAATCTCCTCTTATCGGGGAGAGAATAGTTCCTGGCAACCTCAGAACATGACAACCCTGATCCCCCAGGATCGTGGAAACAATATACTACTTTTCGCTCAGTCACTCGTGCTCACTTATTCGGTCTCAGAGAGTTACACAGAAGAAACAGTCGGGCGTGTTACAATAAGAATTTATTGTACAGTTGTTCTTCTAGTGTAAAATAGATGTGCTGCAACAACCGTTAGACAGTAGCAGATATATATGATTAGCTGTACAGTGAAAATAAAAGGATAGTACAGTTCTACCATCTTGCAATAATCATGAATACATACATGAATATAAAATGCTTGATAAAAATGTGCGTACTCCTGCGATGCCTATCTAGATGTACCTAGCATGTGAGTAGGTGTGAACCCAAGAATCCCTCTGGGATTTAGTCTAACCCCATTACCTGAAGTGAGAGAGTGTGGGACCCCGTCCTGGTCTCGAGTTGGACACCCTGCAAGGGATGTGTTAGACCACTGTCAGTTGGAGCATCTGCATGCAGGAGCCTCAGCGTCTCTGGTCAGTGTGTCGGCCTGGAAGTCGCAGTCTCCTCTCCCAACCCTAGCAAGATGTGCTGTATTTATACAAAAAGTATCTAGGGTTTCTTTGTCCCTTGATTCTTGTATTAGCCATTGTTGGATTTGAGGATGACGTATGGGATGAACCTTGTACGTAGATATTATGCAGGTGGTGTGTAGCCCCTGCCTGGTTTCCAGGAACCCTCATGAATATTCATTCATACTGTATGAGTCTATTGATGGAGTTATAGGACGCTATTGTTCAGGGAAAACCCTCCTTCTGTGCCCAGGACAAGAACTAGGTAAAGGTTCAATCCTAAAGGCTCGTTACTGTGTAGTATAAGGGAGATAATGTGGGGAAAGGTGTGTGATATTACCCGGGCCTATATTAGGGTACTTATATGAAACATAACATAATTTTCTCCAAGACAATTATGTCTACTCATCACTGGACCATGCTCTCACTGACAGCATTATCCCTATAGTCATGCCCTCCTGCTCTTTATCACTTTAAATCCCCTAACATCTCACAAGACACATGTTCACACAATTCCTTCATTCTGGTAGGTTTGTTACTACCTCCTATCAAACCACATCCTAAGCCATCAATAGACGTTACAGATTGCTCAGGAACTGTTAGAGAAAGGTGTCTGAGATACTTTGGTTAACCCACATCCAACCTCCCCACCCCATCTGGAGTAAGATGCTCTCCTTTATCCAATATCTTTATTAACCTGCCTTCAACACCCTTCTCTCATTTACAACCTCTTGTCTAAGAACATGTCTCCCCACTGTAGCCATCATTAAAAAACCAAAGCTCCTCTACTTTTTGGGCCCTCTCCTGTATCCATAGACATGAGGTGCTGTCTTATCATACTGATTTTCAAGAGATGCCAAAGATATGTTGCATTTTAGAAGTGAGTAGCACACATCTGCCTCCTGCACTTAGTAAATTCTCAACAAACATAGATGCCTTCATCAAAGAAGTGCAATAACTTGCAATTCCAAAAAACACACTTCATCTGCCATCTGCCAGGTGACAACAAAAAATCTTTAGATCAACTAATCAAATTTCTAACTAATAACTCATTTTCTTTGGAAAACAATATTTCCCTTGGAAATTTTAACCACCAGTGGAGAGATCTAGGGGAGCAGGCACGGTCATTTTTTTCTTTCTTAATAGAATATCACTATGCACTACACCCATCACTCTAACAACTTGATTCTAAAGCTCCAAATTGCTATGCAAGGCAAACTGAAGAATGAGTCCCCTCTCTCTATTGATTTGTCATATCATTTCCGTATTCTTTTTGCTTGTCCTTCCTCTAAGGTTGTGACATTAGCAAACCAAGAAAGCTTAAAAAATGGATGATAGACCTTAGTAACCTTGTTCCTGCCACCTTTAACACTGTCAGCGCCTCTGGATTCCTTTGTACCACATCACAAGGTCAATAAGATTGCAAATAACTGGTCTGAATTCTGAACAGGAAGTATGGAAACAGGAGCCAGTAAAAAGCTTGAAAAAATAGCACAACAATATTCAAAAAGAGTCTCAATGAATGAATTTTTAGTTCTACAGATACCCTTTGATCAAAGCAAAAAAGATCAATATGGAAGAGAAATGGAAAATGCCTATTTTTGAAGCCAAAACCTCCTTCATCACAAGGGAGATTGACAAACCCAAATTCCCCCTAAACGTTGGTCAAAGTATTTTGGAATTAAATGCAACTTGTTTCGGAGTATGCCACTCACTACTCCATATAGCAGTGTGGGATATTCTCCAAAATCACAAACCACTTACCCACGCACACACCCATAAAGCCACTTAGAAACCAACTGACAGACTGATACAAACATTCACACAACCAGTCACTCACCCATACATTCACTGAGACACCTAATCACTCACTTATACAGTCAATCACACACCCACTGGATCATCCATACAGGCACTCAATATATCCACTGATTCATCAATACACCTTGATATATACATTTAACACTCAACACCTTTTAAAAACAGTCACTGGATGATGTCATCATCAGGGAAACCCTGTTGGGTAGCTGCACGCTTTATAAATCTTTAAATAATAATAATAATGTCATCAGTGGTGTCATCACTGATGTCATCAGTGATGTTCCATGATGTCATCACTGATGCTATCAGTGATGTAACTGACCATGTCATGAGTGATGTAATATGTGAGGTCATAGGCAGTGCATTGCGGGGGCACAAGTTATAGTTAGCTAAGCTAACTTCAATGGGAGAATTTCACTAGTTTTGTATGAGTGAAACCTGACCCTAACTATAACGTCCCTGTAACCTCTTATTTTTCCTGTGACTTTCTAAGGTTTTATTTATTCAATTTCCTAACTATAATGTCCCTGTAACCTTTGTATTTTTCAATGAATTTCTAAGGTTTTTTTAAATGCTAATTCCTAACTATAACATCCCTGTAACCTTTGGTTTTTAAGTAGTAAAGGCATTTGAAGAGTGGTAGTGAAAGGGGGTGGGGCCTCTGACCAGCTACCAGGAATCCCGCTGTGTACGACTTATAAAAAGTACTTGGAGTGCTTCTTGGCCCCTAAGGTACCTCAGCATCGAAAAGGACTTCATTCCCCAACCACTAGGGCACCAGGAGATGCGTTTGCAGAGTGGTGGAGAAAGGGGGCATGTCCACCGAAGATCTCTTAGCGGTCCCGCTGTATGGGACTTTGGAGGTAACAGGAGGGGTTGTTCACCCCCAAGGACCCTCAGCAGCGAATGGGACCTCATCCACCAAATAGTAGTGCACCAGGAGGTATGTTTGCAGAGTGGTAGAGAAAGGGGGCAGGCTACAAAAACCTCGCAGCAATCCCACACTGTGGGACTTACTGAAGGTAACAGGAGGGGTAGTTGGTCCCATACAGCGCGATTGGTTAGAGGCCTTTGGAGGCCAAGCCCCCTTTCTCCACCATTCCGCAAATGCGCCTCCCGGTGCACAGATCGTTGGGGGATTAAGTCCCATTGGCTCCAGAGGGACCTTGGGGGCCAACACACCCTCTTGTCACCTCCAGTAAGGATTGATGAGAGGTCTTCAGAGGCCACGCCCCCTTTCTTCATCACTCTGCAAACATGCTCATGTTGGGGACCGTGGGGGGGAGCATGAAGGCCCCCTCAGTCCCTGCCGACTCCCTGTATTCTGTGGGAGCCGGCATAGCTTTGGGACAGAGGGAGCTGCTGAACATGCAGCTCCCTCTGTCCAAAAGCAATTCTGATCCACTTTGTGCAAGCAAGAGCATTTTACATGCTCTTGCTTGCATGAAGTAGAGCAGAGTTTGCTATGGCTTAGCGGGAGCGGTGCTCATGGCAAACTATAGCAAACTGTAATGCCTTGGGGTCGGGTACCCCGGGACATTGCAGGAGCCGGCCCTGGGGATTTGGTGGTCCCCCAGTCATCTATGGCTCCATGAGGGGGGCTGCGCAGCCCCCCTTCCTTATTCAATTTTGCCCCAGTAGGTGGTGCCCCCCTGCATTATTTAAAATGAAAGCCCCGCAGAAGTGGTGGCCCCTGGGCTGGGGGGGGTCCGCGTGCCCCACCTACATAGGTTAAACACAGAGCCCTAGGGAGGTAGTGGTCCCCGGGGCAAGGGAGCAAAGAGGCCTCCCATTTCTAAAAAAAATAAGCCCCAGGTAGGTGGTGGTCCCCTGGGGAGCAGGGGAGGCTGAACGGGCCTCCCCGCATTTTTTTATAAAAAAGCCCTGAGGAGGTGGTGGTCCCGGGGCATTAGTAAGCCCCGTGAGGGTAGGCCCGTCGGCCCCCTTTAATAATTACAAATGCCCCAGGGACCTGGCCCACCCTGGAGCCAATAATAAACAAAGTGGAGTCCACGCTTCCTTTTTTAGAAACATTTTGGCCAAATCTGCAGATCCCACCGACATTTTGAAAAAAAAGGGGTTTTTGGACCCTGCGGGGACCCAGTGGGATCCCCCCCAAGAGGCCTAGGGGGTCAGGGTGTTTCTACCCTGCTCCCTTTTCTTTTTTTTACATTTTTTGTGGGACTCGGCTCAACTGAGTCCCAAGATGGCTGCCAACGCTTCCTGTGTGAAGTATTGGCAGCCAATCAAATTTCATTAGTGTTTCAGTAGGATTTTGGACTCCCAGATGTCTATATTTAAAAACTTAAATATCTCTGAAATTACTGAACGGATTTACACCAAGTCACAGAAAGCATGCTTTTTGTACTCGCATCTAGCTTTCTACTAAATTTGGTGTAATATTCCGTTCAGCGGTTTGGGCTGTAGTCATGGTTGAAAAAATGAAAAATACCCATAGACATAACATAGGGAAAATGCTTTTTGAGACACAACACCCTTTTTTTCTCGTCCCCACATTCTTGACGGATCACCCTGAAACTTTCAACAAAGCCGCTGAACCAAAGAGGGGAAGTTTTGTGAAAAGTCTGTGAAGATTCATCAAGCAATCAAAACAAACAACACTTTTCCTATGGAAACTTTGGTCCTAACTATAACTACCTACTGGTGACTGCCAGTAGGAAAATGTAAATATATTGTATATATTGTAAAAGTATTGTCATTTTTTATTTAACAGAGTGTGAGATGTAGTGTCCTGCAAGTTAGAAATGATGACAACCTTTTGGCTCCTGAGGGACTCTGTAGAGCTGTGGTGTAAGTGTTATAGTGGAAAGCACTGAAGGCTGATTTAGAATGTTGAGTTTGCAGTTACACGCAGATGAATAAAGATGTGTAATACTAATGTCCGTGTGTGGCATAGTAATTGGCGTGTACCCAGTCTGTGGAGGACACTACAACACTGTCCGCCCCTCCTCTTCAAGCATTAAATAAAATGGCCTGTATGACCTGGGGCACTTGTTGACAGTGGCCTTATACAGGCTTTTTGAGCTCATTGTACTGTCACTGTACTGTGATCCATGTCTAAATGCTCAAACAGTCTGCATTGTCTGCCACTGCATTTCAAAAACCTTTGCAAACTGTGTAGTGAAAAGACTTTCTTAGAATTAACTTAGGCCATTTCAGAGTGATGTCACTGTTCCAATCTGTATACATTCACAACTCTTTATAACATGTGCTTCGTTGGAAAAACATTGAAGTATGAGAGTGCAAAGTGTGGGAGCACATTGCTCTTGGTAATATTTTCTTTTGCAGTTACAATGGCATTTCAGGTGCATTCCAGAATTCAGATTTGCATCTCGGTGTGAAAGAGCTCTGGCGGATCGTAGGTTTATTCTGAATTAGGGCCTGATTACGAGTTCGGCCTGCGTTGGAGGTGCGGTGACGGTCAGGGACCACCACACCAGTGGTACGACAGTGTATTACAAGTGCAACAGTTGGACCATTTAGAGACTGCCGCAACCGCCAGGGAAACCCGTTGCCTGTGGTGGCGTGGTGGTCTGTGCAGCAAAATGCTTGGTGGTGCTGCTGTGGCACCGCCAAGCATATTCTGAGTTTCCCCACCGATAGCCTTTTCATGGCGGTGAGCCTGATATGAAAAGGCTGGTGGTGGGGAAACAAAGGGGGCCCTACAGGGCCCCCTGCTGCCCCTGTACACTGGGATGCATGCAGGGGCGCAGATGGACTAAACAGTCCATGCCATGCAGGAACTTGCTTTGGCGTTCCCATTGCTGTGCCTTTTTCAAAGGCACTGCTGTGGGAATACCGAAGGACCGCCTGCCAGATCAGGAGAAAACTCCTAATCTGGTGGGCAGCTGGCATTCGACTTTGGCAGTGTGGGAGCAGGTGGTGGCATACTGCCCACACTCCCGAACCACCAAAGTTGTAATCAGCCCCTTAGTCTGTTTTATGGACAGTTGCCTGATAAACAATTTGTTGGTGGCATTTTAACATATAACAGTTCCTTTGGATCATGCAGCCAATGTAAAAGAAAGCAGGAGCAGTGAAAAATATCCTTAGTCCCGGTAACAATAGGGTAACTCAGTGGAATAGTGTCTTTGATGAAGACAGTTTTGTGTAGTGCATAGCTTGAAATGATAACAGACTGTACTCAATCTTCAAATCTTAGTGAGGTGACTGCTTACCACTGAGTAGAGTAAATAGCAACCTCTGTTTGGTCTAAGACACAAGTTATTTAGCTTATTAGACATATGATTTTCCTTATGTTGCTCAGGCTCCGGTGAGTGAAACTCTTCGGGCCTCATTTATGAAAAGTGACGCATCGCTGCGAGAAAACAGCGATGCTTCACTTTTCATTGCGCCCTCCTTGCAACACCAATGATGCGTCATATTTACAGTATGACGCATCATGTCGCAAGGAGTTACAGATACGTCAGTATTTCTGACGTATATGTAGGCGCAAAAATGACGCATTGCTGGAGTGTGTCACAAAAGTGACGCAACTCCAGCAATGGGTCATTACACATGGGCAAGTCCCATGTGAAATGTGCCATGAGGCAGGCGTAAGATATTGACGCATTTGCGTCCTAGAAGTGATGCAGTGAAATCTCATAGATTTCACTGCGTCACTTCTATGTCCCTTTCTTGCGTCGGAACGCCCCCCCCTGCATACATTATACCTGGCGCAGGGGTTTACAAAGTGACGCATCTACCTAGATGCGTCACTTTGTAAATATGACGCAACATGGCGCATTTTTTACCCTGCTAGTGCGTCACAAAAAGTGACGCACCAGCAGCGCAAAAGTGACGCAAGGGCTCATAAATAAGTCCCTTTGTTTGTAAATGCAAAGGTGCAGCTGTATATGTATGTATGTGTGTTTGGTTGATCACTGGTAAGTGGATCCACCTTTTGGAGTCTATCATGTCATTTTCGGGTACAGGCATTTTACTAACTTTACTGATGAAGGTTTTATTATTCTATCAGCAATACTGCCTGACCATGTGAGATTGATGTCATCTGTCTAGTTCCTGAACATAGGGGGGCAGATTTACAAGCCCCTTGCGTGACTTTTGAGCTGCAGTTGGGTCACATTTTTGACGCAACAGTGGCGCAAACATTGCGGCCTATTTACAACGTGACGCATCTAGGGAGATGCGTCACGTTGTAAAGCCCTGCGTCACATTATACCTGCGTCAGGTATAATGTATGCAGGGTGGGCGTTCCCACGCAGGAAAGCCTCGTAAAAGTGACGCAGTGAAATCTACAAGATTTCACTGCATCACTTTTAGGACGCCACTGCGTCAAAACCTTACGCCTGCTTGAAGCAGGCGTAAGGAGTGACGCAGTATATTGGTAATAGGCCTCAACACGCATTGCTGGAGTTGCGTTGTGCTTGCGACACGACTACAGCAATGCGTGACTTTTCCGCCAACAGATGCGTCAGAATTTCTGACGCATCTGTCAATCCTTGCGCCATAGTGCGCCGTATTGTAAATACGGCGCATCTATGGTGGCGCAAGGGTTTCTAAGGGTGGCGCAGGGAAAGTGACGCATCTATACAAATGCGTCACTTTCTTGTAAATCTGCCCCAGGATTTCTTTGTAAATGAGTGGTAGCACTGAGGCTATATGAATTTTTGGCTTTGGCATTTATGGCCTGGGATTATGAGCTTTGTATAACCTTTGACTTATTCACCCTACCCCTTCCATGTAGAATCGCAGCTGTAACATATGGCTCTGAACCTCCTTGAAAGAGACTGGATGGGAAAATTAAGTAAAGGAAGATGATTTTGAAAATTGATATGCTGAAATGACTTTGCATACCCTTTTTTTATGGCCTGAAATACACATTGCTGTAACCAACATTTAATGGAAATTACATTGCAAAGACCATGGTTTTCACTTTATTTCAAGACCCAGTAGTAATGCTAAAACGTGCTTGGCACAACACAAAGATGCCCCTCCCGAACCTATGGACTGTTTAATAAATGCATATGTATATTGTGTATATGCCCCTTTTTACCCTGTTTGTTTTCAAATATTATTAAGGCAGATCCACACCAGTACCAATAATCCTACAAGGACCTGAGGCCCGCTCACACACAAGGAATTTCAACCCACAAAGTTCAAAGTTCATCATCCAGCTCCGGCAATAAATACCCACTACACCTCTGTGCACACATAATCACATCCCTCAGCCGAAGCCGTAAAATGTTACACTAAATTGAGCAAAAATAATAAGATTCAACACAATAAGATGCTTCTCTCCCTTGAATATTATTTCATCAAATTTTTTATAGGTTGAAAGAGTGATTGAAAAAAGTGCACATTTATTAGATAAAATCCTTTCTGACAAGCAATGTATGGAGAATGTTTTCACAATGCCATTAAACATTAGTACTTTCGATCTCCTAATTAAAATTTCTCAATATGAGGATTTTTTCTCAGATTGAAGTTGTTGCAAAGCAAACAGCGGTCTGTTAGAAGCTTCCTTTACTAGGCACTTTCAGTCTCTGTTTCTGATAGACCTTTTCCTGCATCAACGCTGATACTTAATGCTCTTCAACCCACAATAGACACCAGAATGGGCAACTGACTTGACTTCAAGCCATCTCTAACTGCTTGTACCCAGGGATGTGCTGCTGCGTATTATTATGAAGACAGACTGTAGAGAAAAAGTAGCTTTTCTGATAAGTGTTTGCCAAGACTTTGAGGGCAGTGTTCAAAACCACCATAACATATTACTTTTGAGAGGCTAGTAACCTGAGATTTACCCAGGGTTCACTGTTGAGCCTGCTATGGTTGTATGTGTCTTGCAATAGTAGATATATGACACAACATCCATGTCATAAGTATCACACTGCACATATATGCCTCCACATTCTTAACTACCAACATGTCATTGAGTTAAGCATACACAGGGAAGTATAGATTTACTTTGTTAACTCTACTTCTACTATTTGTTGATACTTGATATTATGTAGTCAATATAAGTTCAATTGACATAGAAACTTCATTATTATGTAGAACTCCACTGAGGCCTTCATACTGTTGTATATTCACAGAATGTAATTTGTCAAACCTCTATTTTATTTTCTCTCTACTTCTTTCGTACTGCTCACACCAGCTTACTGAACAACTTCTGACTGATCTCCCTGCTTCTGTTCCTGGCAAAAGTAAGTGGGAAGAGTTGCCCTTGGGAACATTATGCCCACTGTTCAAGGAGTGTACATGCTTCCACGTCTAACAAGGACTAAGAAATGCATTCCAAGGGTCAGTTAGATGACCCCTTGTGTGGCTGCATGGACTTAAAATTTGATGGAGTAATCAGTGAATCTGTTACAACTGGAACTGGACTGGGCCTTGCTGGTGGTCTCTGCTGGAGTGTGCCCTGGACCCTAAGTGAGGTGACTAAAAGGAACTACCCCAGAAAGTCTGAAAAGTTGGGCATGAGAAAAATGTTGGACTTTCAAGACGTCCAGAGAATCAGTGGTCCCTTGTGGCAAAAGTGTCTGATTTTAGAGGGAGCTTTCAGATACAGCTTAAGGATTGCCCCGCTGGAAAATTTTGAGCTCTAAAAACAGACTAATTCTGAATGCAGGAATCTTGACTGGGTAAAGGTGTGAAAAGTATTTGTCTGCTGAGAGGACTTTGAAGCCCCCAATAGAAGAATTTTCCCACTCTGTACATTTTCCACCAAAACCATTCCAGCAGGACTTTGTCTGCTAGAGCATTTCCATTTTCATAAAAATGTCTGAAGATAATAAGTTTGACCAGGATGAACCACTTTGTGAATCTGACATAGGCTTCATCACACCTAGCGCACCTAGAGCACGGTCACTCGTGAACAATCATTTTTGATTGATGCTTTACATTTCTACTGTCTCCCTTATTGGATTTAATTAATTTGGTGTCATTTTTCATAATAAACATTTCTTCATTTATAGAAACTGTTGTGTGAATTTGTGTTGCGTTGTGTTTTGACTTTTTGACTGTTTTAGTGTCGCCAAATATTTTACATATTTTCCTAAGTTAAGCCTTTCTGATCTGTGCTGTAACTAGCAGGGGTTGAGCCCAAGTTTAAATAATCAAAACTGTGTGTTTGACAGGATTATGGGACGTAGTGCTTAGCTAGGACTCACATCCGCTCCGGATAACAACCTTTTTTCTTACACGCACTGCCTCTCATACTGCCCATACTTCAAACACTGAAAGACTGTTCTGTGAGTTATATGTGAATTAAACTCTCAAAAAAGCCATTGGCTGAAGGGGCCGACCCATTTCTCCATTCTTTAGACCAATTTTACAAAACTTTGAAACAATGCAGCACAGCTACCAGAGTTGCTGCAGTGCATTACATCAAAGAAAGAGAGCAGAACAGCTCCATAACTTTTAAAATCTGCTTCTTTTCTATCTCTTCTAGCGCTAGTGCACTATAGGCAGCCTTGCACCAATGCACACATTCTTGCACTGTAGTGCAAGGGTGTATGTGTGATGTCAAGCATAGGTTTGAACTAAAAGGATGATTCGCATGCAAAATATTATGCTTAGGTATAATTAAAAAGCATTCTACCTTTGTATGTATGCTGTGCATTACAGCACATATGCTAACTCAAAACATTTTCACAATTGAAACCATTTCTCACACGTTAAACCTGTCTCGGGAGGTGTACTATTTTGATGGAAATCCATTTCTCCCTTTTTTAGTAGATAGGGATTTGAGTCAAAACCATGAACGGTTGCATGGCAATGCCCAAGTACCATCCAAGGAACACTCCCTTGACATAAAGCAGAGAAAAGTAGTACAAAGCTCAACTTTGCATTGCTTTAGAGCTATTTTCTAGAGCGAAATCCTTTTTTTGTGATGCAAACCGAGTGCAAAGTGTAAGTAAATCTGAGCTTATGGATGTTGTACCGTGAGCTGATCCAGCATTTGAATACCATTGCAGCTGAACAATAGCTGAATATATCTCAGCCTAAGCCCCTCTATGTATTATTACGTATATTTTATATACCCTCATGTATTATTGCAAAGGATACGGCAAGAGTGATGAAGTTGTCTTTTATGCCTGACCTAAAAGCTATGTGGAATTTATTTCGCCAATTATCTGACTAAATACAAATAACTATTTGATATTGCTGATGTTTTCATCATTTGGAAAGATGTCTGCAGTAGCTGTCTTTGTGAAGCACCAAGAGATGTGTCGGCGATGAGCACTGCGGGCATTTGTTGTTTTCATTTGGCAGGAGGCTTACATTATCAGCTTTTTATCAGGAAGCGCTTCAGCATGAAATGGCCTGCATAGGCGCAGCAGGGCACGGACTGACAGGAATCTCAAATTGACTATCTAGTTTGTTTTTCCTGTTAGCAGAAGAATTGATTGAAAAGGAAAAATTCAATGAAAGTCAAATGCGTTCTTACGAGTCGAAAAGTTCATTTGGTTTTAAGAAAAGTCAGAAGGCCAACAAGAAGTCTAGAGTCTATGGCTGCAGGTGTGTATGTCAACGTGTTTACCATGGCCTCTGTTTTTGAGACAAAGCTTCTATAGCAGATCGAATGGAAGTTAAGGTGCGTGTTTCAGTGATATTTGTTTAAATTTCAATGATGTCTTCTTGTGCTGTTGTGTTTGACTATTTTGATTGGTAATAATACTTACATAAATGCAGATAAGATTTAGTTTGTGTTAATTGATATGCAATACATATGATTAGTACAAGCATTATTATTACTACTACTACTACTACTAGAACTACTACTAAAAGTTGCTTTGAAGTTGAGTAAAATCTTCAAACTTTTGGTCAGCTTTTGCTCACTAACCTGTTCAAACTTTCAAATGTTCATGCAGTTTCATGTTTATATATGATCCTGCATTGTTTTCTGAGCTGACTTGTATTACTGTTGACTGCTCTCAGCTCCACTAGGCGGGCCTTTGACCTCCTACCATCACTCACCAGGCAGAGCTTCTAAGTATTGCTGCCTGTTTCTGTTGGGGCTTCTGGACTTTCTAGCCCATAGTTGTACAAAAGCCTGTTGAGACTGAAGAGAAGGAGGAGGAAGGGCTAAGGTGCAATATATAGAACACATGAGCCCCCGCTGCAGGGACACGCTCTTCCTCCATTGCTGCCTGCTGTTTTTTGAAGGATCTTTTCTTCCTAGCCCATAATTCGACACAAACATGTTGAGCCCATGGAGGAGGATGAGCCAAGGCACTATAGAGTGTAGGATGCCACTTCTGCACAGGACGTACTCTTTCTTCAATGCAGCCTGTTGTTTTTTGGGGCTTCTAGACAATCTAGCCCATAATTATATAGAAGCCTTTTTGAGCCCGATGAGGAAGGTCTAAGGCATTATATAGAAAGCAGGATGATCCCGCTAAGTGGGATATGCTCTTCCTTTGTTTTTGCTTGCTGGGGCTTGTGGACTTCCTAGCCCATAGTTCTATACGGGAGTGATAAGCCTGAAGAAGAGGGGGTTAAGGCACAATATAAAGTGAAAGCCACCCCTGTTGTGCAGCATGCATACTTCCTTCATTGTAGCCTGTTTTTGTTGGGGCTTCTGGACTTCCTATTCCATAACTCCACATGAGGATGTTGAGCCTGAGGAGCATGTGGTAGGGCTAAGGCACTATCTAGAGTGCAGGATGTCCCCACTGCGCAGGATCTGGGCGGTAAGCGGGCAAAGACTGTTCTAAGTTGGGCCTGTCTTAGCCCATCAGAGACTGGAGGAGGCTGGATTGGGCCAGCCTTCTAACACCTTCACCTTAATGACCTTAATATTGTATCTAAGGCTTCAAATAGGACATAGGGAAGAACAAGATTTGCTGGTCTTGTGATTGACCCTTGGCAGATTTGATGCACCTTTTGTTCACTTGCCCTAATGTTGACTCCTTCTGGAGGAATATTTGGTCGTGTATTTCAATTATTTTTAATTTACACACCTCCCTATCAAATAATATTCTTTTTACAGGTAGCTTATCAGATTCGTTGGGATTGCCCTTACATGGTCGGAGTTTATTTGACTTAATGCTGGCGTTAGCTTTTCAGCAAATTTTGTTAAACTGGAAATGTTCAACTAAACTGTCTATTAAGTCCTGATGGAACAGTGTCTGTCACTATCATAGATTGGATTATACATTTGCCTCCTCTTTTAAACCATTTGTGAATAGAGATTTATTTTTGTCACCATTAGCCAATTATTTGAATAAGATTACAACATCTCATATCTCACGCAACCGTTCTGAACATTTTCAACCTTCATGAATTGTTAATATCTCTGCTTCTTCTCCCATTTAATATCTTTCATTATTGAACTGTTTTCTTTTTTGATTATTCTAATGGTTTCTTTACCCTTTAGGTCATTTTGATAAATGTTACTCGATCTTCAGTTACAGATTTATATCCTGCTCCCTTTCCGGCCTCCCTCCTTCCTCCTATGATTTTGTCCAAAAACGAAAATAGCTTTCTACTCTGTTTTACAGCCTATGTTTCATTGTACTAGTTCACAGTTAATATGTCAAAAGCTTGGCTTATTCTCTTGTATTTGTTATTAATTCAATAAAGCTTATCAAACATAAAAAAAGAACATAGGAAAGAGAAAATCAACTACCGGCCTTAGCGGTATGGAATGACTGCTTACTATTTTGATAACTAAATATTTCAACTGAGCAAAGGGGTGTATAGAGCATTGAGAAGAAGCTTAAAGATACTCAGCACACTGTAAACAAGAGCCTTAATTTATCACCAAATAGAAATCAGACCATGACTGAATTGAGCCAGGAAAAATTGAGTCTCTCATAAAATTGAAAGTACAATCAAATAATCTGGGTGTTGTTACTGACTCATGAAGGAATATTAGTATCTCTCCTTGTACTGTTTCTAATTCTCCCCTGGCAAAAAGAAACAATAATCAGCACGTTACACCGCAAAAAACTAAACAACTCCTTAACATAAAAGACTGTGACACATGCAAAGGTGGTGGTTCTCGAAGGTCCTTAGAAAATAATGAGGATGTTAGACTTCTATTATTGACCCTGGACAACTGAACAGCAGTAATGGTGGAACTGTTAAAGACAATGATAGGCTCTCTTAGGAGCAATCTAGAATCTTTAGAGATAACATTAAGTAACCTATCAAATCTGTGAACAAAACCCAGTATTTACTCACTAATTGTTCCAATCATCCTAATTGCTTTAAACCCCCCTAACAACATTCAGCCGAAAGAGGGGGCAGTTTTAAATTAAACAGATTGTTCTAACAAACGGTCAAGGGTTCAATCAAGGGGTGGCTAAGGAGGGGAAGATGGAATGCTGGTGAGGGTCCACCCAATTCATATTCGCATTCAGGAAGGGTGATACTCATACAGAAATCTGCTTTCTGTTCCCCTCCTGTGAATTCTGCGACATCTGTGACTTGTGTTACTTCCAAATGTATACAGTTAGTGAAGCACTGCAGCTTGACCCAACGTTACCCCCAATGTCATTGTTCTTAATGATGTCCCATTCCTCCATCCCAATCAGTTTGAGAACTGGTATGAATTAAAGAAATAAAAGCATACACTGCTTCTCTAAGGCGGTTAGTAATGTGTAATGCCTCTTTGGTGAATGAATAATGGTGAGGAAGGCAAAAAAATCCTGCTGTGATAACGGCATAGCAGTAAATATTTTAGATCACAAATTTATGGGTCAGATATTTAAGAGGCTCATTTACTCAGGACAGTACCTTTGGGGTGCTTTCATAGACTTGAGGATCTCAGAAATGTATGAGATGTTTCCTAAATGGAATAATGTTCTTGGGGCATATAATTTGGAGATATGCAATTGATTTTCCCGTCTCGATTCAGTTGATGACTTGGGTTAAAATCTAAAGGGACAGATTAAATCAGTCCCTGGCCTGATAGCTGGAAATCATGATGGAATAAATGGACCCATTAAGTCATAAATAACTTCATCTCGCAATGCTGAAGCTTTACAGGAATCTATAGTGAAGATAAATGTAAACCGGTGTCTCAGAATGTGGCAGGATTGAGAGTAAGGTCACCAATACTGATTGGGTAATGTTTATGTCTGGACTCCAGGTAGTTTGCCTCCAAGAGACCTGGACAGTTAACAACATTCCCATGAATAGTTCCATCACTGTAATTTGATCTAGGTCAAGAAGGATGGAAGGTGGTTTAGCAATTTTGGTCTCTATACTATTACCATTGACAACATTGAGGGTCAAATCAGAGTCAGCATATTATCAAATTTGGGATTAGGAATCAAAGGTTTGTCTGTGCTGTTAACATTTATTATATTAATCGATTTGATAACCATTGTGCTGACATTGTTAAAACTCTTGAGAGGGAATTAGACTTTTGATACCGTACATTGGGAAAGATGTACATATTTTGTTTCAGAGGGTATTTCAATACACATTTCTTTTCAGTCCCATCAAGGAAAGTTCACTGGATAGTTGATAACTGAGGAGAGGTTTAGTTTAACTATTGAAGATGCACTGTATATATTTTAAAATAAATATAATTGTATTCTTCCCAATGTTATATGCTGTTCATCGCTTAATCTGATTTCATACTTTTACTTGCTGAGGTGTTACTGGGACAATTGCTTATATATTGGTGTCAGCTGATTTATCCCCATGTCATGGTACGTATGATGTTATATCTGAATATTTCAGTGATCATAACCCAATTGTTTTAGACTTATAATAAGAACTTAGGGCAACCAATGTGCCAGACCTAATGTAGAATATAGATGCTGTTAGAAACAATGGTACAAGGATTAAATGCTCTGGGGTGGATTCCACAAAGTTTTATCTGCATTGATTAGTCACAGTTCAGAAGATATTATGATATGCGCTTATGATGAAGCAAGGGATTGTGAGACCATAGCCTCTTTCAGCATCATTTGTGCTTGAACAAAAACCTAGACAAATACTAAAGGGCCAAGTAAGAAAGATCTTCATCGCTGATTTGACCGGACTTGTAGGTAAGCACAAAAACTGTTCAAATAAGTCCTTCACTCAATACCAAGAGATAGAGTTTTTGTTCATGAGTGTTTAGTAAGTTATAAACAAGTATTACGTTCTAGAAAAATGGAAAAAAGAAAAGAACCCTCAGGGAGTTTAGTAAAGGCAAGTGTGATCAATGACAACATTTTATTCTGGAAAACAATGCATTTTGCATTTTTGAAAATGACAGCACCATCTATTGATTCACTAATCTTTGCTTCAGACGCGGTAAAGCACTATTTTGATCCACTCCAGGAGGTAACTGATATATCAGCAAACAGTGAAGTATATTCAAGCATTACAGCTAATCCCATATATTTCAAACTGAACGATGCCTGCTCTGACTAAGAGCTGCCTTGGCAATGCATCAGCCCCAGATGGTGTAACATTCGTTATTTATAAGAATGATATAGACCTATTGCACTTATTTTAACTAATGCGTTAATGAGCTTAGGGGTAGGGATTTTCAATTGTCTTGGTCACAATCAGTAAGTATACCCACTTCAAAATTGGACACAGATCCAACACAAAATGTTACTGACCTATTTCCTTGCTAGACTCTTCAGTTAAACTGCTAGGGAGGATAATATTAGATGAAGGAGTTATGGGTGGTGGAAAATTACATTCTATCTGACACAAAATTTGGGGTTAGAGATGGTTAGGCAGCGTTTGAACAATGCCTAAACGTGAACCTACTCATTGGCAAATATACTAGGGCCAAAAAAGGTTTCCTCCATTTGGGATTCATGGACCTTAGCTGTGCATTTATTTGTATGGATCAGGCAAAATTGTATGACTCGTATGCCATGTGTAGCAGAATGCAACTGCTAAGATCCATCATTTGATAAATGGAGAATGGACAGACCCTATTAAGGTCAAAATTAGTGTTAGACAAGGGTGTGTCTTTGTCCTCTTTTTAATTGCCATATATATTAATGGATTTAAAACGTTTTAAGGAAAAAGCGCCTTGATTTGCAAAGGACAGGTGCCCGTTCTATCCCCCCCATTGTATGTGGATGATGCCGTTCTGATGGCCAGATCAGCGAAAGGTCTACAAAAACTTTCAGATTATCATACAATTTTCAGGGTGCAAATTTATCTGAAGGAAAAACTTAAGCAGATTTTTCACAATGATTTGTGGTTGAAAACACATTTTCGTAATATAAATGATGTTTCAATTAGTAGAGTACAAACATTTTCATATTTGGGGATACAGATTGATTCAATCTGCAACTGGGTTCACTTAAGAAATATAATAAACTAAGGCCCAGATTTAATGTTTATGTGAGGTTTGAGTTACATTTTCAATGCAACTTGATGCAAAGTCTTCTGCTGGGATTTACAAACCAATGCAAATCATGATTTGGGTTGTTTGTAACCTAAAGTAATACAATACAATGGGCTGCTTTGCATTACTTTGCATCAAGGGGGATTACCATGGTTGGTGCATGGGGGTTTCCATGCAACTACCCATGTTTTTCAATACAAATCCCTATCTACAAAGAAATGTAGACAGTTATTTGAGCCAAAATCCAGCACCTCTTCTGTTTATTTGCTGCCTTGCATTGCATGAACTTTTTGTAAATATGCCAAGAACAGTTCGATAAATCAATCGAGGCAGTCCAAATTTGCCCTTGAATTGGGGTCCAAACCCATTAAAGTGATGTGCATAATTTGCAAAACGAAATACCTTTCTGCTGCCTGTTACAGCGCAAATCTCTGGCGTCATATATATAGTGGACTCCTACAAAAGGTTTAGAATTTATTTCCAAGAAGACTGCTTGCTGTTCCCCAGGGCACTTCCACAGAGCACTTCCTCTTAAATCTGGCATAAACAACTAGGCTTGGCCTGCATTGAAGATATTTAAAAAAATCAGACATTTCTTTTATGGCATTCATTATGGTCCAAACCAGAGGCATAATTACTACTATGGATCTCTGGATCATGCTATTAATATTTCCGGCTGGAGTATATTAAAAAATGTGCACTCTATTTTAGATGATTTTAGATGATTCTGCGACTTCTGAGGTCCCAGACTCTATAGATTTTTATTCTAAATCCAAATTTAAATACTTGCTCAATGATTTTAAAGATCATGAGAGAGCATGAAAACCAACAGTTAGAGCATATTCCTTACTTTTATCTAGTGAGGGAATCAAATCATAGATTATGACGATATCAAACTCATATCATCGATTCTTACTGACACGCACTCATTTAGATATCTTACATTTGATGGTTGCTTTGTGGTAGCTGGGCCAAGATGTTAGGATGGGTAAATATGGTGTATACCATGATATGTGCAGGCCCAACTACGGCAATACCAATGTAATGTCAACATATGCATAATCTATGCCTGTACAACAATGTCAATACACATAATGCAATTTCAAAGTATGCCATAATTTATGCCCGCATAACAGTGACGATACTGGTAGAAACAATGTCAATGTACGCCATGATCTAGGCAAGCATAACAATGTCAATATCAGTAAAGACAATGTCGATGTACGCTATGACAACTGGACCCACAATATTGGGAATGTTGGTAAAAATATCAATGACCGCCATATTATTTGTAGAAGTTCTAATGAATTTGTATCCTTGTTGTCATATTCACCCAAGGTGACATCCTCATCAACCCTGAGTCAGAGATACGCAGTCAGACAGGCGCTGAAACCCCAACCCATGCCTATCAAGTGACAAGTCACAGGTGGGATCTCAGTTAGCTCAAAGAGAAACACTCACTGAGGTAAGACCCTGATAAATCCCACAGATAGACTGTTACATCACAAACAGGTCTGATGAAATTGGCCCAGATGAAACACATTTGGCCAGGGGGACGTGTTACCCAAAAGTACCACAAAGCTAGATTCCACTTGTAGATAGAAACACGTAGCCAATCAGGATAGAACATGCACACCACATGTAGTGATCATTCATTCCCCACACCAGACATCTGGACAGTTACACACTGGACCGCATTAGCTCTCCCCTAGTTTGAGAGCCATCTGTGTCCATTATCAGATGCTTAAACTTGTTATTTACAACTAAGATGCTTTTTCAAGTATGCAGAATTGGTTTATTGCACCTCACGAGATGTATATCTCTTGTCGTTCAGAACTTTGGACAGAGAGAGACTTTCCTCTGGCTCATTCCGTTGATACTCTCCTGGCCGCTGCGTTGAGTTAAATCAACTTGTTCCTATGTTGCCAAACACCACTTGTCTTTTCATTTCTTTAAGGTAAATTCATATCCAAGCAACAAAGACTATACTGATTTATATTCTGCCCATGCGATGGTAGGTCCTAACAAAACACTGTGCACTTTTAGGAATTATAAAATAACAAGGATATGTTTTTTAAAAATCATTGCTTGTAAATTAAAATTTTACTCAATGTATACCGGCTCTTATATACCTCCAACAGTTAAATTCTATAGCAATTTTTCTAGCTGTAGAGAGTTTTGTTCAATAGGCAGTCAGTATCAGGCAATGCCTTTCAAATTTGGAAGGTGTGAATCTTAATTAAATGAATTTGCAGTTTGTGAATATGTTCTGTTTTTAACTTGTTTTACTTTTTTGCTTTATCTTTAACAGCTTCTTTTGAAAACTGAATAAATATCATTGATTGATTAAGTGGTCTTCCTGGTGCTTTCCACTGGTACAAGAAACACTCAGATAAATATAACAGTAAAGTATGAGCAGTTATTCATTAAGAAGATGTAAAATGCACCCAGTAGTGAGTTAAAGTAAAAATCCAACTGAAAACATTTGTGAAGTTGCAAATATTGTACTTCATTATGTTTGCAATGTTTGACAACTCCACAAAACTGGAAAGCTGGTGAAACCTGTGGCAACAAAAGTTTCTTCATCTAAAAAGCAAATCTGGGCTCTTTTTTTTACAAGCTACATTTATAGGACATTTTCTCTCACAAATGTTTTTAACTCTTCATGCATTATGACAGTCACAAAGATTGTAAAGTTTAAAAAATACAAGAATGTAATGAAAAAAAATATGTCTTCCAAGATCCTTCATACTGCAGAATAAAAAGAAGCACTATCAACTGTGTGTGAAAAGGCCCTACTAGTTTATATCATGGACATGGTTGTCAGGGAACTTACAGCTAGATCTCTTCCCTCACATCATGAAATTTTATAAGCTTCTTCGTAGCCACAAAATCAGAAATCAATATTTTTATTTGATAGGACCTGATTTCCCCTTTCCAAGTGAAGGCCTGTGTACATGGCTCTGATTAACAGGATTGGTGTATAACAATTTCACCTTCCCCTCTCTCAAAAAGCTACACCCAAAAGACTGGTCAGATCCACCCGATTCTCTGAAGAACACATGGAGTCTCCTGGAACCCCCACACCTGTGGCCATCTCAGACTGATCTATCACCAACACCTGCATATCACTCCTAGGCTTAGCACTAGCAATTTGAACCTCATTGACTAGGTCCTATCTATATGGACATCCCTAGACCGATCACTAGAAGGGAACAGCCCTTAGTAACTGAAGCGACAGGGTCCTATTTAGGTTCCATAAACTCCGTCGTCCCTGGCAGCATCCATAAAGACACCAAGACGTCTATACACTGACCTCATTATCAGCACTTGAGGTCCTAGAGAGCCCCACTTTATAATACATGATGACAGGAAACTCGTCAGAAATTGTAGGCCAGAATGAAACCCTCCACCCCTATACAACTTAAAAGCCGCAAACCTTACGGTCCGACTAGTCCTCCATCACCTACCCCCAACCTCTCAGCTAATGCCACCAAACATTTCCAACACAGACTGCTCAAGCAACACCCTGAAACGCTCTTTGAAGACCTTCACTAGAACACAACCAAAGGACCAGAGAAAGCAGATTTCATTTCTAAACGATCTGTCTGGCAAAATGGAGTACCAACATAGCAAACATCCTATGAATAATGAATAAAAACCAACATCCCATACGGCCAAAAACTGCTGATCTCCAAACTCACTCATCTTCAAAAGTAATGCTACCATAACTATATACAGAAATGGTAATGTCATGAGCCAAGCCAATGGCAGCAACCTGCATTCATTTGAAAATATATTCCTGAAGCTAGGCAACTCCATCTCCCATTCCTCAAGCAACCCAACCACAACCCCACCAGCCCCCCAGGGCACAATGCAGGAAACAACACGCATAAGATTCATCAGAGGCTCACACTCCACTTCTGCCACTAACCTACACTCTGCCCTCAAGGCTTGCATCTCTGCTCCTGCCACCCCTATTTCTCATGACTCCACCCCAACCCCTCGGTCCCTTGTAACAGAGTGCACAGCCAGCCCCAACACGTCAACCAAAGCTGTGCCCAACACCAATGCCAGCCCTAGACCTTAGTCCAACAACCCACTGAGCCATCCTCCCCATAAGCAACCCCTCCCTACCTCCTCCACCCCTCCCCCACACCAAGCAAGATACTCACCAAGAGGCACCTGCCCCCAGAACCCCCAACCTACTATTAATCCTGACCCAAACTATACTTAAGAAAGCCTATGAGTACATTCTGAATGTGCACCCTATACCCATCTAAACCAGGGAACAAACACATGGCAATGTGACTCCCACCCCCAATGACTTACAACACCTACGTCCCAAACAACAAACACATGCCAACCCGCTCCTTAACACCCCACCACTCTCTCCATCGAACTCTATATCCATGATCAACTTAACTGAACTTCTAACTCAATGGAAGGACAACTTGAGTCACTCTTCACTCTTTCCATAGAACCTTATGCCCACAAATGGCGTAACTGAACGTCTAACTCACCTGAAAAGATAACTCAACCGAATAATGCAGGGCATCAACAACATCCTTATGAGCCTTAAAACCCATTCAGATTACGCTCAACACTCACACCTCTCCTCTTCCAACAACAGCAGACAATCCCTATGGCTCTCCAAAGCCCTACCCAACACCTGGCACACAACCCCTCTTAACAACCAATACCACAGACCGAAAAGAATGAGCCCTGAGATGTGCCTGAATGAGGCGATGGAAATAGCAAAAACCTACTACCTTATAACAACCCTGATCCCTCACACCTCCAACATCCAAGTAAGCACCAGAATTGGCAGAGACATCAACCCTCCTAGGGTTGCCAGGCCACCATCACAGATCATTGTATTACCTATGACTCCCCCCCTCCCAGCAGTACTCTAGCATCAGCAAGATGAACTGCATGCTCATAGACTGCAGGTATGCAACCAAGCATGCAACAGAGTTGGCTGAAACCATCACGTACCACGACATTGACATTGTGTTCATCACGGAAACCTGACTAATTTAATCGTCCTATCCAATACTTGACCTTCTAGTCCCTCCAGGTTTCTCCATCATTAAGAAGGACAGAGAGGGGCACCATGGGGGTGGCATAGCCATCATCCACAAAAACAGCATCAGTATGGCAGAAGCTAATTCTCTCTCCTAACCCACATTTGAATATCTCAGTGTCACTATAACATCAAAAGACAATAAAGTGAAGAAATGTCACCTCCTATATCACCAACCAGGAAACACACTTGCCTTCGGTGAACACTTGTCAGATCTGATAATGCACTGCTCTCTCTCTAACGCCAACAACATAATCCTAGGTGACTTTAACCTCCATTGGAATAACGAGAAGGACATACTCCCTAAACACACTTCTTCTCAGCAAAGATCTCACCCAACACTGCAAGGGGCAAACCCACAACAAAGGATCAACTCTAGATGCCATTATAGCCCAAACCAAAGCGATAAGCATAGACAACATTCTTCTAATCGACTGGTCAGACCAACACATCATTCTATTCTACATAAACCAAACCGAAGCACCTCGTAAACAATCTTGAAAAAATCTCCAAAGGTCCAGAAACCTCAATCAGATCCCTTTAACTGACCTGGAAGATAAAATGTTTTCTCTCCTCTCCCCTTCTGCAGACTACCTCACAACTGATGAGCTTTCAAGGTACTACAGCTCGATAATGAAAACCGCCCTGGACCAGATAGCCCCCCTGAAATTAAAGTGTCAGAGACACCCCCTTGAGATCCTGGTTCAACAAAAACCTCAACTTGTAAAGAAGACAAGTTAGAGCTGCAGAAAGACTCTGGAGAGCTAACCCATCCATAACCTGTTGCGGGGCTTCTGGGGAGTCACAGAACTATGCTTGGGATCATAGAACGTTAGTAGGCAGGGCCTGACCAGAACAAAATAACAAGGGGAATTGTTGTTTGACCTTGTATATGGTGTGCAGACTAAATCCTAGGAAAGAACAGAACGCAAAAACAACGGCAGGTTCTGTGTGAAAGTACAGTGTGGCACAAAGCAAAATACGTTTGTATAGTAGCGTGCGCAAAGCAGAGGGCAGTCTGCAACCTGCTCATGCTAACATAGGGAAAATTACAATAGCCCTGCATGGGACATATGACAACCTGTGGTGATTTAGATGAAACTGAGATCCAGAAGACACTACTCACTTGCACAGGGATCACCTCCAGCCACTAGTCACAATGCGAGGTTGTGCACAAGCCGCTTATCCAAGGAACAGTCCTGGTTATGGGCCACTAAGGGACCCATCAACAGTTTGAAATCCAGGGCAGCAAGGTGGTGTAGCCAGGCAAACATCCAGAGCCCATTGAAAGGGGCACTGGATGCAATGGAAAACAGTTTGCACACAGGTGAAGTAAGCATAACGTAAGGTTAGATAAAAGTCAGCATCCAGGGTGTCTAAGGGCACCCCTCCAAAATGTTGCAGCATTCGCTCATGGTATAGTTGCAGCAATGCCTGTATGGGCAGGACCTCAAACGGAGCGGCCATTGCGTAATGGAAGGAACAGCACGATGATGCCACAAATTAAGAAGATCATCAGCAGGAACCCACCGAATACACTGGAAAAAATAGAATGTATAAAAGCTGGGATTACTCCAAAATTTGCTTGAAATGATGCCACGAGGCCGGAGCCCACAAGTTTAAAAAAGTGTGTCAAGGGCGTAGTATCAGACACATTAAATATTTGATGTATCAGTTCCCTGAAATGTAGGGGGAGATTTGTGTTTAACAATGATTGTATTTCACTAGACATTCTCGCCACCTGCATTTTCAAAGGTCTCACGTGCCGAAGTAAGAGCCACTTCTTGTTGAAACAATAGCGCTTTGAGTCTGCTTAGCTTCTTGAAATCCATTTTCAAAGTTGGAATGGAAGGCCATAATGAATGATCTACACTCCCATATGGAGGGGGAAACAGGACGATGCTGAAACAGTAACTTACTGGGAAAAAGACACCAAGTATGGGATTGCCGCCCGCAGACCGCAACATTCCTGATTATTAAGGACGAGGTAACTGCCATTTGAAAGCAGTGTGAGAGTGGGAATTATTGCCGGGACAGGAGTTCCTTTCAAGACATAAGCCAGATTGGGGGCAGAAACATTACAGACGCTGTGGATTTTTACTTGTTGACCCACAAGGGAATGACCGATAGTGGAGTCGCGCCCTTCTCCTGTAAGAAAAACCTCTCTCTCAGCTCATTGACAACGATACGTAAAGGGCAGGGACCATAATTCATGTATGTAGCTGCTCCCAAGGGGTTCAGATCTACCTACTGGGAAGTGTTTCATTCAGGCAGTGAACTGAAACATCGAGATGGGCAATGAAGTAACCCAGTGTATTAACAATACCGCAGAGTGAGTTTCAGCTACAGTGAAGGGAAGTTGTTCAAGTTTCTCCATATGTAGCATGGTGTAACTAGCATCTTTCATGGCCATGGATTGTTGTCTGCATGTTAAATTCAATGGTAAGAACAATGCGCTACAATTTAGGTAATGCCAAGGAACACACCCATTCTGAAGTGTTTGCAGTGTCCAACCAAATTGCATCACTGATCTAAGTAGATTCTGACCATGATACAAGGTAGACACTTCAATTTGTACAATATCAATTATGGATGACACAATATTATCCAAAGTATAAATGCAAGATGACACTGTATTAATACCGTTGTCGATAACAGCAAGCACTTTATCTAAATTATCTTGGTCAATTTTTCGTAAACGTACTACAGCTTCCAGTTGTGACAATTTCCAAAGTTCATTGTATGCCGCATAAATAAATCGTTTTGAATGTGGGGATTTTTGACCCAAAAGGAAATCAGATAAGTTTATATCTTCAGATAGAAGAGAAAGATGTTGTTTGACGGCAGACAATGTGGAATGTTCTAGCCATTGTTGACATAGTTTACATACAGAATAAGTGGTAACAGTGTTGGAATGCAGGGTTTGTGGATAACGTGGATCAGGTCTATTTAATTTGAGCCCAGAAGTAGTGTTCATGAAACGAGAATGACAAACATTCATGTTCAAAGGCCATACTGACCACCCAGTTGGAGCTATCATAGGAGAATTAAATGTACTGTTTCATATGTTACTATTTAGTTGGTCTTCCATATAATTTATATAAGATTGCCAATTATCAAAAAGGCCCAAAGTTGGGACAGTGGGAGTATTCAGCTCTTTAATCTTAGCCAACCCCGGACAAGTAGTCTGTTGGACCGTGTCATTAAGAAAGATAATTTGCCTAGGTATCAGACATGTATAGAATAAAGACATTGCCATTGTTACCTTGTACTTGCCATGATTTAGTGCCCCATACTGATTTCTAGTCAATATTGTCCTTCCAGTAATCATATCCTTTCAGTGCTAAGTTGTCAATAAAAAGGGATGCATACATTACCTTGGTCTGAGTAAGCATATATTTTTTCGAAAGAGTGGGTACCAATTTAAAATAGTATGATGCCGGGTCTGAAAGGGTATAACCGGTAAAATAAGTATACTTCATCTTTTCTGTATTAAAACTACCCTGAGATGGAGTTGGGCAATGTTCCCATTGAGTATAATTACAAGCTCTTATAGTTATTATCTCTATGGCAAAAATGGTGCCCATAATGTTGGTAACAGAACAAAACATAATTAGCAGAATTTAAATGTAAATCCTCAGTGTCAAAGACAATATAATATTGTAATTCAGAAAACATAGAATTTACAGCATCATCATCCCAATCATCCGATTGCAACCCGGTCACTTTCACTTCACCCATGGTAACAAGGAATACATATGGTATCTGTAGGGTCTCCATACGACCGAATACATCGAATGGTACTTTATCCCATACAATTCCATCAGTGACTGGGACCGCTGAAATGTTAACCAGGGACTGGTCTCTTTTCATTTTATGCGAGGAAGAATGTGAAGCCAACACCCCGTCAACAAGTTCTGCAGCAAAACGTTCTGAGAGGTAGTGGCCATTAATCAAAAGGAAAAAAACTGTCATAAATCCAATCCACATGAACAAAAATACCAAGGAAAACACGATCCAGATATAAATCCAAGGGGGAACCAGATAAGTGCGTTTTATCCAGGAGATGAGACCACAAATCCGCGCTGGTCGTGGGGTTAAAACAAAAGCCAATGAAGAGCTGTCTGAAGAAAAAGTTTCCTTATAGATATAGTAACCAGAAGAACTCAGCTAGAATAATGGAGGCTGGGATTCTGGATGTAGACCTGAGGCTTGCACTCCTGAAGGGGCCTCGAGGGGTGGACCAGAATAGACGATTTCCATAGTGGAGTGTGAAGACGGTAACACAGGTACCAGGTCAATAGAAGACTTAAGATCCCCCTGGCAGCGAGGGAGAATCAGTAGGAAGCCAGCTGACAGGCTATAAAGGAACATCCCTTGTTGGGACACCACAAGGCATACTATTGAGTATTGGCCAAATGGTGTAACTTGACATGTTCAATTGAACCAAAGTGGTTTTCTTTGTATCCAGGAAGTGGAGGTTAAATCACAGTTCGGGTGCCCTGAAGACCAAGCGCTGGAACATGAGCACGGTAGGAGGAACGAAATTCTTTCTTGATCACCACCTTCTCATGAACCAGATCACCAACTTTAGGAAGCCAACCAGAAACAGGAATCAGAGCTGCTGCATCAGAAGGCTGAGTTAAAGGTAAATAGGTTTTAGCCAGAGCGTCACAACACTTTTGTAGTTCCTGTAAGACAGCACAGTGGTTATCTACGTCAAATGTTGCAGCAGCTGCCACACTGTCTAGACCATCAAGGTCAGGAACAAACATCTTGATGCCAAAGAGCATTTTGTGTGAGGTCTGCCCACAGAAATCTTCTTGGGAGGTTATTAGGAGCACGTTGAGCCCCCATAAAGATGAGTTAACCAGCCACGGACTGTGCCTAATAACCTTGCTGTTAAAGATTGCTTTAAGTCACGGTTTATTCGTGAACCTTTGCAAGAACCCACTGCAACCAAAATATATTTGAAAGCATTATCAGACATAAGAGGACCGCAATGATCAAGATAAATACAGCCAAGTGGTGGATTGGAAATAAAAAGATGAATTTGAGGTGGACGCAACACAGTAGAATTCATAATTTGCTGACACACATCGCAACAAAGAAATATCTGCGAGTCTGTTGGTATAAACCGCGCCACCAATAGCGAAACAGTGGTGGTGACTCCTGCATGTGCAGAAGCAATACTTTCATGAACGGCCTCTAATAAAGATTGTCTGCGATCAAGTTTGGGAATCAAACTATCTTCAACCCCAGGAATGGACACAAAAGGAACTTTGTCAGTAGTTAACTGACAAGGTTATTTAGAAGGAAATCCCTGCGGAAAGGGAGTACTGTCCCGAGTTGTTGCAATGGTAGCCAAGATGTCATCATCAATTTTAGTCATGGAAAGTGTAACCGCTGCTACTTTAACTGTGGCTACTGCAGATTTGACTGCTTCATTAGCCATTCAATTGGCAACAGAATGCACTCCTGCACGTTGATGGCTCAACATATGTACAACATGTGTAAGTGGCAAGTGTTCTTTAAGAGCAGCCACTCAAACCCAAAGCATTTTATGCTTTATCGTGCTACCTTTAGAATCCCAAAAGTCATTTTGTTTCCAAAAAAACCCAAATTGTCATTGAAAGACTGAACACAATAGAAAGAATTACACACATCAAAGGTGGGTAATTCAGGGTAAGCATATTCGAGAGCTAAAAGGAGAACCCTCAATTCAGTCAGCTGGGCCATGTAGTCCCCAAAGGACGGGGTATGAACCAATGTAAAGTGGAAACCTCCATTCTTCATTGAACCTACGATAGTAGCACAAGCTGCAGAGTAAGCTTTTTTAGAGCCAAAGGCCGGTTGAGCCGAACTGTCAGTGTAGATAATACATTTGTACTGGTCAAGGGGAGGTACTGAAAAATGTAGAGGGTGAACATGTTCATACTGAAGAAACTCTTGCGTTTGCAAGGAAGGATCAAATACAAAGTTGACATCAGCCGACGTCAAGGATGTTGCCCATTGAATCCAATGAGGATGCAGAGCTTTAGAAGTAGGAACACTGGCTTATGTGGCCACCTCTAAGGCCGGCACAGGTGAGATGATGAAAATGCGTGTCCCTTGAGCAAGGGGGTGTTGTTTAAGAATGGGCTTCTGCACAGCAGTCAGAATCTTTTCAGTAGAAGAGAAACGCAGTTCTGCAGGAGTATACAGATGCGATTTATAAGCTTGCGACAGTGTCACCCTCATTGAATGCTACATAAGTGAAGTCGATTTCAACAGGCAAAATCCGGATGACCAAATTGGTAGTATTCAATCTAGTCTGAAAGTATTGCGTAGCACGCAAATCCGATTGTAAAGCTGTGAGAAAGGCACAGGCAACATATTGGATCAGGCGTCTATTAAGGAGAACCACCTGAGCCTACAACAAATGTACTTCTGCCAAATTGGTGTTGATATAATTAGGGTATCGAGTAAAACCAGCCAAAACAGGCCAGGTGGCTCTGTCAAAACTTAAAGGGCCCATACAAACAGTAGTAATAGGATGGGGTAGGGCACTATTAAATCAAATCTGGTGCTCCCAGGCCATAAGAGGAACTTCAGCAGCCCAATATGGGCAATAAGCTGCCGGAATAGAGGCAGCCGTGTAAGCACAGAAAGTATTATCATTTGCATCCACAGCAGGAAACGTAACCCAGGAGTAAAACACTTCGAAACGGTATGCAGGATCCGCCTTGACTACAAAAACAACCAGAGACCCTGCATTGGGGACTCCATGCTGCAACAAATGTTGAGTAACCCCCGCGGGGCAATGAGCCAGAATCGAAACTGGTTGAGCCATGAAGCAAACAAAAGGATTCAAATGGTAGCACTAAAACGGGTCAAAAACCTTTAAAAATTCAAGCTTTAAAAACCTACAGCAATAGGTGATCGCTACAAACTGAGGAGGCAAAGCCCTTCCACCATGGATGTCTCCGGGAAACGGTATGAGGGTATTGTGGACAAGCACAAGCGCTACTCAGGGGCCCCGTAAATAAGTAAAAGACCAAATGTCGGCGGCAACATGTTGCAGGGATTCTGTGGAGTAACAGAACTATGCTTGGGATCATAAGTAGGCAGGGACTCAATCTTCCCACCACCTGAGTATCCATTAGGCTGGTACCAACTAGCTATAGTGTCTCACTTGCCCTTCTACTCACTCACAGAGGAACAAGTGATTAGGCACCCCAGAACACAAAACTTCCGACCCTCTCAGGAATCGCAGTTGCAGGACACACCCTTTCGCTCTCACAATCGTACTAGTCCACAATAAGATCTGACAGAGACACGAGAAAAGTTAAAAATGTTTATTTTAACTATTGTGTTCTTGTATGCAGTATACATGCCATAATAAGTAAGAAAATGCCTAACACAATTACGGTCACCATAGTAAGTAGTCCATAAATCATAAAAGGAGCTGTCATTATATAAGACAGGGTAGTCTAACTCCCTCCCCTTCTACAGAAGCAAAATGATTATGTATCAGAAGATCTCTGGGTGTTTGCTGCAGACCCTGTACCTTAGAATGCACAGGTGAAAGTTCTACATTTCAGATCCTATCACGATCTCTTCCCTGGAAAGATCCCTCTCCAATTGTGTTTTTACCTATTCTGTACATAGCTATATGACAAAGTATGTGTTCCCAAACAACAGCTGCATTTGTGTGTTGTGTGCTGAGGCCTGACCAGAACAAAATACAAAGGGGCATTGTTGTTTGACCTTGTCTACTGTGTGCAGTCTAAATCCTAGGAAAGAACAGAACGCAAAAACAACAGCAGGTTCTGTGTGAAAGTACAGTTTGGCACAAAGCAAAATATGTTTGTATAGTAACATGCACAAAGCAGAGGGAAGTCTGCATCATGCTCATGCGAACACAGGGAAAACGGCAATGGGCCTGCACGGGACATATGACAACCCCACCTCTACCAGCTCAGAAGAGAGCACAGGAAATATCAAAAACACATCCTAAAAGAAAAAGCCACCTTCTTCCGCAATGAGCTAGACAAAGCAAGAAACTGAACCAAAGAGCTCTTTAACATCATCAAAAACAAACCACCAAACCAACCAAAGATGATCCCCCTGTCTCAAATGAATGCTACAACAACATTGCCAGATTCTTTGATGAGATAATCCAAAGATTGAGATCTCCCTGGACCACCAAATAAGGACCCCCACTAGCAACTATTCCTCCACAACAGAGGTTAACATAACCTCAGCACACTCCTCAGTCCCCAAAATAGAGAAACCCACTCAGGGACCATCGAACTTAACCAGGGCCCAAGGCCTGCCACAGCACCCAATAGTTGTAAGTCATTCAACGCACTCACGGAGAAGGCCATATCTATGATGATTGCAAGATCCAAACCCTCCCTCCACTAGGCAGACCTACTCCCAGGCTCCCTGGCAAAAAGCCTCAACCACGCCTTAACCCCGTTATGCAATGGCATTATGCCTGACTGCCTCAAACAGGGCCAAATCCCCCCCCCCTGCTAAAAAAAAAATGATGCAGACCGGGAGGACCATAACAATTTCAGGCCTGTCTCCAACCTTCCCTTCCTTGCAAAAATTCTTGAGAAATGTGTTCTCTCCCAACTCAATCATCACTTTGTCACCAATAGCCTACTCTATTCACTCCAGTCGGGTTTCAGGAAAGGATGGAGCATGGAAACAACGATAGTGAATATAGCCAATAACATACATCTCATTTAATGAGGATTCTTACTTCTTATTGTAAAATTGTGGTTTCTCCCAGCACAATTTCAAGTTATTTTCACTAAACACTGGAGGTGATTGTAGGTTACTATCTGCACTTAGTTGAAAGTTTTCACTGGGGATAGGTGGACCTTTGTTATCTACAACATGGAGGCATTAAAAACAATCAGCTTTTCTGATGAAGAATTTAACACCTTCATAGGTCAAGCTTCCACAACAAGTAAGAGAGTGGCAATATCAAATGTAGCAAATAGTGAGTGGTCAAAATTGTTAAATCTAATGAAGAAAGCCAAAAGAATGGAGTCCCATGCTCAATGTATGCTAGAGTACTTAAGAGCGGGAGTTATTCCATCAGGACTCAGGGTGAGAAATGTCCGTACCCTATTCACAGAGATACAAAACTGTTTAGAAAAATGGTCCCACATAGCAAACAGATGTGCTAGGGACTGGATGATCCTGATTGTGGAGACCACCAGGGAAGTGGTCATTATATTCAATCAGGAAATCCTAGAGCTAGAAGATAAACTAAAAAGCATGACAGCTCTAGAGGAGCTAAAAGCCAAATTGGAAAGTATTGCCAGCGAGTTATATGACTTTGAAGAATACCTTATAAAAAAAGACAAAAAAGTTGAAGAAGGACATTAGATGGTATATTCAAGAAAAGGCTTATCCGTACCGCAGGACAACTTACTATCAAGAATGGGGACAAGGCACAGGAAATCAAGAGCAAACTAGAGCATTCTGAAGAAAGCTCATTCGTTTTTCTGACACCTTTTCTATGGACTCTGAAGGAGAGAGTTTTGGTGTATCAGATGGTGGAAATACGGTCATCCACCATTCAGGGGAGGACAGGGTGAGAACTATCATTATACAGTAGCATACCCTTTTATATCCAGAGGTCACAACAACAGGGGCTGAAATAGATACCCCAGACAGAACAGGGGTGGATACTTTCAGCAAGACCCTCAAACTCAACATCAATATCTGAAAACCAGAAACCAACAATATTGGAGGACATAAAAGACAGAATGAGTAATCAAGAAGGCAATATTCCTATCTTCAATCTGTCTGCAAAAGAACTAACACTAGACGAATGATCCTTATTAACTAATGGCTTATCTTGTGTGCCCAGTGTTACAAGCCGGGTGTTCAAATTAAACCAAGACGTCTTTGCTTTTTTCAGAAAAATCAGATTGAAAACATGCTTCTCCCAGAACATCTCGACTGAGCAGGAAACTAATCTGTCAGGTTGCAAACCCACCTCTAAATTTACACCCACTCTAGATATGGTGGGACCAGAGGTGGCTATTTTTGAGAATACTGTCCTGAAAGTACTTAGCACCATCACCAAATACATTCCCAGGGTTCAACCTAATCTCACTGAAGGAGAAACAGCAGTTTAAAAAAAAAAAACTACCGGACAACACCAATATTACCATAGAGCCCTGTGACAAAGGGGAAAGCATTGTAATAATAGACACCCAAGAATATGTGGAAAAAATTCAAACTATGTTGGAGGTCCCTGAGCACTATAAAAAGCCAGTCCAGGAATACTTGACAAATTGCAAAATCAGATTGAAAGACTTACCTGTACAGCCCTAAACAATGGAGACATAGGCAAGAAAGAATGTGAATTCTTCCACAAACTGAACGCAGTCACCCCGGCCATATATGGTCACCCTAAGACACATAAAAACATACACAATCCCCCCTGCATCCTATCATATCGTCAATAAACTCCATTACGGAGCCACTATCAAAATATGTGGACACTTACTTGTTCCCCATGGCGAAGAGCTATAAATCCTTTGTGAGAGAACCTGGTAATATGATAACCAAAAGAGAAAATGCGCCTTTCAATCCAGAGATAGAAATTGTGGTTACAATAGACATTGAGGCGCTCTACACAAATATCCCTCGGCAAGAAGCTATAGAAGCAGTAGAAACTCTATTAGCGAGATCCACAGGTGATCGTCCAGATAACTTCATCCTGGAAAATTTGAAAATAGTACTCTTTCATAACTACTTCGAGTTTGATGGTAGGTTGTACCAACAAATTTAAGGGACTAGCATGGGAGCATCATGTGCTCCCAGCATAGCAAACATCTACATGGGAGAATAAGAACGTTGACATATTTTCAATGAGGCTGCCCTTTTATTTTTTAAAGCATTGGCATCACTTCTTTGATGATATTTTCTTTGTGTGTTCTGGACAAGAGGAAAGCCTAGGAGAATTTATGCAATGGCTGAATCTCAGTGACAATAATCTCAGATTCACTGCGAAATACAATTCAAATAAGGTAGAGTTTCTAGATATCTGGATTTCAGTGATCACGTAAATCTACTAGTTAGCTTCTACAGAAAACCTACAGCCAGGAATACAGTGCTGCAGACTCTATTCCCTTTGGGGAATTCTTACAGATTAGAAGAAATGGTTCTACTATCAAAGAATATGTGAACATGGAGAGGCATTAAACCAGAGACTTCTACAACGGGTTATCCTAAATGCTTAGTGAGTCAAGCATTTAAGAGAGCCAAGTACTACAATCGAGATGCCCTCCTACAGGGACCTAACAGAAAAAGGAAGACAAATTGGTGTGTGTTACCAACCATTCCAATTTGAACCATAAAGTAAAAGGAATTTTTGAGAAAAATTGGAAGATTCTTAATGTTAATGAAGAGGAAACCACATTGAATAGACCAATTTTTGCTTACAGAAGGAATACAACATAAGAGATAAACTAATTCATAGCAGACTTAAATCAAAAAAGAACAAGTACAAAGTTACATTCCAGGAACCACATTGGTCATAGGTAATTAAAGGTGTGGCACTTGTCACACTTGTGATACTGCCATAACAATAGATAGATCGCAATATAGAGGCCGTACGGCCCCAACTAAACGACAAGCCCAACTGTAGAAGGTCTAATGTAATCTATCTCATTACCTGTCCATGTGGTCTTGGATACATTGGAGAAACAGGCAGCGAATTTAGGACCCACTATGAAGAACATAAATAAGCAAGTACGACTAAAAAACATCAAGCACCACTAGTTCAGCACTATTGTGAAAAAAGCCATACAGAAAATGAACTAAAATGGTTTATCTTGGAAAAAGATAATGAAAAGCAAGGTCAAGCCATCACAGATACCGGCAAAGACAGAGAGACCTACTGGATTTTCTTCCTCAACACTGTTAAGGAGGGGCTTAATGAGGAAATAATATGGTGCACCATGTAATCCATTTTACTGTCATAGGTAGCCCAGCAGGCCCCAGTTACATTGCATTCTTATTACCCCCCTTGATGGATGGTAGGGATACTGTATTATGCCACAGTTCTCTGCCCTCATAGCATCCACCTTAGAGACACTAAAGTAGTGGCTATATATATATAGACAATAGTATTTGCTAATAACATCCACATATTCAGAAAAATCTGAATTTCATCTCATTGCCATTCATGCGAATTGCAATGTAGTCCCACTACGTACTGCCCATGCACAAGGTCTACAATTATGTTTGATCATTATACTGGACCTCAAGCTGGAATTAGACTATATTAAAGTAGACAGAAGCCCACCTACTAGGAATATTAATATCCTGGCAGAGAGATAAAGTTCAATGAAACTAGGTTTCACCTTCCCCCGCCTCATCTATGACATTACCTGTAGCTCTAACTATCTCAAGATGGCAGATAAAACATACGGTCCTGTGTTGGCAGTCCTATCTTCATGTTTATCACACTAGCTACTGATTTCAGGGCCGCGCTAGAGCATGCTGATTGTGATTAATTAACACCTTTCCTCAACGTGCAGATACGCAAGGAGATTGCCAACACATATAGACGCTCACGAGTTTTATATGATGAAGTAAGTTGTATTTTCACCTAGGGGCCTGTGTATTCTAATTCCAAACTTTGGTGTTTGGGACAAATCCAGGAGCATCTGTATCCTGTCAGAGAGAGGAAGTTCAGTGAAAATAGGTTTTCCCTATTAATGTTTATACTTGCAGCTTTAGCCATCTCAAGCTGGCGGATAAAAACCACACTCTACAGCTCGTAGTCCTGCCTTGATATCAATCACTCCAAAAATTCATGTCAGGACTGCAACTGAGCACGCCGGGCGAGATACATAAATACTCTTTCACAACTTGCCGTAGTGCGAGGAGAACGCTCATATACCTAGATGCCTGTGCTTTTAGTACGATGAGGTAAGGTACCCGCAAAGTCAGGGAGATATGTTTGGCTTGCTCATTCTTTAATCGCTATGTCGAGGCTTAAAACAGATAAACCGGCAACTTAAAGAGAATTCAGTGTCTCTGCTAAGAGTAATAACCACCTTATAGTCAAATCCTCATGGGGATAACAGTACCTGTTTATATGCTTTCTCTGACTATAGCTAAGGCGTGAGGTGTGGATCTGTTTTTTAAGTCTAAGATCCAGATCACTAGTAGAGTGGGGCACCTGACAGGCTTTGTCTTGTACTGGCTTGTATAGTTGAACACATTAAATTAGACCCTAGTAAAATTGGGGAAAAGTGAAATGAACATTTCCCTGTCTAGGAACAGATAATAAAACCCCTCAACAGGGATACACTGGACCTTGGTCCAAATAGAGAAACATTGTGTAGCCAAAACAAAGAAACAACCTACATAGTATCATTTGTCTTGGTCATACAAAGACTCTATGCTTCAACTCAGGTATAGTGCTTATGCAATGTATTGTCAGGTAGCAATGGATAGTTTTTTCTGATGGGGTGAACATAAAGTAGTTAGCAACATAATACTAAGATATATTATTACATTTCTTGTATATCCTTATCTTCATCCTTAGTCTATTGAAAGAAGACAACTAAAACTCACCAACGAACACTGGATGCTAGTGAGAGGCTTAATAAGAATATCATTGAATCTCCGGGTAAGGTGTATTCATACACTGTGGATATGAGGACTAGGACACATTTTCTAAGCTGTTTTCTTCACCTGTATGTACCGGTATACTGATTCCAGATGTATCAGTATACATCTGAGGTTTTCCATCCATTTTTCTACTGTCTACCCTAGCATGAGTATGTGGCAGTATGTGGCAGCTCATTTTTATTTATTTATTTATTTTTTATTCCTTTGTTTAAACTCTACTCGTCACGAATCACTATGTTCTACTATGATCTCTGCGCTGCTTGTTTGCATATAAGTCACTAGCTATGAAGCGCTCTGATGCCCTCGGGTCCAGCTAGTGCTATATAAAACAACCAAAATAAATGGTTAAGAACTTTGAGATTCTTCTACACTTGTGCGGGAGATAAAACTCTTTTGTAAAAAATGAATTTTCAAATAATGTGAATTTCAGGCAGGTCAATAGTCATTATTTATGCTGGTTCAGATACCCCTTTTGCTGTTCCACCAATTTAGAGTATTTACTATGGGTGGTCCTGAAGAAGATGGACCGTCATTATATATTCACTGAACCTTGCGTAGACCGGAACAACTATATCCTATCTTACAAAACAGCAACGGTCGAAAAAGACAGTTCTTTTTCCGTTGTTTTTTAAGTTGGGAATGGTATGAGTGATTGTTATGATTGGATGAGAGTGTAAGTGTGAGGAGAGAGCGGAGTTGCATGCATGGGGATATGAAATCAGGTTGTCAGCAACCATTTGATGTATATATTGTTTAAACTGCTGCCTTGTGTGTTTTTTTAGGTGTATATACCCGCAAGATCACTTTCAAATAGGAAATGAGAAATAATAACTTAAAAAGATTATTTTATGTATTGGATCACATTGTATAATTGTATATATGTATTGTGTGTATTTATGTTACACTTTTTTCTTCTCAACCAAAGAAATGCACTGTATAACACTGTATATATAGTATGTTTTCAGTCATTGTTGGATGTCTAATTTGATTGTGAAAAGCAATATGTACAAAAAGACTATAAATTGAAGAAATTAATATTCAATTGATAAAAAAATAAAAAGTAACATGAGACTTACACAAGGATGATTTGATTCATAGACCAGTCGCGAGCTGATTGCAGCCCTTGTAGAAGAAATACAGATCTGGTAGGACTATCCACTTTATTCATTGCTTTATTTCCCCCTGTGTTTTAGACCTATAAACGAGCCTGTAGGGGCTAACTTCCTTTGTTAAAGACATACACAAATCCCTAGACACAAACAGTTGCTGCCTGCTCATCCTTTCAGACCTATCAGTGGCCTTCAACACAGCTGACCATCACCTACTTTTGAAATCCCTGCAATATTGACTTGATGGCACACTTCTGCAGTGGTTCACCTCATTTTTGCACAACCACTCCCAATTAAGAAAAATAAACAACTCAATGTCAGAAACCTCGCCAATACTCTCGCCAACACTCTTCAACACCTACATGGAGCCCTCATCACAAAACTCAGACAAGCAAACATTGCCTACCTCCTTATGCAGACGACATCCAGCTTTACCTGGAAATATCTTCTTTGAACGTCATTCGCTGGCTTAATGCCATGCTCATAAATGTGCAGAAATGGCTATCACACAAACACCTCAAACTCAACGAAGAAAAGACAGAAACTCTTGTTTTGTCCAATCATGGCCAATCATCACAGACCCAAGAATGGCTAAATAACCTGGATGCTCTGAACTGCAAGCTGACTCTGACGGACTCCGTCAAATCTCTGGGGTTCACCCTACACTGAAACCTGAACATGAGCTCAGTAATTAGGTCCACAGCGAAGGGTGCCTTCTCAAACTCCTCAACAAAATTAAGTCCTTAAGTCCTTCGTTCCACAAAATGACCTAAAAATCACCATGCTAAACTGGTACTATCCACACTAGACTATGGGAATGCCACCCTCACAGGCGCACAGAAGGCACACTTAGTCCCCATGAAAGCCACTCTAAATTCAGCGGCAAGGATAGTCACCAGAGCAAAGAGATACGATCACACCTCCCCCTCCCTGAAAAATAAAAAGTGTCTACCAATCGAAGCATGCTGCTACTTCAAAACCGCTTGTCTCACCCATAAAGCTCTACACACTGGCAGACCACACTACCTCACATCCAAACTCACAAAAGCAGGCCAATCAAGAAATCTAAGAAGGTCCAACTCACTTATTCTCATCCTTCCAAAAAAGCATAAGCATAAAGCCCTCTCTTGCTCGTTCTCGGGCAATACACCCAAAATATGGAACCGTCTCCCAATTCATATCAGAACTAACCCCTCCTTTGTGAGCTTCAAAAGACAATTAAAAGAATTCCTCCTAAAGCAGCACCTTAACCCTCCAGGAAATAACTCCTAACACACAGTGGAATACGGCCATGTTATACACATATCCCTCCAAAGGTCCTTACAATGTTTCAACACTCGTCACTACAATTGTACTGTTCTGTTATTGACTGATTATGATTGGACTCTTGACACTACAATCATACTGTACTGTGAATGACTGGTACTGACTTATGATGCTGTAAAGCACTCAGATACCCTTGGGTCTTGCAGGTCTATATACAATTCTTAAATAAATAGAAATATATTAACAAACATCCCTTGCAGTGCATTATGAGGTGCTCCTTTTGTGATACAGTTAATAATTAAGGGTGGGCAAAGTTGGCAGAGTACCACTACGCGGAATCCTGCATAGTTGAACAAAAACTCCGCTCTGTAACTCCGTTCCAACTCATCCCAATTAATAAAACAGAAACCTCACATACCTTTGGTAAAACAAGTAACTCTATCTTTACATGCTAAAATGCATATAGTCATCTCACAAAAGTGAAAATGAAAATTAGTAAGCAGTGAGAGAGGTGATGATTTTGGGGTCCTCCCTAACCTAGGGGGAGAACCAAGCAGATGTCTTGAACACAAAGAGCACATCAGGCTGAACGATTCGGTGGTGGTCCCATCCTCCTAGGACCATCCCAAGCACAGTTATGGGCAAAAATAAAATCCCAACCAAAGGCCCTGCAAAGCATTATGGGACAAGATTCTAGAGTGCAGTAAATATTATAGTATCCAATATCAAAACATTCCTCAAGTGGCTTCAGGGTGACCATTAAAAAGCACTCATACTTTTAGAGAAAATGGTCATATTGGAGTTTGCAGACATTGAAATCTGTCCCTCATTCAGAACATCTTTAGGACTAAAGAGAATCATGAAATGAATAAGAGAAACCTGTCACATGCATAATAAAGTCTATTAAAAGTACATTCCTTTATATATATAAACAGAAATGGTAGCTAAATTAGATATGATGATTAAATTAGACATGAAACACACTCTGCTCAATCATGAAGCAGAAAATATCAGTGCCTATCACAGCAAAATCAACATGCCAAAAAACAACAAGAGTAACACTGATACCAAAAAGGCCTAAAGAATAAAACAAACATGAACATACAAGGATTACAATAGCCATTAAAGAAAGGAGAACCACTAAGCTTTGCATTTAATTGCAATTGTCAATAAAATTAATCAAGAATACCCATTGTGTCATTATTTTTAAAATAGCTGACATTATTACCAAGCGCATCATTACCTTGGGGAATGTTACAATGCAGTTTTTACAACGCGTTGTAGGTTTACAACATGCTGTTTTACCACACTGTACTTACTATGCAATAATTCTTGTAGGTATCACCCCAAACATTTTCAGAAAGGAGCTAGGGTGGGATTTTTTAAAAAAGTTTTATGAGGATTCATCAAACAGCTTCAAAGATATAAGCTAAACAAAAAGCTCTCTTTTTATGGAAACTCTGACTTACGCATAACTACACAATGGTGCTCACCACAGGTTATTTATAGTTAGGTCTGCATTTCCATAGCAAAAACATTTTTGGGTTTGCTTATAACCGTTTGATGCATCTTCACAAATCTTTCCAAAAAGAAAGTGTCATCCTCCTCAGTACCTTCTTGTAATGTTTTGGGGTGATCTGTCAATTAGAGACCAGGAAAAACTCAGAATCCCAAAACACATATTCCCCATTCAATTTACATTTTCCATAGGAAAATTGATCTGTGATGCCGCAAAAACTGCTGAAAGGACTTACACCAAATTTGGCACAAAGCTAGATATCCATCCAGAAAGTGCTCTTTTTGTGATTTGATGTAAACCTGTACAGCAGTTTTTGAAAAATTCAAGTAAAAAAATATCGATATTTCATGCTGAGGAGGATCCATTGAACCAACAGTTCTCAAGGTGAGATCTGATTGGCAGCCACCACATCAACAACGAAGTGGCAGCAGCCATCTTTGGACTTTTGAAAAAAAGAACTTTGAAAAAAGATATAAGGGGCAGGGTAGGGATAACCTAACCCCTTTGACCTGATAGAGAGGTCCTAGAGGGACTCCCCAGTGGTCAAAAACATATATATTTTTTAATTGTGCTGTGAATTAGAAGAGGATCTGTATTTATTTTAACATTTTTCATCCACAAACTGTAATAATAAAAACTATGGGGCATATTAGCAAGAACCTCGTTAAAATTATCGCCGTTTTAGCGGCAGGAAACTGCCGCTAAAACGGCGATAATGGGCTTGCTAATATGGGTTATAGAATTCAAATAGAAGCACAGGTTAGATGTCCTGCACATCTAACCTGGGCTTCTATTGGAATTCAATAACGTATATTAGAAGGTCCATTATCGCCGTTTTAGCGACAGTTTCCTGCCGCTAAAACGGCGATAATTTTAACGAGGTTCTTGCTAATATGCCCCTATGTTTAAAGAGGGAGTTGCAGACATGTTTTTTCATTACAACTTTATTGAACATTTTTATAATAATCAATAAAAATGAACATTGCATTGTATAAATTACAGAAAAATATACATAAGATGAAAAATATTGGTGATTTTTAGTCAAAGATGATAGAGCTGTGTTATATATGTTGGCATGATCACCCTTTAGTAAAGCCAAAGGGCCACTTTATATTTTTTGGTGACAAAGTCAGTAAGTCTGCCTTCCTACCAAAATTGTTTCTTATTGTAACATCACCTAGGGGCCGATTCCGATTCGGGCCGGAAATCTCTCCAACCGAGCCGGACCCGGAGAGATTTCCGACCGAATCGGACCCGTGCAGCCCGACCGAACGAGTACGATGCGCACGTATGCCATCGGACTCGATTCGGTCGGACTCCCATTGAAGTCAATGGGAGCCTGTCGTACAACGCGTACGCGGGCTCCCATTGACTCAATGGGTGCGAGGCGGACAAGGGCACCCCCTACAGCGTGTACGCGGTGAAGCGATTCGCGCCGTACACGCACAGGTAGGGGGGACCCATGGGTCCCCCCTGTGTGCGACTCGCGCGGCTACGCGTACAGGGGGGTCCGACACAGACCCCCAAAGTACGGCTCCGACTGCTCTTTGGAGCCGGAGTGCGCGGCTCGGTCGGACTGCTCGCGGCGCGCATCGTACTTACCCGGCCGGGGAACGTCTCCATTGCGCGGTGCGAGTCGAGTCCGAGCGAGTTGGTCGGTGCGGTTAGACCCGGGATCGAGGTCGGTCGGAGCGGTCGGGACGCCCGGACGAGTCGGTCGGCGATTTCGCATCGTACTCGCTCGCCCGGACGCGCGTACGAATCGGTCGGGAAATAGGGCTCCGAATCGGATCCGGTTAAGCCGAATCCGATTCGGAGCCCTACCGGCCGAGATCGGAATCGGCCCCTTAGTCTTTCTTTCTTTATCTTTATTCGGTCAAAATATATTAGACCATAAAAGCACATTAGACTTAAACAAACATATATAATACATAATATAAAACCTAGTCAGCCTGTGGGTTGGGTGCAGGCCTTGCACCCAACCCACACTGCACATGCCGTGCACAGCTGGGGGTTGGTTGCCAGTGAGGAGTTGGGTGCAGGGCCTGGCTGCAGGCCACGTCTGTGCACTGTGGAATGTAGGGGTCTGGCTAGTAGTTGAGCGAAGGGCGGATCGGAGGTCATGCACAGGTAGCGGTTGACTGCCAGGGAGAGGTCATGCGCATGGCAAGCCCTGTTCCCAATTGCAGGTAGCAAACAGGCAGCCAACTAATTACCATTAACAACATTCAAGTTGTAGTTTGTTAATATCAAAAAATTGTAAACTATTATACTTCTACGGCCTAAGATAAAAGGAAAACTTATGTTAGGACTAGTGCTTAGTACATCAAGCCTTGTGTTCTTAGTATATAGTTTGCAAAGACAATTAAAAATGGTAGCTCCTTTTTCTGGGACAGTATCATCAAATTAGCTAATTTTAATATAACGATGATTAAGACTAGTTGCACATATAAACAGTAGTGGCAAAGGCAACGTTCCTGACCTTCGAAAAAGTTGGTGTGGTGGTTATTTTTTTAATATTTTTTTGTAAGCACATATCGCTAAAATTAAAGGATGAATAGGAAAACATGTTGCTGCTTCCCAAATGTGGCAGTCATATAGTTGCAAAAAAAAGAGTATCCCTTTTTAGATTTATTGCATATTGCAGGAAAATATGATTTGTTTTGTGCAAGGAAAATGTAGCTGTGGTGGGTGAAAGCAAAACGTGAATGACAGTTGACAGTTGAATAAACCAATGAATGGAGAAGGCTTTTTTATACATGGTTTGTTTTGTACTATACTTGAGTGGCGATATACAGAAAGCTGATTGTAGAACGGTTTAAAAAACATGGGCAATCAGACATTACATGTGTGCTGCTACCAGAAGTAGTGCTTGTGGTGGTGATCCTTGTTTTTAAGCTAACACCCCAGATCACATTACTTTTTTAAAGTTTAAATCTTAACCAATATGTCTCCTGTTATGCATAGCAGATGTTGACATTATAATCGGCACATGCTATCACGTTTGTTACGTTCAATGAACTCCATAACACCATGCTGTATATGTATTCTAAATTACTGTCAAAGCATTCTATTTCAACTTTTAATCAACTTTTTAGCACCATCATTTCTTATGTGTATACCAACCCTTTCGAAATATGCAGTATGTTTATGTTTTGTCATCAAATAGCGTAGTATTTTGATATTAAGGTCCAATGAGACATTATTTACAAGCTCTTGTATTTACACACTATTGGGTTGCTTTTAAAACAGTTTTTACCATGTACAGAAACTCACAGTTTAACCAACTACTTTAAGTTAACTCATACCTGAAATAAATTATCTTAAATATAAAATGCACCAGTTGCTGTGTACATTCTATAAAACAAATCGAACTTTTTTTATTAAAGTTATTTTCAAAACTCCGATTTGAGAAATCTCCTTGTTATTCAAAGTCTAGAGAAAGGTAAGAACAATGGTACATTGAAACCTGGCGTTTTTTTAAGTTTCATTATCGATAAGGGGTTTTTTCCTGGAGTTATTATTTCTGAACTTTAAGCTTCCTAAATAATCCTGGACATTTCTAAGTGAAAGAGCCTAAAAGTACAGTATGATTATACTTGAAGTGTCAAAATTTATTGTCAGCAAGGCATTACCAAAACGCGTATTGAGGGGCCAGCGAACACCATTTTGTAGGAAAGTTAATGCCACTCCAAAATCATTTCTTTGCATGACTGAAAAGGCCACTCTTTTTCACAATAATTTTCTTCTAGGTCTTTTCTTAAATGACATTTTGATGATGTGCTTGGAAGGTCAAATAATGTGCAGGTACATGAGAGCACCTTTCTTACAACAACACCTAATAACACCCAAAATATAACCATTTATTGGCTACAAAGGCGGAAAATGCCACTTCGATCTAGTAAAAGCACAACAGCATGAATATGAAAGCCGTGCTTTGATCATTAGGGTGACAAAAACCTCTGCAAGCCTCATACTGCTGGTTGAACATTAACGTAAAGCTTAACAAATCAGTGCAAACTCATAAATTGTGAGAAAAGAAATCTGCACTGCAAGCAAGATTGTTTTTCCCAAAACTCTTTTTTACATTTTTTTTATTTATTTTTTATTGGAAAAGTAAAAAATGAAGCATATCATATAAACATTCACTTCTGCAAGAAGGCCATAAATGTATGGAAAAATGTAATCTAGTTACATAGCAGCAGATATCATGAATACTTATCAGCTGATAAATAATAACCCATAAATGTTATATTACATATCTTCCCGATTCCACCTTTTACATTATATTGAATTTTTTCTATTTCAGAACCCCCCACAGACTGCAAGACGTCTCATTTGAACCTGATCTCAGAGCATATCTTCTTTCCAGTTCTTTGACTCTATTTACTTTTGATCGCCCCTGTAGAAATGTTGGAATTGTTTCCGATCTCCAATTTTGCAAAATAATTGATCCCGCTATCAAAACAAGAATATATATTCTTTTTCTTTGCAAAAGGCCCATTTTTATATCCGACGAATAACCCATAAGTGCAGTATGGCTGTCTACAGATTGAGCCAATTCTAAAACGTGAAGGCAATATAATTCTATCTCATTCCAAAATGCTCTAATACCCGGGCATCTCCAAATTATATGGGTCCATGTCCCCGCCCCCTTCTGCTTACATCAAAAAGAGTTAGATGACATTTCTGGGTTTATTCTTTGTAAAAACACAGGCGTTCTATAAAGCAGCCATTTGGAGAAAAATTGCATTCGCCTAAAATTCGCCCCTTTTATCAAAGTGAAATTAAATTTTTCCCATACATTAGGGGAGACATCAATATTTTCTTTTACAAACCACTTATTTTGTACTTCCTAGTACACCATTACACTTTTATCTTGCCTCAAAATCGAAAACCATCCACTGATAGATCTTTTCATTTTGGGTTCCAGCAATTCCTCAGCTACCTCCTGGCTTGCCTGTATTCTGCATACATCTAAACCCCTCAGAAAACCTTCAATTTGTATAAAGGACCACTGAAGTATATTCTAATGAAACCTAATCCCTGGTTTTATATCTTCCCAGACCTTCCATGATTCTCCATTTTGGAAATCTGATATTAAACTAAAACCATTACTTTCCTACTTTTAGGAAACATTCTGTCCTAAAAGGGGTCTTTCCTCCATATGAGCATCTGTTAAGTGAGTTACACCATCAATTATTGGAATTCCACTGCAAAGTCTTATATCTAAACTTTTTGGGGGGTTTTGGTAATTCGTAAAAAATCTATAATATCATATTCTTGAAAAAATATTTCCAGAAAATAATTATCATATCCTTAGCTATTCATTGATTTGATAAATCTAAAAGTGCTATGTGCAAAATTTGCCAAATAGTAAGTTTTTAAATTAGGAAGAGCTAATCACCCTTCTTCCAATGGCCTATATAAAGTGTCAAGTGCCAAACGAGGTGCTTTATTTGCAAACAGAAAAGCTGTAAACATATCCTCCATTTCCGTAAAAAATGTCATCTGAAGATTCAAAGGAATAGCAGCAAACAGGAAATAATATAAAGGTAAAACCTACATCCGTATTAGAGCAATACGACCCATTATGGAGAGAGGTAACTTGTTCCATCTGGCAAATAATGCCTTCACCTTACTGATGAGGGGGATATAATTCAATTGGAATAAGTTAACAGCATTCTGTGTGAAATACACCCCCAGATCTCGCTTGGGTCTTGAATTGATTAATGGATGAAATTCATGTAATAAAGTGTCTTGTGTGCAATTGCTTAATAAAATCTCTGTTTTGGGCTTATTAATCTTGTACCCACCCAAGTCTTAATATGTTTGGAAAATTGAAAACACCCTTTTCTGATTTTGTATATCTGGCTGTAAAAACAACACAACGTCATCTGCATATAATTTAATAGGAGTCATACCCCTTACAGGCGGCACTATATTGGGTGTTGTATGTATCGCAATAGCCAGAGGTTCTATAAAAAGAGCAAAGAGTAAAGGTGATAGGGTGGATCCTTGTCTTGTTCCCCTATTTATTGCACATGTTCTGATATTTCTCACATTTATAATTATTTGAGCTTTAGCTCCCTTATACAAACTAGATATTAAGTAAATCAGTTTTATAGGAAATCCGATTTTTTGAAGAATAAAAAAAAGGCTTTCCCAATTTACCAAATCGAAGTCTTATCCGCATCTAAAAACATCACATGTGCAAAAATCGAGGGCTTCTGCTAAAGAAAGTATTACAAGATAGCTGTCTGCCAAGCACAAAGCCACACTGATCTGGATGGATTACCGTTCCCATAGCTTGACTAATCTGAGTAGCTAAATGTTTTGTGATGATCCTATAATCTACATTTAAAAGGCTTATGGGGCTACACGAATTGATGTTTTCTTCATCTTTTCCTTTTTTTTTAAAACTGACTGCCATTGCTAAGCAAAAACGAAGCCGGGATCTCGCCCCCTACCAGAACACGAGTAGCCAATTTGAACAGTTCTGGATTTAATACTGATGCAAATTTTTTATAAGTTTCTACCGGAATACCATCTTCCGTGCAAGCTTTTCCATTAGCTAACAACTTCACCGTTGTTTCTATCTCGGTAAGAGTGAATTTTGCCACCAAGGCTTGTGCTTGATCTTGTGTTAATCTAGGGATATCTAACTTATCTAAAAACTCAATAAGCTTTTCCGAATCCCCCTTTTGTAGAATGCTATATATAGATTCACAATATTTAAGAAATTCCTCCTTTAATGCTTCTTTTTATTCACTGGATTTTTTATTGAAATTATCTTATTTTTCTCTTGGTGATCTCTCATCTGCCAAGCCTTTCATAAATATGCATGATTGCCTGTGTATCCCCATGCATAATAGTACTCCAATAAGAAGTGCATTCTTATTGGCTATTGTAGGTGAACATTGAACGTCTGCACTTCCCTGATTTAATTCTATCTCCAGCTCCGCCCTGAGTATCGAGCTTTCTTTTCTCTTTGCAATCTCCTAGGATGTAATGTATCCACATATTGTAGCTTTATATGCCTCCCATATATTCTCAATACTGGCTGAGTTATTATTTAATTTAAAATAGTTACCTATCTCTCTCTGAATTTCATTGCACCACACCTCATCTTCAAGATTCACGTTATTAAAAATCCACCTTCCATTCGGCCTTTCTACTTTAATACCTGTTATTTCCATTTTTACTAAGGTATGGTTGGATAATGCATTATGAATATGGGAGTATGCGTTTAACTGCAAATTTTGAGTAAAGAGAAAAAAATCAAGTCTGGCAGCTGACTTATGTCTACCTGAGTATCATGAATATTCGTATTTATCCGGGAACTTTTCCCTCCATAAGTCTAGCAGGCCTAACCCTCGCTTACATTCTGATATAGCAGCCGCCAATCGTGGTTTATTCTGCCTACACTTCTCTGAGGATGAGTCAACCTCTGGACATTGTAGGAAATTAAAAACGCCCCCTAAAAAAAAAATCCTGGGATATTATGCAAGGCCTGATATAAACCTTCATTTGGGGTCGGATCATCAGTTATTAAGATATTCACTAATAAGAGCCCATCTCCCCTCTTTATCTGTTTGGGAGAAAGTGACTTGCAGAGGGAAATACTTGTGCATGATAAACATTAGTGTACAGCCCCTTGCTTAAACATTTTAAAATGTGGTTTCTTTTTTCAATATAATGGGTTTCCTGAATAAGGACCATAGCTGAAGAGTGTCCTTTCACCCATATATTTATTGCCTTAGCCTTGGCTTTGTTATTTAAACCATTAGCATTCAATGTCACAATCTTAATTGATTCTCTATATTGTGCTATCTTTTTACATTACTAATATATCTAAAATGTCTATATAGCCTCATTTTTCATTTGTGGGGGATCATGTCCCTACTTGTTTGTATATTGCCCTTTCTCTCCTAAAGTGTAACATGCCTGTAAACCATAATATTTTCTTTTTTTAATACTGCATCTGTATGCCTTAAGTATGTTACCACGCATTACTGTGTTAGATTGACCTTTACTAATCATTATAAAAAGCAAACCGTTCACCTACTTTATATATGAAGTGCTGTGTGTTATCAAAAAGTGCCCAGGGCTTGTTTGCTATATTCAGCTTAATACTCTCTTGGCTAGCCAACTCATATAACACCTTCCCTCCTTTCTTCTAAAACCACCAATTACAGCTAAAAAGTGCCACATGCTTGTGCCTATACCTGCGCCTCATATGCTACCTAGACCTTTTCTTATATATCTGAGCATTTTTACCATTTATCATTCCTTGCTTTCTGTTCACTATCATGCTGATAAATTAACATATTAAGCCCAGATGAACTTCTTGCAACCATTATTCCAAAACTCTTCCGTTTTTCATTGCTACCCCCTAGTGTCCTCCTCTCCCCACCTCCCTCCAAGAGCCCCCCAAGGCGAGGATTGCCCATATATCCCCCCTCCCCCCTTCAATCACCTTGGGTGCCATGTTTTTGCACCCCAGCACACTCGTGCCTCCGGAATGTCTGGAGGATTCTTATGCCCATCTAACCCCCGGCTTGAAGTGTATCTCAATTAATTAAATTCTGCAGAAACGCCTGTGCTTCTTCTATATCCTTGAACACATGGACGCAACCCTTTGCGAGATCTTTAAGTCTGGATTGCTGTATAATCGATGCCTGAGCACCTCGTTCTTTGAATGTGTCAAACATTTTAACAAAATCCCTTCGTATGCGTGCAGAAACTGCTGACATGTCTGAGAAAATTTTAAATTGCAGAATTTCTTGAGTAGATAGTGTTTTCCTTTGAATGGTTTTAGATAAGATGGATTCCCTAATGCGATAGTCTGCAAAATTAACTAGACTTGTTTGGGGGTATCTTTCAATAGTTATTTCACTGGCACTCTCTTGGCCCTTGTAATAGTCAAGTCCCCGTCTAATTCCAGAATTGCCTTTCTTATTTGAGAATCCATCCAATCCCGCACATTTCGGCAATCACTTCCTTCTGGTACGCTCACTATTCGGAGATTTGACAGACTATTATAATTTTCCAAATCCACGATTTCGTTTTCAAACAAGCTTCTATTTTTCTCCAATTCTTTAATTTCTTGTTGCATAATCTGTACTCTGTATTCTAATACTCCGATTCGATTTTCTGCTTCTATCAATCTTCTCGGAAACTTTGCGATGTTCTCTTCAATTTTCGTCAGTCGATTGTGCAGTGCTGCAATTTCCTTCGTCTGAGTAGTTTTAAACTCTCTTTTTTTTCTACCAGGATACTTTCAAGCATACTCTTAATTGACAGTTCCGAGTCGCTGAGATCTATTTTATGACTACCAGACCTGTCTATGCTTTCTCTTGACACAGTTATTTGTAGGGAATCTTTCTCTGAATCCTCATTGCTGTGAACTTGCTAAACCTCCGTTGTTGTTTCTTTAAGTAGCTGCTGACCGCTAGTCCCTGACTGTGCCAATTGCGTCTCTATTGGTACACTTGCTTTATTCTGCTTGTTAGAATAATGGATACTGCTTCCTCCCAAATATACTTGTAGTGGGCTCTGCTGAACTTATTAATTCCTTATCTCTGGGTCTCAGGCTATTATCAATCCGACCTTCTGTGCTTTCCAGCTCCTCCAGTCCTGAAGGCGAGCCTGACGTATGTAAATCAGAAATATCACCATCACTTTCATTCTCTGATCCCCTTTCATATTGTATTTTGTTTTTAGGGTCTTCATTTTTTTCAGCACCTAAAAGCTGCTGGACTTTCAAATCCATTCTATGCTGGACCGCTCTTTGTGGACGAGTTGTGGCAACAGCTTTTGCTTGTTTCCCCTTTCTTGTCCCTTTCTGGGCCGGACTTGAGTGGCTGAATAATTCAGTGCTAATTTTGCAATTTTATTTTGTAGCGTACTCATGCTTTGGTAGAGGCAGAGGCAACCGCAAAGTCAAAAGTCACTGAATTCCTGACTAATTGAAATCCTTGCAGTATTCATATATCTGTGGTGCTGGAGTCAAATTAAGAGCTCTAACAGTCGCTTTCCTTTTTTTTTTTACTGTATATTAACAGTATTGTTTCTCACATCCACAGCTAGGAGTTTAACTTTGCAGGCTCCACGTCCTCCTGGCAGGCCGCTATGCACAGATCCACCAGTCTGCTTTTGATAGCCCTCACGGGTAGCGAGAGCAGCCTGCCCAACTCCTCGTGCTGCTGCAGCGCTCTCAGCAAATACTCCTGGGGCACTACTCATGATGCCTGTAGCCTGCAGTGGCTCCTCCTTGCTCTTTGGATTACTCTTCTCTCCACCATGCCGCCTCACTTCGCTTTGCTTCATTCTCCGTTCGTTCTCCGTTCCACTCACACTCCGATCAGCATCTCCATGCTTCCTTGATTCGCTTCTCCCCTCAGCCTCCGATCGGTGTCTCTTTCACTTCCGGGGGCGGGGCATTCGAGTGCTCTAGCAGCGACGCGTGTGGGTAGCGTCCGCCACCATGGCCAAAAACTCAAGCTACTTTCAAATTGGATTGTTTTGCAAATGAGGCAACCCAGACAGTGGGTAAAAGTACAGTACAGTAGATATAAAGGACGTTTGGTGAACACAAACAAAAAATGCAGAGACCACAATACTGAATTTTAAAACTTTGAAAATTTAAAACGTTAACACCTGAAATAATATGCTTACTTTCAAAACAATATTTACGTTATCTTGAAATTTTCAACAACATCAAGCTGTTTCATTGTTTTGTTCGGACACATTACAGTATAGAAATACAAAACAGTGGACACATTTTTAAAAAGGTCCTACTCATATAACAGAGTATATCTAATTTATACAATAACCTATTCCCACAAACTAGTGCCTGATTTAGATCTTGGCTGTCTTCCCGCTGTCCCGTGGTGGCAGTACTCCTCCGAGCTGACGGTCTTCCACCTGCTGTAGACATATTTATGATACACAGAACACCGTCACGGTGGCCGTCTTCTGTGCTGGCGAACCGCCCGCTATTTCGAAGGCGGGGTCCCGCTGAGCAGATTTGTTCCCATTGAGCTGGCGGTGTCCTGTTAGCAGAGTACTGAAGGGGGGCGACCGTGGTGGTGGGGAGACAGGTAGTACTTTTTTGTTTATTCACATGGTTATGTATAGTGAGAATATTTTGTACATTCTGCATTGCACCCCACCAACCTACACACCCCATGCAATATATACCAGCACACATCACAAACACCTACCTTCAGGTCCTTCAAAATGGGGTGCCGGTCCATCGAAGTAAAGGTGCAGCAGATAACGTTCGCACCTGGGCGAAGAAGTAGAAAATTAAATCGCAGGCTGTACCCTGAAAAAAAGGTGAGTTTTCACCCCTTTTCGTCCCATTCCTCTGATTTGAGGTAGGATGGATTCCCTTCAAAACAGCCTACATCCAAATCTGGAGGGCGAGAATCCTGGCTGGAGTCCCGCCTCATGCAGCCAATCCTGCTGTAGGGGTGGAGAGTGAAGTCCTGATAGAAGCGGCAGAACAACTGCATTCTTCTCTTCCATTGCCAGCCAGCATCTAAATCAGGTGGACAGACCGCCAGGGCGGCGGGCGGGAAGACCGCCAAAAAAGCCCACTTTGTCGCGGTCCCAGCAATATGTAAATCAGGCCCTATGTCTTGGAGTGGGATGCTCTGGGTCCTTCATAACTTTCTTAAATTCTGCTAATATTTTACATTGTTTACTGAAAGAAATGTTCTCACTCCTTGACTTCCAGGTCTTACAAACAACTTTGCTACTGCAAATTAGCAGTCCTTTCTATGCAAGCTAAGAAAGGTTCCCGAGACTTTTGCAACCCTCCATACGGTCCAAAAACTGGTTGCAAACATGGAGCATACAAAGCACTTGAGCATTGAGCATTGCTTCAATGGAGCATATAAAGGGTAAAACAGAAAACATAGACATTTTTCTCTGTCTACATACCATCATGCTTCTAAGTGATAAACTGATAACTGTCATCATTCTTATTCCATATTGCAAGTAAGGTTACAATTGAAAGGGAATCTGACATAAACCTCAAATACAATCACCTCCTGGGCAGGAGACATCTGCTCAACCATTGCTCTAGTCCACTCTCATTTTTATTTCTAGGTACTGTACCTGCTTAGTACTAATATAAGGCTTCTTGAAAACTAACAATATTTGCACTCTGCAGTAGGAACATTTGAGGAACCCTACATCTCTTCCAACCATTACGGAGCAGTTCTGATTGAGTTAAAGTTAAGCTCCATCTAGTAACATTCAGCATATTAAAACCAGGGCGATGTGAATATTCTTTTAAATTAATTTTGAAGGTACAAGCAGCAAGGTTTTACCACAACCTTAACTAAAACAGGAGGGGCTTAAAACCAGCCACCATACCAAAACCATGTAATATCATGTGTCCATATTTTCATGTCCCCACAGTTCTGGCCCAAATGCAGTGGCAGTGACAGGTCTGGCCTGCTAAACAGCCAGAGCATTTGACACAGGTTGACACCCTCAGATTTATGTTGACACCACAGATACCACATGAGGTTCAACCTATAGCTATCTGATCAGTCCACTCTTTGAGTTTGAACATTTGGAGGCAGCAAGCTTAAGCCAAGATAGTCATAGTAAGTAATGGCCATCAAGATTTGTTTACATATTTGGAAAGATTGTTGCAAATTTTTTAACCATAATCATTACTTCAGGTATTAGAACAACAGTTTTTTTTTCACATTCTCTTTCTAAGAAATCACCAAATTGTACATGAAAAAATGTTTCCTGTAAACCATCAGAATCATATTGCCTGTAAAGATAATAAGAAGAAATTGACTATGAGCCACCCTAGGCATATCTGAGGAAAGTTAAGCCCTCATGTTAGGTCAGAAAGATCATTAAGAAATATGTTGAAAAGAGCTGGTGCCAGGACACAGCCCTGGCAGCTGTTTCTTGTCAGCTCACGATTCAGTATTAAAATTCCTTCTCTTGGAATTCTGTGTAGAAGGAACAAAGAATATTTTCTTTGTCTGAAAATCCCTGAAAGCAGATGTGGATATAGTTTAAAAAAAAATAATGGTTATTATATTAATTAGATATCTGCCCATAAATAACTAGGACACTTTAGTACCATTTGCAGATTAAGATATTGTGTGAACCGTCTGAAGGACAACAGAGCATACAGATCAAGAGAAAATATTAGTATGCACAAGAGAAATACAAAAACAGTGTCATGATTGCAAAAAATGCATATGTATATTATAGGGAAGTATTAATTAAAATTGGAATTAAAATAGAGTAAAATAAGTGAGACGATTTTGGAGAAATAACAAAATAATTAATTTGAAAGCTCAAAAAGACAAGGAAAATCTATAATGGAAAACATCTGTTGGTGCTTAAATATTCCTACTCAAGGTGGCAAAGGAGGAGAAAAGTCCCTGAAAACTTGTAGGGGAAATTCATTCATTCAGTGATAGGATGGCCATGTAGGAAAGGAGCAGTAGTGGTTGTTGAACAAGAGGTGTTTGAGCTCTCTTTTCAAAGTGGAGCAAGAGGTTTGTTCAATTGCCTGATATAAGTTGTATATGAGGATGTCTTCCTCAGTATGGGATATCTAACTTGGCCTGTAGAACTTGATAATGAAAGTCACCCCATATGCAAAAAGATTTTCAATAAACTAACAGGTAAAACAATCATTTTTAAATCAATGTCTTAAAAAAGAGTGGACTTAATTTCTTTGGTTACACTCGTATGTTCCACAGATCAAAATTTTTAAATAATTTCTTGAGATTTAGAAATGCATTTTTTGTTCTTTTGTTCTATTTTGGTGAGGCAAACTGTGTTTGATATTGGATCAGGCTTGAAGCTTGTGAAGCACTGGACAAAAGCACAGTGATAAACTGTATCCTTCACACTTAGGCCCTGATTACAAGTTTGGCAGTCTTCCTGTAGTACCGCCGCCGTGGCAGTCCCAGGAAGACCACCAAGCCTGTTGTACACTCGCCCCAGTGGATTCTGAGTTGAATCCACGGCTGGCGGTGCAGCGGTGTCACGGCGGAGGGCATGTTTGGCTGAAAGGAGAGTCTAAACAGCATACTGCTGCCGTGACATCAACTCCAGCATGTCTGTGCCACACAGTGGATTCATCCATGTGCACTTTTGGGGGGGCACGTCATGTGCCCCCCACATGCACCCCCATGGGCAGATTTGGCTGGGGACCCTGTTGGGGGCCCCTTTCCATGAAGCATTTCATGGCATGGTCCCTGCAATGAAATGCTTGGTGAAAAGGCAGGTCGGAATCTGCTTGGCGGTGCCGGCATTGGCACCGCTGTGATTTCTGCCTGCTTTCTCCACTGCCTTGGTCTTGTAGCGGTCCCACCGCCACCATCATAATGCGACGGTCGGACCGCCAGGGTGGTGGCGGACGAACCGCCACCGTGAGTACAGCGGTCCCAAGACTGCCGTACTCGTAATAAGGCCGTTAGACTAGAAGCTAAACACCCCTCTGCAGTATCAAAGTATAAACTTCATACAACCAAGCACTTCAGTACAAACAAGCTCCTCTCTGTCTGTAGTTTCCGTACTGACAATTGGAATGATGAATCCATATAAATGTTCAAGAATTATTTTAATTTAGATGAGTTAGAGAAAAGAAAACTAATAGCTCCCCACCCTTAAAAATACAATCCTGATGTAGTATTGCAGCAACTACACATTTATTGACAAATGTGTACAGTGACATATGAACAAGTCAAAATCTTAGTTGCTTAGGGGCATATTATCAAGCACGGGGTTAAAATTATCCCCGGTTTAGCGGCAGAAAACTGCCGCTAAAGCGGCGATAATGGGCTTGATAATATGCCCTGGAGAATTCCAATAGAAGCCCATGTTGACACCAGAACATGGGCTTCTATTGGAATTCTCAAGGGCATATTATCAAGCCCATTATCGCCGCTTTAGCGGCAGTTTTCTGCCGCTAAACCGGCGATAATTTTTAACGCCGTTCTTGATAATATGCCCCTTAGTTAATAAAAAGATTGGACTACAGCAAAAAATAAAATCCATAAAATCTAATAACATATAACGTTTGATTAAATATATAAAAATGCTCTCTGCCAAAGAAACAACAATACAATAATTTGGTCTATGAAATAACATCTTCAACTGCACTCATTTGACCCCTAAATTAAATTAAAATAAGACGTAACTATTTAATTGGAATAAATACGTTATAATAAAAGTTGAGCATCTTAGCAGACATGGTAGCATGGCCTCCAAAATAATAAATAAAAGAGAGATTAATAACAAGTTAGCATAATTACTGGTCTGTATTGAGTTATTGTGTGTGCTGCCTCAATAGACATGAAAAGGACACTCAGAGGCTGCATATATCACCTATTAAAAGATTGTATGACTGCCCACGCAGAATGATGTATACTTGAGCTCAATAACATTGATGTTAAATAAAATTTCCACTCATTCAGTAGGACAGGGCAGCAATGTAGTTTCTTTTACATATTTAGAAATTCTGCGGTTATATGATTTAAATGGCAATCTCCATGACAGCTGGTATTCACCCAACGGGAATAGACTAAGGGCCAGAGTACGATCTCGCTGGGAAAGCCCTCCATACGACTCAGATCCGGAAGGCTTTCCTAGCGAATTGAGCTCTGCGAGTCTGAGCGACCGAGCACGATGCACCCATATGGTGACGGGCTCTGTTCGCTCGGACTCCCATTGAACTCTATGTGAGCCTGTCTACTGAACGTGTACACAGGCTCCCATAGCAAAAAGGGGTGGGTGGGGAAAAGCGTACACCCTGTGGTGGGCACCCCTTGGTGCCCACCACACTGTGCATGCATGGAAAGGGGGGACCAATGGGTACCCCCACAGGACAGATTCAGAGGGCCCTGGGTGAAGCGGGGCCCGCTACAGCCCCCCAAAGTCCAATTCCCACAGCTGTTTCATCTCGCTGAGACCGAGTCGATACGGCTCTCCGAATCGTGCATCGTACTCGCTCATTCAGAAGCTGGCTCCATTGCGCGGAATGATTTGGCTGCCAACAAGTCGGACTGACAGGATCGGGTTCGGAAACGATTCGGTCGACGCAGACGAGATCTTCACATCGTACTTGGTCGTTCGGAACGGGGGACGATTCGGTCGGAAACATAGGCTCCGAATCAGATTTACTTGTTCCAGAACCCGTCTTAAGGTCTTCCTAGCGAGATCGTACTCGGGCCCTGAATTGAATCCTTAGCCATTTCATCTTTACTGCAACACGAAAAGAAGTCACCATTTGCTGCCACAGCTAATCTTGTGTGTATTAGAAATGAGTACCAGTTTGGCAAATTTCTTTCATGATAATATCCTTAGATCATATTTAAAAGATTTATTCTTGAGACATCTAGTAAGAATTTTTTTAAACAATAAGCAAGAGGTATCCAAATCCCAGAAATAGTGCATATACATTGATGCTACAGCATCAGCTTTAATAGCAGCTCAGTCCAGAGTACAGATTTATGTGGACTACTAGAATATCACAACTTGAGAACCATGTGTGGGGGATCCTATGCTCCATTACAATAAATTGTGTGACTATAGGGGCTTTGCCTTATTTACAAGGCAGCGCTAAGCCATTTAACATGGCTTAACGCTGCCTTGTAAATAAGGCACCCTTTCACACTGTACTTAGCGTGAATGGGGAGGGCAATGGGTGTTACGGTGGGCATTCCACTGCAACACCCATTGATTTTGACACTGCTCCCTATTTACAAGGGTGGCATAAATAGGAGGCAGCGCCAAAATTAAGACAAGGTTAAACCTGGTCTTAAACAGGCGAAACAAGGAGAAATGCTTTATTTTCTACGTTTTTGCTGTTTCCATGTGTGCTGTGTTTTGCAGCACACATAGAAACAGCAAATTGCCATTGATTGTTTATGTGCAGGAAGGTGACCCTTCCTGCACGTGAACAATCAAAAAAAATTATGTTTTGCAACTTTTATGTGTGCTGCATTAACCGGCACACATAAAAGTTACAAAACACAATTTAATGATTGTTTATGTCCAGGAAAGGAGACCTTCCTGTACATAAACAATCTTCCCCTCAACGCAGACACCCTTGCACTATGGTGCAAGGGTGCCTGCGTTGGCGCTAGGCTGCTAAGTTAAGCTCCAGCGCAGGGGGAAACGCAGGGCTGCACCATATTGTTGTAAATATGGTGCAGCCCTGCGTTTCTGAAGTGGCAGAGTGCTGCGTTAAGCCAAGGAGGCTAACGCCATGCTCCGCTATTTCATTGTGAATGTGCCCCCTAGTTTTTTGACAATGATGTCTCCTTGTTGCGATACTGCTTTTATGGTTCAGTTGCTATAGAAGTGCTGTCCTCAAACATATTGTGAGAAAGTGGATTATTATTTGGAGTGGATGGTAGGCCACTAGAAGTAAAAATGTCACTATTCTTGTTAGGTCTAGTAAAGGTTTCAGTAATTTAAACCTGAGCTCAACGCCTGGTAGTTATTCGACAGAGCAGATAAGCTTAACTTAAGAAAATGTGTAAAGCATTAAGAAGTACCAAAACAGCTAAACAGTCAAAAACACATATCGATAAAAATCCCACTCCAATTTATAAAAATAGAGAATATTTTAATAAACAAATTGACACCGAAAATCCAACAAGGGTAACCAGCGATATGAATTTAACATTTTTTAAATAAAAATATTGTCAAAAAAGTCATGCACCAACCGCAGTCATATGGTTTCACTTGACCGATACCTAGGTACAAGTTAACGCCGACCAGGGTGGAGCGCATTTCAGATACAGAGACCAGGTTTGATCTGGTTGGTCTCTGAAGCCTGAAATGGAAGTTAAAAATCCTCAGTGGGACAAGGCCGCAAGCTGTGACGAATATGAGTTCCATGAGGATGGATAATTGTCGAACAAAGTCCTGGTGAAGCTGTTGACTTTTTGCGGGAAAGCTCAGAGCAGGAGAAATTTAAAACTTACACTCGAGGTCGATCGCAAGCTAGCTGGATTTTGGTGCCTCCCCTGGTGAAGTTTTCTACCTTTGGACTTAGTCAGGGAAAGGCTGAAAGATGAAATCTTGAAATTCTTGAAATCTTGAGATTCAATTTCTTTTGGTTTAGACTTCCTCAGAGATGAAGAATTTGAGATAAATACATGAATCATATACTTTTTTTTAATACAATTCTCCTATTAACATATTAATAAAAACTTCCTTTTAAAATACAGTTAAAAAAGATTTCATAAATGTATGCATATTATGACAAACAAATTCATTCAGTGGAGATTTAAAAAAGACGATATAATCATTGGGGGCCGAGAGATTACACCTAAATGAAATAGGTTTTAAGAAACGATTCCCGGCCTCTACCACCGCTGTATTAGAACATGAATAAAAAACATGGATTAAGTCCTGGACTCCTTTATTACATTTATCACAAACTCCTGTGCTATCAGCTGAAAAGCTGAAATCTGTAGCCGAACAGAGTTCAAGAACGCTGAATACCTTCTCTGCTGTGTTTCTCCATAATAGATTTACTGCAATGAAACAGTGGAAGAAACCTGAATTAATTGGCCCAGTGGCAACGCACTTCCATCAGATTGACTTGGTTGATTTTTCTCGGTCTTCTGTCAGTTCTTCAGGCAAAAAGTCTTGAAAAAGTTACCTAGTCCCAGGTTTTTAGGTTAGTCAGGAGAAGCACAATCTTACACCAGCCAAGAGTTCCAGGACCTCAGGAACTGCACTTTGAGGTCAGGACTCACTCCAACAGAAGCTACCGGTAGGGTCCAGGCCGGGTCCAGTTCGCACTGGTCACCTGGCTTTTCCGGGAAAATGGGTAGGGGTGGGCAAAGAATTCCTCTCCGCCAGTGGAGTTTATGGAGTTTTGCCAGTTCCCAAAAACTCTGCTAAGTGACGCGGAGCAGAGGTTTTTCTCTTGAGTGGCTTGGCAACGTTAAGTTGGCGAGTGCTAGCTAGAAAAAATTGCATGTTAGTCCTCCTCCCGGTGAGATTTCTAAATGTGGGTGGTCACGGCAAGTCACGACCGCTTGCGTTGAGAAATCTGTTGCTCGAATTGAGGAAGCTGCCACTTGAGTAGAATGTTTACTCGAGTGGCAGAAAGCTGCAGCGCCCTCAGGCGTGATGCATAGTGACATTCATGCTGATTTTACAGCGTGGGACAAACTCCCAGGGCTAAAAATCAGTGCGAGCAGCTCGACTTAACAGACTCTTCCACTGGTGGAATTCCACGGAGTGCAGCAGAGTATTTCCATAACTTTGCAGAGTTCCAAAGAGAAAAACTCAGCGAACTCCACCCAGGCCGTAAAATGTGCTTCTTGCTTCTTTTGGGTCCCTGTAGCTTAACAGGAGGTCATCCAAGTGACCCTTGTAGTCCACGTCTTAGGGGCCGATTCCGATTCCGGCCGGAAAACGTACCGACCGAGTAGGAGCCGGAATACATTCCTACCGACACGTACCAGTGCAGCCCGACCCGCCAAGTACGATGAGAAGCGAGCAAAACCCGACCGACTCGTACGGAACACAAGCCGAATGACCGAGCAGCGCGGAAAACAGCAATCCGGCCGGAAAAACACGCGATTCGAACCGACCGACTCGCCCCCGGAACAATACCGAACGAGACGTACCCGCGGACTCCCACCCGCCAAGTACGATGCAAGGCGTGGAAAACACGACCGAGTCGCACGGAGGACAAGCCGTACGACCGACACGCATACAAAACTGCGAGGCGAAGCAACCCAAAACACCGCGACCGACACGTACACAGCATAGAAAACAGCACAAACACAGCGTGAACGAAACAGATAAGCCCGTACGAGACAACTGCAGGGTCCGACTCGGTCACAAGAACGTCTCCTACATGCACGAAAAGTACAAAGGGAAAATACACAAAAAAAAGCCAAACAAGCAATTACAAAGCCAATAAATACTGGGGGGAGGGGCAGGGAACAAAGACACACCCACAACTCCACCTATATAAAGGACACAAATCCCTACCATGATCCTTTGCAAATTCAAATTACCTGCCAGCAATCAACAGACAGCAACCACACACCCACAGCTCATCCATCACACAAGCCACACACCATCAGCACCACAACAAATAGAAACCTCACATACACCTAGCAAAACACACACTCACACACCTACACCTGCACACCAACACACACATCACTCACCATCACCACCCATCACCATGCCCCCAAAGAAGAATCATAAGTTCCTAGATAGTGAATTGGAAGTCCTGGTAGATGAGATCCTCAGGGTAGAGCCACAGCTCTTTGGTACACTGGTCCAACAGACACCCATGTCACAGAAAACAAAGATGTGGGAGAGGATCGTCGACAGGGTGAACGCACAATCACCATGTTTGCGCACAAAGACAGACATCCAGAACAGGTGGTATGATGTGCGCAGGAGGGTCAAGGAGCTGTTGAAGAAGGACTACCTCTTGAGCCAACACACTGGCAGTGGCCCTCCTGCCAAGCCAGTATACCTCAGGCCCTGGGAGGAGAAGGTGCAGGCCATCCTACCACCAGTGAGCGTCTATGGACTAGAAAACATCCCAGAGCCTGGTGAGTACACAACAAATGTACACAATATTCTGCGACTACACACACACATCACTGTCAAGGGGAGAGTCAAACCATGCACTCTTAGCAAATACACAGCAACCAGAACAGAATCATCCCAAAATGTGTATGTCACTCAGAGAAACACAACACATGCCATCTCAAAGTGACATTTAACTGTGTCATCACATGTACAAACACAACTACAATTACAGCTAGGCAGTGGCACAAATATAACTGACAAACACATCCAGACAAGTAGCCACTGCTACAACACCACCACACAGTGAAGCCCACTGAAAGAAAGGAAATATGTGTATGCTGGGCAAGTCAGTGTAGCCAATAGCATCATGGGAGTTGTAGGCACAGATATTGGTCACCCCCACAACTGTCCCATCAACACCACCATGAACCATGCGCACATCACAGGGAGTGGAAAAGGACTCACAAGATGGCTGACACTGGCTACTCCTGTGGGGAGCACAAGGCCCTCCTGGCAACTGTGCAACAACCAACAGCAGGACACCACTGACTGACATCCTGAAAGACAACTTGCACTCCCTGCAATGAAAGCACGTTCCATGGTGGGATATCTGGCTGGGTGGGAAGGAGGACTCACAGCACTGACCATAGTCACAAGCACCTCCCCTCATACACCCCTTCAACACAAACTCCACATAACCCACCTGGGAGAATGCAATGCCTCACATCCTAACTGAAGATCCCACAAAGAACCACCACCCTGGGTTATGCTGTGTGAAGCACAGGGACACTCCTGGGACTTTTAGCCAAACAACTGCCAGGACAACACTCCCAGCCATCCATTCAGCACAGGCAGCCCACCCCACAGGGAAGCAGAGTCAAAAGGAAGGAAGGATGGGCATGCTGGGAAGGGGGTGGAGGCAATAGCATGATGGGAGTTGCAGGTACAGATATTGCTCACCCTCACAATTGGCCCATCAACACCACTCTCAACCATGCTCACATCACAGGGAGTGGAAAAGGACTCACAAGATGGCTGACACTGGGTACTGCTGTGGGGAGCACAAGGCCCTGCTGGCAACTGTGCAACAACCAACAGCAGGACACCACTGACTGACATCCTGAAAGACAACTTGCACTCCCTGCAATGGAAGCACGTTCCATGGTGGGATATCTGGCTGGGTGGGAAGGAGGACTCACAGCACTGACCATAGTCACCAGCAGCTCCACCCACACACCCCTAACACAAACTACACACAACTCACCTGGGAGAAAGCATTGCCTCACACACCAATCAAATATCCCACAAAGAACCACAACCCTGGGTCATGCAGTGTGAAGCACAGGGACACACATGGGACTTGTAGCAAAACAAACCCCAGGATAACACTGTCAGCCATCTTGTCAGCACAGGCACACAACCCCACAGGGAAGCTGAGTCAAAAGGAAGGAAGCATGGGCATGCTGGGAAGGGGGTGGAGGCAAAAGCATGATGGGAGTGGTAGTCACAGCCCAACATCCCCCACCCACATGGCCCAGCAAGAACACACCCAAGCATGCACACCTCACAGGGAGTCAAAAGCCACTTCAAAGATGTCTGACACTGGTGCTCTGTTGTGGGGAGCACAAGGCCATGCTGGGAACTGGCCAACAACCAACAGCAGGACACCACTGTCAGCCATCTTGCCATTGCTGTCACACCCGCACACAGTGAAGTACACTCAAAAGGAAGGAAGTATGGGCATGCTGGGAAGGGGGTGGAGGCAATAGCATGATGGGAGTAGTAGTCACAGATATTGCTCACCCTCACAATGCGCACATCAACACCACCATGAACCATGCCCACATCACAGGGAGTGGAAAACAACTGACAAGATGGCTGACACTGGCTACTGCTGTGGGGAGCACAAGGCCCTGCTGGCAACTGTGCACCAACCAACAGCAGGACACCACTGACTGACATCCTGAAAGACAAATTGCACTCCCTGCAATGGAAGCACGTTCCATGGTGGGATATCTGGCTGGGTGGGAAGGAGGACTCACAGCACTGACCATAGTCACAAGCACCTCCCCTCACACACCCCCTCAACACAAACTTCACATAACCCACCTGGGAGAATGCAATGCCTCACATCCTAACTGAAGATCCCACAAAGAACCACCACCCTGGGTTATGCTGTGTGAAGCACAGGGACACTCCTGGGACTGTTAGCCAAACAACTGCCAGGACAACACTCCCAGCCATCCATTCAGCACAGGCAGCCCACCCCACAGGGAAGCAGAGTCAAAAGGAAGGAAGGATGGGCATGCTGGGAAGGGGGTGGAGGCAATAGCATGATGGGAGTTGCAGGCACAGATATTGCTCACCCTCACAATTGGCCCATCAACACCACTCTCAACCATGCTCACATCACAGGGAGTGGAAAAGGACTCACAAGATGGCTGACACTGGGTACTGCTGTGGGGAGCACAAGGCCCTGCTGGGAACTGTGCAACAACCAACAGCAGGACACCACTGTCAGCCATCTTGCCATTGCTCTCACACTCACACACACTGAAGTCCACCCAAAAGCAAGTAAGTATGGGCATGCTGGGAAGTGGGGTGGACGCAATAGCATGATGGGAGTGGTAGTCACAGCACAACATCCCCCACCCACATGGGCCAGCAAGCTCACACACAAGCATGCGCACCCCACAGAGAGTGGAAAGCCCCATCAAAGATGTCTGACACTGGTGCTCTGTTGTGGGGAGCACAAGGCCATGCTGGGAACTGCCCACCAACCAACAGCAGGACACCACTGTCAGCCATGTTGCCATTGCTCTCACACTCACACACACTGAAGTCCACCCAAAAGCAAGTAAGTATGGGCATGCTGGGAAGTGGGGTGGACGCAATAGCATGATGGGAGTGGTAGTCACAGATATTGCTCACCCCCACAACTGTCCCATCAACACCACCCTGAACCATGCGCACATCACAGGGAGTAGAAAACAACTCACAAGATGGCTGACACTGGCTACTGCTGTGGGGAGCACAAGGCCCTGCTGGCAACTGTGCACCAACCAACAGCAGGACACCACTGACTCACATCCTGAAAGACAACTTGCACTCCCTGCAATGAAAGCACGTTCCATGGTGGGATATCTGGCTGGGTGGGAAGGAGGACTCACAGCACTGACCATAGTCACAAGCACCTCCCCTCACACACCCCCTCAACACAAACTTCACATAACCCACCTGGGAGAATGCAATGCCTCACATCCTAACTGAAGATCCCACAAAGAACCACCACCCTGGGTTATGCTGTGTGAATCACAGGGACACTCCTGGGACTGTTAGCCAAACAACTGCCAGGACAACACTCCCAGCCATCCATTCAGCAAAGGCAGCCCACCCCACAGGGAAGCAGAGTCAAAAGGAAGGAAGGATGGGCATGCTGGGAAGGGGGTGGAAGCAATAGCATGATGGGAGTTGCAGGCACAGATATTGCTCACCCTCACAATTGGCCCATCAACACCACTCTCAACCATGCTCACATCACAGGGAGTGGAAAGGACTCACAAGATGGCTGACACTGGCTACTGCTGTGGGGAGCACAAGGCCCTGCTGGGAACTGTGCAACAACCAACAGCAGGACACCACTGTCAGCCATCTTGCCATTGCTCTCACACTCACACACACTGAAGTCCACCCAAAAGCAAGTAAGTATGGGCATGCTGGGAAGTGGGGTGGATGCAATAGCATGATGAAGTGGTAGTCACAGATATTGGTCACCCCCACAACTGTCCCATCAACACCACCCTGAACCATGCGCACATCACAGGGAGTGGAAACCAACTCACAAGATGGCTGACACTGGCTACTGCTGTGGGGAGCACAAGGCCCTGCTGGGAACTGTGCACCAACCAACAGCAGGACACCACTGACTGACATCCTGAAAGACAACTTGCACTCCCTGCAATGGAAGCACGTTCCATGGTGGAATATCTGGCTGGGTGGGAAGGAGGACCGGATGTCAACCAAATACAACCAATGCAGATCATGTACACACCCCAACATTCACATAGAAATGCCCAAATAATGCAGGACAATGTGCTACACCAATATCAACCCCTGACTGTGACAACTTAGGACAATGCAATGTACAGGCCCGCATCCAGAGGCACAGTCACAACTGTCAGGTGTGTCAACCATTGATGCCTGCAGAAACATAACATACATTGTGTGTGTCTCCCAAAAACAGGTGATGATGGGGACACAGCAGCAGACGCTGAGGAGTCCTCGTCCCAGGCTCAAAGGATACGGAGCTCACTGGTGGGGAACAGCCTCTGCCCTCCTTGGATGAAGAAGACCTACCTGGCACCTCCGGAGCAAGTCATCATGCAGCACCAGCAGGACCACTAGCTGCACCCCCTGCACCCACCCCTCCAACGACTGTCAACACACATACCACCCCTGCCGACATGGACAGACCAAGGAGCTCCACCACCACCAGCACAGGGACCCTGGACCAACGTGGGGCCATGGACACCACCACCACCAACAACCCACAAGGTGGCCCAGGGTCACCTGTGCGTGCCACCTCAGGTACTGCACGTGTCACCAGGGGTGGTGGGAGGGGTGGGAGACATAGGTCGCTGCTCGCAGAGGGGTCTGGACTGCATGATGACCCACAACTGGCACGCATAGCCGATGAGTACCAGTCCAGCACCGGAGAGTTCAGCCAGGTAGTGGGGCTCCTCAGGGACATTAAACAGCAGCAGGCTGCCCATCATGCCCGCTTGGACTCACACATGTCCCGCGTGGAGTCCAAGTGGGACACACTGCAAGAGATGACGGCGGTGCATAGGGACATATTACAATGCCTCCGCCAGATGAGCAGCAACCAGTCAACACCTCCCTGTGTGCCCACAACATCTGCTGCTGAAACAACTGCAACTGCCACAGGGAGGGCGGATGACTCTGGCAAAGAGTCCCCTGCACCGCAGCAGCCTGCACTTGAGGGTCCCCCCAAGAAGAGGGGCCGTCCGAGGAGGGGCAAGTGAGAGGCCGATGGCCATGTGCAACCCCCAGGAAGCCAAAACCTGTTCTGGATAATCACCTTTGTGCGCAAACTGTTCACCCTATTGACTGCAACACAACTCTCCCACATGACATGGGGAGCTCAAGTTGGACCAATGTCTCTGATTACTGTGGACTTCACTCTGGACATTTCTGCTACCAGGACTTCCAAATCATCTAGGAACTTTGGATTACAATCACAATGTACAGCACCCACCATCCTGTGCACTATACTCACACATGTATGTCAATAAACTCACTAATACACCATACTTGCCTCTGTTGTGATTCCTATGTTGTCTCAGAAGTGGCGATGATGATCTGGGAAATGACACTGTGCATGCTAACTGCTACAGCAAGTACAACACCAGCATGTGAGTCATGGCGACGTCACACATATGAGGGAGGCACACCACCAGGGCTACACAACACATACACACCATGGCCATCTGACTCATCGCCTACACTGATGTTGCCAGGAAATACGTTGCATTGCACAGACCCAACACCTATTCACAGTCTGTGTTAACTAGCCCACTGGTGCAGTAAGCAAATGTCAGTCAGATGTGTGATCACAGACAACGCACATCCCAAAGTGAAGCACAGCTTTATTACACATTTGCAACATGTTGTAACCACCACAGATGCAAGGTAATCCCACCTGGCAGCGGGCACACAGTCAACAAGTGTAGAAGGAAGGAAGTCCATGGGTGTGGTGCACATCACCTGTAGGGACACAACAGCTACCACCTGGGAAGTCAAATCACGGTGTTGGGGAACACAGTTGACCAAACGACTCTGAAAGTACCCTGTGAAGGACAGAAATGACACACAGTCAAAAGCACTGAAGAACAGGACAGAACTGCAATACTCATGCACAATACATGTTACAAGATACCCACCCAGAACCAAGTTAGCATGTCAACACTGTTGGGGAGTACAGACAACCTGCAAGGACACATCGCTACACGCATACAGTCATGTAGCCCATGGACACACTCAAACAGCACCAGAGCACCACCAACACATATCATGCTAACTCACATCATTGACATGACATCTCTGGATACTCACATTCAGCTGAAGAAGTTGGTGATGAGCTGTGTGCGGACATCACCATCATCATCATCATCATCACTGGCATCGTGGTCCAGGCCAGGATCCTCCACAGGTGGCGGACGTTGGTCATCGTCATCCAGGATGAGAGGCAACTCCTTCCGCACTGCCAGGTTGTGGAGCATGCAGCAGACGATGATAATCTTGCACACCTTTGCTGGGGCATATGGGAGGGACCCTCCTGTCTTGTCGAGGCAGCGGAAGCGGCTCTTCAGGAGACCAAATGTCCGCTCAATCACTCTCCTCGTCCGCCCATGTGCCTCATTGTAGCGCATCTGGGCTGGTGTCACAGGGTTCCTGAGGGGCGTCAGCAACCACGGCATGTTGGGGTATCCGGAGTCACCTATATACAGACAATTGCACATTAGCAGAGTTGGAAAAGAGGGTGGAACACTACATAGCAGAACACACACAATGGTACAAAGTCAGTACACACCAACAAGCCAGGCACGCTGGTTCGGCATCCGTGCCATCATCCTCGGGATGCGACTACTCCTCATCATGTAGGCATCGTGTGCAGAACCAGGGAAACGGGAACACACGTGTGAGATGCTCATATCTGCAAGACAGACCACCAGTGCATTGACCGAGTGGTAGTGTTTGCGGTTACGGTAGGCCTGCTCTTGGGCCTGTGGTGGTACCAAAGCCACATGTGTCCCATCAATGGAGCCAATGACATGCGGCATCCTCCCCAGGGCATAAAAGTCACTCTTCACGCCAGTGAGTCGTTGGAGTCTAGGGAAATAGATGCACTGGTTCAGGTATATCAACATAGCCTCCAAAACATCCCGGAGCACACGGCTGAACATGGTCTGTGACATCCCACCAGCAGTCGCCAGAGTGTGTTGAAAGGTACCGGTGGCAAAGAAGTGTAGGGCTGCCATCACCTTCACCTTGGGGGTCGGCGCTGTAGGGTACGGACGGCCAGGTTGCAAATGTGGTGCCAAGCGCACTGCCAAATCCTCAATCAGCTGCCTGGTGAAGCGGTACCGTTGGATGCTGTCACGTTCCACCATCGTTGCCAGGTCAGGGAATGGTCTAAGGACAGCTGGTGCCCTGCAGTGCATAGGTGAAGAAAGCAAGATTGTCAGTCACCCCACATATGTGGCATTGAACACACTCAACATCACCTGATACATCATTATGAGGCACAAGTACATGATGTGTGCAGTTCCGTAAGGATATGTATGGCACATACATGGCCAACATCTAACATCACAGTTCAACAAGTGGCATCAATAAGTCCCAGGTCGTGCCATTGGATATCATGAGGCCGTGTCCCAGTTCCCATCTCCTGCTGCCAAATTACAAACACACCCCACAGTGACATGTGAGGACTGATGTGCCCCAGGCATCACAGCTCAACGACAGGTAGATTCCCAGGGACCCTGTATTGCCAAATGGACACTGGCATGACATGGTGTATCATGTATACACCACAGCAAAACAACCATGACCCCCACAGGTAGTGGTCCCTGTTGCCTCCGCAGGACAGACATGGACGTCTGTGACACACACACGCACAACATCAAAGTCCATGCACAAACAACGTGGATGTGGAGACTGCCTCCCATTGTGCACATGAAATCAGAGACATTGGTAACACAACATGCACACAGACTGTGGAGGACCATCACCATTGTGCCAATGGGTCACCCTGGGTTAAACATACCGTCCCACATGGGACTCAGGGTGTATGTGACATGACATACACATACACCACCGTGAAATGTGACCATGCCACATGCTCAGATATGAACAGTTGCACATCACAGTGGTCATGTACACGAAACACCAAGGATTCTGTCCCCATGAACACGTGCACAGCCTGGGGGTGGCTGCCCCCAAGTGACACCCACAGAACAACATCTTCACCCCCATACACGGAATAGGTAATGCAGCCTTACATGCCGAAGGATACAGTTTGGACAGGCTGTGGTGTTGTAGGTGTGCCCCTCACTCCCTGGGAAGTATATGTGGCTGGCATATGTTCACCTGTGACAGGCATGGTGACATATGCCAGTGACTTGTACAGGGATGCGTTGGACAGCAATGGAACGATCAGTGCGCACACATTGGCCATTGCATTCAATGTGCGCTGGTACGCGTTGTATTCGCAATACGCGTTGGACAGCAATGGACCGATCAGTGCGCACACATTGGCCATTGCATTCAATGTGCACTGGTACGCGTTGTATTCGCAATACGCGTTGGACAGCAATGGACCGATCAGTGCGCACACATTGGCCATTGCATTCAATGTGCGCTGGTCCGCGTTGTATTCGCAATACGCGTTGGACAGCAATGGACCGATCAGTGCGCACACATTGGCCATTGCATTCAATGTGCGCTGGTATGCGTTGTATTCGCAATACGCATTGGACAGCAATGGACCGATCAGTGCGCACACATTGGCCATTGCATTCAATGTGCGCTGGTACGCGTTGTATTCGCAATACGCGTTGGACAGCAATGGACCGATCGGTGTGCCCGGCCGGCCCATTGCATTCAATGTGTGCGGGTACGCGTTGTATCCTAGGTACGTGTTGAACAGCAATGGTCCGATCGGTGTGCCCGGCCGGCCCATTGCATTCAATGTGTGCGGGTACGCGTTGTATCCTAGGTACGCGTTGAACAGCAATGGTCCGATCGGTGTGCCCGGCCGGCCCATTGCATTCAATGTGTGCGGGTACGCGTTGTATCCTAGGTACGTGTTGAACGGCAATGGTCCGATCGGTGCGCACCCATTGGCTATGGCCTGGCCTGGCAACGGACGCGTTTTCAAAATTTGAACGAGTCTGATGCTGTAAATTCAGTTGGTCACCCACAACAATGTTGCAATTTCATGGGTGTCATGAAGTTGAACATTTGAAGGATGCTGGGGGCGTGTGTAAGTGGTGCGATTCCATGGATTGGCCAGATTCAGAAGATGCAAACGACTTGGACCTATCACTTTGGACACATGGGACAGTATCTGCCTCTGCAGCACACATATAATGCTGGCTGTTCCCCTGAGAGCTCACTTGCCTGCACTACATGCTCCAGGACGACATCTGCCACTACACTGCTGCTGTCTCTGCCCCCTCTGGACCCTGCAATGGCACGTACTGTGGAGAGAGCCCCAGCCTTCAGCACTGAGGAGAACCAGGCCCTGCTGGACAGCCTCCTTCCACAGTAAAGCAAGCTGTATGGGAAACCAGGGGAGCATGCATGTTGTCTGACTAGCAAGGCTAACAGTCTGCACGCCACTGGCTAGCAGGCTCACTGAGTAGTTGTCACCCCCCATAGTGTGTAGTTATATGCACTGGACAGGAATAGTGCAGTGACAGTGCATTTAAACAAGGTTTTACTGCCCAGGCAATGATACCATGTAGTAACTGCTGGCATACTGTCCATGGCCATCGTTGCACTGCCTGTTATGTTATGTTATGTTAAAAGCATTTATCAAGCGCATGTTCACCAAAGGTTTCTTGGCGCTGGGGGAGTGAAAAGGTGGCATCAGGAATGGATGGCTTAAGTTCCATACGCCTGTGCGAACAACCAGGTCTTTAGCTGTTTCCTGAATAGAGTGAGAGAGGTCAGAGACCTCATCTCCATAGGGAGCGAGTTCCAGAACAGAGGGGCTAAGACCATAAATCTGGACCCTCCGTGTTTCTTACGTTTAAAAATAGGAGTGACCAAAAGATTCTGATGGGAGGAACGCAGATTGCGAGAGGGGACATAGCGAGAAATCTTAGAAGCAATGAAGGCTGGGCTGTTGCCATGAAGGGCTTTAAAAACAGTACATCCTAACTTGAATGCACTGAGCTTGGCCACTGGAAGCCAATGAAGGCTTTTCATCAGTGGCTTAACATGATGCTATTTAGGTTGCGCAAAAATCAGTCTGTCAGCTTGATTCTGGACCAGCTGAAGGCGTTTTAATTGGTATGCCGGAATGCCGACATAGAGTGAGTTAGCATAGTCCAAGCGGGAGTGTACATCATGTGCCCCTGTGATTGAGACATGTATATCCAACTGTGTAATGCACGGTTATGTTGCATGTGTACTAATGGCATTCTCACTTTGTCATCCTCACAGGTTGATGCCCACCAGAAGCAGAAGATATGGCTGACCATCGTCCGGGCAGTGAGATCCGTGGGGACTACAAGCGCCGGATCCGCAACTGCCAGAAGAGGTGGCAGGACCTTCGGGGCTGGACCCGGAGGATCGCACGGGTCCAGCTGAAGCTGTCGCCTCCTCGCAGGAGGGGTGGACACCAGACCCTGACCCCCACATGCTGAGGATCCTGGCGGTGGTCTTCCCTGATCTGGATGGGCAGCTGAAGGCCAGAGAGCAGCAAGGAGGGGTGAGTCCATGTCTGCATTGTGAACTATGTCTGCCATGCTATGTGCCCTCCTCTGGCCTGGTTAAACTTCCACAGTACATCAGTCTTGTGGTCCAGGACCCATGTCCCTCTATTGTGCACTGCCCACTCCTCATCTGATACCCAGGTGTGGCCCTTACAGTCAGGGTATTGTGTCACTTGGGTACTGTGTCCCTGCAGTTTGCTTGACTCAAGGTGGGGGACAGCATCTGTTTCCCTGACTCTGTGGTGGGCACCATGGGTGGGTCCATTGCTTACACAATGCCTGTGTTCTGACATGTGTTCTGCGTGTTACTTTGATATGTGGCCCAATTGCTGAGCTGATCCACCACATGTGCCTGGGGTATCTGGCACACACCCATGCTGTGGGTGGGAACAATGTTTGGGCCCCAGGAGTGTGTATATAACGTGTGTCACACATACGTAGCCAGCTGCCTACTGTCCAGGGCTCATCCCTCATTCATGTGGGGCAGGACAGTCATGCCTACTCCAGGCCATACAATACACTCTGTACTCCCACTGCCGTGTATCAGCTGACACATTTTGCTCAGTGATTTGTCCCCTCAGGTGTCTGCCTCTGTGTCAGTGTGCTGTGGCTTCGTTGTCAGGTCTGCTGGGGTGTTCCTCGGTTGGGGCTGCGCATGCCACGGGAGATGTGACCATAGGAGATGATACTTGTGTGACACATAGGTGTTTGATCACCTGACCGTGCAGACTGGGGTATGCGAATATGAAGTTCAGGCAGCTGTTTCCCATTCACAGCAGATTGTGAGGTGCTCAGGTGCAGAGGGTAGTGTTACAGGTCTCCCATATGTCCAATGGGTATGACCTGGACAGATGAGGGTTCAGATGATGTAGTGTGTGGGGGATGTACATGTGCACTTGTTCAGCTCCAGGACTTGCATTCCCCATGATCTACTATTGTGACACAGTGCAGAGTGTTGTTGTCTGGCTGCCCTGCCCATGTGACTGGAGACAGTGATGTATGACTTAGCAGGCATGGCTGTGCCATGGCATGTGACTTCCTATTAGTGATCATGCAGGGGAGTGACATGTGCTACATGCACACCATTGTGGCAATGGCTATCAGGACATGGGTGCATCATGGTGTCTGTCGCTGGTATGCATGACATGCATTTCCTATTTGACTCTGGGCATCCCTTACATCCGGACACCTGTACTGACTCAGTGGCAAGAGTTGTGATGTGTGCATGTCCACATGCTTCACCGGGTTCTCTGCACCTTCCAAATACTGTGTAGGTGGTGCATGTGTCCACACTGGGGTATTGCCATCCAACAGACACCAGACAGATGGGTGCAAGGCCAGGTGGGATGTGAGTGCCATGGTTGACCATCAGACTGACAATTGACTTCTCCTGTTCTGTTTGTGCAGTTTTAGCAATGTTCAACTAAGGATGCCAGGGCTTGCTCTGTAATGTGCTGTACTTACTGTGGTGTGTGCGTTCGGTGCAGGTGACTGATGTCTGTCTGTTTCACTATTGATTGCAGATACATCCACGGCCACAGGAGGGGACAGCTCCACGGACCAGGAGGAGCCGCAGAGCCAGACTGGGTCAGCAGCCGAGGAGTGGTCGGAGGGACCCAGTGGCACGGAGGGCGAGGGGAGCCACACCGAGGAGTCCTCAGCACCATCCACCTCAGCTGAGGACCAGAGCAACTCGGACGATGACTCCCTTATGGAGGCGGGTGTCAGCAGCCACCACACCCCAGCTAATGTTGCTGTCCCCGCCACCACCACCACCACCGCCCTCCCGTTGGCTCCCATTCCCGAGGTCCGTGGAGGCTCCCATGTTCGGGAGCGTGTCTCCTTCGGGCCAGGCACCGCACCCCCTGCCCCTGTGTCCCCTGCTGCCCTGAGTGAGGAGTATGTGTACCTCCTCCGCCAGCTCCATGTAGGACAGACAGCGATGCTGAGTGTCCTCCATGCACATACCAGTCTGTTGACTCAGCTGGTGTCATTCATGGAGGGCATCTCATCGGGCATGTCTGACCTACAGAGGGGCAATAGGTCCATGGACTCCTCCCTGATGGCAGCAGTGTCCCTCCTCCGACAGTCCCTCACCCCTCCTGCCTCTGCCCCATCCACACTCCCCAGCACCTTACCCGTCCCAAGCACACACACACTGGCACAGGCACACACCAGCACAGACACATGCAGCAGACAGACACACACGCCACAAACAAGACGCACACGCATGCACCGTCAGGGGACTGAAACCACACTCACAGGGGATGGGGCACAGGCACAAACACACGCATCCACAAGCACTGCGCAGTCCTCAGTTGCCTCTCCCTCCAAAGACCCCTCCCTTGCCTCCCTTGCCTCACCTGCAACCCCAAAGACACAGCGGCTCTTCCTCTGTGACCTTGGCCTCTTCCCCTCCGACCCAGCTGATCCAGCATTCAGGGGGAAGAGGAAGCCCACCCACACGGAGCGGAGTGCCCCTGGCCCCCGGACACCATCCCCCAGGCGCAGACCGATTGAGGCCCCCACCCACAAGTCCCCCCGGTCCCGGAAGAGCAAGACCCCGCCGCCGCCCTGCAGCTCAGGCACCAAGTCTCCTTCCTCCATCCCTCAGGCCCCCACTCCACAGGTGCCCCCACCACACCCTGCCCCAGGTTCCCCCACCCACAGATACACCATCCCCAGAAGGGTCAGGCCTTCTCCCCCTGCCACTTGCTCTTCCGGCCACACCCCCCCCGCTGCGCTTGTCTGTACCACTGATGTGGTGAGGGTGTCCTCCCCCTCTGTCCTGCCCACCTTACCTGATCCCCATTCTCCTCCCCTGGAGGTAGGCACTGCAGTGGAGTCCACTATCACCCTCTCTGACTTGGGCACTGCAGTGGCGGACCTGTCCACGCCATCTGCAGGGTCCACTGCAGTCGTGCCGGCACCCACAACATCTGAGTCATGCCCCCCAGTTGTGCTGGCACACACCATGTCAGACACCTCCACTGCAGTTGTCAGTGGCTCTCCAGCATCCACCACCCCTTCCCTGCCTCCTCCTGGTGAGCCCTGATCCTGTCCCTGCGGTGCCTGGCCTGCCCCCGTATGCCCCTCCTAGGGGATTGTCCCTGGTTTTGATCAGTGCAGGCATGCGTAGGGTGACATCTGCCACTGTCACCCTGTATTGACTTCCTTGATGGACTGGCCATTGGCCTTTGTTGATTCCTTACAGTTTTTCCAAGTTTTGAACCCACATATGCTGAATAAAGCAACTTTCTGTTCTCTAGTGCTTTTACTTCTGATGTACATGATGTTGATGACGCTAACCATGCACTTGCTGCAGTGATGGTGATATTTGGTCTCATGAAAATGAAGTGTTACTGTGCAGGAACCCATGTGGTCCAGGGGGACAGTGTCCTATCCTGTGGTGTATCCATGTCATCCTTAGCAGCATCTGAGGGTGTCATGTTTTCAATATTTGGCAATGGGATTTCCTACTTACATTAGCAATGTCACATCTGTGGGTTCCACCCATGCACATCTGTTGTGTTTGCCATTGTTCAATTAGTCTACTTCCCTGACCGTGTGGCCATCTCCACTGGACATGCAGGTTTGTGCATGTGCAATATCAACAGTCCATGTGAGCTTCACTGCTGCACATTGTTGGAGGTCGAGGTGTGTGGTGTTGAGTGTGTGAAGATGAGAGTTGTTGCCCGGCTAGACCCCTGCCTCCATGTTGGCCTTGGCTGACAGGCCGTGCTGATTGATTTGTGCTTGTGTAGGTGTGATGGTAGTTTGTTGCTCAGGACACATGATTGTGGTTCACAGTGTGAACGACATCTAGCTGTGTCATCACAGTGGGATTGTAATGCAGCCCAGGGTCACCACATTGTGGGGGCTCTGGGGGTAGTGCTGTGGTGTCTCTGTGTCTTGCTGTGTCAGTTGCTGTTCCTACATGCTTGTGTGACATGTGTGATTTCTGCTCTCTCTCATCTGACAATGCCTGATTGCCCACATAGGGGATTTGGATCCATGAGTTACCTTTGTGTGGCACTGTATGCACATCTGTGTAATTGGTATTCAGGCCTCCTCATGTGTTGTGTGGTTGCCTGGGGACACTGGTACCCCCCTCACCTGTTGTGTTTGATGTGCAGTGTGGGTCTGCCTGTTTGTGTATGTGCATCGGCACCACTGCATTGCCATATCTTAGGTGTGCCATTGGCTGTATGTTGTTTGGTGTGTTTGCCCTGCTGTCCCTGGGACTCCTAGGTCATCAGTCAGTACAATGATCATTGTGTGTGTGTGTCCCATTGCTGCCATGGTATGGTATCTGTTCACCTCACATCTACAGTCTCCACTGGGTATCTGAATTTGTGTGCCCATTGGTGCAAATATGTGGGTCTGCATTCTGATGGTCACTTCTGTCATTGTGTCATTGATGAATGTTGACAGTGTCAGCCCCCATGGGTGATGTTTGTCTGCACATGGCCAAAGGTATGTCTTATTTGCACTGCACTGTTTGCCTCCCCCATTCTATGTTGCTATGGGACACAAGCACTACTTTGCCACTGATGTGTTTGTTGTTCTGTGACCAGGAATCATCCATGCAGTTTGGCAGTTGCAGCTTTTTCTTTGTCAACACTTACATTTTGGTCACTGTGATGATGGGAATTTGGCCCCATTGCCACAATGTTCAATATGTGCTTCAGCTATGGACCCCACACTTACATTTTGGGCACTGTGATGATGGGGGTTTGGACACCATTGCCACAATGTTCAATATGTGCTTCAGCTATGGACCCCACACTTACATTTTGGGCACTGTGATGATGGGGTTTGGACCCCATTGCCACAATGTTCAAAATGTGCTTCAGCTATGGACCTCACACTTACATTTTGGGCACTGTGATGATGGGGGTTTGGACCCCATTGCCACAATGTTCAAAATGTGCTTCAGCTATGGACCCCACACTTACATTTTGGGCACTGTGATGATGGGGGTTTGGACCCCATTGCCACAATGTTCAATATGTGCTTCAGCTATGGACCCCACACTTACATTTTGGGCACTGTGATGATGGGGGTTTGGACCCCATTGCCACAATGTTCAAAATGTGCTTCAGCTATGGACCTCACACTTACATTTTGGGCACTGTGATGATGGGGTTTGGACCCCATTGCCACAATGTTCAAAATGTGCTTCAGCTATGGACCCCACACTTACATTTTGGGCACTGTGATGATGGGGGTTTGGACCCCATTGCCACAATGTTCAATATGTGCTTCAGCTATGGACCCCACACTTACATTTTGGGCACTGTGATGATGGGGGTTTGGACCCCATTGCCACAATGTTCAATATGTGCTTCAGCTATGGACCTCACACTTACATTTTGGGCACTGTGATGATGGGGGTTTGGACCCCATTGCCACAATGTTCAAAATGTGCTTCAGCTATGGACCCCACACTTACATTTTGGGCACTGTGATGATGGGGGTTTGGACCCCATTGCCACAATGTTCAATATGTGCTTCAGCTATGGACCCCACACTTACATTTTGGGCACTGTGATGATGGGGGTTTGGACCCCATTGCCACAATGTTCAATATGTGCTTCAGCTATGGACCCCACACTTACATTTTGGGCACTGTGATGATGGGGGTTTGGACCCCATTGCCACAATGTTCAATATGTGCTTCAGCTATGGACCCCACACTTACATTTTGGGCACTGTGATGATGGGGGTTTGGACCCCATTGCCACAATGGTCATGGCCTGCTTGCATTGTGGGTGCCACACACATTTATGTGTGGCACTTGTGATAGGGGGTCACATTGTATGTTCACAGTCCTGTTCAGTGTTGTAGGCATTTAACACAGTCTACACAAGCTTGTCATGGTGTTGGGGGGGATGTCTTTGTGTTGCATTCTTTCTGCTGGTGTGTGCTTCTTGTGGCATGTATTTGCCATCCTGTGAGTGGGGGTGTTGTTGGTGGTAGGCATCCAGCCCCCATGGGTAGAGGTGGTAGTAGTGGTAGGCACCTGGCACCCCCTGGGTAGAGGTGGTAGTAGTGGTAGGCATCTGGCACCCCTGGGTAGAGGTGGTAGTAGTAGTAGGCATCTGGCACCCCTGGGTAAGGGTGGTGGTGGTGGTAGGCACCTGGCACCCCCTGGGTAGAGGTGGTAGTAGTGGTAGGCATCTGGCACCCCCTGGGTAGAGGTGGTAGTAGTAGTAGGCATCTGGCACCCCTGGGTAAGGGTGGTAGTGGTGGTAGGCATCTGGCACCCCTGGGTAGAGGTGGTAGTAGTGACAGGCATCCAGCCCCCCATGGGTAGAGGTGGTAGTAGTGGTAGGCATGTGGCACCCCCTGGGTAAGGATGGTGGTGGTGGTAGGCATCCAGCCCCCCATGGGTAGAGGTGGTAGTAGTGGTAGGCATCCAGCCCCCCATGGGTAGAGGTGGTAGGCACCTGGCACCCCTGGGTAAGGGTGGTAGTAGTGACAGGCATCCAGCCCCCATGGGTAGAGGTGGTAGTAGTGGTAGGCATCTGGCACCCCTGGGTAAGGGTGGTAGTGGTGGTAGGCATCTGGCACCCCTGGGTAGAGGTGGTAGTAGTGGTAGGCATCTGGCACGCCCTGGGTAGAGGTGGTAGTCGTGGTAGGCATCTGGCACCCCCTGGGTAGAGGTGGTAGTAGTGACAGGCATCCAGCCCCCCATGGGTAGAGGTGGTAGTAGTGGTAGGCATCTGGCACCCCTGGGTAAGGGTGGTAGTGGTGGTAGGCATCTGGCACCCCCTGGGTAGAGGTGGTAGTAGTGGTAGGCATCTGGCACCCCCTGGGTAAGGGTGGTAGTGGTGGTAAGCATCTGGCACCCCCTGGGTAGAGGTGGTAGTAGTGACAGGCATCCAGCCCCCCATGGGTAGAGGTGGTAGTAGTGGTAGGCATCGGGCACCCCCTGGGTTAGGGTGGTGGTGGTGGTAGGCATCCAGCCCCCCATGGGTGGAGGTGGTAGTAGTGGTAGGCATCCAGCCCCCCATGGGTAGAGGTGGTAGTAGTGGTAGGCATCCAGCCCCCCATGGGTAGAGGTGGTAGTAGTGTTAGGCACCTGGCACCCCCTGGGTAAGGGTGGTAGTAGTGGTAGGCATCTGGCACCCCTGGGTAGAGGTGGTAGTAGTGGTAGGCATCTGGCACCCCCTGGGTAGAGGTGGTAGTAGTAGTAGGCATCTGGCACCCCTGGGTAGGGGTGGTAGTGGTGGTAGGCATCTGGCACCCCCTGGGTAGAGGTGGTAGTAGTGACAGGCATCCAGCCCCCCATGGGTAGAGGTGGTAGTAGTGGTAGGCATCTGGCACCCCCTGGGTAAGGGTGGTAGTGGTGGTAGGCATCTGGCACCCCCTGGGTAGAGGTGGTAGTAGTGACAGGCATCCAGCCCCCCATGGGTAGAGGTGGTAGTAGTGGTAGGCATCTGGTACCCCCTGGGTAAGGGTGGTAGTAGTGGTAGGCATCTGGCACCCCCTGGGTAGAGGTGGTAGTAGTGACAGGCATCCAGCCCCCCATGGGTAGAGGTGGTAGTAGTGGTAGGCATCTGGCACCCCCTGGGTAAGGGTGGTGGTGGTGGTAGGCATCCAGCCCCCCATGGGTAGAGGTGGTAGTAGTGGTAGGCATCTGGCACCCCCTGGGTAGAGGTGGTAGTCGTGGTAGGCATCTGGCACCCCCTGGGTAGAGGTGGTAGTCGTGGTAGGCATCTGGCACCCCCTGGGTAGAGGTGCTAGTAGTGGTAGGCATCCAGCCCCCCATGGGTAGAGGTGGTAGTAGTGGTAGGCACCTGGCACCCCCTGGGTAAGGGTGGTAGTGGTGGTAGGCATCTGGCACCCCCTGAGTAGAGGTGGTAGTAGTGACAGGCATCCAGGCCCCCATGGGTAGAGGTGGTAGTAGTGGTAGGCATCTGGCACCCCCTGGGTTAGGGTGGTGGTGGTGGTAGGCATCCAGCCCCCCATGGGTAGAGGTGGTAGTAGTGGTAGGCATCCAGCCCCCCATGGGTGGAGGTGGTAGTAGTGGTAGGCACCTGGCACCCCTGGGTAAGGGTGGTAGTAGTGGTAGGCATCTGGCACCCCCTGGGTAGAGGTGGTAGTAGTGGTAGGCATCTGGCACCCCTGGGTAGAGGTGGTAGTGGTAGTAGTAGTAGGCATCTGGCACCCCCTGGGTAAGGGTGGTAGTGGTGGTAGGCATCTGGCACCCCTGGGTAGAGGTGGTAGTAGTGACAGGCATCCAGCCCCCATGGGTAGAGGTGGTAGTAGTGGTAGGCATCTGGCACCCCTGGGTAAGGGTGGTAGTGGTGGTAGGCATCTGGCTCCCCTGGGTAGAGGTGGTAGTAGTGACAGGCATTCAGCCCCCATGGGTAGAGGTGGTAGTAGTGGTAGGCATCTGGCACCCCTGGGTAAGGGTGGTGGTGGTGGTAGGCATCCAGCCCCCCATGGGTAGAGGTGGTAGTAGTGGTAGGCATCTGGCACCCCTGGGTAGAGGTGGTAGTCGTGGTAGGCATCTGTCACCCCCTGGGTAGAGGTGGTAGTCGTGGTAGGCATCCAGCCCCCATGGGTAGAGGTGGTAGTAGTGGTAGGCACCTGGCACCCCCTGGGTAAGGGTGGTAGTAGTGACAGGCATCCAGCCCCCATGGGTAGAGGTGGTAGTAGTGGTAGGCATCTGGCACCCCCTGGGTAAGGGTGGTAGTGGTGGTAGGCATCTGGCACCCCTGGGTAGAGGTGGTAGTAGTGGTAGGCATCTGGCACCCCCTGGGTAAGGGTGGTAGTAGTAGTAGGCATCTGGCACCCCCTGGGTAAGGGTGGTAGTGGTGGTAGGCATCTGGCACCCCCTGGATAGAGGTGGTAGTAGTGGTAGGCATCCAGCCCCCCCTGGATAGAGGTGGTAGTGGTGACAGGCATCCGGGCCCCTACGTGTATATGTGGCATTGGTGATGGGCATCCCGCCCCTATGGTGCTGCTGTTTCTGGTGTAAGTAATTTGTGCATCCCTCTGTGTGTGTGTGATATGTCTGGTACGTGTAGTTTGATTTTGTGGTTGGTGTCTGACTTACCTTCTGCGCCGTACGCGTCCGTGCCTGTTCCGGTAGTAGATGTAGAATATTGGTAGGATCGGAACGATGGGATTCATGGTTGGTTCGTCTCGTTCGTCTTTGTCGTTGCTCGCCTCGTCCTCGTCGCTTGCATGTTCGTCTCATAGCCGTGGATCGTGTTGTGGCGCAAATCGGAGCTTATGTGCGCCTCTCCCGGATGCTTTGACGTGCCGTGCGTAGCGACGGGTTCGGCGCGTACGGGAAGCGCATCGTACTTGTCCGGCCGGACGGGGCTGCTTTTTGGCTTCCGGGCGACTCGAATCTGCGTTTACGGATCCGGCTCGGTCGGGGAACAGGACCTGGATTGGGTGAGTACGACTAGGTCGGAATCTGTGCTGTTGTGCGCATCGTACTTGTTCGTTCGGATTAATGTGCGGATCGGTCGGGAAACAGGCATTCGCATGGCTTTTTTCCCGACCGAATGGTGTTAGGTGCGCCTCCGACCGAGATCGGAATCGGCCCCTTAGTCGTCTGTGCAAGTGGAAGTGGGTGCAACCCTTTGGGTTCTCCTCTCAGATTATAACAGCAGGTGCAGTCCCTCTTCTGTCTTACACAGGACCAGAAGTGTCTGAGGCCAGTGGCCATGGGTGCCACATTTATGCCTTGCACTATCGTGTAGGTGGGGGTGACTCCTAGCCCATCCCTAAACAATAATGAAAAGATTCCCAGGGACAATCTTACTCACTTTTGCAGTAGTGCCTGTCTGCCCTACTACAAACAATCAACGAGTGCCCCTCTTTACCTACATCCATCATTGCACAACCTTTCCTCCCTTGTGCAGAGCTCCTGTGCCTACCTTAGAGGTGTGGCAAGTGAAATAAGAAAACACTCCCCTTTGTCACTCAAAACTGGTTCTGGAGGCAGTTCCTATCCCACTGGGAGTAGTGTCTGACTGCCTAGAAGGGCAATAGAAGGGTGTTGCAAATTGGGTTTCTGGTTGGCAGAGGTATGCACCCTGTTCAAGCAGGATCCACAATCCTAGTCAGGGTAAAGCAGATGCAGACCATAAATTAACCTGTGCTGAGCCTGGGGTAGCTTGGCACAGAGCAGGCAGGCTTAACTTAAGAGACAATGTGTAAAGTATTTGAGAAACACTTCAAACAATAACACAGCGAAAACAACACAAAAACCTGTTTAGTACAATAGATTATGATTTTAAAAATAAATCAAGACCAAGACAACAAAATTCCAATAAGCAGAAATCAAGATATGAATTTTTAAAGATTAAAAGTGAAAAATAGTGCTTAGAAGCAATAAGCGCCTATGGGGTTATCTGGTTGCGCTGGACCAGGGTAAAGTCAAGAGTTCAGGCTGACTGCAATGGAGTGTAGGCCAGAACAGCAGTACTTTGATCCTGGTCACAACAGCGAGATGCAAAGTGCAACCAAGCGATGCGTCAGTGTCAATCCCACAGTCGAGGTGATTCATCATTTTTTTCCATGCAACAATGTCAATGCACTGGTTCTGAAGGCAAAGCACAGGTTCCGAGATGCGTTGGTTCCGAGTGCAATGTAACAGGGTTCTCCATGCAGTCGAGGGGAGGCATTGAAAACTACTCTCTCCGGTTCCCGGTGTTTGATTTTTGTCACATGGGTGCAATTTTTATTATTACATTTTTTTTAAACTTGGTTGAATACTTTTTAGTGAGTTGTGTTTTGACTTTTTTATTGTTTTTACCTTGCTAAATACTTTGTACATTATCCTAAGATAAGCCTGTCTGCTCTGTCAGAGCTACGAGGGGTTGAGCCCACGTTAAAATAGTTTTAAACTATGTGTTTGTCCCTACACTATTTTGGAACATGGGTAGGACCATATACTCTTCATCTAATGATCAAATTTTCATATGGTAATGTATATTGTAATGATTTGATTAAATGGATAGCGGCTTGTTGTTTTTTTATAGACCTCTATAGGTCATTATGTCTATGAGGCACATGCCAAAGGGTTTGTTATTTTTCTTTATGCTTGAATGCATGGTTGATCATTTTTACGCATAGAGTTGCTTTTGAATTTGACTGCATTTTTGCCTGCTGTGTGCCTGCTGTGTGCCATATTTATACTTGGGTGTTGTATTTTGAGGTCACCTACACTTGAATGTTGGATACGGGAATTGTTATCAATGATATCAATCCACTGTTGAAACGGCAAATGCTAAGTCAAACACATTGAAGCTATTTTGTGTGCCTGATCTTACAAGAGTTGTGTCTTATGAACATTGTTGCTGTAAATTTAAGTATAACTATTACGTGGGGTGGATGTACTTTTGAGGAGGAAACATTACCTTGTTTTGTGCATGATGGTTCAAGGCCCTTTGTGTATTGTCAGAAAAATTCATGAATACAAATTATTAAGGTTGCGTTGTGGAGGTGAGAACCACATGTCCAATTAGATGTTTTGGATTAGTGTTATATTCTTGCTGTCACAGGGTTGGTGTGTCATTTGTACTGTTTCAGAAAGGACAAGGAATGAGTGGTTAACATTATGAATGCACATATGTCTATGGCGCTTTTTAATCAGTTGTCAACATTACTAAAATGTCCAATGACTGAGATATAAATATTCATGTATAAGGTTCTTTTCATGTGTTTTCACAATTACTATCTCAGCTCCTGAGCTGGAAAATGCACAAACAACTTTCAATTTGCCGCCAAGTTGTGTGCATAATTGTTTTGGAAGTTGTGTCGAAAATATTTTGTAGATGTATATCGGAGTATGAATATGATTTGGTGCATGCATGTATCTTTATATGAATGTGTAGTTGAGGTTGAAATGACTTACCAATGACATGACAAGGGGGTTTATATTTTTGTGCATCATTAACAATGTGCAAATACAGGTTCACACTTGATTATACATATACACCCTGATAAGGTTTTGTTGTCTTTGGAACAAGTTTCTTAAGATGTGTAGCAGTACCTTTCAATGTCCAGCACCAGGCGCGTTTAGATTATTTGTTCTGTTATTGCTCTTGTCATCTGTAAAACTTACTTTAGCCTTTCTACTAATATTTCCCACATAGGCCTTTCCACACAGGCACTTAGGGGCCCATTAGGATGTAGGGCGGATCACCACCGCCCGCATGGCGGAGGCGATCCACCCTACATCCTTCCCCGCCCGCCACCCATTTACCCCCGCCATATTAGTATGGCGGGGGTACCGCGGTGGACGGGAAGACCGTCCGCCGCTTTTCCGCCTGGTCGACAAGTCGACCGGGTGGAAAAGGGTTTAATATGGTGGCGGTGTCTGCTAGACACCGCCATCCATATTAGCATGTGTGCGGAAACACGCCACCACGGAAAGGCATGCGGAATTCTCTTCCGGGGGCCCCTTGCGGGCCCCCAAGATGTTGGGGGGTGCACATGGGGGGGACCTATGGTACCCCCCTGCATTGTCATGGACATGGTGGCAGGCACCTCGCGGTGCCTGTCACCTTGTGCATGACAATGCACACAGTGCATTCCCAGCATTGTGGCGGGCGGTGCTGTGTGCACCGCCCGCCACAATGCGGGGAATGGAGGATGCTAGGGTGGCGGGCGGACGGAAGTCCGCCCGCCATCCTAATGGGCCTCTTAATTAGTTAGAATTATCTAAAGGCACCTATTGCCTCACATTGGAAGGAACAAAGGCACATTATAAATCTGATACATTTTCTAATCTTGGAAAAGCTATAATTTTGGAAAATATCAAAATTGCCATTAGACGAGGGGATGTGACACATTTTTGGCCCAAAAACTATTTCATTGCATTAAGTGATTGAACACCCTACCACCAATTGGCTTAAATGACAAAATAGAACTTAAATTCTTTATTTACTTTTAATCTTCTTATGGTGTACAGTTATGTTGAATATAATGTCACTGTGATGAAACCAATCCCGACCCCCCTCCCTACTTACCGTGTGTTTATCCTTGAGTCCCAGCTGCCGACTTCAGGAACCACTGGAACACCTGTAGTGGAAGACCAAGAGAAAACCCAATGACACTAAAAAATAACTATCATGTCTTTGGGCAGAGAGGCAGAGTTAATGTCAACCAGAGCAAATCCCGCGACAAAGGAGGAGGGCAAAAAGTCACTGACACATAAAGACCAGAGAGAGGAAAACAGAAACCAAAGACAGAGAAGGCAAAGAGCAGCAAAGCAGGACGTCATTCGGTGCAGTTGACGAGTCGGAGAATGCCACCGACCTGGACTTCTATTTCATAGACAAAGTCAAAAGAAAAAGGTATGACTGGGATTATCCCTCTTGGTGTACGTGACTCGCATTCTATTGCGGCTAGCCTGAAATCATGCCTTGGTCCCAGTAAATCACAAACAAAGACTACTGATTGGAGCTTTACTTTTCCTTGGCACTTTGTGCCTTAAATATTTAAAAATGTCTTTTTTCTTTTCCCTTATTAGATTTTTTTTTGTCATTTTGCTCATTAAATTTATCTCCATTTTCCTAAATTGGTTGTGGGATTTATATTGTGCTGTGTTTTGACCTTCCAATTCAATGTTGACCATATAATTGTTTTATTATGGATACATACTTTTCACCATTCCCTAAGTTAAGTCCATCTGCTCCGTGCCAAAGCTATCAAAGGGTTGGGGCCCAGGTTTACATTTTTGACAATGTGTCTTTCCTTAACAGGTGTCTTGTTTTATTCTTTGTAGTGGACTCCCGTCTATCCCAATTAATAATCCACTTTCTTGCAAGGAGAAACACCAAAAAATGTCCTATTCTGCACTGGGAGTGAAAAAGAGAAACTTGTGGCAAAAAGTCCATAGATTTTCCTTGTAAACCAATTGCCATGTGCCAGGGAAATTCTATGAATATGTTTTTGAAACAAAATTCAAAATAGAAAAAAATTGGGATACATTTGGGATATAGTGAAATTTGTGCCGCCAGTATTATAAAATGTCATCTATGTGGCTGTTCAATGCTATGTCATTCTAAATCCAAAATACTAAGGGGCCCATTAGGATGGCGGGCGGTTCGCTCCCGCTGGCCCGGCAGTAGCCACCGCCGGCCCGGTGGGGGCAATCCGCCTGCCATCCATGCCTGAGTAACCCCCCACCATATCAGGATGGCTGGGGGGTCCGCGGCGGACGGGAAGACCGTCCGCCCCTTTTCCGCCAGTCGACTCGTCGACCGGGCGGAAAACGGGCACAATATGGTGGCAGTGTCTGCAAGACACCGCCATCCATATTGTGATGCAGGCGGTGATTCGCATTTCCATGGCGGCATGCCGCCATGGAAAGGCATGCGGTTCCTTCTGTTGGGGGCCCGTTGCGTGCCCCCAGGGTGATGGGGGGTGGGGGGTGCACATGGGGGGTACCTATGGTGCCCCCCCTCATTGCCATGCACTATGTGGCAGGCACCACGTGGTGCCTGCCATGTAGTGCATGGCAATGCTGTGCACAGTCATTTCACATTGCGAGCGGGTCTGCAGCCAGCAGATCCACCCGCAATGTAAAAGAGCCAAGATGCGCCCGCCAGTGTGGCGGGCCCATCCTAATTCACATGGCGGGACGACCGCAACTTCGGCGGTCGGTCCCTGGCTCCCTTGCGATGGCGGGAATGGGGCCCTCAATCTTTTATATCTAATTCAGTTCTTTGAAATATTTGGAGGCTACAACGACAGGTATAAATTGAACCCCATGTAGTCCATAAAAATAATCACAGTTGCATAGATGTGAAACAAAAAAGGAATATTCCAGGACCGCTGTACCCCTGGATCACTGACAGAATATCGAGTACAAATATATCGTGTTACCAAAATATTGTGACATAAATATCGATGTCAAAAATATCGACCTCCTGTCTTTATAATGGTAAGTACTGAAATATCGAAAAAAAATATCGAAGTACAAAATATCGTTATATGTATAAAAAAATGTAAAATAAATTAAATAATACATTTAACTTAAAAAATATTTTGATTTATTTGTATATTTTAACAATTATAAGTAATAAATGTAACGTAAAAATAAATTAAACATACATATTTAAAATGTAATATATATACATTTTATACATTTACATAAAAATAATTAATAAATCATAATTTTAATTAATTGTAAAATGTTAGAAATATATTAAAATGTATAAATAAATATATATATAAACATACACCTGTAACATCAAAATAAAAAAAATAAAAATTAAATTATAAATAATAGAGAGAGGAGTTGGCCTAATGGCTAGGGCAGTCGACCTCGAATCTGGGGAACTGGGTTCGAGTCTCGGCAATGACGCTGAACATCCTGTGATTCTGGGCAAATCACTTAATCTCCCCGTGCCTAATAAAAATGAATGTGTCCTCATGTAACGCAACTGGTGCTATGTAAAGCGCTCTGATACCCGATACGGGTCAAGTTTGCGCTATATAAAACTCTGTAAAAAAAAATACATTTTAAAAAAATTAAAAAATAAAAATATTAAAATATGTAATTTTTTTTAAACCTAAACTTTACACTACATTGACTGCAACAGTAGGGAAAGTGTTGGATAGCGGAGGAGAAAAAATTACTATTCCCACTCCAGCAAGTGCAACAGTAGGGAAAGTGTTGGATAGCGGAGGGAAATAATTTACTATTCCCACTCCAATAACTGCAAAAGTAGGGAAAGTGTTGGATAGCGGAGGGAATAATTTACTATTCCCACTCCAATAACTGCAACAGTAGGGAAAGTGTTGGATAGCGGAGGGGAATAATTTACTATTCCCACTCCAGCGAGTGCAACAGTAGGGAATGTGTTGGATAGCGTAGGGATAAAAATTACTATTCCTACTCCAGGAAGTGCAACAGTAGGGAAAGTGTTGGATAGCGGAGGTGAATAATTTACTATTCCCACTCCAGCGAGTGCAACAGTAGGGAAAGAGTTGGATAGCGTAGGGGTAAAAAGTACTATTCGCACTCCAGCGAGTGCAACATGAGGGAAAGTGTTGGATAGCGGAAGGGAATAATTTACTATTCCCACTCCTGCAAGTGCAATAGTAGGGAAAGTGTTGGATAGCGGAGGAGAATAATTTACTATTCCCACTCCAATGAGTACAACAGTAGGGAAAGTGTTGGCTAGCGGAGGGGATAAAATTACTATTCCCACTCCAGCGAGTGCAACAGTAGGGAAAGTGTTGGATAGCAGAAGGGAATAATTTACTATTCCCACTCCTGCAAGTGCAACAGTAGGGAAAGTGTTGGATAGCGGAAGAGAATAATTTACTATTCCCACTCCAAGGAGTGCAACAGTATGGAAAGTGTTGGATAGCATAGGGGTAAAAATTACTATTCCCACTCCAGCAAGTGCAACAGTGGGGAAAGTGTTAGATAGCGTAGGGGTAAAAATTACTATTCCCACTCCAGCAAGTGCAACAGTAGGGAAAGTGTTTGATAGCGGAGGGGAATAATTTACTATTCCCACTCCTATGAGTGCAACAGTAGGGAAAGTGTTGGATAGCGTACGGGTAAAAATTACTATTCCCACTCCAGCAAGTGCAACAGTAGGGAAAGTGTTGGATAGCGTAGGGGTAAAAATGACTATTCCCACTCCAGCTAGTGCAACAGTAGGGAAAGTGTTGGATAGCACAGGGGTAAAAATTACTATTCCCACTCCAGCAAGTATAACAGTAGGGAAAGTTTTGGATAGTGTAGGGGTATAAATTACTATTCTCACCATATTACCCTATAAATGCCACCAACAATTTCGTAAAAAATTATACAATTAACATAATTAATTATCAGTTAATTAATTATTTAATAACAATTAACCAACCAAATATAAATAATTATTAATAAATTAATTCACACAATTAACACTATAAATAATAATTAATAATTGTTATGTACAAATTATTATTACATTTATTAAAATTGAATTACTTCCCACCCTACTCCCCTATCAACCCACAACCCATTCCTAAAAAATCACACAATTAACATAATTACCAATTAATTAATAATAATTAATAACAAATTAATAAATAATTAATATTACATTATTTCCCACAGTTAACAATATAAAATATTAAATAAATACATTTTAATTATGAAAAAATATTAATGATTTAATTATAATTAAATTACTTACCACCCTATTTCCCTATAAACCCACAACCCGGTCCTAATAAAATTACACAATTAACATATTTACCAATTCATTAATAATAATTAATACGAATTAATAAATAATTAATAATAAATTATTTCCCACAATTAACAATATAAAATATTAAATAAATAAATATTAATTAGGAAACAATATTAATAATTTAATTATAATTAAATTACTTCCCACCCTATTCCCCTATAAACCCATAACCCGCTACGGAACTAAAACGCAAAATTTAATTAAAATAAAATGAATAACTTAGACAAAAAAATATAGCACATACATTTAAAATACAAACTAAAATACATAACACTAACTAAAAAAACGATATTTTTAACAACTATGGGGCCCATTAGGATGGCGGGCGGACTTTAGTCCACCCGCCATCCTCGCGGTGCTGGGACAGGCCGCCAGACGTGCTAATTAGGATGCGACCGCCACCCTGGCGGTCGCATTCCGCATTCCCAACAGTGCGGCGGGTGCTGCTGTAATAGTTTACTAATCCCACTCCAATAACTGCAACAGTAGGGAAAGTGTTGAATAGCGGAGGGGAATAATTTACTATTCCCACTCCAATAACCAATCAATCAATCAATCAGTGATTTGTTAAAGCACGACTACTCACCCGTAAGGGTCTCAAGGCGCTAGGGTTGGGGGGGGGGTGCAGGTTCCATTCCATCAAGGAGGGGGTCTGTCGAAGAGCCAGGTTTTGCGGTTTCTTGCGAAGATGGATAGCGATGTTGTCTGTCTGAGGTGGAGCAGAAGGGCGTTCCATGCTTTGGCCGCGAGGAAGGAGAAGGAGCGACCTCCTGATCTGGTCTTTCTGGTGCGGGGGACCACGGCGTAGGAGAGCTGGGCTGATCGTAGGGTCCTTTGGGGTGCGTGGAATTTGAGTCGGCTGTTCAGGTATGCTGGTCCGGTGCCGTGGAGGGCCTTGTGTGCGTGGGTGAGCATCTTGAAGGTGATTCTCGCCTCGACGGGGAGCCAGTGGAGTGTGCGCAGGTGCTGGGAGATGTGGCAGTGTTTTGGCAGGTTGAGGACCAGTCTTGCTGTGGCGTTCTGGATGTTCTGTAGCTTGCGGGTGAGGTTTTTGTTTATTCCGGCGCAGTGTGCGTTGCAGTAGTCAAGTCTGCTGGTGAACAGGGCGTGAGTGACGGTCTTTCGGTGTTCGAGGGGAATCCATTTGAAGGTCTTACGAAGGAGGCGGAGGGTGTGGAAGCAGGAAGACGAGACAGAGTTGATCTGGCGGTCCATTTTGAGCTCTGAGTCCAGGATGATTCCCAGGTTGCGTGCGTGGTCTGTGGGGGTTGACGGGTTTCCGAGGGCGGGGGGCCACCAGGTGTTGCTCCAGGCATCGGGGTTTGGGCCCATGATGAGTACTTCTGTTTTGTTGGTGTTTAGTTGTAGGCAGCTGTTTTTCATCCATTTGGCGATGGCTTCCATGCCTTCTCGAAAATTGCGTCTGGCGGTGTTGGGCTCGTTGGATAGGGAGAGGAGGAGTTGGGTGTCATCTGCGTATGACACAATGTTGAGTCCGTAGGTTCTGATGATGGGGGCGAGTGGAGCCATGTAGACTTTGAAGAGCGTCGGGCTGAGGGAGGAGCCCTGGGGGACTCCGCGGGTGGTAGGGGTGGGGTCCGAGAGGAAAGGGGGGAGTCTGACCCGCTGTGTCCTGCCGGAGAGGAAGGAGCAGATCCAGTCGAGGGCCTTGTCCTGGATTCCTGCGTCGTAGAGTCTGCGTATAATGGTGCGGTGGGAGACTGTGTCGAACGCCGCTGAGAGGTCGAGGAGGATGAGGGCTACTGTTTCTCCTTTGTCCAGTAGGGTGCGGATGCCGTCTGTTGTGGCGAGGAGGGCGGTTTCCGTACTGTGGTTTTTTCTGAGGCGGGATTGGGAGGAGTCGAGGATGTTGTGTTCTTCAATGAATTTGGCGAGTTGGCTGTTTATGGCTTTCTCAATGACTTTCTCTGGGAACGGGAGCAGGGAGATGGGTCTGTAGTTTTTGAGGTTGGTGGGGTCCGCTGAGGGTTTCTTTAGGAGGGGGTTGACCTCAGCGTGTTTCCAGTCATCGGTGAATGAGGCGGTCTCCAGGGAGTGGTTGATGGTGTGGCGGAGCATGGGTGCGATGGTGTCGGCAGCTCTGTTGGAGATGTGGTGGGGGCAGGGGGCCGTGGGGGCACCTGAGTGGATTGACTTCTGTCTCTTCAGTGTGTCTTCGGTGGTGAGGGCTGTCCAGTCGTCAATCGCTGGTTTCTGGGTGTCGGGGTGGTTGGTGAGGGTTCAGTGTGTTGGTTGTCTTCGTCGAAGTTGTCGTATATGCTCTTGATTTTGTGGTGGAAAAAGGTGCTGAGTTTGTCGCAGAGGTCTTGTGAGGGAGGGATGTCGGTAGACTCGCTGGTGGGTTGGGTGAACTCCTTGATGATGCTGAAGAGTTCCTTGCTGTTGTGCGCGTGGGTGGAGATTCTGTCTTCAATCGCTTTTTTCCTCGTTTCTCTGATGAGTTGATGGTGGGCGTTGGTGGCGGCTCTGAAGTTGTTGTGGGCTTCTGTGGATTTGGTGTTCCTCCAGGCCCTTTCGAGGCGGCGGCAAGTGCGTCTGGACTCTCGAAGTTCGGTGGTAAACCATCTGGCTTTCTTGGTGCGGGTATTGTTGTTTTTCTTGAGGGGGGCTATGGTGTTGGTGCTGTCCGAGATCCATCTATGCAGGGTTTGGGCTGCATTGTTGGGGTCGTTGTTTTCCGCAATGGTTGGGGTGGAGTTGTTGAGTGAGGAGGTGAGCTGGTCGTCGGTAATTTTGGTCCAGTTTTTTCATGGGAGCAGGTGCTGGTGTCTGTGGATGGTGGGTGTTCTGAAGGTGAAGTGGAAGCAACGATGGTCGGTCCATGGGAGTTCTGTGGTGTGGCTGAAGGTGATGTAGTTTCCTGTAGTGAAGAGGGGGGTCGAGGGTGTGTCCTGCTGAGTGCATGGGCTCGGTCACGATCTGGCGGAGTCCAATGTTGTGGAGGTTGTCCAGGAAGGATGTGGTGTTGGGGTCCAGTTGGTTGTCGAGGTGGAAGTTGAGGTCTCCCAGCAGGGTGTAGTTGGTGGATGCGATGGCCTGCAGGGAGATAATGTCAGTGATGGAGTTGGCGAAGGATTCGCGGGGTCCAGGGGGTCGGTAGATGAGGGTTCCTCGGAGGGTGGCGGTGGGGCTGGCCAGTATCTTGAAGTTAAGGTGTTCCATCAGTTCTGTGGGCTCGTCGGGGAGTTTCCTCAGGCGGAGGCTGGATTTGTGGACGATGGCGATTCCTCCTCCCGGGCGGGTGGGGCGGTCCTTCCTGGAGATCTTGTGTCCTTGGGGGATGGCGATGGCGATGTCCGGTCCCGAGGTGGTGTTGGTACAGGTTTCGGTGAAGAACGCTACGTCCGGGGTGGTGCTGTCGAGGAGGTCCCAGATTTCGGTGGCGTGTTTGTGGAGGGATCAGACGTTGAGGAGGATGCATTGCAGGGTCTTCGGTTCGGTTGTGTTCTTGTGGGCGGGTTGTGCTGGATCCGTGTTCTTGGCGGTGCTGCAGGTGTGCCGGCAGCGGTGACAGCTGAAGGGTCCGTGGGTGTCGGCTGGTGATGCTAGCCTGGGTTGAGTGCGTGGAGTGCTGCTGGGTCGTAGCGTTGGCGGGGCGGAGGTCCAGGGTTCCTGGCAATGGCCGCGGTCGGGTTGCAGACGGGCGCAGACGGGCTTGCCTTTGGCGCACCTTTGGCACGCCAGCGGAGCGGCCGCCATTAAGTAGGGGTCGGGGAGGGCTGGACAGCTGGGAGGTGGGGAGGGGAGCTGTATTGGGCCGGTCGCGCTGGGGGGGAGGGGCCACGGGGGCAGCAGCGGCGGGGAAAGGTAAAGGGAGGAAATAAGGGATAAAGAAAAAAGGGAAAATAAGCAGAAATAAGGCACAAAAGAGCAGAGATGCAGAAAAGTGCAGAAAGGTGAAAGATAAAAGAGGGTAGAAAAACGAGTGAAAGAGCACAGCGAGAGGAAGGGAAAATAAGCAGAAATAAGGCACAAAAGAGCAGAGATTCAGAAAAGTACAGAAAGGTGAAAGATAAAAGAGGGTACAAAAACGAGTGAGAACGAGTGAAAGAGCAGAGCGAGAGGAAGGGAAAATAAGCAGAAATAAGGCAAAAAAAGAGCAGAGATGCAGAAAAGTGCAGAAAGGTGAAAGATAAAAAAGGGTAGAAAAACAAGTGAAAGAGCAGAGCGAGAGGAAGGAGACAGAGGTCCACTGGACCACCAGGGATGAGGCGCAGGGAAACCTGCGGGTGGAGGAGGGCCTCGATCACCAACACTCGAGAGTGCAGGGGCAGTGGCAGGCATCACTTAATGGTGGAGCTGCGAGGGTGGGAGAGCAATTTCACTGACAATGAGTCAGTGGTCTTTTTTTTTTTTTTTGTCCTCATTCACCTTTAACCCTCTTGAAAAGAGCCCAACCGCCTTTCGTAGTCCTTCTGAACAAGTTCAGGAGACTTTGATAGATCAAAAAGTCAAACCAGGATACGCTCAATAGACGGGAGGGACCTCAAAGGGTAAGAGTAGGTTTTTTTTTTTTACTCCACCTCGGTCTTAATAGACCTGACGGACCATATCGGAAAACCTGGGGAAGCCAAGCTGAGGTCCAAGGAGTAACCAAAAAAGGCATAATCATAGGACCCGGGAAAAAAAAAAAAAAAAGAAAGAAACCAAAGAAAAACCCGGGCTCACTATCTCCACTGTGTCAATAAGTCCCAGAAGGCGATCTTATTCTTCCTGCAGGATCTGGCCATGTCCACCTTGGATACTTCGTATAGCGAGGTCAGCCAATCTGAATGGGATGGTGAAACTGAATCCACCCAATGCTTGCATATTTGTCTCCTTGCCATTAGAATTGCATAAAACAGTAGAGATCTTGCGGGCCCCGTAATGTGATCATTGAGGCCGAAGATGATTAGCGGGAGACTGATGTCCAATGCTATCTTCAGGATGGACTCAAGAGTCTTCTTCACATTTTCCCAGAAGGAGCAAATACCGGGGCAATCCATAAACATATGCACATCTGATGCTTCAGGGAGCCCACATTTGTTACAAACTTTCCCTATCTGGAATTTCGATAGCTTAAGTGGGGAAAGGTACGCTCTATGAGCCGTGAACAGATGGTTTCGCTTCAACCAGGCAGGTTTAACTATTCTGTGCAGGATACTAAATGAATCCATCCAAACTGAATCACACTGAACCTCCATCAACTCTCCCCATAGCTCTTCTGGAAGTTTAAAATCACCATCGAATTCCTCCTCTATTGCCCAGTACCAGACTGAGACCTCCTTTTTACCCACCGGCCTCACCACTAGTTGTTCTTCCAAGTTACTGATCTTCCCAAAAACTAAATTATGGCTACTCTGGGCCTGGACCCAGCTTTTAATCTGAATGTACTTGAATCTGGAAAGGCCAGACCCCACTCTCTCACGAAGATCTTCCCAGGAGAGTAGGGAATCCCCATTCATCAAATCCCCCCACGTTGTAATCCCAGAATCCCTCACTGGTTTAATCAAACAGCATGCGGGTGTGCCTGGGGAGTCCCACAGTGGTGCCAATCTGGAAAAATAACTGAGCCCCATTTTCCTTCTTATTGTAGTCCAGAATTTTACCATCGAATAGAGGACCTTCAATGTAACTTTTAAAAAAAAATTTTGATCGCCAAATTTGAACATAAACCCTTCTTCCGGCAACCCTGCCCCCCTTAACATAGCCCTGAACATCTCGCCTCCCGCCGTGCTGGTGGGCATTTTCAGCAACATCCTTGAATGTGAGAGCTGAAATGCCCAAGCATAGTATTGCAAGTCGGGTAACGCCAAACCCCCTTTATCCCTCCTCCGCCTAAGCTTCTTCCAAGCCAGCCTTATTGATCTATACTGCCAAATAAAAGAATTTATCTCACGTTGGCATTTCTCTATCTGTTGTTTGTCAAAATACAGCGGGATGGTGTTAAAGAGAAAAGTAATCTTGGGCAAGATTGACATTTTCACCAAATTATTCCTCCCCAAGATAGATAAGGGGAGGTGAACCCAGGATTTCATCTGATTTTGACAGTCCTTAAAGATGCGATCGAGATTGTATTCTGGGATTTTGCCTACCTCCTGTAAAATTGTAATCCCCAAATACCGCATAGTAGAACCAGTTTGGAGTTGTGTATCTTTTATATTCCATGCCATAATTTCGGTTTTACTGGCATTAATTTCGTAACCCGAGATTTGGCCAAATTCCTCCGCACGTTTAATGACTGTAGGAAAGGCTGAATCCAGGTCAGCTGCTAGGATAAGGATGTCATCTGCATACAGGGCCACCCGCCTCTCCCACTCTCCAAATTTAAAAGAAGTAATGTTATTATCTTCCCTAAGTACCTGTGCAAATGGTTCAATATACAGGTTAAAAAGCAGCGGAGAGAGCGGGCAGCCCTGTCTCGTCCCTCTGGTGATTTTAAATATGTCAGTCAACATTCCATTAACTAACAATCTAGCTGTTGGGGCCTTATATAGCAATCTTATAGCCCGGCAAAATTTGTCCCCCAAATTAAATCTTTTCATTACCTCAGACAAGTATGCCCAATTTACTCTGTCGAAAGCTTTAGTTGCGTCGAGGGTTAAAACTGCCAGAGGGAGTGTAAAAGTAGAAGCAATATCTATTGCCCCTACTAAATCATAAGTAAGATCTGCTAATTGGCGCCCTTTAACAAAGCCCTTTTGATCTAGATGAATAATATTATCGACCACCCCCCCCAGCCTATTTGACAATATAGCCGCAAAAAATTTATAATCATTATTGAGGAGTGAAATTGGGCGATAAGACCCACAATTAATCTGATCTTTACCAGGCTTCAAAATCAGTACAACCGCAGCGTCACTCCACGAACTAGGTGGATTTTCTCCCTTCAAAAGTATGCCGTTATAAACTTTAGCAAGTACTGGAATGATACTTTCTTTAAGGGAACGATATATCTCCCCCGGAAGCCCATCTGGGCCGGCTGCCTTCCCTCTTTTAGACTGGTCAATTACCCTTCTCACTTCCTCTTCTGTTATTTCTTTATCTAGATCTAATTTTTGATCATCCGAGATAGTCGGTAGAGTGACCTTCTCCAACCACCTTCTTCTCTTATCGGTATCATCAGTGATTGATTCTTTATATATTTCTTGAAAAAAATCACGAAAAGCCATCCCAATATCTAGGCTGGAGGAGCGAGATAACAGCTCCTCTCCTACCTTAATCTCTTTTATATGATTACGGATCTGGTCTGATTTTACTTTCCAGGCAAGTAATTTCCCAGCCCCTTCGCCAAATTCAAAATGTGATATTTTACTTGCCTCCCATCTACGAGAGATTCTCTCTTGGAGGATAGCCTCCAACTGTTTTTTAAGCAAGTCTATTTTTTCCAGCTGTTCTTCTGACTCAATTCCTATTTGAGTATTCAGATTATTCTCTATTTCCTTCATTTCTGCCTCTAGACCCATAATAGTTTCTCTAAATTTCCGTTTTCTGAAGGTAGCTCTGTTGGTAATACAGCCTCTCCAGTAAGCTTTCAGAGAATCCCAGACAACAGAAATACTGGAAGTATCTAAATTCACTTCCAGAAAATATCTAGTCTCAAAAAGGAGAAAGTTAACTTCGTCTTCCTCCAACAAAATAGTTCGATCGAAAGACCAAGATCTGACCTGCTGCTGCTGTATAAAATTTAAGTTTAATAGAATTGCCGAATGGTCTGAGAGATGTGACGGCAAGTATTCAATATCTTTCACTAGATCCTTAAGATTGTAACTAATCAAGGCATAATCGATTCTATACTTATGTTTATATTTCAAGTTTCTAAAAGAAACTCCCAGTTGACCCCCCGCCCGTTCCCTCCATATATCAGAAAGGCCAATCTGATTCATAATTGTCAAAAGCAGCTGCCGAGATTTAGAAGGGACTACCGCCCTTGAATTTGGCGATTTATCAAGCTTAGGGTTCAACACTATGTTAAAATCACCCATCCAAATAACAAGTTCTGGGCAGTCTGTGAGGTGACGGCGAATAATATTTAAACAGGAGGGATCATCCCGATTCGGACCGTAGTAACCCACTAAACAAAGAAATACTCCTCCTAAAGATATCCTCAAAATGAGCCATCTACCACTTTGATCTTCCCTATAGCCCAATAGCTGGGCTTTAGCTTGTTTTTTAAATAGAAACAGCACCCCTCTAATATTTGCCGTCTGATCAGTACAAATAAAAAGATCTACCCATTTCTGATTTTTTAAGATTTCTTTGATCTCCAGTTTCAAAAGATGAGTTTCCTGGATGGCAATGACCTGCGCCGGAGAGTCTTGTAGATATTGTAAAATTCTAGCTCTTCTACTCTTCGTACGCAGGCCATTGACATTCCAGGACATAAACTGGAGTGAGTTCATGGTGGTTCTTCCTTCACTTCCACAACAGAGCTGCAGGTCAAGCGGCTCCAGCCACCTATTTCTAGCCCTCTCTGAACCCACACGGCCTCCAAGATTTCTTCTCTGAGCATCTTGCTAGACTTTTGGCCTAAATAATACTGACAAGGTATTGGTAAATGAGGAATTTTTACCTTTAAGCCCCCCGTGCCCCCCACCCTCCAAACCCCACCCGCCTTTTGGGAAACCCATCCCTAATTCCTCTGGCCTGATGGATGACCAGGTTTACGTCCTACAGCCGCTCTACCCTCCCCTAACCTCTAAAATAAGTTGTGTCTGTTGTGTCTGTGGCGATGTAATAAAAAAAAAAAAAAAAAAAAAGAGCCCATACCCACACACCTTATTGTATATTGTGTATTGTATATTCAGATAAACTTTCCCCCTACATCTTTTCTTTTTTTTTTTTTCCTTCCTCTTTTCTTTTTTCCTCCTTTCCTTCCTTCCCACCTTCCCTCTCTCCCCCTCTTCTTCCCTCCCTTTGTTTTATATCTTTATTTTTTTTTTATTTTACCTTTTCTCATGTTTCGGTTACCAATGAGTCAGTGGTCTTGCTCGCCTGTCCCCGCATCAGCCGTGATTAAATAGGGGTCGGGAGGGCTGGCCAGCTGGGAGGCGGGAGCGGGAAGGGGAGCTGGATTGGGCCGGTCGCGCTGGGGGGGCGGCGCCGCGGGGGCAGCAGCGGCAGGGAAAGGTAAAGGGAGGAAATAAGGGATAAAGAAAAAAGGGAAAATAAGCAGAAATAAGGCACAAAAGAGCAAAGATGCAGAAAAGTGTAGAAAGGTGAACGATAAAAGAGGGTAGAAAAACGAGTGAAAACGAGAGGAAGGGAAAATAAGCAGAAATAAGGCACAAAAGGGCAGAGATGCAGAAAAGTGCAGAAAGGTGAAAGATAAAAGAGGGTAGAAAAACGAGTGAAAACGAGTGAAAGAGCAGAGAGAGAGGAAGGGAAAATAAGCAGAAATAAGGCACAAAAGAGCAGAGATGCAGAAAAGTGCAGAAAAGTGAGAGGAAAAAAGGGTAGGAAAACGAGTGAAAACGAGTGAAAGAGCAGAGCGAGAGGAAGGAGACAGAGGTCCACTGGACCACCAGGGATGAGGCGCAGAGAAACCTGTGGGTGGAGGAGGGCCTCGATCACCAACACTCGAGAGTGCAGGGGCAGCAGCAGGCCTCACTTAATGGTGGAGCTGCGAGGGTGGGAGAGCAATTTCACTGACAATGAGTCTGCAACAGTAGGGAAAGTGTTGGATAGCGGAGGGGAATCATTTACTATTCCCACTCCAGCGAGTGCAACAGTAGAGAAAGTGTTGGATAGCGTAGGGATAACAATTTGTATTCCTACTCCAGCAAGTGCAACAGTAGGGATAGTGTTGGATAGCAGAGGTGAATAATTTACTATTCCCACTCCAGCGAGTGCAACAGTAGTGAAAGTGTTGGATAGCGTAGTGGTAAAACTTACTATTCCACCTCCAGCGAGTGCAACAGTAGGGAAAATGTTGGATAGCGGAAGGGAATCATTTACTATTCCCACTCCAGCAAGTGCAACAGTAGGGAAAGTGTTGGATAGCGGAGGAGAATAATTTGCTATTCCCACTCCAGCAAGTACAACAGTAGGGAAAGTGGTGGATAGCGGAGGGGATAAAATTACTATTTCCACTGCAAAGAGTGCAACAGTAGGGAAAGTTTTGGATAGCGTAGGGGTAAAAATTACTATTCCCACTCCAGCAAGTGCAACAGTAGGGAAAGTGTTGGATAGCGTAGGGGTAAAAATTACTATTCCCACTCCAGCGAGTGCAACAGTAGGGAAAGTGTTGGATAGCAGAAGGGAATAATTTACTATTCCCACTCCAGCAAGTGCAACAGTAGGGAAAGTGTTCGCTAGCGGAGGGGAATAATTTACTATTCCCACTTTAATGAGTGCAACAGTAGGGAAAGTGTTGGATACCGGAGGGGAATAATTTACTATTCCCACTACAGCGAGTGCAACAGTAGGGAAAGTGTTGGATAGCATGGGGTAAAAATTACTATTCCCACCATGTTACCCTATAAATGCCACCAATAATTTCGTAAAGAATTATACAATAAACATAATTAATTCAATAACAATTAACATTCAAAATATAAATAATTAATAATAAATTAATCCACACAATTAACACTATAAAATAATAATTAATAATTTATATATAAAAATTCTTAAATTAATTAAAATTAAATTACTTCCCACCCTACTCCCCTATCAACCCACAACCCACTCCTAAAAAAATCATACAATTAACATAATTACCAATTAATTAATAATAATTAATAACAAATTAATACATAATTAATATTAAATTTTTCCCACAATTAACAATATAAAATATTAAATAAATAAATATTAATTATGGGAAAATATTAATAATGTGATTATAATTAAATTACTTCCCACCCTATTCCCCTATAAACCCACAACCTGCTCCTAAAAAAATGACACAATTAACATATTTACCAATTAATTAATCAATAAAAACTAACAGCCAAATATTAATTAATTAATAATAAATTAATTACCATAATTAACACTATAAAATCAAAATTAAATAAATACTAATAAATAAAAATTAAAATTCAATTTATTATAATTAAATTACTTCCCACCCTATTCCCCTATAAACCCATAACCCGCTACGGAACTAAAACGCAAAATTTAATTAAAATAAAATCAATAACTTCTAAAAATGTAACACATACATAAAAAAAAAATGCAATACTTAGACAAAAAAATGTAGCACATACATTTAAAATACATAATAAAATACATAACACTAACTAACAAACGATATTTTTAACAACTATGGGGCCTATTAGGATGGCGGGCGGACTTTCGTCCGCCCGCCACCTAGCGGTGCTGGGACCGGCCGCCAGTGGCGCGGCGGTACCGCACCGGCGATTAGGATGCCACCGCCACCGTGGCAGTGGCATCCTCCATTCCCAGCATTGTGGTGGGCGGTGCTCACAGCACCGCCCGCCACAATGCTGGGAATGCACTGTGTGCATTGTCATGCACAAGGTGACAGGCACCACGAGGTGCCTGCCACCATGTCCATGACAATGCAGGGGGGTACCATAGGTACCCCCCATGTGCAACCCCACCCCCCAATACCCTGGGGGCCCGCAACAGGTCCCCGAAAGCAAACTCCGCCTGGCTTTCCATGGCGGGGTCTCCGCCATGGAAAGTCCTGCACCACTGCCCATTCTAATATGGATGGCGGTGTCTAGCAGGCACCGCCATCATATCCAGCCCCTTTTCCGCACGGTCGACTGGTCGACTGGCGGAAAACCGGCGGACGGTCTTTCCGTCCGCCTGGGTCCCCACCACCATACTAATATGGTGGTGGGGAAATGTTAGGCGGGCGGTGGAAAATAGCGGTTGGATCGCCACCGCCATACGGGCGGTGGCGATCCGTCCGCTATCCTAATTACCCCCTATATTTTTGCAAACTATATTAATAACTTCGATATTTTGGAAAACTATATTTCTTACCTTAAACTCGATATTCTTGACCACGATATTCTGGCAGTCGATATTTCTGTATCACGATATTTTGCACTCGATATTAGTGCAAGTCGACATTTCCTACTCAATATTCTGACTGTTTACCGAGTCCTACCTCTGCAATAGGATACCACTGGGCTACCTTATTGCATTTTGTAAGTGTTGCTTTTGATTGGCAGCAGCTAGAAATATCATGTTTGGACTTAAATGAGTTGTAATTTAAAATCATTTTTAGTGGTAACGTTGGATTGCAGATTATAATTTTGAAAATGCCTCTTTTAGAAAGTTGATCTTTTCCTGCCCTAAACTTTCTGAGGCCTTCTAGGAGTTTCTAGCTGCCTGGACCTGTGAATTGCTCCCCCATCAGGATGCATTTTGAGCCTGGACAGTGAACAGTAGTACCTGGGTGTGGCTGGGAGAGGGCCGTCCTGCAGGTTCCCTGCCCCACTTACATTTCAAAGGGCTGCCTCCAGTACACTCACAAAGGAACATGACACTAGCCTTTTGTCCCCCTAGATCTCTTGGACCCTGGTCAGGGGAAGAAAGGGGAAGGAAGGAAAGTTTCCAGAAGCAGATGTGGGGCTGGACTAGAAGTTTCCCCCACTTCAAAGGGTGGCACTAAGTATAACTATTGGACCTCCAAACACAGTCATCAGTTCACTCCTTGAGCTGCAAAGGACCCACAAAAGGACTGTCTTGTACTTCAGAGGACTACCCAGCTGCTTGAAGTCTCCTTTGTACCTCAGAGGTCTGCCCTGCTGCTGCCAGAGGACTGCCCTGTTGCTTGAAGCCTGCCTTGTGCCCTAAGAGGGCTGCCCTGCTGCTTGAGTTGTGCCCTGCTGCTTGATTCCAGAACTACCAGAGTGACTTCAAGGATCAGTTGGCTGACCTTCTGTTCTGAGCGACAGGGACAAACAATCTCCAAAAGCTTCCCTGCAACTGCCCAGCTGACTTGTTGCAACTGGCACTACCTGGAACTGCAACTGGACTTGCAACTCAACCTTCCTGGATCTGCAACTGGACCTGTCTGAGCCCTGTTGGCCTTTGCTGGAGTGATACCTAACACCCAAGAGGTGCTTTCCCAGGTCCTGGGCCCTTGGCTGGCATCAATTGAGCTACTCCTGTGAAATCTTGAAGTTTTGAACCTTGCGCACCAGACTTTGACAATGTAACTTTTTCAGTGGGACTAAGCTGGTTCCTATATGCTGCCCGCACTCCATCATGGTCGGTCTGAACTTGTAACTGCTCACAGAACTTGTGGCTACCTACACTAAGCATTTTCTGCTTCTTGGATCAATTTTTACTTAAACCTTAAAATTTGCAGATCTCTTGTTCTACTTATTGGATTTCTGTTGTTTTGGTCTTTTTTCTAAATTGGTTTGCGATTTCTCTTGTGTTGTGTTTTTACTTTATTACTGTCTGTGTGCTGCAAAAACACTCAGCAGTACCTCTAAGTTAAGTCTGACTGCTTTTGTGCCAAGCTATAAGAGGGTTAAGCTCAGGTTAATTTAGTGATGTTTGTGGTTCACCCTGACAAGGATTGTGGTTGTTGCTTGAGAAGGGTTTTCACACCCCTCAATCAAAACCCAATTTTTTACATTGGTGCTCAGTGGTGGGATGCAGTGCTTGCGTTTGTGCAGTACCACTCAGTGATTTTATGTAACACTAAAATCCCATGTAAATAACTTGATACCAGATTCAAACTTTATTTCAATTCTCTTTGACTGGTTTCCATTGCTTTTTCCAAATTCACTTCTAGTTATCCCTGACTGTGCATCTGTGACTCTGCCTGCTAGAAACATGGTGTTTATGTTCAACAACCTGGAGAGCTATACTATGGCTGAGTGCAAAGGATTCTGCAGGGGGTTTCCAGGAAACAACAACTTCAAGAAGCAGGAGTTCCAGAAGGTCTTAAGGGCCTGGGAGAATTTCACACCAGTTACAGTTTACAGCACAGTAGGATGAGGACATGGACTTTGAGGAAAGAAAGGAGAAGGAAACGGAAGGGGACTTTGAGAAGGTAACTTTTTGAGCAGGACTAAACTGGTCCCTGAATCTGGCCCACACTCCATTGTGGTCAGCCTGAACTTGTAATGTTTTCCTGGTCTAGCATGACCCGATATCCACAGTTAGAGCTTTCTGCTTCTTGGCGCTACATGTACTTAACCTTTTAAAAATGCATATCTCTGGTTCTACTTATTGGATTTTTGTCATTTTGGTCACGTTTTATTTATTAGATTTTGCTCTATATTTATAAATTGGTTTGGGATTTTTCTTGTTTAGTGATTTTTGTGGTTCACTCAAACAAGTATTGTGGTTGTTACTTGAGGGGGCGTTTTCACCACTGTTAGAAATGGGATTCCTGGTTGGCTGATGTATGCACCAAGGCCAGGCAAGAACCACCACTCTAGTCAGGGTAAGCTAGATCTACACTATAAGATAACCTGTGTTTACCCTCTGGTAGCTTGGCACAGAAGAGTCAGGCTTATCTAAAGAGGCAATGTGCAAAGTATTTGTGCAATTCACACACACAGTAACACAATGAATACACCACAAAAAGACTCCACACAGATTTAAAAAAATAGAGCATATTCATCCGAGCAAAATAAGACCAGAACAACAACAATCCAATCAGTAGAAGCTGAGATATGACTTTTTGAAAATTAAATGCAAAAACAATGCTTAGAAGTCACTAGCGGTCAAAAGGTTACTTGAGGTCATGAGGGGCCAGTGCAAATCCAAAGTTCAGGCTGACCCCGACAGATGTCAGGCCGGCTACAGGACCCACGCAGGCCCGCTGAGAAAGTACCTTGGATGGAGCGAATCGTCGATGCTGAGGGCACAATGTGTCAATCTTTTCCATGCAGTCAGGTCGCTGCTTCGTCGTTGAGCTTCGCTAAGGTGATGGCAATGTGTTGTCGTCGAGCCGCGCAGAGTGTCGTCGTCAAGCTGCGCAGGCTGTATAACTGCTGTAATCGAAAAGCCTCTGTGTCGACATTGAAGGGCGATGGGTTGGTTCCGATCGGCTCAAAGGTGACGATGCATCAGTTTTGTAGCAAAACAGCTGCAGAACCCAGTTCTGAGGCCCAGAACTTTGAGAGGGCACCTTAGGCAAGGGTAGGACTAACAGTAGGCAGAGTCCATCAGCACCATCAGAATTCCAGGAAGTCTTTTGTGAACCTGAGACTTCAGAAAACTGGAGGCAAGTCAGAAGCCCTTGGAGATCACTTGGAGGGAAGGCAGAGTCCAGCTCTCCTTCAGCATAGTCAGGGAGCAGCAGGCAGCAGGGCAACAAGCATAAAAACAGTCCATCCAGATAAGCAGTCCAGTTGAGTCCTTTAAGTAGCACAGCAGTCCTTCTGACAGAGGTTCAGTTCAAGATCCAGAAGTGTCTGATTTTAGGGTGTCAGAGACCCAGTATATACACCGAAAAGGGTTATTGATGTTGGGGGTGAATTCAAAGCACTTTCTTAAATGCACAAGGATTCCTTTCAACCCTGTCCTGTCTCCTGTCTGTGGGAAGAAAATCAGTGCTTTGTGTGTGGACAGGACACTACCTTTTGTAATGTAAGTGTCAGTCCCTCCCATTCCTCCCTGGCCAGGAAGACCCATCAGAATACAGATTAATGCAGATGAGTACTCAGAATGCAGATGAGCCTCACCTTCCTCTGTTTGTGACTGTCTAGCGAGAATGCACAAAAAATAGCTGACATGTTTTGGAGACAGGCTGTAAGGCATAAAAGAGCTAAGAGCAAAGAAATGTCCACTTTCGAAAGTGGCATTTCTAAAATAGTAATGCTGAATCCAACTTCACAATTAAGGAGGACTTATCATTACCATTCCAGAGTTATGAAACATGAAAAAGCTGCTCCTCTCTGATCAGGAATTACAGCTTGTAGGAAGCTGGCTCTCCATATAGTGCACCAAAACGGGGTACACTGTGAAGAGAGTCCAGGCATCCCTTATTGGCTTACAGAGACTCAAGTAACAAACCCAAATGCTCTCTTTTGTGGTAGTCTGGGTGAGCAGTTTAGGCTTATCAGAGGGTATTGCTAAGCCTTTGCTGCACTCACAGAGGCAATAAATGAGACACACACTCAAGAATAAATCTGAGACCAATTTAGATAAATAACACATATTTTTATATAAAAGTTGGTTTCAAGTAAGTACTCTTTGAGATATTGATTTTTACAGGTAAGTAAAATGTTCGCTTAAATGCGTCTTTATGCAGCAATACGTTCCTATGTGGAAAAATGTATATACTGCATACAGGTGCTTGCAATAGATTTCCGGGGGTCCCCTGCAGAACTTAATGTGGTAGCAGTCGAAGGTCCAAAGAACCACTGGTAGTTAGGCTTTACCTGCCCTTGAGCGTCTGGGTGAAGAGGTGCTGGTTGGGTTGGTAGCTTTGCATGTTACATCAAAAGAGAGAGGGGAGCTACCTAGAAACGGGCTGCTGAGGGGGACTTGGGGATAAGTACGTGAGCTCCCAACAGGGGCTCAGTTTATGAAGGCCCTGGGAGCAAGACTACCTCTTCCTGAGCGACTGCTGCATCGGTGGAACCAGGGGCAGCAGAATGTTAGACTGGACTTTGCTGTTTGGGGCCTGCAGGCTGCAGTGGAGTAGCTCCTGTACTCCAAGGGAGATTGCTGGCAATTTGCGTAGTGCTGGCAGCCCACCAGGGTTCTTGGCAGATGCACAGGGGCAGGATGAGTCGGTTTGTCGTGATTATCAGGACAGGTGCAGGAGGGCAGGATCTGGTGACAAAAAGTCCACAGCTGGTCCTTAGTTCTTGCTTTCTTTGCCCTCTTCTTCTTGTGCCCATCAAATCTGAGTTCCTGGTGTCAGGGGTGCCACCTAAATTCTCAATTTAGGTGTGTTAAGGGGAGTTTAATGTAGTAGCCAATGGGCTACTTACCTTTGGGGTTTTTACACCCCCTATATGACCACTTCCTGTGGGGAGTGGGCACAACCCTGACCAAGTGTATCTACTTTTACCAAAAGCCAAGATGGTGGAATTCTATTTTTCGTGTTTCCTTCAGGTAGCCCACCATAGGGGGTGACGTTTGTCTAGGGGAAGCCAGGGTCACATATCAAAGGCAGTAGAGGCCTTTGAAGCCTCCTGCCTTGATATGCTGATTACTAGCCTTGAAGGAGGTGACAACACTTCCGGTCAGAGCAGGTGCTGTTTCCGACATCAGAGAGCATGAGCTCTCACCTGCAGGGGATCAGAAACCTGTCTGTGGTGGCAGGTTGGTCTACACCAGTCAGCCTGTACACTAAGGGTTAGTAGGTTTTCATGGGGAACCTTTAAGGTGCATGTTTTAATAAATCCACTACTGGCATTGATACAGATATATTAAGACAAGGTGTTTGATACCAAACACCATAGGTTTCAGTGAATCCATTATGTAGCTGGGGAACTCATAATGACCATTGCCCAGGACATGTACTCAAGATGGCTTTCCAGTTCACTTGTACTATCTAGCAATTGGACTGGAAGTAAGGGGGCATATCTGCTCATGGAGATATGTCCTCACATGTTATATAATGTACCCTGCTTTAGGGCTGTAAGGCCAGCTGTAGGGGTGACTTACAAATATTGCAAATATTGCATGTCGTGTCAGTGGGCATGGCACACAGGGTGTGTGCCATGTCCTGTTTTCACTTTTGTCCGCACCATTTTATGCAGCCTGCAATGGCAGTCTGCATTAGTTTGGTGGTGGGTCCCTTAAGGTGACACAATACGTGTTGCAACCCTTAGGGACCATGTTTAGTACCCATGCTCTAGGTACCAGGGGTACTGTTTACTAGGGACTTACAGGGGTGCTAAAGAGCTGGCCAATTGCACAGTTACCTTGTTTTAGGGAAATAAAACTGGCACTGGGACCTTGTTAGGAGGAACCCAGGGCACTTCAGTCAAATGCGCATCAAATACCAGCCAAAAAAAGGGGGTGACCATCTCAACAAAGGCACTTCCCTACACAATCCCCCCCCCTGAAATTAAAGAGGATGAGACTAACCTTTCCCAAGAGAGTCTTCATTGTCTAAGTGGAAAAACCTGGAAAGGCCATCTCACTCAGAAGGAAGATCCTTTTCTTACCTGGCTTCCCTTTGGTGGAATAAGCTCCCATTTCATATACGTCAATATGCAGACCATTTTAAATTCAGGAATCTTCTTGAAAACATTATTATTCCAGGCCTAATCATTCTTTGCTCATTTTTGCTGTGTTGCACTGAGATACCCCTTCTGAGGTGATTTGTGCGCATTATAAATTGAATTAACATAACATCTGCATTGGCATGGTCAGTCCCAGATCTGTGTTCCACTGTAGAATTCATTCCCTCTAGGGAGACAGACCTCCTCAACAGTTTGGGGTTTTTACATTTCATTTGCATCAGCCATCTGAGAGGCCTGTGGTCAGTTTACACAAGGAAGTGAGTATCAAACAGGTATGGTCTCAGCTTCTTCAGGGACCAAATCACAGTGAAGGCTTCCCTCTCAATGGCACTCCAACGCTGTTCCCTGGGGAGTAACCTCCTGCTTATGAAAGCAACAGGCTGGTCATGGCCATCATCATTGGTCTGGGATAGGACGACTTCTATCCCATGTTCAGAGGCATCGGTCTGCACTATGAACTGCTTGGAGTAATCTGGAGCTTTGAGATTGGGTGCTGAGCACATTGCCTCCTTCAGGGTGTCAAAAGCCTTTTGACAGCTCACTGTCCAGTCTACCTTCTTTGGTTGCTTCTTGGAGGTAAGTTCTGTGAGAGGTGCCACAATGGTACCATACCCCTTCACAAACCTCCTACAGTACCTAGTCAAGCCAAGGAATGCCCTGACTTGTGTTTGGGTTGTTGGAGCTTCCCAGGCCAGAATGGTGTAGATCTTGAACTGTAAACGCTGGACTTGGCCTTCACCTACTTGGTGGGCGAACTGTACCCTGCCCTATCTGGCACTTGCTTGCCTCCTTGGTAGAGAGGCCTGCAACTTGAAGAACTTGAAGGACCTTTCCAAGGTGGATCAGGTGATCCTGGCAAGGGAAACTATAGACAGCAATATCGTCCAGATATGCTGCACTAAAAGTCTCCAACCCAGCAAGGAATTTATTCATCAGTCTTTCGAAGGTGGCAAGGGCATTCTTTAACCCAAATGGCATAACAGTGAACTAAAATGTCCCTCTAGGGTCGAGAATCCTGTCTTTCCTCTTGCTCCTAAAGTCAGACCAATCTGCCTGTACCCTGATGTCAAATCAAAGGTACTGAGAAATTTGACTGCCCCAAATCGGTCAACCAACTCATTAGCTCTTGGTATAGGGTGTGCATCTGTCTAAGTGACAACATTGAGTCCTTTATAGTCCACACAAACCATCAGCTCTAGTTTCCCACTTTTTGAATGAGTCTCGTAGACTAAGACCACTGGGCTAGCCCAGGGACTGTCAAAGGGCTCAATCTCCCCTCACTCCAGCATCCTGCTGACTTCAGCCCAAATGCTCTCCTTAACTCTGCAGATTTTGTTTTTGAAAGGAGTGATGTCTCCGGTATCCACATCATGGGTACACCAGTGTGTCTGATCAGGGGTTAGGGAAAATAACCCAGCATACTGCTCCAGGACATGCATGCAATCTGCTTGCTGTTGGGCAGAGAGGGTGTCTGAGAAGACAACCCCTTCCACTGACCAATCTTTTGGGCTGTAGCAGAGGAGGTCAGGGAGAGGTTCACTCTGCTTCTTGATCCTCATCAGGGACCTTCAGCAAGACCACATCAGCCCTTTCATAGAAAGGTTAAAGGCGGTTTACATGGATGACCCTGTGAGGGCTCCTGCAAGTGTCTAGGTCAACTAGGTAGGTAACCTCACCTTTCCTTTCAAGGATAGGGTAGGGACCACTCCACTTGTCCTGGAGGGCACTAGGTGCCACAAACTCCAACACCCACACCTTCTGCCCTGGTCCACCAGTGCAGCCTTTTGGTCATACCAGAGCTTCTGGAGCTCTTGACTGTCTTCAAGGTTTTCTGTTGCTTTACCAATATACTCAGCCATCCTTAAACGTAGGCCAATCACATAGTCCACAATGTCTTGCTTAGGCTCTTTGAGAGGTCTCTCCCAGCCTTCCTTCACTAGACATATTTGTCCCCTCAGAGGATGACCAAACAGAAGTTCAAAGAGACTAAAGCCCACTCCCTTCTATGGCACCGCTCCGTAGTTGAAAAACAGGCATGGCAAAAGGACATCCCATCTCCTTCTGAGTTTTTAGGGAGTCCCATGAATACACATTTCATGTTCTTTTTGAATCCCTCAACTAGACCATTGGTTTGTGGGTGATATGGGGTAGTAACCTTGTATGTCACTCCACACTCAGCCCATATGGCTTTTAGGTAGCCAAGCATGATGTTTGTACCTCTGTCTGACACCACCTCCCTGCAAACGCCCACTCTAGTAAAGATACTGATGAGGGTTCTGGCAACCGCAGAAGCAATGGCAGTACTTTGGGTAACTGCCTCAGGATACCTGGTGGCATTATCCACTACCACCAGTATAAATCTGTTTCTTGATGCTATTGGAGGGTCAAGGGGACCAAGTATGTCAATCCCTACCCTTTCAAAGGAAGCCCCAACCACTGGAAGTGAAATTAAGGGGGTCTTTGGGTGGTTACCTGTCTTGCCACTGGTTTGACAGGTAATACAGGAGTTGAAAAATCCTTCACCTTCTGGGACATCCCTGGCCAGTAGAAGTGGGTGACTAACCTACTCCAGTTTTTTGTCTGGCCAAGATGCCCAGCTAAGGAGATATCATGTGCTAGAGAGAGTAAGAATTCTCTGTACTGCTGAGGTACTGCCACTCTCATAGTGGCACCAGGTTTGTGGTCTCTGGCCTCCCAATCGGTTCTGTGGGAGCCGCTGACAACTCCCTTTTCCTGGCCAGCAGCTTGCTGTCTCAGGCTCTCAAGAGTGGGGTAGGTTCTCTGTTCCCAGCACAGCTCTTACCTTGAGAGTCCCCCTGGGCCTATGAGCTCTGCTGTGTAAGGCCCAATTTCCAGGGGATCGGTTCCCTCTGGGGCTGACAAGGATTCTCCCTGAAGAGAGGGGGCCTGAGCTTGTGGCTGTTCAGAAGTTGGTTTCCCAGACTTCTTACCTTTTCTCTTGGAGGGTTGGGCCATTCTTCTAGACTCCAACTCCTCTTTTTCACCCTGGGCTTTGCTTTGTGCTCTGTTTTTATGCACACCCATTCAGGTATTCCCAGAATGGCTGCATGGGATGTGAGCTCCACCTTAGCCCATGCTGAAGTATCCAGAAAATTCCCTAGCAGACATTCTACTGGAATTGCTGAGGACACAACCACCTTCTTCTGGCCAGTAACTCCCCCCGCCCCCCATTCTAAGGACACCATAGCCATGGGATGAACCTTAGTCTGGTTATCAGTATTGATGACTGGTTAGGTCTCTCTAGTCAAATACTGCTATGAGGATATCGGTTTCTCAGTCACCATAGTGCCACTTGCACCTCAGTGTTTCCACTCTAACCCTATTAATATGGGGCTGTTGTCTGTATTTTTCCAGATTACTGGGCCAGACAGCCAGAGCAGCTACATTCACTCTCCCCCCCTCTGAGACTAAAGTGGTTTCAATGTGCTCTCTAAACTGATCAGGACATACCAAGGATCCCAACTGGAGACTCACCACCCCAGTGGTAACTGGGGGTGCACTAGAGGAAGCCTTTTTGGTACAGGAAGAATGCCAGGTTCAGTGTGCATTGGCTTCACAGGTAGAACACCAAGCCTTTTTGGGAATTCCATTTCTTAGCCTGGTACCCACCCTCGGATTGTGAAGTGTCTCGGGGCCCACCATCATGAACAGGTTTTTGGGGGCCTTTAGAAAATCTTTAACTTTTTCCTTAGATTGTCACATATTTTTCCCTTGGGAGCAGATTACCAACTCCTTTCTTTTGGTCACTCCTTTCATGAGACTTTTGGACGCCCTAGTCTTGACCCAATGTTCAGCTTTCTTTCCCAACTCCAGGGGAGAAATCAAACCGAGGTCCACCAAGTACTAATGCAACTTTTCAAAAGTTCAGTTACTAAACAGATGCTCTTTCATGATTAAATTATAAAGACCATCATAATCTTGCATCTGACTTCCCTTTAACCAATCACCTAGTAAATCATCCCAGGCCTGACTCGAGCTTTTCTTAGTCTCCCTGAACTTAAATCTATACCCCTCAGTGGTGAGTCTAAAAGCCCTCAATCAAGGTTCCCTTCATGAGGCCCAAGGGGTCAGCATCTGCCTCATTATGTGTCAGGAGTCTATCCCTGCACTTGCCTGAGAACAGCTCCCAGAGTAGAGAGCCCCAATACTTTAGGCAGAGTTTGCTCATCTTACAAGGCTTCACAAAGGCTGTAAAACATTTGGTGATATCATCCCCCTCTACATATTTTGGGACAATCCCTTTGGGGATTTTAGGGTCAAAAGCTTCATCTTTCTCCTTATTTATGACTTTGCTGCCAGGGGTGTAGCTTAGCACCCACTGAAGATGGGGGCCGGCTAACAGAGCTCTGTGGCAGCTGTGAGGTATTTTTTATCATATACCTACAATTTTGTCACCAGACTGGTACATTTAATTTCCAAATGAAGCAGAATACGTTCAGAGCACAACTGCATTCACAGGTGACAGCTTAATGGGCTCTTTATCATCTTTACTAAGAGGAATGCTTTCCGGTTGGGTCGGAAGCTCCATAGACTGCAGAGGGAAGTTTCACTTTCAACAATTTATCTCTTCAAGTTAGCATTTCTATTTTCCAAAGCACTACAATAGACTGCCTTGAGAAGTTTAATTTTAAACAATTTATCTATTCAAGTTAGCATTTCTATTTTCTAAAGCACTGCAATAGACTGCTTTGAGAAGGTTCATTTTAAACAATTTATCTATTCAAGTCAGCATTTCTATTTCCTGAGCACTGCAATAGACTGCCACGTGAGACTGCTTTAACTACATTTTAACTGCAGTTCATTTGGAGATAATTCCCTATACCAATTCCCTTTATTTTATCATTTATATTTATGTATGGGGAAAACTAGGAATTTAAAATTACACACCCCTGGCATGGCTCAGTATACAGTGGATACTAAAAACTCTTTTTTTTCACTGGAATCCAATATGGAACAACCTGATATGGTATCTCAAGATTCTCATTTGTCCTTCACCTGCGCCTCTACAATTTCTTCAAAGCAACCCTCTAAATTACCAACCACAGCTCCGCTAACGGCAAACAAAAGCCAACAAAAAGATCTTCCATCACCGGTTAAACCTACTTCCTCTATTATATGGAGCTCCTTCTAGATGAGATTCCCGCCTTGAAACCCTATATGGAGGAAACTAATACAAAGCTTCAGCGTCTGGATGACAAATGGTCTCTGATAGAAAATAGATTCGCGTAGATAGAACATCAAATGCTTTCGAGCAGTAACTTACCCCCTCCCCCAGCGCCTTGAGACCCTCCCGGGTGAGGAGCGCGCTCTATAAATGCCGTGATTGATTGATTGATCTATTCAGGATACTGCTCAAGATGTTATAAACCTCAAAGCTGAAGTCTCATATCTTAAGAAAGTTACTGAAGATTTAGAAAATCGGAACAGGCGGAACAACCTTCACGTCTACTGCCTTGCGGAGGAAATGGAGGGCTCTCAACCTATTTCCTTTTTCCAAAATTTTCTTCAGAAACTTTTGGGTATGCCTGAATCCACTAAGCTTAACAGACGACGTGCTCATAGACTTGGTCATCGATCTCAACATGCCTACTCATCACAAAAACCTCGGGGTGTCATAATATGTTTTCAGGAATATCAGGATCACAGTTATCAAAGCAGCAAAAACCAAAAAATGTGTTACTTGATCAGGAAAACCATTATATTTTGTTCAAGATCTGGTTAAAGCTACAGCAGACAGATGGAAGAAATTTCTAGACATGCAACCTACGTTACGTTCCCTTGGACCCAGATTTGGTCTTTTCCATCCATGCTTCTTTAAGGTAACTTACAATAACAAAACAACAACGTACAAAGATCCCTCCATGCTGCAGAAATGTATTGACAACTGTAAAATGGAAACAATGGACACTTCTAAATAGCCTCACATTGTTGTTGCTGTATTCTTTTCTTTTAATGTCTAGGTTAACCTTCCATTTAATTTCATGTTTTATTAGTCTTTTAAAGGTATATCTTTATTTAAGATAATAATGTATATCTTTCTCTTCACTTTTAGGGGCCGATTCCGATTCGGGCCGGAAAACGTACCGACCGACTCGGTCCGGGAATAAAGTCCGACCGACACGTACCGGCGACGTACGACCCTGGTAGTACGATGAAATGCATGTGAAATCAGACCGACTCGGACGGAATACAAAACGACCGACCGAGCCGGACGGAAACAAGCCATTCGGCCGGGAAATCACGCGAAACGAACCGACCGACACGCACCCGGATAGAACCCGAACGAAACGTACCCGCGAACTCTGACCCGCGTAGTACGATGCTGTGCGTGCAAAACACGACCGACTCGCCCGGAGCACAAGCCGTACGACCGACACGCATACAAAACCCAGCCGAAGCAACCCAATACTACGCGACCGACTCGTACGCCGCATATGAAACCTAGCTGACACACAGCGGGAACGAGTCGGACAAGATCGCACCAGACAACGGCAGCGTCCTACTCGGACACAAGAACGACTCCTACATGCACTTAAACACCAAGGAAAAATTAGAAAAAAAAGGGCCTAACAAGCAACCACAAAGCCAATAAATACAGGGAGGAAAAAAAAATGGAAGAAGGACACACCTCCAACTCCACCAACATAAAGGCCACAAATCCCTACCATGATCCTTTGCAAATTCCACTGACCTGCCAGCACACAACACCATCACACAGCAACCACAGACACACTCACAGCTCATACATCACACAAGCCACACACCATTACCACACCTACAAATAGCACCCTCACACACACCCAGCTAAACCTACACTCACACCCCCCCACTTGCACACACACACATCAATCACCACCACCACCCATCACCATGCCCCCAAAGAAGAACCATAAGTTCCTAGATAGTGAATTGGAAGTCCAGGTAGACGAGATCCTGAGGGTAGAGCCACAGTTGTTTGGTACATTGGTACAACAGACCCCCATGTCGCAGAAAACCAAGATGTGGGCGAGGATTGTCGACAGGGTGAACGCACAATCACCATGTTTGCGCACAAAGGAAGACATCCAGAACAGGTGGTATGATGTGCGCAGGAGGGTCCGGGACCTACTCAAAAGGACTACCTCCTCAGCCAGCACACCGGCAGTGGCCCTCCTGCAAAACCAGTATACCTCAGGCCCTGGGAGGAGAAGGTGCGGGCCATCCTACCACCAGTGAGCGTATACGGACTAACAGACATCCCAGAGCCTGGTGAGTATACAACTAATATACACAATATGGTGTGACAACACACACACATCACAGTCAAGGGGATAGGCAAACCATGCACCCTCAGCAAATACACAGCAACCAAAAGATATTCATCCCAAGATGTGTATGCTAGTCAGACAAACACAATACCTCCCATCTCATAGTGATATGTAACTGTGTCATGACATGTACAAACCTAACAACAAATACAGCAAGGCAGTGGCACAAATAGAACCAACAAACACTCCCAGATATTTAAACACCACTAGAACACCACCTCACAGGGAAGCTCACTGAAAGGAAGGAAGTCTGTGTATGCTGGTCAAGTCAGTGTAGCCAATAGCATGATGGGAGTGGTAGTCACAGATATTGGTCACACCCACAATTGGCCCATCAACACCACTCTGAACCATGCTCACATCACAGGGAGTGGAAAACAACTGACAAGATGGCTGACACTGGGTACTGCTTGGGGAGCACAAGGCCCTGCTGGGAACTGTGCAACAACCAACAGCAGGACACCACTGACTGACATCCTGAAAGACAACTTGCACTCCCTGCAATGGAAGCACGTACCATGGTGGGATATCTGGCTGGGTGGGAAGGAGGACTCACAGCACTGACCATAGTTACAAGCACCTCCACTCACACACACCCTCAACACTAACTCCACATAACCCACCTGGGAGAATGCAATGCCTCACATCCTAACTGAAGATCCCACAAAGAACCACCACCCTGGGTCATGCTGTGTGAAGCACAGGGACACTCTTGGGACTTGTAGCCAAACAACTGCCAGGACAACACTCCCAGCCATCCTGTCAGCACAGGCACCCCACCCCTTAGGGAAGCAGAGTCAAAAGGAAGGAAGGATGGGCATGCTGGGAAGGGGGGTGGAGGCAATAGCATGATGGGAGTGGTAGCCACAGATCAACATCTCACACCCACATGGCCCAGCAAGTTAGCACTGAAGCATGCACACCTCACAGGGAGTCAAAAGCCACTTCAAAGATGTCTGACACGGGCCACAGCTGTGGGGAGCACAAGGCCCTGCTGGGAACTGGGCACCAACAAACAACAGGACCACACTGCCAGCCATCTTGCCATTGCTGTCACACTCACACACAGTGAAGTCCACTCAAAAGGAAGGAAGTATGGGCATGCTGGGAAGGGGGTGTAGGCAATAGCATGATGGGAGTGGTAGTCACAGATATTGGTCAGCCTCACAATTGGCCCATCAACACCACCCTGAACCATGCTCACATCACAGGGAGTGGAAAAGGACTCACAAGATGGCTGACACTGGGTACTGCTGGGGGGAGCACAAGGCCCTGCTGGGAACTGTGCAACAACCAACAGCAGGACACCACTGACTGACATCCTGAAAGACAACTTGCACTCACTGCAATGGAAGCACGTATCATGGTGGGATATCTGGCTGGGTGGGAAGGAGGACTCACAGCACTGACCATAGTTACAAGCACCTCCACTCACACACACCCTCAACACTAACTCCACATAACCCAGCTGGGAGAATGCAATGCCTCACATCCTAACTGACGGTCCCACAAAGAACCACCACCCTGGGTCATGCTGTGTGAAGCACAGGGACACTCTTGGGACTTGTAGCCAAATAACTGCCAGGACAACACTCCCAGCCATCCTGTCAGCACAGGCACCCCACCCCACAGGGAAGCAGAGTCAAAAGGAAGGAAGGATGGGCATGCTGGGAAGGGGGGTGTAGGCAATAGCATGATGGGAGTGGTAGTCACAGATGTTGGTCAGCCTCACAATTGGCCCATCAACACCACCCTGAACCATGCTCACATCACAGGGAGTGGAAAAGGACTCACAAGCTGGCTGACACTGGGTACTGCTGGGGGAGCACAAGGCCCTGCTGGGAACTGTGCAACAACCAACAGCAGAACACCACTGACTGACATCCTGAAAGACAACTTGCACTCCCTGCAATGGAAGCACGCTTCATGGTGGGATAACTGGGCTGGGGGAGAAGGAGGCCCGGATGGCAAGCAAATACCACCAATGCTGGTCATGCACACACCTCAACATTCACATTGACATGCCACAGGTTGGCAGGACAATGTGCTATACCAATATCACTCTCTGACTGTCACAATTTAGGAGAATGCAATGTCCAGGCCCACATCCAGAGGTACAGTCACAACTGTCATGTGTTTGAACAATTGATGCCAGTAGAAACATAACATACAATCTGTGTCTCTCCCCAAAACAGGTGATGATGGGGACACAGCAGCAGACGAGGAGGAGTCCCTGTCCCAGGCTCCAGGGGACACTGAGCTCACTGGTGTGGATCAGCCTCTGCACTCCTCGGATGGCAAAGAACCAGCTGGACCCTCCGGTGTGAGTCATCATGCAGCACCAGCAGGACCAACATCTGCACCCCCTGCACCCACCCCTCCAACAACTGCCAACACATGCCACCCCTGCCAACACGGACAGACCAAGGACCACAGATGACAACAGCGCAGGGACCCAGACCCAAACTGGAGCTGGTGACAACGAGCCCAGGAACAACACCCAAGTGGGCCCACGGTCACCTGTGCGTGCCACCGCAGGTCCAGCACGTGTCGCCAGGGGTGGTGGGAGGGGTGGTAGACATAGGTCGCTCTTTGCAGAGGGGTCTGGACTGCATGATGACCCACAACTGGCACGCATCGCGGATGCGTACCAGACTAGCACCGGAGAGGTCAGCCAGGTAGTGGGGATCCTCAAGGACATACAACAGCAGCAGGCTGCCCATCATGCCCGCTTGGACTCCCACACGTCCCGTGTCGAGACACACATGTCACGCATGGACTCCAAGTGGGACACATTGGAACAACTGACAGCGGTGCATAGGGACATACTGACATGCCTCCGCCAGATCAGCACCAACATGGCCACACCTCCCTGTGTGCCCACAACATCTGCTGCTGAAACAACTGCAAATGCCACAGGGAGGGAGGAGGACTCTGGCAGAGAGTCCCCTGCACCGCCACAGCCTGCACCTGAGGGTCCCCCCCCAAGAAGAGGGGCCGTCCGAGGAGGCCAAACTGAGAGGCCGATGGCCATCTACATCCCCAGGAAGCCAACACCTGTTCTGGAACTTTTCCTCTGTGTGCAAACTGCACGCCCTGTCGAAGCCAACCCAACTCTCCCACATGACATGGGGAGCTCTAGTTGGCCAAATTTATCAGATGACTGTGGACTTTACTCTGGACATCTCAGCTACCAAGACTTCCAAATCACATGGGAACTTTGGATTCCAATTTCTATGTACAGCACCCACCATCCTGTGCACCATTCTCACACCTGTATGTAAATAAACTCACCAATACACCATATCTGCCTCTGTTGTGATTCCAATGTGCTCTCTGTCATGGAGATGGTGATCAGAAAAATGACACTGTGCATGCTAACTGCTACAGCAAGTCCAACACCGTCATGTCAGTCATGGCGACGTGACACATATGAGGGAGACACACCACTAGGGCCACACAACACATACACACCAGGGCCATCAGACTCATCACCTATACTGATGTTGCAACTAAATACATTGGAATGCACAGACACGCCACCTATTCACAGTCTGTCAACTAGACTACAGGTGCAGTAAGCAAATGTCAGTCAGATGTGTGACCACAGACAACGCACATCCCAAAGTGAAGCACAGGTTTATTACACATTTGCAACATGTTGTTTCCACTACAAATGCTAGCTAATCCAACCTGGCTGTGGCCACAAAGTCAAAAAGTGCAGAAGATAGAAAGTCCAGGGGTGTGTGGCACATCACCTGTAGGGAAACGACTGCTTCCACCTTGCAAGTTGATTCATGGATTCGTGGGATCCAAGTTGATCAAACAACTCCGGCAGCACCCTGTGAAGGACAGACATGACACAGTCAAAACCACTGAAGAACATCACAGAACGGCAATACTCATGTCTAATACATGTCACGAGATAACTACACAAAACCAAGTTAGCATGTCAACACTGTTGGGCAATACAGACCACCTGCAAGGACACATCGCTGCACGAATCCAGTCAAGTAGCACATGGCCACACTCAAACAGCAACAGAGCACCACACACACATATCATGCAAACTCAAATCATTGACATTACAACCCTCTGGAGACTCACATTCAGCTGAAGAAGTTGGTGATGAGCTGTGTGCGGACATCACCATCATCATCATCATCATCTTCACTGGCATCGTGACCCAGGCCAGGATCTACCACAGGTGGCGGACGTTGGTCATCGTCATCCAGGATGAGAGGCAACTCCTTCCGCACTGCCAGGTTGTGTAGCATGCAGCAGATGATGACAATCTTGCACACCTTTGCTGGGGCATATGGGAGGGCCCCTCCTGTCTTGTCCAGGCAGCGGAAGCGGCTCTTCAGGAGACCAAAGGTCCGCTCAATCACCCTCCTCGTCTGACCATGTGCCTCATTGTAGCGCATCTGGGCTGGTGTCACAGGGTTCCTGATGGGTGTCAGCAACCACGGCATGTTGGGGTATCCCGAGTCACCTACAGACAGACAATTGCACATTAGCCGATTTGAAAATGTGTGCGGAAAACAACATAGCAGAACACACACAATGGTACAAAGTCAGTACACACCAACAAGCCAGGCACGCTGGTTCGGCATCTGTGACATCATCCTCGGGATGCGACTACTCCTCATCACCTAGGCATTGTGTGCCGAACCGGGGAAACGGGCACACACATGTGTGATGGTCATATCTGCAAGACATACCACCAGAGCATTGATCGAATGGTAATGTTTACGGTTCTGGTATGCCTGCTCATGTGCCTGTGGTGGAATCAAAGCCACATGTGTCCCATCAATGGAGCCAATTACATGTGGCATCCTCCCCAGGGCATAGAAGTCACTCTTGACGTCAGTGAGTCGTTGACGTGTTGTGAAATAGATGTACTGGTTCAGGTAAATCAACATTGCCCCCAAAACATCGCGTAGCACACGGCTGAACATAGTCTGTGACATCCCACCGGCAGTCGCCATAGTGTGTTGAAAGGTACCGGTGGCAAAGAAGTGTAGGGCTGCCATCACCTTCACCTTGGGGGTCAGCGCTGTAGGATACGGACGGCCAGGCTGCAAATGTGGGTCCAAACGCACTGCCAAATCCTCAATAAGCTGCCTGGTGAAGCGGTACCGTCGGATGCTGTCACGTTCCACCATCGTTGCCAGGTCTGGGAATGGTCGATTGACAGCAGGAGCCCTGCAGTGCATAGGTGAAGAAAGCAAGATTGTCAGTCACCCCAACTATGTGCCGTTCACCATACTCAATTTCACATGATACATCATTAACAAACACAAGTACTTGATGTGTGTGTCGTTGTGTTTGGACATATATGGCACCTACATGGACATCATCTAACATCTCTGTTCAACAAGTGTTGACAACAGGTTCCAGGGTGTGCTATGGGAAACCATTAGGCTGTGTCACAGTTCCCATTTACTGCTCTCACGTTCCACACACATACCACAGTGACATGTCTGGACAGATGCTCCACAGGCATCACAGCTCATTGACAGGTAGATTCCCAGGGACACTGTCTTGCCACATGGACACTGGCATGACATTGCGTATCATGTACACGTCAGAGAAACTAACATGACACCCACAGGTAGTGGCCCCTGTAGCCTCTGCAGGACAGACATGGACGTATGTGACACACACACACACAACATCAAAGTTCATGCACAAACCACGTGGATGTGGAGACTGTCTCCCATTGTGCACATGGAGTCAGAGACATGCGAAACACAACATGCACACAGACTGCGGAGGGACATCACTATTGTGGCAATGGGCCACCCTGTGACGTACATGCCTTCCCACATGTGAGCCTGGGGGTATGTGACATGTCATACACATACACAACCTGGAAATGTGACCATGACACATGCCCATAAATGAAAAGTTGCACACCACAGTGGTCAGGTGCACAACACACAAAGGACCCTGTCCCCATGAACACGTGCACAGCCTGGGTGTGTCTGCCCCCAAATGCCACCCCAAAAACCACATGTTTACCCCCATACACAGATATGGTTATGCTGCCACACATACCTTAGATACAGTGTGGACTGGGTGTGGTGTTGTAGGTGTGCCCCTGAGTCCCTGGAAAGTATATGTGGCTGGCATAGGTTCACCAGTGACCAGCATGGTGACATATGCCTGTGACCTGTCCAGGGACGTGTTGAACAGCAATGGACCGATCGGTGTGCCCGGCCGGCCCATTGCATTGTATGTGAGCGGGTACGCGTTGTATCCCGGGTACGCGTTGTACAGCAATGGACCGATCGGTGTGCCCGGCCGGCCCATTGCATTGTATGTGAGCGGGTACGCGTTGTATCCCGGGTACGTGTTGTACAGCAATGGAACGATCGGTGTGCCCGGCCGGCCCATTGCATTGTATGTAAGCGGGTACGCGTTGTATCCTGGGTACGCGTTGTACAGCAATGGACCGATCGGTGTGCCCGGCCGGCCCATTGCATTGTATGTGAGCGGGTACGCGTTGTATCCCGGGTACGCGTTGTACAGCAATGGACCGATCGGTGTGCCCGGCCGTCCCATTGCATTGTATGTGAGCGGGTACGGGTTGTATCCCGGGTACGCGTTGTACAGCAATGGACCGATCGGTGTGCCCGGCCGGCCCATTGCATTGTATGTGAGCGGGTACGCGTTGTATCCCGGGTACGCGTTGTACAGCAATGGACCGATCGGTGTGCCCGACTGGCCCATTGCATTGTATGTGAGCGGGTACGTGCTGTATCCCGGGTACGCGTTGTACAGCAGTGGACCGAATGGTGCGCACACATTGGCTGCGGCCTGGCATGGCAACGGTCGTGTTTTCGAAGCTCCAACGAGTCTGATGCAGTGAATTCAGTTGGCCAGACACAACAATGTTGCAAAATCATGGGTGTCTTGAAGTTGAAGATTTGAAGGATGCTGTGGGCATGTATTAGTGCTGCTATTCCATGGATTGGTCAGATTCAGAAGATGCAAACGACTTGGACCTATCACTTTGGACACATGGGACAGTATCTGCCTCTGCAGCACACATATAATGCTGGCTGTTCCCCTGAGAGCTCACTTGCCTGCACTACATGCTCCAGGACGACATCTGCCACCAACACTGCTGCTGTTTATGCATCCTCTGGCTCCTGCAATGGCACGTACTGTGGAGAGAGCCCCAGCCTTCAGCCTTGAGGAGAACCAGGCCCTGCTGGACAGCCTCCTTCCACAGTACAGCAAGCTGTATGGGAAACCAGGGGAGCAGGTGAGTGTGCTGTCCACTGCCGCACTAATTGTGCATGTTGTCTGACTAGCAGGGCTTTCAGTGTGCACACCACTGGCTAGCATGCCCACTGAGTAGTTGTCACACCCCAAAGTGTGTAGTTACATGCACTGAACTGGTACAGTGCAGTAACAGTGCATTCCAACTAGGTTTACTTCCCATGCAATGATACCATGTAGTGACTGCTGGCAAACTGTTCATAGCCATTGTTGCACTGCCTGTGTACATCATATGCCCCTGTGATTGAGACATGTATATCCAACTGTGTGATGCACGTATATGTTGCATGTGTAGTAATGGCCTTTTCACTTTGTCATCCTCACAGGTTGATGCCCACTAGAAGCAGGAAATCTGGCTGACCATCACCCGGAAAGTAAGATCCGTGGGGGTCTACAGGCGCAGGATCCGCAACTGCCAGAAGAGGTGGCAGGACCTTCGTGGCTGGACCCGGAGGATCGCAAGGGTCCAGCTGAAGCTGTCGCCTCCTCGCAGGAGGGGCAGACACCGGACCCTGACCCCCACATGCTCCGGATCCTGGCGGTGGTCTTCCCTGACCTGGATGGGCAGCTGAAGGACAGACAGCAGCAAGGAGGGGGTGAGTCCATGACTGCACTGTGCACTTTGTCTGACATGCTATGTGCCCTCCTCTGGCCTGGTTAAACTTCCACAGTACATCAGTCATGTGGTCCAGGACCCATGTCCCTCATTTGTGACATGCCCACTTCTCCTCTGATTCGCATATGTGTGGCCCTTATAGTCAGGAAATTGTGTCATTTGGGGACTGTGTCATTGCATTTAGCTTTGCTCAAGCTGGGGGACAGCATTTGTTCCCGTGACTATGTTGTGCGATTCATGGGTGGGTCAATTGCTTACACAATGCCTAAGTTCTGACATGTAATCTGGGTGTAACTTTGATATGTGGTCCGCTTGCTGCTCTGACTCACCACATGTCCCTGGGGAATTTGGCACACACCCATGCTGCTGGTGGGAACAATGTCTGGGCCTCAGGAGTATGTGTATCCAGTGTGTCACACATGCTTAGCCACCTGCCTACTGTCTAGGACTCATCCCTCTTACAGGTGGAGCTGGACAGTCATGCCTACTCCAGGGCATGCAATGCACTCTGTACTCCCACTCCCGTGTATCATCTGGCTTGTTGTGATCAGTGTAATGTACCCTCAGGTGTCTGCCTCTGTCTCATTGTGCTGTGTATTCGTTGTCAGGACTACTGGTATGTTTATCGGTTAGGGCTCAGCATGCCATCTGAGATGTGACCATGATAGACGATACTTCTGTGACTTATAGGTGTCTGATCACTTGACTGTGCACACAGGTGTTTGCGACTGTGACTTTCAGTCAGCTGTATTGTCATTCACAGCACACTGTGAGGTGCTCATGTTCAGAGAGTTTGTTTCATGTCCCCCATATGTCCAGTTGGTATGACGTGGACAAATAGTAGTACAGATGATGTGGTATTTGGGGGATGGACATGTGCACTTGTCAGTCACATAACTTGCATTCCCCATGCCCTCGGATTGTGACACAGTGCAGACTGTTGTTGGCTGGCTGACATGGCCATGTGACTGGAGACAGTGATGTATAACTTTGCACGCATGCCTGTGTCATGGCATTAAACTTCCTAAGAGTGATCCTGCAGGGGAGTGACATGTGCAACATGCACCCCATTGTGGCATTGACTATCCGGACATGGGTGCATCATGGTGTCTGGTGCTGATATGCATCACATGCATTTCTATTTAGACTCTGGCCATCCCTTACTCCGGACACCTGCACTGACTCAGTGGCAAGAGATGTGATGTGTGCATGTTCAGATACTTCACTGTGTTCCCTGCAATGTCCAACAACTGTGTAGGTGGTGCTTGTGTCCACACTGGGGTCTTACCATCAGACAGGCACCGGACAGATGGGTGCAAGGGCAGGAGGGGTGTGAGTCCCATGGTTGACCATCAGACTGACAATTGGCTTCCCCGAATCTGTGTGAGGACTTTAGGCAATGTTCAACTAAGGATGCCAGGGCTTGCTCTGGAATGTGCTGTACTTACTGTGGTGTGTGCGGTCAGTGCAGGTGACTGATGTTTGTCTGTTTCCCTAATTGTTTGCAGATACATCCACGGCCACAGGAGGGGACAGCTCCACGGACCAGGAGGAGCAGCGGAGCCAGACTGGGTCAGAATCGGACGAGTGGTCAGAGGGACCCAGTGGCACGGAGGGCGAGGGGAGCCACACCGAGGAGTCCTCAGCACCATCCACCTCAGCTGAGGACCACAGCAGCTCAGAGGATGACTCCCTTGTGGAGGCGGGTCGCAGCAGCCACCAAAGGCCAGCTAGTCTGTCTGGCCCCGCCACCACCACTACCACCACCGCCCTCCCATTGGCTCCCATTCCTGAGGTCCGTGGAGGCTCCCGTACTCTGGAGCGTGTCTCCTTCGTGCCAGGCACCGCAGCCCCTGCCCCTGTGTCCCCTGCTGCCCTGAGTGAGGAGTCTGTGTACCTCCTTTGGCAGCTCCATGTAGGGCAGACAGCAATGCTGAGTGTCCTCCATGCACACACCACTCTGTTGACACAGCTGGTGTCGTTCATGGAGGGCATCTCGACGGGTATGTCTGCCCTACAGAGGAGCAATAGGTCCATGGACTCCTCCCTGACGGCAGCAGTGTCCCTCCTCCAACAGTCCCTCACCCCTCCCACCTCTGCCCCATCCACACTTCCTGCCCCCCTACCTGTCCAAACCACATGCACACCTGCACAGTCACCCAAACACACAGACACGAGCAGCACAGACACACCCAAGAGAAAGGCAAGACGTGCACACACGCATCCTCAGGGGACTGATACCACAGACACAGGGAACGGGGAACACACACACACACAGGCATCCACATTAACTCCGCAGTCCTCCAAATCCTCTCCCTCCAAGACCCCTTCCCTTGCCTCGCCTGCTAACACACCTACACAGCAGATCTTCCTGTGTGACCTTGGCCTCTTCTCCTCCAATCCTGCTGATCCAGCATACCGGGGGAAGAGGAAGTCCACCCACACAGAGGGGAGTGCCCCTCGCCCCCGGACACCCTCCCCCAGGTGCAGGCAGAGTGAGCCCCCCACCCGCAAGTCCCCCCGGTCCCAGAAGAGCAAGACCCCGCCACCGCCCTGCAAGTCAACCACCCAGTCTCTCACCTCCATCCCCCAGGCCACCACTCCACAGGTTCCACCGCCACACCCTGCCCCAGGTTCCCCCACACACCAATACCGCATCCCCAAACTGCTTAGGCCCTCCCCCCCTGCCACTTGCTCTTCCACCCCCAAACCAGACGCTCTGCCTGTTTGTGCCACTGGTGTGGAGACCGTGTTCCCCCCCCCTCTGTCCTGCCCACCTCTTCTGCCCCCCCTTCCACTACCTTGGAGTCATGCACTGCGGTGGAGTCCACAACCACCCCGTCTGACTCGGGCACTGCATTGGGGACCCAGTCCACTCCATCTGACTAGCCCACTGCAGTGGTTGCAGCACCAACTCCATCTGACTTGAGCCCTGCGGTGGTGCCAGCCCCCTCTGAGTCAGACACCTCCACTGCAGTTGCCAGTGACACTCCTGCACCCACCTCCCCTTCACTGCCTCCTTCTGGCATCCCCTGATCCTGTCCCTGCGGTGCCTGGCCTGCCCCTCGTATGCCCCTCCAAGGGGGATGTCCCCTGTCCGTACCTGTGCAGGCAAGCAATTGTTGACAAGTTGTCACACATCACCCTGTTGGGACTGTATATTTGGACTGGCCATTGGCCTTAGTTTATTTTGGACTTTTGATTTGAGTTGCACACTTGCTGAATAAAGCCTATTTTTGTTTACTTGTGGTTAATCTTTGGAGGTACATGATGTAGATGTGTATAATCATGCATTTGCTGTTGTAATAGTGTTCAGATCAGGTAAATGAAGTTTTGCTGTGATGGGCTCCATGTGGTCCATGGGATATGTGTCCTAATCTAGTCTGGATCTATAGCATCCTTTGCTGAAGTCTGAGGGTGTAATGTTCAGCATTTGACACAGGGATGTACGTTTAGCATTTGTAGATTACCATCTTTGTCCTACACTGATGCACATCTGGTGGGCTTACCACTGTCCAATGTTCCTAGTACCCTGACTGTGTGCCCGCCTCCAATGGACATGCAGTTTAGCACATCAAATTTGGAGGACTCATCTGTGTACACAGTGCAAGTTGCTTGACACGTGTCTTGGGTGTATGCAGATGACTGACGTGACACTCCCGTGCCCAGGCTGATATGAGCAGAGCCTTCAGTGTGTTGTAGTTGTTGACTCACTGACCGAGTGTTCTGCTGACATGTTTGAGTCATGCACAGACAAGGTTTGGCACAGCTGACCTTCCACAGGAGTGGAGTACCCTCATGGCAGTGCGTGATTCCGTGATATAGGCTGTGCCCATGTTGTGTGTTGTGTAGGCATGTCTGTGCATGTTCCCTTCTCCTTTTCCTACACAGGCTGTGTCCCTACGGATGTTCCTATTTGTGATGCTTGCTGAGTTGTTCTGTGTTCATCCAGCATCTTGGACCTGGTTACTCCGGGATGTGGGTGCATGGCAAACTAATGTTCATGAGGTTGTCATCCCTAGTTGTCTTTGTTGTCAGGGCTGGGGATGTGGGCAAACGCAGATGGGACACAGTCAGGATTCCTCTTGGCACTTGTTGGTTACACGAGTAATGTGATTTTCTGTTTGTGTATGCTTTCAGTGATTGTGACACGTTGTGTGTGTGACTGCTGCCACTCCTCAGGGTCAGAGCTGCAATGTTGGAAGTTGTCTATGTGTGTCCTTTGTGGGTCAGCTTGGCTTCTTCATTGGTGTGTGACTATGGCCAGGATCCCATTGTTTGGGGTGGATTTCACGTCATGCCCATGTACGGCATACTGTGCAGTGTGTCAGACATTCACAAGTATTGTTGACTGGCCATGTGTGATGGGTTTCTGCACCTTATTTCCCCCACCACCCCTGGGATTGTCATGGGTGCATGTGCAATGTCAGCAGTCCATGTGAGCTTCAACGCTGCACATTGGTGGAGTTCAAGGTGTGTGGCGTTGAGTGTGTGCAAATGTGAGTTGTTGCACGGCTGGGGCACTACCTCCATATTTTCCTTGGCTGGCAGGCCGTGCTGAGTGCTTTGTGCTTGTATAGGTGTGATGGTAGTTTGTTGCTCAGGACACATGGCTGTGGTTCACAGTGTGGATGACATCTACCTTTGTCATCACAGTGTGATTGTCATGCAGGCTAGTGTCACCACAATGTGGGGTCCCTGGGGGAGTGCTGTGGTGGTTCTGTCTCTTGCTGTGTGTGTTGCTGTTCCTACAAGCTTGTGTGACATGTGTAATTTGGGCTCCCTCTCATCTCACAATGCCTGTTTGCCCACATAGGGGAATCCAATCCATGAGTTACTTTTGTTTGTGACTGTGTTGACATCTGTGTATCAGTGAATCTGGCCTCCTCATGTGTTGTGTGTTTGCCTGGGGACACTGGCACACAACCCCCTCACCTGTTGTGTATGATATGCAGTGTGAGTCTGCCTGTTTGTGTTTGTGCTTTTGCACCACTGCATTGGCATATCTTTAGTTTGCCATTGGCTGTATGTTGTTTGTTGGCTTTCCCCTGCTTGCCCTGGGACTGCTAGGTCATCAGTCAGCACATTGATCATGGTTAGTATGTCCCATTGCTGCCATGGTATGGTATTTGTTCACCTGACATCTACAGTCTCCACAGGAGATCTACATTTGTGTGTCCATTGGTGCTGATATGTGGGTCTGCATTATGATGCTCACTTCTGTCATTGTGTTATTTGTGAATGTAGACAATGTGGGCCCCCATGGCTGATGTTTGTGTGCACATGGCCAGAACGATGTGTCATTGGCACTGCACTGCTTGCCTCACACAATCTATGTTGCTATGGGACACAAGCATTACAATGCCACTGTAGTGTTTGGTGTTGCGTGGCCAGGAATAATCCCTGCAGTTATGTTTTTGCAGCTTTTACCAGGACTACACTTCCCTTTTGGGCACTGTGGTGATGGGGCTTTGGGCCCCATTGCCACACTGTTCAAAATGTGCTTCAGCTATGGAGCACACACTTACCTTTTGGGCACTGTGGTGATGGGGCTTTGGGCCCCATTGCCACACTGTTCAAAATGTGCTTCAGCTATGGAGCACACACTTACCTTTTGGGCACTGTGGTGATGGGGCTTTGGGCCCCATTGCCACACTGTTCAAAATGTGCTTCAGCTATGGAGCACACACTTACCTTATGGGCACTGTGGTGATGGGGCTTTGGGCCCCATTGCCACACTGTTCAAAATGTGCTTCAGCTATGGGGCACACACTTACCTTATGGGCACTGTGGTGATGGGGCTTTGGGCCACATTGCCACAGTGGTCATGGTCTGCTTGCATTGTGTAGGCCACACACACAATTATGTGTGACACATGTGTTAGGGGGTCACATTGTATGTTCAATGTCATGTTCAGTGTTGTATGCATTTGACACAGACCACACACGCTTGTCATGGTGTTGGGGGCTGGGATGTAATTTACAGACAGTCCTTATGTGGGAGTATGCTAGTTGTGTCATGCATTACCCGTCCTATGAGTAGGGGTGGTTGTAGTGACAGGCATCCAGCCCCCCATGAGTGGTGATGGTAGTAGTGGTAGGCATCCAGCCCCCTAAGGGTGGGGATGGTAGTAGTGACAGGCATCCAGCCCCCCCTGGATAGGGGTGGTGGTAGTGACAGGCATCCAGGCCCCCCTGGGTAGGGGTGGTAGTAGTGGCAGGCATCCATCACCCTAAGGGTGGGTATGGTCATAGTGGCAGGCATCCAGGCCCCCTGGATAGGGGTGGTGGTAGTGACAGGCATCCAGGCCCCCTGAGTAGGGGTGGTGGTAGTGACAGGCATCCAGGCCCCCTGGGTAGGGGTGGTAGTAGTGGCATGCATCCAGCCCCCCCTGGATAGGGGTGGTGGTAGTGGCAGGCATCCATCCCCCTTAGGGTGGGTATGGTAGTAGTGGCAGGCATCCATCCCCCTAAGGGTGGGGATGGTAGTAGTGACAGGCATCCAGCCCCCCCTGGATAGGGGTGGTGGTAGTGGCAGGCATCCATCCCCCTAAGGGTGGGTATGGTAGTAGTGGCAGGCATCCAGGCCCCCCTGGATAGGGGTGGTGGTAGTGACAGGCATCCAGGCCCCCCTGAGTAGGGGTGGTGGTAGTGACAGGCATCCAGGCCCCCCTGGGTAGGGGTGGTAGTAGTGGCAGGCATCCATACCCCTAAGGGTGGGTATGGTAGTAGTGGCAGGCATCCATACCCCTAAGGGTGGGGATGGTAGTAGTGGCAGCCATCCAGCCCCCTATGGGTGGGGATGGTAGTAGTGGTAGGCATCCAGCCCCCCATGAGTGGGGATGGTAGTAGTGGTAGGCATCCAGCCCCCCATGAGTGGGGATGGTAGTAGTGGTAGGCATCCAGCCCCCCCTGGATAGGGGTGGTGGTAGTGGCAGGTATCCAGCCCCCCCTGAGTAGGGGTGGTGGTAGTGGCAGGCATCCAGCCCCCCCTGAGTAGGGGTGGTGGTAGTGACAGGCATCCAGGCCCCCCTGAGTAGGGGTGGTGGTAGTGACAGGCATCCAGGCCCCCCTGGGTAGGGGTGGTAGTAGTGGCAGGCATCCAGGGCCCCCTGGGTAGGGGTGGTAGTAGTGGCAGGCATCCAGGCACCCCTGGGTAGGGGTGGTAGTAGTGGCAGGCATCCATCCCCCTATGGGTGTGTATGGCATTGGGGTTGGCCATCCCACCCCTATGGTTCTGCTGGTGCTAGTGTACGTTATTTGTGCATCCCTATGTGTGTATGACATATTTCGTGTACATGTGGTTTGTTTGTATTGTTGGTGTTTGACTTACCGTCTGCGCCGTACGCGTCCGTGCCAGTCCCGGTAATAGATGTAGAGTATAGGTAGGACCTGCGCAATGGGATTCATGCTTGGATCGTCTCGTTCGGGTTTCTCGTGTCTTCGAGTCGTACTCGTAGCAGGCTTGTTCGTCTCGTAGCCGTGGATCGTCTTGTGGCGCGAAATGGAGCTTATGTACGGCTCGCCCGGATGCTCAAACGTGCCGGACGTAGCGACGAGTTCGGCGCGTACGGAAGACGCATCGTACTAGTCCGGCCGGAAGGTGCTGTGTGTTTGGTTCCGTGCGACTCGATTCAGCGTTTACGGATCCGGCTCGGGCGGGGAACAGGAGCTGAAATGGGTAAGTACGGCTCGCTCGGAATCTGGGCTGTTATGCGCATCGTACTTGTTCGTTCGGTAGAGTGTTCGAGTCGGTCGGAAAACACGCATTCGGCTGGTATTTTTTCCTGACGAATACTGTTAGGTGCCCTACTGGCCGAGATCGGAATCGACCCCTTAGTGTCCAGCAAATCCTCCTATTTTTATACTCTTATCTATGGTCTGGATGTCTCCCCTCTGGCTGCCTCTGGAACCCGGTTGTTGTCATCTTCCCTTTTGTGGTCGCACCACTCCCGATAATTTTTTCCTGGTACTTGGTATGTCTTTTGTCTTATTTTTGTTTCTGTCAACATCCTTATTTCTTTTATCTTTTTCATGTTTTCTTTTCTCTATCTGCATTTCCTTTTCTTTCCTTCTATTTTCATACTCTCTCCTATGTGTTCTCTCTTCTTTATTTTGTATTCTACATCTTGCTCCTTCTCTTTCAATGTGCTATTTCTCTCTCTCTGCTCATAAATGCATGGTTTTATTTCTTACTCGATTAAATAATTTACGTAATTGTTATTCTTTACTTATAGTGTACGCTAATTTCACTGCAATTCTTTATTCATGACTTTACGCATTACTTGGAATGTAAAAGAGTTAAGCTCACCTGTTAAATGACAAAGAGTTCTTACTCATTTATCCAAATTAAATGCTGAAATTGCTTTGTTACAGGAAACTCATGTTACTGAATTGGAGACCAAAATACTTGTTAGACATTGGGTGGTATATGCATTTTCCTCACCAGGTAATGGGAAACGCAATGGAGTTGTAATTCTGTGTAAAAAATCTTTGGATTTTACCTTGTTATCGCAAGAATCAGAGAAAGAAGGTCTTTGGCTTCTCGTAAGTTTACAAGTAAAAAAAATACCAATATCCGTTTTTAATATTTATGCACCCACACATCCTGATAAAACATTGTGGCCCTCAATTACACCCAAACTGATGTCTATTTCTGATGACTACTTAGTTTTTGGTGGGGATTGCAATTTGGTAATGGATCCTTTTTTAGATCGCTCCTCCAAGTCTTCTTTTGTCCCTTCCTGCATTCACAAACAATTCAACACAGCCATCAAACAAAGATCCCTTATTGATTCCTGGAGACTTTTCAACCCCTGTTTACAAGAATATACTTTTTTCTCCCCTGTACATTTCTCTCAGTCTAGAATTGATCACCTTTTTGTCTCTAAGCCCTTATCTCAACACATCTTACGAGCTGAGATAGGCACCATTTTAATTTCTGATCATGCTCCGGTAATTCTAGATCTAGACCTCCTTTCTCTTACCCCCAAAGATAGATGATGACGCTTCAATATTTCTCTTTTATTGAATACCTCTTTCACACAACGCTTTGATACTTTTATAACAGAATTTTTTGCTCTGAATGAATCTCCTGAATTATCATTTCCAATTATTTGGGATACATTCAAAGCTGCTTCTAGAGATTTTATCATTACAATTCAAAAAAAGAACTAGATTTAATTAAACATATTAAACCGTTAGAACAATCCTACTTCGTATCCAAATCTAAGACTTGTTTAGATAATTGAATTAAGGCTAAATTTGATTTCAATAATTTCTCCATGGAAAAGACTAACTCTTATCTCCTTAAATCTAGTTCCAGATACTGTGGTGGTCAAAATAAGGCAGGTAAACTCTTAGCAAATTATCTTAAACTTAAAAAAGAGCAAACTAAATTAGAAACTGTTTTAAGAGCTGATTCCATGCCTCGTTTTAGAGACAATGATATCCTTAATGAATTTACTAAATTCTATCAAAATCTATATACGCCAGAGTTAAATCCCCTCCAATCTGATATTAACTCATATCTTTCTTCTATCCATAAGGAATTTGATTTAAACACTGATTTTTCTTCCCTTGATTCTGATATCAGAACTTATGATATTCATACTACCATTAACTCTATTAAAAAAGGTAAAGCTCCTGGGCCTGATGGTTTTCCCATTGAATTGTACCTCCACTTCTCTAAACAATTAATCCCTAAATTAAATTGATTATTTACTTTCTTTACTTCCTCCAATTCTGCTACCGGAAAAATTCAAGAAGCCTTAATATGCCTTATACCAAAAGATAATAAAGATCATAAGTTATGCAAAAATGATAGACCTATTTCCTTAGTTAATTCTGATTATAAGATTTTTGCCAAGATTCTGGTGTTACGCCTTGATCCTCTCGTCCCCGATTTAATTGGTCGTGAACAAGCTGGTTTTGTTAAAGGTAGACAACTCTCTGATAATACCAGGCTTTTCTTAGATGTTCTGATTAATTCTAAAGCTTATAAACATTCCTTAGCAGCCATTTCCTTGGATGCTGAGAAAGCTTTCGATTGGATACAGTAGAAAGTTTTATTCTCTACACTTTCATGGTTTGGTTTTGGGGAAAAGTTAATTAACTTAGGGGCATATTAACAACGGCCAGCGATAATTATCGCTGGCCGTGCTTAGCGATAATTATATTATCGCAGGCTATCTCTGGTATTTATCGCCCTGGTAGCGCGTTATTAACAACGCGTTACTCCAGGGCGATAAAGATTCCAGAGATAGCGAGGTTATCGCCCTTTGCAGGGAACATCGCTGGTTTTCCAGCGATGTTCCCCTCAAAACGGCGATAACCTTGCTGATACGACCCTGTGGTCGTATCAGCAGAATCCATCTCCTATGTCTAACATAGGTAAGTCAGGATTATAGCAGACGTTAGATTTTGGCGAAAACGGCCGTTTTCGCCAAAATTTAACGTCTGCTATAATCCTGTGGGCTGCCTTGTAAATATCGCGATGTGCACATCGGCGATATTTGCAACATAGCCCATCCGGGTATGCCTAGTAACGCCCACTTTGCATCTCATTAGAGATGCAAAGATGGGCGTTGGAGAAAGGGCGATAGTGCAAGGATTCACGCGATAGCGTGACCTTGCTGATTAGGCGATAGGATTATCGCCGCTTTTCGTCCGAAAACGGACGCTAAAGCGGCGATAATTGTTTATCGCCTCGTTGTTAATATGCCCCTTAGTTTCTCTTTTATATTCTTCCCCTTCCGCTTCTATATTTGTCAATGGCCTAATCTCCTCTCCTTTTCTTTTACACAGAGGTGTACAACAAGGCTGCCCCCTTTCGCCTCTTCTTTTTATTCTGGCTCTCAAACCTTTTCTATCTAAAATTCGACAAAATAGTGCCAAACAAGGATTCATATATGGAGATAAACAAATTTAATTTTTAGTCTACGCTGATTTTCTTTTATATATGGCCTCTCCTGATTCCTCTTTACAACCCTTTTTAAATGCAGCTTCCACTTTTGCCTCACTTTCAGCTTCTAAACTTAATTCTGACAAATGTGAAATCCTTCCACTTAACAAATGGTGTATCAAACACAATTTCGTCCTTTCAGGATTTCCTTGGAGCCCAACAAAAATTAAATATTTGGGCCTTTGGTTCACTACTTCTATAAAAGACACTATATCACTCAACACTACTACGTTACTGTCTATTTTAACCTTACTTCACGATGGAATCCGCTATTTCTCTCCTGGTGTGGTAGGTCAGATTCTATTATGATGATGTTAGTCCCTTCATTCTTTTCTATCTTTCGGCGATTGCAATTAACATTCCCACCTCTACTTAATTTGTTTTTTATTCTATTCTCACTGCATTCTTATGGAATAATAAAAAGCATTGTATATCTTTGTCCAAATTACAAAGGCAAAAGCATCAAGGGGGGAGTTAATTTTCCTCATTTTCAGTCTTATCAAAATGCTTTCTTTTTTAAACAGTCATTACATTTTCAAGATGACCCACCCACAATTCCATCTCCCTTATGGTCAGAATTGGAGTTATCTTTTATTCAACCTTTCTCCTCTGCAAAATTTGTGTCCTTTACTCAATCCTCTTTTTCTTTTTTCTATTCCTATTCTCAAAAATGTTTGCAGATACTTACATCCATTTTATATTTCTTCTCTTTCACCTCTAGAGCAATTCCTTCAATCCTCAATCTGGTATAATACATTATTTAAAATTAATAATAAAACTATCTTTTTGAAAGCCTGGAGAGACAAAGGTCTATTATGGACTCATAAATTGATACATAACTATTCACCTATCTCTTTTTCGCAAGCTCAATCCATCTTTCACTTCCATCTTTCATATCAACACAAAAATCAGTTACTGATCTCTTCTATTTCTACCACATGGCTTTCACTTTATTCCATACAAATGTCACCTCTTCCTATTTCACCTATACCAACATTACTGCTAACTGCCCCTACTGCTTCTCATATATACCCACCTTACCTCTCCCCCTATTGATCGACAAAAATCAACTTTGAGTTACAATGGGAAGCAGATCTTCACACCTCCTTTCCTATTCCTTTGTGGAACAAACTATGGCTTAAAATTCGCAAGACATCACGGACTGTCAACACAACTCAAACGCTCTTTTTTATTTATAACTGCCTTCTAATCACTCCTGTTTCTTTACACAAATTTGATAGCGCCACTTCGTCGTTTTGTTTGTCCTGTTCTGCATCAATTTCTGATATTAAACATATTTTATTTGAATGTCCCACCATCTATCAATTTTGGTTACAAGTGTGGAAACAAATTAACTCTATTTTTCATACACATATACCGTTCTCCTTTACTAATTTATTTTTAGGTAGTCTTTCTGATGATTGGCATTGTTGTACTTTTAATATTCAAATTGTAGACTTATTAATTGCTGTTGCATTTCAACAGATTACAAAAAATTGGAAGAATGCTCTGCATATCTCCTTTCAAGCATGGTGATATGGTGTTTGTTATAATCATAGACTAGATAGAGTGTATACTGTCCCAATGTCTGTTACTATTAAATGAAACTTTCTCTGGTCTCCAGTAATCATTTTTCTGGATTCCTCAGTTTCAATGACTTTCATACATCAACCCTTAACTGATGAAGTATCTAAACCTCCTTGAATATATTGTTTTTCTTCTTAGAGTTTCCATACTGATAGTAATATGGTTTGCTCTTTTGTTTTACTGATTATATGTACTCTATGATTTTTGTAACTCCACTACTGTTTATAATTATGCTAATTTTAATACATGAGAAGTGCTTTTATTTTTTTTGCGCTTTTTATTTTCTTTTTCACTCCCCTTCTTATACTGTTTTCTACATATAATTCCAAAAATGTTTCTGTTCTATCTTATTATTGTTCAAATGTTTTCAATACATTGTTATTATATTATATTGTGAACTGGCTACCTGTTATTTCCCTTTTTCCTACTTAATAAACTTTACTTTTAAAACTAAAAAAAAGACTTTGCTGCCACCTGAGATGGGTCCTAGGCCCATCTCAGCCCTTTTCTTTCCTATGGACAACATTTTAGCCTCAAAGTCTACTCTTCTTGCTAGTTTTTGAAGATCAGGGTCTTCATTTTTTTACTCCTTCTAGGGTACTGTTAGAAGTACTCCCAGTAGGTATACCAATAGTAAGGGTATCTGAGGAATCATCATCATCCTCACTGACAGCGACATCCCTGTAGGGCTTTCTCCCATGCCCAGGGCTCTATCATGTTTGGCAAGGAACTCCGGGAGAAGTGCCCTAGTAATTACTCTGTCTACTGTAAGTCATAGCTACCAGGTGTTGTGCTCAGGTTTAAATTACTGAAAACTTTAATGGCCCTAAAAAGAATATCCCCATTATTACTTCTGGTGGACTACCATCACCTCAACTCATAATCCACAGTTTCACATTGACCATCTTCTGAAAAAAGATCCCTCTAACTGTTTTCAGAAATCCAGGGCCAATTGGGGGTATCACCTAAAAGCGTGATTTTTTACAAACATCTCAATGTACCCTCCAGCCTATTTAATGAGGTTTTTACCAGCATCCATAATAGGTCACATAGAAGAGTCTATCAGTTAATGATGGCAAAAAGTATCCCAAGTCATGATAACATAATGATCCTGTTGGTCAGAAGACTAGGGGTTTACATTAACTTGTGAGAGATGCACTGAAGTGAGGAATGGTATACATCATATCCTGATCACTTCAAATTTAAGACAAATTCAATATTTTTTATTCATCAGTTATATTATACCCAGACAGTCAATAAGATGAACTCAGAAATTAGTAATGTGTACAGCTATTGCAATTCAGCAACAGGAACATGCAAACCAGTATTATGGGATTACCCCGACTTAATAGTTACTAGTCTAATATATTTACAACAATAGAATAAATAATAGGGAAACAGCTCAACTGTAACTCTGAAGTGGCCTTAATGGACTAGTGAAGAAACACAAGGAACAACATAAATATTTGGAATTTGATTTTGTTTCATCTTTGGTGGCACGATATGTCATTGCGTCAAAAATAGAAAAATACATGAGAGGCTGACATTCTTGGAATGGATCTTGAAAATGAAAAAGATTTTGACCCTTGAAAAATCTTATTATCATCACAAAGACCTTCTTAAAAAGTTTGACTTGTTGACTTTTTTAAAGAGTTGGTTAAATAGCTAAAGCAGGGTTCTCCAAAGTCTGTCCAGGAGGGCAGGATCCATGCTAGATTTTTAAGATAACTACATTTATCTAAAAGGGGATAGGCTAAAAATTTGGCATGGATCCAGCAATCCAGGACCGACTTTGGAGATTCCTGAGCTAAAGGAATGAGGTATTGGATTTACTGAAGCGCATGGGAAAAATGAACATTTTCAAATAGTGACACCATTTGTTTGGGTATGAAATGATTTTAATTGATATTTAAAAATATTTTTTCTTTGGAACTACCTGTGCTAATGGCCAATAAAAAGGAAGTATATTGCTTGAGATAGTTGGGCAACTCTCACACCAACTAGCACCCCCCTCCCAATTGTAGAAGAAATGACAATCATGTATAAAACCATTTTACGATCGGTAAGGCACTGAACCAGAGAATCACAACCTTTACGACAGCAAAATTGAGTTTTTTTCATTCACCAAACCTAAATAGCGATTGAGTACCATGTTACTGAGGGCCAGATGTACAAACATTAGGAATACCGATTTCCCAATTGTGATTCCCTCCAAATCACAATTTGGAAATTGGTATTCCTAATATATGAAACTCATTGAGTTTCATTTAGGGATTCCTTCCGGTTTGCAAATGGACCTACCTCATGAATATTAATGAGGTAGGCCGTAGTTTGCGAACCGATAGGAATCACAGCCATCACAGGGATGATGCCTGTGATGGCTGTGATTCCTAATAGGTCGCAAACTGTGACCTGACCCATTAATATTCCTGAGGTAGGTCTGAGGTAAGCAGAACCCTTGGGGACCAGTTATCCTTTGTGAATGGGTTACCACCAGTTTTAAAGTGGTGGTAAAGCATTACTGTTTTGCAACCGGAATTCGATCGTAAAACAGTAATGCATACAACACCAATTCAGTATGTGGAAGGGACACCCTAAACATACCCCTCCCAAAAACAGAATCGCAAATGCAAAATGTGATTCAGTAACATGTTACTGAACTGCATTTGGTACATTTGAAAATGCATTTTACTGGTCGCAAACGGTTTGTAGCCAGAAAAATGCTTTGTGCATCTGGCCCTGAATCTTCCCGAATGACTAATTAGGTTTGGGAATAAATTGAGATTCGGTATTTGGAAGTGGTGTGTTAAGGACGTCCATTCAAAATACTGAACCTTTAAGCTATATATTAATGTTTTGAGACCAAATTCCAATTGCAAAACATTAATGTGAGAAAGCGGTTCTGACGATCTAATCCACCAGGATTTTTTGCTTTTTGATCACTTGATTTTTGACCTTTTACGTTGGGAGAGCCTCATGATCTGGGACTCACCCACTGTAAACTCATGGTAAAACGGACTGCGCATGTTTACCACCAGTATCTGCCTTGTGAGATAAGGCCTCTGCAATGCAGCAAGCACAAGGGGCACAGGGCTGGTTACATGTGGACACGTGTGCACACGTGTGTCCACACCAGTGAGGGTTGTGTGTGGGAGACTCCTGTCCTGCTCACAGGTAGCTTGGCAAAGAAGGGACTATGCAGGTTGGATAGTGACCTGGAATAGGCCTTATAATGGGGGGGTCACATGTAAGTAAGTCAGTGTTCTTTACTGTCTCTAAATGTAGTAACTGTCCATTATACTCCAATGGGAAAAGCTGCCTGAGGGCCCAGCTTCAGTTCCTTTGGGTCCACAAGCTCCAGAGCCACACCAATGTACACTGTAACCTGTGTGAAAAGAATAATTCTGTAAAGTCCAAAAATCATATCTGTACAGCTTATGGGTCATCCAAAAATGTCATGTTTCTCTGGCTAAGCTCAGGATCAGAGCCCAGGCCATTTGTGACCCTGCTGGGTTGGTTTAAATACTTTTCTCCCCAGCTGCATGAACAAAAGCCTCACCCCTCCAAGAAAGCAATTGACAGTGTTTAGGACAACTCTCAAGGAGGAAGGGAATGGGTGAAGTTGCTCTGCATCAATCAGCCCGCTGTCATCCTGTGCCAGAGAGCGGGCATGCCCAGGCCACTCCACAAACGAGGGAATGCAGACCTCTGGAGTCAGACCAGAGGGGGGGCTCCTTTGAAGATTTGCTGGGGGAAGGCACTGGCAGTGATGTCAGTGAGGGGTGGAGCTGAGACATCCAGAGCACATGTCGGAAGTGACTCCTGGGTGACGCCATCTTGAAGTATCCCAGAAGCCTGTGCAGGAAGGTTGAAACAGGGAAGGAGAGATGATGCGGCACCTCAGGATAGGCCAGAGGTGCATTCATGGTGGCACCTCCTGCCTCCCCTTAAACGGTCTTGTGCATGGGGGGAGAGCTCTCTCTGGGTTGTGCTTTTTTGTGAGGAACACTGGGACTGGAGCTGACACCATGGACAATTGTAAGAAGGACCACCCTGACTGTCCCAAGGGCTAAGGATCCTGACTCTGACTGACCACAGGACTGGTGGGGAATGATTGGGCTTCTGCACAAGGAGGAGAGAGGCACAGAAGAAGAGCAAAGCGAAAGGCTGTTGCAGGGAGCCAGTGAAAACAGCCCCCTGCAACGTTTGGCACCCCTTTTAGGCTATGAGGCTTCCTGAAAGTACTCCAAGTGGCTAGAGCTTGCCACCAGAAGCAAAGGGAGTTAAAGACTGTTCAAATTGTCCCAATGGGCCTGAGACATCCCTGTGTAATGTTTAGCAACCTTTGAACCTTGGGAGGACCAGCAATGAAGCACAATGGGCTCCACTGCCGATTTCAGCTTTGTCCCCAAGGTGGGACAGGGCCCGGTAGCTGCCCCCAAGAAGAAAACCTGCCGGGAAGTGCCATTTCACATCTTCCAGTGAAGAAGATGAAGACGGGGAGCACTGTCATTCCCCCCGCAAAGCTGGGCCCCGTCGAAGAGGTGACGACCAGAAGCGTTGTTGCACCCCTCCACGAAGCTGCATGGTGCCTGGGACTGCATCCCTGGGCCCTGGTGAAGAGATTGAGGCAGGGAGCTCCATCGAGCCCCTGTGAGTCTGCAAGGGGGCCCAGGACCTCATCCCTGGGCCCCGGCGACACCAAATAGGAGGGGGAGCACGGTTGTACTCTCCCATGCAGCCCTCTTGCCTGGCATGCATCTGCCCGCAGGAGTGGGCAGACCATAGGAAAGTGCTGGCTCCCGCACCAGCACACGAGTGTGTTGGCCATGCGGGGAGCCGGCGAGAGCAGTCAGGGGTGGGCTCCACAAGATGCTTTGCAATGCTGTGACTGTAAGCCGGGTGTCCGGGTGGGACCTGGCACCCCAAAAAGGAGAGGCACGATGCTGTTGGAGGATCCAGCGTCGTGGCTCTCCCCAGAGCAGCGGGAGAGCAGCTGTTTAAAAATTCACTTCGCTCACAAGGAGCACCACATAATGCCCTGCGGGGCATGTCAGTTTCACCTGCAGTGAAAATTGAATGCCACACGTTTGTGGCTTGTGGTGACCCCAGGTTAGCGGGGTCACCACCAGAATGGAGCTAAAGTGTGGGGATTCTTCTGGAGAAGGATTGTCTCCCCCATTAATGCTTCAAAAGCCCCCACCCTAAGTTTAGAGTGACTATAAAAAGATAACCCCTCAAGGGTTTTGATAGATCATCAAGCACTACCTATACTGAGGACGTTTGTTCTATAGCTTTGGTGTGATATGCCCTCTAGGGGCAAGGACTATGGCTACCATGCTTGTGGCCTGAAATGGTACAATTTGAGTATTCTTGTTGAGAGACAAGGGGTGAAAGGAGGTAATTGCACTCATGTGTAGTTTCCAAAGTGAAGTCCTTTAGAGACTATGTTTAAAATGCAGTATTTTAATTTCTGATGAAAGCGTTTATGCTGCAAACACCCTCTAGGGGTGAGGGAGAATAATTACATAGATGTTCTCATTAAAAATGTGATTAAAGATGTGTTATTCATGTTGACAGTTACGATGAGCACACTGCACTCCCAGTCATGCTTAGACTTTGATTCTTGGTAATATTTTATTTGAATAATGAGAGTAACAGCCCCTCGTGATTAAAGTCGTGATTAAAGTTGCATTCTTTATTGCCAGTATTAGGTGAACTCAGTCATGGTTATATTTAATTATTGCATCGACTCCTATAGTCAAATGAGGTGGATAGCCACCCGCTTTGGTGCCCGTATTAAGTGCTCTCACTCCAAGTTATGTTCAGCCTGTGGCATTTAGTGACAAGATAAAGTTTAAACTTGTGAGTTGTGGTACTAGACCCTCCCCTTGGAAGGGGTAAGAATGACTATGCAACGTTATCCCAAAGTAAATAGATCAGCTTATGTATATTTGTAAATTGCTGCCTGGTATAGAGTAGTGTGTGTGTAATAAATGTATATTCCCTTTTTCATAAGAAAAAGCACAGTCTAGACAATCATTTATTGAGTGTTATTATTGTGTATCTGTGTATTGGGATTACAAGCCCACACCACCTCCTGTGAGTAGGCCTTGGACTGCTCTGCAACGCTATTCTATGAGAGTCAAGCGCCACTATCAATAAACATTGTGCTGGACGCCTGCCCTGACTTACCTATGTATATATCCGCCCCATCCTTGAAGTGCTCTACAACGGAGAACCTCCCAAACTCCTGGCGAACACTGGCACATTGTGCAACTTGGATCCCACAACATCCAGCCCAGGTTGGCCGGTTGGCATTGTTTACGATACAAGAAACCCACGTGGAAAGCAGCGATGTAATCCCATGGCGCGTGTGTTGTGTATGTATAGCTACATGGACTTTGACTGCTGCAGTGTTACTAGTAAACATTGCATCTGGCTTGCAGGGCATGGCTTGGGGTGTGCCTGAAAGGAGCAGGCCTGGAGCCGCCGCAGCAGCCGTGGCCCAGCTCCCTTCCCACCGCCGGTGCTTGGCAAGAGAATGTTTTCATAAGGTTTGCGCTCTACGCCCCTCCTCTGTCACATCCCTTCCGTGTTTACTTTCCTAATTTGGTGCGTGTTTGCGCTGCTTCTCTTTGATTGGCTGGCCCAAGGTGGTTATGGCGGCAGCTCTGAGTACGGACCACTTTCCTTTTTGGAAAGGGTTTTTTTCCGCACCCCTTCCCGCCCCTCACCTTGTCTCCAGAGAACTTTCTTTGCTGGGTATGCTGAGAAGCATCCGGAATGCTCAGACACACACAGAGCTCTCTGGTGAAAACAAACATGCACAGCCTACCCCCCTGACCCACACTTGTGTTTACATTGATCTGTGACGCTGCTGCCGCCTGGAAACGGTCGCCTTTTTAAAACACAAGCATTTGCAATGCAATAGGACTAGCATTTACGCGAGCCCTACTGCATTGCAAACTGAACTGCGGGCGGGCGAGAAGACACGAACAACGGAGTGCGGGAGGCGGGGAGGGGGCGGGAGAGCGAGATGGCACAGACTCTCGAAGTAAAGGGGCCAGTAGCCATGGAAGAACACAAATTTCGACATGGCCTTCATAAGGAGTGACTAACAAGCCTAAAACAAATCGGAAGGCAGCATTTAGGAACGAGGAAGACACACGCCAATGAAAAAGATGGGTGGAAAGTGGGCGGAGCTTTCACGGAGCTTCCACTCCATACTGAATACTGCATGCCTCACAAAGCGAGCAGCGCATGCGCGCTGCTGCTATAGGCTCGACCTAAAAAAGTAGACGGAAAGAAGGTGAAAGAAATTGCAAGTAAAGTTGCAAATAAAGAGGAAGATTCGGAAGGAAGGGTGTAAGGAAGTGATAAAAACAAATGTTTCGTAGGGTGAAAAGATGGATGGAAGGAAGGGTCAAAGGTATGGTGGTTGAACAGATAAATGAGTGAAAGAGTACCATGGGATGGAAAAGAGAAGGGTGGGTGATTGGCTGGGTAGATGGAAGGAAAGGCGGAAGGTGGAAGAAATCTACTGTGTAATTTGAGGTATGAGTCAAAGTGGGGGGTACTTTAAATGTATGATGCTCCCATGAGAGAGAGCGACATGTGGCACCTGCTTGCTTTTCATGGTTTAGACATGGCAGCACATTGAGGAAAGCCAAGCCTTCTAATCATATCAAACGGAAATGCCAAGCTCATTTGTTCCGCATTATTACATATGCTTTAAATTTCAGGTTTCAGTCTGCCTTTGACAAGATGTCATTAATTTCACAAACTCTGATTAAAAAGGGAGGCTCCAGCGGGTGCACTTTCAGAGGCACTGAAGCATAAGCCCGCCTTTTCTACCGAAACCAGTCTTTAATGGGCAAATTGACTGCAAAATCTTTTCTGTCAAGTAGGTGTCAAGAGCGTACATTTCTAATGCTCATGTAATTAGTTGTTTTAGAGAAGCTACGTACACGCACATTATTAAAGACTGATGCGTTTCAGTTGATAATCTATTCTGGCAGTTTAAGTGCGACTCGAACATGCTGTAGAGAGGCAGGAGGTGGAGGAGGGAGAGGAGAGAGTGGTACGAGAAAAAGGAGAGCTGGCATTTTAAAACGCAGAAAGGGCGGCAGCTCGGCCCACGTGCTTCGTTTTGTCCAACTTTGCTTATCTGCCAGCAGCAAGAGCCCACCCCGCTGACCTGTATTTTAATTACAGGCGGTAATGTTACATGTTGACCTTTTTTCCAAGCTATTTCAGTCACAGAGTCCTTTCCAAGTCCCAGAGCTGGACACTTTTCTTTCCTAAACTCCTGACATTTTTCTGAGTGCTTTGAAGAGGCCAGTCCTCTCCAAATGTGTGCTGAAAATTCTGCAGATTAAGGGGCTGTATCTCGTCGCCGCCACAGCAGCATGTCCGCCGAATGCAGTGTGTTTTGTCAGGCTTCCTGGAGTAGTGAAGGGAATAATTGGCTGCTTTGAGTTGAAGTAATGCGCTAGGATGCTTCGCGCTTCACCTGCTCCCTCTGATCAATGAATCAACAAATTGTTTTCATCCCATGACAGCAAGAAGCTGCCTTAAAAGGATTAATTCATAAACCAATGGTTGTATCCATCTAGGTTATGTTACTGGGGTTTTTTTTCCGGACATTGTATCAGAAGAAGCTAAAAATTTGGCAAATAATTACATCTGAAATAAAAATGGATTTAGGGGCTTATTTACGAGCCCTTGCGCCGCCGGAGCATCACTTTTTGTGATGCAAATTACAAATTCATATCTATTAGGCCACGCAAAGCCACAATGCCTGGCTTTGGAGGGCCTCACAGAGATGGAGTAAGGCAAAGCAGGTAAAATCACTGCGTTGCCTTCCTCTGTGATCAGGAGGCATTCCATGGGCATTGAGGTGGGTTTTCCCATGCAACACCCAAGGATTTTGACGCTGCCCCAGATTTACAAGATCATGTAAACCTGGGGAAGTGCCATGGCCCTCATTTAATTTATTTTGGAGTAGGGCAACACAGCAAGTTACCTTGCTGTGCTACCCTATACCATAGTGAAAGGGCAGGAATGCAACATATTTATACAATAGGGTGCATTCCTGTCCTGTCTCCCTAAGCTGGCACCGTTTCTGCAGTCTAGCACCAACACAGGCACCCTTGCACCATGGAGCGAGGGTGCCTCTGTTTCATGCAGCATTGTTTTTGTGCAGGAAGGGGCACCTTCTTGGACAGAAACAATCATAAGAGGCATTTTCCTTATTACACCTCACCTCAGGAGGTGTAAATGTTTGGCACTTCCCCAGGTTTACATGATTTTGTAAATCTGGAGCACTGTCAAAATCCATGTAGGTTGCATGGAAGCAGCCACGGCAATGCCCATGGCACCTGCCGAGCGCAGACTAAAGTGAAGCCGTGATTTGAGCTGCGTCACCTTACTCAAGATTTATGAGGCCACTCAAAGCCACACAGGGTGGCTTTGCATGGATTTATAAATCTGATTCAGAGTCCTGCGTAATGTATGTACCACTTTACATGATGCAAAAGTAACACAAGACTCTAATAAATAACCCCCCAAATCCTTACGCCTCCTGAGGTGAGGAATAATGAGGAGAAATATCTTTATTTCTCCTAATTTTTTCTTTTTATGTATGCTGCATTTTGCAGCACACAGAGAAAGAGGAAAATGCCTCTTAGGATTGTTTTGGTGTAGGAAGGTGCCACTTCCTTCTCTAAAAGAATCCTACAGGCACCCTTGCACCGTGGTACAAGGATGCCTGCGTTGGCGCTAGGCTGCCTAAATGATGACAGCACAGGGGGAAAGGAGAGGAATGCATTGTATTGCATAAATACGGTGCATTCCTGCGATTTCACTTTGGCATAGGGCAGGGCAGCAAGATAACTTGCTGCATTTGCCTATGCCAAACACCAGTAAATAAGGGCCTTAATGTATACTGCAGCCACACTACATACTTTGTACAAAAGCATGTCATAATATTTTTCACCATTGTTTTTTGGTATAATTCATAACGTTTCACATTTTCTTTCTGTTAGTGCAAATCTATTTTCTAAGGTTAGGGCAGATCCAGACAATACATTACTGCTTAAAGCTCTTGGCAAGCCAACCAAAACAGAGCTGTAATTCAACATGTTTCCCATCCCATGCCATCCCACCCACTCATCCATTATTTCATCATCAATTTGACTACTTTGGCTCCCTGTCTGATAAACTCTATTCATTTTATAAGTAAGGGATTTTATTAAACCATACTAATGGCTTAATATACAATCCATCAGAGCCCGGTGTTAAACAAAAAAATGAATTGTCAGCGATATTGGTGTCGCTTCACTCATGCCCTGACTTAGAAGCAGAGTGAGGTAGGTATAAAGACAAGCATACACCGCAATATAGTTACCATCCATCAATGCCTACTGATATTGGTGAGCTTTTTTTCCTGCCACAAACAAATGTTCATTGAGCCTATTGAAGGTGCGAAAATTACAGGAATAGTCAAATAACATCTAAAATACACTCCTGCTGTTGAAAATGAAATTCATGTTGAAATTTATGTAGCATGCCTAGGAACCCACTGCCATGCATGGCATGATCCCTTGTCATGCTTCAGTCTGAGCTTGCTTTCTGTAGGTCCACTCAGACATTATCTGCTAATGGAGGGATGAACTGATTAAAGAAACCATGATGGACTCAACCTAGTCAGAACGGAAACAGCGTGCAGCAGAGGATAAAGAAAACCCCACGTGACCTTTTACAGAGACATTACCCACTCATGGGTGATTCAGAAACTGCGAGAAAGGGAGAACAGAAAGGACTTTCGTGGACTTGACATCCACGTTTGTCAAAGACAGGTACTGTGAAAAGTCATTCATTTGCTAAATAAAAACTAGTTGGGTTTCTGGGCGACTAATCGTATGGATCGCATATAAGAACATGTATTTCTTCTTATTATGCTTGGAATGAGCATGTCATATGACTCAGGAACACACTATCCACCCTGCTTTGATGTGGAGCCCACTCGCCCACTTGGGCCATATTTCAGTTTAGGTTCTTTTTTCTATTTTTTATGCACTTGACTTTCTCAGTTACACTTCCCGCTGGTACAGTTCGCCCACTTGGGCTTTATCCTGCATGACATATTTCATATATGACAAACATGACATTGGGGGTTCTCCTCTCAGCCATGTAACACCGGTGGACCGAGTTAGATACATTGAACATTTTGGTTCATTTTCAATCACAACTGGGTGGTGCCTAAGAGGGTAAATTGGGAGCACTTATACTAATCATTATGACGATGTCTGCATTGATTATGATGTGGGGTACAACATATGTGAACACTAGTGGCCATGTTATCAAGAACTGCGATAACATTATCGCCGCTTTAGCGGCAGGAAACTGCCGCTAAAGCCTCGATAAGGGGGTAGATAATATGCCCTATAGAATTCCAATAGAAGCCCAGGTTTGATGTCCTTCACACCAGAACCTGGGCTTCTATTGGAATTCTATAGGGCATATTATCAAGCCCCTTATCGCCGCTTTAGAGGCCGTTTCCTGCCGCTAAAGCGGCGATAATGTTATTGCCGTTCTTGATAATATGGCCCTAGATGTTGCCGAATTGGGCAGAGTTGAATACATAACTTCTTTCAGTCTATTTTACTGACCTACCCTCCTGGGCTGTATTCACTCCTCATCGTCGGTTACTGAAATTGACCAGTAAGGTACCATATCAGTACAGTATTGCATGCTCAACATGTATAGAGATAACGTCATGCATGTTTGCATTTGAAATGATTGATATTTGTACCAAGGTTTAATCTGGTTTATTTTATACAGTGATTAATACTGATTATTTTCTTGTACGATGCGCATACCACTTATATGCTTGTCATTATAAATGTGAACTTTGTATTGAAAAGCATTCTAACATGGCGAGCATCAGCCATAGAACTTCCCCCGCCATCTTGCCCCTTGTTTGTGTTGTTGTTACTGTGATGCCGTACAATTCACTTTTTAACCAATTGCTGGAAAGATGCCACCCACCCATGACCATGGCGACTTGATCACTGAAACGTGTTGTGCTTTGCGCTTTCCTACATGTACCAGGAAATATTGGATTAAATTTCACATGCAAGGAATACTGGAGTGCGCATTTCTTCTTTTTTGCGTATGCCAGGAAAGACTGAACCTTGCTATATTGCCTGTAGGTAGTTATAGTTAGGACCTAGTTTCCATATGAAAAGCGTTTTTTATTTTGCCAATAACTTTGTCATTGTTTGACAAATGCTTGCGAAATTTTCAAAACTAGTTTGCCACTCTCTTCAGCTGCTGTCTTTTCGGGGTGATCCATCAAGCAGGGGCCAAGAAAAAGGGGGATCCCAAAATGTGTTTTTTCAGTGCAATTTCTCATAAGGATTTTAGTAACAGCTACAGCCCGAACCGCTGAACGGAATTTCACCAAATTTGGCAGAAAAGTAGCTATTGGTCCAGAAAGTTACTTTTTTGTAAATAAGGTGAAATCCATTCAGGAGTTTTGGAAATATTGAGATAAATCCAAATTTGTAAATATAGGGATGCAGATCCTCCGAGGATCTGACTGTCCCCATGCTGAAATGAGGTTGGCTGCCAGCACTTCAACGAGGAAGTGTCGTAAGCCAGATAAAAACATTAAAAAAAGAAAAAGGGGGCAGGGTAGAAATACCCTGACCCCCTAATTGGGGTCCTGGGGTCCCCCTGTCATTCCAACAGGGCAAAAAAGCACTTAAAAAAATGTTTGTCACAGGAATGCGACGGAGCAGCGAATCCACACCAAAATTAAAAGAAAAAAAAAGGTTGGTCTCCCGCGTCTGTTTACGTTATAGTCCCCGGGTGGGCCAGATCCAGGGGGCATGCGGGCTTTTTGAAAAAAAAGGAGGGGGCTCGCAGCGACCCCCTCCTTGGACCTAGTTGTGCCCCGGGGACCACCACCTCATGGGGCATAATTTTAATAATGCGTGGGCCTGCTCAGACCCCCTTGATCCCTAGGGACCACCACCTCCCCGGGGCTAAGTTAAATGTGGAGCCGCGGGTCGCACAGAACCCCCGCATCCCGAGAACCACCACCACCCCGGTGCTTTCTTGTTTTTTCTAAAAAGGAGGGCAGCTGCACGGCTGCCCTCCAGGGCCATTCTCGCACCTAGGGACCACCACCTCCCCGGTGTGTCCCATGCAAACAGAAGGAGAGGGGCCACATGGACCCACATATGTCCACTGGGAGGCAACCTTCCATTTAATGAGCATATCATGAAAACCTCACAACCCACGCTGGTTATCAGATTACTCAGATCTTCCTGGGAAACTTTAATCTACATTGGATTGACCTGAAAGTCTCTGCAGTGAACAGCCTTAAAACATTTCTTGCAGACCTCAGCCTGACCCAATTCTGCAACAGGCCTACACAAAACAAGGGTACAACTCAGGACCTTATCATTGCAAAGGAGGATAACATCCAAGTCAAGTCTATCCTCCCTTGTGACTGGACAGATCATCATTGTATCACCTTTCTCATTACTAATGCTATTAGTATAAAAATGACTCAACAAAAAAAGCAAAAACTATGGAAAAGAAGCTTGCGGAACATTAACCTGAGTGATCTGACTTCCCTCAGTAACAACATCCTGCCTCCCCAAGTTAACATGACAGACATCCAAGTACTTACAGATCACTACAATACTTTCATACTGAGCATCCTAATTACGATTGCACCCTTACAACTAAAAAGAATTTCCACCAAAGAGTTGAAACCATGGTTCAAAGACTGCCTAAACGCAGAAGGATGCAATCTAAGACTAGCTGAGCGAGCATGGAGATTTTCACCATCCATCAACAACTTAAAATGTCTAAGATTGGTGAGGAACACTTACAATAAATGCATCAGAATTTCGAAAGCGAATTTCTTCAGAACCCAGTTAGACCTAGCCAAAAATTGTCCTAAAATACTCTTTGAACTAGTCAAATAACAGTCGAATAATCATCCTAGCTGAGAAATAATTGGGTCCAATGCACTACCAAACTGTGAAGAATTTGCCTCCTTCTTCCTGGGAAAGGCGGAAACAATTGAAAAGGACCTGCGGATGGCAAGGGAACTCCTTCTGCCTATACTTCCAGGGTGCCTCCCTCCCTCGCAATTAGCTCTATGGATGAATCATCACACCGCTCGTAACTGTTCAACGTGCGTTAGTCACTCCACAAGATCTCTGGGAATAATGCTTGACAAGAACCTGAACATGCAGGAGCACATAGGACCGCCACCAAAGGAGCAAACTACCAACTGAACATCTTGATGAAATGAATACCCTTCCTCCCTCAGGATGACTTCAACGCAACGGTCCAAGCTCTACTCATCCACAGGTTGGACTATGGAAGTGCTACCCTTTGTGGCCTTACCAGAGCCAAGCTGGCACCTCTAAGGGCATCTCTCAATGTGGCTGCCAGACTCATCACAGGAAGAAAAAGAAACAAACACATCACCCCTGATCTAAAAGTCCTAAAATGGTTTCCTTATGAAGCAAGGATTCAGTCAAAAATTGTTTGCATTACCCATAAAGCACTTCATTCAACACTCCTAGGTACTTGTCACAAAAGCTAGAATTATCTGGTGGATGCAGATCCTCTAGGAGCACCAGCACTTTGGTACTGAAACCACAGAAATTCCTTAAAAAGAAAACTTGCAACAGAGCCTTCTCTGCTATTGGGCAGAGAATTTGGAACTCACTACCACCCGAAATCTGAATAATTCCCTCAACAACATCCTTCAAAAAAAAAGTTAAATTACTACTTATGAACAAATTTCTGCCCTAGGTCTCACAACTTGACTCATTATCCACATCCATGATTGTTAGTTGACTTTCAGAAATGCCCATTATCTAATCGACTTATCTTAGTGATATTACCTGTCTCAATTTGTGAAGTTACGATGATGTTGTTGCTTCCTTTATTATCTGTTTTCTTTTCTTTTGTCCCGATCTTCTATAAAGCGCTCAGATACCCTCACGGGTCAGGTTCACATTATATAAATAATAAAATGCAAAATGAAGATAAGGAGTGATAATAAAGAGGCAAAATAAAGGTGTGAAACGAGCAGAAAGAGGCAAAATAGAGGTCAGCAACAAGAAAAAAGGCAAAACACAGGTGAGAAATGAGCAGACAGACGCAAAATAAAGGTCAGGAATGAGCAGAAAGAGGCAAAATAAAGGTGAGAAATGAGCATAAAGAGGAAGAATAAAGGTAAGAAGGGAGCATAAAGAGGCAGAATAAAGGTCAGAAGGGTACAGAAAGAGGCAAAAAATAGGTCAGGAGCAAGCAGAAAGAGGCAAAATAGAGGTCAGAAAAGAACAGCAAAAGGTAAAATAGAGGTCAGAAGTGACCAGCAAGAGGCAGGGCCGAGAGAGAAGAGGCAGAAAAATGAGCAGAAAATGTGTGGAGGAGGCTGCATAGGGTAGAGACTGTAGGCAAGCGGGAAGGAGGACTGTCACAGGGGGAGCTGGCTCAAGGACCTGCTGTGTGTGCCCCTCTACTTTTTTTTACCGCAAACCCACTAGCAGACCCACTCTTACACTCACGCACCCACTCACAGACCCACTCAGAGACTCATGCACCCACTCACAGATCTGTTTATGCACTGATTCACTCACTCACAGACCCACTGAGAGACTCACACACACACACTCACAGCCCCTCTCAGAGACTCTTTCACACACCCATTTACACAATCATGCATCTACTCACAGACCCACTGAGACAATACCCACTCAAAGATCCACTCAGATACTCACACACCCACTCACATACCCACTCAGAGATTCTTGCACGATCTCAAGGACCCACTCAGACACTCATCCACCCACTCACAAACCCACTCAGACACTCATGTTCCCATTCAATAACCCACTCAAAGTCTCATGCACCCACTCACGGATCCACTCAGAGTCATGCACACACTGACTGACTGTAGGAAAGTACCTCTTTTGATATGGTTAGCCCCCACTTTTTGCTTGATGCCTGGTGTGATTTTGAACTGTAAAAGCACTGGGTTCCTGATAACCAGGTTTCCAGTGCCAGATCTCTTTTCCAAACAGGTACCACGATTGTCACAACTCCAGCCAGCCTTATAAGTCCCTAGTAAATGGTACCACTGGTACCTAGGGAATGGGTACTGCTGAGGGCCCACTGGGGCTGCAGCACAAATTGTGCCACACCAGGGACTTCTCACCAAGACAATGTAAACTGCCACTGCAGGCTGTGTGTCTTGGTGCAGAAAAAAACAAAGAGTCAACATGGCACACAACCCTGTATGCCATACCCTCACACACTGCATGGTATATAGGTAAATCACCCCTACTGAAAGAGTTATAGTCCTAAGGCAGGATGCACTAAATCCCATGTGTGGACATATCTGCAGGAGCAGATATGACCCTGTAATCTCTGAGTCATTCTTGGATATTGTAAGTGCACTTGGTAGCCATAAAGAGTACATGGGCTAGATACTTGTCATTATGAGTTTCCTAGCTCCATGATGGCCTCATTGTACCCTAAGATGTCTGGTACCAAACATCTTGTTTTAATAAATCCTCACTGATGCCACTGAGGGATTTATTAATAAATGTACACAGGAGACCCTTAGAAGATGCCCTGAAAACGTATGAAGCACTGGTGTTGTCTCTGACTAGTCAGAGCCAGTCTGCCACCACCAGACATGCTTCTGACCTCATGGGGTGAGAGCCTGTGTTCTAAGAGTACAGAAACAAAGCCTGCTCTGGGCAGAGGTGCTTCACACCTCCTCCAGGCCAGAATGGTCTTCCATAGAGGGAAGCTTCAAAGGAGTTGCTGCCTTTGAAGTTCAGCCCAGGCTTCCCCAGATAGTGAGGTATGCCAACCCACCTGTCCCGTGACACATTTAGTGGGAGGGCAGGTGGGAAAATAGATGAGAAGGAGGGTCCACACTCAGCTAGCACCACTCCTAGGGCGGGGCAGGCAATGTGAACCCCTCTCCTGAAAACCCACCATCTTGATACAATAGAGAAACCACCTAACAGGCCTAGGAAAGTGCCTCTTCCCACAGGACATGGTCACTTAGAGGGTGTAGGCACCCTAAAGGTTGGTAATTCATTGATTACTACCTTCTCCCCCTGTAACACCCCTAAATTCAGTATTTCAGTGGCAACCCTAGACCTGGAACTTAGATTTGATGGACAAGAAGAAGACCAGGACAAAGAAGAATTGATGCCTGAGCACTGAAGCCCTGCTGCAGAAGAAAATTGTTCCTAAGCCCTGCTTGCTGCCTCTAGGCCTTCAACAATCATGGTGTGTTGTGTCATCCTGAGCCTGTGAAGACTCCAAGAACTCCGGAGCTCCTCCCTCCTTCACAAAATCGTCAAGAACCTTCCTTGGAGTGAAGGCATCCTTCCCTTGTACACTGCAGGCACTGATCCCGCTGAGTCTGGTTTGTAGACATGCTGATCCTCGATGACTTTGATGCATTATCCACACCAAAAGAGGTAAAACAGCTCCAGAGGATCAGATCTGTCTCCCCACCAAGCTTGGAGGCACCAGGACCTATAGGCTCCGCACCATACAGCTAGACGAAGAGTCCATGGCGGGCTCCAATGATACCAAAACCAAGAACCCATCAAGAGATGTGGAGACTTTCAAGACCCACATAATGAGTGGCCCAGCTGTTCTGAAATTGGCTGTCCAAGTTGCCTGCTCCTGACTACAATGACTCCTCAACGCACGACGTCCAACTGACCTATTTGCACTGCACCCTGCCACACCAGCCCCGGTAATGATAAACCAGCTGTGCTCCCATGGTCCTGTGACCCTTGCAACCTCCTCCCTCTAGTGGACCCACCAGACTTACCTCTAAGTCCTCCAGGCACCCCCCCTTCATCGCATTGCACCAGCTACCAACACCTTCAGCACCCTCCTCCCAGCTGAATCTGGGATGCTCCCAATCTTCTCATGCTGGAACTTTGGGTTCTGGTCCTGCCATTGCCCTAAAATGAGAAGGTGAACTTTGTGAAAGCATTGCCTAATTTTATATGCATTTTTCTGCATTTCTCCATTGACCTCAATGGTGCGCATTTGCGCACAGCAGTGATATATTTTTTGAACTCTTAAAAATCGTAACTTCTAAAAGTACTTACTGTAGATCAAAGTTCTTGGTCTTAAAATATACGTAAAAATCTATTCTATTTTTTATAAATTGGTCTCTGATTTATTCTTGAGTGTGTGTCTCATTTATTGCCTCTGTAAGTTCAACAAATGCTTAGCACTACCCTCTGATAAGCCTAACTGCTCACCCACACAACTTAGTATTATCTACTTTAACCTCTGTGTACCAGTAAGGGATCTAATAGACTCGCTGCACAGTGTACTTTGTTTTAGTACACTATAGAGAGAGCCAACTTCCTACACTGGCCCACTCAGACACTCACTCACCCACTCACAGACCCAGTCAGAGACTTATGCACCAACTCACAGACCCACTCAGACACTCATGCACCCACTCACAGACCCACAGAGACACTCAAGCATCCAGTCACAGACCCGGAGACTCATGCATTCACTCACAGATCTACTCAGACATTCACACACCCACTGACAGACCCACTCAGACACTCTACCACCCACTAACAAACTTACTGAGACACTCATGCACTCACTCACTCACACACTCACTGTCATAGATTAGTGGTTACATTTAGGAAATACATTTTAAAAAGCCTTAGAAAATCACTGAATAATCCAAAGGTTACAGGGATGTTATAGTTAGGAAATAGAAATAAAAAAACAGACATTTACTGAAAAAAACAAAAGTTATATTATAGTTAAGCTCACATTTCACTTATACAAAACCAAAGAAATTCAGCAGCTATAGTTAGCTGAGCTAACTATAACTTGCACCCCGCAATGCAGTACGTATGACCTCATATATTACATCACTTATGACATGGTAAGTGACATCACTGATGACATCACAGATGACATCACTGATGACATCATGCAGTGGGTATGAGTGTTTTCTAAACATTTCTGACTGTTAAAGATATATACTGAGATACTACAAAGCTTAAATAAGTATAGATTGTGTACCACTAAAGAGTAATACTATTTGTAACACATAATATGTGAGTGGCTGTGTGACTGTGTGTATCCATTTGTGAGTACGTGTCTGAGTGGCTCTATAGGTGTGTGAGTGGTTGTAGGAGTGAGTGAGTGAGTGGCTGTGTTGGTGGCTATATGGGTGAGTGACTGACTGTGTTTCTGGCTGTGTGGGAGAGTGAGTGGGTGTGTCAGTGGTGTGTGGGTGGAGTAAGTGGGTATGTGAGAGGCTGTATAGGTGAGTGATGTGGTATGTGGGTGGCTGTATGGGTGAGTGAGTTGGTGCATACATGGTGTATGGATGAGTGTGTGGGCATGTGAGTAACTGAATGGGTGAGTGAGTGAATGTGAGGGCAGCTGCATAGGTGAGTAGGTGCTTGTGTCAGTGACTGTATAGGTGAGTGAGTACATGTGTTAGTATTTTTTTTGTATTCAATTCTTTATTTCGGTTGGTGTACCATAAAAGATCATACACAGATGTATACTAACTGTACAAAACAGATAAAAAGACTAAAAGTCATGATAAAAACAGTTGTGAGTTAAAAAGACCATTTGGGTTAAAACAGTGAGAAAGTCAGTCACTGAAGGGTCAACGTTTCTACTTTAAGAAATTTCATCCGTGCCCACCACATAGAACTTAAAAAACGGGATACAGCATAAACAATTTGGAGTTCGGTATTGTATTTTAGGAGCCTGAATGCTTCTTTGTGGTGTTGTGTACCAAGATTCCTACACAATTGGATCAACCATCTGTGTCTGGTTTTGTGATATCCCGGGCAAAAGAAAAATACATGAAGTTCAGTCTCCTCTCCCGAACTACAAGCTGGACACCCCAGAGTGGCGCTACTGGACCATTAGTTAGTGAATGTGCGCAGGGGGAGAGAGCCATGCCGAAATTGCACGTACAGTTTCCTGGCTAGTGCCGGTCGTATTTCATCTAGGCATGGCTCTATAAGGTACATATCTTTTACTGCCAGGAAATTTACAGTAAGGGATCCAGTAGTGGAGTTTTCGTCCCCCCAAAAGCTTCTAACTAGCTGTGTGCGCGTATTTGCCACACAGGCTGACTACAGGTTTTACCATAGGTTGTCTCTGCCAATGGTACTAAGTGCTTCCCTGATATGTGCAAACCAAGCCAACTTACCTATGCCAGGGTGTCTAAAAAGTTCTAGGAGCTCAGACCTGTACTTGGCCAGTTCGGGTGTCACCCATAGGCGTCGCCAAAATAATAGGGTCTGCACCCAATTTCCTCTGCGATGGGTCTCACCCCTAGATCCAAACGCATTGGTACAAGTGGGGAGCTCATCGGTACACCGAATAGCTGCCTGAGAAAACTGCTCTCTGTTTTGATAATAGACCTGGGGTGACAGTGCCCCAAGAGTTCGGCCCCATACAAGGCAGCGCTCCTGAGTTGAGTTTTATAGATCTCTATCACTGGACTTACAGGCTTGTGAATAGAGTTTCTATAAAACTTGGCCAGGCGTGTTAGTATCTTTGTGAGTAAGTGAGTGGGTATGTGAGTAACTGTATGGGTGAGTGAGTGGCTATATGAGTAACTGTATGGGTGAGCAAGTAGGTGTGTGAGTAGCTGGATGGGTGACTGACTTAGCGTGTCAGTGACTGTATGGGTACGAGTGAGTGTGTTAGTGTCCATATGTTTGGATGTGTGAGTAGCTGTATTGGTGAGTGAGTGGGTGCATGAGTGGCTGTATGGATGAGTTGATGGTTATATGAGTGGCTATATGAATCAGTCAGTTTGTGTGTGAATACTTGTATGAGTCTGTGAATGGGTTTGTGAGTGGTTGTGTGAGAGGTAGAGTAGGTGTATGTGAGGTTATATAGGGGTGTGAATGGGTTTGTGAGTGGTTCTATGGATGATCAGAGAAGTCATTTGAGATGTCATCAGTAATGTCACTGACCATGTCATGAGTGATGTAATATGTGAGGTCATAGGCAGTGCATTGGGGGTATAAGTTATAGTTAGCTCAGGTAACAATAACTGCTGAATTTATATGGTTTTGTATGAGTGAAGTGTGAGCCTACCTATAATGTCTCTGTAAGAGTTGTTTTTTTCAGTGAATTTCTACGTTTTTGAAAAAATCCTATTTTCTAATTATAATATCCCTGTAACCTTTACTTTTTTCAGTGAATTTCTAAGACTTTTTAAATTCTGTTTCCTAGCAATATCGTCCGTGTAACCTTTGTTTTTTTCAGTGTATTTTTAAGGTTTTTTAAATTCTATTACCTGATCATAATGTCCCTGTAACCTTTGTTTTTTTAAGTAAATTTCTAAGGTTTTTGCTAATTGTTTTACATAACTGTAACCTGTTACGTTTCACAATGGATGCGTGAGCACCTGTGTGCATCTGTTAGTGGGTGTATGAGTGTATGTGTGGGTGTGTTTGTGGGAGTGGGAGTAGGAGTGTCTCAGTGGCTGTGTGAGGTAGTCTATGAGTATGTGAGTGGGTTTGTGAGTGGCTGTGTAGGTGCCTGTGTAGGTCTGTGACTGGTTGTGTCAGAGCCTGCATGTGTCTGTGAGTGATAGGATGAGCGCTACTATGGGTCTGTTGGTAGATGTGTTAGTGGGTGTTTGGGTCTGTGAGTGAGTGTGCGAGTGTTGCTATGGTTTTTCGGATTTGCATACTATGTCATATATTTTGGGCTAGATAGTCTTGGTTAGAAAGAGTGGTATTGACAGGGACTTAGGTTTGGCTAATGTCGAGATTACTTGGATTGGCCAGAAATGGTTGAAGCTGCATCAGTTGCTGCCTTTGGTTAAAAGCATTGTAGATTGCCAACCCGCTTGACCTCATGATTGTGCACTGTGGTTTCAATGACCTAGGCACACTGACTGGGGTATGACTGGATGTCCTAATGAAGGATACCTTTGAACAATTAATGGCACTTTTCCCTCACACTTTCTTATTGTACTCCAACATATTCCAAAGGCAGAAAGGAAGTGGTCAAATCAATTCTGTCCACTGATTGACAAAGCCAGATAACATGTTAATAAAACTGCTTCTCCACTCCTCAAAGAACATTACATGGGCTCTACCTACAACAACAACTTCTGTTTTGACATGCATGGACTCAATAGAAGTGATGCAGTTCACTTCACAGATGAAGGCAACAGGGCGTTTCTGAGCAACCTGAAACTATGCATCTTGTCTTATAAATAGCTGTCACATACTCTCAATGAACACAAAGGCTATTCTCAGAGCCACCCTATTGCCCAAAATGTTGTTCATTTACTTTATAAATATCCTTTATTTGATATTTTTTAAATATTTGCAACATCGCGAAAAGCAAAAGAAAAGCAGACATTCAAAAGAAACTAGCACATTCAATAATTCATAACTATATAAGTGGTTCTGTGCATCACACAGGCTATACCACTATCTAAATAACTCTATAAAAACATTTATGAGTCTCTGAGTGTGTCTGTGAGTGCATGTATGAGTCTCTGAGTGGATCTGTAAGTGGGTGCATAACTGTATGAGAAGCTCTGTCAGAGACTGTGTGAGAATCTGAGAGCATCTATGAGAGTGTGTGTGAATATCTGAGCGAGTCTGTGAGTGGGTGTATGAGTCTCTGAGTACATCTGTGAGTGAGTGTGTGTCTCTGAATGGGTCTGTGAGTGGGTGCATGAGTCTCTGAATGGGTCTGGGACTGAGTACTTGATGCCTGAGTGGGTCTGTGAGTGAGCATGTGGGTGTCTGAGTGGGTCTGTGAGTGGGTGTATGAGTGTCTGAGTGGGCATGTGAGTGTTTTCATGAGTCTCAGAGTGGGTCTGTGAGTGGGCATGAGTCTATGACTGGGTGCATAAGAGCGTATGTGAATCTCTCAGTGGGTGTGTGAGTGGGTACATAATTGTCTGGGTGGGTCTGTAAGTGGGTACCTGAGTCTCTGAGTAGATCTGTGAGTGAGTGCATGAGTCTCTGAGTGTGCCTGTGAGTGGGAGCATGACTCTCTAAGTGGGCCTGTGAGTGGGTGCGTTAGTGTTTGAGTGGGTCTGTGAGTGAAGGTGTTAGTGTCTGAGTGGGTCTGTCAGTGTGTATGTGAGTGTCTGAGTGGGTTTGTGAGTAGGTGCTTGAGTCTCTGAGTGGTTCTGTGACTGTGAGTAGGTGCATGAGCATCTGAGTGAGTCTGTGAGTGGGTGCATGAGTCTCTGAATAGGTCTGTGACTGAATGCATGAGTGTCTGAGTGGGTCTGTGAGTGAGTACATGAGTGTCAGAGTAGGTCTGTGAGTAGGTGCATGAGTGTCTGTGTAGGTGTGTGAGTGCTTGCATGAGTTACTGAGTGGGTATGTGTTTGGGCATGAGTCTCAGACTGGGTGTGTGAATGGGTATGTGAGTCTCTCAGTGGGTATGTGAGTGGATGCATGAGTCTCTGAGTAGGTCTGTGAGTGGGTGCATGAGTCTCTGAGTGGGTTTGTGAATAGGTGTATGAGTCTGAGTCTGTGAGTGGGTGCATGACTCTGAGTGGGCATGTGAGTGGGTGTGTGAGTGTTTGAGTGGGTCTGTGACTGAATACATGAGTGTCTGAGTGGGTCTGTCAGTGTGCGTGTGAGTGTCTGAGTGGGTGTGTGAGTGGATGCATGAGACTCTGAGTGGATCGGTGGCTAGGTGTGAGTCTCTGAGTGGGTATGTGAGTGGGCTCATGAGTATCTGAGTGGTTCTGTTAGTGGGTGCATGAGAGTCTGGGTCTGTGACTGCATGCATGAGTTTCTGAGCGTCTCTTTTAGTGGGTACATGAAAACTATGAGTGGGCCTGTGAGTGAGTACATGACTGTGAGTGTGTCTGTGAGTAAGTGCATGAGTGTTTGAGTGGGTCTGTGAGTCTCTAAATGGGACTGTGAGTAGGCCTGAGTTTCGGAGTGGGTCTATGAGAGGGTGCATGAGTGCCTGGGTAGATATTTGAGAGGGTACATAAGTCTCTGAGTGGGTCTGTTACTGGGTGCATAAGTGTCTGAGTGGGTGTGGTAGTGGTGCATGAGTCTCTGAATTGGTCTCTGAGTGGGTATGTAAGGGTCTGAATGGGTGTTTGGGAGAATGCATGAGTCTCTGAGTAGGTCTGTGAGTGGGTGCATGAGTATCTGAGTAGATGTGTCAGTGGGTACATGATCTCTGAGTGGGCCTGTGAGTGGATATGTAAGTGTCTGTTTGGGTCTGTGACTGTGAGCATGAGTATCTGAGTGGGTTTATGTGCAGGTGTATAAGTATTTGAGAGGTTCTGTAAGTGGCTGTATGAAACTGAGTGGGTCTGTGAGTAAATGCATGACTCTGTGAGTGGGTATGTAAGTGGGTGCATGAGTGTTTGAGTGTGGGTGTGAATGGGGGTATGACTCTCTGAGTGGTTCTGTGACTAGGTGCATGAGTCTCTGAGTGGGTCTGTGAGTCTCTGATTGGGCCTGGGAATAAGCATAAGTGTATGAATCAGAGTGGAAGCATGACTCACTGAGTAGGCCTTTGAGTGAGTCTGTGAGTGGATGCCATAGTGTCCAAGTAGGTCTGTCAGTGTGTATGTGATTGTTTGAGTAGGTGTGTGAGTGGGTGCACGAGTCTATGAGTGGGTCTGTGACTGGGTGTGAGTCTCTGATTAGATGCGTGTGTAAGTGTGTGGGTCTCTGAGTGGGTCTGTGAGTGATTGCATGAATTTCTAAGTGAGTCTGTCAGTGATTGCAAGCGTCTCTGAGTGGGTCTGAGAGTGGGTGCGTGAGTATCTGAGTGGGTATGTGTATGGGTGCATGATTTTCTGAGTATGTCTGTGAGTGGCTGTGTGAGTTTCTGAGTAGGTGCTTGGCAGGGTGCATGAGTCTCTGAGTGGGTCTGTGAGTGGGTGCTTGAGTGTCTGAGTCAGTGTGTCAGTGGGTACATGAGTATCTGAGTGGGTTTGTGGGTGGGTGTGTGAGTGTTTGTTTGGGTCTGTGACTGTGTGCATGAGTATATGAGTGGGTCTATGAGCAAGTGTATGAGTCTTTGAGTGGATCTGTGAGAGGGAGCATGAGACTGTGAGTGGGTCTGTGAGTGAATGCACAACTCTGTGAGTAGGTGAGTGATTAGGTGCATGAGCATCTGACTGGTTCTGTGTATGGATACATGAGTGTCTGAGTGGGTCTGTGAGTCTCTGAGTGGGTCTGTGAGTAAGCATGAGTCTATAAGTGGGTGCATGAGTCTCTGAGTGGGTGTGTGAGTGGGTTTTGTGAGTCTCTGAGGGGTCTGTGAGTGGGTGAATAAATTATTTTAATTGCATTTGGCCCAGGGGCCTATCACTCGGGGATGGGGGTACATGGCCCCACTCCCCTAAGTTATGGAATTCAGCCCTGGGGAATGGGGTCACCAGCCCATTTAAGGTCACAGCCCCCTCCGCTTTCATTAAAATATGGCCCCTGGGACATGGGGGTGCCCTGGGGCCATTTGGGCTTAGGGAGGGAGGCAAATAGTAAGGTAAATGGTCTCTTGGGATAGTCTTACTGTAGCCTCATAAGGCTCAGAGAGGGGGGCCATGGTCCCCCTCTCCTTTAATTAAAATATGGCTCCAGGGGTGGGATCCATAGGGCCCATCTGGGCTTGGTGAAAGGATCCATGTGCCCCCTTCCCAAATAGTAAGGTATTTAGCCCCGGGGATAGGTCCCTGGGACCCTTTAAGGTTTGGGGAGGGGGACCATGCACCCCTACAATTAAAATATGCCCAGGGGATAAGGTCACCGGGGCCTCTTAAGAAAGCCTGGGTGGCGAACTCCACTCGGCGAGCAGAGTTTGTGGAGTTTTACCAACTCTGTGTTCACAATGTTCAGGTAAAACTCCGACTCCGCAGGAGAGCAGAGTTAGCCCCTGGCCACGGCCCCACGCCAAGAAAATAGTAAAGTCCTCACAAGACCTACGACAAAGGGGTTTGCGACTGGCGAGGACGAGGACAGCCAGATAGAGAGACCACGGTTAGGAGGAGGGCAGCCCGGAGACGCCAGAGCAGGTAAGTGCTTTTTTAAAACTATTTTTAAGTGTGGGAGGGTGGAGCAGAGCAGAGTTTATTTAAAACTCCATGGAACTCCGCGTAGTGGCACTCCGCCAACTCCGCCCAGGGTTACTCTTAAGGCTCGAGGGAGGAACACATGTCCTCCTCCCCTATAATTAAATATGGCACTGGGGATGGGGTCCTTGGGCCCATTTGGACTTGGGGAGATGTCATAAATGATGTCATAGAACATATTATGAGTGATATAATATGCAAGGTTATTAGCAGTGCATGGCAGAGGCGCAGGTTATAGTCAGCTCTGCTAACTATAACTGGTGAAATTCTGTGTTTTTTGTGTTGAAAATGGTATTTGGGCACTGACATAGTCACCTAATTATAATGTCACTTTAACCTTTGTTTGTTTCAGTGGCAAAAACATATATATATGTGTGTGTCTGTATGTGTGTATATAATCTATATATTCACTGAAAAAAATAAAGGCTACAGGGACATTATAGTTAGGAAATAGAATTCAATAACCTTAGAAATTCACTAAAAAACAAAGGTTACAGGAACGTTATAGCTAAGTTCAGATTTAACACATTCAAAACCATAGAAATTCAACAGTTATTGTTATACTAAGGTAAATATAAAACTCGCACCTCCGCCATGCACAGTTTCCTCATCAATAATTTCATTGGAAATGTTGCAGTGATATTATCAATGATATCATAGAAGATGCCATGACTTATGTGGGATAATTAGCAGTGCATGGCGAGAGCGCGAGTTATAATTACCTTAGGGCACAAGTTAGAGTTTCTTGAGATAAGTATAACTATAACTGATGAATTTCAGTTGTTTTGTGTGTGTAAAATCTGAACCCACCTTTAACGTCCCTGTAACCTTTGTTTTTTTAGTGAATTTCTAATGTTTATTTTAACATCTATTTCCTCACTATAACGTCCCTGTAAACTTTGTTTTTTTTCAGTGAATTTATACAGTTTTTTTTAACATGAAGTAATGTTTATTTACCATATGGTAATCCAACTGCTGCTGTGCAGATCAGTAGGATTGACTCCCCGCATGCAGCCACCCCCACTACGTGCATAGTCAAAGGCCATGCATGGCAATAGGTTAGTCGCTGGGCCTCACCTGTGGCCAGGTCCTTCAACCAACCCCACACATACAGTCAACCCCATGCTGAACGCAGCCAGGCGTTTGCCACATGGTCTTGCCTGCTACCTGGCCCTATGGTCAACCACCCTGGGCTCTATATGTGTGCGAGTGGGCCTGTGAGTGGCTATGTGAATCTGATAGTGCGTATGCCAGTTCTTGTGTAAGTGGGCGTATTAGTGGGTGTGTGAGTGCATGTGTGACTGCCTGTTTGGGGTTGTGAGTGATTTTGTGGGTCTCTCAGTAGGTGTGTGAATGGCTGTACAGGTGTATGAGTGGGTGTGTGAGTGCTTGCATGGGTAAGTATGTGAGTGTGTTAGTAGGTGTGTGAATGGCTGTGTGGGTCTCTGAGTGGGTGGGTGTGTGATTCTCTTTGTCTCTGAGTAGGTGTGTGAGAGGCTGTATGGATTTGTGAGTGGGTATATGAGTGGTTGTGTGGGTGTGTGAGTGAGTATGTGAGTGGGTCTGTGAGTGAGTGTATTTTTTTAATTGAGGTCTGGATCCGCAGACCCTCTGTGGATTCACATGGGTGCCACGCTGAGCACCGTGGTGGATCCCTGGATACTTGCACACACCAATAAAATATTTTTCCACAATTGCTTCCTATTCCACTTCACTTTCCCCCCCCCCTGTAAATGTGTCCCTGTTGACAAAATGGTGGCTGTACCTTTTCTCACAGGTTGCGCCTAGCCAATAATGGCATTGCTGTTGGCGCGTGGATCCGCGCATCCACCGCAGTGGATCAGCTGTAGATCTGCATCTCTAGATATACATAAAGCTTTTTCCTTTAATTAATAACTCCACTGCTGAAAAGATTTACACCAAATTACAAAAAGCACTCATTCTGGAACAAGATCTAGCTTTCTGCCATATTTGGTGTAATTCTATTCAATGGTTTGGGCTGTAGTTGTGTCTAAAATTCCTATGGAAAATTGCATGGGGAAAATGTGTTTTTGGTACCTACCTCGTCTCAGCTCCCGCTTCATGACTCCAAAACTTTCCAAACAACAGGTGGAGTGAGTGGCAAACTAGTTTTGAAAATTTTGTGAACATTCGTCAAAACAACACCAAAGTTATTAGCAAAACAAAAAACACTTTTCCTATGAAAGCTAGGTCCTAACTATAACTACCTACTGCCCCAGGAGGGCAGAACAACTATACTGATCATCCTGGGGTAGAAGTATTGGCTTGATGCCAGAATAGGACACCCTAGCCTTTTCTTTAGTTTTGGTGCCGTGTTGAAATCCCTGGCGTCTAGTGGCCTTTTTGTCCTCGGGGGCAGATTTGGCTAAACATCTTCAATTCACCACCAAGTGTGCACTAGGCCCAACCATAGAAGTGAGGTATCATTTTTATCGGGCAAGTGGGAGAACACTGGTTGGTAACAATTTGGTGGATTCCTGCTGATTCCGAAAGCTTATATGACAGAAATTGAAGGAAAATGTGTAATTTTAGGCAATGTTTGAGTTTTGCAGGGCACTGTGGGTAAGAACATTTTGCGGGATCCACATGAGACATACCGCCTTGGACTCACCTGGGTGTCTAGTTTTCAGAATTGTCTGGGTTTGGTAGGTTTCCTTGGGTGGCTGTTGATCCGTGGCCAAAAAAACACTATTACGCCCATTGCCAAATCAGATCATTTTTGTGATAGGAAATGTTGATGTCTCCAGATTGTATTTTGGGGCCTTTCCTGGTGTGGGCACTAGGGATACCCACACAAGTGAAGTAACATTTTTATCAGAAGACTTTGGGGAATGCAGGGTGGAAGAAAGTTTGTGGCTTCCCGCAGATTTCAGAACATAGATTTGTGAGGAAAATTGGGGGGTTTTGGTCAAAGTTTGAGGTTTGCAAGGACTTCTGAGTAAAACAACCTGGTGAGAGTCATGCAAATCACCCCATCTTTGATTGCCATAGATGTCTAGTTTTCAGAAATGTACAGGTTTGCTAGGTTTCCCTTGGTATTGGCTGAGCTAGGGTCTGAAATCCACAGCTACCCACTTTGCAAAAAACTGGTCAGTTTTGAGTGGAAAAATGTGATGTATTCATGTTGGGCTTAGGGCCGTTTCCTGTTGAGGGGAGCTAGTTATACCCACACAAATGAGGTACCATTTTTATCCAGAGAATTAGGGATATGCTGGGTGGAAGGGAGTTTGTGGCTCCCCACAGATTCTAGAACTTTCCATCACAGAAATGTGAGGTAAATGTGTTTTTAGTCAACGTTTGAGGCGTATAAGGGATTCTGGGTAAAACAACCTGGTGAGATCCTTGCAATTCACCCCATTCTGGATTCCCCTAGGTGTCTAAGTTTAAAAAATGTACAGGTTTGATAGGTTTCCCTAGGTGCCGGCTCAGCTAACGCCCAAAATACACAGCTACCCACTTTGCAAAAAATTGGTCAGGTTGAGTGGAAAAATGTGATCCTTGTTTCATTTTAGGCCGTTTCCTGTTGCAGACACTAGGCCTACCTACATCATTTTTCTCAGAAGACATGTGGGAACATAGAATAGTAGGATATATTCATTATTACCTATTGGATTTTGCTGCAATTGTGCCTTCAATATGTAAGCCAGAGTGTAAGAAAGAAGACATTTGGAAAAATACTCTCTTAATCATTTGCTCATGCCGGTACCTACAAATTCAGAGATGTAAAAGTAACCTCTGCTCCTAAATTCCAAATCTTCTGCCTATTTCAGAAATACATAGGGTACCTTGATATCTATTTTTCACTCTACATATTTCAAAATATGAATTGGTCTATACTAGGTACACAATGAAAAAACATTGTATGGTGCAGCTCAGTTGTTGGCTCTGGGTACCTCAGGTTCTTGGAGATATTCTACTCGAGCGGTAGCTTCCTCAATGTGAACGGAAGGTTTCTCATCATGAGCAGAGGGCAACCATCCACGGCTGCCTGCATTGAGAAATCTCGCTGGGAGGTGGTCTGGAGTAAGATTTTCCTAGCAAAAACCCTGCAAACTCCGCGAGCGGAGTGGAATTTCATGGCCATGCCTAATCATTAGGCATTCTGGACATCATTTATATAGGACATCACACCAGCTATTTATTTTTAATAAACAGAAAACAATATTTATAAGGCAGAATTGCAAGAGTCAATAAATAAATTACAAAAAGCATACTGATGTGCTTTCATACTTCATAAATTTTAGATTAAAGTAAATACCAAACACTCACAAAGACAATAGGTCTTGCTTGCATTTTAAGTCCTGACTAAAACATTTAAAACATCCTTGCCTCGGTGAAAAACAAAACAGAAATGGATTGCTTTCAATATAAATTAATTTATGAGATAAAAAACATGTATATGTGATGATTCCATGTAATTTTGAGATGCCAAATAGTGCCTCATATATTACAGTTCAAGCAGACAGTAGGAGATGGAATGATACACCCAACATTCAATAGCCAGAGGTGAGAGAGGCATATTCCTCTGGGAGGAGCCAAAGCCCATTTTATGTAACTTTTAAACCCTTGGTAATAATAGGTCATAGGCTTTGCTATCAAGCCAGACCTAATAATCACAAAAAGTGCATCAATACTTCCTGGTGACATCTTGAGGGATTAATTATAATTTCATTGTAAGAAATTGGGGTATTAGTTGAGGGGGGTGAGTACACATCTCAAAAAGTAACCATCATCATTCTCCGGGTGAACCCTTAAAGTCACTAAATTAACCTGTGCTCAGTCTCCTGGTAGCTATGGAACAGAGCAGGCGGGTTTAACTTTGAGGCAATGTGTAAAGTATTTATGCAGTTCCAAGACAGTTTTAAAGTCAAAATACAAGAACAATCCCAAACCAATTTAGAAAAATTATAGTAAAAAAATAAAATGACACCAAAATAACAAAAACCAAAGGAGACCAGAGTTATGAATTTTTAAAGTCCAGATATGAAAATAGGCCCAAAAAATGGTAAGCGCAAAGCCTGGTCTGTCTGCGCTTGACCGATAACTAGGTGCAAGTTAAAGATGTGGTACGAGTTGGATACAGAAACCAGGTTCTATCCAGCCAGAATCTTTTACCTGGGGTCTCGGAAATGGAACGAAAACGTCCTCCACGGGAAAGCGAGCAGGCTGTGGCTGAAGAGGGCTCCCAACTGGGTTGGCATGGTGAGCAAAAGAATGATGGATTAAGCCCAGATCTCTTGACTGGGGGTGAATGTTTGATTTTCTCTGCATTCTGTCCATCATCTGTGTGTCTTTTGCTTTCTCACCCTAAGTGCGCCGGGTATGCCCAGATGTGGGTCCCGGGCTCACTGTGTCACTGGATTCAAGCTAGCCTGGATGATAAGGGGTGATGCCCCGAAACCGGTCCCAGGATGCTTGTTTCCGGTCCAGGAAGGACCTGACTTTGGCAGTTCGGTCTGGACTGTTCCCATGAGGAACAGGGTCAAGACTTATTTGCATATGGCAGGGTCCAAACTGGGATGGAATAGTGAGCAAAAGAATGATGGATTTAACGCAGATCTCTTGACTGGGGGTGAATGTTTGATTTGCTCTGCATTCCGTCCATCATCTGTGTGTCTTTTGCTTTCTCGCCCTAACTGCGCCGGGTATGCCCAGATGTGGGTCCCGGGCTCACTGTGTCACTGGATTCAAGCAAGCTTGACTGATGAGGGGTGATGCCCCGAAACCGGTCCCAGGATGCTTGTTTCCGGTCCAGGAAGGACCTGACTTTGGCAGTTCGGTCTGGACTGTTCCCATGAGGAACAGGGTCAAGACTTATTTGCATTTGGCTGGGTCCAAACTGGGGTGGCATGGTGAGTAAAAGAATGATGGATTTAACCCAGATCTCTTGACTGGGGGTGAATGTTTGATTTGCTCTGCATTCCGTCCATCATCTGTGTGTCTTTTGCTTTCTCGCCCTAACTGCGCCGGGTATGCCCAGATGTGGGTCCCGGGCTCACTGTGTCACTGGATTCAAGCAAGCTTGACTGATGAGGGGTGATGCCCCAAAACCGGTCCCAGGATGCTTGTTTCCGGTCCAGGGAGGACCTGGCTTGGCAGTTTGGGCTGGACTGTTCCCACGAGGAACAGGGTCAAGACTGATTTACATATAGCTGGGTCCAAACTGGGGTGAGCAAAAGAATCATGGATTTAACCCAGATCTCTTGACTGGGGGTGAATGTTTGACTTGCTCTGCATTCTGTCCATCATCTGTGTGTCTTTTGCCACATCGTTGGACAGCAGCAGCACGAGATTACTGTGAAGCAGTTGACTTTTAGCAGGAAAGTTCCAGGTTGGTGAAATTTTTATTTCATGCCTTTCGTGCTTTTTGCACCTTCTCCTGGTGAAGAGTTCTACCTTCAGACTTAGTCACTTTTTTGGAGCTTGGATTCTTTCTGGGGCAGCAAGGTTGCATGCTATAGCTGAAGCGGAAATCTAAGGCCAGATACCATCTCGCCGAGGACCAGCTGAATCAGATTTGCTGTTGCAGAAAAGCTCTGAGCAGACGCAACCTGAACCTTTGGCCCAGCATCAACGCAGCTTCAGCAGAATGGCTTGGCAGGTTGGTCCCAGGTTCTTACCACGTGGCAAGGCTGTAGTAGAAAAGGGCTCTAAGAGGCTGGATACCTTCTCTGTGAGGTCCTGTTGAAGCTCATTTGCTACTTCAGAAAATTACCAAGTGGGAGCGACCTGAACGTTTGGCCTAGCATCAAAGCACCTTCGTTGGATCAGTTTGGCAGGTTGGTCCCAGTCGTCAGGTCTTGGAGCCAAAAGGTTCCTAAGTACCAGTTTTCAGGAAAAAGGTAGATGAGTGCACTTTGACACTTGCTAAGGGTCCAGGACCTTGGGGACAGCCCTTGGGGGGGGGAGACTCACTCCAGCAGAGGCCAACAGCAAGGTGCAGGGGAGGTCCAGTTGGAACTGGTCAGCTGCACAGTTGTAGCTTCATGAGCCACTGTAGCTTGAACAGGAAGTCAGCCTTATGACCCTTGGAGTCCACATCTTTGCCCTTGGTCCAGGTAGGAGAGCTTGTTAAGACTTCTAGGCTCTTGTTAGGTCACAGACATCAGGTCCAGTCCTCTTCTGTTTTTCTACAGGTACTGATGTGTTCTGAGGAGGGTACTGTGGGTGCCATATTTATGCGTAGCACCAGCCTTTGATGGGGAAACCCCTGGCCACTGCCTAATCAATGGGGTAAAAGTTCCCAGGGGTGACTCTGCCCACTTTTGAATACTTTCCTGTGTACCCTACAGCAAACAATTCCACCATGGCCCTCTCTACCTAAACCAAGAAGGCAGAACCATTGTTACCTGTTGTAGAGCTTCTGTGCCCACCACAGAGGAGTAGCGAGGAAAATGAGCAACCCCTTTTCTGTGGCCACCTCTATAGCAGATCTTGGGTCTACCCCTTTTCCACTGGGATAGGCACCTGCCTGACTAAGGGAACACAGGAGGGGCCTGCCCAGGTGTTAGCTTACCTTTGCGTGTGACAGGATAGGCCTCTTTGCAGTTAATCAAGTTCATTGGCACAGCCTAGATGGCCATCCAACCAGAGGCACAGAACACATCCCCACATCGAAGGCCTTTGTCTCTGCTCTAGGAGCAATTTCACATTTCATCTGGGGGGTATTCAGGTGACAGTTGATGCTCATGCAAATGGGCCTTTAAAGACATTAGACAGGAAAATATAACTTCCTAAAAGTACTTTTTCCGAATTAAGTATTACAAATCTAACTTCACCAGTGAGTTAAGCTTCTGATAAATATTTCAAAAAGTCCAAAACTGAAATTTGCAGGTGTTTCTGAGCCAGAGTTAACAATATTAAATGTAATATTATATTAAAGTGCTTTCCTATGGAACAGCCAACCCTAATACAGTGAAAATAACTTTTATGGCCATGTCAAGATAAGGACATAAGGACATGTTTGACATAAAAAGTTTACATGTTCTAATTTAATTACCAAGCACCCAACCTCATGGGTAGTAAGGCCTACTTAAGGGTGACTTATTTACATTTAAAAGGAAGGTTTAGCCCTGTCTAAAGAGGTTATTTTGACAGGTCGAATTTGCAGTATTAAAACTGCAGAGCCAGGCTCAAGAGAGTAGTCCTGCAGTCATGTTTACACTGTCACTGTGGTGGATGGCACAATGGGTGCTGCAGTCCACTTGTCAAATTTAACTTGCAGTCTCTGGGTACAATTCATGGCATATACTAGGGAGTTATAGATGCGTTAAATATGGCAGTTACAGGTATGCCAATCTCATCATGTTAAAAGGGGAAGCACAGGAGTTCACAGAGTTCTTTCTATAGCCATCAAATAATAGAGTTTATCAAAAGTCAAAATTCAAGGGTGAACATGAAGAAAGGGGAAATTTTCAACAGCATCAGAGGCCCTGAAGATGGCTCTCATAATATTCAGTCCAAGGAAATGAATCATGAGCGTGTTAGACCTGAAAAAGGTCTTTTGATATTAAAACATTCTTGAAAGATAAATAGCCAGTGTAGCAAACCTTTAATCAAATGGAAGGCTAGTCAGGTCAATTCAAAATTATACTACTGATATTTAGGGTGCGTGCAGAATTTGCAACTGGCACATTAACCTAACAAACCATGTTACCATGACTAGAAGCTAGCTTGTGTACTCAACATCAGCCAGAATAGCTTACCTCCAGTGGCATGGAGAGCGCAGGACTCACATCTAGGCATACCGTCCCACTCGGTGTGACAAATACAAAAAGAACAATTGATGGACAGAATGCAGAACGTCATACATTCAACCCAGTACAGAGATCTAGGCCTAAATCCATAATTTTTTGGTTCCCCATGCCATTCCAGTTTGAACCCAGCCATATGCAAATCAGTCTTGACCCTGTGCCCAATGGGAACAGTCCAGCTCAAACTGCCAAGCCAGGTCCTCCCTGGACCAGAAACAAGCATCCTGGGACCGGTTTCGGGGCATCACCTCTCATCATGCTTGATTCCAGTCCAGGGAGGACCTGGCCTGGCAGTTCGGGCTGGACTGTTCCCATTGGGCAAAGGGTCAAGACTGATTTGCATATGGCTGGGTTCAAACTGGAATAGCATAGGGAACAAAAAAACAATGGATTTAGGCCCAGATCTCTGTACTGGGTTTAATGTATGACATTGTTCTGCATTCTGTCCATCAATTGATCTTTTTGCATTTGTCACCCCGAGTGGGACGGGTATGCCCAGATGTGGGTCCCGTGCTCTCCATGCCACTGAAGTCAAGCTATCCTGGCTGATGAGGGGTGAAACCACGAAACCGGTCCTAGGATGCTTGATTCCAGTCCAGGGAGGACCTGGCCTGGCAGTTTGGGCTGGGCTGTTCCCTTTGGGCACAGGGTCAAGACTGATTTGCATATGGCTGGGTTCAAACTGGAATGGCATGGGGAACAAAAAAATGATGGATTTAGGCCCAGATCTCTGTACTTCGTTGAATGTACGACATTGTTCTGCATTCTGTCCATCAACTGTTCTTTTTGCATTAAATCAGACACCAGTCAGACACGTTCACGTGGGACGCTGTAATGGGAGTTCACAAGTTAGAGGGCAGGCGGCGAGCTGTGTCACCAGCCTGGCAAGCGATGAATCCTGAGCGGGGCTCTACAGAAGGTAAAATTGCTTTCCATCCGTTGCGAAAATTGGTGCCTTTAGAAGCTTTGGCTCAGGCCTCACCAATCTGCCCTCGATTGAGAGTTTCTCAATAAGAAGAAGCGCTCTCTGGTTTCGACTGATATTTACTTTTAATGTGGCGCTGGACAGCAACTTGTTACAAGCAATTGAGGGAAGGAATGGAGAGTCTTGGAGGGAAAGGGAGGGCATTGCTGAGGAGAGGATCTGGCCCCAGCGCGATAAATCCACCAGGAGTCAACATCGTAACTAGCAGCGTAGCTTCCATTGGTGCAGCAGGTGCAGTGGCACCGAGGCCCAGAGGCCTGAGAGGTCCACTGATTATTGCTGTATTTTGCAGTTCAAAAAATGGCTATGGGACCCATTTCCTTCCTTGCACTAGGGCCCATGAGACACTGGCTGCACCACTGTTCTTAGAGAGGTAGGCTGAAGCAAAATATTTATTATGTGAACAAAATCTCTGGTGACTTCCTGTGTTTAAGTTATCCCAAATTTCTGTGTTTTTTCCATTTTGTCAGTTTTTCTTTGAAATTTCATCTGCAGTAGACTGCTTTAGTCACAACCTCCCAGCAGCAACAAAACTGATGCCTGGAGTGAGAGAGAGAGACATTTGCTGCTTAAGTCTGTCTCCGCACTCAGTTGTACAATGATGTTCAAACACTCATTTGGATCTGGCTCATAGTATACAACATACATGCATTGGTGGGTTTTTTTCCAGTTGCTTTTTTTTCTGCCGAAGCATGGAGGTGTGTTTTAATTCTACGAGGAAAATCCCTTAAAGAAAGGGAAAATAATGTAACAGTTTCTTATTTATATATTTGGATGCTTCGTAAAGCGCTTCACTCATTTACTTCATAGAGTTCTGTTGAAATGCAGTTGTGCAAATGCTCTCTCAGAAGCAGTCACCATTTTGTTCCTGCTGGTATTCTTTACTTACTTCGCTGTTCGTCAGTTGTTCATCAGTTGTCCGCACACATCTGCAATGCAATTGACCTATTGGCATTGCAAATGACAATGCCTTTTTTTATGTTTTTGTTTTTAAAATATAAATAAAAGGCATTACCATTTACAATGCCAATAGCTTAAACTCTCGCAAATGCGAGACCTGTTGCATTGCAAATGCTTATTTGATGTGGATGTATAAGTAAAAACTGGTGAATGCCATTTGCTTAACTAAACGTAAAACTCTGTCTGCTCTCTGGGCCATTTGAGAAGGGCAAAGAATAATGTCAGCTGGCCCAGCCCTCAATTGTCCCTCTCTCATAGCTACAGCTCTGCTTATCATAGAAAATTTAGTTAGTGCAGATTCAGTTTACAGAATCAGGACTAACAGAATTTCATTTTGGCCAGTAGGATCTGGAATAGAAAACCCCAGTCTAGTATGTTGGAATTTCAGCATTTGCAACTTTAGGGTTGTCATCAGTTTGTGGGCCTTTCAAAGAGGAAGTACCCGGAAATGGAGGTGAACACTCACAAACGGTCATGTTTGTAGGATTCAAATACCTCTTGCAGATTGGTCTGCACCATGACTCTTAAGCAGCTTTGCCCACCCCAAAAGCTCTTGCAAATTTAATCCGGTCAAGGCCAGGGTTAAAGGGGCATATTTATGAGACCCTTGAACCACCGTGGCATCTTTTCTTGTGACGCTCCAGTGGCACAAACTACAAAATCATATCTATGAGGTCATGCAAAGCCAAATTGCTTGGCTTTGAATGACCTTATAGCTATGGAGTAAGGCAAGGCTGCACAAATCGCTGTGCTGCCTTACTCTGTGCTCATGAGGCATTCCATAGGCATTTCAGGGGGTGTTCCCGCATAACACCCATGGATTGTGATGCATCCCCAGATTTACAAGAGCCTGAAAACTTGGGGATGTAATAAAACCTTCTGCCTCTCTAGGAGAGGTGCAATGAGGAGAAATATCTTTATTTCTTCTTGTTTTTCCATCTTCCTTTGTGTGCTGCATTCTGCAGCACACATAGAAAGAGGAAAAGGTCTCCCAGGATTGTTTTTGTGCAGGAAGGTGCCCATTCCTGCTCATAAACAGTCCTACCCACAACACAGACACCCATTCACCATGGTGCAAGGGTGCCTGTGTTGCCGCTAGGCAGCCAAAATGGCACCAGTGCCATGGGAAAGGACAGGAATGTGCCACGTTGCATAGATACTGCCCATTCCTGCTCTTTCCTTGTGACGCAGGGCATCGCAGCAAGGTGACTTGCTGCACTGCCCTGAGCCAAAAGCCCATAAATCTGGGACAAAATGTTTAAGGATGAGAAGAGGAAGAGAACACCAAAAAGGGTGTAGCATTTAATATGGGTTGGTCCTTGTCGAAAATGAGTTTAATACAGAAACAAATGTGATGAACCACATTTACATCACATTTTTGTATGTAGAGCTATCACCTAGTGAAAATTCTATAAGAGTAAGTAGTATGCATCTACTCCTGGAATAGTTTGACATTTCACGAACATTGGACTAACCCTAATAGAGAAAAATTATAACTTTTTCACTCTGCATTTTGTGAATCACACCCTTTCAAATGTATTCATGAATAGTCTTCAACATTCAGATAACAAACGTTTGAGAGGTCCATATGAAAAACATGGTGATTACATAGTTTTTCTCCCAAACATTTTCTCTTTTATAAGTGTACTTTCTCTATACAGTAATATTGTCCACATTTACAAACAGGACCTTGTGTGCCATGGTTTTCACGGAAAAACACGATCCATCCATTCAATGCAAAAACCCATTATCCATGCCAAAATTACTACAGATAAAAGGTTTGCTTGAGGTTCACGTTTAAAAAACTTTGGGGCATATTTACTAAAATACACAAAGTGGGTAAAGCATTGAAGCACAGCTTTTGTTTTTGAAGCATTCTCTTCGAGTACAAAACCTGTGCTTGATGGAATGCACACACCTTTGCACTATGGTGTTTGCATTGGCGCAAGGCAGCAAATGTTTGCCAGGGCACCAGTGCCATGCCTTAGCAGATATGGGGCTCTTTTTTTCTCTATATCTTTAATGCAATACAACACAGCAAGTTTGGTTGCTGTACTGCATTAAACATTTGTACATTTTAGACACATTAGCTAACTTTTGGTGCAACACTCTGTTTTTCTCTCCGCATGCACTGACGGGCTTTTATCTTCCTTGCGACGATACACACAAACTTGCAAAATAGGGCCTGGTTACGAGTTTGGTGGTCTTACCGCCAGACCGCCACTGCGGCAGGCCCAAGTAGACCGCTGAGCCGGCGGTCTTTTGACTGCCATATTACCATGTTACAGTTGTGCTGGTGGTCTTGTGGCGGCAGACTTTGTGCTAGGAATTTCCCTTATTTTTCGTTTTCTTACCACAGTGCAAATACATATGTGTGTATTTTCATGAAACAAGTCTGTAAATACACACATATGTATTACATCTATGGAAAACTAACATTGCAACAGTGGAGAAATGGACAAAAAACTTACCTGGGCTTCTGGCGACAACAGTGCGGATTTCCCTCGTGGACACGTGGACAACTGTCTGCAGCAAAGGGGGGACATGATCGAGGGGCTCCGTGATGGAAAAGAGGAGTGGAAACAGGAGACTAGGTAAGTTTGTTCGTTAAATCTTGCGTTTCTGCCAGGTTGAGTGTGGAGGTCTTCCCACCATAGTCAGCTTGTCAGTAAGGGACATTCTAATCTCGACTGCAGGAACAGGGGCTGGACTCACTCCATCAGCTGCTGATGCCTGTTCCCGCCATCGAGGAAGGAAGAGAAGTCATGGAGGAGGTGGTGGTCTATCATCGGTAGGACTGCCAACATCGTAATTCTGCTGTCGGACCACCTAGTCGACGGGCAGTGAATCCGATGCTGCCATGACATAGTTCCAAGACTGCCAAAGTCATAATTAGGCCTATAGGGAGGGTGGGGGGAGGGGGGGATGTTGTGTCGTGAATAGGTAAAACTATTGCATTAATTTTCACCTCTTTGTATGTGTGCTGTGCACCACAACACACATGCAAAGTTCACAATATGTGGAGATTTTTATAAGTGCTCCACTCTTACCCCTTCCATGAGGAGGTGTATTTTTTGACACAAATCCGTGCTAACAAGTGTTAGTGCCTAGGGATTTGTAAAAAACGCATAGGGTGATTGCACAGTAACACCCATGTACCACCCATGGTATGCCCCCTTGGTGTGAAATAGTGCAAAGTAGCACACATCGCTGCTTTGCCTTACTTTGCGCATCTTTCCAATGTGAATCATGATTTGCGCTGGAAAGTAAACACCACAAAAATCCTTAGCGCAAAGTGTTCGAAATTCTGCCCCTTTGTCTCTTAGAACGGATAGCTTTAGATGGAGAAACTGTGGAGAGTATATTTTTAAATAGTGATTATCTAAGGTCGAAGGATAGATATACACTGAAACAGTACTAAAGCCGGTCATAGTCTGACAAGGAGCTCAGTCTTTATTATAGCAGCCTACGTCAGAAATCACATGTTCTTTCACCGTGGCAGGAGGAGCAAAATAAGCATTACAGCAGCCATCAAATGTTATGAAGACGAATTTTGAAGCACTGGATTATTCTCCTTTCCATGCCACTGATTTAAAGTATTGTGCATTCAGAGGAATCAATAAAATTGATTAGGTTTGTGCAAGACAAAGGTCTGAAGGTAAAGACAAATCAAAGACCAGTCGAGGGGGTCATAATTGCCTTGCTGAACCTGGGAAGCAAGTTAGGATTCAAAGTGTATATTTCAAGTGTAAAATCTGATTTGTATTACCAATTGGAATAGCTTCCATAACTCGGAGAACTCTTCATTCTATGCATAGAAACTACTAAAGCTATTCTTTTTGTTTTTAATCATTGTTTATATGGTATGGAGTAATCTTAGACAATTTATCATGAGATAAAGTATCACCTGAAGGTGTCTTGCTTTGGTTGTAAAACTAGGCTAGGATGTGGTGTAACGGTCAGAGCTGCCAGCTTTGGAACTGGGGTACAACGTTGGAGTCTCGGAGTCGGCTCAACATACTGTGATTCTGGGCAAATTACTTAATCTCCCTGTGCCTGCTAAAAAAAAATGGATATGTTCTTGTTTAACATAACTGGTGCTCGTTTAAAGCACTCCAATACCTTCGAGTCGAGTTTGCTCTATCTAAAACTGCCAAAAAAATAAAAAATGCCCTAACCCAATTCTAGCAGACTGAATGCATTACTAAGCATTGTTTGTTAATGTTGTAAAGATTTAAGATTTGTGTCTATATTTGGCTGTTCAGTTTTGTGCTATAAAGAAGTCATAGTCTTTCTCTTAATGTATTTAATAATAATAATTTGTCCTTTTGCATAGTGTTTGCCCACGTTTGTGCCGGACCTACACATATTTTTTTTTTTTCCTAGGGCCATTTAAAGCTCTATTACAGATGCTTGGTCAGGAGCCAAGAGTGAAGTGCTCTGGTAGAATAGTTCAAGAAACAGTGGTGTCAGACAATATATGGAGTTCCACATTTAATATACATGTAAAACCGGCTGTAGCAGGCGATAACGGCATTTAAAGGACTACTCCATTCGGCTCAGGCCTTTAACAAGCGAGCAGGCGTTTAATGGCCGGTATAGCACAGCTTCTTGTGGGCTATAAAGCTATTAGAAATTCCTCTGAATATTCTAATTAAGAAAAGAAAATCATCGGAGAACGACGGGGTTGAAGTCCCCCATGGCTCTGAAGCCTTTGTTTCACAGCTCTTGCTGTGATTGTTCAACTGTTAACAGCCATGCACAGGGACAAGGCTGATAACTGATCATCATGCACAACAACAGCTGTGAAAGCAGGCTATCAGAAATCAGCCCCTGGTTCTCCCTGGCACTTATCAACTTACTTTTTGGTAGTTTACCCAAAGCCTGGGAGATCCAGGAGCTTAGCTGCATTCCCCTGTCCTCCTTCTCAAGCTCTAGTCATACTGAGCTACAGGGGGAGGAAAGAGGGAAGGCTCCTCTGTGTCCTGCTGCACTGGCCTCTGCCTTTCACTTTGTGTAGTATCCTATGTATTAGTATTGGGAGGTGCTGGGAGCTTGGTGTTCTATTTTCTTATGTCATCTCCTTACAGATTCTATTTCTGTTGCTTTGTAGCCCTGTGGTTGAGTTTGCTTTGTTTCAAAAGACACTGTGGGCGGTTGGAGCTGAATGGGAAGCTGACTGTTGGGTGCTGTCTACCGTGTAGCCTTACAGGAATAAAGTCTTGAAAACTCCTTCATTCCTGACTCAATTACTACAAAAATGTGGCGACGAGTTGGCTACACATGGAATCCTATGCGTGCAACAATTCCCAAATCTTCAATTTATTCTGCAAGTACTAGCACCCCACTCCTACCTTCTATTTGGGTAAGCCAGCTTTCCGCTTCTGTTTCTATATGTTCTGCATGGAATGAGCCTTCACTTTGTTGTGAATGAACCCAGCCGCCGTGTCCATCCGCTTCTGTTTCCGTTGTTTTTCTTGCCGTTGGTGTTCCTGACAGTATCGCCCTGCGAAGCTTGCTTTCCTCTGTGTTGAGGTGTTTGGCATCATTGCAGTGTCCGTATTTCAATGTCTACATGCTGGCCTGGTGAGGGCATGATCGGAGTGTTTGTGCCTGGATTTGCCTGACCTACTGGGCCCAACGTTTGCTGTGGTGCCTGTCCTTGCCTGACTGTTACGCATTACGTTCTACCTTCACAACGTTGCCTGACTGTGCCTGACCCTGACGTCAGCACTTAGCAACACTCCTCCTTGTGACGCTCATCCCTACAGTCTGGTTGCCCAGCTACATTCCCTATTGTGACGTACAAGCCTGCTGTCACTTTGAAGATTTATTCAGAAGCTTTCTATGATGCTGGTCGCTGTTGCTTATCACGGTGATTCGCACACCATATGCCTTGTTTGACAACTCGTTTGCAGATCATTTTGCATGCTATTCTCTGCTTAGTTACACAGTGATTCGCACACTATATATATATTTATTTGCGGATCTCAGCACAGTGATTCGCACACCCTATACCTTGTTGCCGGATTTTCTTCAAGTTTTTCTTCTGTCTAATATTACGGTCATTCACACATTTGCATATATTTATTGGCGGATCTCCACACGGTGATTCGCACACTTCATATTTTATTTGACTATTATTAGTGATATATTTATTTTTATTCACTGCTTCTATTGTCTTTTGGCACAGTGTTCCGCACATCTTTAATTTTGTTTGTGGTTACTTTTCTTTCTTCTCACAGGCAAATCAGTGATTTGCACACTATTTGTTTTTCTCTATACGTTGCTTCCTTTTGTTTGTTTAAAAAAATTACATTTATCTTGTGTATTGTATCTAATCACACTTATCTTGTGTATTGCTTCTTGCCACTCATTTAATCTCATTTTTTCTTCTGCTTTCTTTCCTGTCTATCCGTGTACATCTTTTTCATTTCTTTCTACTTTTTCTCATTCACATGTCTACTATGCAGTCTGTTGCTCCTCCTTCATCATTTCTAGACAATCCTGGGGAACCTCCTGTCAGATGGGAGGTATGGTTTGACGCTTTCGAAACTTATCTTGGGGCTATTGGAGCTTCGAGATTCAGTGCTGAACGGAAAAAATGTCTTCTTCTCCACTCATTGGGCTTTGAAGGAAGGTCCATTTTTAAGCATTTGTCTGAGCTAACACACCAACCTGGGGACAATATAGATGATTATCAAGATACCATTACCAAACTGAAGACCAGGTTTGATAAACAACCAAGTCTCATGGTCCTCAGACATATATTTTTCAAAAGACAACAAGGTGATGGAGAAGATGTGGATGCTTATATATTTATTTATTTATTTGTGAAGCGCGACATTCATCCCAGGGGATATCACGGCGCTGTGTAGCGAGGAGTTGTGGATGGGCTGCCAGTCTAGTTGCATGATCTGTTGGGGATTAGGCCTTAGGAAACAGATGAGTTTTAAGTTTTTTCCTGAAAGCTAAATAGTCAGTCGTGAGGCGTAAGTCTTGGGGGAGTTCGTTCCATTTTTTGGCTGCCAGATATGAAAATGAGCGTCCACCTGCTCTCACTCTCTTTATATGCTTTGTCCTGGCCAGCGCTTGATGGAGTGAACGTAGGCTCCTTGTGGGAATGTAGAATTCAATTCTATTCTGTAGAATTCTAGGACCACGTTGATGCAGAGCTTTGTGTGTGTGACTGAGTAGTTTGAACACTGCTCTTTGTCGCATGGGTAGCCAGTGTAGATCTTTCATGCACTTAGATGCTGAGCTCAGTCTGCCTTTACGACACACTAATTTGGCTGCAGCATTTTGAAGCACTTGCAGGCGTGTAAAAAGGTATTCAGCCATGCGAACAAATAGGGTGTTTACATAGTCGAGCTTACTTATGAGTAAGTCCTGTGTGACAGTTCTTCTGCAGTCCAATGGGATCAAGGCAAAGAGTCTCCTAAGTAATTTCAGGGTTGCAAAACCCCTTCCACAGAGGGCCCGCACATGGTCCTTCATGGAAAGGGAGTCGTCAATAAGGATGCGTAAGTTTATTGCGCATTGCTTAGGAGCTGGGGCATCTCCCAGGGTTTGTGGCCACCAGGTCTGTGTTACGCAGATTGGCTTCTGTCTGTCAATTTGAAACATTTACTGACCAGTTAATCAGAGATTAATTTGTTTGCCAGTGCAGAGACAAGCAAATTCGCCAAAAAGTGTTATCGTTAGGAAATCCTACTTTAGAAGAGACGATCAAAATTTCTAAGAGCATCGAAATTTCACAAATTTCTTTAAAGGAATTAGACGACAAGCCTCTTGAATCTATTAATGTTGTAATTGGAAGTGGTAAAGGGAAACAAAAAGATTTTCGCTCTTCTACTCCTGGGAATGTTAAGAGTAGAATTTCATCTGATTATACAAGCGCTAAAAATACGTTGTGGTAATCCTCCACATCAAAAAGGTGGAAAATGTCCTGGGGCAAATGTTGTATGCAACTATTGTAAGAAAGTGGGACATTTTGCCAAGGTTTGTTTGAGAAAAAGAAATCAAAAAAGGGCTGTAGCGTGTGTAGTAGAATCTGACCATGAGTCTGACTCAGAAATCGTTTCAGTTGTCACTGATATGTGTGTGGTGTCGGATGATTCTGAATCATTGGAGGGCGATCCATCTAACTGTGTTGATCCCATAGTTGAGATCTCTGTTGGAAGTAAACCTCTCAATTTACTTGTTGATTCTGGTGCTAGGATCACTATGATTACTCACAAACTATTCAATGAAACGTGGGGCGACAGAACGCTTGAGCCTCCTGATCGATCTCCAGTCTCTTATGAAGGGCGGAGGATTGAACTTTTAGGATATATAGAGGATGTCCTTGTTTTCAAGGGTAGGAAGATTAAAGGGAAAGTCTATGTTGCCCTCAAAGGTTTAAACATATTAGGTTGGTACCATCAAGGATTGTTTGGTATGGTTCTCAGGCCAGGTTCCATGAAACAAGTCTTAGTGGTTTCTGATGATGATTTTCAGTCTAAATGGAAGGACAAGTTTCCTTCTGTTTTTGGTGATGAGCTAGGAAAGATTTGTGGTTTCAAGCACAAAATTATCGTGAAGGATGGTGCTTTATCTGTCAAGCACAAATTGAGAGAGTGCCATTTAGTGTCAGAGATGATTTAGATAAAGAGTTGAAGTCTTTGTGTGCCCAAGGTATCATAGAGCCTACGGAGTCGTCTCTGTGGCTTTCACCTTTGGTTGTAGCACGCAAAAGGTGTGGTAAATTACGTGTCTGTGTTGACTTGAGGTCTTTGAATTAGGAGATCTGGGTTGATTCTCATCCTCTACCCAAGATTTGTGATCTGTTTGCCAGTGTTAGGGGTTCAAAGTTCTTCTCCAAATTTGATCTTGCCAGCGCCTATCATCAGATAGAGTTACATCCCGATTCTCGTCCCTTAACAGCTTTTATTTCACCATTAGGGACGTTTCAATATAAACGCATGCCCTTCAGACTAGCATCAGCTGCCTCTGTTTTTCAGTGTGTTATGCAAATTTTATTGGGTGGCATTGAGGGTGTATTAGTGTTTCAGGATGACATTTTAATTCATTCAAAAGATGTTCATTCACATGATTTAATATTGAACAAGGTATTAGACATTTTTCACAAGCATGGTGTTGTAGTCAAGTCAGATAAATGCAAGTTTCTTACTGAGGAAATTGAATATCTAGGACATCTCATTTCTGATGAAGGGATTAGACCTAGGAAGGGTCTTTTAGATGCCATTCTTCATGCTTTCACACCTGTTGACAAGACCGGAGTGAAATCGCTACTTGGTCTTTTGGAATATTATTCTAAATTCATTCCAGATTTTGCTACCATTGTACGCCCTATTAGCTGCCTTCTTAGGAAAGGTGTTACATTTTTATGGTCTGATGACTGTGTGTACGCTTTCGAAAGTGTCAAGGAATATCTGAGCAAGAGTAAAGCCCTCAAACCTTTTGATCCTGATCTTTCCTCGTGCATAACTGTTGATGCTAGCCAAGTTGGGTTGGGAGCTGTGCTGACTCAAAATCTGCATAATGATGAGGATACTGTTGCGTTCGCTTCAAGAGTTCTTAAAGATGCGGAATTGCAGTATTCCGTCATTGAGAAAGAACTCTTGGCTTGTCTTTGGGGCATCAAAAAACTTTGTCCTTATGTCTGGGGTAGGCGTTTCCTATTAAGAACTGATCACAAGCCTTTGGTCAACATCCTTGGTTCTAGTACCAATAAGTGTGGTACGCCTAGAATTGTAAGGATGGTTTCTCACCTTATGCAATACCAATTTGACATTGTCCACATCTCTGGTGGTAGGAATTTTCGTGCAGATTTTTTATCTCGTTTTCCTCTGAAAAGTGTAGAAGGAGAACATGATTTCCAAGAATTTTGCGAGGAAGACTCAGATGACTGTGTTGTGGCTGCTCTTGATTTACAGGAACTTGATTTTTGTTCGGAAGAGAACTGGATGAGTGCTCTTAGAGAGGATGAGATTTTACAGCAAGTGTGTAACTTTGTCAAGTGTGGTTGGCCCAGAGAACGTGTGCTTTCTCCTCTTCTTCAACCTTATTGGAAGGTTGAAACAGAGATATCGTTGGAGGATGGTGTTCTGTTACGTTCTGATAAACGTATTCCTCCGCAGAGTATTAGAAGGATCATCATCTCTAAAGCTCATGAGGGTCATTTAGGTGCAACTCTCACCAAACGACGTATTCGTGAGTTCTTCTGGTGGCCCTCTATGGATGCTGAAATCAGTGAGGTTGTTAATACCTGTGTTGCGTGTGGGTCAGCAGATAAAAGTCTGAAAGTTGTTACTCCACCTTTTCTTCCCATCGAATGTCCCTCGGGACCATGGGTCAAAGTCGGACTGGACATTATGGGCCCTTTGAATCTTTGCCTGGTGGTTGTCGCTTTATCTTTGTTCTCATTGACTACAGTTCAAAGTGGCCTGAAATCAAGCTTGTCAGGGATCCTTCTACTACCAATCTCATACTTTTCCTCAAAGAAGTTTGTATGAGAGAAGGCTTTCCTGAAGTCCTTGTTACAGACAATGGTACACAATTTGCAAGTGCTGTCTTTCAATCATTTTTACTGTCTTGCAACATAAAACACTTAAAACGTTCCCTCTATCACCCTCAGACAAATGGTCTTGTCGAGCGTATGAACCGAGTGGTGGGTGAATGCATCAAGTGGGCTAAGTCTGGTAATTATGATGTAGTGAAATCTTTGGCAGCATGCTTTGGTTTTATAGGACAACCCTCCACTCGACGACCAAGGTTTCACCATTTGAATTGTTAAGGGGAAGGAGAGCAAATACCAACTTTAAACCAGGTTGGATGAATAAATGGGTTAAGTCAATGCCTAATGTGGAGTGTCTCATGGATATTGCTAGGGAAAATGTGTTGGTTTCTCAGTCCAAACAAAAGTGTTGGTTTGATCAAAAAAGAGCTGTCAAGACTGTCCCTGTGTTTGTGGGAGATTTAGTGCACATCAAGTCTCCTACATATGTTAAGAAGGGGGAAAGCAAATTTGTTGCACCTATTTCTGTTATAAAAGTGGGAAGGAATGCTGTTCAAGTTGAAGGAGGAAAATGGTGGAATGTGGGCAAGATTGTTAAAGTCAAGAACAATGTACAAGAAAATCCTGAGTCTTTGCAAAAACGTTGTGTTGTTGTTTCTCCTGATGTTTCAATTAGAAGAAGCTCAAGACCAAGAGTCATCCCCAGCAGGTACCGTTTGTGAACTGTTGTGTTTATTTTTCATCTTGTTTATTTTATTTTTTTTCGTTCTTTTTCTTTATGTTCTTTATTATTGAGAAAGGGGGATATGTAGTATCCTATGTATTAGTATTGGGAGGTGCTGGGAGCTTAGTGTTCCATTTTCTTATGTCATCTCCTTACAGATTCTATTGTTGCTTAGTAGCCCTGTGGTTGAGTTTGCTTTGTTTCAAAAGACACTGTGGGCGGTTGGAGCTGGATGGGAAGCTGGCTGTTGGGTGCTGTCTACCGTGTAGCCTTACAGGAATAAAGTCTTGAAAACTCCTTCGTTCCTGACTCAATTACTACACTTTCCCCTGCCCAATCCATGTATTTTGGAGAGGCAGGGGAAAGAGAGAAGTAGAGGCTGCGAATTAGGACATTGCAATGTTGAGAGCAGTAGGCATATACCAGTTTATTTAGGCTGCTGCTGCTCCGTTGTTTTCAATGGAGCTCTCAACATGCAAGTGTTTTAATGGGCATTAGAACATTGGAATGTTGGGAGCTCCATTGAAAAAAATGGAGTGCTCCAGGTTTCTAATGGCCGGTAGAAGCCCGGAGTGCCAAAATTCCAATGTTGTCATTCACAGCTGTTGTTGTGAACAAAGGCCTCAAAGAGCCCGTGGGGATTACAATCCCCTCGGGCTCCATGATGCCTTTGTTTTATTTGAGGCAGAATGTTCTAATAGCCTTTTAGGCCTCCATAGCTGGACTATACCGGCATTATAGTCCCGCTCCCTTGTTAAAGACCCTTGCCTTCGGCTCGGGTCTTTAACGCTGGTGTTGGCCTTTAATGGCCAGTATAGCCTGCTACAGCTAGCTATAAGGCTATCATCAATACTTTTCTGAATGAATGCATCTTTTAAGGACCCACCACTGGTGTGGTTTCATAGTACCTTGAGCATGGCTGTTGTGGATATGTTAAACACATTCCCTTCTTGTTGCATTCTTCTTCCTGATGCATCCCACACTAGTGGAAGTGTGTTGATGGCCACATCAACAAGTCTTATAACAAGATGAAAAAGCTCCATATTGCTTTCTGTTGATCATATGACCTATGTATCCTTTGTGACAGACTGGTCTTGCCTCTCAAGAGACCAAGATAGAGCTCCTACCTATCTTTCTATATTTTTCTCTTAGTGTCACTAGTTTCTATGTCTGTGCATACCTTGACTGAAATTCCATGACCACCTTACTTCCTGCTTAGAAGTCTTCTTGAAAGATCTATTTCCATTACAGGATATTTGAGGCTTGAGGTTCACTTCACAGTCCTGAAGCTCCAAGTGCACCCTCCTTTAACGTCTTTCTCTATGTTTTAACCTTTTCACTAGGATTCACAATGTATTGGTACCATTGCCTTTTATGTTTCAAATATTCTCCTGTGATGTTTGCCATTTAAATTGTACTATTCTCCTCTCAAGCTTGACCTTTTTTCAGTAGACCCCTTGAGGTATTGAGGAATATCATCGTATTTATATTGCTTTGTTATGAGCAAGTATTCGGCCACAGAGGTCAGGGAATCCCCTTAGTTTGAATTTTCAAAGACTTCTGACTCATCAATTGGGTGTTACACCTAAACCTGCCCTTCATTGGTTGTTATCCTGAAGTCAGCCTGAAAATAGTGAGCAGTAAATTAGCTTAAAAGTATTTGCTACATACCATAGCTATAACTAGAAATTGAAGCCCTGCAATTAGGTGATATGTGATACCTCAGTTACATATCTGATATCAAGGCTAAACTCAGCTCTAAGCTAGTTACCAAGATGTGAGTGGGAAAGATGATAAACACCCTTCGAGAGCCTAATAATGTGAATATATCAGGCAAAAAACAGTCAGGGTTCAAATGCTTTCTTGAAGTGAAGGCTATATTATGCCTTAGCAATAAATATTAACTCTAAATTTGATACTTATACATGGAGTATGGGCGACTATCATAAACACACTAATGTTCAGCTACTAGAATACTATTGTGATAATATATATGGTATTATTCAAAGCAAATGTTATACATAAGAGTCTGGGGGTACAGGCCATAAATCAGAGGTCACACAGGCTTGATGCAAGTGAAAAACAAGGTGTACAAAAAAAGCCTTTAACTTAAAATACTACATTTAATAACTAAACCATGCTTAACCAGTTTCTGACCTATTGCTTACCTATTATGTCACCCTGGAGTAAGTATATTAAACAGGCCAAATAAGATTAGAAAATATTTGATGTTTTAAGTCAGTTTTTATCCAAGTATTATGGTTATAGCTTTTCCTTTAACAGGCATTTTCCCTCTAAATGGCGGTGTTATTTACAAGCCCCTATCGCCACCAAAGCATTACATTTTTTGACGCTCCTGTGGTGTAGTGCCATTTTCAGTATTTACAAGGTGGCGCTAAGCCACTTAGCGTGGCTTAAAGCCTCCTTGCAAATATGCCCCTTTCCTCCGCAGTTCTCTATGGCAAAGGGGCGTTGAATGTTGCTTTGGGTGTTCTGCTGCAAACCCCATTGCTTTTTGATGCTGCCCCAGTTTTTTCAAGGAGGTGTAAATCTGTGGCAGCACCAAAAACTAACGCAATGCAAGAGCAGGCGTTAGAATGGCGAACGAGGAGAAATGCTTTAATTTCTCATTGTTTTTCATTTTTCTATATGTGCTACATTTTGAAGCACACATAGAAAGAGCAAAACGCCATTAATAATTGTTTATGTGCAGGAAGGTGTCCCTTCCTGAACATAAACAATCGTTAAATAATGACGATTTGCTACTTCTATGTATGCTGCAGAATGCAGAACACATAGAAGTAACAAATTGCCATTATGTAATGTTTATGTGCCGGAAAGGACATAATTCTGAACAGAAGCAATCATTCCCTGCTACGCAGGCACCCTTGCACTATGGTGCAAGGGTGCCTGCGTTGGCGCTAGGCAGCTAATTTTAGCGCCAGCGCTAGGGAAAACACAGGAGTGCGCAGTACTGTAGTAAATACCCCGCATCCCTGTGTTTTGAAAATATTGGAGCACGGCGCTGCCAAATTTGTGTTGCTCCTCGCTCTCACATTTTCTAGTAAATATGCCCCCAAATTTGGTATTGCTTTGCTCTCTCATTGGCTCCTGTTATCCGTCAGCCTTCTACTGTTTGGCAATTATGCTGAAACTACCAAATTGGCTTTTTAAAAAAAATATTTAGCCGTCTTCAATTATTTCAAGGATTCTAACAGTCTCTGGTTCAAATGCCTGAGACAAGAAAGGAAGGGCCTTAGCATGTTTAATTTGTATTCCCTTTTTGTTAGTTTAATTTTTGTTTTACTACTTTTTCAATATCATATTGTATACAAATAAACACTTCGAAATTGAAAATGCATATCAGTAACCATGACTAATATTCCAATTGCCTTCAAAGTTCTTTTCTTAGTACACCAACTGAAATATTTAAATAGTCCAGATGTTGGTAAGTTTTATTGGACTAACTAAAAACTAAATTTAACAGAGGCACAGTGCATTTTTTTCAGTGACATGTAGAATCTTCTTTAGATGGCACGCTTGAACTGCCTTCAACATTGTCCAGCATACAGAACAATGTACACATTTGACACTGGGCTTGCAAAGCAAAACAAATCTGACCAAGTGAACTATAAATGGAGTTTAACCTGGGACTTAAGGCCTTAGAGCAGATCTTAGCTTTGAGGAGAAATGTTCTGAAGTTCATCAGTATGTACCTCAGTTCTCATGTCATAAGCCACTCACTGATCAGCCTGTCAGATTTGCGGATCACTGACAGAATATTGAAAACAAAAAAATCATGTGGACAGAATTTTGTGTAAAAAATATGGAGAACCTAAATATCAAGAAAGTAAGTGCACATAGATAAGTATAGATTTCTATTCTTAACTCCACATCTACGTACCTTCAAGATATATATATAGATATATATATATGCACCAAACACAACTCTCAGCACCTCCTCACGGCGAACTGCGAGAAACGAAACACCAGGACAATTATGCGGCAACTTGTTATTTATTCCTCTCACTCCTCAATCTCCATATATATATATATTACCTACTGGCGGTCGCCAGTAGGTAGTTATAGTTAGGACCTCGTTTCTATTCAAAAAGCGTTTTTTGTTTTGCCAATAACTTTGGCGCCGGTTGACGAAACTTCACGAAATATTTCAAAACTAATGGGGTGCTCCGGTCAGCTCCTGTCTTGAAAGTTTCGGGGTGATTCGTCAAGCGGGGGACGAGAAAAAAGGGGGGTCCCAAAACGCATTTTCCCCATGTTAATTTCCATAGGAAATTTTAGACAAGGCTACAGCCAGAACTGCTGAACGGAATTACAACAAATTTGGCAAAAAGGTAGGTCTTGGTTCAGAAAACGACCTTTTTTTTAAATGGTGTAAAGCCGTTCAGTAGTTTCTGAGAAATTAAAAAAAGAAAAATATCGATATCTGAGCACCGAGGAGGAGTCGCGACTCCTCCCGGGCACGAGCTTCACTCTGATTGGCTGTGAAACCAGAATGTGTTGGCAGCCATCTTGTGACTCGGTAACCGAGTCACAAGAAAAAGGGGGAAAAAAGGTTGAAAAACAAGAAAAGGGGGCAGGGTAGAAACACCCTGACCCCCTAGGCCTGCCCAGGGCCAAAAAAAGCATTTTTTTTTTTAAAAACATCAGAATTCGCGCTGGGTGCGCAAATCCTGCCGATAAAAAAAAAAAAATGAAGCGCGGGCTCGTGCGCTTCATTTAAATGACCCCCGGGTGGGCCAGGTCCCGGGGGCAATGCCACAATGTAAAGACGTCACACAATTATATAGCGGGGGCCCCCGCAGCCCAGGGGACCACCACTTCCCCGGGCTATGATAATTATATGTGGGGGGCATGCGGCCCCCCCGCAGCCCCGGGGACCACCACCTCCCCGGGGCTTCTTCTATAGAGAATGCTTGGGGTGTCCCAACCCCCCACGCTGCCCCGGGGACCGCCACCTGCCTGGGGCACTGTATAATTGTATGCAGGGGGCACACGGCCCCCCGCAGCCCCGGGGACCGCCACCACCCCGGGGCTCTATTTATTGATCTTTCAAAAGAATGTGTGGGGGGGCAAGAGCCCCCCCACACGTATTTATTAATTTTTCAAAAGAATGTGTGGGGGGGAAAGAGCCCCCCCACATGCCCCGGGGACCACCACCTCCCCGGGGCACATGCTTTTTGAAATGCGGGGGTCCGTAGCGGACCCCCGGGCCCCGGGGCCACCACAGGGCCGACTCCTGCAATGTCCCGGGGTGCCCACCCCCGGGACATTGCTGTTTGCTATGGCAGGGCGGGAGCACGGCTCCCGCCCTGCCGTAGCAAACTCTGCTTTGCTTCATTGAAGCGAGAGCAGGAAAACCTGCTCTCGCTTCAATGAAGCAAAGCAGAATTGCTTTTGAGCAAAGGGAGCTGCATGTTAACAGCTCCCCTTGCTCAAAAGCAATGCCGGCTCCCGCAGGATGCCGGGAGATGGCAGGACCGTGGGGGCATTGGGGCTCCCCCCACGGTACCCAAAGGAGAGGCCAGGCCCTGGGGGATGGGGTCCCCGGGGCCAGAAGTGGCCTGGGAGGGGGGCCACGCGGCTCCCCTCCCCAATAATTTAAATACTTTTTTTTAAAAAAAACAACGGAAAGGCCGGCCGCCGGGGGATGGGGTCCCCGCGGCCATAATTGGCCTAAGGAGGGGGGCCACGTGGCCCCCCTCCTAAAAAAAAAAACACAGGCTGGCCAGGCCCCGGGGGATGGGGTCCCCGGGGCCAGAAGTGGCCAAGGGAAGGGGGGCCACGCGGCCCCCCTACCCTCCAAAAAAGTTTTGAAAAAAAAAACAAGGCTGCCAGGCCCCGGGGGTATGGGGTCCCTGGGGCCAAAAGTGGCTCAGGGAAGGGGGGCCACGCAGCCCCCCTCCCATGAAATGGTCCAGGCCACGCCTCCTTTTTACACCACTCTGCAAACGCGGCTCGTGGCGCACTGGTGGTGGGGCGATGAGGTACTCTTATGTTCTGAGGACCTCAGAACACAAGTGGACTTCATCCCCGAGCAACCATAGGTTTCAGGGACGTTATAGTTAGAAATTAACATTTAAAAAAAACATAGAAATTCACTGAAAAAACCATTGGTTTCAGGGACGTTACAGTTAGTTGGACATTTCACTCGTACAAAACCAAAGAAATTCGGCCGTTATAGTTAGTTGAGCTAACTATAACTCGCACCCCCGCAAAGCACTGCTGATATGGTCAGTGACATCACTGATGACATCTCAAATGACATCACTGATGAGATCACTGATGACATCATCCAGTGACTGTGTGTTTCTGTAAAGTTTAAATATGTTTTATATATATATATGCCAAGGTGCATTGAAGTATGAGTGGGTGTATGAATGTCTGAATGGATGATTTAGTAGGTGCGTGACTGACTGTATAAGTGAGTGATTAAACGTGTCTTACTGAATGCATGGGTTAGTGAGTAAACTGTGTAAATGTCTGTATAGTCTGTCAGTTAGTGTGTAAGCGGCTGCATGGGTTGGTGAGTAGCTACATGATGGTTTTTTCAGTGAATATATATATATATACTGTCACTGTACATATATGTGGAGTTGCATATAGTCAAACTTTACATACCAATAGAAACTTACCTTCACAATATTTTTGTCCTTAATAATTTTGACACAATATTTTGTCACACAATATTTGTGTTTTCGATATTCTGACTAAATACCATCAAGCCTATTTTCAGAAAGACTGCCAGTGTTTATGTGGAAAATGGACGGTGTGGCTACAACGAGGTTTTCTCTAACATACTTTCTGACCGTGCTACACAACCTTCACAATAATCCACACCATTTCATAGTAAAAATGAGCATACTTAACTTGTTTCAGTTCCTAATCACAAACGCTTGATTCCATATATATCTAAAGAGCGTGGCTGACAATTTGTGGAGAATTTGTTTTGACTAAATGTATGATTAGAACTACAGGTGTTCGTCTGCTGAGTGTGCTCATGATGTTTTGAGTTGCTTATGAGTCATACATTGCAATAGTTTCATAACATCCACCCTTAAGTTTAAGCTCACTATTCTGAAAAAGTTGGTACTCCGACAAACATTATTTGGTGGGCCTATTTTACACAGAGCACCAGTTTCTGATCTGAGAGCCATAAGTGACGACATTTCCTGTAAATAGCAGAAGCACACTAGTTTGTTCTAACTAACACTGTTTATGTAAAAATACATACAGTATGCCTTAGCATGAGTCCTGTCTTAACTACTGTGTATTCTTGGGCTTGGATGGTGATTAGCCCATACACCGAGAAGGCTGGTTTAGCCTGTCTGTCCTCAGCTGCCATACAATGTATTGAATTGCACTTGATGGCATGAGCTAAAAGTGGCACAATTTTGCACACTGTAACATTTTAAGCAAACTCCATAAAAATGTTATTAAGTATGTTACCATGGTGCAGAAATGGCTGTATAAAATGGAGGCCTTAGGACCACTGCCTGCTCTTAAAAATATATATTTTTAAACATTCTCAGCGAGAAAAGGGTCCCACTGGGACCCTTCCCATTTGCGAATGGGTTACCACCAACTTTGAGATTGTGATAAAGTGCAAATGTTTTGCGATCGATTTTCGGTCACAAAACATTCATACATCCCATTCTGAATCGGTATTTGAAAGGGGACACCCTAAACACGCGCCTTCCAAATATCGAATTGATATTGTTAGACCTGGCATCCCTGGAGTGGTTTCCCTGCCTTTTTGCCTTCTGACCTCCTGTTTTGCTAACTTCATTTTAGCTGGCTTTAGGATTCTGGACACTTTACCACTGCTAACCAGTGCTAAAGTGCATCTGCTCTGTACTCAAAACATGGTAACATTGGCTTATCCACAATTGGCATATTTAATTTACTTATAAGTCCCTAGTAAAGTGCACTATATGTGCCAAGAACCTATACATTAAATGCTACTAGTGAGCCTGCTGCACTGATTGTGCCACCCACTTCAGCAGCCCTTTAAACATGGCTCAGGCCTGCCACTGCAGAGGCTGGGTGTGCCGTTTAAACTGCCATTTTGACCTGGAAAGTTAATCTACATTTCCAGGCCCAAACACTCCCTTTTATTCCATATATGTCACCCTAAGGTAGGCCCTAGGCAGCCCTATGGGCAGGGTGCAGTCAATTTAAAAGGTAGGATATTTAGTTTTAAGTTTTACATGTCCTGGTAGTGAAAAACCGCTAAATGTGTTTTTCACTACTGCTAGGTCTATCTCTCCCATAGGTTAACATTGGAATTACCTCAAAACATCTTTTAAGTGTATTTTCTAACCCTGGGCGGAGTTCGCGGAGTTGCTCTACGTAAAACTCCGCAAAGTGGGAAAAAAACTCTGCCGTGCTACGCGGAGCTCCGCAAGCGGCGGAGTGCGATAGAAAAATGCCGTTCGCGGTGATTTTCAGTGCTGGATGCTTGTCCACACTGTGCAATCATCGCGAACTGCACCGTGCACAGCGCAAGTGAGCGCTACTTTCCTTTCTGCCTCTCGAGTAGATTTTTACTCGAGCAGCAGCTTTCTCAACGCGAACGGGCAGTTTCTCAACGCGAGCGGTTGCGAGCATACACGACCACTCGCAATGAGAAACCGGACCCCCCGCGTTGAGAAATCTCGCCGGGAGGTTTATTTTCCACGCTCGACAACTTGATGTTGACGATCAAAAAACCTCGCAGGGAGGTGGATTTTCCTCGCTTGCGCTCACCAACTTGACGGTGAACGCGAGCGAGGAAAGAAAACTCCACTCCGCTGCGTGAAGCGGAATTTTTCGGAACTCCACGAGCTCCGCGTAACACGGAGTGCTGAAAACTCCGCAAACTCCGCGAGCGGAGCGGAGTTCACCGCCCAGGGTTAGTATTTTCCAATTGGGAAGACATAGAAATTTGGAGTTTGGTGTCTCTGGACTCACAATTTAAAATCACAACTTACGGCAAAGTCAGATTTTAAATTGCACGTCTGACAATGCCACTTACAGAAATTTGGCATTTTCTTACCATTCTGTGCCTCTGCCTGTCTCTGAATACGCATCTGGGTTGGGTGACAGCTGGGCTTTGTGCATTTACTCTACACAGTCACACATAAAAGGAGATGGGGTGCAAAATCTGCATCCTCATGGCCCATCACCAGGCTGATGGGACTTCCTGAGGTAGATTGGGAGGGAGGAGCTGACACTTGCACCTGAATAGGTCTCTGCCTGTGTCCACACAAAGAGCTGCATACCCCCTCTAGTGAGTCTGGAGCCAGGGCAGGAAAGGCAGGAATCTTGTGATCTTCAAAGACCTCTTTGAAGTCTTCCCCACTTCAAAGGCACAACTGGACATAAGTACTGGACCCCTGACACCAAAAAATAAGAACTTCGCTGGAACCAAGGACATTCTGCCTGGAAGATGAACTGCTGTGCTGCAGGAGGGACTGACACTTTGCAAACTGTCCTGCTGCCTGCTGATTGCTGTGCTGTAGAAGGGAGTGCCACTTTCTACCTGCTTTGAGGTGTTGGCCTGCTACCTGCTGCTTCTTGCAGCTGTTGTCCTGCAAGAATCGACACTATAAAGACTTTGCATCAATTGGAACCAACGCAGTGCTCTTCGACGCCTAAGCAGTGCAGATCTGAGGACTCCCCTGCGGAGCTCAACAACAACTTGAGACCCATCTGCGAGGTTCAACGGTGAGGCAGCGCGGATCTGAGGACCTGACTGTGAAGCATGACTATGACGCAGCGCCTGTATCGTATGGGGTTCGACGATAACGCAGGACCCGACTGCGAGGCTCGACTTCGACACATCGACCCATCTGTGTGAATCTGAACCGACACATCTAGTCTTCGATGACAACGCTTGCTCCAATATACTTTTTCAGCAGGCCCTGTGTGGGTCTTTGGATTTACCCTGGTCTAGCGTGACCTCAAGCAACCCCTAAGCGCTATTGACTTTAAAGCACTATATTGCAGTTTATTCTTTACAAATTCATATCTTAAGTTTTACTTATTGGATTTTTGTTGTTTGGTCTTGTTTTAATCAGATAAATATTCTCTATCCTCCTAAACTAGTGTGGAGTCCTTATGTCGTGTTGTCACTGTGGTACTGCAAGTTAAGTGTAGCACAAATACTTTACACATTGCCTCTTAAATTAAGCCTGACTGCTCTGTGCCAAGCTACCAGAGGGTGAGTACAGGATAATTTAGGTTGTGTATCTGACTTAACCTGACTAGGATTCTGGTCCTTACTTGGACAGGGTGCAAACCTCTGCCAAGTAGAGACCCAATTTCTAACAGGTATGTATTAGCAATTCCAAATTGCGATTCGGTAACATGTTACCAAATCACAATTTGGGATTAATACATGGCAAAATAAATTTTTGCAGTCGCAAACAGCTCGATTCTGTGAATTGGACCATTTGCGATGGAAACAATGTTTTCTACATGTAGCCCTTATTTCTAGATTGAAGTCTACGCAGGTTGCCTCACATTGTGCCAAACCGTATAGGCACTGCTGGCCCTGGCATGCCAGTTCAATTGCATAGGTATGTGAGGTAGCCGAGGTTGTCTATGACCCTGTATTGCATTCTAGTCAAGCATAGACTTTGTCAGGGAGAAGCGGGGATTTAAAAAAGCATAAATGGGAGACATTAGATTTCGCACGTGATTATCTGCATTTTTGTTTTTTATAAGGTCCCATCTTGCTGAACTGAACACTTGGTTTTCGCAGGCCAGCTCAACTCCTCCTTCCATTCTCCAGTGGAATCGTTGAGCGTGTTTGTCTACTTAAATGGTGCTGTAAGGCCATGAAAGGATATCCTAGTGAGAGGGCCCTAAATGATGGTTAGAAAGATGAAAGATGGGAACTAAGGTTTGAACTGGGAGTTTGTGACTCTCAGTTTCTTTAGGCATGGGGTCCTTTTGTTGAGGGGAGCTTTCTAGCCCTGCTTTTGGCAGTGAGGCCAGAATCTCTTTGGAAATCAGCCTATTGTGCATTACGACCTAAATGTTTTTTTCAGACACTAAATATTCTCTGGTGTAAACCAAAAACACTGCTCACTGAGTGCAGCTTTATTTAAACTTCCATCAATAAATAGGCAGGCCAGATTTAAGGCAGAGAAGCAACGGAAATGAGATTCACAAAGGTGGTACGGAAAACAGAGATACAGTGTATTCTTATCAAGGAGTGCAGAAACCAAGGAAGCATTGTTTTAAAGCACAAGAGAAACCTGTTCCACCAATCATGAACCGAAGGTAAACAAGAAATAAACAAGAAATGGTGGACAGTTTTTTACAGGATTTTGGGGGCATAGTAATAGGCCATGTGACAATCAGTATGAATGACAATCAACACATTAGACGCTTTTGCACTATTACTGGATTTGTTTCAACCTGCCTCACACTCTATAGTAATTAGGCTAGCAAATGAGAAGTGCTCATAAGGGGTCACACGGCCAAGGAGATGATAAGTGAACAGTGTATGTGCAAAAAAAACACATGACTAGAAGCCACAAGCTAGATGGGCAGCAAACGAGATATTCACTTCTCAGTGATATTATACAGTGGTTATACATAGGCAGATTGATTGTGTATCTACGGCGTTTCGACCTATGTCAGCAATTTAAAGGTCATTTTCAGGGTGGTGACGCGCCTCCACATCAGACAGAGATGGTTCCACTAGCGGCCCTCTGCTGTTCGGAATTCGCCTGCAAATTAATTGTGACATCTACTTGCATTAGCGACACATGACCCCTGGCCGCCAGTCTTCAGTGACCTTTAGACTCCACCTGACTCACATTTATGGAGTGCTCTCGTCTCTTCAGCTCTGATCATGACCTTTAAGTGAGATGAGTGATCAGACGTGGGCATCGCCTGGAATGAGGGAGTATGTCTACTGTTCAATTAATTGCTAGCCAATAGATGAAACATGTCCTGGCGCCTGACTGGTCATAATGAAGGGGGAAATGGTATTGCTTTGTGATGGATAGTGGCTGCTTTCTCGGTAATCTTTCTGAGGAAGGGCAGGTGTGCTATTAGACAAAGGTTGCTATGATTGTTTGGGTTCAGTCTGGAATCGTGCAGTAGTGGTAGGTGTGACCAACAGCCATCAGCGGGCTATCAAAATCCATGGCGTAAAGATGACAATATAAATACATGATTTTGTACTGCATGTTAATATGCATCATTAGTTTTTATTTTGATATGTTTTCATTCAAATAGATGACATTGCAGCAAAGGCCAGAAGCAAAAATAAATAATTGAGAAAAGAGGAAAGTGAGTGCAGGGGTAAAGCATCCATTAAAACCCAAGAGAGTGTGACTGACTGCCTATGAAGAAGAATACCATGATTTGTTTCACAGCTAGAAAATAAAGCACACGTTGTGCAGCAGGATAGGTACTTGCTGTTGGTAGTAATGCAAATAGTGTCTGGAGAAGGGGGCAATAACTATGGCATGAGCCTATAAAAGTGCACGACAACGGACTGAAGATTTGGTTTTAATCACCTGGTGTCACGTGCCCCCCCTCCAGTGCCCAGGCAATGTGCACAATTCATGTTATTGGTCTCTGCAGTACAAGTCCATGTACTTCTGGTTATCCATCTACGCAATACAATAAAGATGCTTTGCAACCCCGTATAGAGAATTGTTTTCTCAGGGATACGTTAGTTTATAGTTGCTCTGATAAGAGACACGTCCGTCGCAGACATATTATATTCAAGCTGCTAAGCAGGGGCATGGCTATGATCCCCTGCCCAGAATGCCTTTGCAAGTGGTTAACTTAATGTTCCATTTAGAGGGTGGACCTTTTGCAAGGCATAGCTGCTCGGTGTTGACATGCTTATTCAGCTGAACTTTCCGTGATAGAAAATAAAAGCCCATAATATTAAATATGAATAGTTCCAGAATGCAAAATACTATGGGTAAAAATGAGGAGGTGTGTTGCAGGAAACTGCGGGCCAGATATACGACCATTTGCTTTTGCGACTACCTGAAGTAGGTGGTAAATTGCCACTGTTTTGCGACTGCAATTGTGGCCTTAAAACAGTCATACATATGGCTCAGACTCGCTATTAGGAAGGGACGCCCTTGAAACGCCCCTTCCTAATAGCGAGTCGCAAATCCTAATTAGGGAGTTACTAATAAATTGCGACTCGTTAATTAGGGTTTGTACATGGCCCTTAGGTGTTTTTGCATGCACAAACGGCTCGCAAACCCGTTTGCCCATGCAAAAATACTTCGTACATCTGGCCCTGCAAGTTTTCTAAAGGGTGCAGTTTTGCTAAAACCTTGTTCATTGTATCTGCATTTTGGAAATATTTAGAAATTTCTGTCTGCGACCGTATAGGGACTCTATGGTTAGTAAATAACACAATTATTTATTTATAAGAGATTTGTAATATTTATCATGGTATGTTGACTTTTAATGTCTTTGAGTTAGCCAGTCTGATATGGCAGCATCATCCCTATACTGTTTCAGAGTCCAATGAGTTTCAAGGGTTAATTCTTATTCGCACCTCCTTCTGCTAGAAGAAAGATGGACAACTGACACTCTCCAGAGCCCTCTGAGCACAAAGGTCCTGTCATTGTGGAGACAAGACACATGGTTGTTGTTGGAAAGTGGGTTATTAGTACTGGTAAATATGGATCTACTACTGGCAATAAGGCCACCAACGCAGTCCAGGGTCCAGTATAGGTCTCAATAAATTCAGCGGTTGAGTAGCTGCGGGCAGGTAATAAGCTGCTTTCCGGGGAGAGGCCATATATCCTCTCGCCACTTTCGCTATCAACGCCGATGCAGCCAGCCGTCACGATTGGTGGAGTTGGACAGAGTGACACCAAGTAAGAAGTTCCCATTGGTGCATTGACACCCGCTTAAAAAACCTTATTATAGGTAATATAGGTAGACTGAGTGTCGTCGTCTCAGATCCCTATTTTTAACCCTTTATTTCACACCCCTTTCATGGTCCTGAAGAAACACCACGGGATCCTTTAGGGACCCACTAGGCGTGAAACCTGTCGACCTAGACCTAACATAAACTATTCACTATCACCGCCACTCACTCACTGGCTGGGACCAGAAACGGAAGGAAAATATCCACCTCTCAGGTATAGTTTCCCCTGAGTCCTCAGTTGTCACCATCGCCAATAATTTTTATCCTGGCCACTTGGACTCCCTAATAAAGGTACTTCGGGGTACCAATGTGGTTTTTTAACATCGCACTTTTCCAGCCCACACATACGCACTCACAACTGCGGCGTTACTCCGAAAAGATCTCCGATAAAGAGCCCTCTCGCGTGGCCCATGGGGGACTGCAGCACCACCCCCACGAGGAGCAACACCCGATGATGAAGCATGACACCTGCATGGGTGTGTGAGGGCACTTTTTCTAAAAGGAGGAATTCCCCAACCTTTTTTCTGTATAATTTTCAACCTATCCTGTGAAATTGTCTCTCACAGACCTTGCAAGCGACTGAATTGGGTCAGCTTACTCTAGCCATAGGAACTGTTACCTCCTAGTGTTTACTCAATAAGTTATTCCCATGCTCAACCTTTGGTAGCCTGGCTGCGAGCAGTCAGGCTTATCTTAGGAGACAGGTATGTAAAGCATTTAAAAACAACAATTCAGTAAATAATTAACACATAACACACAATAAAAATCCCACACCAATTTATACAAATAGGAAATAGTCGTATCTTTAAAATGACATCAAAATTACAAAAATCCAATGTAGGGAACCGGAGATATGAATTTGTAAAGATTAAGCACTTTCTAGCACTTAGAAACCTACAGCTCTGGACATCTGGGGCCACATTATACATGTGGCGCATTTTCCTTCATTGCACTGGGTGCCCTTTTAAAAGGTGCACCCAGTGCAATGAATGAAAATGCACTATATTATGATGAATGCACTGTCCCCATGGCAGCCATGAACTCGCTCTGCCCTGGGGGAGTGCATTCATGTGAAAAATGGAGCGGCTGCTTTGAAGCCGCTCCATGTTTTCACAGTGCAGGATGCAACCCACCTGCACTTTTAAAGGGGATTAGAGATCCTCTTGCAGGCGGGTGCAGTCTGTGACTGCACCCGCCTGCAAGGCTATGTTTCCCTCCTCCAGCATGCTGCTCTCAGGGGGCGCATTGACAGTGCGCCACCTTTTAGGTGGGACGCTGTCAGTGTGCCTCCTGACAGCTTCTTTGCCTCTGCGCCCGCGTCTGCGATATGGCACGGGCACAGAGGTAAAGGTATTCCCTCATTTGCAGGGGGCATGCCCCCATGCAAATGAGGGAACGCCCCCTGAAGATAGCGCTAGCTCTTTATGTGCGCCAGTGCTATAGGTATTACAGAAGGGGCCGCACAAGCATCTGTGGCCCCTTCTATAATACCAAAGTGCCGTGGGGGCGCGCAAAGCGGGCACAAATGCCCGATGAGCCCCAGGGGCACTTTGTGTAAAACAGCCCCTGGCCAGGATTGACCTGGACAAAGCCAACGTTTTAGGCCGATCACGATGGAGCCCTGGCTGGTTGCACTAAATGGGAGGCCCCGGTCAAAATTTGACCTTCGCACTTAGAAACGTTTCTGGAGCTTTTTCTTCCATCCCCCCCTCACTACTCCTCACCAGGCCAGATTCGGAGAGGGTTCGCCGGCTTGAGTTCTCATGAGCCCCCGGTCAAATCCTGGGAGTTAGAGCTCCAGAGCTTTTCAGCTGGATGAACCAGCAGTCCAGGCCGGGTTGCAGTTGAAGGAGGCCTGCTTGGCTCTCCGGTTTGAGTCCGTCCCCTTCTGGAGCTTTTTTCCAAAGATGTTCCAAACTTCTGGAACTACTTCCTGAAGTTACTCTTAAAGGTCCAAAGGGTCCAAAGGGTCCAAAACACAACCCAGGAGTCTGGAAGCTCCAAGATGGTCCTTGAAAGGTTGGGACCAAAATACTCACAATGCGCTTGTACAAAACCCTTAAAAGTCCACTGGACACACTCCAGGCAGGGATCTTGGTGGTGATGGTGCAGGTGAGCTCTGTTAATATGTAGCTTGCAAACAGTTCACTCTTTAATCCTTTTGAATCAAAGTGCATCCACTGGGCTGTAGTTCCAGATAGTGCAGCAGGCACAGTCAGTCAGAATGCAGGGCCTGGTGGTTCAAATCAAGCTTTCAACATGACAATCCTTCTTCTCTTAGTTGCAGGCAGCAAATCTGAAAGGCTCTGCACCTTTCACATATGTATTCAGTGTTTCCTGGGGTAAAGAAGGAGAGCAATCCTGCTAATGAGGTGCATGGGAACACCCCAGAGCATGACAACTTCCTCCAAAGTGTGGCATATTCTTGTCCGAGAAAGCATCGTTCCTCCAAAGTTCATGATGGCTGAGATCTCAGCAGAGGAGCAAGAAATAGCTAAACCAACCTCCAGTGTGACTCATTTCCATAGCTCTCCTCCCCTAACATCTGCAGATTCCTTCCTTAAACCTGCTCTCTGGCTGGGTCAGATGGGATGGGGGTAGGTAGGACTGGCATTCCCTGCCTGTCCTGTTCCTCCTTTGAAGCCACATGCTTTACGACCAGTCCCTCCTGCTCTGGCATTCCTGTGTAGCAGAGCCCTCTTCAGCAGATAGCCTCTCTCCTGGCTAGTGAGCCACTTATCACTTCATCAAAGCAGCCTGGCTAATACTGTTAACTCTTAACAATATGTATGTGTGCAGGCCCGCTGGGCCCCCGTGACCCGGGGACCACCATCTCCAGAGGCAGTTGAAAAAATGTATGTGGGTGGGCGCACCGGGGCCCCCTGCCCCACTGTGACTGCCACCGTCTTGGTATAAAACATAACATCAATGCAGGGGGCCACACAGACTCCTCACAGCCCCGGGGACCGCCGCCTCCCTGGGGCTGAAATACATTAATGTAGGGGGTCCGTCACAGACCCCCAGCCCTGGGGCCCACAACCTCCTTGGGCTAAATTGTACGATGGTCAGAAACAAGCAGAAAGAGGCAAAATACAGTGCAGAAACAAGCAGCAAGAAGCAGAATGGTCAGAAAAAAAGCCGGTATTACCCCGAATATAGTTTGAAAGGAAGAGACCAGGCCAGATCCCACACATTTAAAAACAAATGTGCAAGGCCTGTCGTCTCAGATGCATTAAATATTTGGTGAATTAGTTCCCCAAAATAAAGTGGGAGGTTAGTGTTAAGAAGGGACTGTATCTCACTCGAGGTCCGAGCCACCTGCAATCTGAATGTTTCTCGGGCGGAAGTGAGGTCCACCTCTTGTTGGAATAAAAGGGCTTTGAGCCTGCTTAACTTGTTGAACTCTGTTTTCAAAGTCGGAATGGAAGGCCAAAGCGAAGAATCTAAACTCCCCTGCGGGGGTGGGAAAAGGACATTGCTACAGCAAGTCACTCGCTGGGAAACTGTTACCAAGTATGGGACTCCCGCCCGCAAACCACAGCAGTCTTGATTATTTAAAATGAGATAGCTGCCGTTAGTAAGCAATGTAAAGACAGGCGTGATGGATGGTACTGGGGTCCCCCTCAAAAAGCAAGCCAGATTTGGTGCTGACACGTTACACTCGCCGTGCAGCTTAACGTGTTTGCACACAAGAGAGTGACCCACCGTCGAATCACATTCCTCCCCTGTAAGGAAAACCTCTTTATCCTCCCTCAGACACCAATAAGCAAAGGGAAGGGCCCATAATTCATGCAGAAAAGCACTACCAAGCGGTTCAAAGCGGCCAACAGGAAAGTGTTGCATACATGATGTAAAATGAAAAATCGAAAAGGGCAAAGCGATAACCCCATGAATTAACCACACAGCAGAGTCCGTTTCCGCTACGGAAAACGGTAAAGGTTCCAATTGTTCAATATGTAACAGCGTGTACATAGCATCTTTCATGGACATAAACCTCTGTTTATCAGTCAGGTTAAAAGGCAAAAATAAAGCAGTGGCGTTCAAATAATCCCAAGGCACTTTACCCATTTTCAGTGTCTGCAACGTCCAAGCAAATTGCATGACCAACCTTAACTGATTCTGACCATGATATAATACAGAGACATCACTTTGCACAATATCTATGACAGAAGTAACAATATTGTCTAAGGTGTAAATGCGTGAAGAAAGTGTGTTAATGCTGTTGTCCACTACAGCAAGGACTTTTTCTAAATTTGCCTGATCAATTTGACGCAGACTGAAGGCTGCTTCCATCTGTGAAAGTTTCCAAATTTCATCAATCGCTTGACCCTTGGATTACGTGGGCCCAGGAGAAAATCAGCCAAATTTTTATCGTTCAATAGGAGGGAAAGGTGCTGTTTCACAGATGCTAGGGTAGAGTGTTGTAACCACTGCTGGCACAATTTACCTACCGAGTATGTAGTCACAGAATGATGAGGTGGATAACAAGGGTCAGGCTTAGTCTGAATAAAACCAGGTGTAACATTATAGAAACGCAACTGGCATGCATTTGCATTAGTTTGCCACACCAACCATCCTGATGAATCAACCTCAGAAACATTAAAGGAGGCATTTTTAAGGAGAGCCTGCAAAGCTTCAATGGTGTGGTTATTATGTAACCGCCAATTGTCATATTCAGCTAATGAAGGAATGGAGGGGGTATTCAGGTTTTTGGTAGATGCAAGGCCATAACAGGATGTTTGATAAATGGTTTCATTCAAAAATAACAATTGAGTCGGGATCAGGCAGGCACGATGTAATGACTCAGTGTCCTGTACCTGCCATGGCTTCGTTCCCCTGATTGACTTTAAATCTATAGCCTGTTTCCAATGGTTATAACCGTGTGTGGCCAACTGTGTTCTAAACAAGTTGGCATAAATCAATTTAGTGTGTGATAACAGGTACTTAGATGTGGGGGATTTTTGAAGCTTAAGAAAATAGGATTCAGGATTAATCAAATCATAATCTGAAAAATAGGTGAACCTATTTCTAAGAGTTTTAGAACTCCCCTTCAAGGGAGTTGGACAATGTTCCCATTGGGTAAAACTAAAAGCAGGCCTTATCGTGTTTGTTTTGTGTAAAAAATGATGCCCATAATGATGATAGCAAAAGAGATCACCATAATTGGAAGAATTTAAATACAAATCTTCAGCATCAAAGGCAGCATAATATTTTAAATCTGAAAACAATGCATGAACTGCCTGCACATCCCAATCATACGAATGTATGTCCCGTGTCACCACACCTCCTAATGAGATGCGAAACACGTATGGAACTCGAAGGACCTCAGTCGGGCAATGAATTTCGTAAGCTACTTTGTCCCAAACTGTACCATCAGGAACAGGGAAAGCTGAAATGTTCACAAAAGTCTGGTCACGTTTCATGACATGGGACGATGTGTGAGGAGCCAAAGTTCCATCGACCATTTGTACTGCAGAGCGTTCAGGGAGATAATGGCCATTTATGAGCAAAAAGAACACTGTCACAAATCCAATTGACATGAGAGGAAAATTAGGATCAGCATCAACCAAATGTAGGTCTATGGGGGAACGAAGTATGTCTTTTTGAACCAGGATAAAAAATAGGCAATTTATACGGGGGTGCTTCAGACAAACTGGATGATGAGGAGGACGCGGCAGAAGAAAGGTGTGCTTGATCCCCATCACAGGCACTCGCTGGACTTGCAAGCAAAGGCGAAAGTGTGAATCGTCCATTCGTACCCGTGGGCTGGATGGCAGCTCACTCATGGAATCAATAGCCGGAATGGGGCACACAATATCCATCGCAGAAGAGGATTGTCGCAAAGGCTGAAGATCAATTACAGTGTCTATCATATGAGCAGACATCCGTGTGGCAGCAGATGATGTCAAAATCAATGGCGCTAAGAAAATTGCGTTGCACAAAACTGCAGCTGTCACACTATTCAGAATCGGCCACACGGTGTAACTTGACATTGTCCACTGAGATGTACCTGTTGTCTTTGTGACCTGGCAACGGTGGTAGAATGACTGTACGAGTACCCTTCAGTCCAAGTACCGAAACTGGAGCCCGATAAGAGGGACCAAATTCTTTTTTATTTTCAATCTTCTCTCTCACCAGATCCCCAATTTTAGGAAGCCAACCGGTAACAGGATTCAGTAGTGCATCAGCAGGCGAAGATGGTAAATGCTCAATTGCCAGAGTATCACAAGCCTTTTGTAGATCCTGTAACACAGCAGAATGATTATCTACGTCAAACCTAGAGGCAGCCGCCACAATGTCCAGACCATCAAGGTCAGGAACAAACATGTGAAAGCCAAAGAGCATTTCGTAAGGGGTTCGCCCACCCAGAGATCTACTAGGGAGATTATTTAGTGCACGGTGGACCCCATACAAGTGGGACAGCCAGTCCCTGCCAGTACCTAAGACTCTAGCTGTCAAGGATTGCTTTAAGTCACGGTTCATTCGCTCCACAACTGAATTGTCCTCAGGCCTGTATGGAGATGAAAACTGCACCTTTACCCCCAACGACTTCATCGCATCCTTGTAAGCCTTAGAGGCAAACGCCGGACCTTGGTCAGAATGGAAGGTACCGCAGGCAAACATCCTGATAAAGACACGCAAATCCCTGATGACATTGCGAGCGGCAGCACTACTGCTGTATTCCACTTTAGGGGTCCGTGGATAGGTTTTCCTGAATCATGTCCTTATATAGGCACAATTCGCCATGCCCTTATATAGGCATAGAATCCCTGTCCTTATTTAGGCATTGACCGTGCACTCCAAATACAGGCATGGTCACCGACATCCATCCACCCTAACGTCACAACGAGTTCTTAGAAACCAGACCCTTAAGCTTCAGGAGTTTCCCTCGCACAGGACTATTGATTTCTCCAAGAACTCAGCTATTATGTATGAGCCGTTATACCTTAAGGATTCATTCCTGATGTCTTCCTCTGTCCGACCTCACGTCAATGCTAACATTCCCCGACACCTACCAGGTATAAATATACCTTCCCTTGCCCAAGCAAGTTAGAGGAGACCTCGACTTCAGAGGAGCCCGTATCCCGGCCTGACGCACTGAGAAGACGCTGTCATTCCTGCACGCAGACAAATCCAGCTTCCAGTGTTCTGACTCCCTTCGCGGGGTGTTAGAGTTCCAAGATCCGGCAGGAGATTCCCACCTCCCTCATTCTCAAGGTATGGAGCTGACTAGAACCTAGAGGGACTCTTGGCATACTAGACTTAACATACTCTTAGCCTACCATACTAGAGAATACTCCACCTACTTCTACTCTTCCCTACACATAGACTAGGTTAGGTACACTGGGGTAGAACTAGCTTAGAGACGCATCGTATGAGTACCCGCATTTTTAGCTCATGTTATTTATGTACGTAAATATATGCTAAAAGATAATGCTAGCGCAGTATTATTTATTTCTACTGCTTACGCTGTACATTATTTATCTTGCATACTGTCTTGTGATCATAACAGCACATATCTCTTACACGAGAAACAAGACTGTTCAATAAAACCCTTTTATTGAAACGCCCGTCTTTCCTTTCTGTGTAACTCTGCAGAAACTAAGCATGCACGATTGAATGAGTGAAACTGTTATCTATTGTTTCCACGATTCTGAGACATGTTCCGCTTCTAAAGGGAAACAAAGTTGTCATGTTTTTCGGTTGCCAGAAACTACTCCCTTCTTGTTCTCAAGGAGTTTCTAGTGGCCTCTGAGCTAGCTGACACAGGTAATTAAGTTTAATATAATCGATAGGGACATACCGACCTTAGTCCTATGTCAAACCTATAGGTTATATTATTCCAATGCGCAGAGCCTATTAGGGAAATAGGAACTACACTACATGGCGCCCAACGGTTTGGTAAGGCAGTAATTTAACGCTAGATACTGAGTAACTCATTCGTGCTTTTCTCAGAGAAACCTACTCACATACTCCATAAGACATCTGGAGTGGGTAGGGTTAAATATCCGCCATAACTAAATAGAGAAGCACCCTATATATTAGTTGTTTGGTTTGTTCAACGTTGAAGGATACAGTGTTCCAAAATATTGCGCACCTTATCTTTTTGTTTCCTTGAAACTTGTTCTACATTTTTCTAAAAACAAAATGACCGAAACCGGTGGAGCTGCGGCTGACCCAGCCATAACAGTTTTTAACTTTACAGGTTTAAATGAACCTGAGGAGGGTGTTATAGACATCACTCCAAACTTAAGAAGAGCCATCACTCTAAAACTTATAAAACATGGCCTACCACCAAGAGGAGGTAGAGCAGTTTTCGTGATAGAGGCACACGAATCGTTTCAGACAGAGGTATTCTATTCATGGGTCATATTTCCTGAATCAAATTCAGTAACAAAACTGTTTCACTTCTACAAAGAAGATGAACAACCAGAGGAATATATTCCTTTCGAGGATATTGAAATTCCACTAACATACCAAGAGCATCAGCTCTGGTTTAAAGGCGCCCTAAAACATCACAGAAACATTACCAGGCTCGGTCCACTAGGTAGACCAGGAGCAACATGGCCGATTCTAGCCGGCTACACTCCTCATCCTGAACTCGATATAATGTCAGATGAGGAACTACTTACTCAACTACAAGAGTTAATAAAAATCTACAGACAATTAGTCCAATATGTCATGCGGACTTTTACAGTCCAACCACCATTGACACTTCCAAATCAAACTCCTCAACCGGGGAATACACTAAAAATTACACCACAGACTCTATACACAGTCATGGGTAAAATGCCCACAAAACGTGAGCAAGTTCCATTCTGGATAGCTCAAAATATTACTCAAATCGAAGCAGTATTTCCAAATACTAGCCCGTATGAGAAACACAGAATCCTAACAATCTGTTTACCAATGGGGATCACACCACAACTGGAAGACTGCACCACTTGGGGCTCAGTCTTTGCTGCCATCTATACTAAAACACATGGTATTCCGTCAATTGCGGTAATACCTGATGTCCTGAAACAAATTCAAAACGAATACGGGGCAGAGCCTGCTCTCAATTTAGGTATGAAATTACTGAAAAATTTCGACCAGTTCTCAACAATAATATTATCTAATATTAAAGGGGAGGCAGCAGCAGTGGCGATCCACCAACGATTAAGGGAATTTGATGTTACAGAACATCAAACAGAACTACCCAGAATAATAGAACAATCTTATGCAGAGTTAGGCAGAGATAGTTTGGGTGGAAGACCAGTGAAGCCGAAACTATCTGAAAGTCCTGAAAAGGACTCTATTAAACAAACTCCTACATCTTCTAAAAAGAAGTGGGAAACGAATAAACAAAATTCAAACGAGAAACGTTCTCAATCCCGAGGTAGGTCTCCTCAAAAGGAGCCCTCTGAAAGGAGGTATAACCTCAGGAATAGGGATAATTTGAAAAAGCCTGACAGGTATCAAGATACTGATACACGTTGCTCTCGTACCTTTCAGATCTCGTCACAGACATCGGAAAGAAGAGGACGGTCAGAACATAGAGAAGAACGCGTGAAATCGAAAGACGACAAACACGTTCCGAAAAGTAAATCAAAACCTCAATTCTCTAAGAAGAAAGTAGCAGGTCTGAAGGTCAGACATGACGAGGATACTGAGAACACAACTCAAGAACGGAGAATGGGCTCAGACAATGCTGGACAGTGCAGTAGAAGTCACAATAGCTCGCCAGAACCTGAAGGAACTTCTGGAGATAGTGGACTTGAATGAGTACATTTCAGTTGAGACTGTAGACACCAGGGTTAGTACTCCACAAAAGTTATATGAAATAACACTCCGGATGGAGGGAGACATACCTAGACAGGTGAAAGCACTCTTTTGGGAAAGACTATCAAGGGGCTATGACATACTTCTAGCAGAAAAAGACTGGCCACCACAATTTGTCAGGGAGTGCCCACATGGCGAGGACATCATTATGCCTGCCTTCTCTAACCATATTCCAATTCATCTAAAATATACTTATGCCAGGAAATGGGCAGTTGCCCAGGCCCCAGCATTATACAAAAATCATGTAGGATGGTATGAGGATTCACCTCACCATAAAATACATCTATAAATGAACCTACTGCACAAAGGCAGTACCCAATAAAGCAAGAAGCTAAAAAACAGGTCAGGGAGATCTTAGATCAACTTGAATACCAAGGGGTGATTGAAACATGCACCTCTTCAATGAACAATCCTTTGTTTCCTGTCTCCAAACCAGACAATACATATCGTCTTGTTTTGGATTACAGACACTTAAACACTTGTTCTAAAACATTTGCAGTGCAAAATGCACATAGTACAGCATTAATGAATAACATTGTGCGTAAAAAATATAAAACCACATTAGACATCTCAAATGTTTTTTTTTGTCAAAACATAGCACCTGGAAGCAGGTACTTGACAGCTTTCTCAATAATGGGGACCCAGCGTCAATTTTGTCGACTCCCACAAGGGTTCAAGAACAGCCCGGGGTTATTCTCAGCGAGGGTAACGGAGTTACTACAAATTTATGATAATGAGGCATTGTCATATGGCGATGACATCTATCTGACAGACGATGACCTGGACAAACACTTGAACAGGGTGAGCACCATTATATTGGGCTTCGCCTCTGAGGGCTACAAATTCAACTTCAAAAAGTCCAGAACTGCCCATCTCAATGTCCTTTTTCTAGGATATGAGCTTTAAAGTGAAGGCAAGAGTTTGGCAGCCAACTTTTTAGAAAGGTGTGCGCTGCTCCAACCTCCTAAGACGCTTAAAAATGTACAATCCATCCTGGGTTTCCTAAATTTTGGAAGAACTTACATTCTAAATTACGCAGAAAGGGTTAAACCTCTCTACGCATTAATCAAACCTGATTTTTCAATCAAAAACTGGACACAGGAACACACAGAAATCTTGCGTTCACTCCAAGCTAACATGTTAGCAACAAATCACTTACAAACACGCGTAAGTCAACACAATTTAGTGATCCGAATAATTTCGGGTCAATGCGGATTCACCTATTTAACATTTAATGAGGGTGAAAAAGTACCAATTTCATACAAATCACACTTGTATACACAAGCAGAAATGCGCTTCATTTCAACAGAAACAATTCTGACAGCAGTTCAAACCGCTGTAGCAAAAGAAAGAGCTCTAGCCCAAGGGAAACGCATTATTGTCGTAACCCCAGTTCCGGCCTTAGAGGCGGTAACTAAAGCAAGCATTCCAAATGCTAAAGCATTACATCCTAGATGGATACAGTGGGTTAATTCTCTTGCTGCAACAGATGTTGAATATGTTTTTGATCCTGATTTAAAAACACAAGCGTTCCAGCAATATGAACATGAATGTCCTCTGCTTACTGAGATTCTGCATCTCGATCAGTACGAATTCATAATTTACACTGACGGATCCGCACAACCCGCAACAGGGAGTAAGCAAGCTTACAGTGCAGCCTGCGCAATCGGTAAAGGTTGCATGCGCGATGGCAACTTCAGACCTTTGGTCACAAAAACTCAATCTCTAGGAGATTGTACAGCTCAGCGAGCTGAACTACAAGCATTCAAACTGGCACTTGAAAGTACAGATTGAGAATTCCCCACACTCATAGTGTGCGATTCTTTCTACTGTGTACAGTCGTATAATGAATATATTCAAACTTGGCTTGAAAACGGGTTCAAAGATGCAAAAGGTGGCACAATAAAGCATAAAACGCTTTGGGAACAAGTAGTTCAGTTAAAAAGCGAACTACCAAAGGCTCACGTGATCCATACACTGAGTCATCAACGTGATGGCGTTCACGTTGCAGGGAATTCATTGGCTGACGAAGCCGCAAAGGGGATGTTCAGACGGCTTCCGTAGCTGCGATCACTCGTTCAAAAACGAAAATAGACAGTGAGATAATGTTGGCTGTCAATGCTACGAGCAAAGGCAGTGGTGCAGCGTTACCAAAAAAGTTTCCACTCAAGTACTCTTATGTAATTGATGCGAACAACGTTCCTTTTGCTCGAATCCCTGGAGTGGGGGATAGGGTAATTCCAAACAAGGTACGCAGATTAGGACTAATCCTAGCAGCACACAAAGGGATAGCCTCTGCCCATGCAGGCATTTCGGCAATGGTATCTTTACTAACACAAAGATATTGGTGGCCTGGCATTAGGAAACAGACCAAGAACTATGTTCTGGAATGTGAAATATGCCAACAGATGAAAGTCTCCACAGTGAAACGTCCTGCGCAGACACCCCTGTTAAATTCAGACAAACCATTAGCTTGTGTTTACCTGAACCACTGCGGTCCCTTGCAAAGGGACGGTAACTATAAATATATCATGGTCGCAGTGGATTCTTTCTCTAGGTTCCTATGGATATGGCCTCAGCGCTCGGCTGACGCTTGAACTGTTATAAAAGATTTGCGAGTCTTTATCGGCACATACGCAATAGGCACGCTACATTCTGACCAGGGCCCTGCGTTTAGCTCTCGGACTTACATAGACGCCATGGCCAGTCTGGACGTTGCATTGCGGTACTCCTCTCCATTTCATCCTGAGGGAAATTCTGTTGTGGAAAGGAAAAACCAGGACATAAAGCAGTCTATAACAGCTAGGGTATTAGGTTCGGGTGATGGGTGGGTCAAACATCTTTATGGGGTCCAACGCTCATTAAACAATTTGCCAAGAAGTTCTCTAGGGGGGGTAACTCCATATGAGGTCCTATTTGGGACAAGAATGTGGGTGCCCGATCTGGAATGCAGTGGCACAGTGGTGGAAAATAAACCCTTTGATATCAAAGATCGTTTGGCTGTTTTACAGGACCTAAATGAACTAAGAACGAAACAAAGCAACGTATTCCTGCAGCCAACCACCACTGGGGAAAAACCGGCGGTCCCAGCAAGGCCTGTCTGGATTCCAAAAGTTGGGGATCTAGTCAGAGAGAAAATTGCGACAAGAAGGAATTTGGACCTTCTTACAGACAACCAGTACCTGTCCTAGCCATACACGGAACAAGAACAGTACTTCTGCCGCCCCTTGCTGGAAAAAAGGAGAAAAGATTTGTGTCCATCAACCTCATCAAACCACAGTATGTGGCCAATACTAAATAGTAGGCCTCGTGGACTCCGACCTAGTAGCAGACACACTCCTCTCGCTACTATCCAAGAGGTTCAGACTGAAAGACTGATAACCATCGAGAATTCAGCAGTAACAGATGAAGGACTGAGCAACAATGCTATGAAACTCATCCCTCTTGAAACACAAGTAACAGTTCGTCCAAATACACCTGTCTACACCAATGTAACATGTGATCAACTGGTTCCAGCAATTTCTACAAATCCTGATGCAATTCCAACAATTGACAGAACTGCTTCTGGCTATTTCATTAACTTTGATACGTTTTCAGAGGATCCGAGTGAACCCGAGACGTCGCCAGCATCAAAAACTTTTAAACAGCAAGTACAAGACGTTTTACATTTTTTGAAAAAGACCTATCTGGTTTCACCATGGATTGAACTTTGGGTTATTTCTGGAATATTTTTCTTCCTGCTTTGGCTAGCTTTGGTTATGACTATGAGCGTGCTTATAAATGGGAGATACATCCATTTGGAAATTGAAAGAAAAGAAGTGAACTTACTTTTGAAACCTCACAAATCATCCCATCGTGAAACAAGAGACTTGTCTGCAGTGAACATCACAGCCGTTCCTATACAGGATGGTATAGTGTGGGACAAAACTGATTTTGATATTTTTGGCCCGACGGAACATTTGAACATTCCACATTTATTTAAGATTTCACTAAGTGATTTTGTTTCATCCAGTACCTTTTCTGATTATTGGGACTTTGAAACTGTAAATAATATGATGTTTGACCTAGAAAAATCTGCTGCATTTTCTAATAATGAATATTTAGAGGGTTCATCAGACTATGAACAGCTGTATTGCTATAACCACTATGGTCATCATTTTTTGCATAATTCTGCAACACCTAGAAATGTGTTTATGTTTAACCAATGGGAGCATTGTCCTACACCACCAAAAGGTAGTTCAAAAACATTTGCTAAAAAGTTTCCATATTTTTCAGGATACAATACATCTGATCCAGGAACATTTTACTATAAAAATGTAAACAAAACAGGACTGAAAATTATGTTAACAAATACAAAACAGATTTACTCTGCAGAATTTATTGCCCAACTGTCTAGACAGAGTTTCGACTTATGGAAAGACACAATAGACACAAAATCTGTCTGGGGTACTAAAGATTGGCAAGTGCAGGGGATAGAAGCTTTATTTAGAGCCTGTATCGTCCCTCAACAAATAATGTTTTTGAATGACACGGTCCAACAAACGTCTTGCCTTGGGTTAGCCAAGATCAAAGACATGAAAAATCCTTCTGTACCAACACCTGCAAGTGATAACAATACACAGGCAGCGGTTACAGTTGACACCATACTACAACTCAACAGAACAAATCCTGATTGGAGAAAATGGTTGATCTGGCCCACAGACACAAACAACTGTCAAGGGAGATTCCTGAATAAAACACAGGGGTTTACTATTCATAGGCCAGACCCACGATACGTCCAAAGACAGCATCCGGGGGTAGTAACAACATACAGTGTAGGAAAATTATGCCTCGATTGGCTGCAAAAATCTACACTTAAGGATGTGAAACAACACTTATCTTTACTTAAAGAAGACGCAGACCTTAGGGAATTCTTGCTTGGACCAAGAAAACCACATCAAAAATGTTTCATATATGCCCGCATCTATGCTGCTTATAATGAAGCATGGAAGGTGTCACAGATGGAGGCTGCAGAACGAATACGTGAACTTGATCGTATTAATTTAGAGAAAACTCTCTCTGTGGTCGACAATGGGTTAACAACTTTGTCCTCCAGAATTTATTCATTGGACAGTATTGTATCCTCTGCTATCGACATACTGGAACAAGATTTAGCCATGTTACAGCAAGGCCAGTCTCAGTTACGTTCTATTATGTTATTAAGCTGGACGCTGCAATCTTTGCGTGCGGGCTATGTGCCTTGGCGTTTTATCAACACAACGGTTCTGTTTGCAGAATACATTCTAACTGATAAACAGATCCAACTGGCACAAAGGGGAGCAAAGTATACCGTACTGAGCATTGAAAAACTTGAAAAATTACCATTCACAGTGGCAGAAAAACCGGCTACAGAATGGCTTATTCATTGCAAAATTAGTCTACCTGTGACTACTTTCCAGTTTCAGTATTGCCTCAAACAAATTCAAGCAGGCAAATATGAAAGGTTGGGTAAAGAATACATTAAGACATCCTGGAATTTACCTTACACATATAGATGTTGGAGTGGGGATCGTGAAGTGTTTATAAGCGGTACACACTGTGAAAGTGCACTGAGCGGTTCACTGATTTGTCAGGACATTTCTTTACACGGGGCTTGTAATGGTTCTGTGGCAAACTTGTCCTGCCACCAGCAGGGTACACCAGCTGCTGTGATTAATCCAACGTTTGGACAACTTTCTAATGGGAGTTACCTCATGTTGAATGATCAGAGTTGCTGTGGCATGTTGCCAGGCATTAACAACAACTCCAAAGGAGGGAGGGTCCTAGGGGAAAGTTTAACGACCAAACAACAGACTCAATCCAGGCATCCCATATCTAGTAACAGTCAACTCCAGGGTCACTTGCTGTATGCAAGTATTGTTTGCCCCAATAGACACAGTCAGGGAGTCGCCTTTGTGGCCTTCGTTGAATGTCTCTTTTATACGATTTGATACTTTAAGCAGAATGAAAGCCATGCTTATACAACAATCAGTGCCTTTGACCTCGGCCAAAGAAACCTATGATCTACAAGTTGCAAGGACTTCGGCTGAGATACAAGCTTTAATTCATACAAACTGCCCTATACATTTCGTAGAAATGATAGGACGTATCTTTAACATGTCAGATACAAGCGGAATTGTACATGTATTTAAGACCATCTGTTACGGACTATTAGCACCTTTCCAGGCTGTCCTCGGAATCATCCCAAACTTCGCACATTCGGTGTTTGGTGGTGTGCCGTTAATTCTAGCACTTGTTGCAGGAATTCTGTTTCTATTCCTCCTACTACGCTATGGCAAGCCTCTTCGCCAACATCACTCCGAGCGATGTGGAGAGAGCCCTCCTTGAACAGAAATGCTGTGAGCGAATAGTACAGCTTTTGGGCATGCCTTGTCTACGGGAACTTAATAAAACGTGGTTCCTGTCATTCAGAACAATCTGGCAAGATTGCATCTTACCTGTTCTACGCTGCCTGTTTTGCGGTGAAGAATGCGTGCTAGACACCTGTCTAACACTCCCATCAGTCATGCCAACGGATATCGATACTCTGCTGGACCCGATAACGGCCCATGCTGTGTGTTGTCCCCAAAGGCTTCCAATCCTGATGGCGGCATTCATTGAGATCTCACAGACGCTTCCGGCTGCTGCTGAGGTACGAGATGGATCAACGGGCACACAGGTAACAACGGACGCGAACATTGCATCTTCTGCTGAAGGCGATGTTTCTCATCTCTGTGCAATTCACCTTCTGAACGAGGTGTTCCAAATGTCACCGACTACGGTGGATGATATTTTGGCTACGGACATTGATGATCTAATGTTTACGCCAGACCCATACACTGACTTTGATTCGGCTCACAGTGTACCAGGGCAACAATGAAAATTTGGCCTTCATATTTTTCAAACTTGGAACTTTTCCCAGAAATTGAACTTTTTCTTTTTAATCTTTGAAATGACATGGCAAAAGAACAATCTGCTTACAGTAGAACTAGTCTTATAAAACGGACTTCTTTGAATACTTCCAGGGACACATTGTCACCTTACTTGTCTAAAATTTCATTTACTTCCATGATATGCAATGGCTTTTGATTGTAAGAACTTATCGACCATTTCATCATATGTATATATTTCTGTTTCATTCACGTTGCATTTTTACTTCCGTTATATGCTTAGAATGAAAACTATGCTTTAAATGTACAGTACCTATTGCATTTCGACAGTTTTGAGCTTCTTTTAAAATGCTTTTTAGAAATGTTTTTAGCAATATGCGGTACTCAATTTTATGTTTAGCAATTAAATGTTTAGCATTTAGTATTATCGTTCATTCGAAGATGGAGTGGGTGTTGTGTTCCACTTTAGGGGTCCGTATATAGGTTTTCCTGAATCATGTCCTTATATAGGCACAATTCACCATGCCCTTATATAGGCATAGAATCCCTGTCCTTATTTAGGCATTAACCGTGCACTCCAAATACAGGCATGGTCACCGACATCCGTCCACCCTAACGTCACAACGAGTTCTTAGAAACCAGACCCTTAAGCTTCGGGAGTTCCCCTCGCACAGGACTATTGATTTCTCCAAGAACTCATCTATTATGTATGAACCGTTATACCTTAAGGGTTCATTCCTGACGTCTTCCTCTGTCCGACCTCACGTCAATGCTAACATTCCCCGACACCTACCAGGTATAAATATACCTTCCCTTGGCCAAGCAAGTTAGAGGAGACCTCGACTTCAGAGGAGCCCGTATCCCGGCCTGACGCACTGAGAAGACGCTGTCATTCCTGCACGCAGACGAATCCAGCTTCCAGTGTTCTGACTCCCTTCGCGGGGTGTTAGAGTTCCAAGATCCGGCAGGAGATTCCCACCTCTCTCATTCTCAAGGTATGGAGCTGACTAGAACCTAGAGGGACTCTTGGCATACTAGACCTAACATACTCTTAGTCTACCATACTAGAGAATACTCCACCTACTTCTACTCTTCCCTACACCTAGACTAGGTTAGGTACACTGGGGTAGAACTAGCTTAGAGACGCATCGTATGAGTACCCGCATTTTTAGCTCATGTTATTTATGTACGTGAATATATGCTAAAAGATAATGCTTTCGCAGTATTATTTATTTCTACTGCTTACACTGTACATTATTTATCTTGCATACTGTCTTGTGATCATAACAGCACATATCTCTTACACGAGAAACAAGACTGTTCAATAAAACCCTTTTATTGAAACGCCCTACTTTCCTTTCTGTGTAACTCTGCAGAAACTAAGCATGCACGATTGAATGAGTGAAACTGTTATCTATTGTTTCCACGATTCTGAGACATGTTCCGCTTCTAAAGGGAAACAAAGTTGTCATGTTGTTCGGTTGCCAGAAACTACTCCCTTCTTGTTCTCAAGGAGTTTCTAGTGGCCTCTGAGCTAGCTGGCACAGGTAATTAAGTTTAATATAATCGATAGGGACATACCGACCTTAGTCCTATGTCAAACCTATAGGTTATATTATTCCAATGCGCAGAGCCTATTAGGGAAATAGGAACTACACTACACTACGTTGTGGCCAGACCCACAGGAATCGAGTGCACGAATCAACAGCAACCAAGATATACTTGTATGCAGTATCAGAAGAAAGAGGACCGCAGTGATCAAGATAGACACAGCCAAAAGGTCTATTAGAAATACATAACTGAGTTTGTGGCGGACGTGGGACCGTCAAAGTTTTGATTTGTTGACAAACATCGCAGCAAAGAACATAGTTACGAGTCTGTTTATATAAACCACGCCACCAGTAACGTTGCTGAAGAATAGAGACTGTTGCCGACACACCAGCATGTGCCGAAGCAATGCCGTCGTGTGTGGCCATGATCAAAACTTGTCTGCGGTCAGAGTTGGGAATCAGCCGATCCCCAACCGAAGGAATGGTAGCATAAGGAACCTGTTCGGGAGTTACATGATAAGAGTACTTAGAAGGGAAACACGCAGGATAATTACCTCCCTCCCTAGTTGCAGTGACCGCTGCCAGAATCTCATTATCAATCTTAGTCATAGATCTTGTAACTGCTGCTATGGAACACGTGGCTACTGCAGACTTAGCTGCTTCATCAGCCAAAGAATTACCAAGAGCGTGCGTTCCGACACGCTGGTGGCCAAGAGTGTGAATAACATGTGTGAGAGGCAGACGTTGTTTAAGATCTGCCACTCGAACCCAAAGCGTTTTATGCTTAATTGCGCTGCCTTTAGAATCGCGGTAATCATTTTGAGACCAAAAGAATAAGTTGTCACTGAACGACTGAACACAATAGTATGAATCGCACACAATAAGGGTAATCACAAGAGGATCAGCAAACTCTAAAGCTAGAACAAGAGCACGCAGCTCCGCCAATTGCGCCGTACAGTCTCGAAGTGCCTGTGTGTGCACAATGGAAGACTTAAACTCTCCATCTTCAATGGAGCCAGCCACAATAGCGCAAGCTGCTGAATAAGCATGTTTGGAACCCGTGGCCAGTTGCGCCGAGCCATCGGTGTAAATGATGCATTTGTATTCACTCAGAGGAAGAAGCGACAAAGGAGGCCGATGAACCAATTCATACTGTAAAAATTCCTGAGTCTGAAGTGATGGATCAAAGACAAATGTGACATCCGAAGATGTCAAAGAAGTAGCCCACTGAATCCAACGTGGGTGTAATGCCTTCGAGTTAGGTACACTTGCTTTAGTCACCGCTTCCAAAGCAGGGAAGGGGGTGACCATAAGAATGCATTTGCCCTGCACCAGTGAGCGTTCCTTTAGAATCGCCATCTGCACTGCCGTCAAGATTGTTTCAACAGAGGAAAAACGTATTTCAGCCGCAGTGTACAAGTGTGATTTGTATGCAATAGGTATTGTGTCTCAGTCATTGAATGTTAAGTACGTGAAACCCACTGCCCCTGAAATGATACATATTACCAGGTTGGTGGTGATATCACGAGTCATTAAGAAGTTAGTCGCAAGCAAATCCGCCTGCAAAGACTGCAGAACGGAAGAATGTTCCGGAAGCCAGCTGGCAGATAAAAACTTAGGTTGTATCAACGCATAAAGCGGTTTGATACGCTGGGCATAATCGGGAATGTAAGTCCTCCCGAAATTCAAAAAACCCAGCAGGGATTGTAACTTTTTCAAAGAAGAAGGTGGTTGCAAATGTGCACATTTCTCTAGGAAGTGAGGAGCTAAACCCTTTCCCTCATTATTGAGCTCATCGCCCAAAAAGAGCACTGCCAGATGGGCAATGTGTGACTTTGCAAAATTGAACTTATAACCGTAGTCGGCAAAAGACAATATTATGTGGTCGACTCGGTCAAGATGCGGGGCGAGGTCGTCGTCAGTCAAATAGATGTCATCAACGTACGACAAGGCCTCAGGCTCGATGTCATGCAACAAAGACACAATGCGCGCCGCAAATGCCCCGGGGCTATTCTTATACCCCATAGACAATCGTGTACATTTTTTCTGATTTCCGACGGCACTGAATGCTGTCAGGTCACTTCTCGCATGGTCGAGATTGTGACTGTAGAAACCATTAGAAATGTCAAGCGTCGTCTTGTATTTTTTACGAACAATATTATTCACCAGCGCGACCTGTGTGTGCTTTGCATCGCAAAGGTGCGGCAATGGCTGTTCAAATTTCTATAATCCAATACAATCCGAAATGAACCATCAGGTTTAGGGACAGTAAAGAGAGGATTATTCATAGGTGATGTACATGACTCAATTACCCCCTGATACTCCAATTGTCTTAGAATGTCACAAACCGAAGCTTTTGCTTCACGTTTGATGGGATATTGAGGTTGAGGTTGTGGCATAGAGCGCAACGGTATTTCATGAGCTGGTGAATCAACGTCCCAACCCACCTGATCGCGATACATCGCTGGGGCTAAGTCCAAAGCCCATTCCTCTGCGTAAGCCTGTGCACGGTCCTCAGGGACACAAAGCGAAAAACTCGGAAGTATCACATCTTCCCCTCTAGAAGAGGCTAACGGAAAGAGTGGAGGCAAATCTTTCTCCGCCAATAAAATGTCATATGTAGCGGTTAAATTCTCCCAGAAAACCACCTTAATGGGACGCAGTATATCACCTTCAATTTGGAAAAGGACTTCGTAGAGTCTACCCGGGGTGGCAACCCGGGTATCTGCAGTCTCAATAGTAACAAACGTGTCAGTTGCTGTCACATCGAGATGGGGACGTAGAGCCTCCCTGACTATGGTAACTTCTGCTGCGCTGTTGAGCAGAGTCACTGCCCATGTCCAATCCAGGAGTCGCGTCCTCACCGTCTGTGGCATATCTCGTTGTTAATGCGGCAACCTTTTTCTTTTGAAAAGGAGGTCGGGTACGAGGGAAATCACCCTGCTTGTCCTTGACTTCAAACTGTCGAGGCTGTTCACGAGGTTGTGACGCAAGTTGACTTGTACCCCGATCCTGGCGATCACCTCCACCGGCTTGTGAGCCTGATGTTTCCTGTAAAGAATGAGGAGAATGCTGATCAGGAACCTGAAACCTAACAGGAGACTTAATTTTAGCGCGATCGCGCAAGTCATAAGTATGTTCAGAAGCTTCAGGGGTCTGTGAACTGGCATGCGAACCCTGCTTCTGCTGTTGGGAACTTTGTTTCTTATTCCTTTGCCAATTCTTTTTAGGAGAGAAAGGGCGCCCATCCTTATCAGGCTGGGCTTTCTGTTGATTTAGAGTCTGCATTTGTGTTTGAGTCATAGGCTTATTTCCCAGACTATTGCGGCCTATGGTTTTATAAGCCTTCGCAATAATCTTAGGTAATTCCTGTGGTTTGTCAGCCTCCGCGACCGCCTCTAAGCGGTTTGCTACTTGAAAGCTAACGGCATCGCCCTTGACATTCGCAAGGATCATATCAGCAACGACGTCGAACACTCCTACTAGTCTCATCCCCAGCTCGACTGCCGCTTCGGCTCCGTGTTCATCTTGATCACAGAGGGGAATACGGTCATGGAGGGAGTGCCGAAACACATAGAATATTCTGCTGCAAACACCCTGCCCCAGGTGTTACAATCAGCCAATTCGGGAATTAAGTCTTTGGGTAAACTAATCAATCAATCAATCAATCAATCATGTTACTTATAAAGCGCACTACATACCCGCGAGGGTCTCAAGGCGCTGGGGGAAGAGGGAGGTGGTGCTGCTACTGATCGAAGAGCCAGGTCTTGAGGAGTCTTCTGAAGGCCAGTAGGTCTTGGGTCTGTCGGAGGTTGGTGGGGAGGGTGTTCCAGGTCTTGGCGGCGAGGTGGGAGAAGGATCTGCCGCCGGCGGTCGTTTTCCGGATGCGGGGGACTGTGGCGAGGGCGAGGCTGGTCGAGCGGAGCTGGCGGGTGGGGGTGTAGAAGCTGAGTCGTCTGTTGAGGTAGGCTGGTCCGGAGTAACTAATAGTTAAGATCCTGTGTTTCTCCACAGGAGTTGTATTAGGAAAGACAGCTTCTATCTGTCCAAATTTTTCGGCAAGCCAATAAGGAAATTCATCCTTATTCTGTGGGCGTTTGCCCATAACAGCATTAACCATAAGGGGACTGATGGTCACGCCACCAGGACCCGCAGGTTGTACAGCAGCGCCAGGTGGTCCCACCTGGACGGTGCGGGTTACGTACTGTATTACTGCTCTATATACGCGTACTAACGATGTATGTAAGACGCGGAGCTCTGCCAGAGTTGCAGTTGTAAAAGCACGTGGGTGTGGGGTACACCCAGCCAAAACGGGCCATGTGGCCCCATCTATAGATAAAGGGCCTAAACAGACTGCCGTTAATGGGTGAGGAAGGGTGCCATTAAACCAAATACGGTGTTGCCAAGCTGTAAGCGGAATCTCAAGAGCTCTATAAGGCTGATACTGCTGAGAAACGGCAGTGGGTGTATATGTGTGAAACATATCATCAGTTCCATCCACCCAAGAGTAAAAAACTTCAAACTGGTGAGCTGGATCGGCTTCCACCACGAAAATAAGCATGGCCCCAGCATCAGGGACTGCATAACGAGTCAAATGTGCCCTCAGCGCGGCTCTGCTATGAGCCGGAATGTCAACTACAGCCATTAAGGAGAAGACAGTAGAACAACTTAAAGAGTGGCAGCGCAGACTCGGGTTATATGAAAAGAAATACCTTTTAAAACTTCAAGCTTGAATAAACCTATAAAATTGTCACTATAGGAGGTTACTCCATCACAACTGTCTCCGGAAACAGAAGTGAGGGTATTGTGGACCAGCACGAGCACTACTCAAGCATCTCGCAGATAAGAACCAGACCAAACGTTGGCGGCGCCATGTTGCGGGGATTCTGCTCATACACAGAACTATGCACAAGAAAACAGGACCTCAGTAAATAGGGGTGTACCTCCTATCACCTTAGTACCCAAAATCCCAACCGACTAGCAATAGTGTCTCATTCGGTCTCCTACAAATATCAAGAAGCTACGAATGTTTAGACAACCCAGAACACGAGCACTCCCGACTCACCTCAGAGTCGCGGGAACAAGACAATCTTTCGCTCTCATGTACTTGTCCACAATAAGAATAATCAGAGTCACTAAATAAGTTTTGACTATAGTGATTCATAAAACAGTATGCGAACCACGACCAGCAGCAAAATGCAATAAAGCTAGCTTCATTAGCATTGTTACAATACCTTAGAATACAAAAGGAGTCGTCATTTTATAAAGACAGTGAAAAAGGCAAAATAACTGGGCCTAATCACCCTCCCCTTGGTAGTAAGAAGTTATTTTATATAACAGAAGATCTCTAGGCGTTATCAGCAGACCCCCTACCTGAAAGCCTAAATGCAAAGGTTTACATCATAGGAACAGCAGAGCTCAGCTCCATGGAATGGCTTTCTTCAAGTGTGTTTTAAAAACATGCAACAACTCTATATCAAAGCTCGATTCCTCCATACTGCAGCTGTTGGTAACATGTTATGTCTAGGTAATAGGGACTGACCAGAACAGAATAACAAGAGACATTGTTGATCGACCTTGCACATTATGTTCAGACAGAATTGAAGGGGAAGCTGAGAACGTGAAAAACAATCTGTTATCATGTACAGGGCAGAGGCAAAGTGTCGCAAAAACAAACTCTTAGCAGAGGCGTGCGCAAAAGCAGCAGCATAGGGCAAGCAAAACTCATGCTAACTTAGCAATGTCGACAATGTATTTAAGGGCCACATAACCCCACATAACAATTCGTAATCCTCTGGGTACCCTTTTAACTTCAATATATTTTTTGAGTAAGAGTACGTCCCACCATTTGTTGATTTCTTTTTTAGAGAGCTTCTCCCAGAGTCTTAGTTTGTTCTTTATGTCTGATTATGGTTGTTTGGGATGTTTGTCTGGGGCTTTAGTAGTTTCGACATCCTGATCAAAGATTTGTGCTTTAATCACATTCTGTTTTGCTTCCCTCCTTTCCATGTTGATTCCTTAGAGTATTTTTTTCTCTTGTTTTAGTTTTTTAATTTTTTTGTTTTTTTGGTAGAACAGTCTTTTTTCCCTCCCCTTTATTTATAATTATTATTATTTTTTTTGTGTGTTTTATATATGTCCTTCATTACTCCTGGTCTCCATTATCAATTCCTATTATTAGAATTTTCCAAATTCCTGCTTGTCTCTGATGGTCTTGAAAATAGCCTTGTCACTTTTTGAAAAACGAGGCACACATCATTTGTCAATCGTGTCTTCTACCAAGGCAAAAAACCATTCGGAGGCCAACCGACCAACGTGTAATACGTTCTTAGTCACAATAATCCGCCCTCCACAACTGCACTTACTTGGCGTTCTGGCACACTGCTTAAGAACCCTCCGGTTCCTAAACCTTGCGTCTCCCGTCGTTCGGTGACGTGTCGGGAAGGTTGATTCGGGTATACTCTTTGTCGGTGTTTGTCGACATTAAAATACATACATATAATATTAACCATGACCCGTGCTCGCTACTTCACCAGATTCAAGCTAGCCTGGCTGATGAGGGGTGAAACCAAGAAACCGGTCCCGGGAAGCTTGTTTTCCAGTCCAGGGATTACCTGGATTGGCAGTTTGGGCTGGACTGTTTTCATGAGGAGCAGAGTCAAAGCTGATTTTCATATGGCATGGTCCAAACTGGAATGGTGTGGTGAGCAAAAACCGATAGATTTTCTCCCGACTGGACTGGAGGGTCAATGTTTGACACTGTCTCAGCATTCTGTCTATCATCTCTGTTTTGCAATTTTCACCCTGAGTGGCATGAGTATACCAAGACGTGGGTCTCATGCTCTATATGACCTCAGATTGAAGCTAGCCTGGTTGATGAGGTGTGATACCAGAAACCAAAATGCTTGTTTTCTATTCCAACAAGGACCTGGCCTGGCAGTTTGTGCTAGACTATTCCCATGTGGAGAAGGGCCAAGACAAATTTGGATATGGTTAGGTCCAAACTGGAACGGTGTGGCGAGCGAAAAGACGATGGATTTAGTCCCAGACTGGACTGGGGTGAATATTTGACACTGTTCAGCATTTCATCCATCATCTTTGTTTTGCAATTTTTGCCCTGAGTGGCAAGGGTATGCCAAGACTCTGGTCCTGTGCTCACTACGCCACTGGATTCAAGCTTGCCTGGCTGATGAGGGGTGATAATCTGAAACTGGTCCCAGGATGCTTGTTTTACGGTCCATTGAGGATCTGGTTTGGCAGTTCGGGCTTGACTGTTCTCATGACGAGCAGGGTCAAGACTGCTTTGCATATGTTAAGGTCCAAAATGCTGTATTTAGTCCCCGACTGGACTGGGGTGAATGTTTGACACTGTTCAGCATTCCGTCCATCATCTTTGTTGTGCAATTTTTGCCCTGACTAGCAAGGGTGTGCCAAAACCCAAACCGAATTCAAGCTAGCCCGGCTGATGAGGGACATACACCAAAACTGGCCCCAGGATGCTTGTTTTCCAGTCCAGGGAGGACCTGGCCTGGAAGTTTGGGCTGGACTGATCCCTTGAGGAGCAGGGTCAAGTCTGATTTGCATTTGGCTAGGTTCATACTGGAATGGTGTGGCGGGCAAAAAAACAATGATTTCAGACTGGACAGGGGGTTAATGTTTGACACTGTTCAGCATTCAATCCATCATCTTTGTTTTGCAGTTTTTGCCCTGAGTGGCAAGGATGTGCCCAAACATGGTTCCCATGCTCGCTATGCCACAGGTTACAAGCTAGCCTGGCTGCTGAGAGGTGATACCCCAAAGCCGGTCCCAGGATGCTTGTTTCCCTGTCCGGAGTGAACCTGGTCTGGCAGTTGCGGCTGGACTGTTTCCATGAGGAGCGGGGTCAAGACTGATTTGCATATGGCTCGGTTCAAACTGGAGTGATGTGGCAAGCAAAAATACTCCGGATTCAGGCCCAGACTGAACTGGGGGAAATGGTTGACACTGTTCAGCATCCCATCCATCATCTTTGTTTTGCAATTTTCGCCCTGATTGGCAAGGGTATACACAGACGTTTGTCCTGTGCTCACTATGCTCAAGCTAGCTGAGCTGATAAGGAGTGATACCCTGAAACTGATCCCAGGATGCTTGATTTCTGGTCCAGAGTAGACCAGGACTGGCAGTTCGGCCTTGATTGTTCCCATGAGGGGCAGGGTCAAGACTTATCTGAATATGTTCGGGTCTAAACTGGAATGGTGTGTCAAACAAAAAAACATTGAATTTAGTCCCAGAATGGCAAGGGTATGCCCAGATGTGGATCCTGTGCTCGCCATGCCACCTGATTCAAGCAACCCTGGCTGATGAGGGGTGATACCCTGAAACCTGTCCCAGTATGCTTGTTTTTCAGTCCAGGAAGGCCTGGTCCAGCAGTTCAGGCTAGACTGTTCCCATGAGGAGCAGGGTCAAGACTGATTTGCATATGGCTAGGTCCAAACATGAATGGTGTGGAAGCAAAAATTGATGGATTAAGTCTCAGATTGGATGGGAGGTGAAAGTTTCACACTGTTCAGCATTCCGGCCAACATCGTTGTTTTGCAATCTGCGGCCTGAGTGGCAAGGGCATGCCCAGGCATGGGTCCCATGCTCGCTACGCCACCAGATTCAAGCTAGCCTGGCTAATGAGAAGTGATATCCCAAAACCTGTCCCAGGACACTTGTTTTTCAGTCCAGGGAGGACCTGGCCTAGCAGTTCGGGCTGTACTGTTACCAGGAGGAGCAGGGTCAAGATTGATTTGCATATGGCTAAGTACAAACTGGAATGGTGTGGCAAGCAAAAAAATGATGGGCATAGTTCGAGACTGGACTGGGGGTAAATGGTAGACACTGTTCAGCATTCCGTCCATCATCTTTGTTTTGTAATCTTCGCCCTAAGTGACAAAGGTATGCCCAGATGGTGGTCCCGGGCTAGTATACCAATGGAAACAAGCTATCCTGCTTAATGAGGGGTGATACCACAAAACTGGTCCCAGGATGCTTGTTTTCTAGTCCAGCATAGGCCAGGCCCAGCAGTTCAGACTGATTTGCATATGTCTGGGTCTAAACTGGAATGGTGCGTCCAGCAAAAAAAACAATGGATTTAGTCCCAAACTGGACAGGGGTGATGTTTGACACTGTTCAGCATTCCATCCATCATCTTTGTTTTGCAGTTTTTGCCCTGAGTGGCAAGGGTTGCCCAGATGTCAGTCCCGTGCTCGCTATGCCACTGGATTCATGGCAGCCTGGCTGATGAGTGGGTGATACCCCCGCCAGTCCCAGTATGCTTGTATTCTGATCCAGGAGGACCTGGCCTGGCAGTTCAAGGTGGGCTGTTCCCAAGAGGAGCCGGGTCAAGACTGATTTGCATATGGACAGGTCCAAACTGGAATGGTGTTACAGCAAAAAATGATGTATTTAGTCCCAAATTGGACAGGGGTGTATGTTTGACACTGTTCAGCATTTCATCCCTCATCTTTGTTTTGCAGTGTGCGGCCTGAGTGCCAAGGGTATGCCCAGACATGGGTCCAGTGCTCGCTACACCACCAGATTCAAGCTAGCCTGGCTGATGAGGGGTGATACCCAGAAACCTATCTGAGGATACTTGTTTTTCGGTCCAGGGAGGACCTGGCCTAGCAGTTCCAGCTGAATTGTTACCAGGAGGAGCAGGGTCAAGATTGATTTGCATATGGCTAGGTACGAACTGGAATGGTGTGGCAAACAAAAAAATGATGGATTTATTCCGAGACTGGACTGGGGGTAAATGGTTGACACTGTTCAGCATTTCATCCATCATCTTTGTTTTGTAATTTTCGCCCTGAGTGACAAAGGTATACCCAGACGAGGGTCTTGGGCTAGCTATGCCAACGGAAACAAGCTATCCTGCCTAAGGAGAGGTGATAACCCAAAACTGGTCCCAGGATGCTTGTTTTCTGGTCCAGGGAAGACCAGGCCTAGCAGTTCAGGCTGGACTGTTCCCATGAGGAGCAGGCTCAAGACTGATTTGCATATGTCTGGGTCTAAACTGGCATGGTGCGTCAGGCAAAAAACCAATGGATTTCGTCCAATATTGAACTGGGGTTGAGTGTTTGACACTGTTCAGAATTCCGTCCATCATCTTTGTTTTGCAGTTTTTGCCCTGAGTGGCAAGGGTATGCCCAGATGTCAGTCCCGTACTCACTATGCCACCAGTTTCGATGTAGCCTGGCTGATGAGGGGTGATACCCCGAAGCTAGTCCCAGGATGCATGTATTCTGATCCAGGAGGGCTTGGCCTGGTTGTTCGGGGTGGGCTGTTCCCAAGAGGAACCAGGTCAAGACTGATTTGCATATGGACAGGTCCAAACTGGATTGGTGTTACAGCAAAAAAAGATGTATTTAGTCCCAGACTAGACAGGGATGAATGTTTGACAGTGTTCAGCATCCCATCCATCATCTTTGTTTTGCAGTTTGAGGCATGAGTGCCAAGGGTATGCCCAGACGTGGGTCCAGTGCTCGCTACACCACCAGATTCAAGCTAGCCTGGCTGATGAGGGGTGATACCCCAAAACCTATCCCAGGATAATTGTTTTTCGGTCCAGGGAGGACTTGGCCTGGCAGTTTGGGCTGGACTGTTCCCATGAGGAACAAGGTTAAAACTAATCTGCCTATGGCTAGGTCCAAACTGGAATGGTGAGGCAAGCCAAAAAACTATGGATTTAGCCCCAGACTTGACTGGGGTGAATGTTTCACACTGTTCACTATTCCGTCCATCATCTTTGTTTTGCACTTGTCCCGCCGAGTGGTAAGGTCAAATAAGAAATATATACATCTCAACAACTACCTTGCCTAGTATGTAAAACTTATATTTGAACTAAAACTTACTTGTAATTAAAAAACCAATTGTAAAATAGGAATTAATTTCCAAAACACTCTCCAACTTCCATCTGAATACTACAACTTCGAAAAGTGCTAACCTGCCAAAAAAACAATTACAAACCAGCAAAAAGATATAACAAAGTAAGTATATATAAATAGTTATAAAATATAAACTAACTCAAAAAGGATAAATATACACCTAATGGTCTTAACCTCGACAAACTACCAACAACTCAACATTTAACCGCTTAACCGCGGCGGCAATTCCGCCGCAATGCGGCGCTTTAGCAGAGTGGGCGGGGCCGCGTCGGCCAACGGACGTGCGCAGCACTACAGAGGTAGTGCTCGCGACGGCCGTTGGCCGACAGAAGCACGCAACGGGTTAAAATGAAACTGGTGCTCTTTGTTTCTTGTCACAGAACAGAAAGCACCTGCTGCAAAATACAACACTCTCTACTTCAAAGCTGCAAAAAAGTGTGAAACATCTACGTAGAACATACATGTAAGTATAAATAAATGAAGTAGAAGCAGAAATGTATATATAAATAACAAACTTATAAACTTGTAAAAATTATATTTATTTATTCTATTACACTACTTTGAGATACATTGACAGAGAAAGCAAAATATATAACATCTCAGAAAGGAAACCAATTGCTAATTCACATTAGCTACACCTACAACCAAGAAGGTACATCGATGGAAAATGTGTATTGGAAATGTACCAAATATTCTATTGCATGCTATGGGAGAGCACCTCAAAATTTTATGTTATAATTAATGTAAGGGAACACAGCCACACCCCAAATGTGACAGAAATAGAAGTAAGGGAGTTATTGCAAGACATAAGAGAGGCAGACACTAGCTCCCAGAAACCTACAATCAAAATCTTAAAAGATATACTCTGTAAAGTCCCCAAACATGTCACAGGCAAACTACCATATATACTCACTTTAAAACGTTCAATTGCACAAGCTAAGAAAGACACCAGCGATACTCCTCCTGCCCCTAAAAGATAGCAAGATATAGAAATACCTGAACATTTAAAAATAACACATAATGAGGAACCCTTCCTTTTCTCTGACAACTTAAACAATGATAAACAACTCCTAATATTTACTACAGCAGAAAACTTGCTAAACCTAAGGCCCTGATTATGATTTTGGCGGTCCCTAGGACTGGCAAACTCGCAGTGGAGGTGCGGTGTTGGCCATGGACCACTGCACCAGTTGTCTGACTGCCGTATTACAAGTACGGTGGTCGGACCGCTATAGGACTACCGCAACCACCAGGGATCCGTGATCCCTGGCAGTGGCACGGCGGTCTGAGAGCCACAATATGCTGGCAGTGCCACATATGAAAACACAATATGGGCCACTGGGTCTAAGGGTGTATTAATGGGGTGTGTAGGAGTATCCCTTTCTTAGGATGATTCCCCTCACCCACCCGAGGGTGGCATGCTTCATCATCTGGGATCTCCTCGCACTACTAACCTAGTTGTAGTGGGGACTACAACCCCCTCACTGAGAGGGAGGAGCTCAGGAATGTTTTATGCGGAGACACTGAGGAGTACTAATCCTCTAGATGAGCTGGGTGTGGTGAAAAGGGAGTAAAATAAAGGTGAAAAAGTGATTAAAACTAACTTAGGGGAATGCTATGTAACTTTATTATGGCATCCACAGGTCAGGATTAAAACATAAGGCTTGGACAGAGAGTATACAAAAGGTAATGGAACAGTAGTGTGGGCTATATGGGCTCCACCAGTAAATAAGTCCTCAAATCTGATATAGCACAAAGGTGCTCACACTTGACTTGACCCCACTACTGAGCGGTCAAATTTCAGAGAAAACTAATTTCTCTTCTAATACAAAGATAGATTCAAGGAGCACCTAATATCTAACGCAATTCAATGTCAAGTACAATATAATCTTTTAAATCATGGCATTAATGAAACATATGTAGACGGGAGTCTTGATAGTTCTTGAATTCAGTTATGTTGCTTTTATTTTCACAATTAGAAGAATGAATACATGCATCAGCCCAGCCAATGCGTTTTGTCTGTAAAAGGACTTCCTCAAGGCTGTAAAAGCAATTAAAGAAACATTTTTTAGTATCAACTAAATAACTTCAAAATATAAGCACAAAATTTAAATAAAGACACAAGATAGACAAGACAACTATCAGCAAGACTAGTACGTTCTGTCCATAATTCTTAGACCAAGAGAGCATCCATTAATCATTACGCAGTCAAAATTGCATAAGTGACCCCCTGCCTATATACACTCTAATTTACAATAGTGATAACAGTTATTTTCACAATCATTTTATACTGATTTTATAATAGATCTACGTAGATCATGACATCAAGAAAAAACACAATGCACAAAGAATCTATACATTTTTATAAATTCTGGCTAAGTTGATTTGTTCTCAATGCACGAAGCGGGATGGTAACCAGTTTCCTATAAATGTCACCTTTGAAGCTAAAAAGAAGATAGGTCAATCATGTTTGTTATTATCTACATCTTATTTCCACGTTTCTCCAATCCCCCATGAACAGATGTTATAGTCTTCTAAAAATCAGTTAGTAATCTCCACAGCATAAGTTTTAAGGATAAACAAAATTAATAAGCACTGAACCATCACTATAATAAGTTGTAAGGTCTCTATATCTTCATTTTTCGCTGAATAATATTCATAGCTAAACGCAAATAACTCACTTAAAATATAACGTGGTATCAATACCAATGGAGCAGGCCTTCCAATGGAGAGTAGTTATATTTTGTATTGTGAATACCTCCCTTGCGTGCTCTCAATCACCCAAATTAAAGCCTCGGTTCTTCGGTCTATAAAAATTGAAAATGCAAAGTGAGCCCAGTCCGGAATCCCATTATTAAAAAATCTAAAAAAGGGATAAACATCTAATCATACTCACTGAGATAAGAATTTCCTAGAATGGAGTGATTCTTTATTGATAAATAGATGCAGTTGAATCTTATCAGAAAAAATCCTTCTTGATTAATATATAATCGCTGGGGTTCCCCGTAGCGTAAAGAAGGTAAGGTCTATGAACAAAGAGCAACAGTAAAATATCATCATAATACTCATTGCCCAAATATACACAATGGTGTATCTAGTATCTACAAAATGAGTCACCAGTGTCCCACTGAGCAAATTTGCTTAAAGATAAAATTCACCGAAAGACAGTGTAAGTTCTTCCTAATCTAGGCTTGGAAGATCGAGGTCTGTCAGCAAGAATAAGTTCATACCAGAAAAGTCTGGTCCAAATAGTAATGCCAAAGTGTTTAAGGTTAGCAACCACAAGTATTGGCAAACTATCTACCCATGAATAGCTGATTCATTATTAAATTAGCCAAGAAAAATGTTTTTGCCCTTCATAAAAATGTTTTACCCACAAAGTGCCAAGTTGCCAAAAGCGCGGTTATTAGCAAAAAGTATAGGCGCTCGCCTACAGTTAATCCTCTCACCTCCTGAGCAAATATCCTCAGTCTTCTTGCCAGTCGTCTATCTGTGAGTGAGGATTCCCCATCACCTACACTCCTTTTAAACCGTAACACAACCAATCATCAAGCATTCATGTTGCCGCCAAAAATATCAGCCTATCAGAGGCGCACTTAACCAACCCAATACAAACGTCATGCCGAAATTCGCGTGCGGTTTTCACTCTGGTCCACCACATCACGCGGCCAATCAGAGAGAGAGTTCCACTCAACCATTCAAGGGCGGTTCAAAGTGCTCTCATCTCTAATATCTCCATCTATCAGGTGAAAGCTTGGTCAAGCCTAGACTTAGCATAATAGTCATGCAGAAAACCGATAGAGGTTTTCACTCAGGTCCGCCCAATCACCCAGCCAATCAGAGGACGAGTTCCATGCCACCACTGTGAGGGCGCTTACATGAGCTCTCCCACCTAAATATCTTATCCTATCAGGTACAAACTCAATCAGGCCCAGATTTAGCATAAATGTAGAAAACCCGGTAAGGGTTTCATTAAAAAAATCCCTGCGTAATTCTTCCAATCACTTGAATATTCAAAACCAAAGCTCCCATTCGGAGGTGAGGTACTGTGTGTACAACATCCGCATTACAGTTACAAGACGTCATTTCTGCCTGATATAAAAGTCAATCCTGAGAATTGTGATTCTGGTCTTTTTTTGAAAAATTCTAACAAACCAACATAAGTTTCCATATAAGTTATTTATAATTAATAGTGGCAAGGCGTTATTTCCAATGTAGAACAAAGCTGATCTAAATTAAATAAATTCCAAAAACCCTAATTCCTTAATAGAACTAATTCATTCCAATTACCCGATGGGCAAACCTTAAAAAAAGTGATAGACTGAAGCGGAGCCCGACAAAGCCACATATATAATAGCTCCACGACCTGAAATACCCACGAATAAATGCAAAATGCGAATCATATTTCAAAAGGACAGTCCATGTGAAAGTAAAAGGCCCGGAAGAAGCTCGAAAACGAGCTGTCAATATCACACAAGGTCCCATACAGATAACCTAGGATCTTACATAGTATATTTAAGTCAACCTAATCAAAAATGAATATATGTTCTAATAACAACAGAATCAAAGATGCTTATCATCAACATCAAACAAAAAATATATTTTCACTGGTGGACGGGCAGTCACACGCACAAGTGCACAGCCACAAATCTATTGAAGCATAGTACCCAATAAAATCCAAAATTAGGGGAGTAATGCCAAGCTATGTGCTCTATAAATGAAGCACTATCAGCTTGTGAAAAACTGTGTTAGCAGTATCATTTCAAGGTCGTCAATTGCACCAAAACAAGCAACCTATGTGTTCCAAATGTGAGCCATCATAGGCATAATGGGATAAATATTAGCAGTAGCATTAAAGTTCATCTATCATGCCAAATGCCATATCATCATTGCCTACCTAAAGCTATAATCACCGTTTCAATCGATCATAAAATAATCACCAAGTGTATCTATACTACAAAGAGGCTTCGGCACACAAAGTCATAAGTCTACATTAAGTCTACATCAGAATAAATGACTGAACAGTGCCATAGTACACAATATCTTTTCTACAGAAATAGTAGGCAAAGAATCTCCTACAGGAAGAAATGTAACTCATGTTCCAAATTAAGGCCCATGGACTTAGGGGTCCTTTACGATGACTGGCGGATGCACCTCCGCGATGCTGGCGGTGGGATAAAAAGCTGTTTTCCGACCGTGAGCAGCGGTGCCCCCGTCCGCCATATTCCGCTGCGGTGCAACTCGGACAGCAATCAAAACGCGCCCGCGGCGGAGACAACCAATCCAGAGCCACCGCCGTACGGAATGACGTCCCTCCCGCCGTACAAATTAGGATGCGCAAAACAGCCAGGCCCACCGCAGCGGAGAAACCGGCCATTCTGAGCATACGGAAGCACCACAGCGGAGCGCGAAATCGATAACCGGAGCCGAACGCCATGGACCCGGCACTACACGTCTTCCCGGCGCTGTACATGATCCACCTACAGCAAGCCATGGCCCGTCGCAGACGCCGACGCAGGTACGCCATCACACAACTCCGCTAACAAACACAACCCACAAATCCATGTCCGATGTAAGGTGCCTGCCCCCACCAGACACCCTTGTGGGGACAGGAATACAACCACAGGTGTAGCCACACATGTCCCACCTGCCACTAGTCCACCCCTCCACACCCAGGCCACCATGTCCACGATCCTGAAATAATGCCCAGTTCACGTGACCGCAGCGGTGAATCCGCAAGTAAAAATGCACACAATGTAGTAGCCTGGGCCAGCGCAAGGCAGGGGCAGTGCCCAAAGTACACATGGCAACACCTCCACTCTCCACACACTAGGCCCACCCACACCATGAAGGGACATGCCATGTGATCTCCCTGTGCCCCCCACATGCCCAAAAAGCAGCCAGGTGAACACACACACTGCACCCCACAACAAACAACTAGGGAGACAGCCTCATCAGGTGTGGCTGCAGAGTAACACACAGCGTACAAGCACTGGGCCAGGGGAACACACACACCACAACAACACCACACTCATGGCAAGTAAACTGAGTCCAAGCACTAATTAAACACACACAGATAATAAACAAACACCCCAATGGACACACAGCCTGTCAAGTCACACAGACATACCCCACACTGACACACAGCAACAAACACAGACCACATGCCAACAGCAATGTAGGACAACAAATAGGAAATCCAAAGTGAGGTGCACACAAATGGAATGGCAAGGAGCTGAACACCAAGAATGTGTATATCACATGCAAGGGAAGGAACACATTACATCCACCCCAGCCAAAAATCCACACATGGCAGTCACAGTGAGTGAAGTCAAACCACAGTCACCTCACTGCAACAACTCAGGGAGACAGCAAGGCAACCCATGAATAGGCACAGGGATGAAAGGAAGGGTATGAAGTCCAACTCTGATCAGCCACACATCTGAATCAAAATACATCACAGGAGTATGTCAGCAGCACAACACACAAGGTCCATTGCAACACTCCATGACAGTCAAACACAAGTATGAACCTTCACACAACCCCCACACCCATCACACCTGCAGCACACAACACCAGTGACAAACACACAGAAGCTTGCCAATAATATCCAGTCAAGACACTGACAATCAAACACACCCCCTGGGTTGTATCCACAAACATCACACACACACACAGGTATGGCAGTACCACTGTGCGCACAAAAACAACAGTCAAACACTGAACACAATCAAAACACACACACAGAACTACTACAACAACAGACAAGACCTGTGCAGCTAAACAGTGCAAATTCTATGGGAGCACAGACACAACAGGAGCACACAACCACATCAGTCATGAAAAACGCACAGACAACATACCACAACACATATAAGAAGTGCATCCACTAAAAACAATAATGGAGAGCAAAAGGCAGAAATGGGCCTACAATGACACATAGACACACATACCACAACACCCATCCACTCAAAATGGTGTCACAGTGTACCACATGTCTGCACATGCACAACCATGACCATAGACACATCAAATGTGAGAGGAGAAAACACCAAGGATGCACATAAAACAAGCACGGCAACCACAATAGACCTCAGTCCATGTGACAGACACACAAGTAAGGCACACCACAATGGCAACACACCTGAATTAAACACAACAACAACACACACACACTGACAGGAAAATAGAACACCACACACAGAGCAACTGTCAACTGCATGACACAACACAACACAAACACTGCACACAGCCACATCAGTCACAACACATGCACAGGCAAAGATATCAACATGCTACAACAGCCAAACATCAGGGGGTGCACAACAGGCAAGGACAAGGCAACATCAACTCACAGCACTGCATGCACACCAAGCAGTGTGTGCACAACACACATACCAGTAACAAACAGAGATGAGTCACACACCATGAACACACACAACAACAATCTAAACATCACACACACAACAACACACCCAGGAAGTCAATCAGTCCACAGTAAACACACATACTACCAAGCCAACACACACAGATGCAGAAGTCTGGGACACAAAAGTTGAAACAACAAGATCAGAGGAAACAAAACATTGGCAATGTTGAAGTGGAAAATAGAGCATGTGTCACAGTAAACAATACCCACACAGTAACCCTTTCATTTAGCAAGGACACTGATAAGGCAGACAACAGGAGTAAATGTCTTCTTTTTATTTACATTTCACACTGTCATGCAGCAAAAGTCAGACAAGAGCAAGGCCAGTGGCCAGGACACAGTGCAGGTGAGGTACTTGAGAAGCTGCACAGGCAAGGGGCAAACAGCAGTGAACAGCAAGGCCAGTGGCCAGGACACAGTTCAGGTGAGGTACATGAGAAGCTGCACAGGCAAGGGGCAAACAGCAGTGAACAGCAAGGCCAGTGGCCAGTCCAAAGTGCAGGTGAGGTACATGAGAAGCTGCACAGGCAAGGGGCAAACAGCAGTGAACAGCAAGGCCAGTGGCCAGTCCAAAGTGCAGGTGAGGTACATGAGATCCTGCACGGGCAAGGGGCAAACAGCAGTGAACAGCAAGGCCAGTGGCCAGTCCAAAGTGCAGGTGAGGTACATGAGAAGCTGCACAGGCAAGGGGCAAACAGCAGTGAACAGCAAGGCCAGTGGCCAGAACACAGTGCAGGTGAGGTACACGAGAAGCTGCACAGGCAAGGGGCAAACAGCAGTGAACAGCAAGGCCAGTGGCCAGGACCCAGTGCAGGTGAGGTACATGAGATCCAGCACTGTAAATGTGTGGTACAGTACTCTGCCATGGTCAGCAACACACTCAGGGTGTCAAAAATGGGCAGTCCATGGCACCACTGTGGGAGAGACATGTTGTGAGGGGGACTAACACTCAGACTTGGCTGGCAGTATGACTGGGAGGTGGCTGTCTGTCGGGGCCAGTTGGGGTACTGGCTCGGGGAGAGAAAGGACCAGCTGGGGTAGAGCCATCAGTGTTCTGGGAAGCCTGAGGGCCGCCAGGTCCAGGTGTGGTAGAGCCAGCAGTGGTTTTTGAAGCCTCAGGGCTGCTATGTCCAGGTGGGGTGGGGGCACGTGGGGGTGGACTCATGCCTGCACGAGAACCAGTGTGTGTGGGTGAAGTTTGAGGGGTGCCCTTCCGCTTCTTGGGGAATTGATATGGCTTCCCTGTCCTGGGATTAAGGCCAAGTGCGGTGTATACAACAGGCACACTGGTCACAAAAGCTGGATCAGCTGCAGATGCTGGTCCCCCCTCTGGGGACGTGCTGGATCCTTTGGGACGCTTGCCCCCGGATTGCTTCTGCCTCTGCATCACCTGTTTACCAGCTGTCCCCCCTACAGTGGCCTCCTTACCCTGCTTCACAGGGCTCTGGATGGGAGTAGATGTTGTGGGTGAACTAGCCTTGGAGCCCTTCTTACGTGTACCCTTAGCAGGCACCTGTTTGTCACTGGGCACGGAAACTGTGTGACTGTCTCTGCGAGACACTTTTGGGACAGGTGAGTCCTTGGCTGGGGATGCCTCTGAGGCATGTGAGCCACAGGCCTGCTTTTTCCCATCCTTGCCCTGGGTGTGGCCTGAAGGGCTTTTGCCCCTGCGCTCTGGTGTGGCTTTACTTTTATGTGGGGATGGTGTCTGCGGCCTGGACTGCTTGGGCTGCTGCTGCTGTGTGCTGCGCGTGACGTATCTGTCCCTTGACGTCTGGGGTGTGTGCTCACCATCATCAGATGTGTCCAGTGTCAGGGTGGTGGGCCTAGGGACTGGAGCTGGACCATGGTATTGGGCAAGTTGAATGGCTGCTGTCACTGCAGAGGCCAGAGACTGTGCAGTCCGGTGTAGCCCACCCACGTCAGAATGCACGCCCTCCATGAAAGCCACCACCTGTGCCAATTTTTTGTCATGGTCCAGGAAGGCATTGAGGAGAGCTGTCTGACCCACACACAGCTGGCACGAAAGGTCCACAGACTCCGCACTGATGGCAGCAGGGGGGACAGGGGCAGGGGCAGCGGTGCCTAGGATGAAGGACACTCTTCCCTTCCTCGTGGTGCGAACACGGGCAGCAAAAGTGGGAGTAGCAGGGAGGGTGGGCACTGAACGCTGTGTGGTGGACGAGGAGGCAGAGTCCCCGTTTCCTTCGGACAAAACCATAGATGCATCACCGCCATCGTCAGATGATGTAGAGGTCTGCGTTTCTGGCAGGGACTCCTCTATATGACTACGGTCCCCCTCTGATGCGCTGGTGACATCCGTGTCACTATGCAGGTGAGCATCACCTGTGCGTGTTGCCTCACCACTGGTGTCCGTCCCGTGTCCTTCCGTTCCCATGTGAGATGCTGCATGAGAGAGAGAGGATAAGTACATCTGCATCAAGTCAACAAATATCTGCAAGTGAAGCATCACTAATGATGGACAATGATCCATGTTGGACAACACCATGGGCAGTAACATTGTGCAACCTCAATACAAACATCTAAATTACCATGGAATGATGCAAAATTATACAGAATCCACCCATGTGATGGACACACAGCCATTTAGCCTGTTGGTGGCAACGTCTAACAACACACACATATCCCTCTGTGCACACCTAGGGCCCTGAAGGGTTCAAAGATCCTACTCACAACATGTTGCCAACGTCACAACATGATCCAGCAGAAGTCACCAACACAGACACAGACCCCAACATAACCTCACACAATGTCCATGGGCACATGCCATCCACCATGTCGTATCTTGGGGCACAACGGTGTCAGATGTTTAGCCAGCACTAATCTGACGTCAGGCAATGCACACATTGATGATGGCACACTCAGATCATGCACTCTGCTGGACCCTGACATGTGATGTCAGTGACGACACCAATGAAGATGGTACCAGAAGCCCAAAACTACAAATGTGAAGTCAAGGCCCATTACACCAATGACATGGGAAGGTACATGTAGGGGGAATGCATGACAACAGCACCCCACACCGCGGCCACTTACACACCATTTCATCACACTAGCAACATCACAGCCCTGCACTGGCCCAGGCCTGGAGCACATGCTGGCAAACAACAACCAGAGTCACACTCACAGAATACTCACCACCAGCTTGCTGCTGATGCACCTTCAGATGTGCATCCAGGTCAGGCTGCGTCACTGCTAAAATGCGTGCCATTAGTGGTGTCATGCTGCGCCGCGCCAACCTGCCGGATCGAGGGATCAGCCCCAGTGTCATCTCGGCCACGTTCCTGCTTAGCCGTGCGATGTCATCCCACCTCTTGTGACAGTGGGAGCGCCGTCGTTTGGAGACACCCAGTGCACGCACCTTTGATGCAATGGCCCTCCACACGGCCTTGTGCTGGTTGACTTTTAGCTGCAGACATGGGAGACAAGAGGGGGCAACATTCAGTGTAACCAATCACCATTCCCCAGTGCAGGACCATGACACTGACTCATCCCAAATTCTGCCATTACGTCAGCGGCGACAATACATCTGCTAATTGCAAACATCATCATGTGGGAAACACACATTAATGCATGCAGGTATGAGGGTGGACACAGTACATGCACATCTCCTGGCCATGCAGGACGCCAGCAGAGAGCTAAATGTGTATGCTGACCACATCTAATGCAATATTCTGGGAATAACAAGACATGCATGACATCACTATATATGTGACTGGGAATACTCACTGTGCCCAACACTGCGCAGCCCACAAAGCACTTGTCCTGCAACTGCCACACTGTGTCATTGATGTCACATTGAGGGATATGACCTCACAAACGCAGACCCTCATCACAAGCCCTGTTGTGTGCAATCTACATCTCTGTAATGGCTCATTGATGGAGACTCAAGAGGAAAAGCACATATGTGACACTCTGTACATTCAATGTTGTGTCACTGTCAGATTGGGCAGTGAATGTGCAGGCCATTTGGGGTCACACAGAGGTCCAACGTGGGGCAGCTCATCCCTTACATGGAGTGACGATTTGGAAACACAAACAGTGCCAACACATGCGAGTATGTGCACATGCTGGTGGGGACGGAAGAGTCCGGGCACAATAATGTTTGAATGTACTGTGTCATAGGTGAATGACCAACAAGAGTGTCACCCTGGGGGATTCAAGTCCTGAGTATGGCGTTGAACTAGAGATGAGGCACATATAGAGGTCTAAACAATGGTCTCACTACCCTCTGGACAGCAACACTAGCTAAGGCCACAGATGGGCCTGTGAAGGACATCAGGGACACATACAGACATGCAGACTGGCAATCACTATCCTGACTCATGAAATGAAAAGGTGCAGCCTCACTGTATGTCTGACAAGACATCATACTTCCCTCACATCTGGATGTGCAGGGAGGGAAACTTGTTGAATAGGCCAAACACACCTTCCCCCTGGAAACAGCATGCTAGGCAGTGCATGACCCACCCTCACACTCCCACGCACATACTGCAGCAGATCAACTTCATGTGTCCCCCACCCTGCACTCTCACTCACACTCTGAGTTACTCTCCACGACATTAGGTGCACCAAAGAGCCTTGGATACTGGTTGAGCACCTCGTCCACCAGGAGCTCCAGTTCCTCGGTGGTGAAGGGAGTGGCACGGATCTTCTCAGTCCTCGCCATCACTGTGGGCAGGAGACAGCAGCAGCGGCTGTTAGTGGTGAGGGGTCTCAGGCAGCAGTCCCTGGAGGCAGCAGCAGGTGAGGGGTCTCAGGCAGCAGTCCCTGGAGGCAGTAGCAGGTGAGGGGTCTCAGGCAGCAGTCCCTGGACGCAGCAGCAGGTGAGGGGTCTCAGGCAGCAGTCCCTGGAGGCAGCAGCAGGTGAGGGGTCTCAGGCAGCAGTCCCTGGAGGCAGCAGCAGGTGAGTGGTCTCAGGCAGCAGGCTCAGTGAGCTGTGGCAATGTGTGGCTCCCTCACACACATATATAGCCCCCAGGGCTTGTTTCTGTGGTTCTAAGCTGCTGCAATTGGTGTTCCAGGTCTGCCTCATTCAAATACATCCAATGACCGCCTCCGCGGTCGAGGAGCACGCCTACCGTGATTTTCAAAGTTGCATCAGGCAACCGCGATTGCGCTTCCCATTGGCTGGAAGGGCATGGTCCATGGCGGTGACACACCGCAGGGGACAGGCGTGCGGTACCGCGGTGGTGCATCTTACGAGTGCAGCCAATGACCGGCCCCGCGGTGGCGGAGCACGCCTACCGCAATATTCAAAGTTGCATCAGGCAACCGCGATTGCGCTTCCCATTGGCTGGATGGGCATGCCTCATGGAGGTGACACACCGCTGGTGCCAGGCGGTAGTTCCCGCTATTCCTGAGCCATGCATTGCCATGAGTGACCGGGATCTGGGTGGCGGAGCATGCCATCCGCCATTAGCCATGTGTATATGCCTAGCAATCCTGCCATGGTGTCTCAGGCCATGGCGGTGACACACCGCTGGTGCCAGGCGGTAGTTCCCGCTATTACTGAGCCATGCATTGCCATGAGTGACCGGGATCTGGGTGGCGGAGCATGCCATCCACCATTAGCCATGTGTATATGCCTAGCAATCCTGCCATGGTGTCTCGGGCCATGGCGGTGACACACCGCTGGTGCCAGGCGGTAGCTACGGCGAGGGTGCAGCATGACATTGTTGACTATGGGCGTGATGGTGTTCTTAGAGCACGTTCAATGCAGCAATGGACACATCGTGTAGTGTCAATGTCATGGGTCATATCTGTACTTCGAACAGTGGTCACTTTCAATTAAACATGGAACTTGATTCAATTGAAATGAGCTATAGTTCGTAATGAGAGCCTAAACTTCATATCTAACACCAAATGCAACACTGAAAGGACTAATGGGGCACATTACTCCTACACAATTTCATATCTGACCCAAACATTTTGCCCAAAGTTCATGTCTCTCACCCCATTGCCACCCAAATATCGTATCTGAGCCAAATTTTTACACACATATTCATATTTCACACAATATGTCGCTACACAGTACATGATTGTACATAGATTTCAGCATTGTCTCCATTGCTCACCACATATGTCACACTGTAGTCTGTTTGGTATCACCTATTTCAGCATTCATGTAAGGTTATTGTTCGCTGTAGCAAAACCAAGAGTATATGTCCACATGGACATGTGTGTGCTATACACACTGAAGCTTGTAACATACATCACCGGCACACTTTGAAATATGTGCCTCCTTAATCATTTGACCTGTCTGTATGCATTTGGGTATGTTTTGTCACCATATATGCAAAATGTCATCAGCATTACTTGTGTCATTGTGTAGGATATGTGCTCATGTTGGTCTGCAGGTCATATGTGAATTTGTCACATGTATTTTCCACAGCTGTGAGTATGTTGATATTGGATTTTATGTGTGTGGTGTGTTACGTTGGTACTCACCAAGGACAGGTGCAGTGACCTTGTCCACATGAAGATTGTTGGCTTGGTGAGGGACTGTAGCCAAATGTGGTGCTGGTGCTCACTGACTGGTAAGTTTGACATGGCATCTGTGACCAGTAGAAGGTGACCCACAATTGGGCTGGACAGTTCAGCATTGCATGTGCTTTCATGTGCAGTAAGTGTGTGCAGTTTTTGCAGGGTGCACAATTAGGACACGTGTGCAGTGATATTAAACTGACACATGTGGATAAGCCTGCTATGGTGTGGTAGCCTTTCGGGCCCCCCGCTGGTCCTGCGCTGTGTGGGTGAACTGATGGTGCTGTTGACTCAAGCTAATGATGGCATCCAAGACAGGTGAGATATACCTTGATAGGGCTGGCTTTGGCACCCATCTAACTCAGACTTTTGTTGTTCTAATGGTACCAGAGGCCAACAAGTGATGCACAGCCAGCATCTTTGTCTGCAGAGGAATGTTGAGAGTCCGCTTTGTTGTTCCTGACAGGCTGTGTGGTATGTGGCTCAGGATGCTTTAGATAGTAGTCCTTTTGTACCTGTGTCGTGCGATGACATCCCCTGTTGTTATGTGCATGAGGCTGTTGTGTCTTCTGTATTTACTCAGTATGTTCATGCGCTGACTTTTAGGTGTAGTGGTGTGGCTTTGTCCGGGTGGTGGTGTTGGTTGTTTCTGTGTCACTGTTGTGTGTCCAAGCAGCTGGAGTATTAGCTCCAAGGCAAATGTATTACTTTAGTTGTGTGTCTGGGCAGTGCTAGCTTCATACTGCATGTCATAGTGCAACTTTAGTGCAGATTGACGTTTGTCTACAGTCCTTTTGGATCACATACCTTATCCACTTTTTGTGTGCCACATTGACAATCTGTGTGCTTGCTGATGATATTGTGCAGTTGTGTTGTTGTGTATTTATTCACATCAAGACTGCATATGCTGTTCATTATTGTCATTGACTGACTTTGAATTGTGTGTAACAGCATGTATGGCATGTCTACTGATGACAGTGGATATTGGCACAGGCTTGTGAATATGTCCGTGAGTGTCTCTAGACTTGTGTGGATTAGCATTGGCTCACATTCCATGCTGAGTCCTTCAGAAGTGGACACATTGTGTAGTTCATGTGTCCCATGTCATGATTACACAAGAATGTGTGGCACGTACAGCAGACATTTGGAAGCCAGCAGTGTTTCTGTTTCACACATGTCCTGTATCATTTACTGTCCGGGCTGTTTGCACCAGATTCCTAAATGTGACTATTACCATTCACAGACACAGTTTCCATGTTTGTTGTTCTCACTGTGGTAATACTGAAGAAGTGTAGTACAATGTATTCTCTATGTGTCACGACTATTGGCTTGCACTGTATGGTGCATTGTGATGCCAGTCAATGTTTGCGCTGTGTGAATCAGAAGCTACGGCGTTGTGCACATCTCATGGTCTGTTGCACTGACGTGTCCCCTTTCATCTCACCTAGGAGGCGACCTAATGTGTATCGTCCTGTCACCCTGCTGGCTAACATTGAGGATGATGACGTGATACGCAGATTCCGTCTGGACCGCACGAACATCCAAGACCTGTGTGCCATGTTGGATCCTCACCTGCGGGCTGGCAGGACATACCCAACAGCATTGACAACCGAAACAAAGGTGATGGCGGCACTGCATTTCCTGGCTAGTGGGTCATTCCAAGAGACAGTGGGCATTGCAGGGGGGATGTATCAGCCCACCTTCAGCATGGTGCTAAGGGATTTCCTGTTGGCCATGATGCGATACAAGGACCAATACATCAGTTTTCCAAGGCGTGCGGTTTTGGCGGATGTACAGGCGGATTTTTATGCCCTTGGCCACATCCCGAATGTTGTAGGTGCTATTGACTGCACACATGTTGGCCTGGTTCCACCACAGGTACGGGAACACATCTATCGGAATCGTAAACATTCCCATTCCATCAATGTGCAGGTGGTGTGCCAGGCCGATATGATCATATCGCATGTATGTGCCAAGTTTCCGGGCTCCGCACATGTTTCATACATCCTGCACAACAGCATTGTGCCCCAGCTGATGGCCAATCTACTTCCGGAGCGGGCATGGATTGTGGGTGAGTAGGCAGAGTCAAGTTGTGTGCTGTGTGTGCCGTGCTGTCCTCTGCCACAGTTGTATTACTGAATCGTTATGTTTATTTCACACCTAGGTGACTCTGCATATCCCAACAGACCGTGGTTGCTGACCCCACTACACAATCCTAGGACACCGTCTGACGTCCGCTACAACAATGCCCATGGTAGAACACGTCGGGTGGTGGAGCGAACCTTTGGTCTCCTCAAAGCGAGATTTCGCTGCCTGGACCGGACCGGAGGGGCACTCATGTACTCACCCAAGAAGGTGTGTCAGATAGTGGTAGCATGCTGCACAACTTGGCCTTACGGAAAGGAATACCCATGATCCTGGACGATGATGACCAGCCATGGCCCCCCCTGCGATCCTACAAATGTCCAGTGACGAGGATAGTGGTGAGGAGGAAGGTGTCGACCAGCGTCAGCAGCTCATCAACCGATACTTCACTTGAAGGTGGGTGACGATGTACAACTGGTCCATTGTCTGTTGATGTAGTTGTTTGGGTGGAGGTCTATGTGATCTTTGTGAGTGCATCCTGTTGTTGACTCAGTGCTGGCTGCCTATGTGTTGGATACAGGGTATGTAGGAACTGCTACAGGATGTCTCTGTTGGCACTGTTGCACATTGTTATGTGTGCATATTGTTGTACAGTGAGGACATGTGTTGTGTGATGGCTGTGATGCCACCACCTGACTAATGACTTTTGTTCTGTTGTCTTTTGCTAGGTCCCTTCTGCCTCCCCTTGCCTACAGAGGATCCATGCTCCTGTGACATTGTAACCATGGTAAATATTGCACATACTGTGATAAACATGGAGCAGACTCAACCACCTTTTTGCGTTTTTGTAGTTTATTTGCAATGGGTATCTGTGAGAGGGAAGTGGATATTTACATAAGTGTGAATGGTGAATCAATGAGTTGGCAGTCATGGTAGATGAGACAATCAGGTAGGCACCACATTGCTGTGGTGACACAGTCCAACAGACGGATGCCATTACCATGGCAGTGTGGGTGAGGACAGTGTACAGAGTCAATGGTTGGGTGAAGAGTGTTGACATCATGGCTGGCTCTTTGACTGGCGTTTGGCCGGTGCTTTGCCACGGATGAGTCCCAAGTTCTTCTTTGGACGGCCCCTTCTTCTCTTGGCAGGGGGGCATCGTCTACTGGGCCAGTGGGGTCTGAGGAGTCACCCCTCTCCAGGCCCGCAGGGGTAGATGATGAACTGTCATCCTGCGTGGCAACGGGGGGAGGTGGAGGTGTGGTCTGTGGCACTAGCCTGTCCCTCTGTACCGCTACTAACTGGGCCATGAGGTCCACGATTTGTCCCATACGGTTGTCCATGGACCTCAGCAGACGTTGGAGCTCCAGGGCATCTTCGTGGGCCTGGCCCATTTGTGCCTGGGTGCGTTCATAGACACCCACAACTCTGGTGATGTTAGCCAGGGCTTCGGTCACAGTGTCCGGTGTTGTTGGAGTCACACTTGTCCTCCCACCTGCCCTGCTATCACTGACCTGTTGCCTCACCACTCTGGCCACACGCGTGCCCTCCACAGTTGTTGGTGTGGGCTGGGCATCCTCTGTGGCTGGGCGAATGTTGCAGGCAATGGTGGTAGTGGTGGGTGGTGGTGGCGGCACAGGTCGTTCCAGCAGGGGTCAGCGTTGTTGCTGTTGCTGATGGTGGGGGGGCAGTGGGATCATGTGACCGGTTGCGCCCTGGCACACCAGATGGGTCCGGCTTGGAGCTCCTCATCCAAACAATCCAGGGACTCCGCATCCGAGTGTCCATGTTCCGGGGGTGGAGACTGGCTCTGCAAGTTGAGGTTGTTGTCCTCTGCAGTCAGTTGTTGGTCACCTGTGGAACAGAGGGTACATGGTCATTGACTTACAGCCATATGCCTTGCTGTGTTTTATGTCTCTTATTTACATTTTATGCAACACACAGTTACGTATTTCATGAGTTGAATGTCTGCACAGTGTTGTTCGTCATGACATGATGTGGAGGTACATACATCTTGTTCCATGGTGTGACAAGTCATTGGATGCCATGCCCAAATTGACACTCTTTGTATGGAACTGATGAGTTGTCATCTGACAACTGGCTGGCATGCAACTTGATGTGATGCATCGAGGATGATTACTCTTCCCGACAGATGTTACACATGCACATGTACTAGACATTGTCACATTGTTATCTCATGCATACCTTTGTAATGTTCTGTGCTTGTATTTATTTGCTGGACAGACCATGCCTTTTTATTGTTACTATGGTCCTTCATGCTCAGCACCCATGGAATTTGCACATAGCATTCTGTGCAGGGCATATTTGGTCCCTGATTTACTTACACATGGGTTTAGTTGAGTCACAGTTCTGTTTGTGTCACAGTTACATACGCATTGCTGTCTGCATTCTATCAACTGGTATGTCATTGGGGTGTATTTTGTTGTGATGTGTGGCATTGTGTTGGCATTAGCTCAATGCTTTTGTTGAGGAATGGTGGGGTGCATGCACTGTCTGCTTACCTGTACAGTTGGCATCTTTTGGGTGGACTTTCTACCACATGCTTCTGGGTGGGAGGGAGTGCTCCTTCCTGCTGAGGGATGGGGCAGGGTGTGCCTGGTGGGAGTTGTAGTGCAGGCCTCCCTATTACAAACACTCCTCCCTGTAAAGATGGCTACCTACCTGTTAGGTGAGGGTGAAGAACACAATGGCTGCCACATGGTTGTGGGTGTGGGGAGTAGTCCATCCTGCTCAGCTGTGAGACAAGGGGGCCTGGTGGGAGTTGTAGTGCTGGCCTCCCTATTCCAAACACTCCTCTCTGTAAAGATGGCTACCTACCTGTTAGGTGAGGGTGAAGAACACAATGGCTGCCACATGGTTGTGTGGAGTAGTCCATCCTGCTCAGCTGTGGGACAAGGGGGCCTGGTGGGAGTTGTAGTGCTGGCCTCCCTATTCCAAACACTCCTCTCTGTAAAGATGGCTACCTACCTGTTAGGTGAGGGTGTAGCACACAATGACTGCCACATGGTTGTGGGTGTGGGGAGTAGTCCATCCTGCTCAGCTGTGGGACAAGGGGGCCTGGTGGGAGTTGTAGTGCTGGCCTCCCTATTCCAAACACTCCTCTCTGTAAAGATGGCTACCTACCTGTTAGGTGAGGGTGTAGCACACAATAACTGCCACATGGTTGTGGGTGTGGGGAGTAGTCCATCCTGCTCAGCTGTGGGACAAGGGGGCCTGGTGGGAGTTGTAGTGCTGGCCTCCCTGTTACAAACACTCCTCCCTGTAAAGAGGGCTACCTACCTGTTAGGAGAGGGTGTAGCACACAATGACTGCCACATGGTTGTGGGTGTGGGGAGTAGTCCATCCTGCTCAGCTGTGGGACAGGGGGCCTGGTGGGAGTTGTAGTGCTGGCCTCCCTATTCCAAACACTCCTCCCTGTAAAGATGGCTACCTACCTGTTAGGTGAGGGTGTAGCAAACAATGACTGCCACATGGTTGTGGGTGTGGGGAGTAGTCCATCCTGCTCAGCTGTGGGACAAGGGGGCCTGGTGGGAGTTGTAGTGCTGGCCTCCCTATTCCAAACACTGCTCCCTGTAAAGATGGCTACCTACCTGTTAGGTGAGGGTGAAGATCACAATGACTGCCACATGGTTGTGGGTGTGGGGAGTAGTCCATCCTGCTCAGCTGTGGGACAAGGGGGCCTGGTGGGAGTTGTAGTGCTGGCCTCCCTATTCCAAACACTGCTCCCTGTAAAGATGGCTACCTACCTGTTAGGTGAGGGTGAAGAACACAATGGCTGCCACATGGTTGTGGGTGTGGGGAGTAGTCCATCCTGCTCAGTAGTGGGACAAGGGGGCCTGGTGGGAGTTGTAGTGCTGGCCTCCCAATTCGAAACACTCCTCTCTGTAAAGATGGCTACCTACCTGTTAAGGTGAGGGTGTAGCACACAATGACTGCCACATGGTTGTGGGTGTGTGGAGTAGTCCATCCTGCTCAGCTGTGGGACAAGGGGGCCTGGTGGGAGTTGTAGTGCTGGCCTCCCTATTCCCAATACACCTCCCTGGAAAGAGGGCTACCTACCTGTTAGGTGAGGGTGAAGCACACAATGGCTCCCACATGGTTGTGGGTGTGGGGAGTAGTCTATCCTGCTCAGCTGTGGGGCAAGGGGGCCTGGTGGGAGTTGCGGGGCAGGCCTCCCACACCCAAACAGCCCTCCCTGTAAATATGGCTACCTACCGGTTAGGTGAGGGTGAAGAACACAATGGCTGCCACATGGTTGTGGGTGTGGGGAGTAGTCCATCCTGCTCAGCTGTGGGACAAGGGGGCCTGGTGGGAGTTGTAGTGCTGGGCTCCCTATTCCAAACACTCCTCCCTGTAAAGAGGTCTACCCACCTGTTAGGTGAGGGTGTAGCACACAATGACTGCCACATGGTTGTGGGTGTGGGGAGTAGTCCATCCTGCTCAGCTGTGGGACAGGGGGCCTGGTGGGAGTTGTAGTGCTGGCCTCCCTATTCCAAACACTCCTCCCTGTAAAGATGGCTACCTACCTGTTAGGTGAGGGTGTAGCACACAATGGCTGCCACATGGTTGTGGGTGTGGGGAGTAGTCCATCATGCTCAGCTGTGGGACAAGGGGGCCTGGTGGGAGTTGTAGTGCTGGCCTCCCTATTCCAAACACTCCTCCCTGTAAAGATGGCTACCTACCTGTTAGGTGAGGGTGAAGGACACAATGGCTGCCACATGGTTGTGGGTGTGGGGAGTAGTCCATCCTGGTCAGCTGTGGGACAAGGGGGCCTGGTGGGAGTTGTAGTGCTGGCCTCCCTATTCCAAACACTCCTCCCTGTAAAGATGGCTACCTACCTGTTAGGTGAGGGTGAAGAACACAATAGCTGAGACATGCTTCTGGGTGGGAGGGAGTGCTCCATCCTGCTGAGGGATGGGGCAGGGTGTGCCTGGTGTGAGTTGTAGTGCTGTTTGCCTGGACACATACAACACAGTAGATGTGGTCTACCTTTGTGATTTTTGAGGTGGGGTGGATGTAAAATCAGTGTGACCTGTGTGTGTTTTTGGGTTGCAGATGTGTGTACTTGTGCCTCAGGGATGTATCTTTGTAGTTGTGCAAGATAGTACATGGCAGTTTCATGGTATAAATTAGTTGGTACTTACCAGCCTCCACTCCCCCGGGTATTCCTTCAAGACTCTCTGGATGCAGTATGGCAAGCACCTTCTCCTCCCACGCAGTGAACGGTTTTGGTGGGATCGGAGGGCCTCCACCAGTCGCATCAGCCAGCTTACAGTTCTTGGCCCTACTCTTCTTGACAACGCTCTTCAGGTCATGCCACCGCCTCATGATTTCATTCTTGTTGCGGGGCACATTCCCTACTGCATTGACCCTGCCCACTATCCTTGCCCACATGTTTGTTCTTGTGGCTAATGGTGTCTGTTGGACCATGCTGCCAAAGAGTTGTGGTTCTACTCTGATTATCTCATCTACCATTACTGTCGACTCAGTGTCAGTGAATTTTGGCATTTTCTGTGGTGCCATGGTGTGTTCTGTGCTGATGTTTTGGGGTGCAGTTGTGAGGATGGTGTAGGTGGTGTGTGTGTGTGTTGTTGTGCTGGTGAGATGTGTGGTGTTTTGCCTATCCAATGTGCTGCAGGCTTTGGTTCCTTCAGGGCTGGAGTAGTGCAAAGGATTGTGGTCTGGGAAGCGGCTGGTTTTATGCTCAGCTATGTGGGTGTGTCAAGATGGTGTAATGCAGTCAGGTGTGCTGTGTGGGTTGTCCTGTGATTTGTATAATTGAATTTGCCATGGGGGGTGTCATTGGGAGGTTTCAGGTTATTTTCGGGGCAGGGCTAGTTGCCTGTGTGCATTTGCTGACCTTAATTTTTTTTTTTTTTTTACTTGGCTGCCATTTTTTTGCGGAGCATCCGCAACGATGGCTGTGCTGCAGGGCTTCCGCCGTATCTCACATTCATTACTGTTGGTGACCGCGGCGGATGGAAACAACGGAACGTACCGCTGTGACATCGGGGATATCATAATATCATTGGCAGTCACTCCGCGTGTCTGGCGGCGTGTTGATGTGTTTCCGCTATGTTACCGAACGCCGCGGTTGAATTCTCACTTTCTCTGCCCTCTATGGGCGGTTATTCGATGCCTCCTACCGTTGCGGACAGAATGTTTTGGCAGTTGATCATAATAGGGTCAGCGGGGTTTCCGCGGTACCTGCAGACGGTGATTTTCCGCAACCATGGCGGTCGGAGTTTTTTCCGCCAGTCATCGTAATGACCCTCATAGTTCTTAGTCTACTAATCCATTTGGCTTAATTTTGTCTCAGCCTCAATTATTTGTTCCTGCCTTTAGGATCAGTCTCTAGCTTTTGGATTCCATGGAACCCAAACTCCATTTCATCTGGGTGGTTAGCAATCATGTGTTGGACTAATGGAGACCTGTCATCTATCTATCAGCTCTCCTATGTTCCCGAATTCTTAGTTTAAGTGCTCTAATAGAACTACCGATGTAAACTTTGCCGCAGTTACAAATTATAGCATATATTACAAATGTACTATTACAGTTAATGAATTGGTGAATGACATGTCTCTTAGGTGTATTGTATTGGAAATCCTTACATTTGACCCCAATATTGCAAACACTACACGCCCCACAAGTAAAGAAGCCAATCGGTTGGGTAAGCTATGTTCTCCTCATGCGTGGTCTAAGATAATTCCTCATAATCTTATTTCTGATGGTAGGACCTCTTTTGTATGTGATCAGTGGTTTATCAGTAATCACAGAGGTCAGCCCTTGGACACCTTTTAACAGGTCCCAATTTTTCTGTAAGATTTTATAGATCTGGTGATGTCTGTTGAAGGTCGTAACCAATGCTATCCTTTCTACACGCTTCTTCTGTGATTTTTTCTTTTGAGTATCAATTCGTTTTATGCTAGCTATTCTTTTTTCTGCCTTAGCCAAGATAGTTTCAGGGTAAGCCCGATCTCGTAACCTTTGATTCCGTCAGAGCCATGAGATGGTCGACATGTTTCTGCCTAACACTCCCCCAGGGGATGTAACAGCTTTCATCAGGACCAGAGTGACAAAAATAGGGTGCAAAGTCTACTAGTAATAATTTAGTAAAGTAGAGCAAAATATAACAAATCAAAATATACAACCAGTTATTGGAGTGCAAAGTTCACACAGCAATACAATGACCTGGTCAGTAAAACTCCCTAGAAAGAGAAACAAAATATGCATATGATGACATGGTAAGCATAAGACCCCATATGTATATGACTCTAAAAAGAGTACCTATTATCTCATCAAGTCACAAGATAATATAGAGAAACACCTATCCGAAGCGTCGGGGGAGCTATCGGAAAACCTAGAACCCTGGCAATACAAACTCAAGGCGGTCTCCGGTACCTGTTTAAAAATATACAGGCATGAAGGCAGTGATAAAACTCATGACAAAGAAACATGGTCATTAACACACAATATATACAGTTGACAATACTACATGGAGGAAATACACCTTTGAGTGCCAGGTGCAGACTGTGTCTTAGCAAGTGTGCTGGCAAATCCATGTCAATGGAATTCTAATTCCCAAGGTGTCCCGTTAGAAAAACAAGTTCCCAATAGCCTGCTACTGCACTGTGACTGTGTGTGGTATAAAACAGCAGGTTGATAGTGCATGAAAATGGGGCCCAAAAAGAATTTTATATATATATATGACAGATTACAGGACATTTTATGGCTAATGCCTCGTAAACCAATGTACCCGCCCAATGGGCGAAAAAACGGCATGGTGATTGGGAGGCATGCTACAATCACCACATATGTATGGCTTATGTCTGACGTAGACAGCTTTATGGTAATAATGCCAGCCCAAAGCATATTGCCCGTCATGCTAGTTTCCCGAATGGGGAAAAAACTACCCCTAAACAATCAATCAATTTCGAGGGGGCAGAGCAGTAAGAAAAAGCTTCAGTAAATACGGCCTCATGCCGACAAAAGCGAGATCCTTGACCTTAACAATGCATACCTTAAATGAGGAGGCCGCGATCTGGCTTGTGCCCCAAGAACACAAGGGTGCCGTGGTAACCCTTGCATTCAAATACTTTGTGTTGGAGTCACCCGGCAGGTACACGCGTATGCGGGACATGCCACGTAATCACGAACAGCCGCTGCATACGTCGTACAGGTGCAGGTCGACTCTGGGTAATGTAGTCTCCCTAGTGTGGAGTCGACTCCCACTGATGTCATCCATACGGCGCGATGACGGTTAAATGTCCCCATGTGCCCCATGGGTATAAGCTGTTTTTGAGAAATATAGTCCATCTCGGTGGACCAAATGACAGTGAATTTGCTGTGTATGTTTGAGGTAGCAAGCAAGTCCAATGTTGAACAGCTCAAGGGCATGCAACAAAATGGAGTATATGTCTTGACCTAAGGTTTTATTAACATGAACAACAGATTATCCATGAAGGGGGAAAGGGGATGTATGGAGCGAGGGCCCAAAACATACATCAGTCACTACACAAAAAAGGAGTTTTCTTTACTTATTAACCATCCTGTCACCATCTCTGACGAAAGATGTTCCACTCGTAAGTGTTGGGACAATCATTATGAATATGCAGAGGTTTGGTGTGAAGGTAAGAGACTGTGCTATATGTCAATCAGTCATCTGAAAACTAGAAGTAGATTATGGACGAGATAACGAGAACCAGGGGATATCACCATTTAGACCTATGTCGTCACTCTTAAGTCTATGTACCCAACGCTGTTCTTTATTAAGCAGAAATTGTGTGTTGTTCGCAGTAAATAATGGAATGGTTGGTTCATCCAAAACCATCCATGTCAATTCATCAGCCTTATGTCCCATATCATGGAAGGGGCTTGTCAGTTTGGTGATGGTTTTGTTGCAAAGAATGGTACTTTTGTGTTCTGAGATATGGATCTTTATTTTCCTAGTAGTCATACCCACATATCTCAGACCACAAGGACAAGTGATGAGATAAATCAGATTGTCGGAATTAACAATTGGTGTGATGCTGCAATATCCAAGGTCTCTCTGTACCTATATCAATGTGCGTAGTGTGCGTGGTCTGACTGCATACGCTACAAGAACCACACAGGAAGTGTCCTCTAACCGGTTGGAGATCCCATAAGGCGTTCTGCTGTGCCACATATTACAAGTTTCCTCATTATGAGCCCGCCATGAAAAGGGTGGCAGTGAGGAAACTTAGGGGACCCTTCAGGGCCCTGTGTTCCCTCAGGGCCATGGCATGCATACAGGGGGGCACATGGTGTGCCCCCCCTGTCTGCATACACCCCCTTTCGTGCACAGCATGGACTTTGCAGTCCACGCCGTGCAGGAATTGGCTTTGGTGCTCCCATTGCGGTGCCTTTTTAATTTAATAGGCACCAATTAGGGAACGCCAATGTACCATCCGCCAGACAACAAGATAGGGCCCTACACCATTGCCAAACCTAGATGATGGATGAGAACTTCAAAATGTGGCCCAACCCACTCACTCAGATATACACTATAAATGGTGAATATCAAAGCACAAATATCCCTTTAATATATGCCCAACTACCAAATAAACAAAGTAGTACATACTACACACTCTTAAACCACAGTAAGCATAAAACAAATGACTACTATCAAAAAAGCAATCATCAACTTTGAACAGGCCATAATTCAAAACCAGAACTGTACCCCCACACAGCTATACAAGGCTGCTACTACCATTTCAATCAAAACATATGGAGAAGGGGGCGCTAAAGAGCCCACGGCAAGATGGCCGCAACTTAGTGCAGCTCGGCCGGCCGTGAGCAAAGATCCGTTATAATGCTGACTTCAGCCAGCCTAAAATCGCAGCAAACACTGGCCATCGGCTGCGGAGCACAAGCGGGATTAAAATGAGCCGAAATCGGCGTGACCCGACACAGTACACGCTGAAAATGAGGTACGGCATCAGGCAGGGCCAGGCATGATGGCGGCGTCAGGCGTGCAAAATTGAACAGCACAGGCTGGCCAACGGTACCGGTGACGTGGAGAGGTGCTCGGTACAGAGAGCTGAGAATGAGAGCCCCGTGTGCTGTGGGAAATAAAAGAAACTTGCACACAGGAACTGAAGATACGCATCGGCCCTGCTGAGCGGTCAATCCGGTGAGAGCAGGCTACGCAGCGAACCCGCCTGGCCGCGCCACTTGTAGACCACGCAGCGCACTGCGGCTGAGGCCGGCGGGCCCGCATACCATTAAATAAGGGAGAAGTACCGGTGTCGCAGAGCCTGGAGCAGTGGCTTCTGTGTCAGAGGCGGGTGAAGCGTCCACACAGCACGAAGACAGGCCCACAAAGGAAGGGGGGAAATGCAAGGAAAAGAAGGGAATAACACCCTCGATCAGAGCGCGACTGCGGGAGGAGAGTAGGCCGCGAAGCCGAAACACAACTCACAGAGGCCGTGTTGCATACAAAGGTGGGACTAACGCAGCAAGTAAGTGCATGCGCGACCCAGGGAGGGGACATTAACTAAATTAAAAGTGTGCCTTCAAGCAATCGGGCGGCAACTCCTGCACGGAGCAACAGACAGTGTGGGGTATAGGCCACGCCTCAAGGCCTATCAAGATACCGCCCACTCAGACACTAAGAGTGGGACAAAGCAGAGAGGCTATGCCAGGGCTCAAACCACGCTACAATCCGCAAGCGGGATACCGGGAGATAGGTAATTGGTGGGCTGCCGGTCCTCCTTGACCCGCACAACGGCATCACGGTGTCAGGAGAAACTAAAAAAATGCTCAGTAGAGAGTAAGCAGTAGTATGGTATAGCGCCCAGATAGCGTCACAAAAGGGAGCCACAGATAAGCAATAAGAGGCAACTAAGGCCACGAAGCCCACAAACAAGACGCGGAGTGTGTCGCCCTGTTGAGGGGTCCCTGAAAAGCGAGTCGCAGCACCCATCTGGGTGAAAGAGAAGAGAAAAGAGCGCAAAAGGGGTCGCGAACAGCAGGGCCGTAAACAGGTTAAGACTATCAGCAAGCCGTGGAGGTTGGAATAACTAGCAAAACCAAGTTTACAACGGCATTGACACAGGGTATAAAGTCGCATGCAAAAGAGTGCAGTGCGTAAAATCAAGGTGCACATAAGGACAACGAAAGACAGCCAGCGTGGCCCCCACAGAACTCAGATGGGGAAAACGGACAAAGCTCAGCCTAAAATCACATTTGAATCACGCAAGACCACAAAGGCGACCAGCGAAGCAGCGGTTAATATGGAGGAGCAGAGCAGCCAGGCAGATAACCTTGCATCCACTCTGGCAGCAATGCAGAAGAGTCTGCAATCAATTGATGGCAAAATAGACCATCTGAACTCACGAATGGACCACCTCAAGACCAAAATGGAGCAACAAATGAGCAGAATGAACGAAATGGAAAACAGAATATCAGCTACTGAAGACACCACACAAGAACTGAACACCAAAAGTCTAAATATGGAAAAAGTATTGTCAATCATTCAAGCAAAAAATGAAGAGTTGGAAGCGCGATAACGGCGCAATAACATAAGAATAGTTGGAGTGCCAGAATCAACAAACACTGGACTCATGGAGCACTATGTATAGAATTTACTAAAGGACATATTCGGCGCAGAGGCACTTTCTCCCATGCTCATATTCTCGAGAGCGCACCGCTCGCTGGAGCCCCAGCCACCACCAGGTGCACAACCGCGTCAAATTGTGGCCAGGCTACTAAACTATAGAGATAGAGACACAGTGTTACGCCTGGCCAGAGAAAAGAGAGATATCAACCACCAAGGGAATACACTACTATTTTTCCCAGACTTTACAATGGCAGTACAGTCGGCTCGGAAAGTGTATTTGCAAGTCAATAAATGCCTGCAGAAGGCAGAAATCTCCTACGCCATGCTCTACCCGGCGCGATTAAAGATAACACACAAAGGGAAAGAAAAGTTCTTCCACATGCCAGAAGCAGCAATGGAATACACAGATACACTGTTGGCAAGCAGCAAGCAAAAAAGGCAGCACATGGAAGAAGATTGACAACAGCGAAAGTAATTGCCAACATGCCGAGAAGTAAGAAAACATAGACAGATAAAATGTGTCAGGAAGACCATTGAAACCCCAAAAAAGGAGCAAGGCCGCGGGAAATTAAACAACAAGTGAAAGAAGAAGAAACCTAATGAAACTATGAAGTTGTGCAATGCCAGACCCACTGAGCTGCTAATTGGAGCCTTATGGCTGACCATAAAAAACTTTAAGCTCATGGCCCGTCCCTTCCCAAGAGGGGATGGGAGTTGGGACTCTGGCGCGCCCCCACAGTGGGTAAGCCCCGAACTTTCGGATGTAAGTTATGTGTCACTTTAGAACTGTTAAACTCATCGAAGAATGGGCATATGTTTTTTGTTTAAAAGGGTATTCTCCAGCATGTTTGGGATGCGGGAGTGGGGGGTGGTCATTGTATCAGTTCAACAAGAGTCGCCACACACAGGACATACAACATAGGTACACACATGCCTTCATCACGACACATATCCACAATTATACCATCCCTACATATATAAATGTATGATCAGAGGCATAAAACAACAATAAATTGGGTAACATGGAACGTGCGAGGTCTAAATGACCCTAGGAAAATAAGGCAAGTTCTGGCATTTCTCGACAGGCATCACATAGAGATCGCAATGCTACAAGAAACGCACCTAACCACTCAGACCGATAAAAGAGTTGGTAGGAGATGGGCAGAAATTGCAGAAGCCTCCTCGTACACCTCCTACTCAAGAGTGTTAACCATGATAAAGAAAGGTGTACAATTTAAGGAAGATAGAGTCATCAAAGACGATCAAGGCCGGTATGTAATACTGACTGGCACATTACGGGGCACCAAGATAGGCATGATTAATACATATGGGCCAAACACAGATGATCCGGGATTCTACAGGTCAATATGGGATAGATTGCGAGAATTGCTGCAGATGGAAATAATATGGGGAGGTGATCTTAATGTCACTCTGGATGAGGTAGTGGATGGGTCATCCACAACTAAGGAGCATCACAGACAAGCTGCCCAAGTGATATTAGATGGCATGGAAGAATTCCCGATAGTGAATGCATGGCGCCTAAGGAACCCTGGAAAGCAAGAGGGCACATACACATGCACTGTGCACTCTAGCTGGTCTAGATTAGACTACTGGCTCACCTCAGCGGGAGCCAATAGCTGGGTGTCAGATGTACGCCACCTCCCAAGAACACTTTCAGACCATCGGCCAGTCCAGATGTCATTAGACATACCAACATACGTGCCACCACAATACATATGGTGGTTAAACGCAAATCACTGCTTGACCCAGTGTACCACACAACAATATACAAGGCCATATAGGAATATTTCCAGTTGAATGTGGGCTCGGTAGATGATCTGAGCATAGTATGGGAGGCCTTTAAAGCCACGATTCAGGGGTCTGCATAGGGACAAGTACGAGCATCTTAAAAGATATACGTACACAACTGCAGAAAGTTGAAGCGAAAATTAAAGAGCTGGAAGTGGAATATGATCGCACGCATAATGCTGAAGTGCTAGGCTCTCTAAGAGAACAACTGTCAATATATGATGAATATGCAGAAGATGAAGTCAAATATAGGCTCAAGAGACAAAGAGCGAGAGCATATGGAGAGGGGGGTCGAACGGGCCATGTACTCGCTCAAAAAATACAAACCAAAAGCGCGCAACAGACAATTATACAGATAGCTGATGATGATGGCAAACGCACTACGATGTTAAAGGTATTTCTCAAACCTTTGCAGAGGCATACCGTAAAAAGTATGCTACTCGTGAAACGGCAGGCGCAGAGGAAATAGCAGACTATCTAGAGGACATAGCGCTAGCTTGGCTATTAGATGGCCAAAGAGAGTACTTAGCTCAACCCATCACAGAAACAGATGTAAAAGAGGCCATTAAGCTGCTACCAAATGGCAAGGCACTTGGGCCCGATGGGCTAACAGGTGAGTTTTACAAAGAATTTGCTGAGCTGCTCAGCCTGCACTTAGTGTGCATGTATGAAGATGCACACGCTAATAAGTTACTGCCACCCACCCTTAAGAGAAGCCTTGATAGTGGCGTTGCTCAAGCCTGATAAACCACAAGACAGATGGGACTCCTACAGACCACTGTCTCTAATAAATACTGACGCTAAAATATCGGCTAAAATCATAGCTACTAGATTAACGCCGCTAATGCAAAAAATATGGGTTTATACCAGAAAGATCAACATCACACAATATCCGCACTATATTCGCACTTCAGCATCAACTCAACCCAGAGTTGGAGGCAGCGGCTGTATTATTAGCCAAAGCCTTCGACTCTATAGAGTGCACCTATTTATTCACTATTCTGCAGAGAATGCGCATACCAGCGATATTAATACAATGGATACAGCTACTATATACAGATCCAGTGGCACGCATTAAGGTCAATGGGCAGGTGTCAGATCCAATACAGATACAACGCGGCACAAGGCAGGGGTGCCCGCTCTCCCCATTACTTTTCATGATTGCACTTGAACCGCTGGCATGTAAAATAAGACAGAAATATGCACACACAGCATTAAGGTTTCATCAGCGACCAATAGGCATATCAATATATGCGGACGATATGGTACTCTATGTCTGTGAGCCCCAAAACAACCTATCACCGTTGTTGAGGGAGTATATTAGGTTCGGTAGGCAATCCGGACTTAGTATAAATTGGAGCAAATTCACTATAATTCCACTTACTGAAGGCACCCGCACATGTCAACTGGAATTCACGCTTGCATGGCAGAGCGAACCGATAAAATATTTAGGTATATGGATCCACATGGACCCAACAGAAGTGGTTTGGAAAAATTATGGGACTGCAATAGACCACCTAGATACACAGGTGAAGAAATGGATCCAGCTCCCTTTGACGCTGGCAGACAGGATATCCATAGTCAAGATGGTCATACTGCCTAATATTTTATATTTATTCAACAACATTCCAATACAGCTGCCCACATCTGTCTTTAAAGAATTACAAACGAGGATAGTCAGGCTAATATGGGCCGGGAAACAGCCAACGATAGACTGGAAGACACTAACCCTGCCATACGAGAAAGGGGGATTCACAGCACCTGATATGCTATTATATTACTTATGCACCCAAGCACAATACGCACACTACTGGTACCACCGTACTTACCACACACAGCAGTAGAAGAGGGCGGCGTGCATCCTATACCACTATGCAATGTACTAACCCACAAACGCACAGAAATAACGCGCAAAGAAATAAGTACAGTACAGGATACAACAGAGGCATGGCGCAAAATGGGTCAGATGGCGCGAAAGTTACCACTATACGCACCAGCGCTACCACTAGCAAACCACCCATCAATATCTGTAACGCAAGACAAAGGAAGCATAGAAATGCTGCCGCAGGTAGGGGTGAGCACCATGGGGGACCTATATAAAGATGGGAAATTTATAGAGATTGCCGATCTGAACTACATAAGCAACCAAACACTATTATTTCGATTCACCTACCACCGGTTAAAAGCAGCAATAAAGGCACTGTACCCCAATTTCCCAACGGAACCGCCTGCACTCTCACCATTGCAAATGGTCATCAGTGATACCACAAATAAACATATGGTAGCCAGACTATACCGAGCAATGCAAATAGACCTGGCGCAGGAAAACTACCAAAGCGCAAGAGCGCTGGAACCAAGCGCTAGGCACACCTCTAGATAAGAATCAATCAATCAATAAATCAGGGTATTGTAAGCGCGCTACTCACCCATGAGGGTCTCAAGGCGCTGAGGGTGGGGGGTCCGCAGATCTGTTTAGCCGAAGAGCCAGGTCTTGAGGGTCTTCCTGAAGGTGTTCAGGGAGGGGGCGCATCTGATGTCTGCCGGTAGCTCGTTCCAGGTCTTGGCCGCAATGTGAGAGAAGGATCTTCTGCCTGCTCTGGCTCTGTGGATGCATGGGGTTTTGGCCAGTGCGAGGTTGGAAGATCGGAGGTTTCTTTTGGGTACGTGGAAGTTGATTCTGTCGTTGAGGTATTTGGGTACGTTGTTATGTAGGCATTTGTAGGCGTGAGTCAGGATTTTGAAAGTGACTCTTTTCTCCACGGGGAGCCAGTGGAGACTTCGTAGGTGTTGGCTGATGTGTTCATGTCGGGGACGAGTCTGGCGGTGGTGTTCTGAATTGTTTGGAGTTTGCGGAGTAGGGACTTGTTGATGCTGGCGAAGAGTGCGTTTCCATAGTCCAGTCTGCTGGTGATGAGTGTGTGGGTGACTGTCTTCCTTGACTCAGGGGGTTCCACTTGAAGGTCTTGCGGAGGATGCGGAGGGTGTTGAAGCAGCTGGAGGTGACGGCGTTGACCTGTCGGTTCATGGTGAGTGATGAGTCGAGTACGATGCCGAGGTTCTTGGCGTGGTCTGAGGGGGTAGGTGGGCTTCCAAGGGTGGTCGGCCACCAGGTGCTGTCCCATGCAGAAGGGGTGGTACCGAGGACGAGGACTTCTGTCTTCTCAGCATTGAGCTTCAGGCAGCTGTTGGTCATCCAGACTGCGACGTATTGCATTCCTTTCTGGAAGTTGAGTTTAGCAGTGGTGGGGTCTTTGGTGAGGGAGAGGATGAGCTGGGTGTCATCGGCGTAGAATACAATTTTGAGGCCGTGTTGTCGGACGATAGCTGCGAGGGGGGCCATGTAGACGTTGAAGAGGGTGGGGCTCAGTGATGAACCCTGTGGGACTCCGCAGGTGATTTTCGTGGGGTCGGAGAGGAAGGGTGGGAGTCTGATCCTTTGGCTTCTTCCGGTGAGGAATGATCGGATCCAGTCCAGGGCTGTTCCTTGTATGCCTGCGTCGTGTAGTCTGGCGACTAGTGTGCGGTGGGAGATGGTGTCGAAGGCCGCTGATAGGTCGAGTAGGATGAGGGTTGCGGAGTGGCCTTGGTCCAGGAGGGTGTGGATGTCGTCTGTGGCAGCGAGTAGGTAGGCCTCTGTGCTGTGGTTGCTTCGGAATCCGGATTGGGACGGGTCGAGGACGGCGTTCTCTTCAATGAATCGTGTTAGTTTCCTGTTGACTGTTTTCTCTGCAACTTTGGCTGCGAAGGGGAGGAGCGAGATGGGCCGATAGTTCTTGAGGTCGGTGGGGTCAGCTGTGGGCTTCTTGAGCAGGGGTCTGACTTCTGCGCGCTTCCAGTCATCTGGGAAGGTGCCTGTTTTGAAGGTGGTGTTGATGGTGCATTGTAGTTGGGTTGCGATGGCGGCCGCGGCTCTGTGGTAGATGTGAGGGGGGCAGGGGTAGGTGGGGGCCCCCGAGAGGATGCTTTTCATGGTCGAGGCGGTGTCTTCGGCCGTGATTGGTGTCCAGTTTGAGATGGTGGTCTGGCTGGTGTTTCTGGGGGGCGGGGGGCCGTCTGTGGCACCTGGTGGATGGTCGATGAAGTTGTTGTAGAGGTTTTTGATCTTGAGGTGGAAATAGGTTCCAAGCTTGTTGCAGAGGTCTTGGGATGGTGTGATGTCTGTGGCTTCGCTGCGTGGGTTGGTGAATTCCTGAATGACACTGAAAAGTTCCTTGGAGTTGGTGGAGTTGGCCAGGATTTTGTTGTGGATGAAGTTCCTGTTGGTGGCTCTGATCTGGTTATGGTAGTCCGTCATGGCGTCCTTGTAGGTGGTGTGGTTTTTGGTTGTCTTGGTGTTTCTCCAGTTCTTCTCCAGGCGTCCGCAGGTGCGTCTAGCTTCTTGGAGAGCGGTGGTGAACCAGGTGGCTTTCCTGGGGCGTTGTCTGTCAGGGTTGCGTAGCGGGGCAAGCTCGTCTGCGCAGTTGAAGATCCAGGTGTGGAGTTCTCTGGCTGCGTTGTTTGCGTCGTTTGCGTCGGGTGCCCAGGTGTGGTTGTCTCGGGTGAGGGTGGAGTTAAGTTGCTCGTCGGTAACCTTGCTCCAGTTCCTTCGAGGTGGGCGTGGGGCTGGTTTGGGTGCCTTGGGTTTGTTAATGGCCAATTGTACGCAGTGTTGGTCGGTCCTTGGCGGCTGCGTTGTGTGGCTGAATTGGACGCTGTTTCCTGCCGCGAAGATGGGGTCAAGGGTGTGTCCTGCTCTGTGGGTCGGTATGTTGACGAGTTGTTTAAGTCCGATGCTGGCGAGGTTGTCACGAAGGATAGTGCAGTTGGGGTCGCTGGGGTTGTCGAGGTGGAAGTTCAGGTCTCCAATGAGTATGTAGTTTGCTGAGGCGATGGCGTGGGGTGCGATGAAGTCAGTGATGGTGGTGGCGAAGCGTGTTCGGGGGCCGGGGGGTCTGTAGATGAGGGTTCCTCGGAGTGTGGCTTTGGGGGTGGTCTGGATCTGGAAGTGCAGGTGTTCGGCGGAGGGGAAGGTTTCGCTGGAGGTGGTGAGGTGGAGGGTGCTCTTGTGGGCGATGGCGAGGCCCCCTCCTGAGTAGTTGAGGCGGTCTTTCCTCTGGATCTTGTATCCGTCTGGGATGGCAGTGCTGATGTCGGGGGCGACGGATGCGTTGGTCCAGGTCTCTGTGAAGAAGGCGATGTCGGGCGAGAGAGAGTCGAGTAGGTTCCAGATTTCCATGGCGTGTTTGTGTACGGAGTGTACGTTGAGGAGGATGCATTTTAGGGTGTCCCCGGTGCTGGCGTCGGCGGTGTTGGAGGCCGGGGTGGCGGTGAGGGTCTGGTGGCAGTGGAGGCAGGAGAACTGGCTTTGGGTCGTGTTCGGCGAGGCCTGTTGGCATTCTCAAAGTCTTCCAGGGTTGAGTGCGAGGAGGGTGGTGGTGTCGTAGCGATGGGTAGTGGGAGGTCCAGGGTTCCTGGCGCTGGCCGCGGTCGGGTCACGGACGGGCGCAGACGGGCTTGCCTTTGGCGCACCTAAGGCACGCCGGTGGCACGCGTCCACTGCGCGACTGCGCAGCGGCCGCCATTAAGTAGGGGAGGTGGGAGGGAGGAGAGGCTGGGAGGCGGGAGTGGGGGAATTCCGGTGGGAATTCCGGGGGGGAATCCAGGGGGAAATTCAGGTGGGGAATTCCGGGGAGGAGGGGCCGCAGGGGCAGCAGCGGCAAAAGGCGAAAGGAACAGGCAGGCACTAGAAAATAAAAACAGTGGTGGAATTAGAGCAAGACACAGATGGGCACAATAACAGTGGCACAAGAGGGAAAAATTAAGAAAAAAACGGCTGAGAAAGGTTACGGTGGTTGCAGGCAGTCTGGTCCCAGTTGGAGCGGGCAGCAGGCACAGGAGCGGGCAGCAGCCTTGAACCTCCCAAAGAGGAGGTCGGGGTCTGGAGGCAAGAGATGGCACAGCGGAGCTGCGGGGAGAGAGTGGACCTAGATCGAGGCTGAATGGCAATTCTGCTGCGCACTAACAAAAATGCTCACCTCGAACGGAAATCTGCGTATAATACACTACAAGTACCTACACCAAGCATATCACACACCTGCGAAATTATACAGATATGACTTGAGGGCGGATGCTAACTGTCGAAGATGCGGCACAAGAGATGCTGATTTTATACACCTAGCATGGTATTGTCAGGAAATTAGTAAATACTGGGAACAAGTTGTGGAAACACTACGGGATATCATGAAATGCAATCTAGAATGTTCAGTTAAAGTTTGTGTATTAGGCTTATTAAACCAAGTACCACCAGCAAAGAGGAAGCTGGCGGCAATAGCCTTACTGCTGGCTAAGCGCAGAGTATCAATACACTGGGACAGCAAACTGAAAACCTACATGCCAGAAATGGATAAAAGACATGGTGTATTGTAAAGATACTCTGAAGGTATATGAAGAAGAATTGCCTGTAAGGTCACAACCAAAGGACTTCTGGGAGCCACTAACTGCTTTTTTGCTCGAAAATCCGAACATTACAAACCCAAATAAAGTGCAATCCGTAACTAATCAAGAGAATGACGAGGTAGCGGAAATGTCAGTAGGGATTTAACTAAAGAAACTGTAAACATGTGATGTACACTGTGATAATGAGATGTGATGTGACTCTGTAATGTTATTATTTGTAATACTGAAAAAGCAATAAAAAAACAAAACATATGGAGACACCTCCAACAATGTTAAGTATAGAATATGCTACAAACAGTCAATCTGCCTTTGACAAAGAAAATGGCCTGTCAGAGCAGTAGCTAGCCCCTGCAATTTACCTACAAGAGCCCTTTCTATCAACAAAATGAAGACAAACAGCCCCCTAATGGATTACTTCAAAGACACTTGGGTTTCAGACTGCATCGCTCCAGACACAGACGTCAACCCAAATTCCAAATACCATGGTGGAATGTCTATCACAGCACTTTGGCACAAAAAGCCATAACAAACAACCGAGTGGAAAGATGGCAAAATGCCTTCCAATCCACACTAGGCAGAGCCCAAGCTATAATTATAGCAAAAGCTACCAACAACTATGAATGTAGCAATCTGTAACCCAAATTGCACCTAAACTTAGCAAACAAACCAAAATAATGTACGACAATAATAGCCAAAAACATATTACAAAATAAAAAAGTAACCTACAAAAATCCCAAAAAACAGATGATAGCAAACTCTTAACCAACATGACAGATCATTTTTGATAAAATAATAAACATAATATTTTATTTATCAGTCTAAACATTTAATGAAACTTCAATCTTAAATAAGACTGATATAATAAAATTATATATACACTATTTACATGAGAAATCTAAAGCTCACCAACCAAAAAGCTCAAAGTACAAGCTAAATATGTCACCTAAAATAAATACAGCACATTACTACACATTTCAAAATAACATTCACATAATAACTACACAAACAGTAAAATATTACATTTCCTATCCAAAACTAATTAAATAAATATGACTTACTGTTCTGTAGCTGCAGATCGTCCTCTGTAGCCACATAGTCAAAAGCTAATAATCCACCAAAATGGGGAAAATACAATGCAAAAAGCCCCCCAAAACATGCAAAAATAAAACCAATGTAATAGAGAGCCTTCAAGGCAATCCAAAGTATCTAGGAACCATAAAAAAAATGAAAAAGTGATAAAAAGAGAAATCCCTTCAGAAAATCAAAAAAAGGCAATTAAAGTAAAAAGATTGGTTTTTCATAAACCAAAAGAGATTTCCTAAAAAAAAGAAAAACAGTACATTCCAATGTCCATAGGACACGTTCGTAGACAAAAACCTCAAAAGTAAAACAGAAAACCCACTCACAAACAAAATTACATTCCCAACAAGTACATATACATTTCATTTAATCATCATAAAATAAGTTACATAACACAATATAACGTAACATAATGATACATTCCTAAACAGTGTACGAAAAGCCAAAACAACACACTAGTGAAAAACACTACTATTAATACAACTAAACATACTAAAAACCCACAAACAACACAATAGCTAACTTCTAGACATCCCCTACATCACTTTCTACCCTCAAAACTATTAAAAATACCTTTAAAAAGAACTTAACAGCAGCACCTTACTTAGGATCCTGGAAATAGACCAAACAATTACAGGGAAAGACTACAATAAAATGGCCACAATATAAAAATTGGAAAAAAAGGCCATCTTTACATAGTAATGAATGTGAAATAATTTAAAAATGTTGAATACATTGATAAAAATAATATAAAAAAATATAAACATTTAAAACATGTCAAACAAAATTGCAAAAAAAAATAGAAAATTGTGAAAAATAAATAATAGCATAACAATATACAATTATATAATCTATACTGAAAAAACGCATGTTAAATCAATGTTGAAAATATGTACTTCAAACAAATTACAAAATGTTAGAAAAATGCTAAACAACAGAAAAAAGTATATAATGTGCAACATACAATACTATTTGAATATTAATTACATTTTGATAATACATTTTTAAGTATTATTTAATAATAAAAATGTATTAAAATTGTTTCTATATCTATACATAAAAGTTTATTTGTAAGTAGAAATATATATTTAAACATGTGAAAATGTACATTAAATAAACTTTTAAAACAAATAAAAATAGTAAAAGGTGTGAAATGCTTTTCTTCTATAAAAAATGTAATTAATAATTTCATTTATTACGAAAATACAGCTAACTACTTCTGATTGTATTTCTAAGCACCAACAATACTAATTAAATAACAAACTATTTCTACAACATACAAATATAATTTAAACTAAGGATTTCTCACTAAAATAATTAAATTAAATAATCGTACTTCTATGTAAACCATTTTTAAGATAGTGTTGGACATAAAAGAGGTGGCATTTGCTATTCCCACACCAATGTAAACCAGTTTGGAGAAGGTGTTGGAAACTAAAGGGGTGACATTTACTATTTCCACTCCAAACTTATCCAATTTGAGGAATGTGTTGGGCACTTAAAGGGTTACATTTACTGTTCCTCCTCCCAATCTATGCCAATTTGGGAAGGTGTTGAACACTAAAAGGGTGAATTTTACCATTCCCACTCCAATTTATACCAATTAGGGCAAGGTGAAGGACACTAAAAGGGTGACTTTTACTATTCTCACTCCAATTTACACCAATTTGGAGAAGGTGTCGGACGCTAAAGGGGTGACATTTACTATTCGCACTCCAATTTATACCAATTTTGGGACGGTGTTGCACACTAAAGGGTGACGTTTACTATTCACACTCTAATTTAAACCAATGTAGGTAGGGTGTTGGCACTTAAAGGGTTACATTTACTATTCCTCCTCCCAATCTATACCAATTTGGGAAGGTGTTGAACACTAAAAGGGTGAAATTTACCATTCCCACTCCAATCTATACCAATTAGGGCAAGGTTTTGGACACTAAAGGGGTGACATTTACTATTCCCACTCCAATCTATACCAATTAGGGGAAGGTGGTGGTGACTAAAGGGGTGATTTTTACTATAACCCCTCCAATTTACACCAATTTGGGGAAGGTGTTGGATGCTAAAGGGGTGACATTTACTATTCGCCCTCCAATCTATACCAATTTGGGGGAGGTAATGCACACTAAAGGGTGACATTTGGGGGCTTATTATGTCGGTCGTAAGGCCTCCATCCTGAGATCAGAAGCCTTACAACAGACATCGTCGGTTTCAATTCCAACCGGCTGATTGTGATACAGCTGGTCGGAATTGAAACTGGACGGTTGTTCTGGCTGGCTTCAGACAGGCTCCCGCTAGCCCATCTGCCAGTCGGAGACCTGCCCGTAATCCAACTGGTTGGCTTTTCCACCTTCTGGATTACGATGCACGGTTTCCGGCAGGGTTTCCATGCCGGCCATTCTGACATGGAAACCCTGTCAGAAAGCGTGTCTGGGGGCGCCTAGCAGGGCCCCCTTCTGTATTCGGCCTCCGATTGTGGGCGTCCCCTGTTGATCCCTACACCTTGTGGTAGGTACCTTGAGGTGCCTGCCATGGGGTGCAGGGATGAACACAGACTCCCATTTCTCAATGGAAGCTTGTGTTACGGCCGGTTTTCACCCATAACACAAGCTCCCATTGAGAAATGGGAGAATACGACTGCACCATGTGCGGTCGGTTTGTAATTAGGAGGTTGGAACTGCCGACCGCAGGTCTGTCAGTCCCGTTGCCACGTCTGTCCAACATCGTAATAAGGCCCTTACTGTTCTCACTCCAATCTAAACCAATTTGGGGAACGTGTTGGACACTAAAGGGGTGACATTTACTATTTCCTATCCAATTTATACCAATTTGGGGAAGGTGTTGGACACTAAAGGGGTGAAAATGACTATTTCCACTACAATGTAAAACATTTTATGAAAGGTGCTATAACCTAAAAATTGTATATACACAATCAATACTCACACATAATTTTTGATCTATAAAATAACCTACAATTACCTAAAAACAAACCAAAAACTGCAAGCCTATACATTCATAATTAAAAAGTAGCATATAAGAGAATAGTTATATATAATATACTATTATTAATTATTATATATATATTTTTTAATATTTGCTACCTCTCCTAAACTTTGAAAAACAAACTCACAGTCCAATATTAACAACCATAAATTTAAAAAAATGGAAAAACAATGTTTTAAATATTTTTTGTCTTTAGCAAATGAAAATGAATACATTTTAGAAAATATAATCCCAAAAACAAAACATATTTAAGTTTTAAACATATTAAAAATCTGAATATTCAATTTAGGGTACCAAATTATAATTATCTACATCAGAAATAATAAATATATATTATATTTGCATTATACCCTTTCAGTACAAAACCTATGCTAGACTCACGCAGATACCTTTGCACTATGGAGCAAAGGTGTGTGAGTGGTGCTCATCATACTGATTGTGCACCAGCGCTAGGGAGAGAGCAGGAAAGTGCGATATATCTATAAATCCAGCACTTTCCTGCTCTCTCCCTGTCATGAAACGCAGCAACTTTGGTTGCTGCTCTACATTGTGTGATGATTTGTAAAATCTGGGACAGAGTCTCTGAACTGCAAGCTACAGTTTATGCCACACCTGCAAGTCTTACAAAGAAACAAATTCAGCCCCATCAACAAACGTAATAGAAACACAAATGACAAAATGTAACCATTCTCAAAATGCCATGGGCCTGTTGAACTAGCCATCCAAGCAAAGGTGAAACATTATAAACATGTTAACTGATGACGAAATGTTGCTAATACAAACTAGTCTGTCTATCTATAGTGTTTTCTAATTTGTACTATATTATGATATGAGTGTTTTATATGCTAAATCCTCATGTAGCCAGACCTACAATGTGTAATCCATTCAAAATATTTGAATTGCAACTGGCAATTTCAGAGATGCTATATTCTCACTCAGTATACATTTAAATTATTGTTTGTCTTAAATTTGCCTTGACAAAAGAAAACTACAGAGTTACATACATGTATAAAGTAAAGTAAAGATTTGAGAATGTAGGTCAGTGCTAATATAATGAATCTTTTTATTGACATGAATTATGTTTTTTTTATTAGAAGCTTTTGCCACTTAGAATTTATCATACGTCTTCCACTATTATTGAAAGATTCTAAATGAAATGAAGAAAACTGCAAATATGGTAAAAGCTGCCGTCTGAACACTTTCTGCCAAATTGTCTTAGGTGAAACTGGTTAGTATTGCAATCACGGCACTGAGTTATTTCTGAACAGTGATTGGACAAAAAAAGTCCTTCTGCAAATCTTCTCTCTCACTATGTACAAGACTTTACTCTATGCCGGGGATGTGAATGCAATAAACAGCATGCAAAATAGAAACCAAATAAAAGAAATGTCGGAAATGTTTCCTTTCTGCAAGGTTACCCTGTTTTTTGCCATCTTTTGCTGAACCCCTTTTTTTAGTTTTTGGTGCTCTCCCTTTCGATCATATACAATTGACATAGACCTAATGTGCAACACTAGTATGTGGCACTACTTGTACCCTTGGCCTGTAAATTAAATGCTACTATTTGGTTGCAGCACTCATTGGGGCAGCCACTGAAGGAGCACTAATAAAACAAGTCTCTAGTCCTGCCACTGCAGCCTCAGTGTGCAGATTTAAACTGCCATTTCAACCTTGCAAAATAAACCTTTTGCCTGGCCTAAACCTTCCTTTTCAATAGTTGAACACCACCCCTAAGGTAGGACTAAAAAGTCCATTGGGAGAGTGTATGGTATTTAAAAAGTACAACATGTATCCATAATGTTTTACAGGTCCTGGCAGTGAAAATTCTACAAAGTAATTTTTTGACTGGCAAGGCAAGCTCTCCCATAGATTAACACCGGATTACATCTTTATATTTAATAAGCACTAACTTCAGTGTGAGAGTAGCTAGAAAAATGGTTTCACAACCTATTCAATAGTAATGTAAAATCCAACTTAAAGGCAAAGGCTTATTGTATATCACCATTTTGCAAACTGCACTTTTAGAAAGTTGATATTTGCCTACCTAAACCAAGATGCTTCCCTGCCAATGTCCTGCTGTCTCTTGACCCCTTATGGCCCTCCCTATGGTGAAATGTGTGTTGCTCCCAAGCAATGGGAAAAGGGTTCTTGGTGTGGGGAGGGAGTTTTCTTTTTTGGGAGGATGATCTTTGGATCTGTGCGTGGGAATAGGCAATCCTGACCTTCAAAGGATGTCTACCTTGTCACTGGCAGATTAAGCTCACACCTAGGCCTGACTCCCCTTTGTCTTTCTAGTCAGGCTCACACCAAACCCAGTGTAGTAGAGGAACTGACCAGAACTGGTTTAGGGGGTGGAACTGGGCATAAAAGTGGACCCCACAGACCCCAAGAGTGACAAGATGGGTCAGTTGGCTGAACTCCTGTTTGAGCTACAGGGACTCAACAAGCTTCTAGAGGCCTTTACCTGGAACTGCCCTGCTGACCATTACTAACTGGACCTGACCTGACCCCTGCTGCTGGCATCTGTTGAAGTGAGTCCTAACCCCCAACTGGTCCCCCCCCCACAAGTCCTGGGCCCTTGGTTAGTGTTAGAGTGTATTCCTACTGTCCTCAAACCGTAAGATATGATACTTAGAAATGTTTTGCCCACTTTCTATGCGGAGAACCATCAGAGATCAGGACAGCAGTCGAAGCTGCAACTGTCGAACTGCCAGTCAGCCTCAGCTTGCTAGTTTGACCCACTTAAGGAGATCAGACTTCCAGAAAAGTCTAAATGTACATGGTTTCACTGAGACCGACGGTGAGCCAAAGCTGATCAACATCGAGGCCTTCCTGGGCATGGACTCTGGACTTCGCCTGATCAAGTCTCTCCCACCTTCGTAGATGTCGGCACTAGGACCCTGTGCTGTACCAACCCACTGTTGTTGAGCGCCTCCAGATCCAGCTTGCATCTTGCATCTACGATGACTAATTGACAACCACGTTTTCTCCATAAACGTTTCTAAGACCTTCAGCAAACATTCCACCAGCACTAACTTAGCCCCTGTATCCAACATGCACTTCAACACAGTTGGCCTTAACATTTGACTTTGATAATTTCTATCATGACTAGATAATTTTGGTTGGTGCTTTGTGGTCCTATTTTTGATTCAAATTCAAAAATTCATACCTATGGTTCTACTTATTAGATTTTTGTTGTTTTGGTGTTATTTTATTTATTAAAATGTATTCTATTTTTCATTATTGGTTTGGGATTGTTCTTGTGTTGTGTTTTCACTTTATTACTTTTATTTCTGTTTGAGTGCTGCATAAATTATTTACACATTGCCTCTAATTTAAGCCTGACTGCTTTGTGCCAAGCTACCAGAGGGTTAAGCACAGACTTATCTAGTGACTTTGGTGGCTCACCCTGACAAGCATTATGATTATTATTTGAAGTGGGTTCTCAACCTGGCGACTGGAAATTCTTGACTTAATTGCCAAAACCAGCACTGTTCAACACAATTATATCAATGCTTCAGGGTCATCTGTCCAGAAGATTGAGACTGGCCTAGTCCGCATCAGAGTAATCAGACAAGCGAAAATCCCCTACCTGTTTTTTTTGGGACCCTTTTCCTTTGGCTTATCTTTTAGTTTTAGTTTTATTTTCTTATTATTTGAAAATTACTGATAGTTGTATATATCTTTTCTTCGTGTTCTATTAGTATTTGTATTTATATCAATTTGTTTTTTCTCTCATTATTTGTTGTGATTATTTAGTGAGTTATTATTCTGATTTATTTAGTTACATTTTTGTTTTCATTAGCTGGGTTAGGTTTTACTTTATTAGGCTTACAGTTCGCATATCATCTGGCTTGTCTTTTGTTTTATAATCGGTTCTGTTAGTATTTTATTTGTGTCGCATTTCCTCTTTACCCTGAGAATTCGTGTTGGGGAGCATACATGTGGGGTCCTTCAGCATGCCCAGCACATTGTACGTTAGCCCCTTTCATCATTGTGACGTTCGTTGCTCCAGATATTGAAACCTCTCGCATCCTGTTCTCTACTGGGCTCCCCCGATTTGGATTATTTCACTTAGTTTAGTTTAGCTTTGGCATATCTGTCAATATGTCTCTGTGTCCGTGACGCTTGTGTATTTGCCTTTGCTGTTTCAGTATCGGAATCCACTCCGCATTTTGTTAGTCACTGCCAGCCCTCGCCTGGGTCAGATGACCGGTTTGAATTCATCGCATTGGCTCCTTTCCTCGTTTCTTTTATTCAAAAGTTGGCGCCTCTCGGATCCCCTGTTTATGCCTTTTTTATCAGCTCTAAGCAGCGACCATCATGTCGCCGTCATGACCAGCTCCATTCAAGTAAGTCACGGCTAGGTTTCTAACTAGGGTTTTTGTTCGCTCTATCGGACACCCAGCGGACGGTTCGTGTGCTTGTTTGTTTCAGTATGTACTCATATTGATCTTCACAGGTTACCTGAGCGGGTGAAGTCCAACAGGTCTATTCGGAGTCCCGTGACATCTTAGTCTGCTGGATTGATGATTCTTTGATCCTCGAGGTATTTAAATACCGATGCTCTGTTTGTTTGCCTTTTATGCATTTTGGCTTTGACATCATTGTATTTATTCGTGCATTTGTTCTTGGGCTTATCACAGGCATAGCTTTTAGTTCGCCCCATGTTGTTATATTTCAGCATCTGATATATTTTTCCTTTATTTTCGGCGTTATCTAGCTGACTGCGTTGTTCTCTTACTTATCACGTTGTTTGTTTCATTTGGTCGGCTTTTGGTACATACTAACGACGGTACCAGCGCCAGCTCATTGCAATCTGTCATGCTTATCTATTTTGGGCTTGTTCTTCAGATGCTTCTGTTCTTATTCTTGCAGCAACCACTGAGTGCTCTATCAAAAATCAACGCTTTGGGAAATACGAGGTTTTTTCTGCCCACAGCGTCTTTAATACTTGGCACCTAATATCGGACTCCAGGTAACCAGTGGGTCTATCAAGCGGGTTTCTTATAACATTGAGCGCTTGGCTACAGTTTCTCTATGCTGCCACTCTTAGCGCTATTAATATGTTGCTTTTTTCTTTAAATAGAAACTCTGCATGTTATTAGAATCTTATCATCTCAAGTCACCCTTTTCTCCCGCGGAACTTCGTATTTAAATTACGCCCTACTGGTCAGCTCTTCAACCCACTGGTATGCATTTAGACCATTGTGGTTTGTTGTCGTTATTATATTTTTCATCTTTCCCTATGTCCATAGGTTGTCTATATGGTTTTCTCTCTTCTTTTTTCTCTTAGACATGCTAACAGTATTTCCTTTCTGCACTCTTAATATTGTCATATCTATTTGTATGTATCTATGGTTAGTTAATTATTTGTTATGTCTGTTTATTATGTCTTTGTTTAATTCATTTTGTTTTATGTTTGTCGCAATGGTTTTTTATTCCTTACATTAGTTTTAGTTGGAATGTGCACAGTGTAAGTATTTTTCCCCCTCTTCTGCCTAAACAGAACTAAAAGACTCTGTTACTATCTTGTTTCTTCTTTTTTTATTAATGATTTATCCAAACAATGCTGCAGGAATTGTATTATGTTAACTATTTTGTTTACTTGAATTGGATTATTTATCTAAACAATACATATATTATAGGTTGTTGTAATTAGTTGCAGGAATGAGCCTTATGTTTTGTTTATCTAATTGCAGAAAAAAATCTTTTCACCACTCCCCTGTCGTGGTATCCACGCCCTGATGAAGGTGTTTCGCCACACTTGGCCTGTACACCGAAACGCGCGTCGGCGTTTGTGATACATTTATGATCAATTGAATGTTGTTTATCGATACATGATATCTATCGAACAGTTTATCATTTACTGTTCAGGTGTTTTGCTTTAGTTAGTATATATAGGTCTGTTGTTAGTACGATTGAAGTATGGCAGTATGTGTGTAGTTGTGAGTTGTTGTTTGAGTGGTGGATCTATGCATATGTATTTATTTAATAATTATTCTAAAAAAATATATTTCTGTATCATATTTGTAATTTTTGTCGTTTTACTGAAAAAATAAATTTATTTTGTTACACTTTTGCCCCCCTTCTTGCAGCACTGTTTTCTTATATATATCATATGACGTTTAGCATATTATTAAAGAAATAGGTAGGGGATTTTCGCTTGTCTGATTACTCCATGTTTCCCCTATGATCCCTCTACCTTCATTTGCCTATATAGGGGCCCCCTTTGTTTGATTGCCTAGTCCGCATCAGACCCAGGTTTGACCAACAGTTGTTTTGATGGAGCTAATAGCTTTCAACAGGAAGTGTGCTTCAGATGTCAGAGAATTTGCAATACCCTTAAATCATCTTGTTAGGTGGTCCAAGCAATGAAACCAGAGTGTGATGAGAAGGATCAGGAAAGGCAATGCCACAAAGTAGAAAGAAGATCACTCCAGCTGCCCACCTCGTTAATCACAAGTCTAGGGCTTTGAATTGGCTCACATCTGGCTGCTGGAAATTCTCGACTCGAGCTTTGTCAACATCAGTGCTCTTCGACACAGCTTAATGTATACCAATGCCTCAGAGTCCTCCGCCCAGGACTTAGTGCTTCTTATAGAAAGAATTTTGCACAATGATGCACTTCTTGAAACCCTATTGATAAGTGGAGTGTGGCTCAACAGCACAGTGGTGTCTCTTAATGTAATTTTCAGCAGGGGCACAGAAAGGCCCACAGATAAAATTGGCAGTGCCACCCAGAGTTTTCAATCATGAAGATTGTGTGCATGTGTGATTATACATATTGTGAATTAAACATTACTATTTTCTGTGGTAGGGGCAGCGTCTTTAGAATATCTTTATATGTGATTTTCATTGCGGGCACAAAGGGGGGCATGTATAAAACTGGTGGGACCACCTACAGTGGGCAGTAATGAAGATTGTGCACATGTGTGATATATATAAATGCATGTACTTAGGACCAGGTTTACACAGGAAATTGATATTTTGGTTTGCTAATAATTGGCACTGTTTGACGAATCTTCACGAAACTTTTCACAACAGAGTGTAATCCAATTCAGCTCTTTCCTGGAAAGTTTCAGGGTAATCCCTCAAGTGGATGCAAATAAAAAGTGATCCCAAAACACGTTTCCCCATGCAGTTTTACCGAACTGAGAGGGGAAGATGAGTATTTTCGACTTAAATGGAAAACAGTTCAGGTCAAAGAATAATGGCTGAGACTCAATAGTTATTGGGGAACTGTCTGGCAGGAAAAACGTTGAACAGTGGCTACAAGAATTGAAACCTTCAGATGAGTTCTCACTATGCTCATATACCAAGCTTTGCAAACAAAGTCAAGTCAGAACACTTTCTGTAAGCACCCTATGGCTCACCTAGAGAAGTGCAAACTCAACTCAAAAGTTTAACTCCACCGCAGGAGCTGTGGTGATGCAACTAGCATACATGTGTCACGGTATGGCGTTAAAAATGTAAGAGGTGATAGTGTCCATAGAGTCAAGTCCTAGAACCCAAACGCAGATGGTTGAGAAGGCTTTGTGAGGTGAGAAACAGAGATAGGTGGTTACGTATGAAGCATTCAAGAGTTGACTAGAAGAGTGGGAGTAGGAAACTAGCCAATAGCTGGTGAAAGAGGAGGAATGAGCACGATATTTTAAAGCTTGCTAAAAATACTGCTGATTTGAAAATATGTGGGTAGATTTCCGCTGTGATAGAGAGATTAAGAATGAGGTTAGGCATGGTAGAACACTCTATTTAGTAGTTATGGTCGTGAGTGATTCATTCTGTGGGAGATTAAACTGGAAGTTCAATGTTGAGGAAATTGCTCAGGTCAAAGGGTGGATTAAGGAAACTGAATAAGAGCAATTTGGGCTGCTGTGAGGTAAGATGATAAGTAGGAAGGAAAGGTTTAGATTCATTAGGAATACTGGCCCGCAGTGCACACGTTTGTGGCCACCTTTTACAAGTGTCTGTCACCTTCACAGCATCTGAAGGGCAGGGATCTGACAGTTGCCTATCCAGAAAACAACTTGAACAATCCGATGAGTTCTTTTATTCTTGTGCACAGTTTTATAAATGGAAGGTCTGCTTTAATTCTTTCAATGTCACCCTATAACAACTTTTATTTACTACTGCTTTTTTTCTCTGTTTCCAGATTTTGCTAATTTTGTATAATTAAACAAGTGGTCTTTCGCTGATCTCCCTGGTCTACCATTCAGAATACGTGTATTCACAGTGCAAAGGAAGAATTAATTTTACAAACACAATTCCTTACAAGAAAAGCACTCGTTTACCATTTATTTTCAGATCATATTGAAACAGTTTCTATCTACATATTTGTTTATCTGAGTGAATTACTTGCATGAGAAAGGCCAGCTTCAAAGTGTAAATGTTACTGATATAATCATGCATGCTTTAATTAGGATTTCAGCTGATTTAAATTGCTAACAAACCACATGTCTCCCTTTGATTTATCTCTGTAATCTGCTTTACAATGTATGAATGCCTTCTTTATGTGTGAAAAAATGTCGTGACAAAAGACAGATGGTGGTTTACAGGCCCCCATATGGACAAAGAACGAGTAGCTGACACACAAGTCCTGCAAAGTTTCCTCTCTGCCATTTCTAAGAATAATTTCAAGAAGTTCTGCAAATATTTCCTTGCATTTGTCTTTTTTTTTCAGGGTGGATATTTGTACAACATATCCAATAATGGTAAACAATAGTCATAAAATAAGAGCCAATGTAAGGGTTTCTGCCCCAGGTCTCTAATTCAGTATTACCTACAAACAGGAGCCTGGTGTAGTTCCCTAAAAGATCACTAATATTGTATTTCTTGCTTGAAATGAAACTAAGTTGAAAATGTGACTTTGATTTAAATCAAGGAAATAACACTTTTGTTTTCTAGTGGGTTATGTTAACAAGCTACTCTGATTAAACACCATCGATCATTTTACTGTGGATGAGACAAAATGTAGTCAGAGTTTGTAATGCTTCATTAAACAAATACTAACAGATTTACTGGAACACATATAACTCTCCGTGTCAGACATTCTTCATTATTATTCTAGATCATCTGTCTCATCAAATGTCTGCTTTTGGGTGACTGAGCCGCACTCCTGTCACATCTCCGAAGGCAGAAATTATGCTAAAGACATTTTGTGAATGTGTCCTCATGTGCTTCCTGGAACCATCTCCTTTCATTTGCTGCATCTTCACTGCTTGCACTGTTTTTGTGACCCACAACACATTTGAGCTACTCAAAGTCCATGAATGCACGTATCACCCTCAAAATTTAATGTCACAACAGCACCTCTAAAAGTACTGGCAGTCGTTGGACACAGTGACATTGATTATCAATGAATGGTCATTTAGTCAAAAATGCCTATATAACTGCAATGCTATGCCATAGGCTCTCTCTGGAATTTAAGCAGTGCTGTGACAGGGCAGTAAAGATGATCAACTATGCATTCTTTTGGACCTTTGTGGCTTTCCCCAAACCTTTTGTCTTCCAGTCTCCTGTTTTTGCTGACTTTTTTTTGCTGGCTTTAGGGATCTTCACAGAGTGCTAAAGTGCTATCTCCATTAAACATGGTAATATTGCCTTACCCAATTTGAATATTTAATTTACTTGTAAATCCTTAGTAAAGTGATCCTACATGTACCAAGGACCTGTAAACTAAATGCTACTAGTGGGCCTTCAGCACTGATTGTGCCACCCACATAAGTAGCATTTTAATTATGTCAGCCGCCTGCAATTGCTGGCTGTGTGTGCAATGTAGGAAAGTTGGTATTAGTGGGTTGGGGTAAGCGACCTCAGCTTGAAATAATACCACAGTCACTGATAGGTCCAGTCAAGTCTCAGTAAATTAATCCTTGCTCAACCATTGATAGTTTAGCAAACAAGCAGTCAGCCTTAACTTTATATGTGTAAAGCATTTAATACCATCAAAACAGTAAGGAAGTAAAAGACACAACTCAATACAAATCCCACACCAATTTAGATCAATGAGAATATTTGTATCTCTATAGTGACAACAAAATGACAAAAATCCAATGTAGGGAACCGGAGATATGAATTTTTAAAGAATACATTTTAAAAATTTGCATTTGAAGGCTAAAAAGCATAAGGCGCCATTTGTGGCTATCTGGTCATGCTGGACTGGGACAAAGTCAAAGTCTTAGGCCTACCATAATGGAGCACGGGTTGGACAAGAAGAGGGCTAGGTACCGGTCAAAGTTTACCTTCGGACTTAGGGCCTGATTTTGACCTTGGCTGTCGAACTACCAGGCCACAGCGCCGGCGTCCCGATACCCAGATTTTGACTTTACCGCCAGGCTGGCAGTGTGCCAGCAGCTGTATTGCAGCGGCGGCATGCTTCGGCTCATTTACTGAGCCTGAAGGCAATGCTGCCGTATTGCAGCGCCTCCACTGTTGTGCGTGCACTGTTGCAATGTTGCAATGCACCATGTCAGGCATGGTGCACAGTGCGCGCACAACAGTGAAAGTATAGGAGGGCACAACATGTGCCCCTGGCCACTACCCACATTGGGCAGAATTGGGGCCCCTTACCTTCCTTTCCACCAACCTTTTTATTGCGGGGTGCTCACCATGAAAAGGTTGTTGGAAAGGAAGGTTGTGATCGGTACGGTGGTGCCAGCTTCGGCACCCCCACCACAGATCGCACCTTTCCCTACTGCTGCAACCGCTGGATCCTAGATCCTGGCGGTGGTGGCAGTCTTGTTGCTGTTCGACTGTCATGGTGCTAATCAGGCAGCCAGACCACCAAGGATGCAGCTGTTTGACAGCCACCGCGAGTACAGCGGTCTTAGGGCTGCCGTACTGGTATCAGGCCCTAAGTCTTTTCTTGAAGCTTTTCTATTGATGACGATTATTCTGGTTCCTCGGATCAGGAGTTTTATTCAGCAATGGCAGCCTGCTGCCGCACTATGCCTCGATGAGCCTCTAGAAGTCTTTGCCCTCGATCCTGATGGCGAGGAGCTCTACAGCTTTCAATGGGACAAACCAGCATGGTCAGGCTGATCCGAGAGTCAGCAGCGGCAGCTTGACTTTCAACGTAGAGCAAGTCTCCTCCTGGATCTTTTCTACAACATTTTGAAGAAAGTTTCCAAACTTTGAGATCATGTTAGTTCTGAGTTCCTTTGGGGAAAATAAGGTTCCAGCAGCACCAGCCAAGGGTTCAGACACTCTTGATTGCCTCTTGGGGGCTAGGACTCAATTTCCCACAATGCACCTGCACAGTCCAGGAAAAATCCAAGTGCAACTGGTTAGCTGGGGTGATCCTCTCTTTGGTTTGGCAGGTGACTTCTTCCAGCTCTATTGTACCTGTTGGTGATCAATGAGTCCACTACTTTTCCTCTGAGTCACAGTGCTTTCTTTATGGAACCTTGTGTGTGCAGCAGGTGCAGTCCAAGGGTCTAGCAGGGCAGTCCTTCTTCTTCTGATAATAAAGGCAGTGATCTGAGGAGCTCCTGCAGCTCTCCCATATTTATCCTCCATTCAGGGCTGGCAGGAGGGGGGTAGACACCCCAACCAATAAGGGTAAATCTACCTCCCTCTGCTAGGAACACTTCCTGCAAAGTATTTTTGACCCACATTGCATTTCCCCAAAAATCAAAATGGAGTAATCCTCTCCTTGCTGTATGTATATGTTTAGCCTAACCCAGAGATGTGGATAATGTCTGACTACCCTCCCCTTCCAGCCCCTCTTCTATTTTAATTAGGGGTCTCCCATCTGGCTGGAGATCAACGAAGTGGGGGCTGGCCTGGGTCCTATGACTTTTGATCTCTTGTCTTTGAAGTCCAGCTTAGGTTTTGCCCCCCTTCCTCTCCCTGACTTCTCCAGTAAGCAAGTCTCCCCCCATCAAATGGCTGTATTGTTTCAGCCCCATGCCTCTTCACACCTACTCAGGGAGCAGCTTGGCTCAGGCTGTAAAAGGCTTAACAATCAGAAGAGGCTGCTTCAGGGATGTGTTAGGTAACTTCAGGATAGTAAGTTCTAAAACGTCTTTCCTCTAACAGTTATAAACAATCCGACCTTGCAAAGTTGTTGGATTTCTTGTAACCATTATTTTGATACTTTGAATGATATGTCTATCTAGCTCCAATCAACATCAGGCTTTTTTAAGTTTAATAAAGCATTTCCATGCTAGCCTGTGGGGCTAGCAGCACTACAATAGGGAAACACACCTTTATACATATTTTATTTTGTTCCTACTTTTTATAACAATGCACCCTATCTTTGTGGCACCTAGGGAAGACCTTAGGCGTGACATAAATGTAATAAAAAAGGTAGATTTGAACTTTGGAAGTGCTTTTAATTACAAAGCCAAATTTGGACATAGTTCTATTTCAAAATCAGCCTGCAAGGCAGGCCTGCCTTTAAAATGACACCAGACACCACAACAGTTTAATGCACACTTAAGTGCATTAAGTCCACTGGGGTCCCTATATCTACATGCCCTATCATACACTAGGGATTTACAGGTAGGTTGTCTTTACCAATTAGAATTATGTCAATTACCATACACCTTTGGCCTGGTTAGCAGAGCCCTGGGTACTTTCAGCGCCAGTAACCACCAGCATCAGTCAAACAATGGGGTTAATCATGGCAAAAAGATAGACTTTCCTACACCAGGCATAAACCTTCCTTTTTAGTACATATGTCACCCCTACGGTAGGCCCTAAGCAGCCGAAAGGGAAGGGTGCAGTGTATTTAAAAAGTTAAACATGTGCTTCTAAGTTTTGTAGTGAAAAACTCCTACATTCCTTTTTCACTACTGCAAGGCCTACCTCTCCCACAGGATAGCATTGGGTTTCCTCATTATATTTCATACGGGATAACTTTCAATTGGGAGCAGTTAGACAGGTCAAGTTTGGTTTCTAAAGAACTATGGGGCATATTAGCAAGACCCACGTTAAAATTATCGCCGTTTTAGCGGCAGGAAACTGCCGCTAAAGCGGCGATAATGGGCTTGCTAATATGCGTTATAGAATTCAATAGAAGCCCAGGTTAGATGTCCTGCACATCTAACATGGGCTTCTATTGGAATTCCATAACGCATATTAGCAAGCCCATTATCGCCGTTTTAGCGGCAGTTTCCTGCCGCTAAAACGGCGATAATTTTATCGCCGGTCTTGCTAATATGCCCCCATATTTAAAAGCCATCTTTAATGGCAAAGTCAGATTTTTTGTTACTATCCTGAAAATGCCACTTTTAGAAATTTGGTATTTTTTGTCTTAGGGCCTTATGACAACTACGGCAGTCCATGGGGTATTAATTGTAATACTTTAGAGGGGAGCCCTCTCTGCCTGCACCATCAGCCTGCTACTGGTCCCAGGGGATTTCAGCCGCCAGAAACCAACGCACCAGGAGGCGCCGACAAGGTTTTCCCGCGCCCGGAGGCACATAAAGAACTGCGGGGCTCGCGCTGCGTGGGAACCCTCTATGCCTGCACCGTCAGCCTGCCACTGGTCCTGGGGGACGTCAGCCCCCAGAAACCAACGCGTCAGGAGGCGCCAACAAGCTTTTCCCACGCCCGAAGGCGCATAAAGTACTGCGGGGCTCCCGCGCATGCCTGCACCATTATCCTGCCATTGATCCCGGGGGACTTCAGCCCTCAGAAACCAACGCGCCAGGAGGCGGCGACAAGCTTTTCCCATGCTCGGAGGTGCATAAAGTACTGTGGGGCTCCAGCTGCGCGGGAGCACTCTCTGCCTGCACCGTCAGCCTGCCACTGGTCCCGGGGGACTTTAGCCCACAGAAACCAACACACCAGGAGGCGCCGACAAGCTTTTCCCGCCACCCGGAGGCACATAAAGGACTGCAGGGCTCCCACTGTGTGCCAGAAAGAGGCGGGGCTGGGCCATCTCCCTTGGTTGTTCTAGCCGTTGCTGCTAATCTTGTACGTATTCAACACAAGCTCCCTTTGGCCTGGATTGACTTGGCTATAAGGTACGGAATGCGACCTAATCCCATACCTTGACATTTTATAGACTGTAACTGTGGCTATGTGTTTTTAAATCCCCCTTTGATATTATAATTGACATTGGTACTCAATAGCTCCTCTCTCTGGAGTTTAGCGGGCGGAAGGGTACTATTTTGAATCGGCCTCCTTGGTGTCCCCTGGTTAGACTAGAAATTATTAAGGTTACCTTCAGAGATGATATTGAACAATGGGGTAACCCAGTTACGTGCAGAACCTGGGGATCAGTACGTTAAACGAGCAATGGTTCTGCCACAAAATTAAATAAACTAAAATAAACTATGTTTCTGTCCCCCTAGAAGGTGGGATTTCAATAAATGATAAACATAAAGATCTGTCTAAACATACTTTTTAGAAAAACAAACCAATTGCACTATTTGAAATGTGTTTAAAGCTTGTATGAAAAAAATCATATTTGTATAAGGAACAGGACATATACACACAAAGATATGAATCATGAAATTTTACTTCTTGCATGAGTGAAACACAAGGAAAGTGAAACAAAGGTGTTTTACATCTACATCACAACACAATCAAACATAACCAATAATACATATAACACAATAATACATTTAGGCACAGCGTGAAGTACATAGAGAATACGTTTTTTAACAAGACCAAGAATTTATCCTTTTAATGTGTGACGGTCAAGTTGGGCTGTAACGCTTGTAGATATACGTCGACGTTTCGACCCCTTTGGGATTTAGTGTAAAGACCCCTGACCTTGACTGGTAGGTCGCTCCCCCACCACACAGCTCCGTCTGTGTGCCCTGCTGCTGCCCCTGATTGTGCTCGTTTTTCCTTTCTGTGCCCCCCTTGCTGCCCCTGATTGTGCTCGTTTTTTCCTTTCTGTGCCCTCCTTGCTGCCCCTGATTGTGCTCGTTTTTCCTTTCTGTGCCCCCTTGCTGCCCCTGATTGTGCTCGTTTTTTCCTTTCTGTGCCCCCTTGCTGCCCCTGATTGTGCCTCGTTTTTCCTTTCTGTGCCCCCTTGCTGCCCCTCATTGTGCTAGTTTTTTCCTTTCTGTGCCCCCTTGCTGCCCCTGATTGTGCTCGTTTTTTTCCTTTCTGTGCCCCCTTGCTGCCCCTGATTGTGCTCGTTTTTTCCTTTCTGTGCCCCCTTGCTGCCCCTGATTGTGCTCGTTTTTCCTTTCTGTGCCCCCTTGCTGCCCCTGATTGTGCTCGCTTTTTCCTTTCTGTGCCCCCTTGCTGCCCCTGATTGTGCTCGTTTTTCCTTTCTGTGCCCCCTTGCTGCCCCTCATTGTGCTAGTTTTTCCTTTCTGTGCCCCCTTGCAGCCCCTCATTGTGCTCGTTTTTTTTCCTTTCTGTGCCCCCTTGATGCCCTGATTGTGCTCGTTTTCCCTTCTGTGCCTGTTTCCCGCCGCTGCGCCCCTGCGGCCCCGCCCCCTCACTGCCCATTCGCCGCCCCATTCCCTGCTCCTCCCTCCCACCTCCCCATTTATGGCGGCCGCTGTGCGGCCGCGCAGCGGACGTGCGCAGCGGGCGCGCCGAAGGCGCGCCTAAGGCAAGCCCGTCTGCGCCCGTCCGCGCCGTGACCGCGCCCAGCGCCAGACCCCCTGGTCCGGGCATCCCCCGCGCCCGCCACATCAACAGACGCCGATACGACGCCAGCACCCTCCACGAACTCAACCCCGGAAAAGATCACGCCTGCTACCAGGCCACCCCGAAGCGCACCCAAGGGCCCTTCACCTGCCGGAACTGCAGCTTCGCCAGCACCCGCCCCGCCAAACCACCGCCCAGGAAAGAACCCAACTACCTCAGATGCATCCTCCTCAACACCCGCTCCGCCCGCAAACACGCCATCGAACTCTGGGACCTTCTCGACTCAACCTCCCCAGACGTCGCATTCCTGACGGAGACCTGGCTGAATCCCGCTTCAGCCCCCGACATCGCCATTGCCATCCTGGACGGATACAAGATCACCCGCAGGGACCGCACCAACGGAGTCGGAGGAGGCATCGCCATCGTCCACCCTCAGAGTCTCAACCAACACCGACGACACCCTCAGCACCGCCGAACACATGCACTTCCAGATCCACACCGATCCCAACACCACCCTCAGAGGAACCCTCATCTACAGACCCCCCGGACCCTGACCACAGTTCAGCGATTCCATCGCTGACTTCGTCAGCACACACGCCATCGCCTCCACGGACTACATCCTCCTCGGGGACCTGAACTTCCACCTCGAGAACAACAAGGACACCAACTCCACCACCCTGATCGACAACCTCGCCACCCTCGGACTCAGACAGCTCGTGACTACACCCACCCACGCCGCCGGCCACACGCTCGACTACATCTTTTCCGCAAGCCCACACGTCTCCTTCAACCACACCTCTGAACCCCACTGGACTGACCACCACTGCACCCACTTCACCTACAGGAAGCCCACCACGCACCACCGCACCGAACAAATGCCTCGCCGCTGCTGGAGCAGAGTCACGGAAGACCAGCTAACCACAACCCTCGCCCTGAGCCCACCCGCCGAACCCTCCGACCCCGACACCGCCGCCCGCAACCTCAGACAGTGGATCGACGACTGCGCCAACACCCTCGCCCCGCTCAAGAATCCGCCCAACAGCCACACCAGCAAGAAAGCCACCTGGTTCACCGAAGACCTCCAGGCCTCCAAACGAACATGCCGAAAACTGGAGAAGATCTGGCTCCACGAACGGACAGCGGACAGCTACGCCGCCCACAAGAGCGCCACCCGCAGTCACCATCACCTCATCAGATCCGCCAAAAGGGCCTCACTCAAAGACCGCCTAGACAACAACGCACACAACAGCAAAGAGCTCTTCAACATCGTGAAGGAACTCTCCAACCCCAGCTCCAACACCAACGACATCCAGCCGTCGCGAGACCTGTGCGACTCACTGGCCACCTTCTTCCACCGCAAAATCGCCGACATCCACGACAGCTTCAACACCACGACCGCCCCGGCAACCACCGAGACCACTGCCCCCACAACCACCAACCGCCTGCTCTCCTGGACCAACATCAACGACGAGGACACCAGCGAGATCATGAACACCATCCACTCCGGTTCACCGCTAGACCCGTGCCCTCACCACATCTTCAACAAAGCCAGTACAGCCATCGCGCCCCATCTCCGGAAAATAATCAACATCTCCTTCGAGACAGCAACCTTCCCGGAAAGCTGGAAGCACGCCAAGATCACCGCCTTACTCAAGAAACCCAAGGCAGACCCCAAGGACCTCAAGAACTTCCGACCCATCTCTCTTCTCCCGTTCCCCGCGAAGGTCACCGAGAAAATCGTCAACAAACAACTGACCCGCTACCTCGAGGAGAACAACATCCTGGACCCTTCCCAGTCCGGCTTCCGCAGCAACCACAGCACCGAAACCGCCCTCATCGCCGCCACCGATGACATCAGGACCCTGCTAGACAACGGAGAAACAGCAGCCCTCATCCTCCTGGACCTATCAGCCGCCTTCGACACGGTCTGCCACCACACACTACGAACACGCCTTCACGACGCCGGGATCCAAGAGAAGGCCCTGGACTGGACCACATCCTTCCTTTCCGGCAGAACACAAAGCGTCCGCCTCGCCCCTTCCGATCCAAGGCCACCAAGATCATCTGCGGCGTACCCCAAGGCTCCTCCCTCAGCCCAACGCTGTTCAACATCTACATGGCACCCCTCGCCCACGTCGCCCGACAGCACAACCTCAACATCATCTCCTACGCCGACGACACCCATCTGATTCTCTCCCTCACCAAAGACCCTCACACCGCCAAAGCCCACCTCCACGAAGGAATGAAGGCCGTCGCCGAATGGATGAGGACCAGCCGCCTGAAGCTGAACTCGGACAAGACGGAGGTCCTCATCCTTGGTTCCAACCCTTCAGCCTGGGACGACTCCTGGTGGCCAACATCACTGGGAACAGCCCCGCCACCCACCGACCACGTACGCAGCCTAGGGGTCATCCTCGACCCCACCCTCTCCATGACTAAGCAGGTCAACGCCGTTTCCTCATCCTGCTTCAACATCCTCTGAATGCTCCGCAGGATCTTCAAGTGGATCCCCACTGAAACAAGAAAAACAGTCACCCAGGCCCTCGTCACCAGCAGGCTGGACTACGGAAACGCCCTCTACGCAGGAACGACGGCTAAGCTCCTGAGACGGCTGCAACGCATCCAGAACGCCTCTGCACGTCTTATCCTCGACATCCCCTGATGCAGCCACATCACACCCCACCTGAGAGACCTGCACTGGCTCCCTGTCAACAAGAGGATAACCTTCAAGCTCCTCACCCACGCACACAAAGCACTCCACAACTCCGGACCAGCCTACCTCAACAGACGACTCAGCTTCTACACCCCCACCCGCCAGCTCCGCTCGACCAGCCTCGCCCTCGCCAGTCCCCCGCATCCGGAAAACGACCGCCGGCGGCAGATCCTTCTCCCACCTTGCCGCCAAGACCTGGAACACCCTCCCCACCAACCTCCGACAGACCCAAGACCTACTGGCCTTCAGAAGACTCCTCAAGACCTGGCTCTTCGATCAGTAGCAGCACCACCCCCCTCCTCCCCCAGCGCCTTGAGACCCTCGCGGGTATGTAGTGCGCTTTATAAGTGACATGATTGATTGATTGATTGATCATGGAGTCTTCCTCAGGACTACAAACAATGTCTGTGTGTTGCCTTCTGAATTGGTTCCAACTGGATACCAAAGGAGTAAATTAGGGGTGGGCACAGGATTGTAGATAGAGGGGAGGTTGCATTGGATGAAGGTAACACCCCCAAGCTAGACCATGGGAGGGCAACAGAAAAGGGGACTGTAAGGGATGGTGTTTATATGAGACCTAAGAAACGGAGCAACCGAGCGGTGATCTGCCTCACAGAGGTCCCCAAACTTTCTTTGGTGAGATTTGAAGACCAGGGCTCGCTCAAGAATAAGGTCATCTACTGGTTTAGGTCCACTCGACACTGCTATTCAATCATTAGAGATGACATACAATCGATAAAAAGAATCCCTATGTTGGGGTCGTCTTGGGACACAATTGAGGTCAGCTTTTTTGATGAAGGTATGATTACTGGATCACTGTCAATCGATTCAGGCACAATCCCCCCAGCAAACCCCCTCATTTCTATCAGATACAGACCCCCTGCTGGACCCGACCCCCAGGGCACTGCTGACATCTTACGGACCTGCCCCATTAGGATTGCCCATACTTAATATGGTTAAATGGAGAGGGCAAAGCTGACTCCCATATGAGGAGCAGATGAAATCAGCTAATAACAGAGGTCCTTTAGGCTCCCCTGCGTCATTATCTTCAAGCATTCCCCTATTAAAAACCCCTACACCACTGGACCTGGTCATTGATTTTGAGGCTAATCGCGAGTCTACTACTATTGTGGATGAAAGCAGGGTTGTGATTGCCCCATTTCTCTCTAAGGTTTCTTGTATGGAATGTGGCAGGGACCTCTAAGCTATTGGTTGATCTGGCATGGTGTTCCTTTGTAGACTCCTTTGATGTAATTTTATTCCAGGAAACTTGGAGTCTGCATAGGCCGCATAGAAGTGGCTTCTCTGCTTATGCAATTAATACCACGAGAAAGGAGCAGGGCAGGCCCTCGGGAGGGCTAGCAGTATGGGTAAAAATTGAACTAGGGATTAAAGTTAAACTCCTCAATGTTCACTCCCTAGATATATTAGCATGGAGCTTACCTTTTATAGTGGACAGAAAATTAGGATTTTTAACGTATATAATAGAGTGGTGCGGGCCTTGGAGGAAACCAACACAATCTGTACTCTAGACTTAGCCCTGTCCCATTATACATCTAACATCCCTGCATTAGTGGTGGGGGATTTTAATTGTACATTCAAACCCCTCGCCCGATCCTGCCAGATCTGACTGATGAGTGGCAAATCCCACAGCTAAACCTCCCCACAGTTAGGTGGACTAAGAGAGGAGCCAAGGTGTTGGCTCTCACCATGCAGCAACATCTGAGAGCCACAAACGGGAGGACAAATTCTGACCCAAATGGGGACTTTACCTTTAATAGACCAGGCCACGAAAGCAGAATAGACTACTGCCTGGTATTTCTTAAACCTTGGCACTAAGTCATGGATATGGCAGTGGTCAAAAGAGCCGATAGTGACCATAACGCTCTAGCCCTTTCTCTCACTAAACAGGGCACTTCCGAGCCTGATATAAGGGGCAGTCCAGACCGGTGCACAGTCAAAATATCAATTTTTAAATATCGACCTACCTTAATATCGAGTTTTTAATATCGTAGGGAAAGAATATCGAAGTCAAGAATATCGTTGACCAGAATATCGACCCCAAGGTAAGTAATATCGTTTTTTTTAATATCGAAGTAAGTAATATCCAAGTAAGTAATATCGTTAGCAAAAATATCGTTGTCAATAATATCTAAAAAAAATTTAGTGTTATGTATTTTAGTATGTATTTTATATGTATGTTCAACATTTTTTTTAATGTATTTTCATAAATTTTTAAATAAATGTTTAGAAATTAGTAATTTTGCGTTTTAGTATCAGAGTGGGTTGTGGGTTTATAGGGGAATAGGGTGGGAAGTAATTTAATTAAAATAATTAATTAATATGTTTTTATGTATTGTTATTGATTATTAATTAATTGTTAATTCATTATTAATTGGTAATTAATTTGTATTAATTGGTTAATTTATAATTATATTAATTTGTATTAATTTATTATTACTTTTTATGTATTGTTATTGTTAATTAATTTATTGTTAATTAACTATTAATTGGTAATTAATTTTTATTAAGTGATTAATTGACCATTAAATTAATTATGTGATTTTTTATGTGTAGTGGGTTGTGGGTTTATAGGGGATTATGGTGGGAAGTAATTAAATTAATTAATGAATATGTTTTTATTTATTGTTATTAATTATTAATGTATTGTTAATTAATTATTAATTGGTAATTAATTTGTATTAATAGTTATTAATTGATAATTAAATTAGTTGTGTTTTTTATGTGGAGTGTGTTAAAGGGGGAATAGTGTGGGAAGTAATTTAATGTTATTTAAGTAAATATTAATTTAACTTTATTGGTATTTATTAATTTTTTTTTGTTAATTAATTGTTATATATTTTTAAAAAATTATTTAATTGATAAGTATGTTAATTTAACCCCTACACTATCCTACATTTTCCACACTGTTACACGCACTGGAGTTGGAATAGTAATTTTAACCCCTACGCTACCCAACACTTTCCCTACTGTTGCACTCACTGGAGTGGGAATAGTAATTTTTACCCCCACACTATCCAACGCTTTCCCTACTGTTGCACTCACTGGAGTGGGAATAGTAATTTTTATCCCTACGCTATCCACCGCTTTCCCTATTGTTGCACTCACTGGAGTGGGAATAGTAATTTTTACCCCTACGCTATCCAACGCTTTCCCTACTGTTGCACTCACTGGAGTGGGAATAGTAATTTTTACCCTGACGCTATCCTGCGCTTTCCCTACTGTTGCACTCTCTGGAGCGGGAATAGTAATTTTTACCCCTACGCTATCCAGCGCTTTTCCTACTGTTGCACTCACTGGAGTGGGAATAGTAATTTTTACCCCTACGCTATCCAACGCTTTCCCTACTGTTGCACTCACTGGAGTGGGAATAGTAATTTTTACCCCTACGCTATCCAACGCTTTCCCTACTGTTGCACTCTCTGGAGTGGGAATAGTAATTTTTACCCTGACGCTATCCAACGCTTTCCCTAATGTTGTAATATGTGGAGTAAGTATATATATTAATTTATATGTATATGTTTAAATAATTTTAACAATATGTATTAGTTATTATTTTTAAATATGTTTTAATATTTTTAAATATATTTATTTTAATTATATGTATTATTTACTTAATTTTACATTATTATTAAAACATTTTAAAAAACGATATTTTTAACATCGATATTTTTTACAACAATATTTTTTTTCTCGATATTTTTGTACTTACCTTTATGTAGATAGGACTTTGATATTTTTGACTTCGATATTTCTGTGTCGATATTTTTGTAGGTCGATTTTCTGTCCGTCGATATTTTGTCAGACATTCGTCCAGACCTGGGTGTTCTCTCAATCACAAACAATCAGAGGGCAATTAGATGGAATTGGGTGGAGGAACATCGGGGGGCCCTAGATGCAGCCAAGGGTAAAGTTCGCTTGCTACTAGAGGAGCTAGCAAAACTCCCTGCTAATAATGTTGTGGAGAATTTGGGACCCAGCCACGAGATACTATATACTGAGATAAGGGAAATGTTAAGCCAACCGCGTAAATCCCAGAAAAAGGAAGGTAGTTGTATACACCAGACGTCATTTTCTCAGGGCGCTTGGTACAATAAAGACTGTAGGATTACAAAGGAGGCGCTTGTATGGGCAGTCAAGCAGAAATTATGCTCTGAGGTCGTGGTATGTAGAGCTAAGTACAGGCAGGCAATTGAGACAGCAAAGAAGGAGTGGGAGGGCTCTCTGTGGTCCTCCCTACGGAATGCACTGTTAGCTAAAGACTCTAAGAGTTTCTGGAGTAAATCTGCATACTGGCTTAAGGGGAATAGGAGAGCCCTGGAATTTACAGTCCAGCCTGAGGAGTGGGTAGCCCACTTTGGTTCCCTTTATGAGTCCAACAACACATTAGCTGAGGAAGTCTTTAAGGGATGCGGGGAGGTGTCTGGTGATGAGGGTGGAGCTCTATATTTCTCTTTAGAAGAAACGCAAGCAGCTATTTGCTCTTACATCCCAGCCCGCGTCCGGGCCCCGATAGAATCCCCAATGACTTATATAAAGAGGATATAATGCTTTGGGGCTCTTACAAAAATCTTCTCACCAATTCAATTCTTCCAGGCACTCCCATTCCCCTTTCCTGGAAAGTTGCTGAGGTCGTCTCCATTTATAAAAAGCGGGACAGAGCAAAGCCAGCTAGTTATAGGCCTATAAGCCTTATCGACTCTCTCCAGAAAATGTTCTGTAAGCAAATCCTAGGACGGATACAGGACTGGATCCTTGAGTCTCGAATTTTGAGTGACTTTCAAGCTGGCTTTCGAGCAAAAATAAGTACTCTGGACCAAGCTTTACGCCTTCTTTGTATCTATTGGAAGGAAGTGGCAGTCAAAGGAGGAAAGCTTTGCGTGGCCTTTGTTGACCTACGGTCTGCATTTGACCTAGTCCCGCGAGCTAGTCTATGGAGAGTTTTAAAGGAACAGGGCATACAGAGAAACCTTCTAGATGTTTTAATCAGATTACATTCATCCAACACAGCACAGGTGAGGTGGGGGGAGAACAATAAGGTTACAGAACCCTTCCCAGTTCAGCGTGGAGTAAGGCAGCAATGTGTTCTAGCCCCCACACCTTTTACTCTTTTTATTAATGGTGTAGTTGATTTTTTAGAGAGAGATGGGTGTGATGCTCCAAAAATCAGCGCAAAAAGAGTTCCTGCCCTCCTTTTTGCCGACGACACGCTCTTAATGTCAAAAATCACTGCAGGGATTACAACAGCTTTTGAACGATTTTATCAAGTTTTGCGATGAGCGGGGGTTGGTGCTAAACGAGGCCAAAACTAAATATATGATTCTTTTTTTTTTTTAAAAGGAACGGCCAATCCCACCAAAAGACCTATGTTAGCTGGCAGTAGTAAATTGGAGAGAGTTGACGCTCTTGATTATTTAGGTATTCGCCTCACTCTGACAAGTCACTGGGCTGCCCACATTGAGAAAACCAAATTACAACTAATACATCAGACAGCTAATATCACTAAAATACACAGGAAAACACTGTCTAGGCAGCTTGCACCAGCTTTGGAAATTTATAGTACCAAGGTCTTATGGGGGCCCTCTATGGAGCAGAACTCTAGGGCACAGGTAACACCAACTGTTTGTGTACAATTAAGAATCGTTTTCTTAGATCCTTGGTAGACCTACCTGCTAGTACCCCTTTGGTGCCCCTATACTTGGACCTTGCCCATAGACAGCTAGCACATAAACTGAATTATAAACTTCTCATGTTCTGGCACAGGTTGTGGTCTGTGGACGAGCTTGTGTCCTATCGTGAGCCACTAATCGGCCTCTTTAAGTCACCACTGGTAACCTCGATCCCCTGGTTTAGATCCTTAAGGGAGCTACTGGGGAGGCTTGGGATGGGGGGTTTCTGGTCAAACCCGGAAAGTCTGGCCATCATACCAAGAGTGAGGCTGAAAGAAAAGTTTTGGGAAGTTATATCAAAACAAGCCCTGGCAAAAATTGAGGAACGCTTAACTTCTGAATTTTTAAACTTTGAATCTGTTTCCCATTTTGAGGACACTATAGATGAAATTGTCCCCCCTCTGGCACGTAAACTATTCTTTCAGGTCCGCTATAAGACCCTACCTACAAAACTGTTTTGTATAAAGTGGTGTAATGATGTTTTTAATAATGATCTCTGTCCTGCGTGCAATGCTAGGTCAGAATCCATTGTGCATTTGCTATTCTTCTGTCCATCTTACAAATCTTCGAGGAAAAAATGAATAATCCCATTATGTAAACTGGTCTGCCCGGGCCACTACCTAGAGGTGCTGAGAATTTTGATGAACGACACACGCAGAGTAGTGGTCTTCGACTTTTCAAGATACTGGCATGCACTGTGGATTAAGCGTACTAAATGTATTTTATGACGCATTTCATTTTTTATCTGTTTTAAACCTTTTTGATCTTAAACTATTTTTATGGTATTTATGTTATGTAAGATCACCTAGTTATATTTTTGTATTTTACCAACAATGTACTGTGTACTTTTTGATCTTTGTGATCGAAATAATGTTGTTGATGATGATAATGATGAATACTTTAGCACTAATATATAATATTTGTAATTTTGGAAAATTAATAATGCTACTAAAATTATCAATGTTTACAAAACATGTAAAATTAGCATTTAGGGGTGGGATGTAAGAGATACAGGGGTATTTTTGAGGCAAGTGTTTGAATACTCAGGTATTAATTGTAGTAGCTGAATATTAATAATTAAAGGAAAGAAGCTATTGAAGAGCTTGTGGAATTGGGAACTTTCCAAACTCACTGCACACGCCTCGCCCGCCCTTCTCTGCTCAGAAGCTGCACGAAAATGAGGTGGGTTTCTGTATCTGCACGGCATTCGTGACAAATGCCGTACTTCTTCCTTTTTCGTGCAATTGACCAGGAAGATTTTATCAATACACAGATTCAATCATGATTAGGCATTCCTCATGGAGTGGTCATAAGGGTCATATAACAGCCTATTTCATCGTCCTGAAGATGGTCTAACGGATGAATACACCAAGAAGACCGAAACGTCGACAACCTCATCTATTTCCTTATTGTTTAATTGTTCTTTAGAAAGTGTTCTTTGTTTGTTCAGATTCACTGTTCTGTTGATGCACTTTTGTTTGGAATAGATGTTTGCAACAATGACTCTGAGGTATCAATAGCACAGAATTTCTTTGTAAACCTCGGTCATTTTTGTGTTGCTTTAATCTATTTGTACCCTTTATATTCATATTAAATAAATTTGATTTATGAAGAATTCACACCTGTTTCATCAGTATCTTTTGTAGATCTTCTGGGAACTAATTGAAAACTAAATGAAAAATTGTTTAACTACAGGTTACCGGCTGGAACCTTGATATAGCATTGCATGAACTGTTTGACTAAGTGACCTAAGTGAATCCCTTTAGGCACTTTTACCTATTAATAAGCCTTGTAAATAAGGCAACCTTTTACGCTGTACTCAGCGTGAAAGGGAGGACAATGGGTGTTGCGGTGGGCGTTCCACCGCAACACCCATTGATTTTGACGCTGACCCCTATTTACAAGGGTGGCGTACATAGGAGGCAGCGCCAATATTTAGACCAGGGAAAACCTGGTCTTACCCATGCTTTATTTCTCCTCTTTTTGCTGTTTCCATGTGTGCAAGTCAGCACACATAGAAATAGCAAATTGCCATTGATTGTGTATGTGCAGGAAGGTGACCCTTCCTGCACATAAACAATCCCAAAGAAATGGTGTTTTGCAACCTCTATGTGTGCTGCATTAAGCAGCACACATAAAAGTTTCAAAATGCTATGAATGATTATTTATGTGCAGGAAGGGAGACCTTCCTGCACATAAACAATCATTTCCCCCAATGCAGACACCCTTGCACTATGGTGCAAAGGTGCCTGCGTTGGTGCTAGGCAGCTGAACTCTGCGCCAGCGCTAGAGAAAACACAAGGGTGCGCCGCATTCTTGTGAATACGGCACATCTCTGCGTTTTCAGAATGGAGAAGCATGGCGTTAGCAATGTTAACTTAACACCACGGTTCTCCATCCTGTTGTAAATATGCCCCTATGTATTTTATGAACTTGAGCATCTTGTATTAGTTAAATATTTGGTGCTTTTAAACTGCTAAATTTGTACTTTTGTCAATTTCCAGCACCAGTCCTGAGGTAAGTTCTTGATGGAGTTTGAATAGTAATTTTGCCCCCCTATTCACTGTCCACCACCTACCCTGAGTTGAGTACCTGGTGGAGTCAGAATAGTAATTTTGTCCCTTAGTCACTGTCCAGCACCTGCCCTGAGGTAAGTACCTGGTGGAGTTACAATAGTAATTTTGCCCCTTTGTCACTGTCCAGCACTTTCCCTGAGGTAAGTACCTGGTGGAGTTACAATAGTAATTTTGCCCCTTTGTCACTGTCCAGCACCTGCCCTGAAGTAAGTACCCGTGGCGTTAGAATAGTAATTTTGCCCCTTAGTCACTGTCAAGCACCTGCCCTGAGGTAAGTACTTGCTGGAGGTAGAATAGTAAGTTTGCTCCTTAGGCACTGTCCAGCACCTTCCCTGAGGTAAGTACCTGGTGGAGTTATAATAGTAATTTTGCCACCCAGTCACTGTCCAGCACCTGCCCTGAAGTAAATTCCTGGTGGAGTTAAAATAGTAATTTTGCCATTTAGTCACTATCCAGCACCTGCCTTGAGGTGAGTTCCAGGTGGAGTTAAAATAGTAATTTTGCCATTTAGTCACTGTCCAGCACCTGCCCCGAGGTGAATTCCAGGTGAAGTTAGAATAATAATTTTTTCCCCTAGTCACTATCCAGCACCGGCCCTAAGGTAAGGTCCTGATGGCGTTGGAATAGTAATTTTGCCTCTTAGTTACTGTGCAGCAACTGCCCTGAGGTAAGCATTCAGTGTAGTTAGAATAGTTAGTTTGACCGTAGTCACTGTCAAACACCTGGTCTAAGGAAAGTTTGTAGTAGGAGTTAGAATAGTTTTTTTGAATACTAGTTTCTGTCCAATACCTGCTCTTAGGTAAGTATGTGGTGGAGCTAAAGTAGTAATGTTTCCCCTTAGTCACAATCTAGCACCTGCTTTGCGGTAAGTTGGTGGTGGAATTAGAATAGTAAATTTGTGGTATAGTGACTGTTTAGTATGTAGTACAAGAGATGTATCTGGAGGTGTTAGAATAGTAGGTTTTTAGGCCAGTTATTGTCCACCACTTTTTCTGAGTGAAGGAGATGGTGGATTTAAAATAGAATTTTTTTGTTATATTAATTTATTGGTATTTGTTTTCAATGTGTACACTTAGTTATTTTTTTAATAGTTATTTAAGTTAACGTTTAGAAATTGTTTTGTGGGAAAAAATATATTGCAACATTTTGTTACTTTATTTGTTTTCTTTAGTTACATAAAATATATAATATGTTAGAAAAATAATATTTTATAAAACTGCAATATTGTTCTATAAGAAATAATTTCAAATATCTGAACCCATTATGTGTTTGTTGGGCCAACTATTGTAAAAATTGTGGGCAAAATCTGTAAGCTTAAAAAAATATAAATTTATCAATATGTCATATAGTAAGGTAGTACAAATACAAGCATTTTCGTGTGAAAGTTCCACTTACTTGGACGGGTAGATGGTATAGTTTGTGGTAGTAAAATATTGCTTCAGTTAGAATGTCTGTGTGGTCACGAACGCAATCAGTGTAGTAGTGAATGTAAAATGGTGGGCGGCCCTTTTTATACGTGTTTGGTGCGGTAGATGAAAGTTTAAATAAAGATAAGTTGTCAGAATGTACGTTTTCCAGTGAGTTTTATTGTGGATGTTTAGTTTATTATTTTGTTCATTAAAAAAAAAACATTCATTTCACTTCCTGTTGTACAATAAGAGCCATTTTTATTTAGGAAAGGTGAAAATAAGGGGTTAGAATAAAGGTAGGACTATGTTGCAAATGTATTTGGGAACGCATTTTTTCAATAATACGCGTATTGTGTCATGTTTCATTTATGATGTTTATTTGTAGAATGTGTTTTGGAAAATATTAGTGTGTAAATGTGTTGTTGTTATTTTTAGAATTTGTTTTAATTTTTTAACATTTTGTGACTAAACGTACTTTTCTGCTTTGGTTATAACGACGCATTGTAATGGTATACATGCTGATGTGATACGTGGTAATGGTATGCATGGTAATGAATCATTTAATGATATTGTATGTATCAATCAATCAAGGCGTATTTCTAAAGTGCTACTTGTCACCCAGGAGGGTATCCAGGTGCTAGCTGCTGGTCTTAGTTGAAAAGCCAGGTCTTGAGTCCCTTCTTCAATATGGTCAGCGATGGTGCAGTGCGGGGGTCGAGGGGTAGGGTTTTCCAGGCTTTGACAGTAAGGTGGGAGAAGTAGTGTCCTCTGGTGCGGCTACGGCATGAGCGTGGTACCTCTGCAAGGGAAAGGTGTGCTGAGCAGAGGTTCCTGTGTGGTTGATGGAAGTGTAGGTGGCAGTTCATGTAGGCGCATCCTTGGTCATGGAGGGCATTGTAGGTGTGGGTCAGGAGCTTGAAGTGGCATATCTTCTGAACTGGAAGCCAGTGAAGGTCTTTCAGGTGTTGGGTGATGTGGTTTCTCTTCAGTAGGTTGAGGATCAGTCTAGTTGCTTCATTCTGGATAAACTGTTGTCTTTGCATGAGTTTGGGGGTGGTGCATTGCCATATTCCAATCGGCTGGTGATGAGGGCCTGCATTACCGTTTTCCTGGAATTGATTGGGAGCCATTTGAACATCTTCCGGAGCATGTAGAAGCTGGCTGAAGAGATGACATTGATTTGATGTTTCATGGATAATTCGGTGTCAAGAATGTTGCTGAGGTCCGAGTTCCAATGGCCACCAGGAGTCACTCCATAAGGTGGTGTGCTTGCCGAAGATGAGGACCTCCATCTTATCCATCTTGAGCATAAGGAAGTTGTCCATCATCCATGCTGAGATGTTGTTTAGACAGTTGTGGAAGTTGGACTTTGACGAGGTGGGGGTCGGCTGAGAGCCATAGGACAAGCTGGGTGTCGTCGGCATAGGAGATTATGTTGATGTCATGTAATCCGATGATGTCCGCTAGTGGTGTTATGTAGAAGTTGGATGGGGTTGAGCTTAGGGATGAGCCTTGTGTAATGCCACAAATGTTGTGCTTGGCCTGTGATGTGAACAGAGGGAGACAGACAGTCTGGGTGCATCCAAGGATAAAGGATGTCATCCATTTGAGAGCATTGTCTGTGATGCCGATCTGGTGTAGGCGATTGCTGAGTGTGTGGTGGGAGACAGTGTTGAAAGCTGTGGAGAGGTCAAGCAGCATCGGAGCGGCAGGTTCTCCCCTGTCGAGTAGGGTGCGGGTTTCATCTAAAGCGGCAATCAGAGCTGTCTCGGTGCTGTGGTTGATTTCTGAAGCCTGATTGGGAAGGGTCCAGTAGGTTGTTTCTCTATAGATGTTCGGTGAGTTGAAGGTTGATGGCCTTCTCCAGGACTTTGGGAGGGAATGGGAGTAGCTAGATAGGATGGGCATTCTGTAGCTCTTTGGGGTCTGCCAAGGAATTCTTGCGGATTGGTCTGACCTCAATGTGTTTCCTGGTGTCTGGGAAGGTGGCTGTGGTTATCGAGGCATTGAGATTGGTGGTGAGTTGGGCGCTGTTCTTGTCTGTTCCGAGGTTGAAGAGTCAGTGGGGGCAGGGAACGGTGGGTGCTTCTGAGTGAATGGTGTTCATCAGAGTGGTTGTGTTTGATGTGCTGAGTTGCTCCTAAGTGGTGATCTGGTGGTTGGCGGTGGTGGTCAATCTGTGGCTGAGGAGGGTGAATGGTTGGGGGTTGAAGCTTTTATTGATGGTTGCTCTTTTGATGTGAAAGTCGTCGGCGAGGACACTGCAGAGTTCCTGTGATGTGGGGATAGCGTTTTCGGTGGCTGATGAGCAGATGAACTCTCTGATGATGGTGAAGAGCTCCTTGGCTTGGTTGCACCTTGTGTCGATCCGGCTGGTGAGAGCATCTTTTATTGCAGGTTAGATTTGTCTGTGGTAGTCGTTGAGGGCTAATTTGAAAGTGGCTCTGTCGGTGTAGTTCCTACTTGTGCGGCATCTTCTTTCTAGTAGTTTACACCTGATTTTTAACGTGCAGAGTTTTGGGGTGTAGCAGGTGGCTTACTTGGGGGAGTCTGTGCTTCGTGGCTGGTTTGGTGGGGGTGACTCGGTCGGCGACATTGGTGATCCAGTCATTGAAGTTCAGTATTTTCCGCTCCAAGTTGTTGGTGTCTTTGGGGATTGTGGTGCTGAGGGCGTTGGTCCATTGTTGCTGAGTTACCTTGGACCAGTTGTGGAAGGGGGTGCCTTGTCTGTTGGGGGGTGTGGGTATATGCGTGGTAATGTGTTTTCTGGAGAAAATGTGAGTTGCAGTAGTAAGTGCATTGTAGAAACTGCATTGTTGAGGCATGCATGGCACTCACTGTTCCATCATACATCTGTCTATGAGTGGCTGTGTGAGTGGCTGTATGGATCTGTGAGTGGTTGCATGAGTGTCTGAGTGTGTCTGTGAGTGGTTCTATCAGTGAGTGTATGAGTGCCTGAGTGTGTGTCTAAGTGTTTGTCTGGGTGTGTCAGTTGCTCTGTGAGTAACTTGGCTACAAAGTAACTTCACCTGCCCTTTAATCCAAACAAGAATCCACAGTTTTGCACAAGATAGCTACCCAAGTGGAGTACATTCTACTGGTGAATTACTAAGTGCTACCTCCTTGGGTAAATGTCCAGTACGTATTCTACACTACATCTGCATAATGGAGCACAAGGCAATATCACCAGTAACCTTGTGTGCGTTTTGGCAATGTGATTGTTCCTGGGGCATCTTTATCTGGAAATATGTGATAATATCAATCCTCCTATAGAGAAGACAACAAGACTGCAAAGTCGTAAATCTCTACCAAACAAGGGTCTTTCCTCTTAACTATATGAAGTAAGTGCTTCTTTGTTTGGTGGAGATGTCCTCATATTCCTCTGCATCAAGAGTTCCTCACCAAAATTGGCGAGAAATGCACTGGGGGCCAATTGTTAAGCTGTCCATCATCCTGGCAAAAGGCAGGAAGGCCTTTGCATAATACTAATGTGGGCAGGGCCAAACAGGCGAAGCTTCCAAGTGATTTGCACATTTTAATACTAATAGTAATTTAAAGCGAGAACCATGGACTCTGCTCTCACCAGCACAGGACAACAAAGAACCCACTCATCACAGTCACCTACAGATTGCGCTCCAATAGAGTAACGATGTAGTCACCACCACAAAGGATTTCAGATCGTTTTTCAATATGGAGTTGCTAAGAAAACCCACTTGCTTTGCCTTTGCCAGACCCAGGAGGAAGGATCATTTGTCCTTTACAGAAGTGGAGCTTCAACAGGGGCGCCTGCTATGTATATATTTGTAAGTGCCCCCCGCTGAAGTATAATTTCTTTGAAATGCGTATTAGGGCCAAAACGGCCCTGCCAAAACTCAATGGGGGAGAGAGGCCCATCACCTGGGCTGATTTTGGCCCTGGAGACCCCATCACCTGGTCAACTTTGGCCACGGGGACCCTATCCCCTGGGGCCTGGCCATGTTTCCCTAGGTGCCCTGGAGCTGACTCAGGGCATCCAGTCTGCTATGGAACTGCGGGGGGAGCCTCAAGGCCCCCACGGTCCCAGTCAGCTCCCCACCTCCTGCGAAAGCCAGCACTGCTCTTGCACGCAGGAAGCTGCTTAAAATGCAGCTCCCTGCATATGAGATCAATGCTTTCATCTCTTAACTCCACTTCCAGCAAGCAAGATTTATTCCAAATAACTGAATGTGTAATCAGCAGACCAAAAGCTACCTTTCTGCCAAATTTGGTGTAATTCTGTCCAGCGGTTTGGGCTGCAGACGTATCTTAATATTCAATGGGAATTAACATGGGAAACACTTATATACCCCCCTTTTTCATGGCTCCCGCTTCACGGATCACTCCGAAACGTCCCATGCACAACTAAATTTAGTGTCGCACTTTTTTCGAAATTTTTTGTAAAGATTCATAAAACAGCGTCAAAGATACAGGCAAGTCAAAAAATGATTTTTCCTATGAACACACAGTTCTGACTATAATTACCTACTAATATATATATATTTTAAAGACTGCCACGATAGTGCTGTTGTATTCACATGCAAGCTGGAAGAAGGCTAAATGCCGAAACGCGTCCTTGCGAATAAATATTTTGGAAGTGGCCCCGCGAGTCCAGCGTGTTTCTTTTTAGAATTGAGCATGATATATATATATATATATATATATATATATATATATATATATATATATATATATTCACTGAAAAAACCATAGGTTTCAGGGACGTTATAGTTAGTTGGACACTTCACTCGTACAAAACCAGAGAAATTCGGCCGTTATAGTTAGTAGAGTTAACTATAACTTGCGCCCCCGCAATGCACTGCTGATGACGTCACATATTACATCACTCATGACATGATCAGTGACATCACTGATGACATATATTTCTCTGGTTTTGTACGAGTGAAATGTCCAACTAACTATAACGTCCCTGAAACCTATGGTTTTTTCAGTGAATTTCTAAGGTTTTTTAAATGCAAATTTCTAACTATAACGTGCCTGAAACCTATGGTTTTTTCAGTGAATTTCAAAGGTTTTTAAATGCTAATTTCTAACTATAACATCCCTGAAACCTATGTTTATTTTTGTGAATTTCAAAAGTTTTTTAAATGCTAATTTCTAACTATAACATAGCAGTCGCATTTGCAGAGTGGTGGAGAAAGGTGAGCGTGGCCTTCAAACACCTTTTAGCAATCCCACTGTGTGGGATTTAGCGGACGTAACAGGAGGGATAGTTTGCCCCCAACGTCAACCTTGGGAGCCAACTACCCTTTTTATTACCTCCAGTAAGTCCCACACAGCAGGATTGCTAACTTGTTATATCAGGCCCTGCCCCCTCCCTGCACCACTGTGCAAACGCGCCCCCTGGCGCGTTGTAAGTTGGGGGATTAAGTCCCCTTGAATCCTGAGGGTCCCTGGGGGCCAACTAGCCCACCAGATACCTCCAGTATGTGCCACAGAGCTGTGTTGCAGAGAGGTGTAAAAAGGGGCGTGCCCTCGAACCACCTCTCTGCAATGCAGCTCTGTGGTGCTTACTGGAGGTACCTGGTGGGCTAGTTGGCCCCCAGGGACCCTCAGGATTGAAGGGGACTTAATCCCCCAATTTACAACGCGCCAGGGGGCACATTTGCACACTTGTTATGTTAGGCCCCCCCCTGCACCTCTGTGCAAACGCGCCCCTTGGTGCATTGTAAGTTGGGGGATTAAGTCCCTTTGAATCCTGAGGGTCCCTGGGGGCCAACTAGCCCACCAGGTACCTCCAGTAAGCGCCACAGAGCTGCATTGCAGAGAGGTGTAAAAAGGGGCGTGGCCACAGACCACCTCTCTGGTTTCTTTTTTTTTTTTTTTTTTCTGGGAGCGGGGCTGCATGGCCCCCCTTCCCTGGGCTACTTTTGGCCCTGGGGACCCCATCCCCCGGGGCCTGATCATTTTCTTTTTTTAAAAGAAATGGGAAGGGGGCCGCGTGGCTCGCCTTCCCTGGGCCACTATTGGCCCCGGGGACCCCATCACCCGGGGCCTGGCTGGGTTTTTTTTTAAATTATGTCTCCGGGGAGAGGGGCCGCGTGGCTCCCCTCCCCTGGGCCATTTTTGGCCCCAGGGACCCCATCCCCCGGGGCCGGCCCTTTGCATTGGGGACCGTGAGGGGAGCCCCAATGCCTCCACGGTCCCGCCGGCTCCCCGCCTCCTGCGGGAGAATGGAATTGTTTTTGAGCAAGGGGAGCTGCTGACATGCAGCTCCCCTTGCTCAAAAGCATTCCTGCTTTGGTTTTTCCAAAGCAGAGTTTGCTATGACAGGGCTGGAGCCATGCTCCCGCCCTGTCATAGCAAACAGCAATGTCCCGGGGGCAGGCACCCCGGGACATTGCAGGAGCCGGCCCTGGGGGGTGATGGTCCCCAGGGCCATCAAGGGCTCCTGGAGCTGGGCTGCGCGGCCCCCCTCCCTTCATTTTGAAAGCCCCGGGGAGGTGGTGGTTCCCGGGGCTGGGGGTCCATAACGGACCCCCGAATTTGAATAAAGAGTGCCCCGGGGAGGTGGTGGTCCCCGGGTCATGTGGGGGGCTCTTGCCCCCCCCCCACTTCTTTTTTGTAAAAAAAAACAGAGCCCCGGGGAGGTGGCGGTCCCCGGGGCTGCGGGGGGCCGCGTGCTCCCTGCATATAATTAAAAAAGTCCGGGGAGGTGGTGGTCCCCGGGGTAGCATGGGGGGTGGGAACCCCCACGCATTCATTTTATAAAAAGCCCCAGGGAGGTGGCGGTCCCCGGGACTGCGGGGGCCCCCGTGTGCCCCCGCTATTTCTTTTTGGCATTGCCCCGGGACCTGGCCCACCCGGGGGCCTCATTAAAATGAAGCGCGGGAGACTTTTTGGTGGGATTCGCAACCCCAATGCCAATTCTGCAGTTTTTTTTAAAAAAAATGCTTTTTTTGGCCCTGGGGTTCCTTGTGGGACCCCCTGAGCAGGCCTAGGGGGTCAGGGTGTTTATACCCTGCCCCCTTTTCTTCTTTTTTAACCTCTTTTTCACTGTTTTCTTGTGACTCGGTTCTAGCGAGTCACAAGATGGCTGCCAACACTTCCTGGTTTGGAGTGTTGGCAGCCAATCAGAGTGAAGCTCGTGCCCAGGAGGGTTCGCGAACCCTCCTCGGTGCTCAGATATCGATATTTTTCATTTTGCTAATATCTCAAGAACTACTGAATGGATTAACACCATTTAACAAAAAGGGCTCTTTCTGAACCAAGACCTACCTTCTTGCCAAATTTGGTGTAATTCCGTTCAGCAGTTCGGGCTGTAGCTTCCTGTGGAAATTTACATGGGGAAAATGCGTTTTGGGACCCCCCTTTTTTCTCGGCCCCCACTTGACGAATCATCCCGAAACGTTTAAGACAGGAGCTGACCGGAGCGCCCCACTAGTTTTGAAAATTTCACGAAGATTCGTCAAACGACGCCAAAGTTATTGGGAAAACAAAAAACGCTTTTTGAATAGAAACGAGGTCCTAACTATAACTACCTACTGACGACCGCCAGTAGGTAAAATATATATATGCATATATATATATGTATATATATATACATATATATATATACATATACACACATATATATTTGTGTGTGTGTGTGTGTGTTTTTGGAAAGGACTCCAGATATAGCTGTTCAATTGAACCACCTAGTCACACACCCATATAGCCAATCAGACAGCCACTTACACACGGATTCAGACAGTCTCACAGCTGCTCAGATGGCATATGTTAGAAATAGCATCACTCATTAGTAGTACAGAAAGAATCGTAATTTAACTTATACAGCAGCTTATTATATATCTCTAAGTGTTAGACACGTTGGTATGTAGAAAAAAAAACCTTTTAAGGGGTTCACTGATGCACCTAGTCCTTAAACCAACAAAGAAGAGATTGGCACGGAAGTTGGAATATCAAAATAACAACTTTATTAACCTCACATGAGGGAGACTGCGTCAATACAGTACCCTCAGGCCACTGTAGGAGACAGTCTATGGAGTACAAACACTCTGGGTCTTTTATGCCCAGTTTATAGCTGAGTTAGCATGTAGACTCAAAAAGAGGCGGTACAAGTATACACATGAATAGCTAGTTACATATAAGGATACATAAGAATCGCTTACTCAACAGAGTGGGAGGGTTTACAATATTGCTGACATTAGTTAAAATAGCCTGACAGTTACTTCAAGAGCAGGTGCATTCTAGCAGCTAGGCCTTTCTGAGCATGTGCAGGGCTCTGGCTCAGTGCTGAAAGAGTTAACTGTAACAGATGACACAAGCAGAATACAAGGGCAGGCAATAGTGAAGAGGGAGAAAGCTAATGGCTAACTAAAATGGCTGCCAAAAACAAAATGGCTTCAGCTGATGCTAATAGCGATTTCAGCTGATTTCTACAGATGGCCGTTTTAGCATTAGCTGAAGACATCCGCTATGAATTAATAGAAGCATGGAAGTTATCCTGCACATTTATCCTCATAAATCCATTAATATCCTGATCCATTGCTAAATGGGCATTTACATTTTTAAAATTGTTTAACTGGTGAGATACAAGTAGAAATACATGGGGAACATAGTATTGGGTCATAATGAACACACAGATAGCAGGAGAAAATAATGGCTATTATTACAAACAGAACTATCAATTTTTCCAACCCCAAGCAGAAAGTAAATCCCAAAACCATCCAGTCCAATTCTATGTTTCAGGGCGCCTATGTATTTCAGTGACCATCCAATTCAGCTTCAGAATAGCCAACAGCACATATCTAATATAATATCTTAAATAAAAAACATTTTTTTTAATAGACCTTTCCAGTGTTCTTTTTATGAGGGCTAGAGTACCAATTGATATGCTCAGGAGGAGGGCAGAGTAGTATTTATCAACTGTTCAAAAAAACGTTTCTCTTGCAGAATAAACATTCCTAATGCAAATATTAAAGAAAAGACAAAAATCATTACAAAAACAATTTTCGCTTCATGGGACCAGGAAGACCAAACGGGGCCATGGGAATTGGGACGAGGAGCCGCAAAGGGCTGCTCCTCCTCAAAAATGGGACGACCAAAGGGATACATTGCTAAAAAGTACTTAAAAGAATAGAAGCCACTGTACAACCAGCCAGAGGGGAGTCTTCTCCCTGTGTCCTTCTGAGCCTCACAGGCATGCTCCTATCGAAGTTCTTTTCCAACGGTGGAGCTGCACAACTTGCAACTCAAGAAAACAATCACGGCCCAGTTTTAAGGGAAAAGGTTTCTTCTTTCAGGATAGGGCAATCACCCTCCGGGGCGAATGCCGTCAACGATCCTGTCCAGTGTCTCAGGCAGTGCACCAGTATTCTTTGCTTTAATCTAACAGGCACCAAAGCCACAGCACCTGTACCCTGAACTCAAGTCCTTCCCTAACTCCTGTGTTGCTCCGCTGGCGCACTGCTCTTTTGTCGGGGCCACAGATTGTACCCGGTGTGCTCAGACATTCCTTGATCAACAAACAGAGGTGCAGACTTGCATTCACTTGGGGACCAGGACTCAAAGGCCTGATTCTGGGATATCTGAAGCAACCCTTGTTTCAAAGGGGGTCACCTCAAGCAAAAGCCTCCTTGCCGTCCTTGTCGGTATGTGACTCTCTCAGCTGGGCATCAAAAACTGGATCCACGCAAAGAATTCTCCATCCTGATTTGTGACCCCGTCTTTCGCCCAAGACAGTGACAGGGGTACACACTTCACGTCCCAGTGCTTCCGGCCTTCTACCTTCACTGAGGTCCTAGTTGCCAGCAATGCCTGTGCTGGTTCCCTTCACCTTGGCTTCAAGCTGGACTGGCGCTGACTCCCCAGGCTGGACCTGATGTCCGGGCCCCTCTGGCAATGGTTGTAGGGCAGCAGATATCTATTGGTGGACAGAACAAAAAATCTTTAGACAAGGCATACAAATAATCTATCAACAGAGAGGATAGTTGTTAGAAATGGGATCTCTGGTTGGCTAAGGCTTGCGCCAAAGCCAGGCTGAGACCACCACTCTAGTCAGGGCGAGGGAGTTACACGCCGACGATAACCCCTGCTCACCCCCTTGGTAGCTTGGCACGAGCAGTCAGGCTTATCCCGGAGGCAATGTGTAAAGCGTTTGCGCAACACACTCACAGCAACAACATACTAGGCACACCACAAAAAGGACTCCACACAAGGTTATATAAAAAATAGCCTTTGTATTATCATAAATACCTTAGAAACATAATCACATAATATACAGTGTGCCAACTGGCACTAGGCAATATTCACAGGGGAATTATATACAGGACCAGGCCAATCGGGCCACGGTCAGAACCCTCATATCAGGTAAGTAAATGCAAATAATAAATGTAGCGCACAACCAGTAATTACTGGTACAGGTAGGAACTTAGCACGAGATCCTGTAACATACAAGATGGGACACCTAAATCACATTAGGCATAAATCACATTATGCGTAAACCTCAGCAGTACACGCATCAGGGGCAAACATCACCTTCCCCTAGGGCCTTGCGCCCTTCTGGTACCTACAGGTACCCAAATAATCCCCAGGCCGAGTGGCCTCTCACAGGGCTCCACTGCCCTATGTCCAACAGTGTCAGGGCTGGCTGCGCATGCAGCGAAAGCAAAGTGTGCAGATGCACAACCTAAACGTAGCAGCTGCCCACTACTTGCTGGGCAGCTGTAAAATGAGCACGGGCACCAGCGTGCCCCCTGAGCCCCTCTGGGACTCGCAATAAAACTGACCCCAACGTTGCAGCTGCCCGCTCTGGTGCGGGGCAGCTGGGTTCAGGACTGGCACTAACTGTGCCTCCGTAGCTCCCCTCGCCGGAGCTCCAATGCGGGGTTTAGACTCAGCCCCCAAAAGAAATTAGCGTGGGCACCACTGTGCCTGGGAGAGCCCCACTCGGGGACTCCTACAACCAAATTGCCCCCAAAAAGGAATCAGCACCGGCACCACCGTGCCGCTTCAGGGAGTGCCCACACTGCTCCACTCGGCCCCTCTCGCCGGGGCTCTCAAATCTCAAAGGCCCCCGCTGCTCTTCGCAGCAACCACCACTCTCTGGGTTGAGGCACCACTCCAAAAGGGGCCCCCGCCCAGTCTCAGGCGGCCCCCACCGGTCCCCCACCGGCTCCTGGCCTCGCACAGACAACAGCGCGGCCAAGAGCGTGTTACCTGGGGCTTCCTCTCCGGTTGCAGGCGATCCTCGGTCAGAGCCCTCCTCGTCCAGCGATGACGCGCTGGTCCGGGCTGGGCTTCCTCTCTGCGGTGGCCTGGGCGGCCGACAGACTGCACCCGGGGCTCCTCGGTGCACTCCTTTCTCTTCGCCCGGTCCCAGGAAGACCGGGTCTTCTTACACCACCTCGCCAGGCACTGCACGGCTCCCGGCTCACCACAACAGGCCACGGCGGTGAATTCCGGCAACGCTTCTGTCGTTGCCTAGCAGCCTCTCCTGCTGGAGCCAATCCCAGCGCGGCTGAACCAATGACGTCAGCGGACCCCGGGTCCGTGGCGGTGAATCGGGATTCAGCAATCCCGGACTTCCCGGGCCAGCGGCGGTGAAGTCCTTACTTTCGGCGCAGTGCGGGGTGGGCACCCGCCAGAAATCAGCAAACTGCGGGGTAGGCTCCCACTGTTACTTTAACATGCGGGGTGGGCACCCGTTCAATTAAATAAACAGGACGCGGGTGGGCTCCCGCAGGAAGCCAGCAAAATACACCGCGGTGCAGGGTGGGCACCCGCCTTCCCAGTAATGAGGGGGATCCCCACGTCGGGATTCCCTTGGATCACGGCAGCAGCGCGCTGCACGCCGCCAGCTCCTTTCTCTCTTCTGGGGCAAGGGAAGTACAGCGCTCACGAGGCGCTATGCCCAAGGCAAGGTTCAGGGCAAAGGCAGAGCAAGGAATCCAGCAATAAAATAATCTAGCGCTCACAAGGCACTAAGTCCAAGGCAAGGTTCAGGGGGGCACAAGGTTGGGCTCAGGCAGGCCAGCACACAGGGCCCTCCAGCAGGGAGGCAGTCCCTGGTGGCGGTTCCTCCTGGAGCCCAGCAGCAGCAGGCCCCCCTCAAGTCAGGAACAGCACAGTAGAGAAAGAACATTTTCATGGGGTCACAGCCCCTTCTTTTATACACCTTTTCCTTTGTCTAAAGGTGCAGGGTTTAGGGAAAACCAGATGCAACTGGTTTGGGGGAGCTTTGGAGCACTTTGTTTTGCTCAGCTCCTCTCTCCTTTCACAGGACAGGCTAGGGACATCAGACGCAAGACAGGGGGTGGAGCCAGCATTGTGGAGGGAAGGCACAGCCCTATTCAGGTCCCAGGTGCAACTCCTCCCTCCCATCTAGATGCAGATCTCCCTATTCACCACTGCGCTGACTCACCCTGCCCCTCCTGGAGCCACACACACCTCCCAGCCCCTGTCACTCACAAGCCAGACATGCAATTCACATCAGGCAGGCAGACACAGAGCACACATAAATGCCAACTTCTAAAAGTGGCACTTCTCCACTAGTCACAATAAATCTGCGCACACCATTGCGCAGCATTTATTCTCACGAGTTCGCACATACTAAACTCGCCCCTGCACTCCTCTCACACCAGGAATTACCATGGACACACATATCCCCCATGCATTCCTATGGGAGGGCAGGCCCATCTCACCACACACACTCAGAGTGCGCACGCACTTTACACTGGGACACAGTGCTAAAGTGCGCAGAGGCCTAAAACCACCAACACTACACAGGGAAAAGGCTAGGAGACAGGCAAAAAGTTTAGGGGTGAACCTGCCAAAAAGGGCCAAGTCCAACACAACCCCCTTCCAGCCAAAACGCAGGGCAGACCAATCACCACCGTGATGGGCTTTCCTGCTTGGGGCGATAGAACACGGACGCGGGCCCGCAACTGCAGGGACACCCTCCGGTTCTACGCCACGGTGAACCCATGTGGTTCCTTCTGAAAAAGCTGTCTGGACCAACTGGGCTACCCCACTGGTACTCCCTAGCTGTCCACGGCCAGGACCAGGCCCTAGGCCATCCAGATGCCACTGGTCCTTGCCCATTCACAGAGTGGGGGTAGTAACCCCTGGCACATAGTAGCCATTCTCCACTCTTCCCCTCATCAGGGCAGGTCTAGACTGCCACTGATCCTCCAGCCTAGGGTCTGCACCCTCAGGCGGACCAGAAGTCACGGGTGAGGCTCTCCTCCCCTACCTCTTCTTCTAGGGCTCCGCACTCTCCTCCTTGGAGAGGCACCCTCAGAACACAACTCTCCCACCAGTTCAGGACCTCTCTCCAAGAACTGGTCTCCCAACCTAGGGTTTAACCCCTCAGGTTGCACCGGGGTCAGAGGCGAGGACTCCCTCCCTCTGCACCCCTTCCAGAGTCCTGCACCCTCCCAACTGGAGCGGTACCCTGGAAGATGAACCGGTCAGGACACTGATTACAGATGTCCTTTCCTCCAGATCAGGTGGGTCCTGAACCTGGCCTCCCAACCTTGGGTCTAAACCCTTTGGCTGAGTACTTGCCTGGCACTCCAGGACTTCTGGGGACTCACACAGTAGCCCCCGAGGGTAACACATGACTCATGTGTTGCGTGACAGTCTGCGTGGCGCAGACCTCCCGACCCCTGTCCATCTGACAGTGCGCAGAGATCCCCCACGACAGAAGTGGTGTCACCCTGGTCACTTCTAGGAGACTCAGCCCTTCTGGCTGGCCCCTGACCCACTGGTTCTTCCACTGGGGAACACATCCCCATGTCACCCCTCTCTCTGGACTTCTGTACCCTCCCAACTGGAGCGGCACTGCCAGACACCAGAACCACTGGAGCTCTATTTACAGATGCTCCAGGTTCTCCAGACACTAGGAGATCCTCCTCAAATGGACTAACAGGACAGCCTAGGCTCCCAACCTGGTGTTCCCTGAAGAAACCATCCAGGCTCTGAGACTGGGTTTCGGGCACCTGGGGACACTCAGTCCCACACTCACTCCTACTCCACTGAGACAGGACGTGAGCCCCTACACCCCTCCCACTACACTGGGACCCAGCTGGGCTACTCTGACCCTCTTCCCCAATACAGGACTGGAAGATACCTGAACCATTACTTTCAGAATCACTCCCCAATGCCTCATCAGAACCTTGGGCCTCCACCCAGAGGTCTGCTTCCCCTGCAAGATCCCATGGATCAGGGTGCCCACACTCCAACAGGTGTTGGCGCAACCCTGGAAAACAACAACTGAGCAGGTGCTCTCTAATCAACCAGATTGAACAGTCCTTCAAAATCCTGTTCCGTGGCACACTTTACCCAGTCAACCAGTGCATCATGACAGTCATCCACAAACCTCTCCCAAGACTGGTGAGACAGTTTCCTACTGCCCCTGAACTTCAACCTGTACTCCTCTTCCTGGGAGCCAAGTACCATATTCTGGGAACTGGGAATGGGACTTCCTGCACTGGACTCCATATTGCTGCCACCACTGGACTCCACCCTCACTGGGGAATCCAGAAAACTACAACTGCACTCAGGGGATAATCTACCCTCCCGAGCTAATTTCTCCCTGGCGAAGGCCCTCTCAGCCTCCGCCATCCTCTCCTGCGCTAAGACCCTCTCGGTCTCTAGCTTTTTCTCCTCCATACTCAGCTGCGCTATCTCCCTGGTATGCTCTAACCTGAGCTTCTCCAAAGCCAGCTGATGCTCCCTTTCTTCCCTCCTATCCACCCACTCCTCTGGGGACAGGAAAAGGGATGGGGCACTGCCCCCGACACTGGACCCCGCAAGGGACTCCTATCTATGGGGTCCTCACTATCTACTGGCGTCCCTGTCCTGTCACTTTCTTCCTCCTCTTCAGACTCCTCAGGGCTCCCCTCAGACCCACCACCCTCTTGGAGTGCGGCCAGGGCCCTCTTCTCCTCATTGCGCTCACAGTCCCATTCATCCTTTTGCCATTGGATCAGGTTGTCCCTCAGTTTTGACTGGGTGTCTGACCCACTCACTGCTATGTCTCTCTCCTTACAGAAGTCCACCAACTCCCACATGCTGTATCTAAACAGACCACAAAAATTAAAAGCAGACTCCATTTTGGCAGGACGCTCAGGGACACGTGCAACACAGGAGACCTAGGTGTCTGAGCTGAAGCAAGAGTATACACTTTTTAGGAGAAGAATAAAATAACTAAAACTCAGAAACAATAATCCCCAAACATGTGATTATCTAAATGCAGAGTTTGTAGTGCAACCAGTTGTCGCTGTGGTACTGCGCAAACGCAAGTCCTATCCTCACTGCTGCCAACCAATGTTAGAAATGGGATCTCTGGTTGGCTAAGGCTTGCGCCAAAGCCAGGCAGAGACCACCACTCTAGTCAGGGCGAGGGAGTTACACGCCGACGATAACCCCTGCTCACCCCCTTGGTAGCTTGGCACGAGCAGTCAGGCTTATCCCGGAGGCAATGTGTAAAGCGTTTGCGCAACACACTCACAGCAACAACATACTAGGCACACCACAAAAAGGACTCCACACAAGGTTATATAAAAATAGCCTTTGTATTATCATAAATACCTTAGAAACATAATCACATAATATACAGTGTGCCAACTGGCACTAGGCAATATTCACAGGGGAATTATATACAGGACCAGGCCAATCGGGCCACGGTCAGAACCCTCAGATCAGGTAAGTAAATGCAAATAATAAATGTAGCGCACAACCAGTAATTACTGGTACAGGTAGGAACTTAGCACGAGATCCTGTAACATACAAGATGGGACACCTAAATCACATTAGGCATAAATCACATTATGCGTAAACCTCAGCAGTACACGCATCAGGGGCAAACATCACCTTCCCCTAGGGCCTTGCGCCCTTCTGGTACCTACAGGTACCCAAATAATCCCCAGGCCGAGTGGCCTCTCACAGGGCTCCACTGCCCTATGTCCAACAGTGTCAGGGCTGGCTGCGCATGCAGCGAAAGCAAAGTGTGCAGATGCACAACCTAAACGTGGCAGCTGCCCACTACTTGCTGGGCAGCTGTAAAATGAGCACGGGCACCAGCGTGCCCCCTGAGCCCCTCTGGGACTCGCAATAAAACTGACCCCAACGTTGCAGCTGCCCGCTCTGGTGCGGGGCAGCTGGGTTCAGGACTGGCACTAACTATGCCTCCGTAGCTCCCCTCGCCGGAGCTCCAATGCGGGGTTTAGACTCAGCCCCCAAAAGAAATTAGCGTGGGCACCACTGTGCCTGGGAGAGCACCACTCGGGGACTCCTACAACCAAATTGCCCCCAAAAGGAATCAGCACCGGCACCACCGTGCCGCTCAGGGAGCGCCCACACTGCTCCACTCGGCCCCTCTCGCCGGGGCTCTCAAATCTCAAAGGCCCCCGCTGCTCTTCGCAGCAACCACCACTCTCTGGGTTGAGGCACCACTCCAAAAGGGGCCCCGCCCAGTCTCAGGCGGCCCCCACCGGTCCCCCACCGGCTCCTGGCCTCGCACAGACAACAGCGCGGCCAAGAGCGTGTTACCTGGGGCTTCCTCTCCGGTTGCAGGCGATCCTCGGTCAGAGCCCTCCTCGTCCGGCGATGACGCGCTGGTCCGGGCTGGGCTTCCTCTCTGCGGTGGCCTGGGCGGCTGACAGACTGCACCCGGGGCTCCTCGGTGCACTCCTTTCTCTTCGCCCGGTCCCAGGAAGACCGGGTCTTCTTACACCACCTCGCCAGGCACTGCACGGCTCCCGGCTCACCACAACAGGCCACGGCGGTGAATTCCGGCAACGCTTCTGTCGTTGCCTAGCAGCCTCTCCTGCTGGAGCCAATCCCAGCGCGGCTGAACCAATGACGTCAGCGGACCCCGGGTCCGTGGCGGTGAATCGGGATTCAGCAATCCCGGGCCAGCGGCGGTGAAGTCCTTACTTTCGGCGCAGTGCGGGGTGGGCACCCGCCAGAAATCAGCAAACTGCGGGGTAGGCTCCCACTGTTACTTTAAGATGCGGGGTGGGCACCCGTTCAATTAAATAAACAGGACGCGGGTGGGCTCCCGCAGGAAGCCAGCAAAATACACCGCGGTGCGGGGTGGGCACCCGCCTTCCCAGTAATGAGGGGGGATCCCCACGTCGGGATTCCCTTGGATCACGGCAGCAGCGCGCTGCACGCTGCCAGCTCCTTACTCTCTTCTGGGGCAAGGGAAGTACAGCGCTCACGAGGCGCTATGCCCAAGGCAAGGTTCAGGGCAAAGGCAGAGCAAGGAATCCAGCAATAAAATAATCTAGCGCTCACAAGGCACTAAGTCCAAGGCAAGGTTCAGGGGGCACAAGGTTGGGCTCAGGCAGGCCAGCACACAGGGCCCTCCAGCAGGGAGGCAGTCCCTGGTGGCGGTTCCTCCTGGAGCCCAGCAGCAGCAGGCCCCCCCCCTCAAGTCAGGAACAGCACAGTAGAGAAAGAACATTTTCATGGGGTCACAGCCCCTTCTTTTATACACCTTTTCCTTTGTCTAAAGGTGCAGGGTTTAGGGAAAACCAGATGCAACTGATTTGGGGGAGCTTTGGAGCACTTTGTTTTGCTCAGCTCCTCTCTCCTTTCACAGGACAGGCTAGGGACATCAGACGCACCACAGGGGGTGGAGCCAGCATTGTGGAGGGAAGGCACAGCCCTATTCAGGTCCCAGGTGCAACTCCTCCCTCCCATCTAGATGCAGATCTCCCTATTCACCACTGCGCTGACTCACCCTGCCCCTCCTGGAGCCACACACACCTCCCAGCCCCTGTCACTCACAAGCCAGACATGCAATTCACATCAGGCAGGCAGACACAGAGCACACATAAATGCCAACTTCTAAAAGTGGCACTTCTCCACTAGTCACAATAAATCTGCGCACACCATTGCGCAGCATTTATTCTCACGAGTTCGCACATACTAAACTCGCCCCTGCACTCCTCTCACACCAGGAATTACCATGGACACACATATCCCCCATGCATTCCTATGGGAGGGCAGGCCCATCTCACCACACACACTCAGAGTGCGCACGCACTTTACACTGGGACACAGTGCTAAAGTGCGCAGAGGCCTAAAACCACCAACACTACACAGGGAAAAGGCTAGGAGACAGGCAAAAAGTTTAGGGGTGAACCTGCCAAAAAGGGCCAAGTCCAACAATAGTCTATTTCCAAATACCTTCTTCTTTTTTAGCTTGGGGCGCCCCATACATTAGCAAGGCACCCAAGAACCATTTCATCTATCTGAGAGTAAAAAAAAAACCCTGGACCCATTAGCGAGTATAAAAGGAACTTTTTGGTGATCTGACAAGAGTAAAACGTTACACTATGTGAAGCAGCCAAGGAAGTCTATGTTTATTTACTAAATTCTGAGGGAAAAAGAAAAACAATACGGACATACTCTAAATCCTTACATTTGTGTATTCCTATTTCATCTGAAGAACCTCAAGAAAGGGAATTTTTTAGAACAAGCATTCTTTTGTGCTTCTTGTCTTAACAAGCTTGTGTTTCATAAGTCATAACCTTTCACTACCTGTACACGACTGCAGACACTTCTAAAATGATTTTTCTTACGTAAAAACACCTACAGTTTACGCTTAGGACCATGCTCTCATGTTATAGGCGCGGCGGGAAAATCTAAAACTGCTAATTTAACAGGGATCCGGTCAGCTCAATTATGCAGACTAATAAGAGACTAATAATGCCTTTGCAAAACTGTATGTAGCATAAAAAATAACAAACAATAATGGTGTTATCACCTGAGAATTTTAGAACAAAAACTACACACATATAGTTCCCCTTTAAAGGTCAAATAAGGGAACATCAATCTAGACTACTCATCCGTTCATAATCTCATCAGACAGGATGGGCAGTAACATGGCATATTTTTTATTCATTTTATTAATGCTAACAATAATTTTAAAACAGTATTACTGAATAGCCAATTAAACGTCTCATGGCCATTCCTAGACAGCTTAGACAGGCTCAAGAGAGAGTGAGAAAAAGAGAGAGAGAGAGAGAGAGCACATAAAAAATGACAATGTATTACTTAATTGTAGTTACCCTTAATTTGCCCAGGAGCTAATCTCCCTAATCTCCTCCCCATTCGACAGTAGGTAACCTGAAACAGGTGACCTTCTGTCGACACTATCTACCCCTATTTTTGGAAGCTGGGCACAAACAAACTTGTAGGAGGTAAATAGCACATTGAGCTAGCTAGAAAACATTAATAACCAACTACCAATTCCTTTAGCAATTGTACTAGTGTAACATGATGGCGCATGAATGCAAACTGAATTTCATTGCCTCCTTATTGGATCCCTTGCACAGTAATCTTTAAGCTAAAAGCATTATTTCTTTATACATGGCAGAGCTATGCTCTACACAGGGCCCACATACGTTACTGCCTTTCCTTCGCTTCTTATGACTGCGCAAAACCTGCCTGGTTTTTGCCAAAAATAATAAGCAAAGCTTCTCTTTCTCTTTGCACTGTCATCCCTTCCTTCAGAATCTTTTCCGAGGTCGAAGTGCCAAAGCAAACCTATTAGAAAAACCCCTCCTACGTGGGTATTTTGCTGGTCTGCTAAATACAGAACTCGACCTCTGCCCCTTAAACCTGCTGTCCCATTTCTGTGCAAGGATATTTCCATGCGGTTTTCCAATTCAAAGTAACTCTGAAGAATCACAGCTGAAAAGCAGTCCTGTTCCGTGACTGTGAGCTAATAATTTTAAAGGTAAGATGCAATGTTTGCTGTCTTATTTTATACTTATTTTTATTTGTATGCAATGTGTGATGTGCTTACTAGCAGTTTAGAGGGCAGCTGCTTGTTCTGCAGTTGCATGTGTGCACTGCTGAAACCTGAGATCAGTTTGAAAACAGCCCTGGGTGCCAGTACTGCTTTTAAAAAGTAAATTGTGCTCAAACTCGACTTTGGTGGTAGGGGCACTTAAAAATGAAAAACCTACAATGTTTTCGCTTATTAGGGACCCCAGGGTGTCCCCTAGATATCCCAGGGGTGGGGGGGTCAGAAATGTATAAGGTACACCCTTATAAAATAAGGTTTTATATGCCTGGATAAAGTGAAATTTCACATTTCACTCCCCACATTGTGGTAAAGTGCTGCTCAAATTCAACTTTGATGCTAGGAACTTATTTATTTGTCACAGTAGGATTATTAGACATTAAAAATGCAAAAACGATTTTAGTGCAATTATTTTTAATAAAAAATTGTTTTTTTTTCATATAGTAAATTTTTTTGAATAATGATCACTAACCCTTTTGATGTTCCACATATGAAGAGCAAGCCTCATTCCTTTCCTTTTGCCTTTAAATGCATGTATTTATAACACTAAGCACAGAAGCTGTACTGAAACATAAAATAGTTTGTGTCACTTTTTAAAGGGCAGTAATTATTTACCATCAGAACCATAGATATGCTTATTTAGAAAAGTAACAAGAAAGAAAATCCCTGCTTTTAATCCTTTCTATTTTATCCAAAATAATGAAGCTGTATTTGTAACTTTTAAAATCAGTAGTCTTTAACGCACGTGCTGGGTCTGTAGCCTGTGGCCGGGCATAGCCATGTGTTGTTTACTCAGCTGTGTTTTTACGACCAGCAAGCCTCAATTTCCACGCCTTTTTCAGGAGAAAAACCCTTTGCTGTATTGTAATGTCCTGAAAAGTTTGATCTCCATCTGTTTTGACAGACAGCTTCCTCTCAGTCAGACAGCGGTAAACAACTGTTCAAAAGCTCTTTTCCTGGTGCTGGAAATTTGAGCACGGTGCAGTCTATTTAAAACACAGGCATTCCAAGCCAGCACAAATCTATCGTCTTGTAATGTGAAAAAAGGTGCGTTTATTTCAGCAGCAACCAATTTACTCAGATGATGTGAATGCCTTTTAATATTAATATCTAAGGATAATGCTGTAACATTTTATATTAAGTCCTAGTTTGAAAGCACACAAATTAGTTTTTTTTTCTTTCTTTCTATGAGGCCTATTTATTCCCTATTGAGTGTTAATTCTAATTTCTCTTGTGGCAATATTCACACATCTATACTTTGTTACTGTTTTACTTCTAATGGTAGCATGCAGCTATTTAGCATATGTTACATAATTAATTCCTTGAATTCTAAAATGTAATTCTTTCAATGACATTTGCATAACAGAATGACGACAAAGAACCAAATTGAGCTCATTCCAGACATTTTCAAGAAGGGGGGCCACACACTCAGAGCACACAACACTGCTTGCTAAGGCAAGCCATTCTCACACAAAAAACATATTCACTACTTAGTGAAACAAGTACTTTCAAGCATCACCACCGGTGTCAATCCACAACCACATAGACACTAAAAAAAAACAATTAACCCACAAATCAACACTTAGGACAAAAGCAAGAGACAGCCCACAGACTGTACTCAAACCATTTGTAAATACCAATGGTAAGTCATATTTACAAACGAAAGGACTCTAAAAAAAAGGTACAGAGATTACACCAAGACAAATAGACAGCCAAAAGACTGCCATGTTCAAAAAGACAGGCTCGCGCCTCAGGCCTTTTCCAATAATACACCAAATTACCAGTTGGGCTGGCAGAGCACTCAAAAGCGCTCCGCATCACCACTTATGAATTTTACTAAGTGCGCAGATCAGGATCCTTCTTTATATATATATTTTTGTTCCATAGTGTACTAGTCATCATGGAAGAAATACCATTTTTAATATGCCTAAACCCATTTAGGTATCCCCTCTTAGGGGAGTCAGCTTAGTACTTCCTAAATCCATATTGGTACCTCCAAGACAGCAACACTTTCTACGAAGTGTGCTAGGAGCAGGCATGACAAAAATATTATAGTATATATAATATTGTTCTCCAAGTGACACTTAACACAATATGTGCCGTTCAAGACTTCAAAATTTAGAGAAAAATCTCCTCATTACCTGCTTTCATTTGCTGCAGCAAACAAAAAAACAAACAAAAAATCTTGGCCAAGTCAATCCAAACAAAAGTGTTGCTACAGCAACCTTACCAAACCAAAGTCTCCAACCTCCACCTGCCAAGTTCTGAGTGACCTAACGGTCATTTTAAAATACTCACACCAAAGAAGATCTCAGTCGGGAGCGGCCAACACCTGGAGAGTCAGATCAGGAAAACCGGAAAACACGTTGGTCTGCAAAGACAAAGGGTCTCCTCATGCAGGGTACCTCCTCAGTAGATTCCTGTCTTCCGTCAAGACCACTCCCTTGGATAGCCGCGTCTCCGATGAGGCCCACGTTTGGGCGCCAATTTGTAGAAAAAAAGCCTTTTAAGGGGTTCACTGATGCACCTGGTCCTTAAACCAACAAAGAAGAGATTGGCACCGAAGCTGGAATATCAAAATAACAACTTTATTAACCTCACATGAGGGAGACTGCATCAATACAGTACCCTCAGGCCACTGTAGGAGACGGTCTATGGAGTACAAACACTCTGGGTCTTTTATGCCCAGTTTATAGCTGAGTTAGCATGTAGACTCAAAAAGAGGCGGTACAAGTATACACATGAATAGCTAGTTACATATAAGGATACATAAGAATCACTTACTCAACAGAGTGGGAGAGTTTACAATATTGCTGACATTAGTTAAAATAGCCTGACAGTTACTTCAAGAGCAGGTGCATTCTAGCAGCTAGGCCTTTCTGAGCATGTGCAGGGCTCTGGCTCAGTGCTGAAAGAGTTAACTGTAACAGATGACAAGCAGAATACAAGGGCAGGCAATAGTGAGGAGGAGAAAGCACATGGCGAGCACATGGCTAACTAAAATGGCTGCCAAAAACAAAATGGCTTCAGCTGATGCTAACAGCGATTTCAGCTGATTTCTACAGATGGCCGTTTTAGTATTAGCTGAAGACATCCGCTATGAATTAATAGAAGCATGGAAGTTATCCTGCACATTTATCCTCATAAATCCATTAATATCCTGATCCATTGCTAAGTGGGCATTTACATTTTTAAAGTTGTTTAACTGGTGAGATACAAGTAGAAATACATGGGGAGCATAGTATTGGGTCATAATGAACACACAGATAGCAGGAGAAAATAATGGCTATTATTACAAACAGAACTATCAATTTTTCCAACCCCAAGCAGAAAGTAAATCCCAAAACCATCCAGTCCAATTCTATGTTTCAGGGCTCCTATGTATTTCAGTGACCATCCAATTCAGCTTCAGAATAGCCAACAGCACATATCTAATTTAATATCTTAAATAAAAACATTTTTTTTAATAGACCTTTCCAGTGTTCTTTTTATGAGGGCTAGAGTACCAATTGATATGCTCAGGAGGAGGGCAGAGTAGTATTTATCAACTGTTCAAAAAACGTTTCTCTTGCAGAATAAACATTCCTAATGCAAATATTAAAGAAAATACAAGGATCATTACAAAAACAATTTTCGCTTCAAGGGACCAGGAAGACCAAATGGGGCCATGGGAATTAGGACGAGGAGCCGCAAAGGGCTGCTCCTCCTCAAAAATGGGACGACCAAAGGGATACATTGCTAAAAAGTACTTAAAAGAATAGAAGCCACTGTACAACCAGCCAGAGGGGAGTCTTCTCCCTGTGTCTGTCTGAGCCTCACAGGCATGCTCCTATCGAAGTTCTTTTCCAACGGTGGAGCTGCACAACTTGCAACTCAAGAAAACAATCACGGCCCAGTTTTAAGGGAAAAGGTTTCTTCTTTCAGGATAGGGCAATCACCCTCCGGGGCGAATGCCGTCAACTATCCTGTCCAGTGTCTCAGGCAGTGCACCAGTATTCTTCGCTTTAATCTAACAGGCACCAAAGGCACAGCACCTGTACCCTGAACTCAAGTCCTTCCCTAACTCCTGTGTTGCTCAGCTGGCGCACTGCTCTTTTGTCGGGGCCACAGATTGTACCCGGTGTGCTCAGGCATTCCTTGATCAACAAACAGAGGTGCAGACTTGCATTCACTTGGAGCTCAGGCCTCAAAGGCCTGATGCTGGGATATCTGAAGCAACCCTTATTTCAAAGGGGGTCACCTCAAGCAAAAGCCTCCTTGCCGTCCTTGTCGGTCTGTGACTCTCTCAGCTGGGCATCAAAAACTGGATCCACGCAAAGAATTCTCCATCCTGATTTGTGAACCCATCTTTCGCCCAAGACAGTGGCAGGGGTACACACTTCACGTCCCAGTGCTTCCGGCCTTCTACCTTCACTGAGGTCCTAGTTTCCAGCAATGCCTGTGCTGGTTCCCTTCACCTTGGCTTCAAGCTGGACTGTCGCTGACTCCCAAGGCTGGATCTGATGTCCGGGCCCCTCTGGCAATGGTTGTAGGGCAGCAGATATCTATTGGTGGACAGAACAAAAAATCTTTAGACAAGGCATACAAATAATCTATCAACAGAGAGGATAGTCTATTTCCAAATACCTTCTTCTTTTTTAGCTTGGGGCGCCCCATACATTAGCAAGGCACCCAGGAACCACTTCATCTATCTGAGAGTAAAAAAAAAAACCCTGGACCCATTAGCGAGTATAAAAGGAACTTTTTGGTGAACTGACAAGAGTAAAACGTTACACTATGTGAAGCAGCCACGGACGTCTATGTTTATTTACTAAATTCTGAGGGAAAAGAAAAACAATACGGACATACTCTAAATCCTTACATTTGTGTATTCCTATTTCATCTGAAGAACCTTAAGAAAGGGAATTTTTAGAACAAGCATTCTTTTGTGCTTCTTGTCTTAACAAGCTTGTGTTTCGTAAGTCATAACCTTTCACTACCTGTACAGGACTGCAGACACTTCTAAAATGATTTTTCTTACGTAAAAACACCTACAGTTTACGCTTAGGACCATGCTCTCATGTTATAGGCGCGGCGGGAAAATCTAAAACTGCTAATTTAACAGGGATCCTGTCAGCTCAATTACGCAGACTAAAAAGAGACTAATAATGCCTTTGCAAAACTGTATGTAACATAAAAAATAACAAACAATAATGGTGTTATCACCTGAGAATTTTAGAACAAAAACTACACACATATAGTTCCCCTTTAAAGGTCAAATAAGGGAACATCAATCTAGACTACTCATCCGTTCATAATCTCATCAGACAGGATGGGCAGTAACATGGCGTATTTTTTTATTCATTTTATTAATGCTAACAATAATTTTAAAACAGTATTACTGAATAGCCAATTAAACATCTCATGGCCGTTCCTAGACAGCTTAGACAGGCTCAAGAGAGAGTGAGAAAAAGAGAGAGAGAGCGAGAGAGCACATAAAAAATGACAATGTATTACTTAATTGTAGTTACCCTTAATTTGCCCAGGAGCTAATCTCCCTAATCTCCTCCCCATTCGGCAGTAGGTAACCTGAAACAGGTGACCTTCTGTCGACACTCTCTACCCCTATTTTTGGCAGCTGGGCACAAACAAACTTGTAGGAGGTAAATAGCACATTGAGCTAGCTAGAAAACATTAATAACCAACTACCAATTCCTTTAGCAATTGTACTAGTGTAACATGAGGCGCATGAATGCAAACTGAATTTCATTGCCTCCTTATTGGAGCCCTTGCACAGTAATCTTTAAGCTAAAAGCATTATTTCTATATACATGGCAGAGCTATGCTCTACACAGGGCCCACATACTTTACTGCCTTTCCTTCGCTTCTTATGACTGCGCAAAACCTGCCTGGTTTTTTGCCAAAAATAATAAGCAAAGCTTCTCTTTCTCTTTGCGCTGTCATCCCTTCTTTCAGAATCTTTTCCGAGGTCGAAGTGCCAAAGCAAACCTATTAGAAAAACCCCTCCTACGTGGGTATTTTGCTGGTCTGCTAAATACAGAACTCGACCTCTGCCCCTTAAACCTGCTGTCCCATTTCTGTGCAAGGCTATTTCCATGCGGTTTTCCAATTCAAAGTAACTCTGAAGAATCACAGCTGAAAAGCAGTCCTGTTCCGTGACTGTGAGCTAATAATTTTAAAGGTAAGATGCACTGTTTTCTGTCTTAGTTTATACTTATTTTTATTCGTATGCAGTGTGTGATGTGCTTACTAGCAGTTTAGAGGGCAGCTGCTTGTTCTGCAGTTGCATGTGTGCACTGCTGAAACCTGAGATCAGTTTGAAAACAGCCCTGGGTGCCAGGACTGCTTTTAAAAAGTAAATTGTGCTCAAACTCGACTTTGGTGGTAGGGGCACTTAAAAATGAATAACCTACAATGTTTTGGCATATTAGGGACCCCCAGGGTCTCCCTAGATATCCCAGGGGTGGGGGTCAGAAATGTATAAGGTACACCCTTATAAAATAAGGTTTTATATGCCTGGATAAAGTGAAATTTCACATTTCACTCCCCACATTGTGGTAAAGTGCTGCTCAAATTCAACTTTGATGCTAGGAACTTATATATTTGTCACAGTAGGATTATTAGACATTGAAAAATGCAAAAACGATTTTAGTGCAATTATTTTTAATAAAATTTTTTTTTTTTCATATAGTCAATTTTTTTGAATAATGATCACTAACCCTTTTGATGTTTCCACATATGAAAAGCAAGCCTCATTCCTTTCCTTTTGCCTTTAAATGCATGTATTTATAACACTAAGCACAGAAGCTGTACTGAAACATAAAATAGTTTGTGTCACTTTTTAAAGGGCAGTAATTATTTACCATCAGAACCATAGATATGCTTATTTAGAAAAGTAACAAGAAAGACAATCCCTGCTTTTAATCCTTTCTATTTTATCCAAAATAATGAAGCTGTATTTGTAACTTTTAAAATCAGTAGTCTTTAACGCACGTGCTGGATCTGTAGCCTGTGGCCGGGCATAGCCATGTGTTGTTTACTCAGCTGTGTTTTTACGACCAGCAAGCCTCAATTTCCACGCCTTTTTCAGGAGAAAAACCCTTTGCTGTATTGTAATGTCCTGAAAAAGTTTGATCTCCATCTGTTTTGACAGACAGCTTCCTCTCAGTCAGACAGCGGTAAACAACTGTTCAAAAGCTCTTTTCCTGGTGCTGGAAATTTGAGCACGGTGCAGTCTATTTAAAACACAGGCATTCCAAGCCAGCACAAATCTATCGTCTTGTAATGTGAAAAAAAGGTGCGTTTATTTCAGCAGCAACCAATTTACTCAGATGATGTGAATGCCTTTTAATATTAATATCTAAGGATAATGCTGTAACATTTTATATTAAGTCCTAGTTTGAAAGCACACAAATTCCGTTTTTTTCTTTCTTTCTATGAGGCCTATTTATTCCCTATTGAGTGTTAATTCTAATTTCTCTTGTGGAAATATTCACACATCTATACTTTGTTACTGTTTTACTTCTAATGGTAGCGTGCAGCTATTTAGCATATGTTACATAATTAATTCCTTGAATTCTAAAATGTAATTCTTTCAATGTCATTTGCATAACAGAATGACGACAAAGAACCAAATTGAGCTCATTCCAGACATTTTCAAGAAGGGGGCCACACACTCAGAGCACACAACACTGCTTGCTAAGGCAAGCCATTCTCACACAAAAAACATATTCACTATTTAGTGAAACAAGTACTTTCAAGCATCACCACCGGTGTCAATCCACAACCACATAGACACTAAAAAAAAAACAATTAACCCACAAATCAACACTTAGGACAAAAGCAAGAGACAGCCCACAGACTGTACTCAAACCATTTGTAAATACCAATGGTAAGTCATATTTACAAACGAAAGGACTCTAAAAAAAAAGGTACAGAGATTACACCAAGACAAATAGACAGCCAAAAGACTGCCATGTTCAAAAAGACAGGCTCGCGCCTCAGGCCTTTTCCAATAATACACCAAATTACCAGTTGGGCTGGCAGAGCACTCAAAAGCGCTCTGCATCACCACTTATGAATTTTACTAAGTGCGCAGATCAGGATCCTTCTTTATATATATATTTTTGTTCCATAGTGTACTAGTCATCATGGAAGAAATACCATTTTTAATATACCTAAACCCATTTAGGTATCCCCTCTTAGGGGAGTCAGCTGAGTACTTCCTAAATCCATATTGGTACCTCCAAGACAGCAACACTTTCTACGAAGTGTGCTAGGAGCAGGCATGACAAAAATATTATAGTATATATAATATTGTTCTCCAAGTGACACTTAACACAATTTGTGCCGTTCAAGACTTCAAAATTTAGAGAAAAATCTCCTCATTACCTGCTTTCATTTGCTGCAGCAAACAAAAAACAAACAAAAAATCTTGGCCAAGTCAATCCAAACAAAAGTGTTGCTACAGCAACCTTACCAAACCAAAGTCTCCAACCTCCACCTGCCAAGTTCTGAGTGACCTAACTGTCGTTTTAAAATACTCACACCAAAGAAGATCTCAGTCGGGAGCGGCCAACACCTGGAGGGTCAGATCAGGAAAACCGGAAAACACGTTGGTCTGCAAAGACAAAGGGTCTCCTCATGCAGGGTACCTCCTCAGTAGATTCCTGTCTTCCGTCAAGACCACTCCCTTGGATAGCCGCGTCTCCGATGAGGCCCACGTTTGGGCGCCAATTTGTAGAAAAAAAGCCTTTTAAGGGGTTCACTGATGCACCTGGTCCTTAAACCAACAAAGAAGAGATTGGCACGGAAGCTGGAATATCAAAATAACTTTATTAACCTCACATGAGGGAGACTGCATCAATACAGTACCCTCAGGCCACTGTAGGAGACGGTCTATGGAGTACAAACACTCTGGGTCTTTTATGCCCAGTTTATAGCGGAGTTAGCATGTAGACTCAAAAAGAGGCGGTACAAGTATACACATGAATAGCTAGTTACATATAAGGATACATAAGAATCACTTACTCAACAGAGTGGGAGAGTTTACAATATTGCTGACATTAGTTAAAATAGCCTGACAGTTACTTCAAGAGCAGGTGCATTCTAGCAGCTAGGCCTTTCTGAGCATGTGCAGGGCTCTGGCTCAGTGCTGAAAGAGTTAACTGTAACAGATGACAAGCAGAATACAAGGGCAGGCAATAGTGAGGAGGGAGAAAGCACATGGCGAGCACATGGCTAACTAAAATGGCTGCCAAAAACAAAATGGCTTCAGCTGATGCTAACAGCGATTTCAGCTGATTTCTACAGATGGCCGTTTTAGCATTAGCTGAAGACATCCGCTATGAATTAATAGAAGCATGGAAGTTATCCTGCACATTTATCCTCATAAATCCATTAATATCCTGATCCATTGCTAAGTGGGCATTTACATTTTTAAAGTTGTTTAACTGGTGAGATACAAGTAGAAATACATGGGGAGCATAGTATTGGGTCATAATGAACACACAGATAGCAGGAGAAAATAATGGCTATTATTACAAACAGAACTATCAATTTTTCCAACCCCAAGCAGAAAGTAAATCCCAAAACCATCCAGTCCAATTCTATGTTTCAGGGCTCCTATGTATTTCAGTGACCAGCCAATTCAGCTTCAGAATAGCCAACAGCACATATCTAATTTAATATCTTAAATAAAAAACATTTTTTTTAATAGACCTTTCCAGTGTTCTTTTTATGAGGGCTAGAGGACCAATTGATATGCTCAGGAGGAGGGCAGAGTAGTATTTATCAACTGTTCAAAAAACGTTTCTCTTGCAGAATAAACATTCCTAATGCAAATATTAAAGAAAATACAAGGATCATTACAAAAACAATTTTCGCTTCAGGGGACCAGGAAGACCAAATGGGGCCATGGGAATTAGGACGAGGAGCCGCAAAGGGCTGCTCCTCCTCAAAAATGGGACGACCAAAGGGATACATTGCTAAAAAGTACTTAAAAGAATAGAAGCCACTGTACAACCAGCCAGAGGGGAGTCTTCTCCCTGTGTCCGTCTGAGCCTCACAGGCATGCTCCTATCGAAGTTCTTTTCCAACGGTGGAGCTGCACAACTTGCAACTCAAGAAAACAATCACGGCCAAGTTTTAAGGGAAAAGGTTTCTTCTTTCAGGATAGGGCAATCACCCTCCGGGGCGAATGCCGTCAACTATCCTGTCCAGTGTCTCAGGCAGTGCACCAGTATTCTTTGCTTTAATCTAACAGGCACCAAAGGCACAGCACCTGTACCCTGAACTCAAGTCCTTCCCTAACTCCTGTGTTGCTCAGCTGGCGCACTGCTCTTTTGTCGGGGCCACAGATTGTACCCGGTGTGCTCAGGCATTCCTTGATCAACAAACAGAGGTGCAGACTTGCATTCACTTGGGGACCAGGCCTCAAAGGCCTGATGCTGGGATATCTGAAGCAACCCTTATTTCAAAGGGGGTCACCTCAAGCAAAAGCCTCCTTGCCGTCCTTGTCGGTCTGTGACTCTCTCAGCTGGGCATCAAAAACTGGATCCACGCAAAGAATTCTCCATCCTGATTTGTGAACCCATCTTTCGCCCAAGACAGTGGCAGGGGTACACACTTCACGTCCCAGTGCTTCCGGCCTTCTACCTTCACTGAGGTCCTAGTTTCCAGCAATGCCTGTGCTGGTTCCCTTCTCCTTGGCTTCAAGCTGGACTGGCGCTGACTCCCCAGGCTGGATCTGATGTCCGGGCCCCTCTGGCAATGTTTGTAGGGCAGCAGATATCTATTGGTGGACAGAACAAAAAATCTTTAGACAAGGCATACAATTAATCTATCAACAGAGAGGATAGTCTATTTCCAAATACCTTCTTCTTTTTTAGCTTGGGGCGCCCCATACATTAGCAAGGCACCCAAGAACCACTTCATCTATCTGAGAGTAAAAAAAAAAACCCTGGACCCATTAGCGAGTATAAAAGGAACTTTTTGGTGAACTGACAAGAGTAAAACGTTACACTATGTGAAGCAGCCACGGACGTCTATGTTTATTTACTAAGTTCTGAGGGAAAAAGAAAAACAATACGGACATACTCTAAATCCTTACATTTGTGTATTCCTATTTCATCTGAAGAACCTTAAGAAAGGGAATTTTTTAGAACAAGCATTCTTTTGTGCTTCTTGTCTTAACAAGCTTGTGTTTCGTAAGTCATAACCTTTCACTACCTGTACAGGACTGCAGACACTTCTAAAATGATTTTTCTTACGTAAAAACACCTACAGTTTACGCTTAGGACCATGCTCTCATGTTATAGGCGCGGCGGGAAAATCTAAAACTTCTAATTTAACAGGGATCCTGTCAGCTCAATTACGCAGACTAAAAAGAGACTAATAATGCCTTTGCAAAACTGTATGTAACATAAAAAATAACAAACAATAATGGTGTTATCACCTGAGAATTTTAGAACAAAAACTACACACATATAGTTCCCCTTTAAAGGTCAAATAAGGGAACATCAATCTAGACTACTCATCCGTTCATAATCTCATCAGACAGGATGGGCAGTAACATGGCGTATTTTTTTATTCATTTTATTAATGCTAACAATAATTTTAAAACAGTATTACTGAATAGCCAATTAAACATCTCATGGCCGTTCCTAGACAGCTTAGACAGGCTCAAGAGAGAGTGAGAAAAAGAGAGAGAGAGCGAGAGAGCACATAAAAAATGACAATGTATTACTTAATTGTAGTTACCCTTAATTTGCCCAGGAGCTAATCTCCCTAATCTCCTCCCCATTCGGCAGTAGGTAACCTGAAACAGGTGACCTTCTGTCGACACTCTCTACCCCTATTTTTGGCAGCTGGGCACAAACAAACTTGTAGGGGGTAAATAGCACATTGAGCTAGCTAGAAAACATTAATAACCAACTACCAATTCCTTTAGCAATTGTACTAGTGTAACATGAGGGCGCATGAACGCAAACTGAATTTCATTGCCTCCTTATTGGAGCCCTTGCACAGTAATCTTTAAGCTAAAAGCATTATTTCTATATACATGGCAGAGCTATGCTCTACACAGGGCCCACATACTTTACTGCCTTTCCTTCGCTTCTTATGACTGCGCAAAACCTGCCTGGTTTTTTGCCAAAAATAATAAGCAAAGCTTCTCTTTCTCTTTGCGCTGTCATCCCTTCTTTCAGAATCTTTTCCGAGGTCGAAGTGCCAAAGCAAACCTATTAGAAAAACCCCTCCTACGTGGGTATTTTGCTGGTCTGCTAAATACAGAACTCGACCTCTGCCCCTTAAACCTGCTGTCCCATTTCTGTGCAAGGCTATTTCCATGCGGTTTTCCAATTCAAAGTAACTCTGAAGAATCACAGCTGAAAAGCAGTCCTGTTCCGTGACTGGGAGCTAATAATTTTAAAGGTAAGATGCACTGTTTGCTGTCTTAGTTTATACTTATTTTTATTCGTATGCAGTGTGTGATGTGCTTACTAGCAGTTTAGAGGGCAGCTGCTTGTTCTGCAGTTGCATGTGTGCACTGCTGAAACCTGAGATCAGTTTGAAAACAGCCCTGGGTGCCAGGACTGCTTTTAAAAAGTAAATTGTGCTCAAACTCGACTTTGGTGGTAGGGGCACTTAAAAATGAATAACCTACAATGTTTTGGCATATTAGGGACCCCCAGGGTCTCCCCTAGATATCCCAGGGGTGGGGGGTCAGAAATGTATAAGGTACACCCTTATAAAATAAGGTTTTATATGCCTGGATAAAGTGAAATTTCACATTTCACTCCCCACATTGTGGTAAAGTGCTGCTCAAATTCAACTTTGATGCTAGGAACTTATATATTTGTCACAGTAGGATTATTAGACATTGAAAAATGCAAAAACGATTTTAGTGCAATTATTTTTAATAAAAAAAATTTTTTTTTTTCATATAGTCAATTTTTTTGAATAATGATCACTAACCCTTTTGATGTTTCCACATATGAAAAGCAAGCCTCATTCCTTTCCTTTTGCCTTTAAATGCATGTATTTATAACACTAAGCACAGAAGCTGTACTGAAACATAAAATAGTTTGTGTCACTTTTTAAAGGGCAGTAATTATTTACCATCAGAACCATAGATATGCTTATTTAGAAAAGTAACAAGAAAGACAATCCCTGCTTTTAATCCTTTCTATTTTATCCAAAATAATGAAGCTGTATTTGTAACTTTTAAAATCAGTAGTCTTTAACTCACGTGCTGGATCTGTAGCCTGTGGCCGGGCATAGCCATGTGTTGTTTACTCAGCTGTGTTTTTACGACCAGCAAGCCTCAATTTCCACGCCTTTTTCAGGAGAAAAACCCTTTGCTGTATTGTAATGTCCTGAAAAAGTTTGATCTCCATCTGTTTTGACAGACAGCTTCCTCTCAGTCAGACAGCGGTAAACAACTGTTCAAAAGCTCTTTTCCTGGTGCTGGAAATTTGAGCACGGTGCAGTCTATTTAAAACACAGGCATTCCAAGCCAGCACAAATCTATCGTCTTGTAATGTGAAAAAAAGGTGCGTTTATTTCAGCAGCAACCAATTTACTCAGATGATGTGAATGCTTTTAATATTAATATCTAAGGATAATGCTGTAACATTTTATATTAAGTCCTAGTTTGAAAGCACACAAATTCCGTTTTTTTTTCTTTCTTTCTATGAGGCCTATTTATTCCCTATTGAGTGTTAATTCTAATTTCTCTTGTGGAAATATTCACACATCTATACTTTGTTACTGTTTTACTTCTAATGGTAGCGTGCAGCTATTTAGCATTGTTACATAATTAATTCCTTGAATTCTAAAATGTAATTCTTTCAATGTCATTTGCATAACAGAATGACGACAAAGAACCAAATTGAGCTCATTCCAGACATTTTCAAGAAGGGGGGCCACACACTCAGAGCACACAACACTGCTTGCTAAGGCAAGCCATTCTCACACAAAAAACATATTCACTATTTAGTGAAACAAGTACTTTCAAGCATCACCACCGGTGTCAATCCACAACCACATAGACACTAAAAAAAAAACAATTACCCCACAAATCAACACTTAGGACAAAAGCAAGAGACAGCCCACAGACTGTACTCAAACCATTTGTAAATACCAATGGTAAGTCATATTTACAAACGAAATTACTCTAAAAAAAAAGGTACAGAGATTACACCAAGACAAATAGACAGCCAAAAGACTGCCATGTTCAAAAAGACAGGCTCGCGCCTCAGGCCTTTTCCAATAATACACCAAATTACCAGTTGGGCTGGCAGAGCACTCAAAAGCGCTCCGCATCACCACTTATGAATTTTACTAAGTGCGCAGATCAGGATCCTTCTTTATATATATATTTTTGTTCCATAGTGTACTAGTCATCATGGAAGAAATACCATTTTTAATATACCTAAACCCATTTAGGTATCCCCTCTTAGGGGAGTCAGCTGAGTACTTCCTAAATCCATATTGGTACCTCCAAGACAGCAACACTTTCTACGAAGTGTGCTAGGAGCAGGCATGACAAAAATATTATAGTATATATAATATTGTTCTCCAAGTGACACTTAACACAATTTGTGCCGTTCAAGACTTCAAAATTTAGAGAAAAATCTCCTCATTACCTGCTTTCATTTGCTGCAGCAAACAAAAAACAAACCAAAAATCTTGGCCAAGTCAATCCAAACAAAAGTGTTGCTACAGCAACCTTACCAAACCAAAGTCTCCAACCTCCACCTGCCAAGTTCTGAGTGACCTAACTGTCGTTTTAAAATACTCACACCAAAGAAGATCTCAGTCGGGAGCGGCCAACACCTGGAGGGTCAGATCAGGAAAACCGGAAAACACGTTGGTCTGCAAAGACAAAGGGTCTCCTCATGCAGGGTACCTCCTCAGTAGATTCCTGTCTTCCATCAAGACCACTCCCTTGGATAGCCGCGTCTCCGATGAGGCCCACGTTTGGGCGCCAATTTGTAGAAAAAAAACCTGTTAAGGGGTTCACTGATGCACCTGGTCCTTAAACCAACAAAGAAGAGATTGGCACGGAAGCTGGAATATCAAAATAACAACTTTATTAACCTCACCTGAGGGAGACTGCGTCAATACAGTACCCTCAGGCCACTGTAGGAGACAGTCTATGGAGTACAAACACTCTGGGTCTTTTATGCCCAGTTTATAGCTGAGTTAGCATGTAGACTCAAAAAGAGGCGGTACAAGTATACACATGAATAGCTAGTTACATATAAGGATACATAAGAATCGCTTACTAAACAGAGTGGGAGGGTTTACAATATTGCTGACATTAGTTAAAATAGCCTGACAGTTACTTCAAGAGCAGGAGCATTCTAGCAGCTAGGCCTTTCTGAGCATGTGCAGGGCTCTGGCTCAGTGCTGAAAGAGTTAACTGTAACAGATGACACAAGCAGAATACAAGGGCAGGCAATAGTGAAGAGGGAGAAAGCACATGGCGAGCACATGGCTAACTAAAATGGCTGCCAAAAACAAAATGGCTTCAGCTGATGCTAACAACGATTTCAGCTGATTTCTACAGGTACTCACTGGATGATGTCATCAGTGATGTCCTTTGAGATGCCATCAGTGATGTCAACAGTGCTGTCACTGACCCTGTAATGAGTGATGTAATATGAGAGGTCATAAGCAGTGGATTGCGGGGACATAGGTTATTGTTAGCTCAGGTAACTATTGCTGATTTTCTATAGTTTTGTAAAAGTGAAGTGTGAGCCTATCTATAACATCCGTGTAACCTGTGAATCAGTGAATTTCTAAGATTTATTTTAAAATTATTTTTCCTAATTATAACGTCCCTGAAACCTTAGGGTTTTTCACTGAATTTCGACGGTTTTTCAAATTCCATTTCTAAAATATTGTGCCCCTCTAATGTTTAGATTTTTTAGTTAATTTGTGGGGTTTATTTTTAATACTAAGTGCAATTTCTTTTTATTTTTAATTATGTTTTTTTTGTATTGTAGACATGTTTTTATAAATATACATTAAATCACATATGCAGTAAATGTAAAGCAAATTACGTTTTTTAATGTAATTAAATAAATGTAAATAAAAAAATATATATTTTTGGGTATTGTGGTACCTTCGCAGGTCCGCAAACACAGACGTACTACTACTGCATGGTTTTTACTCCTGATCATGTGATCGGAAAGACTCAGTGGCTCTCAATTTCTCAGTTTCACTGAAAATATAAATTACTGCACATATGTACATCCCTCCATTGTCATTATTGACATCAGTGTGAACATATTTACAAGTATATGTAAACCACATTACATCTGTTTTTTAAAAAGTTACTAATTTTACCAGTTTCACAAATCAGCGAATTTATGGGCCGCATTTGCAAATTCACTCACAAGCACACCCAAACCTTGCCTTCTGACTAGATACACTAAGACCACACCCTTCCACATGGAAAACCACACCTAAAAGCAGTTACTTCTCCAGTGAAGTCTCTAGTGGGAGGATTGAGAACCAGTGCTGCTGTGCTTTCAAACAATGGCTGAAGCTACATCGTCCCTCCAAAATGAGCATCCACAACCTGTTGAGGATGAGGAGGAAGACCTACCACCCTGCAGAAAAGAAAGTGATGTGTGGAAGCACTTTACTATATTTTCTGGGGAAAAGAAGGTAACAGCAAGATGTGTGCAGTGCAATATTTACAACAAACAGTTATACAGAGGCACTGCAAAGAAGTATTCACATGGGACATGTTCCATGTGGAAGCACCTAAAAATAATTCATGAAAGGGTCAACAACAAGATGATGCGAGAGAAAGCAGGTACAGCAGGAGAGGTGATCTCTACAGGAGCTTTGGGACAACCATCATCAGCTGCAGTCAATACAATACCAGCTGCTTGTGAGGAACTGAATGACATTGTTATTCACAGTGCAAAATGCCACATCCTTGTTGCTGTAAAAATTTATTCTGTGGGTGCATTCTTGGATACAGTGAAAAAGCATTGCTTTAGTTTTTTTTTGTTTGCTTCTTGTGACTACGTAGGGCCCGATTATGAGTTTGGCGATCTAGGAACAGACGGCCATGACGGCGATCCGCACCATCAAATCCGTGGTCGGGCCACCTGCCAGATTACGGGTTTCCTCATGTCTGGCGGGCTGTTTTTGACATTCCCATGGCAGTGCCTCAGTAAATGGGCACCGCAATGGGAATGCCAACAACAGTTCCTGCATGGCATGGACCCTCGGTCTAGGTCCACTCTCTCCCCACTGCTCCGCTGTGCAGTCTCTTGCCTCCAGACCCCGACCTCCTCCTTGGGAGGTTCGAGGCTGCTGCCCGCTCCTGCGCACTAATTCCACCACTGTTTTTATTTTCTCCTGCCTGCCTGTTCCTTTTGCCTTTCGCCGCTGCTGCCCCTGTGGCCCCTCCCCCCCGGAATTCCCCCCCGGAATTTCCCCCTGGAATTCCCCCCCGGAATTCCCCTGCTCCCGCCTCCCAGCCTCTCCTCCTTCCCACATCCCCTACTTAATGGTGGCCGCTGCACGGTTGCGCAGCGGACGTGCGCAGCAGGCGCGCCGCCAGCACACCAAAGGTGCGCCAAAGGCAAGCCCATCTGCACCCGTCCGCGACCCGACCGCGGCCAGCACCAGGAACCCTGGACCTCCCACTACCCATCGCTACAACACCACCACCCTCCTCGCACTCAACCCTGGAAGACTTAGAGAATGCCAACAGGCCTCGCTGAACACAACCCACGGCCAGTTCTCCTGCCTCCACTGCCGCCAGACCCTCACAGCCACCCCGGCCTCCAACACCGCCGACGCCAGCACTGGCGACACCCTAAAATGCATCCTCCTCAACGTACGCTCCGTACACAAACACGCCATGGAAATCTGAGACCTACTCGACTCTCTTTCACCCGACATCGCCTTCTTCACAGAGACATGGAACAACGCATCCTCCGCCCCCGACATCAGCACCGCCATCCCAGATGGATACAAGATCCAGAGGAAGGACCGCCCCAACCACCCAGGAGGGGGCCTCGCCATTGCCCACAAGATCACCCTCCGCCTCACCACCTCCAGCGAAACCTTCCCCTCCGCCGAACACCTGCACTTCCAGATCCAGACCACCCCCAAAGCCACACTCCGAGGAACCCTCATCTACAGAACCCCCGGCCCCCGAACACGCTTTGCCACCACCATCACCGACTTCATCGCACCCCACGCGATCGCCTCAACAAACTACATACTCATTGGAGACCTGAACTTCCATCTCGACAACACCAGCAACCCCAACTCCACTATCCTTCGTGACAACCGCGCCAGCATCGGACTTAAACAGCGCGTCAACATACCGACCCACAGAGCAGGACACACCCTCGACCCCATCTTCACGGCAGGAAACAGCGTCCATGTCAGCCACACAACGCAGCCGCCATGGACCGACCACCACTGCATACACTTCGCCATCAATAAACCCAAGGCACCCAAACCAGCCCCACGCCCACCACGAAGGAACTGGAGCAAGGTTACCGACGAGCAACTTAACTCCACCCTCACCCGAGACAACCACACCTGGGCACCCGACGCAAACAGCGCAAACGACGCAGCCAGAGAACTCCACACCTGGATCTCCAATTGTGCAGATGAGCTCGCCCCGCTACGCAACCCCGACAGACAATGCCCCAGGAAAGCCGCCTGGTTCACAACTGCTCTCCAAGAAGCCAGACGCAGCTGCAGACACCTGGAGAAGAACTGGAGAAACACCAAGACAACCAAAAAACACACCACCTACAAGGACGCCATGACAGACTACCACAACCAGATCAGAGCCACCAAAAGGAACTTCATCCACAACAAAATGCTGGCCAACTCCACCAACTCCAAGGAACTTTTCAGTGTCATTCAAGAATTCACCAACCCACGCAGCGAAGCCACAGACATCACCCCATCCCAAGACCTCTGCGACAAGCTTGGAACCTATTTCCACCTCAAGATCAAAAACCTCTACGACAACTTCATCGACTATCCACCAGGCGCCACAGACGGCCCCCCGCCCCCCAGAAACACCAGCCAGCCCACCATCTCCAACTGGATACCGATCACAGCCAAAGACACCGCCTCGACCATGAAAAGCATCCACTCGGGGGCCCCCACGGACCCCTTACATCTACTACAGAGCCGTGGCCACCATCGCACCCAAACTACAACGCACCATTAACACCACCTTCAAAACAGGCACGTCCCAGACGACTGGAAGCGCGCAGAAGTCAGACCCCTGCTCAAGAAGCCCACAGCTGGCCGCACCGACCTCAAGAACTATCGGCCCATCTCGCTCCTCCCCTTCGCAGCCAAAGTTGCAGAGAAAACAGTCAACAGGAAACTGACACGATTCATTGAAGAGAACGCCGTCCTCGACCCGTCCCAATCCGGATTCCGAAGCAACCACAGCACAGAGGCCTACCTACTCGCTGCCACAGACGACATCCACACCCTCCTGGACCAAGGCCACTCCGCAGCCCTCATCCTACTCGACCTATCAGCGGCCTTCGACACCGTCTCCCATCGCACACTAGTCGTCAGACTACACAACGCAGGCATACAAGGAACAGCCCTGGACTGGATCCGATCATTCCTCACCGGAAGAAGCCAAAGGATCAGACTCCCACCCTTCTTCTCCGACCCCATGAAAATCACCTGCGGAGTCCCACAGGGTTCATCACTGAGCCCCACCTTCTTCAACATTTACATGGCCCCCCTCGCAGCCATCGTCCGACAACACAGCCTCAACATCGTATCCTACGCCGACGACACCCAGCTCATCCTCTCCCTCACCAAAGACCCCACCTCTGCCAAACTCAACTTCCAGAAAGGAATGCAAGATGTCGCAGTCTGGATGACCAACAGCTGCCTGAAGCTGAACGCCGAGAAGACAGAAGTCCTCATCCTCGGTACCACCCCTTCTGCATGGGACAGCACCTGGTGGCCGACCGCCCTCGGAAGCCCACCTACCCCTCAGACCACGCCAAGAACCTCGGCATCGTACTCGACTCATCACTCTCCATGAACCGACAGGTCAACGCCGTCACCTCCAGCTGCTTCAACACCCTCCGCATCCTCCGCAAGACCTTCAAGTGGATCCCCCCTGAGTCAAGGAAGACAGTCACCCACGCACTCATCACCAGCAGACTGGACTATGGAAACACACTCTACACCGGCATCAACAAGTCCCTACTCCGCAAACTCCAGACCGTAGAAAACACTGCAGCCAGACTCGTCCTCGGCACCCACCGACACGAACACATCAGCCAACACTTACGAAGTCTACACTGGCTCCCCGTGGAGAAAAGAGTCACTTTCAAAATCCTCACTCACGCCTACAAATGCCTACATAACAACGGACCCAAATACCTCAACGACAGAATAAACTTCCACGTACCCAAAAGAAACCTCCGATACCTCCGATCTTCCAACCTCGCACTGGCCGAAACCCCGCGCATCCACAGAGCCAGAGCAGGCGGAAGATCCTTCTCTCACATTGCAGCCAAGACCTGGAACGAGCTACCGGCAGACATCAGACGCGCCCCCTCCCTGAACACCTTCAGGAAGACCCTCAAGACCTGGCTCTTCGGCTAAACAGTTCTGCGGACCCCCCCCTCAGCACCTTGAGACCCTCACGGGTGAGTAGTGTGCTTACAATTCCCTGATTGATTGATTGATACCGTGCAGGAACTGAGGTGCATGCACACAGGGGGGCAAATGTTGTGCACCCCTGCATGCTCCACTGAGCAAATGGGCAACAGGGGGCCCTGTAGGGACCCCTTTGTTTCAGGATGTGATGGAATAGCGGATGCAACAGGAAGGTTCACAAGAAGATTTATTGGCAAAGAGAAACACCCACGACCGGAGCCGTCCAGCTGTCACGGATCCAACGCCCCATCTCGCCTTACCAAGAACACTGTAACAGTTGGGCAGCCGCGCTCGTGAGACATTACTTAAATGAATACAATGTACGTAACACTTTAATAAAGATGAGTGTATTCACACGGGGGCGCGTGACTCCCACTTGCACAATATATTACATCTTCCCTTCAAACAGCATGAAAAACAAAGGAAAGAGGAGTAAGTATTAAGGTACAACATAAATGCAAAATATACTAGCATAGATTCAATCTAGTACATAATCCTTCATCTTATACAGCATTTGTCTCTGCCGTACCCCTTTTGTACCCGAAATTTGACACGTCTTGAGTATTGCTGCAACCTGACGTTGTGCTGCAGCCTGACGTGTCGCATCTGGTGTAGGTGCAATGGACCCCATACTTGGATTAGTTTGCAGATCACACTATTAATATCAGTATGTTTGTTAAAGAGAAACACCCACAACCGGAGCCGTCCAGCTGTCACGGATCCAACACCCTGTCTGACGTTACCAAGGACACTGTAACAGCTGTGCAGCTGCGTTCGTGAGACATTACTTAAATGAATTCAATGTATGTAACACTTTAATAAAGATGTGTGTATTCACGCAGGAGTGTGTGACTCCCACTCGCACAATATATTACACAGGACCACAAGCCTTTCCATGGAGAAAGACCTCCATGACACCACTTGTGGTCCTGAAACTTGGAATATGCTTGGCTGTGCCACAGCGGCACCACCAGCAGATTATTAAGGACCTGACCGTCACACCACCGCCAGGGAATGGTGGTTCCCTGGCAGCTGTGGCATTTCACTGCCAGTTCAACTGCCCAACATATAATGGGGCAGTCGGACAGCCAGTGTGGTGGTACCTGACCCCCCCATTGCCGATCCACCATGAGTCTGGCGGCCCGTGGAGGAGAGGACGGGAAGGATTTTCCCATCCACCTATTCCATCGCCGTGGTGGTCACCTCAACCCTGGGGTTTTCTGACAAATCCTTTCCAACAATAGCCTTTTGGAGGCCCTGGACACCAACCTTGTTTTGGGCAGGACTGGGGCAGGAGAAGCCAAAGAAGAGGAGGCCGAGGTCAACAGGGCCAAATGGACCAACGGAATAAAAGGGTACAATGAGGTCTGACCCTGGAACAACGTGTAACATGGAGCATTACAAGAGACCCGAGTCCGTCAACGAGCAATTTAAATTAGTTGTAAACTTGAGTAACAAGACCCTTACAATATACAAACTGAGGTTTTGAATAAAGGTTTGAGTTTTGATCTGACCAATTGGGGAGACGACTTTATGACCAACAAAGACTTGGCAGATTTTTTCTGTAAGGTATGGTTATAATTTTTCTTTGATAAAACTGAGAATATCATTGTGGATAAAAATATGAATACAGGCCTAAAGAAAAAATCCTCTTTTAAACCACTGCTACATTTAGTTCCATCAAAGGTGGCTACCTTTGAAAAAGAAATGCAGTGCCTGGAGAAACTGGAATTGGATAAAGATATATTCATCAAGCCTGCAGATAAAGAGGGAGCAAAGGTCATCTTAGATAACCAGGTGTATCAAGATCCCTGCCAGCGACAACTAAACAGCACTAAATATTATAAACCCCTTACAATGGATCCGACACCTAGACTATTAAAAAATATCACAGCCTTGGTAGAACAAGGCAGAGAAGCAGGCTGGATCACGAGGGGTGAAGCAGAATTCCTTGTCAATACTCATCCAAAGATCCCGGCATTTTACATTTTACCGAAAATCCACAAACAACAGAGACTGCTACCTGGGAGACCCATTGTTTCTGGCATTGGGTCTCTCTTGGAACCTCTCTCACAATTCATAGATTGGTTCCTTAGACCATTAGTTAGTGAGATGCCATCCTATTTATAGGACACAAAACATACTCTATCTTTTCTGTCAACAGTATAATTCGATCCAAAGTCACATTTCCTAGTGTCATATTATGTGGAAGCATTATATACTGATATATCGCAGGATGCCACTTTGGTAGCAGTGGAACAATTGTTGAAAGAACATACTAGAGATGACCTGACTCATACCTCATTTGTCATGGAATGTGCCTCCATTGTTAGAAAAGAGAATTTGTTCTCCTTCCAAGACAGGCTATTTTAGCAAGTAACAGGAACTTCCATGGGAAGTACATGTGCTCCTACTATGACGAATCTTTACATGCATTGGTTTGAGACTCAGTACATCTATTCCATGAATAATCCTTTCCAGAAGCATCTTAAATTGTGGAAAAGATATATTGATGACATTTTGGTCATTTGGGATGGTGATCAGTCACACTTGGATTCTTTCTCGGCTTGGCTTAACACCTTGAATGTCAATCTGAAGTTTACTTGTGAATTCAGTAAAACCAAACTTCCGTTCCTAGATTTATTACTGTACCCAAAGGAAGGAGGTATTTACACAGAACTATATCAGAAACCGATAGTGCAAAATTCCTTACTATGCTATAAAAGTTTCTATCCAAGAGCATTATGAGGTAATTTGCCTGTAGGACAATATCTAAGATTGAGACGTAATTGCACTGAACTAGAGAAATATAAACAGCATGCAGAGAATCTCAGCAGAAATTTGAGGATGAGACAATACCCTAATGATTTGGTTCGACGTGCATCCAAAAGGGCTTGCAACAATAACAGGGAAGCCCTCCTTGAAACGCACCCAAGATCGAAAACTGAAAGACTAGTATGTGTGAACACATAATGTCATCTGACAGATACAGTCAAGAAGGCTATCAATAAAACTGGCATATCTTAAACATTGGAGAAAAACAAAGGGAAAAACCAATCTTTGCATTGAAACGTAGCAACAGCATTGGAGATATGCTAGTACATACAAGGCCACATGTTTACAAACAACATGAGAAACAACAAGGACTATGGACGAACACACATGTTAAAGGCCATTTTCCATGTGGTATGTGCTTGGTCTGTGTCTTAATGAAATCTGTGACACAGGTCAAAATAGGGCTGAAAACACAATGGCTATTGCACAAGCATATGAACTGTAATTCATCAGGTGTAATCTATCTGATCACATGCCCATGTGGACTACAATATGTAGGTATGACCAGACATAAAGTAAGAACAAGAATAGTGGAACATAAGAGCACCATTAGATGCAGGAAAAGCAATACTAAATTGACCAAACATTTTCTTGGAGCAGAGTCATACTGAAAATGACATCAAGTGGATAGTGTTAGATAAACCATACTACACTATACAAATGGGCGACTTGGATACACTACTCTTTTGCAGAGAACAACGCTGGATATTTAGACTTAAGAGCCATTTTAAAGGGTTAAATGATGATATCCCTTAGTCATCCGTTTGATATAAACATTGAAAATATTTACTGAATATAAAAGCCATCCTTGTGATACATACCATGAAATAACTATTTATTTATTTATATATATATAACAATTCTGAAATAAACTCTGATACATCTGTTTATTCATTTGTTATGAACCATGATAAGAATTATATTGCTAGATCCAGTTAGAACGCAGCATCTAAACAGTCCAAGATAAGAGATTCAAGATATTCTGTTTCAAATAAGCTAAGAAATTGTGTGTCAAGACTCTTGGGATCAAGAGAAGGAACACACTTGTCTAATATGCCCCAGACTACAAGTACCAGCCTTCATGGTGCGCTTCACTGTCGCTTCACTGTCAAGACTTTTGGGATCAAGAAAAGTAACACACTTGTCTAATATGCCCCATACTACAAGTACCAGCATTCACGGGGCGCCTCATTAGAAGTGTTATGAAGGACAAGCAGATTCTCCCACCTATTGTGACAAGATCCTTGTGACACGTTACTACCCTTGAAGAAATAGAATGTTTTCTAATTAATGTCTAAAATACAGCGCAATATATCCTGCAACTACTTTGGAGTATTGTCATATTGAGGAACTACCTTTCTCAATAACAGTTGCACTTCCGGTTCACACTTAGGAACAGTTCCGGTTTAGCCAGACAGGAACACACAAATGCCGAAAAGGGCATACACGCCTCCTGAACCTCGTATGCAGAGACGGACTGCAATATTCACCAGGTATTTAGATTTTGGAAGGGCGGCAGCTCAGCGGGCATTTAGTTTTGGGAAGAGCGGCGTTTCAGGAACTGTGCGTTTTGACTTACCCATCGTACTGAGACGGGTCAGTCTTATGGTTATTTTTCACAAGTTGAATCTCTATACTGCATGGTTTTTAGAACATACTATAGCACCCAGTTGGACTGTGGCCCGCTAAGTGTATTGTAAGAGTATCTTTGTGAGGTATGTGTTTCCCGCTCAGAATGATGAACATGTTTAGGTTTTGTCACTCAAAAGTATCAACAGGATAATTTATAAAACCCAATTTTCTTCATCTTTTTTTATATAGATGATTATTAAAGACATTTATGAGATAGAAAAGTGCCTAATGAGGTAGAGAATGTTGAAAATGACAGTGCGACATAATGGTGATAAGGCTGTCATACAAATATTTATATATTTGAAACAAACATTCACTCTTCTATTTTTGATATCTCGTTATTATTGTCTTTACCCTAGCTCTCTATAGGGATGGGATCAGAAAAGTAAATCATGGATTAGGTCGTAATACATTGGGTAAGAATACTACCCTTTCCATTTTTATCCATTGCACTACCCTAGCATGAGTGTGTTTGATGGTGATGGTCAATTTTGCTGCATGTCACACTACCTCTAATTTGGTGGAATGAATTGGAAATTGAAGTACCATTGAACAATTGCTGTTTTGTTTTGTTTTCCTTGTCTCTTTCAGTACCATGTGTGTAACCTGAGGATGAGAATAATACACCCAGGCAATCACCAGGTTGAATGTATGGCCGATGTTTAATTTTCACTTTATCGCTGAAGCAGAGTGACAGTTTATCTCTGGTCCTGACGAATGCCTATCAACGTATATAGTCACTAAGGGGCAGAAACATGTTGACCCATTGAGATAGGGTAGTTGTTACCCCCTGTCCTCACTTTTTTAGCTCTATCCAAGGGAGGCACCAGAATAAAATTATTGTTTTGCCCACCAGGAGATAGTTGTAATCACTATTTTCTTCTTTTCCTTGCACTTTGCCCCTCCCCTACCAACATCACCATCTCATCTAAAACACCTCAGCTCCTCCCATTATATATGGGAGTTGTAGCCCACACAAGGTTGCTTGCAGTCCTTGTGTGAGGAGGGAGCCCTATGATGAAGCATGTCACCTTCGGGTGGGTGAGGGTTCTTGTCTTAACAGCTAAATGCCCTTCTTTTGACACTACCAAACGTAAAAACACTGTGTGAAATAGTACATGTATGAGTACCTGTATGGGTGTGTTTGTGACCCTTAACTTAAATTAATAATAAGTATATTTATAACTTTACAAGTACATTTTTTTACATATTAGAATGCAACTTAAACCAAACAATTAATAAAGAGACATAATATAACTCATTTAACTATTTACATATACAGAAACACACTGAAACTTGAACTTTTGATTAACTACTGTAGGACTCACCCATATGCTTACAGTGCTGCTGTTTATTTACTTTACCTCTCCAGATTTGTAACGGAGCAGGAGTAAGTCAGATTAAAAGTAAAAAATGTTATAAAAAAGCACATAATTTGACAAAGAGGTGGAAACAATTTAAAGAAATACAAATAAAAATGTTTAGAAATAGAGTAATATAGAATTTGGTATGAATAATGAGGGACACTAAGACGAGAAGAGGAGCACTCAAACAAAAATAATATATTAAGAGTTTGGTTGTAAAAGTGTTTCCTCTGAAGCGCAAACTATCTGTTTTGATACTAAACAAAAATAAACAGTGCTGTCTATGAATTTCTTTTTTTATTAAATGACATTAATAAAAGTAACTTTTGCTAAATTTTCAAATGTGAATAGAAGCGCACTTCTACTACTGACCCATACTTTAATGAAGAAAGCTACTTAAAAGAGAATGAATTAGTGTATGCAGTTGAAACAAGTGGCTGAAGCAAAAGAAGAGATGATTCTTGGAAATGTAGAGAAAGAGATAGGTGAAGAGGTACACGGAAGGCGTAGACATGCTCCTGTGTATAAAAGGGAGTGCAGTAGCATTTATGTTATTTGCCAGGAATACATTGACACAGTAGGACCTCACCCATGTACTTGCAGTGCTACTGTCTATTCACTTTACCTCTGCAAATATTGGTATGAATGAGTACTGGTATCATCGTCATGTTGAGCTTAAGTGCATGGTGTGCAATTTAGAAATACTAACTTGGTTTCTAGCCCTGAGTTGTGAAGAAGATCCATGGATCACTTACATTTCTTTCTGAGAGAAGCAAACTGTAACATTAAAGGTATCATCCACTGAGCTTCAGAAAAGGATTAAAGGTACAGTTGTGTATTTTCCCTTAGATGTCAAACACAATATTGAAACTGTGGGTGTAGACAGAGATTTGGAATAAGCGCTTGCTATTCTTGTGAATGGTGTGCGCATGAAAAACAAAAACATCTGTCAGGAACTAGCTGATGGAAATAAGGTAAAGAATGCTACTTTATATGTTAAAGACAATAATGTGTACTATAAAGATGTAGATGTCATCTAACATGGAAGCTGCCTGGAGGAAGAAATGTTGCCTTCAAGTAGGCAGTTTGAAAAAGTGGATAGAAGTATATCTGAAGAAATATATGACAATTACAGTGTCCATCCACTATATTCAAAAGAGGTTAAGGTGGATGCCATTGAACTGTATCAGATGAAACAAGCTAAAAGAACTCCAATGCATGCCTGGAGAAAGGGTTCTTCAAGCTGCTTCTTCTCAGTTCTCTTTGAAGAAAAAGAATAAAACGGTCAGAAACACCATATTAAAAAACAACAGTACTTTTCAAAAACATTTAAAAGCTACTACACAAAACCCTCCCAGCAGCAGTGACACATTTTCTGACTAACCCTGAATTTCCACCAGCAATCCTCTGGGGTTGACCCATACTTACTGACAAGGACCTCTTTTATAGTGGGTTGCCTCAGCCTCTCCCCCTTCTCTAAAAGCCATTATGTTGTCCCTCCCATGCCAGAAATAACCTGTCTATATCAAACCCCTCCTTAAAGTCAGGCACCAAAGTCTCTGAATATATGAACTCTTTCTTCTCAACTGAACACAGTAGTGGTGCTCACACCATTTTTGCTAGACTCTAACAGCTATCTGGCCTTCAAGTGCACCTCCTTGACACTCCAACCAGCAAGACCCTATTCTTCTCATATTCTATCTAAGCCTCAGCTTTTCTCTCCTCTGCAGCCAGCTGGGCCAGCTGCAGTCCCAGGTTCCACTCATCCTGTCTGTCCTTAAGGTTCGCAGGGGACTGAGTTTGGCAGGAGACAGTACTTCCTGCACCATATCAAACAGAAAAGTTTCTCTCTGGGGGATCCCCTCTCTCCTCTGGGGACTTTACCCACTCATTTCTCCATTCCTCTCCCTCCTTCTGAAACCCACTACCCTTTGGGACCCTGATTCTGAAGTCAACTACAATCAGGGTTCTCCCTTTTAAGAGTGCTGAAGTAGTCCTCTTCAAACTCTTCTTGTGGTGCAGGTTGCATTCTGCAGATGTCTTCCCAGGCTCTAAGAGCAAACTAGTGCTCAAACTTGGACGTACACTTTAGTAAATGGGTGTGTCAATAGTCTTATGGGTGTGTAAGTGATTGTGGCAGTCACTGTCTGGCTATATGAGTGATAGGTACATAACTGCTTTTGTGAGAGTGTAGCTAGGTCTGTAAGTGTCTCCCTGACTGTGTGAGCGTGTGCAAATTACATACTAATAAATCACATACTATAAGTAAACACCCACCTCTAATTTTAAATGCATTCATTCACACTAGTATAATAAAATTAATATGCATTCAGTATAGCAATTCCTCTTTCTCCTTTCCTGCTTACTGGATTTATAATTAATATTCTCATCTAAGCAGCCTTCTATTTTTCCCTTCAAGTATACTGTCTGGAAGCTACACATTTTCTTTCACCTCACATATTTCTTTCACCTTTCATATTTTTTCTAAATATACTTTTATGTACTTCAACCTAACTAACATACCTGCTCTTTACTGTTCTCTCAGTTCTATTTCTATGTCTGGTAACATCTGTTTTCATTTGAAATCTCCACTCAGAACTCCTGCAAACCACCTCCTCTCTCAGTAGAAAAGCAGTTAACAAATCACGGGCTTCCTTTCATCTTTATTTTTTGTTATACCACTTCTAAATAGTCAGTATTTCTTTAACCTTTTACATGACCAATTTGGTTATTTTTTTCCACAAATCTGCGAACCCTTCACAACGCACAGCACCACCCCGTGGAACTTCCGCAGTGACGTTCACGATTTACACAGGGGCTGCACTGACCCCGCAATGGCTCTGCAGATCTTGTGAGTGACCAAAAAACAGTGCAAGGCTAGCACAGTGATGGTGAAACACGCAGCCTTGAATCAATTGTAATACAGTTAATCAAACGTATAATAAAAGCAATCTGATAAGTCAAGATAGAGCAGTCGATTCAGGCCCTTCACCACCCTGGGACTTAACTTTCCACAAAGCTGGGAAGCCAGCTCCACTCTCTCTATCACCCTCCCTGAGAACGGCATAACCTGGAGCAGCAGCTGTGGGCAACAGCAGCTCTGCATGACTCCCTCTGTGAACTTCGCTAAGACCTACCACACCCCTCCTTTTACAAAAAACTGGCGTACATAACATTCCATTCCCCTCTCGCAGGTTCTTGTGCTGTTATCAGTATTTACAACTTTGCTCTTACTGGTACACATCAATTAATCTCCCAGGGGCTCAAAACTACTCCCAGGCCCTTTCAGGGTCAGTACAACATCAACAGTATGTCTCTCCCATGATTCCCATGGCTACCTGAACTGAAAACAGAACATCTGAGTAGATAGTTGCGTCTATGGAATGTCAAAATCAGGCATCACAAGCACAGTGCAGTTCACCGGTTTTCTGCATGCATTTTCACTCATCAACATTGTCTAAGGTAGTTAACCCTTTTGTGTCACAATGTCTTCCGCATAGTAGGCCCTAAATACTACAAACTGATTGTTTTTGAGGATATGTAGGTACTTTGGTTTGGTAACTAAAGAAAGAGTGATACCCATTTGTGCCTGGCCCAATCGCCTTGCCCATATTTTTTAAGTTGTCGATCTGGAGTCCCGCTTAGTTCTTGTAAAGTCACTTTTATGCTCCTAATTAGAAATAAAGCAAAAGCCTATTAAGCTGGTTGAATTTATGTTTTGTAATTCAGGAAACTAGTTTAATATTTTTAGCATGTTCTGACGATTTAACAAGTCTAGTGGGCCTTCAGATTTATACATTGAGCATAGGTCTAGTTTTATGGCTGATAGCCACTATAATAAGTATTCTCAAAGTCCTGGACCTGTGAGATACTACTTCTAGGTTGAGATGGTGATTGTAGGGCTCCCTGAATGGTCTCTGTTTGGTAAGTATAAGACAGAAAACTGGGTTTGGAGTGATCTGTGGAACCGATCAAGGTGGTGATAGTGGGGTAGATCCATTAGCAGTGTTTGTGTGGGTTAGAGGTGAAGAGATTAGACCATTAAACTGACAACATGCTGAATTGTCCAACGAGCTAGCCAAACTCTGATCAATTTGGGAAATTTGCTCAGACACCAATGTGTCTGCTATCCCATAGATAGAATCTGATTCACTGTTGTTTTCTAGATTGCTGTTCAGGGTACTAGGTGCAAACGTTATTGGATTTATCTCAACTGTAGCCAGAATGACAGGTGGAGAAGATGATCCAGCAGCAGATAGACTTTACAGGAACTTGCTCATTGAGATGACATGCTCACATGTTTTTTGACGACTACCTATAGAGAAATATGCTGTTGTCATGCTGATGTTGATAGTCTTTTACCAGGTATTTGGACAAAATATCGGATTAGAAATATCATGATACGAAAATATCATGATGCAGAAATATTGTTCTCAAGAATATTGATTATTCAGGTAAGTAATATCATTTGCAATAAAATTGTTGTTGATAATATCGTTTTTAATATTATAATATTCAATATGTGTTAGTTCGTATATACATTTTATGAGTTATTGTTTGTATAATTGTTAACAATATTTTGAAATTTTGTTTGTAATGTTAAGTGATCTATACGGTTCTAATTTAATTGATATTAGTAATTTATATTGTAGCGGGTTGCTAGGTTTGTAGGGTGTAGGGTGGGAAATTAATTAATTATAATTAATGAATAATTAATCAATCAATCAATCACAGAATTTGTAAAGCGCGCTACTTACCCGCGAGGGTCTCAAGGCGCTGGGGAGAAAAAAAAGGGGGGGGTGCTGCTACTGGTCGAACAACCAGGTCTTGAGTAGCCTCCTGAAGGTCAGCAGGTCTTGAGTCTGTCGTAGGCTTAGTGGAAGGGTGTTCCAGGTCTTGGCGGCGAGGTGGGAGAAGGATCTGCACCGGTGGTAGTTCTTCGAATGCGAGGGACGGTGGCGAGGGAGAGGTCGGCGGAGCGGAGTTGGCGGTTGGGGACGTAGAAGAGGAGTCGTCTGTTGAGGTAGGCTGGGCCAGTCTTGTGGAGTGCCTTGTGTGCGTGGATGAGGAGTTTGAAGGAGATTCTCCTGTCGACGGGGAGCCAGTGCAGGTTCCTCAGGTGGGGGGTGATGTGGCTGTGGCGTGGTACATCGAGGATCAGGCGTGCGGAGGCGTTTTGTATGCGTTGCAGTCGCTTGATGAGCTTGACCGGGGCTCCTGCGTAGAGGGCGTTCCCATAGTCAAGTCTGCTACTGACGAGGGCCTGGGTGACTGTTCTTCTTGTGTCTGTCGGGATCCACCTGTAGATCTTGCGAAGCATGCGGAGGGTGTTGAAGCAGGAGGATGAGACTGCGTTGACTTGCCTGGCCATGGAGAGCATTGAGTCAAGGATGACTCCCAGGTTGCGTGCGTGGTCGGTGGGTGTCGGGGCTGCTCCCAGCGTCGTTGGCCACCAGGAGTCGTCCCAGGCTGAGGGGTTGGAGCCGAGGATGAGGACCTCTGTCGTCTCCGTGTTCAGTTTTAGTCAGCTGATCTTCATCCAATCGACGACGGCCTTCATTCCTTCATGGAGGTTGGATTTGGCGGCGAGGGGGTCCTTGGTGAGGGAGAGGATCAGTTGAGTGTCGTCGGCATAGGAGATTATGTTGAGGTCGTGCTGTCTGGCGATGCGTGCGAGCGGGGCCATGTAGATGTTGAACAGTGTTGGGCTGAAGGACGATCCCTGGGGTACGCCGCAGGTGATCTCGGAGGCTTCAGATCGGAATGGTGGGAGGCGGACTCTCTGGGTTCTGCCGGTGAGGAAGGAGGTGGCCCATTCCAGGGCCTTGTCTCGGATCCCTGCGTCGTGGAGGCGTGCGCGTAGAGTGCGGTGGCAGACAGTGTCGAAGGCGGCGGAGAGGTCCAGCAGGATGAGGGCTGCGGTCTCACCGTTGTCCAGCAGGATCCTGATGTCGTCGGTGGCGGCGATGAGGGCAGTCTCAGTGCTGTGGTTGCTGCGGAACCCCGATTGGGATGGGTCCAGGATGCTGTTTTCTTCGAGGTATCGGGTTAGCTGTTTGTTGACGATCTTCTCGATGACCTTGGCTGGGAACGGAAGCAGGGAGATGGGCCGGAAGTTCTTGAGGTCTCTCGGGTCCGCCTTGGGTTTTTTGAGTAGGGCGTTGATCTCTGCGTGTTTCCAGCTCTCTGGGAAGGTCGCGGTCTCGAAGGAGAGATTGATGATGTTGCACAGGTGGGGTGCGATGGAGCTGCTGGCTTTGTTGAAGATGTGGTGCGGGAAAGGGTCTGACGGGGAGCCGGAGTGTATTGTGCTCATGGTCTTGATGGTGTCCTCAATGTTCACGCTGGCCCAGGCTGGCAGGGGGTCATGGTCGATGGTGTGCGGCGGGTCTGGTGCATCGATCTTAGTTGGGTCTGTCTGGGTGTTGAAGCTGTCGTGGATGTCGGCGATCTTGCGGTGGAAGAAGGTGGCGAGGGAATCGCACAGGGGTTGCGACGGCGGGATGTCGTTGGTGTTGGAGCTGGGGTTGGAGAGTTCCTTCACGATGTTGAAAAGCTCCTTGCTGTTGTGTGCGTTGTTGTCGAGGCGGTCTTTGAAGGAGATTCTCTTGGCGGACTTGATGAGGTGGTGGTGGTTACGGATGGCGTCTTTGTGGGCTGCGTGGCTGTCCGGTGTCTTATCACTGTGCCATTTCTTCTCTAGTTTCTGGCAGGTGCGCTTGGAGGCTAGGAGTTCCGAGGTGAACCAGCTGGCTCTTTTGGTGGTGTCACTGTAGGTGAGTTTTTTCAGCGGGGCGAGGGTGTTGGCACAGTCGTCCATCCATCGTCTGAGGTTGCAGGCGGCGTCGTTGGTGTTGGATGGGTCGGAGGGAGGGCTGAGAGCGAGGGTTGCCCGTAGTTGGTCTTCGGTGACTTTGCTCCAACAGCGGCGTGGGATCTGTTGGGTGCGGTGGTGTGTGGTGGGTTTCTGGAAGGTGAAATGGATGCAGCGGTGGTCGGTCCAGGGGAGTTCCGTGGTGTGGCTAAAGGAGTGGAATGGGTCGGTGTTGTGATGAGCTGGCTCAGACCGAGGTTGGCGAGGTTGGCGATCAGGGTGGTGGAGTTGCTGTCGTTGTTGTTCTCCAGGTGAAAGTTCAGGTCTCCGAGGAGGATGTAGTCGGTAGAGGTCAGGGCGTGCGTGCTGATGAAGTCGGCGATGGAGTCGCTGAACTGGAGTCGGGGCCCAGGGGGTCTGTAGACAATGGTGCCTCTAAGGGTGGTGTTGGGGTCCGTGTGGATCTGGAAGTGCATGTGTTCGGCGGTGCTGAGAGTGTCGTCGGTGCTGGTCGAGACCCTGATGGTGTTCTTGTGGACGATGGCGATTCCTCCTCCTACTGCGTTGACGCGGTCTCTGCGGGTGATCTTATAGCCGTCTGGGATGGCTATGGCGATGTCGGGGGCGGAGGAGTCGTTCATCCAGGTCTCTGTCAGGAAGGCGACGTCTGGTGATGATGTGTCGAGCAGGTCCCAGAGCTCGACGGCGTGTTTGCGTGTGGAGCGGGTGTTCAGTAGGATGCATCGGAGGTGGTTGAGGTCCTTCTTGGCGGGCGTTTCGGTGGCTCTGAGGCTGGTGTAGCTGCAGTTCCGGCAGGTGAAGGGACCATGGGTGCGTTTCGGGGCGGCCTTGAAGCAGTTGTGCGTCCGTCCAGGGTTGAGAGCGTGGAGTGTGGTGGCATCGTAGCGGCGTCGGTCCTCGAGGCTGGTGCGGGGGGCGCACAGCCCAGGGGTTCTGGCGCTGGGTGCGGTCCAGGCACGGACGGGCGCAGACGGGCTTGCCTTAGGCGCGCCCGCCATATATGGGGAGGTGGGAGGGAGGAGCAGCTGGGAGGCGGGAGGCAGGGGCAGCGAATGGGCAGTCAGTGGGGCGGGGCCGCAGGGGACGCAGCGGCGGGAGTGGAGAGAGGCAGCGAGGGGTACAGAAGGGAAATGGACACAGTGAAAATGGGGGCAGCGAGGGGAAACAGAAGGGAAAAAGGACACAATTCAGTGGGGGCAGTGAGGGGTACAGAAGTAAAAAGGACACAATTCAGTGGGGGCAGCGAGGGGTACAGAAGGAAAAAAGGACACAATTCAGTGGGGGCAGCGAGGGGTACAGAAGGAAAAAGGACACAATTCAGTGGGGGCAGCGAGGGGTACAGAAGTAAAAAGGACACAATTCAGTGGGGGCAGCGAGGGTACAGAAGGAAAAAGGACACAATTCAGTGGGGGCAGCGAGGGGTACAGAAGTAAAAAGGACACAGTGAAAATGGGGGCAGCGAGGGGAAACAGAAGGAAAGTGGGCGCAGTGAAAATGGGGGCAGCGAGGGAAACAGAAGGGAAAAAGGACACAATTCAGTGGGGGCAGCGAGGGGTACAGAAGTAAAAAAGGACACAGTGAAAATGGGGGCAGCGAGGGGAAACAGAAGGAAAGTGGGCGCAGTGAAAATGGGGGCAGCGAGAGGAAACAGAAGGGAAAAAGGACAATTCAGTGGGGGCAGCGAGGGGTACAGAAGGAAAAAAGGACACAATTCAGTGGGGGCAGCGAGGGGTACAGAAGTAAAAAGGACACAATTCAGTGGGGGCAGCGAGGGGTACAGAAGGAAACCGGGCACCGAGGCCACAGGCAGAGGGGCGAGCTTACCAGCAGCAGCAGCGGGCAGGACACCACAGGCGGAGCTGTGTGGTGGGGGAGTGACCTACCTGGCAATAATTCATTATTTAACTGATTAATAAATATGTAAATTGTGTAGTAATTATAATATTTATATTATATATTAGGTGCGGGTTGCTGGGTTTATAGGGGTATAGGGTGGGACGTTAATTAAGTAATAATTAATTAACAATTAAAACAATTATTAATTATTGAATTGATTATTAATTATGTAAATTGGATAATGATTGTATTTTTTAAGTTACATAATAGGTGCGGGCTGCTGGGTTTGCAGGGGTATAGGGTGGGAAGTTAATTATTAATTAAATATCCAATTAATTAATATTTAAATATGTAATTAATAATTTTTACAAATTTTATGATTATGTTAATTGTGTACATTTATTATTTTTTGTTATATTTTAAGTGTGGGCTGGTAGGTTTGTGAGGGTATAGTGTGGTAAGTTAATTAAGTAATAAATAAATGGAAAAAAAATAATTGATAATTATTACTTTGTTTACTAATCATGTTAATTGTTTTTTTATACATATGTTTTTTGGGGTTAATTAATAAAGTTCATATTAGGAGTTTTATATTTGTTAAAAATTAATAGAGTTATGTTTCATATATGTTATGTGTTTGAAGTGAAGAGCTTTCCCTACTGTTACACTGACTGGAGAAGGAATAGTAATTTTTCCCCCTCCGAAGTCCAACACTTTCCCTACTGTTGCACAGACTGGAGTGGGAATGGTAAATGTAACTCCTCCAAAGTCCAACACTTTCCCTACTGTTGCAAAGACTGGAGTGGGAATAGTAAATTTAACCCATCCGAAGTCCAACCCTTTCCTTACTGTTGTACAGACGGGAGTGGGAATAGTAAATTTAACCGTTCTAAAGTCGAACACTTTCCCTACTGTTGCACAGACTGGAGTGGGAATAGTAAATGTTCTCCCTCCGGAGTCCAACACTTTCCCTACTGTTGCAAAAACTGGAGTGGGAATAGTAAATTTAACCCATCCGAAGTCCAACCCTTTCCTTACTGTTGCACAGACAGCAGTGGGAATAGTAAATTTAATCCCTCCGAAGTCCAATGCTTTCCCTACTATTGTACGCACTGGAGTGGAAATAGTTAATTTTGCCTCTCTGGAGTACAACACTTTCGCTACTGTTGCACAGACTTGAGTGGGAATAGTATATCTATTATTCCCAGACTTTAATACTTTTTAAAATATTGTTATAATATATGTTATAGTATTATTTGTTTAATTTTATATTATTCGTATATATATATATATATATATATATATATATATATATATATATAACTTTTGTTTGTATTATTTATTTAAAAATATTTTTAGCAATGTTGTTATATTTATTTAATTTGGTAATTCATCTAATATTTTGGATTTCATTTGTCAATATTGTTTTATGTATTTATATATATATAGAAATGCATATAATATTAGGTATTTTTTTATAGTAGTAAATTTAAAAAACATAAAACTTCATATAATGTAAAATATATTGTTTTACTAACAGTGATATTACCCACTGGTGGTCACCAGTAGGTAATTATAGTTAGGACCATGTCTCTATGGAAAAAGTATTTTTTGACTTGCCTATATCTTTGATGTCATTTGGGGACTCTTCATAAAGTTTTCCAAAAGAAGTGTCATAGTAAGTCTTTTTGTGCATGGACAGTTTTGGGTGATCAGTCAAGTGGTGGCAGAGAAAAAGAGGGGGTCAAAAAAGTGTGTTTCCTATGTCAATTCCCATAGAAGATTTAGACACGACTGCAGCCCGAACCGCTGGACGAATTACACCAAATTTGGCAGAAAACTAGCTTTCGGTCCACAGATTGTGCTTCTTGTTATTTAGTGTAAATACTTTCAGTAGATGTTGAGATATGTAAGGAAATCCAAATTTGTTTATCAGCGATTGCTGCTAATTCACAGATAATAATGAGCTCACGCAGGGAAATGCAGAGCTCTGATTGGCTGCCAACACTTCAAGCAGGAAGTGTTGTCAGCCATCTTGGGACTCAGCTTCAGCCGAGTCCCCCAAAAAAAAAAAAAAGAAAGAAAAGGGGCAGGGTATGGATACCCTTACCCCCTAGCATTGCTCCTGGGGCCACAGAGTTTACCCCAGCAGTGCAAAAAAAGCAGTTTTAAAAAAAATATTTTCCCACAAATTCACAACATAAATTGAAAAAGGGCCTCCGGGAGGGCCAGTTCCTGGGGGCATGCAGTGAGTTTATAAAAAAATAGAGGTGGGTGCATCGGGCCCCAATGAAGGGGCTCATTTTACCCCAGGGAACCCCACCTCCCTGGGCATTATGGCCATTATAACGGGGAGCCTTGTGGATCACCCCGGGCCCCAGGGACATCCCCGAGGCTGCAATAATGAAAAAAAGACGGGCCAGTGGACCCCCCAGCCCCTGGGACCACCACCTTCCGGGCTAACGAATGTAATGAGGGGGCCTCACTGACCCTCTGAGCCCTGGGGACCACCTCCTCCTCGAGGATAATTTGAAAGCACTTGGCCTTGCGGACCCCCCTGGGCCCCAGGGACCACCAACTCTCCCAGGCACATAACTTTAAAATGAGGGATGGGGCCACGCTGCCCCCCTCTTGGGCCATAAACAGCCCCGGGATCACCACCTCCCTGTGGCCGGCCTGTGAAATGTAAAGGAGTGGGGCTGCGCAGGCCCCCTCCTGGAGCCATACATGGCTTTGGGGACTGTCACCACCCAGGGCAGGCTCCTTCTATGTCCCAGGTGTAGACCCCCGGGACATAGCTGTTTGTTTTTGCTTCACAACTCCCACCAAAGCAAGCACTCTGGTTTCTAGCGGGTGGGGGCTGTCAAAGTGCTCCTGCCCACTGGAAGCAGAGGTTTCATCTTGTTCCCTGATCACAAACATGCAGGTAGGGAAAGAGATTAAACAAATTGCTCTTGCATGAAGGGAGTTGCATTTCCAGCTGCTCCCTTAATGCGAGAGCAATGCCGGCTCCCGCAAGAGGTGGGAGCCAACTGGGACTGCGGAGGCAAGATAAGGTCAGAAACGAGCAGAAAGAGGCAAAATAATGGTAAGAAACCAGCAGAAAGAGGCGAAATAAAGGCCAGCAATGAGCAGAAAGAGGCAAAATAGAGATCAGAAATTAGCAGAAAAAGGCACAATAAAGGTCGGAAATTAGCAGTAAGAGGCAACATAGTGGTCAGAAATGAGCAGAAAGAGGCAAAATAGAGGTCAGAAATTAGCAGAACGAGGCAAAATAAAGGTCAGCATGAGCTGAAAGATGTAAAATAAAGGTCAGAAATGAACAGAAAAAGGCAGAAAACAAGCAGTGAATGAGCAGAACCCACTCAGCCACTCATGCACCCACTCACAGAACAACTCAGACACTCTCACAGCCACTCATTCAGACACTCATGCACCTACTCACAAATGAACTCAGGCTTGTACACCCACTCACAGACTCATGCACCCACTTACAGAATCACTCATACTCTCTCTCACCCACTCACAGACCTACTCAGAGATGCACACACCAACTCACAGACCCACTCAGAGACTCACGCACCTACTCACTTACCTACTCAGACACTCATGCACTCACTCACAGACTAACTGGCACACTCATGGAGGGACTCGTAAACCCACTCAGACAGTCTCAGACCCACTCACAGACCCACTTAGACACTCACTGAGACACTCATGCACCCAGTCAGACACTAACATACCCACTCACAGACTCACTGAGATACTCACACAACCACTCACACACCCACTGAGACATTCATCTATTCACTCACACACACTCTCAAAGGTTACAGGTTACTGTTAGGAAATAGCATTAAAAAAACATAGGAATTCACTGAAAAAACCTAAGGTTACAGGGATGTTATAATTAGGAAATAGAATTTTTTTTTTAATTTGAAATTCACTGAAAAAAACGCAAAGGTTACAGGGATTGCTATAGTTAGGCTCAGATTTCAGTCTTACAAAACCATAGAAATTCTGCAGTTATTGTTACATCAGCTAACTATAACTTACGTGCCTACAATAGCCTGCTTATGACCTCACATATTACATCACTGATAACATGGTCAGTGACATCACTGGTGACATCTTAAGAGGAATATGCCTCAGGGGACTGTTTTTGTGCAGGAAGGTGACCCTTCCTGCAAAAAATCAGTCCTGCATGACACAAAGGCTCCCTTGCCCTATGTTGCAAGGCTGTCTGCTTTGGTGCTAGGCTACCAAAAGGGCTCCAGCACAAGGGAAAGGACAGGAATGTTCCATATCCCCTTAAATAAGGCACATTCCTACCCTTTCCCTGTGGCGCAGCCCAGCAAGATGTCTTGATGTGCTGCACTGTGCCATAGTTTCATAAATATGCCCATAAATGTTTTTAGATGATGTAAATGTGTGTCTGGTACAGGGTTGCAAAGTTTTGCTGCTTGGACCGAAAGAAAAGATCCTCCTATGGGTTCTTTATCGGAAGATGGGTTGACAATATGAGGGGCTAGTCTAGAATGGTGATGTCTGTATTATTTTTACATTATATTTTCTACATTTTAAAGTTTAGTCAGGGCTGCAGGGGTGCGTCAAATTATGTGGCAGAGTTCACTAAATTATACGTCAAGAAAAGGCAAATTATAGCTGCAATGCTGCATATATTGTGATAGAATTACTTCATTATTTTGTCATTTTTGCACAGATTAACACTGACTGGGCAAATGTTTTACCCCATTAGTACAGCCAAATAAAGCACTAAGCAATTGAAAGCTGAGCAGTCAAACTTTGTGAATGACCTTCCATTGCATGGCAACATGTGTTGATGGGATTTCAGTGTCTTTTGATCAGTTTAAACAAGAAACATTTTTTATAAAATCTACAGATTATGCAGCAGATGATGAATTATGTGACAAATATGGCAAATCCATAATTAGGCTATAAATGCTGAGACCGCAGAATTGCAGAGTTCAAGTTGCCCTGAGTATAGTGATCCTTTTCCTTGGGAGGCTCTCCAAACTATACATAGTGCTTTGATTATTATTCTTCTTGCCATTGGTAGCCAGTGAAGTCCACATAAAATTGGGCACATGTAACCCTGTGGTGTAGGTGGCAGAGTAGTCTTCCTGAGGGGGTGCAATTTGCATATACTTTATCTGAGCCTGCCAAGGTAGATGTCATTGGCATAGTCAAGCTTGGATATCACAAGTATGGGAATGGCCTGTATCCCATGTTGGTAACCACGGTATGGGAAGATGTGGAAATCGGATTTCAGGTGTGAAAGATGCTTCTCTTGACTTTGTTAGAATGTAGTATAAGGGATAGATTTGAGTCAATGAGTGTTCCTAAGTTCCTCATATTTCTTGATGTGATTGGAGGGGTGTCAAGTTCCTTTGGCCATATTCTGTAGAATTATGTTTGTGCCATTGTCCACAAGTCATGATCACAGTTTTTTTTGTGTTAAGCTTCAGGTGATTATTCATCGTCAATGTATTTATGATGTGGATGCAATCACTCAGTCCAGATGCCTGTAGGTTTCTGGACTATCCATTTTTAGGATGATGTGAAAATCCTCTGTATAGCTACAGCTTCAGAGATTCAAGTATTTGATCGGGTTTGATAAACAAGTGAAGTAGATGTTGAATATGAGAGGGAGGATGAGGGTTCCTTGGGGAACTCCACAGAGTAAATTGTGAAGAGCTGATATGAACAAGGTAGTAAGATAAGTTTTTTCCTGTCCTTGAGGGAAGAGGCAAACCATCCTCATCCATTTCTTCATAGTCAAAATGGTGGAGCCTCTGTAGAGTGCTGCTGACAAATCAAGGAGTAGTAGAGCAGCAACATCATTTATCCACCATAAGTATTAGGACATCCAATATAGATATGATGGTTTATTCCTTGACTTTGAGACCAGGTTGCTGCTCTGACATCAGGTTATTAGTTTCAGTGAAGTTGGAGAGTTAAGAAAAGACTGCTCTTTTGAATAGTTTATCCAGGAATGGATCATTGTATGTTGGCCTGAAGTTTCTGTGTTAGATGGGTTTAGGTTCTTATACTTGATGAGTTGTTTGATATATGAAATTTTTAGCTCTGGGGTAAGTACCCTAGCTCCAGTGATTAATTTGGAATGTTTCTAGCTCCTTCTCCTTCACATATTATGTGAAAGATGTCTTTAAAGATCTTTGAAGGGACAGGGTCTGAAGGTAACCTGTGTTGATCATCTCATGGAAATCATCCTCAGATAGGGTGTTGAAGGTGGCTTAAGATGGCAAATTGGCATCTGTCAGGTGTGGATGGTGAGTACGTTGTTTTGTCCTTTAGCTAATTTCCCAGTGTGTCTATTTTCCATATGAATTATGTAGTGATTTTAGCTACAGCAGGATTGTGATTAAAGTTCTCTGATTTCTGCCACTCCCGATTGTATAATTCTGAAAAGATATTGTGGAATTTCTTTGATGGGTAATCTGTCTCCATGATCTAAGTCGAATTGCTGTGTCTTTGGTGGTCCTTATGGCAACTCTATGCTGTTTTGTATCAGCGCAGATCAAGCTTGTCTTTTCCATCTCTTAATTTCCTCCTTTTGAGTTGTAGAGCACTGAGTTTATTTAGTTGTGTCACTGGTCCATAGGAATTTTCCCTGGGGTCATCTGAGAGGAAATTGTTAATGGTATCTGATAGTCTAGACCCGAGGTAATTGATTTTAAAAGGTGCAGCAATCTTATGGATGCTTGTTGACTGGAGTTTATTCAAGGTGGTGATTACATGCTAGTAGGTCCAGTTTCTTCCATATATGTGGTGGTGGTATTGCGTGTTGCCGTCACAATCAACCTCTTGTGATTTGACATGGAAACTTTAAAAAACATGTTGCGATGATCATTCAGGATGTCCTAGGAGTTGTCGGTCTTAAAAGCCTGTCAACTAAGGGCCGAATATGATGCCCATGGTGTGACAGTGGTGTGATTGGGGCCTGATATCATTTCCTAAAGGTTGAGGGCCTCTAGACCAAAAGTGATAATTTTGAATGCTGCTAGATCCATCTTGTCAAACAAGATATTGAGGTCTCCCATGGTATATTGGTTGGGGTGGTTTAGGGCAGACTTGGTTACTCTTCCCAAGAGTGTGTCCTTACATTTTCCTTTGCTGAGAGGTGGACTGTCGATCAGGAGGAAGGAGCAAGTGAAATTTGGGTGAGATAACATCTCACTAGTAGGTATTCTTAGTTCATCATATAGGCTTTGTTGCTGCAGGATATTTTATTAATCTTGAAAGTGTGATTATTCCAGGTAATGCTGGATTCAGGTGGGGTGTCGTGCAATGTGGCCCTGGAGTTATCGCAGAGACATATTTCTGTCATGAATGTGAAGTATGAGGTCATAAGAGAAGACCAAATATATTTGAAGTGGTTCTTGCTCATGGATCTAGCTATGATTCCCTGTCTTCCTGTTGATCGGTGAAGGGGTGAGAGTGAGTAGAGGGGGAGAAAGGAGGGAAAGGCAGATAAACATGGGTGGGCTTGTGGGGGAGCTGGCTATGACATGGGGAAGGGGTATGGGAAGGACTGATATGCCAGGTATCCCTAGTTGTATATGTGAGAAGAGATTCAGATGTTCAGGTTGGTAGGGTTAAATGTGGGAAAGGCTGAGTTGATGTTGCGGGGCTGAGCTGGGGCTTGGATGTTGGAACCCAGCAGCCATGTACGCCTACCTTCATTCTTTCTTCAGCCTTCTGGCAATTGACCTTGTAGAATTCCTACATTCTTTTGAGGGTTATATGTTCTTAGGTCAGCTATGTAATTGTAATGTCCAGTGCTAGTAGCCCCTACAGATTTCTTGAATCCTTGCTGGTGGTGTTTATGGGGCTTGTTATTTTGAGGGTGGTAGCAGGCTCCTCTGAAACCAGTTGGTTCTGTGGGTCAGTGTTTTTAATAGTGATGGTAGTCCTCACTCTGTCATCTTGGTCTAGGGTAGAGGTTGTCCTTTCTCTGTAGATTTGTCTTCCCACCCTCAAGTTACCCCTAGTACCTGAGGAGGACTTTTTCAGCCTTTGGTTGGTCGGTTCACTCTTTGAAGGGTGTAGGCAAAAGCAAGGGGCTGGGGGGGGAAACAGGAGCGATCAGGATGGTATACCAACCAGACACATACTCATGAATCTCCAACAGTCTACCTTTAAGGATTTGCTTGGGGGTAAGATAGTAAACTAAAAAACTGCAAGCTTTATCCTTACACACCTTTTGTAGATGCATTTGACTAACCTCTATGGGAGGAAACAATGATAATTAAATAACAAATATGTTCTATTTTCATTTAATGCTTGCTTCCGATATCAGAACCTTTTATAGGTGTTGTAAGTACTAATAGTTGATGTTGTACTGTATGACAGCATTCTACTTATCAATCTCAGAAGGATGAAGGTCATGAGCATAAGACTTGCTGTGTCTCCTTGTGGGTCTTTTGAAATTTGACAAACAGAGAGCAATTTGTCCAAACCATCTAGGATAAAAATGTACATTTTATTAGAAATAGCATAAATTGAAGGTGCATAGATGAACATTGCCCTGGTAGGACTCAAGTGAGGAGATATACCCAACACGCTTTTTGCAGCTATTCAATATATCTGGGTGTTAGCCACATTTAAAGTAGTATGTTCTGAGGAAGTGAACAGCAAAGCAACATTCAGCACACAAGCAGTAAACAAATAACAAACACAATATGTCTACAGTTCTCTCTAGTATTTAGACGTTATGCTGCTACCCAGACTCAATGACCCTGTGGATGTAAAATCAAACTCCCCTGCAGATATTACAGCAAAAATATTAATGTAACTAGGCCATCTCAGATGATAGGCCTTTCATTGGTAAGGTTGCTAATCAATTTGATGGGTCCATCTATTTAGAAGGTACCCCCCCTCCGCATTGGAGGGGTTTCTTTATTGACAATGCAAATCTGGAAAGTTGACGGACCATGGGGCATATTATCAACGGCCAGCGATAATTATCGCTGGCCGTGCTTAGCGATAATTATATTATCGCAGGCTATCTCTGGAATTTATCAGCCTGGTAGCGCGTTATTAACAACGCGCTTCTCCAGGGCGATAAAAATTCCAGAGATAGCGAGGTTATCGCCGTTTTGCATGGAACAGCGCTGGTTTTCCAGCGATGTTACCTGCAAAACGGCGATAACCTTGCTGATACGACCCTGTGGTCGTATCAGCAGAATCCACCCCCTATGTTAGGGATGGCTAAGTCAGGATTTTAGCAGACGTTAGATTTTGGCGAAAACGGCCGTTTTCGCCAAAATCTAACCTCTGCTGAAACCTGTGGGCTGCCTTGTAAATATCGCGATGTGAACATCAGCGATATTTGCAACGAAGCCCATCTGGAGTACGCCCAGTAACGCCCACTTTGCATCTCATTAGAGATGCAAAGATGGGTGTTGGGGGAAAGGGCGATAGTGCAAGGATTCACGCGATAGCGTGACCTTGCTGTTTAGGCGATAAGATTATCGCCGCTTTTCGTCCGATAACGGACGCAAAAGCGGCGATAATTGTTTATCGCCTCGTTGATAATATGCCCCCAAGGTGGGCTTTTTGATTCTTGGTCTGATGCCGTTAGTCACAGCACATGTTGTATAAATCACTAAGCTTAATTGTCTGAGTTTCTGAGAAAGAACAGGATCTCTACAGAATCATTCAAACAAACTATACTGAAGACAGCATGGAAACAGTCCCGGGATACTTGCAATGTGAACATCATTGCTGTCATTTTAACAATTAAGTAAATAAAACTGAGGTGAATAGATGAACATTTTACTGGTAAGAAATAATTACAAACAGATAGTGTTAGACCTGGCATCCTTGGCGTCGGTTTCCCCTTTATTTTTGCCTCTGCCTCATGTATTTTTACTGTGTGTTGGACTTCGTTTTTGCTGGTCTAGATGCTTTGGGCTCTTTGCAACTGCTGTTCAGGTGCCAAAGTGCAAATGATCCCTCTGCAAATTGTTGTCATGGATTAGTGGTTCCATAATTGGCTTATTTGATTTACTACTAAGTCCCTAGTCCAGTGCACTGTGTGTGCCACGGCCTGTAAATCAAATGCTGCTAGTGGGCCTGAAGCACTGATTGTGCCACCAACAAAAAAAGTCTTGCAAAGGGTTCTCAGACCTGCCATTGCAGTGTCTGTGTGCAGTTTAGTACTGCCATGTCGACCTGGTAAGTGCACCCACTTGCCAGTCCCTAACCTTCCCTTTTCTTACATGGGAGTCTCCCCTAAGGTAGGCCCAAGGTACACCTGTGGACAGGGTGCAGTGTGTGAGAAAGGTAGGACATGTACTGATGTGTGTGGCATGTCCTGATAGTGAAATACTGCCAACTTCGTTTTTCATTATTGAAAGTCTATCTGTTCCATAGGATAGAATGGGGAGCTTACTTATAATATCTTATAAGTATACCTACCCATGTGAACAAGATAGGAAAGTGGAGTTTGGTATGCCTGAACTCAGGATATCAACAGGCATCTTTTAGTAAAGAGGAGTTTTCTATTCTGGGTTTGAAAATACCACTTTTAGAAAGTGGGTATTTTCTTGCTCAGCCATCCAGCGTACCTCTGCTAGCTTCGTGACAGGGGCTAGGGATGTGCATTCTGTTCAGACCGCCACTGGGGGGGGGGGTTGAGGTGTGTCCTGCCTTTCCTGGATGAGTCAGGGCTGGGCTGAATAGACCTGGGCTGCATTTAGAGTAGGGGGAGGAGATTTCCTTTCACCTGAATGGGTCTGGTCTGCCTTACACAATGCTGTCTCCACCTCCTGCCAGGAAGCTGGACCAGAGAGGACAGAACTGAGCCTCTCTGCCACAAGAGAACAAAGAGAAATGCTGTATAAATATTGGGGCCCAGAACTTCAGATTACTTATGGAATTCAAGAGGAACCGTTGCCAAGGAGAAGAGCTGGAGAAACTGAAGGAGAAGTACTGCCACTTTTCTGTGTGCTGTTTGGGGTTGGCCTGCAGTGGCTGTTTCTACTAAGGAGAGGATACAGACGCTGCTGTGTGCTGTGTCTCCTGGTTGAGGAAGATCTCCAAGCGCTTAAAGTTGAGCTTGCCTCCTGTTTTGAAGTCTCAGGGATACAAAGACTTCACCACCAGCTCCTCTGAACTTCCTTGCTGGGTGTTCTGACCTGCCAGGAGGTGCCTGTTGCTGAATTGGGCCTCTGGAGGTTGTTCCAGCTGTAGGGAGCTAAAAAAGAGACGCAACTACGAGAAGCGCAACGCATCCGTACCTGTTTCTGACGCATCGCTGAAGAAACCGACGCAACACCTGCCCGCGGCTGGAGAAATCACCACACGCCACATTAAGTGCACCGATCTACAAAGTCCGAGATCCCCGCACCGATTCCCACGCAGGCCTTCCTGTGCCGCTGCAAGAACCAGAGCATAGTGGGACCACTGCTGGAGAGACCAATGCAGCGCCGTTGCCGCTGCCGCATCAAGGACCAACGCATCCCCGATACCCACACATTGCACCAGGGTACCAAGTCTACAAGGACACAAGGAGCAGCAGTAAGAAACCGACGCATCACCTCCCCGAACAGTAAGAAACCGACGTATAACCTCCCCTGTGTGGCAGTAGCAACCAATGTATCACCTACCCGGGAATAAGGAACCGACGCATCACCTTCCCTGCGGCTGTTTTTGTTTATGATTTTGACGCATCCAAGGTACTTTGAGCTGAAAGTGTTGCATCTATGGTTTGCTATGGACAGAACTGTTTTTACCTTCTAAGAAGTATATTTTGATTACTGTATTGTGGATTTTTCTCATTTTGGTCTTATTTGGTTTTTATAAAGATTACTTATTTTTCTAAACTGGTGTCGAGTCCATTCGTATTTTTTTCCCTGAATTACTCTATGTGTGCACAACTGCTTTGCACACTGCCTCTGAGATAAGCCTGTCTGCTCGTGCCAAGCTACCAAGAGGGAAAGCAGGGGTTATTTTAGAAGTGTATCCCCCTTACCCTTACTAGGAAGAAGGGTCCCTACTTGGACAAAGGTGCAAACCATTGCCAACTAGAAACCTCAATTTTTAACAGAAACACTACCCCACATTTACCCTCAGGGAAATCGACCTAGGTGCTAGCTAAACTGAAAGTTATAATATTCGAGGGAAAGAACTTGGAATGGGCTGAACTTGTGGAGTTTCACTCCGTAGAATTCCGTGGAGTTACAGAAAAGCTCTGCGAGATTCCACGGAATTCCGCCAACTGGCAGAAAATATGCAGCTCGAGCTTCAATTTAGCACCTGTAGTGCGAGCAGCCCTGAAAATCTTACGAAAGGCACCATGCATTGCGCAAGAGCGTGCAGCAATTCTTGTTGATTTTGCTGCCTCGCAAGTAGAAAATCTAGTCCAGCGGCAGCAAAACTGCTTGAACGGCATACTCGTGAATGCTGGTGATCCCCGCATTTGAAAATTGTGCCTGAGGATGCCAGCTCTTGCTCACGCTCGCCAACTCGCACATTCTGGAACCTCGCGGGCGAAAAATTCCGCCACGCTGCAATTGGCAGAATTTGGCCAGAAACCTGCGTGAAAGAGTAATATGGAGTAGCCAACATTCCACCAATTGTGCGGGCAGAACAAAACATTCTGCCTATCCCTAGAAAGAACCACAAAGCCACATTCAGCACACAACACCAAAAACAAAAACAAAAACGGCAAATAAATGCTGCAGCCCACTCAGATATTTACTTATTCTGCTAACCAAAGAAAATGATCCTGGTTTTTATGTATCTTAAACCCAAGTCCAGATATTATAGGAAACAACGTAATGTTCCCATAGTTAACAAAAAGAGTCACTGACCCACCTCATCCCAAATTTACAGGCCACTGATTGGTATTTTATGTCTCCATCTGATGGATCTAAACAATCCTATCCAACATGCTCAACCTGCAATATATTTATGGATAATTATCATTGTCTCAGCCTAAATCCCTACCCACAGGATGCTTCTCTGGCAACATAACCACTTCTCATCCCACCACTCTTGTAAAACTGCATTACACTAACTTATGTGCAACCAACCGATATTGCCCACATCCCTGATTTGGAACCTCTATTGGCTTGCAACGTGTACACCAGAAGCTGGATGAAATCTCACACTCTTAAGTATCCTACAGTTGTATCCATATTATCTAATAAACTGACATATGCCAGATATATAATCAAACAACTTAATTTCTTTAGTGCAGCCATCAGCCAATTTCTGATGCTGCCCTACCTTTCCAGGGGGAGCATTAGGAATTGCTCCACAGCAGCACTAGAAAAGAAAATGCTTTTGGTGAAAACACGAGAAGCATTTTCGTTTAAAAAATCATCTGGATGTGAGGGAACGGCTTCCTTGCATCCCTAGTTTGATTTTTTTGCTACAATACCAGCACTCACTGCAATCTGGTGTCACAGCAAAACAAAGTGAAAGCAATGATGCTGTTCTCTTTCACTTTTGATCAATGCCGGGGGATATAACTGCCTGAGCATGGATCTCTGCTGGAGAGAGGGTGTAGGGGAGGGAACGATGCACCCTTCCAATGCTGTCTCTGCCTAGTGGATCTCAGACTGGGGATCACCCTCAGAGGTCGATCCCTAGACAAGGATCCACCTCACTAGATGCCATGGAGCTATTTTTTCACAGTGAGAGTGGCCATTTGAGCAAGGGCCAGTGCTTTACCGTGCCCTTTTCAGGGCAATACAGTCTTTCTTCCCTCACTTGGGGGCAGATTGGGGGGTTTGTACCCTCCTTGGGGGTGGAGAACGTACTAGACAACTGGGATTTCAAAACATAAAGGGTGGTGACAGGCTATGGCTCCACCCCAAAAGAGACCTATTGTATTTCTGTTCCTATGGTTCTGGTGGGGGATTTGTCCCCAATCTACTCCACAGGGCCAGTGTTCCCCCTCGCCACCTGAGGCATTACAGTCTTTCTGCTCCTCTGGGGCAGAGTGGGGAGTTTCAACCCAATCTAACCCCTAGGGCCAGATACAACATCCACTAGACACCAGGGATTTCCACATGTGGAAAAACGATAAGGGCCGGGCCACCCACCCTAGAATCAGGCCATGCTTCCACCAAAGAAGGAGCATACTGTCTTTCTGCATCATGGGCAGCAGGTGAAGAGGCTTGCCCTCGACTTGACCCGGGGGTAGAAAACGCACTAGACACCAGGGATTTCTTTTTTTTGGAAGGAACAGCACCTTGGGCATGACCATTGTTCCCCCTCCCGATCCACGGCACTACAATTCTTCAGCTCCCCTGGGGGCAGACTGAGGCATTGTCCCTCAACCTGCCCCCCCCGGGGTAGAAATGCTATTTTCATTTTCATATACTAATATAGATGACTTTGCAGTAATCCAGCCTCAATTGCAGGAGTGTTCTTATCAGTTCACTAAGATGGTTGTCCTGTTGAAAATGACAAGCTTCTTTCAAAAGGACAGATGGTGGTTTACATATTTGAACATCAGTTTTATCTGAGGTATGTAGGATATGTCAGTATCAAAAAGGACTTCTAGGTTTTTTTGTTTTTTGGGTTGAAATTGAGGATTGACCAAGCAAAGAAAGGCACGCAAAAAGTAGAAATATGTTTGTACAAGTGTCACTCCCTAAGACAGGAATTGCTGCACTCTAATCATTCAAACAGGGAAGCATTCCTTAGTCCTTGATCATATATGCTACCATATTTTTGTTGATGATACTTTGGCCTCCAGAATCATACTGCTGCCAGAGATGCATTTGCACATGTTGTAAGCATACATTTGTGATTCAAGGGGACTAGAGATTGATGATCTGGGTGAACAAGAATGCGGTTAAATGTGATTCTTCGGTTACACCACAGATGACTGGTTTCCAACTGGATTTATTCAACTTATCAATATGTGTTATCTCCTCTTTGATAGGAAGAACATGCTCTTCTACAGAGGTGTGTCCAACACTTCTGTCCACCATTACAGAGGGTTAAGTAGAATCTGGTGATCCAATTTGTCACAGGCAACAGAGACAGCAAGGAGAATGAACGCTACATACTGACAATCATCTAATGCAGTGAAGAGGCTTTTATGAATGTTTGTTAGCACAAATGGTATACTTCTTCCATACCTGAAATATGATGGCAATTTGTGAAGTATACAGATGACTTTCACATACTCTTGGAGTTGTTCTGTGAGCTCCCTTTCCAAGATTTTACTTATAAACTGTATATTAGAAATATTTATGTACTGGGTTACGTCTGTGGGGTTCTACTCTGCAGAATGTTATTTTACTAATGAAGTGATAACCACCTATTTCAGCCATAGGACGAGGTGTTCATCATCGAGGAGAAGTGAGGAAAGTAAGTATTTGATCCAGCTTACTGAACACAGATATGCTAAGCTCCGTGTAGCCTTACTTTTTGTTGTATCTAACAATTGAGATTCTTTAGCTTGAAACAAAAGCAGATACTATAAGAGAGGAAGAGACGTTGCTCAGTGCACTCTGAGATTTTCTGCAGGAAAATAAAACAGATGCATACTCCTCATTGGAGTGCATTTCTCTTCTATTTATGTATAAATTATAGATGGGTAATGGTGAGGGGTTCTCAGTAGCATCAAATTAACAAGAGCAAAGCTATGATGTCCATGATATCTATGATGTTACTCAGAACCCCGAGGTGAAAAACATTCCTGAAAATATTTTTTTCTTTTTACCTATCTATAATTTTATGTAATGTATGACTTCAACAGAGGACATCAGTTTTTGTTAGCATCTGTTACTTTGTCATGGAAGTGAGTTACTGGATTAGAATCCAGTTATTCATGCTAGTGGCTCTCTACTAGATTCATACATAACAAGTAAAATAAATCATTCATCGGCCTCCACTCTACCACCATGTCCTGGATGGCATCATCAAACTGACCTTACATTTACAGATCCAAAAATCTTGAGGATGTCTGCAATCAAAACTGGCTAAAGATATTACTGAAAAGCTTGACTCCATGGGTGCAGACTAACTCCTCAGAGTCCCTAATACTTCAGTAGCCCACACATTGAATTTAGTGCTGTCTAACAATATTATCACCACAGATCTTCCCATGTAGCCTAGCCATTGTACGGTGCCCCATTGTTAGACCTGACAACCTTGGTGTGGTATTCCCCCAAACATTTTGCCTTCATTCCTTCTGTTTTGCTGAATTCATTTTTGTTGGCATTGGGACTCTATGCACTTTACCACTGCTAATCAGGCATCTCTTTCAAACATGGTAAAATAGGTCCACACCTAATTGGCACACTTAATTTGCTTGTAAGTCCCTAGTAAATGGTTCTACATGTATCCAGGGCCTGCAAATTAAATGCTGTTAGTGGGCCTGCAGCACTCATTGTGCCACTTGCTGAAGTAACCTTTTGAAACATGTGTTATGCCTGCCATGAAGCCTGTAGTGCAGTTTTACACTGCTATTTTGACCTAGCAACATACACCTTTTGCCAGGCCTTAAATCTTCCTTTTTAATACTTATATGTAACCACTGTATTTAAAAAGTAGCACATGTGTACCTGAGCTTTACTTGTCCTGGTTGTGAAAGTAATTTGCACTGTTGTAAGGCCAATCTCTCCCAGACTGACTGTTTATTGCATTTAAAAAGTGATAACCTTTGATTTGGAGCAGATAGAGATATGCTGTTTACACTCAAATGAAATTGTAATTTATAATCCTCTTTAGCAGTAAAGTCAGATTTTAAGTCACAGTTCTGAAAACTTCACTTTTAGAAAGTTATCCTTTTCTTGTCTTAACCATTTTTTGTCTTCTGCCAGTGTTCTGGGTCACATGACTGTGAATGGCTCTGCTGTTGAGGTTTTGTGTATTGCTTCCAGACAGTAATACAAAGGGGGCTTAGAAATGGACAGGATTGGCCGTCTTGGCATAAGGATTTGGAGGAGCTGCAACCAGCCCCACTTGCACTTCAAAGGACTTTGCCTCACACACACAAGGAAATCTGTCACCAGGCCTGCCCTGTCTTTTACCACCCCAGACGTTTTGGAGAGAATCCCCCCACATCCACGGCTGGCACCAGGTATAAATATTGGTTCTCCAAAGCCACTCTTCAATACACTCCTGGACCTTTGCGTATTACAGAAGAAGGACTGACCTGATACCAAATGAAAGCCCTGCTGTTTCCAGAGGCAGTCATGCCGCTTGAGGAGTGCCTTGCTGTCTAAGAAAGAAGATTGGACATGCTTAGCTCCATCCTTGGCTAACCTGAGTGACTCTAATTGTCAGTTGACTGACCTGTTTGAGCTACATGGACAATACAAGTTCCAAAGGCATCCTTGCAACTGCCTAGTTGACCTGCTGCAACTGGACCTGCCTGGACCTGCAACTGGACCAGCCTCGAATCCTACTGTTTGCCTCTTCCTGGAGTGAGTCCTGATCACCGAGAAGTGACCCTCAGGTACTGGACCCTTGGCTGGCATCAGTGTGTACTCCTCCCTTCATAACTGAGGGTTCCAGTAAAACCAAGGCTGTGTGATGCAACTCAATGCAGGATCTTGTATAGCAGCACATCATAGATGACACCTTATTGGAACCGATGCAGCCAGATGCAACTCAACGCACAACCTCTCATTGCAGCTCCTAACCAATGCAGCGCCACTCAGCTCGACTTAGGATGTCAAATCACAGGCCTCATAGCTCCTCATCAGAACCGACGCATCGCAATGCAACGCATCACATCAAGGATATAAGTTACAATTCTCAGCATGGCTAACCTGGCCCCTGCATCTGGCCCGTGCTCCATCAGGGTCAGAATGAATTTATGATTTTTTCCTGGTCCAGTGTGACCAAATAATCTCAGCTGGAACACAAAAAGTCACTAAATTAACCTGTGCTTAACCCTTTGATATCTTGGCACTAAAGCAATCAAGCTTAACTGAGAGCAATGTGTAAAGTATTTATGCAGTAAGTAAACAGCAATAAAGTGGCAGCGCCACAAAAGAAAAATCCCACACTAATTTAATACATTATTTGCCACCACAATGAAAAAAATCCAGTCAGTAGAAACGGAGTTGTGAATCTTTAAAGTTGAAAATGAAAAATGGCACCTAAAATTAAAAATGTGAAAAATTTACAAATGTAACAATAAAAAAACACCTTAAAATGTACCAATTTGTGACTTTGTTACAATGGGAGTTGTAATTTGTATTCTTAATTATCAGTACTCCTCAAACAAATATATATAACATATATATAACATCAGGGGTTAAAACACCTTAATATTTTAGCCTATAAAAGGCACCAAATCAATCACACAGGTTGCCCATCAAAGGCTGACACTTCCATAGCACCCTAATGCTTGGTAGTCAACACGTTTCGACCCCTGTTGTTTTAGGGTCTCCTCATAACTGAGAACTAGGTACAACTCTACTTTGGTGTATTCATCTGTACCTGTTTTTTAAGATGGAATTTGCTAGCGCACATTTTCTTTTTATGCAGTGTCCAGTAAATGCTTGATTGTTGTCTATTTGGCAAATTTACAATTCTGAGACTGTGCTGGCCTTTCCAAACATATAGTTATATTAGTTGCTTTGATCCACTTTCTTGGCATTCAATTCCTGAAAACATTATAGCCGCTTCATTGTCAGCTGTATTTTGCTAGATTGATCAAACTCTCTCTATTTACAAAGTCTGTGATCTACTTTTTGTCACAGTCCTCCAATTTTAGATTTTCAATCTCTGATGGCTCTTCCGAGTGAGACAGGATTGAGTGCCTTTGATGGCGTACGTTTCACCAGTATACAATGTAGTAGCTTGCTTTCTGTTTTGTAGTTTTAAATTTCAGCAGGACTTTGTTCAGCAAAGTGATGGGCGCATTGCAGAAGCATCAACAAATGATCAAAATGATTTAATTATTACTACGCAATGAGTAAGTGGTCATGCTAGTTACATTTCTTGGTCACTATGAATCCATTTTTGTGTAAATAATTTCAGACAAGGTATTTTGTGCATGTAACTTTCTAAAAGTAGCATTTGCAGAATAGTGACTTGAAATCCGACTTTACCATTGAAGAGGATCTGAAATTACAATTCATTAGATACCAACCTTAATGTTCCGACCTGCTACCCTCAAACCAAAAGGTATCACTTATTAAATGCAACCCAATGTTATCCTATGGGAGAGGTAGGCCTCACAGTAGGGATAATGAATTGATGAGTTTATGACTACCTGGCCATTCAAAATTTAAAAGTGCATGCACAACTTTTTTAATACAATACACCCTGCTCTATGGGCTATTTAGGGCCTACCTAAGGGGTGACATATGAAAAAGGGAGTTTTAGGCCTGGCAATGGGTTTATTTGGCCAGGCCGAGTTGGCAGTTAAAAACTGCAGACTGGCTGCAATGGCAAACTGAGGCATGTTTTAAGGGGCTACTTAAGTGGATGGCACAATAAGTGCTTCCGACCCACTTGTAGCATTTAATATATCGGCCCTGGGTATGTGGGTATACCATTTTGCTAGGGACTTATAAGTAAATTACATATGTCAGTCAGGTGCAAGCCAATGTTATCGTGTTTTAGGGAGTGAACACAAGCATGTTAGCACTGCTTAGTGTTAGAAATGTGCATAGTACCCTAAGGCCAGCAAAAACAATTTCAGCAAAACAGGAAGGGAGAAACCAAAACATTTGGGGGAAGACCACCCTAAAGCTGACAGGTCTAACAGTTGGGTAAAAGTAATGTCTATTATTTACAAGGATTAGAAATGGCAGGTGTTTGGTAAGAAACACTATATAAAAAGGTGTCCTTATAATATAAATTAAAAATCACTTAATGAGATCTGCAAATATGGAATAGTAGGCTTAAAAAAGGACTTAGGCACATGAGCCCTTCTGGAAAACCTTCATCACAGAATAGCTTTTACACTTTAGCTGCTGCCTTCTTAATTGAACAAACTCAAACTGGCTCAAAGCACTCAACAAAGGATTCTAAGGATATCTTACCATCCTTAAATGTACATTCTACAACCTGATGAGCATATGGTACGATAAAAAAAACATAATAATGACTACTAACATCCAATAAAAAGAGCATTTAAAGCCTACATAGCTAAGCACATCAATGTAGTGACCTGTCCAACTAAGGAAATCTTCAGCCTCTACCAGGAAATGACAAATACAGAAACTCACATAATACACTTCCTGAGGGGAAACCATTGGGCCTGCATTATTTAAGTTCAGAGTTTTAAAATTCTGCGATTCCATATTACCCAGTCAGGCTTCTTCATCATAGCAGTCCAAGTCATGATTCTAGCTCAAGAAATCAAAGCATTTATTATGGGGAGGTACAACTTTGCCCTTCTCATAAGGCTCATCATTGCCTGCTTTAGCAAGTGCATTTAGTGGAAAAACAAGTCCTTTATAGCACATCCTACCCTTCTTACAGACTGCAAAGGTCATTTTTTATACAGATGGTAGCAGCACCCACCTCAGCTAAATAATTAAAACTGTTGTTCTACCTTGATCCTCCTGCTGCTATCCAGGACACCTCTGCCCCTAGGGCCTATCCTCATCACATCACTGATAACATTATGTTGCCTGCGGTGCTTCCTGCTGCAACTCTGTCAGCCCATCAACATCACTGCAAGGAGTAACCTCCTTTTGGCAAAATTGCCATGTTAGTCGGGTGAATTGGGAACTGATCTGTGCATTGTTTTGCTGCCCATGTGGACAGCTGCACGATCCCTAGCATGGACACTTCAAGGAATCTCGATTATTTAGCCCCTCAAGGCAAGATTCATGAGGACTGCGAGAATTGTACACCTGCGATGGCTATCATAACGACAGACAAGCCTTTGACAATGCTAGTGGCCACCTTGACTACTGATAAAAAGACAACAACCAAACATTCATTCTCTATGCTCTATGCTTACCATGGCTAAGTGTTCTACATGGGATTTGTATGTTATCACTTGCTAATCCTTCAATAGCCAACCAAGAAGCTACAATAGCCTTGCAGTGAAATGAATGAATGAAATGAAATGAAAAGGGCACTTATATAGCGCATGGCTACCCGGGGGCCTCCCAGCGCTGGACTAGACCAGTGACCACTAACAGAAACACTCAAGGGAACAGCAGAGTTTTTAGTTGCCTTCGAAAGGCAGGGTGGCTGGGTTGCCTGCGTAGATGAAGTGGTAGTGCATTCCAAAGTTTGGCCACATTGAGTGAAAAAAGGCGGCCGCCACTTCTCGCCCTCTTGATGCTTGGGACCTCCACCAAGTGGAGTTCATCCGAACGCAATTCCCTGGTAGCCTTATAGCGGTGAAACATTGTCAAGATTAAGGTAGACCCGTTCCCTTGCAGAGACTTGTGGACAATACAGAGGGCCTTAAAGCTGATTCTTTCCTTCACTGGGAGCCAGTGAAGGGCACATAGGGCCGGTTTCGCAGAGAGGCGATTAGATATTCCAAATAATAATCTGGCCGCGCAGTTTTGGACCGTTTGCAGTTTCATAGTTACTGCCAGTGGGGCCCCTAAGTAGAGTGCATTTCCGTAGTCTATCCTTGACAATATCAAGGATTGGACTAATATTTTTTGGCTTGGGGAGGGAGAAGAGGAAGCACTTTGCGGGCCATTCTAAGCAATCCATAACAAGTTGCCACCGTCTTCCTGGATTGCACCCTAAAAGTCAAATTCTGGTCTAGCCAGATGCCCAGGCTCTTTATCTCGCTCTTGGGAGTTGGGACTGGTCCCATACATGCTGGCCACAGTGACTCTCTGATCACCTTCAGCACAAGTAGTCTTTAATAAAACTGGAGATGGGTATTGTCAACCTAAAGGCTGCTTCTGTAGTTACTCTAACAGCACTTGAAGTACAAGATCTACCTTCACTAAAGATAGCTGTTGTGTCACTTCCTTAGGCCCTTGAATTGCCTTTAGTTGTTCAAACACCATCTTTGTGATCTTCATACACTCAAATACCCACCTGCTATAGACATTGCTCACCTATTGATGGTGAATGGGTGCATTTGTGGATTTTTGAAGAGTTTCTGCTTGTAGTACACTCCTCTAACTTTGGCACTTACCTACTGTATAGAAAGGACAATCATTTAAACTTGCAGTGCATTCTAAATTCTGAGTAATCTCTTCTTCTACCCTTAGGTTAGGTGCTGTAGAGGTGGGGGCAACAGCTGAGGTAAAAGGTTCCCCAGGGGTCAGTTCAGTGACTCAACAGAGAATAGACAGAGGGATCCAACTGAGTTCAGAGAGGCATAGACCTGACAAGTACCCGTGCAGTACTGGGCCATTGTCCATGTTCTATTGCCTTAAGCAGGGTCCTCCATCAAGGTATTGATTAGTGTACCCTGGCTTTATGTTAGAGGGGTATTGTGTTGGAAAATGGCCCTCTCTGCAGGGTCACCCCAAATGTTTTGCACTCCTCTTCCACTTTTTCTGACCACATTTTTGTTGGCCTTAGGACTCTGAGCTCTAAGTCAATTTTGGGAGGCACTTTATTACAATGGTAAAAGTGAAATGTCAATTTCTCTATTCCCAGGGCATATAAAACATGTTTTATAAGGGCCCTCCTTATAATGAAATGACCCCCAACCCCTGGGACACCCCTGGGTACCTAAAATGCCAAAATATTGTAATTTAGCACTTTATAAGCGCCCCTACCACCAAAGTTAAGTTTGTGCGCAATTTACATTTAAAAGCAGTGCTGCAACACAGGGCTGCTTTTAAAATGACCTGGCTCTCAGCAGTGCACACATGCAAGTGCAGAAAGGGTTACTGGCCTTTAAACTGCCATGCCCTATTATATAAAACGGACATATAGGTAGTTTTATCCCCCTGCCCTATTATGTATTAGGGATTTATAGGGAAGGTCATACCAATTATATGTGTACCCTATTATGTAGTGTGCCCTCATCTGTGTGTGTTTTCACTGAGTTTTCAAAATAGCACTGGCCCTGGGCCTGGTTAAACAGAGCCCAGGGACTGTCAGATATCGCCAGTACCAGTCAGCAAAAAATGGGGGTGCACAGGGCACACAGGATGACTTTGCAACAAGATTTGTTTTTAAAACGTATGGCAATAGATCCATACCATGCAGCTTGGAAAAGCAGTCTCTTTTGTCTAGTGACAGACATTGCCGATATAACTAATGAAAATCCAGAGCAAGAGTAGTTCTGGCTTTACATGGCCACACAAATGCTGATCCTGTTAAGTGGTGATAATGGGCATTCATCCCTTAATTGTCAAACCACTCTGAAAAATCATTAATACTAATAAGCAACATAAACACATAAGGGCGTGGCGCACTTGTCCCCAAAAATTGCTCTTCATTTTCTTCTGCTGTGCACTTGTTCAATGTTGTCAATATCAATATATTCTTCTTCAGGTTCGAAATAACAAGGGTGCCATAATGTGAAGTTTCAAAACAATTTGTTTCTTTTTATTCTTCAAAACATCAATGACTCAGCCCGGTCAACGCGTTTCGTCCTCATAGAGGCCTTCATCAGGGCTGTAAAAAATATATACGTGCATTTAAATATCTATCAAAAAGGTGTGGCACAAACATATCCTCTTTACATCATAAAATGGGGATGATTACAAAAAACTGTAAACACTGGCTCCCACCCAACCCACTGTGTATACACAACAAATTTAAAAACCATACATCACCTAATACATGTACATAAATAATCTTATGACAAGGTGCCATACATTTCAACATTTAAAAACCAATACAACAGCTAAACACAACTAATGAAAGAAGGACATTTCTAATTTGCCCCTATAGAATCTATGGGGCCGATTACGATGGCGGGCGGATCGCCACTGCCGTGCCGGCGGTGGCTTCCGTCGGCCTGGTGGGTGCTATTTTGCATACAACGGTCGCGATTCCCCGACCGCCATATTGCGATGGGCAGACATAGCCCAAATCCCTAACGCTGCAGTGTTTTTAGTTCCGCCAGTAGTTTGGTTCAGCGATGAGGGCGGACGTAGCCAATAGCGGGAGACCGCCGTGTGGAATGACGTGTAGACCGGCATCCGAATCACAATGCCTCAAATAGGCAATCGGACCGCAACGGAGAAACCACCCATTGAAACACGGCGGAAGCAATAAGGCGGAGGAAAACGGGAATCACAGACAACTCCACGCGTTTGCTACCGCTATGGATCCTGCTCTACAAGCCCTACCGCTGCTGTTCCTGATCCGCGATCAACAAAGACGCCGCCGCCGTCAACACCGCAGGTACGTCAATGACACACATCCGCATACAACACCAACACACAACACCTGACCTGTAAATGGCCTCCTGTCCACAATAGACATTCTGTTGGTCACAGGACCATATCCACCAGTGTCTTCATAAGGTGCTGCAAATCGTGAAACCACACCTCCGCATCGGGGTCATCCATCAACGTCATCACCGCATCATCCCGGTCACGTCACCGCAGCAGTGAAGACGCGGGAAAAGTTCCGCACAATCTAGTAGGCAGGTCCAGCGGCACGCATGGGCAGTCTCAGGGACGTGTAAGTATTGTGTTGGCCCTGGGCCAAATGTATATTGTGTGCCTCTGTTGGTAGCACCTGTCATTACCTGATACCATCACAGCTCCTACCATCCCACCCTGTTCAACATCAAAATGTGTGCCCATCTGATATTCAGGGATAGTGATGTATGTGAACAAGTTCATAGGTGTATTGTGGCAAAATAACACCTGCAAAGTAATGCCAAATAGGTGCTTGTGGTGTGAAACCCCCTTCCTGCCACTGCCAAGATGAGTATTAGGGGGCAAACCCCACCTGCATAGTAATGCCAAAAAGGTGCTTGTGGTGTTAAACCCCTTCCTGCCACTGCCAAGATGAGTATTAGGGGAAACCCCACCTGCATAGTAATGCCAAAAGGTGCTTGTGGTGTTAAACCCCTTCCTACCACTGCCAAGATGAGTATTAGGGGGCAAACCCCACCTGCATAGTAATGCCAAAAAGGTGCTTGTGCTGTTAAACCCCCTTCATGCTAGTGCCAAGATGAGTATTAGGGGGCAAACCCCACCTGGAACATACATGTGTGTAGTTGGCATGTTCAGGGCCACATACACCTCAACACCACTGACAAGGACAGGCCAAGCACACTGTGTGACCACTCAACTGCACACATCCAAATATACCCATGTGAGTACGAAGACAGGCCTACACAAGATTACCATACACACACTGCTGTTCACACATCCAAACACATCACACAGACATCACCAACCTTGGACACCCCGCAAGTTAGACTAGGTGTACAATTCACCTCTGTTGTGGTATAGCCCCCTAACATGACATGTGTACAATCATACTAAAATCAACAGCGAATGATGATTGCAAGAGTACATCAACACCAACAAACATCATTGCACCCCCAAACCTCAGAGTCAAGCAGACCAAAAGTGTGTGTTACGTTTGCCAAACAATGACAAAATGAATGAAGTAAATGGCAATGTGGAAGTGCAGAGCATGTGGCACATTTATCCATACCCACACATTAAAATGTTTAATTAAGCAAGGGCAGTAACAAACTATACGACAGGAGTAACAGTGTTTATTGCAAAATATCCTGATAGGCACAAAAATTTAAACAAATAAAAGGCCATTGGCCAGTCCACAGTTCAAACAATGCACATGTGTGCATGAAAATGTTTACAGTGAATGTGTAACACCGTACACTACCATGTGAATGACCAAAGCACCGGGGATATCAAAGCTCAGTCCAGGCACCGCTGTGGGAGAGATGGGTATGGGAGGGGGTCTTTGCCTCAGACTTGCCTGTCAGTTGGACTGCGAGGTGGCTGATTGTCGTGGCCAGTGGCGGAACTGGACCTGGGAGAGAGAGGATCATCAGAGTCAGCAGTGGCTGTGGCAGGCATAGGGCTGCTTGGACCGGGTGGCATGGTGGCACGTGGAGGCAGAGAGATGCTGCCGTGAGACACAGAGGCAGTAGTGGCTGTGGCAGGTGTAGGGCTGCACGAACCGGGTGGCACGTGGAGGCAGAGAGATGCTGCCGTGAGACACAGATGCAGTAGTGGCTGTGGCAGGTGTAGGGCTGCTCGGACCGGGTGGCATGGTGGCACGTGGAGGTGGAGAGATGCTGCCGTGAGACACAGTCGGTGAGGGTGAATATTAAGGGCTGCCTCTACACTTCTTGGGTATCCGATATTGCAGAAGTGTCTTGGGAGTAGTGGGAAGTGTGGCCGGCACAACAGAGTCCCTCTCCACCAAAGGTGTAACAGGTGCAGGTGACCCTCCTTGTGGGTATTTGCTGGATATGGACTTAGCCTTGGTTTTTGCTTGCCTTTTGCCCTCCATCCCCTGTAGTCCTGGTGAACCCCTCACATTGCTCTCCTGACCACGCTTCACAGGAGTGTGGGTGGGAGTAGAGGTCCTGGGTGAAGCAGTCTTAGGGAGCTTTTGGGGCTTTTCCTTTAGAGGCACCAGCACCACAGCAGGCATGCCAACTGTTTGTCTGTCACTTGGAGCAGTTGTGTGGATGGGAGGCTCTTGTGATGGGTGTAATCTTGTGGACCGTGAGCTAGAGGCCTGCTTCTTTGCCTGATGCCCCTGAGTATCATGTGAAGGGCTTTTTTCTTTGCGTCCCTGTGTGCCTGTGTCAATTTTTGGGGATGGTGTCTATGGCCTGGCACGCTTGGAGCACTGCTGTCGTGTGCTGTGTGTCGACGACTTTGGGCCTGAGGGCTCAGTCGTGTGGTCACTCTCCTCAGGGGTTGCCACTGGCAGGGTGGGTGTTGAAGGCATTGGGGCTGGACTTGGATGCTGTGATAGCTGAATGGCTGCCGTCACGGTGGAGGACAAACCCTGGACAGTCCTGTGTAGCCCACCCACATCCGAATGAATGCCCTCCATAAATGCCAGAACCTGTCCCAACTTCTTGTCCTGATCCTGGAAAGCATTTAGGAGAGCTGTCTGACCCACACACAGCTGGCGCAAGAGTTCTACTGCCTCAACACTGAGGGCAGCAGGGGAGACAGGGGCAGGGGCAGCGGTGCCTGGGGTGAAGGCGACTCTACCCTTAACAGCCCTGCGGGCACGGACAGCACTAGTGGTAGTAGCCGGGATGGTGGGCACTGGCCGATGTGTGGTGGAGGAAGAGGCAGCATTGTCACTCCCTGTGACCACCATTGTCGCTGACACCCCACTGGAGTCAGATGATGTTGAGGTTGTGCTTTCTGCGCGCGAGTCCTCAAGGACACTCCTGTCCCCCTCCGAGGCGCTTGTCACCTCAGTGTCAGTGATCTCATGGCTATCATGCGTGCCACATGCTTCAGCACTGGTGTCGGTCTCATGGCCTTCCGTGCACTCGGTAGATGCTGCAATGGACAGAGACATAGGTTCAGTACAGTGCCATACACACAAACATCAAATGCAAGCACAGCACTAAACTAGATAATGACAACCCCAAGTTGCACAACACCCTGTGCAGTCTGCATGTGCAACAATCATGCTAAACACAGACGATGCATGGAAATATGCATTGTTTACATCAATGAGCCATGTGAGGTTCACACAGGCAAATAGCAGGTCCCTCCCTCCTTGTAATCCAACATAAACATCTCTGCAAGCATACCCACGTGCCTGTATGTGAGAGAGGCATACATCTCAGCATGTTGCCTCTGTCACATATGGAGGCACTGTAAGGGGACAACACAGATACAGATTCAAATGTGTACTTTAGAATGTCCATGAGCTACTGATGTCTAACAAGTTGAGCAATTCATCACGCAGACTGTTGCACGTTGGTGTCAGATGTGTAGTTTACACCATTTACAAGTCCTGCAGTGCACACATCGTTAAATGCACACTGACATGATGCACACTGCTGTACACTGCCTGGTGATGTCCATGACACCCAGAATGCAGAAGATGTCATAAGGCCACATCTCATCATGCAATGTCAAGGGCCATTGTATAAAACACATGATAAAGTCCATCTAGGGAAAATACATGACACCTGCACTCAACACATAGGCCACTGAGAAGTATTTCATCAAAACTGACACATCAGCAAGATCAGCAATGGCTCCCAGTCACCATTCATGCAGTCACTCACACCCAAAGTCAGCCTACGCAGAATACTCACCACTAACTCCCTGCTGATGGTCCCTCAAACGTTCATACAGCTCTGGCTGTGTCACAGACAAGATGCGGGACATTAGTGGAGTCATGGTTTGGCGCACTAACCTGCCACTTCAAGGGAGCAGCCCCACCGTCATCTCTGCCACGTTCCTGCTCAGACGGGAGATGTCTTCCCACCTCTTGTGGCAGTGTGTGTGCTGTCTGTTGGATACACCCAGAGCCGCACCTTCCGTGCAATGTTCTTCCATGTGGCCTTACGCTGGTGGACCTTCAGCTGCAGGCATGGGAGACAAGAAAAGGAAGTATCAGAGACCCTGTGTCATTCACACTGTGTGTCAGTACAGGAGAACATAAATGCATGGCACACAAATCGCTACATCTTCATCAGAGGCCATACAGCATGACACATAGTACATGTTCATTACAATACTACATAGAAATGAATGCATGTATGACGCGGCACACAGTACATGGCCATCTCATACACATGCACAATGGCAGCACAGACAGCTATGTGCAGAAGGCCCTCATCTGTGATGCAGTATGTGAGTGAGCATGACATGCAATACAGTGCTAATGAAGTGTAGTGGCAGACTCACTGTGTCCACCACTACACACCCCTCAATGCCCTTGGCCTGTGAATGGCTCAATGCATTTTTCATGAAACATATTGGGACATAATCTGAATTATCACGCCCTTCTCACAATGTTAAGTCCTCTATTGTGCAATTCTCAGGACTATGATGACTCAGTGAGTATTAGGTGTGTGGACTAAACACATGTTTGACTCAGTCCAGTTAGGCATGGCTCAGAGCAACATTGGACAGTGTCTGTGCAGGCCAGAGGAACTCACACTGCAGTTCAACATGGTCCCTCAGATAAATCGCATGGATGTACAGCATGAGAGGGTGAAAAGTGCCAACACATGCGAGACTGAACACATGTTCAAATTAATGTAAGGATGACATCTACTACTTACATTGATGTGAAGTGTCATAGTTGAATTAACATCAAGTGGTTCCACTCATGCATTAGACTATTGTGCATGATGCTCACATCAACATAGTGCACTTAAGAAATATACAACACACATAAGTCATTGGTCCATTCCAATATACATTTCAACAGTCACATATGAGGTTGTGAAGAGTGAGTGGACAGTTACATCACATGGCACAGTAAAAATTAGTCCCGACTTGTACTGTTTCAAAACACCATCATATCTGTGTGGCTGTTTAAACAATGCATGTCTCCCCCTACCTTCAATCAACTTATGCATGTGTGGAAATAAGCCTACAGACACCATTGACATGACGTTAGCATGCATGGCAGTGTAACACACATTTACATCACCTAGTCTCAGACCAACATGTTTATTAAGTTTGTGCAAGAATGGCTGTAGGAGTGTCCATTTTCTACACATAATCAAATGCAATTTCCACAGAACATGTATGGAGCATGCCATGGTAACTATTAGGATGCCTGTACATCGACTTGCACTCACAGGCACATACTACTGCACAGCAACATCATGGTATCATTTTGATCACTCTCACACTTGGCATCAGGAACACTTACCAGTACATCTGGCACACCAAAAAGCCTCCCATACTGTGCAAGGACCTCGTCCACCAGAAGCTCCAGCTCCTCTGTAGTGAAGGGACAGGCCCTGTCATTCTATGTTCTCGCCATCACTGGGTCCAGGATACTGAAAAATATGCAGTTGTAGAGGAATGGCAGTCAGCAGTGTCTGAATGCATGTGAAATGTGGGTCTCTCCCACAGAGATTTATAGGCCCCTGGGGTGGTATCAGTGGCAGTCAGCTGCTGCAATTGGTCCACCTGGCTGGCATCTTTCAAGTGTGGCCAATGAGCGGACCCGCGGTGGCGGTGCACGCCTACCGCGGTTCTCAAAGTAGCATTTCACTACCGCGATCGTGGTTCGCATTGTCTGCAATGGCATTGGTGGTGTCACACTGCGGAGGCCAGGCGGTCGCTTCCGCTATGCTGCATCTTTCAAGTGTAGCCAATGAGCGGACCCGCGGTGGCGGTGCACGCCTACCGCGGTTCTCAAAGTAGCATTTCACTACCGCGATCGTGGTTCGCATTGTCTGCAATGGCATTGGTGGTGTCACACCGCGGAGGCCAGGCGGTCGCTTCCGCTATGCTGCATCCTTCAAGTGTAGCCTATGAGCGGACCCGCAGTGGCGGTGCACGCCTACCGCGGTTTTCAAAGTAGCATTTCACTACCGCGATCGTGGTTCGCATTGTCTGCAATGGCATTGGTGGTGTCACACCGCGGAGGCCAGGCGGTCGCTTCCGCTATGCTGCATCTTTCAAGTGTAGCCAATGAGCGGACCCGCGGTGGCGGTGCACGCCTACCGCGGTTTTCAAAGTAGCATTTCACTACCGCGATCGCGGTTCGCATTGTCTGCAATGGCATTGGTGGTGTCACACCGCAGAGGCCAGGCGGTCGCTTCCGCTATGCTGCATCTTTCAAGTGTAGCCAATGAGCGGACCCGCGGTGGAGGTGCACGCCTACCGCACATATGGACATATTATGCACTAGCAATGGCAATAGTCAAATTTAACAATTGAACACTATGCCTCCATAGTGTCTTACTGCACTTGTTTTGTACAATGAATGCTAGTGTGACATTCAACTCACTGATGCCTACACATGCCATGTGTGTGGAAAATGTGACATGCATTGCCATGCACTTACTCACGTCACCTATGATATGTGTGTGGATGTACATCTATTGGTTGTATGATGTTGTCTCAGGTTTGAAATCAACTCAATGTGTGAGATGGCTAATCAAACAACAGTAATGATTGCCTGACCACATAATGGTGGTATTTTACTGTGCCCATAGCTGATTTAAGTAGGATATGTGATCAGCTTACACACACTGTGCACATTGTGATGATAACTAGTGGTCTGTGCAACTTAAGCAAGAAGGTGTGGCAGGTAAAGCAGCTACATATGAGTCAGCAGTGTTGCTGTCTCATACATCTGCTGTGTCACCTACTCCTAGGACTGGGGACACCAGATGTATTGGTGTACCATTCACAACCTCTGATTATGTTTTTGGGGTAGTCAGTATGTACAACATGACCACTTGTAAAAACACATGTGGTGAAGGTGTCTCTGCATCTGAGTTGTGGATTAAGCAATTGTTGGAGTACATTCATTGTTTCTGCTGCGTGAGTCAAGATGTGAGAAGTCGGACACATCTCATTGTGTAATTTGAATAACATTAGTCCTCTTCCATTTCATGTAGGCGACGACCAAATGTGCACCGGCCTTTCACAGTCCTGGCGGACATGGAGGATGTGGACATCATCCGGAAATTTCGTCTGGATCGCGTTACACTGCAAGAGCTGTGTGCTCAGTTGGAGCCCCATCTGAGGCCTCAACGAACATATCCAACTGCCCTATCCCCAACAGTGAAGATCATGGCAGCGCTGCATTTTATTGCTACGGGCTCTTTCCAATACACGGTGGCCAGCGCCAGTGGGATGTCGCAAGCCACATTCAGCATGGTGCTCTGGGATGTGGTGTCCACAATGATGCTATACAAGGACCAATACATACGATTCCCAAATACAGCAGAATTGCCTGCTGTGAAGGCTGGTTTTTATGCCCTTGGCCACGTTCCTCATGTAGTTGGTTCCATTGACGGCACACACATTGCCCTTGTCCCACCACAGGCACGTGAGCAGGTGTATAGGAACAGGAAGCACTACCATTCCATAAATGTGCAGGTGGTATGCCAAGCTGATATGATCATCAGCCATGTTTGTGCGCGATTTGCTGGCTCCGCCCATGACTCCTACATCATGCGGAACAGCATTGTACCCCAGCTGATGGAAAATCTACATCCAGAGCGTGCATGGCTTGTAGGTGAGTACACTGAGTCAAGTAGTGTGCTGTGTGTGACATGCTGTTCTCGTCAACTGTTTGTATCACAACATTTCTCTGTGTATGTCACACCTAGGTGACTCAGCGTATCCCAACAGGCCGTGGTTGCTGAGCCCACTGCGGAATCCAAGTACCCTGGGTGATGTCAGCTACAACGAGGCACATGGTAGGACACGACGTGTGGTGGAGCGCACTTTTGGCCTCCTGAAGTCACGATTCCGGTGCCTGGACAAGAGCGGAGGTGCACTGTTGTATTCCCCACAAAAGGTGTGCCGGATAGTTGTAGCATGCTACACAACCTTGCCCAAAGCTGTTCCGCTGATCCTGGATGACGATGAGCAGCAGATGCCCCCTCCTGCACACCCACACACTTCCAGTGCGGACGATAGTGGTGAAGAGGAAGGTGTTGACCTGCGTCAACAGCTCATTGCCAACTACTTCCCTTGAATGTAAGTGACTTTGTAGAACAGTGACATTGTGTGTTTGCTTGGATGTTAGTATCAAGGCATAGAGAATTTTAACTGCTGGCTGTCGTTGTGTGTGTGATAAGGGCTGATGTGTGTGGCACAGGGTATATGTATCCAGGTACATCATGTGTATGTTGAGGTTGTTGATCATTGCTATGTGTGCTTGTTTTTGTACCTTGATGCCTAGTGTTGTGTTTCAGCTGTAATGGCGTCACCTGATAAGTAAATGTCATTCTCTTGTGTCTTTCTAGGTTCATTCACCCTCTCAATGCCTCCTCTCCTTCAGAGCTGTTGGAACATTGAAATCTGATTTGTCATTGTACATACTGGAATAAACATGTAGCTCACACAGACATAGGTATGTGAAGAGTGTTTATTTAAAATTAGTTTTTGTGCAAGTGAAGGGAATATGTACATAAATGTGAACAGTGAATAAATGAGTTGTCAGTCATGGTAGATTAGACAAATAGTGTAGTCACCACAAAGCTGAAGTCACACAGTCCAACAGACTCAGGCCATCAACATGGCAATGTGGGCAAGGATAGTCAACATAGTCAATGCAAAGGGGAACAACAAGATACCATCATGGCTGGCTCTGTGAGTGGCGTTGGTATGGTGGCCTGCCACCAAATCCTCCCCTGTGGATTCTCGGACGGCCCCTGGTGCATTTGGGAGGGGGGCATCTGGTGCTGGGTCAGTGGTGTCTGAGGACTCACTCTCCTCCTGCACACCCCTCTCTGTGGCTGCAGCTGGAATGGTGGGCTGCACAGCAGGCAATACACTGGAGGGGGGTTGAGCTGCACTTGGGGATGGGAGTATGTCCCTCAGAACACCCACTAGCTGGCCAACAAGGTTGACAAGTTGGCCCATCCGTGTGTCCATGGACTGCTGCAGCAGGCGGATCTCATGCATGTCTTCAGCAAGCTGGCCCATTACTCCATGGTTCTCTTGGTAGGCACCAAGAACTCTTGCAATGGTGGCCAGGGATTCAGGGTCATTGTCCTCCTGTGTCTCTGCCCCAGTTGTACTCCCACCTGCCCACCTGACACGGACCTGTGGCATAGTCCCCCGACTCACTGGCACACTCTCCCTGGCATGCTGTGATTGTGTGGTGGTGTTGGTAACCACCGTGGCAGGGCGTGTGTTGCAGGCAGCAGTGGTGATGGTGGTGGTGGAGGCCACACAGGTCGTAGTGGCAGGGGGCAGCACCGTTGTTCTTGCCGTGGTGGTGGTGGAGGCCACACAGCTCGTAGTGGCAGGGGGCAGCACCGTTGTTCTTGCCATGGTGGTGGTGGTGGTGGAGGCCACACAGCTCGTAGTGGATGGGGGCAGCACAGTTGTTCTTGCCATGGTGGTGGTGGTGGGGACAATGAGGGCTTGAGACATGTTAGTCCCTGCCACACCAGAGGGGCCAGCTTGAGAATCCTCGTCCGAGAATGTTGGGGAATCTGCATCCGAGAGTTCACTTTCCGGGGGGGAGACTGGCTCCGCATGTTGGTGTCATCCTCTGCAGTTAGTTGTTGATCTCCTGTTGAGCAGAGGTCATATGGTAATTGAGTTGCACGCAACAAGCTTGATGTTAGACAATTGTTTGAAACATTTGATACAACAAACACTTTACAATGCAATGACTTTGTATGCCTGCTATATACTGTGCACCATGACATGACGTTGAGGTACATACCTTAGTAGTCCATGGTGTCCGTTGTGAATTGAAACTTGGTGCAGTGTACAGATAGTGTAACTACACCGACATGTCCTCATCTACCTAATTGCGTGACATCAACTTTCTGTTGTGCGTCTTTTCATTTAGCTGTTCATGTAATCTATTTCAACAGAGCTAGAAGGAACCATTGTCATGTTATACATAGCTTTAGAATCACATGTACTTTCTTTTTTTTTCATGTAGACCATGCATGTTTGCTGTAGAGATGGGCCTTCATTCTCAGACCCCATGGCACTTCCACATTGCATTCTCTGCTGTGCATGATTGTGGGATGCATTTGTTTCACTTGTGACTTGGTGAGTATGAGTTCAAAATATGTGACAGTTACGTGCACTTAGATGTCTGCACACTGGATGTGGCATTTAAAACTATGCCAAGTTGGCTGACATGTTAGTGCTGATGTGGTTATGTGGCTACATGCATTTAGAAAAGGATGGAGGTGTGCATGCAGTCACTACCTACGTGTAAGTTTTGGGAGAGCAATGCGATAGCTGCCCCATGCTTGTGGGTGTGGGGAATGCTCCATCCTGCTGAGCTGTGGGACAAGGGGGCCTGTTGGGAGTTGTAGTACAGACTTCCCAGCCACAAAGACCCCTCCCTGTTGAGATGGCTACCTACCTGTAAGGTTACACATTGGAGGGAAATGGCTGCCCCATGCTTGGGGGTGTGGGGAATGCTCCATCCTGCTGAGCTGTGGGACAAGGGGGCCTGTTGGGAGTTGTAGTGTAGACTTCCCAGCCACAAATACCCCTCCCTGTTGAGATGGCTACCTACCTGTAAGGTTACACATTGGAGGGAAATGGGTGCCCCATGCTTGGGGGTGTGGGGAATGCTCCATCCTGCTGAGCTGTGGGACAAGGGGGCCTGTTGGGAGTTGTAGTGCAGACTTCCCAGCCACAAATACCCCTCCCTGTTGAGATGGCTACCTACCTGTAAGGTTACACATTGGAGGGAAATGGCTGCCCCATGCTTGGGGGTGTGGGGAATGCTCCATCCTGCTGAGCTGTGGGACAAGGGGGCCTGTTGGGAGTTGTAGTGCAGACTTCCCAGCCACAAAGACCCCTCCCTGTTGAGATGGCTACCTACCTGTAAGGTTACACATTGGAGGGAAATGGCTGCCCCATGCTTGGGGTGTGGGGAATGCTCCATCCTGCTGAGCTGTGGGTCAAGGGGGCCTGTTGGGAGTTGTAGTGCAGACTTCCCAGCCACAAAGACCCCTCCCTGTTGAGATGGCTACCTACCTGTAAGGTTACACATTGGAGGGAAATGGCTGCCCCATGCTTGGGGATGTGGGGAATGCTCCATCCTGCTGAGCTGTGGGACAAGGGGGCCTGTTGGGAGTTGAAGTGCAGACTTCCCAGCCACAAAGACGACTCCCTGTTGAGATGGCTACCTACCTGTAAGGTTACACATTGGAGGGAAATGGCTGCCCCATGCTTGTGGGTGTGGGGAATGCTCCGTCCTGCTGAGCTGTGGGACAAGGGGGCCTGTTGGGAGTTGTAGTGCAGACCTCCAAGCCACAAAGACCCCTCCCTGTTGAGATGGCTACCTACCTGTAAGGTTACACATTGGAAGGAAATGGCTGCCCCATGCTTGTAGGTGTGGGGAATGCTCCATCCTGCTGAGCTGTGGGACAAGGGGGCCTGTTGGGAGTTGTAGTGCAGACTTCCCAGTGACAAAGACCCCTCCCTGTTGAGATGGCTACCTACCTGTAAGGTTACACATTGAAGGGAAATGGCTGCCCCATGCTTGTGGGTGTGGGGAATGCTCCATCCTGCTGAGCTGTGGGACAAGGGGGCCTGTTGGGAGTTGTAGTGCTGGCTGCCTGTACATGTGCCCCCATGTAAATATTGTTATGTACCTTTGTGGTGAATGAGAGGGATATGTGAGACATGTTTGGGGGGAGTGTGGTGGACATGAGTACATTTGGGCCTAGGAGGTGTTGCTTTTTAGTTGTGCAAGCTACTACATAGCAGTGTTATGGCAGACTTTTGTTGGTACTTACCAGCCTCCATTCCCCCTCAATTCCAGTGCAACTCTCTGGGTGCAGTATGCCAAGCACCTTCTCCTCCCATGCGTTGAATGTTCTTGGTAGAATGGGAGGGCCACTGCCAGTCCGGTTTGCCAGCTCATGGTTCTTGCTGTTCTTCTCCTTGACCTTTCTCTTGAGGTCAGTCCACCTCTTCCTGATCTCCTTCCTGCTGCGTGGAACTTGCCCTACAGCATTGACTCTGTCAACTATCCTTTGCCACATTTGATTTTGCCTGGCTGCTGGGGTCTGTTGGACCCTGCTTCCTAAAATATATGGCTCAACTCTTATAATCTCATCCACCAGGACTGACAACTCACCATCAGTGAATTTGGGCATCTTCTGTGCCATGGTGTGTGATGTGCTGAGTGGTTAAGAGTGCAGGTGTGAAGGTGGTGGTGGTGGTGGTGGTGGTGGTGGTGGTGGTGGTGGTGTGTGTGGTGTGTGTGTGTTTGTGATGGTGTGATGTGTGCAGGGTTGCCTATCCTTTGTGTGGTATTGTTGGGCCCTTCAGTTCTGGAGTTGTGTAAAGAATTGTGGTCATGCAGGGGCTGGTTTTATGCTCTGCTATGTGGGTGGGTCCAAACGGAGTTTTCATGTCAGGTGTGTTGTCTGTGTTGAGCTGGGATTTGTAGTTTTTATTTGCCAGGGGCATGTGTCAATGGGGTGTGTTAGCTGTTTTTATTGGCTGACCCAGATACACAGCCACATTTGGTAGTTTTGTGGTGTAGTTGCTTTCGACCGCCATAACTATTTCCGCGCGACCGCCGCGTTCGGACTGCAATAGTGCTTCCTCCGGCTCTCCCATTCATCATTGATGACAATCGCGGCAGTCGGAAACAAGCGGTCGTACCGCAGACACCGTGGTAACATCATAATTGCACTCGTGGAAATTCCGCTTGTGTATCGGCGGTTTGTGAGCTTTCCGCAGTGAATCCGACCGCCGTGGACGGAATTTCGCCTTTTCCGCACGTGCCCGGCGGTGTTTCTTGGAATCCGACCACGGCGGTCGGATTTTTCCGGCAGTGCACCGTAATGTGATCGGCGGTGGTGCCGCAGCCATGCGGGCAGTCTTTTCGCATTGCCACGGCGGTCGGAATGGTTTTCCGACCGCCATTGTAATCGGCCCCTTAGTACTAAGAAAAAAAAAACAGGCATGGTTAGTACCTTTAGAGCTGCCCATTATTTTAAACCTGAAGAAGAGTATATTGATATTGACAACATTGAACAAGTGTACACCAGAACAAAACAGAGAGAAAAGTCTCTATCATAAAATTGTCGGACAATTGAGGCACTCCCTTATGTGTTTATTTAACATAACTAACGCATCACCATCTGAGGGACTTGCACCTGTTCAAATGAATTGTGTCAGTGATTCCTCTAGTGAAAAAAGCAAACCCTAAAAACCAGGCAAATTACCAAACACATTCGAACCTGCTCTTAGCCTAGGAAAGTTATGAAGAAAGAAGTTACACAGCAACTTCAAGATGTAAGGAGTAACCATTAACTACAATCCTCTGAACTGTGGATATTATGCATTCTCTTTCCAGATGAAAGCAGCTGTCAAGGGCATCAACTTGCAATTGCCCATGTTCTAAAAAATATTTCCTCTCCTATTAACTGTACACCAGATTGAATTGACATGGGTCATAGTGAAGTGGGGCTCGACAACTGAAATATAGACTATAAAGATTACAAAATCAGCAGCCAAACTGCATCTGAACCAGTGTTGGACTGTGTTGGAAAGTGGATTATTAGTAGTGGTTAATATGGTGCACAGTCAAAATATCGACTTTTAAATATCAACCTACATTAATATCGAGTTTTAAATATCATAGGAACAAAATATCGACATCAAGAATATCGGTGACCAGAATATCGACCTGAAGGTAAGAAATATTGTTTGTTAATATCGAAGTTGTTAATATCGATAGTAAAAATATCGATGTTAATAATATCGATGTTTATGTTAGTGTTATGTATTTTAGTATGTATTTTATATGTATGTGTTCCACATGTTTTGTTATGTTTTGTATTATTTTTTTAAATATATGTATTAATTGTTTAGAAGTTAGTAATTTTTTTTAAAGCAAATTTTGCGTTTTAGTACTGTAGTGGGTTGTGGGTTTATAGGGGAATAGGGTGGGAAGTAATTTAATTATAGTAAATTAATTCATAATTTTTAGGAATTATTAATGATTTTTAATAAAATTTTGCATTTTAGTTCTGTAGCGGGTTGTGGGTTTATAGGGGACTAGGGTGGGAAGTAATTTAATTGTAATTAAGTAAAAAAAAATTTTTATTGTTATTGATATTTAATTTATTGTTCATTAATTATTAATTGGTAATTAATTTTTATTAATTGATTAATTGATCATTATATTAATTGTATACATTTTTTAGTGGAGCGGGTTGTGGGTTTATAGGGGAATAGGGTGGGAAGTAAATTAATTATAATAAAGAAATTAATAATTTTTATTTTTTGGTATTGATAATTAATTTATTGTTTATTAATTATTAATTAATTTTTATTAATTAATTAATTGATAAATATATTAATTGTGTTAATTTAGTTTAGGAGTGGGTTGTGTGTTTATAGGGGAATAGGGTGGGAAGTAATTATAATTAAGTAATTATTTATTAATATTTATTGGTATTGATAATTAATTTATTAATTGATTAATTGATAATTATATTAATTGTGTTAAATTTTATGTGGAGTGGGTTTTGTGTTTATTGGGGAATAGGGTGGGAAGAAATTTAATGTTATTAAAGCAATTATTAATTTTCATTTTTGGGTATTTATAAATAATTTATTGTTAATTTATTAATAAATCATCATTTAATTAAAACAATTATTTAATTGATAAGTATGTTATTTTTAACCCCTACGCTATCCAACACTTTCCCTACTGTTGCACTCTCTGGAGTGGGAATAGTAATTTTTACCCCTACGCTATCCAACACTTTCCCTACTGTTCCACTCTCTGGAGTTGGAATAGTAATTTTTACCCCTACGCTATCCAACACTTTCCCTACTGTTGCACTCTCTGGAGTGGGAATAGTAATTTTTACCCCTACGCTATCCAACACTTTCCCTACTGTTGCACTCTGGAGTTGGAATAGTAATTTTTACCCCTATGCTATCCAACACTTTCCCTACTGTTGCACTCTCTGGAGTGGGAATAGTAATTTTTACCCCTACGCTATCCAACACGTTCCCTACTGTTGCACTCTCTGGAGTTAGAATAGCAATTATAACCCCTATGCTATGCAACACTTTCCCTACTGTTGCACTTTCTGGAGTGGGAATAGTAATTTTTACCTCTACGCTATCCAACACTTTCTCTACTGTTGCACTCTTTGGAGTGGGAATAGTAATTTTTTTCCCTACGCTATCCAATATTTTTCTGTATTGTTTTACTTAATGTTGTGTATAATTTATTTTACAAAAATTAAAAATATGTTAATTTTTTTAATTTGTTATTATATTTTATTTATTTTTAATAATATTATTTTTGTATGTGTATGCCTGTATTTATAATTTATAAAATATGTTTAACAATTTATAAGTTATTAAAATAATTATTTATGAATATTATTAAGTAAGTATATATATTATATTTTATATGTATATGTTTAATTTATTTTAACATTATATGTATCAGTTTTTATTCTTAAACATTTTTAAATAATTTTAACTATGTTTCTTTTAATTATATGTATTATTTACTTTATTTTAGATTATCTTTTTAACATTTAAAAAAAACGATATTTTTTACAACAATATTTTTGTCATCGATATTTAATTTTTGATATTTTTGTACTTACCATGATGTAGATAGGATGTCGATATTCTTGACTTCGATATTTTTGTCACAATATTTTGTACCTCGATATTTTTGAGGTCGATATTTTGTCAGTGATTCGGTTAATATATATCTACCACTGGCAATAAGGCCACTTAGACAGTCTAGGGTTCAGAATAGATCTCAGAAAATTATTCCCATGCTCAACCCTTGGTAGCTTGGCTGCGGGCAGGCAGGCTTAACTTCAGAGACAGGTATGATATCCTACAAAGATCTTATAAAAAAGGAGAAGAGTGCCTATTTTGCACAGGCAATCGACAGGGCCTCTAATTCATTGAAATAACTTTTTTAAGTTGTTCAGAGACTCACGACCATCTCAAACAAAACCAATCCCGCTGACAACCAATCCTTTTGTGATTCTCTTTGAAGGTGGTAGCAAGGGTAAGTAAATGTTATCTTCCAGGACTTCAACAAGGGGGACCCTCATCCTCCTGGAGCCCTTACTTTGAATACATTAGGTGACTGTTCCTTCATACACTTTTCTGCCACTTCACCACATCAAGTAAGTTCCCTACTTCTACAATACAAATCAGGCTCCCCTTATGACCCTTGCTCTATAAAAATCTTGAAGCTGGTCCCTGATATTATTGCTAGGAACCTATTGCAGAGCTTTAATATCATGTTCGCCACAGGGATATTCCCCTCGGCCTGGAAACAGGCCTCTATCCTTCCACTCCTAAAAAAAGTCCAATGTAAAGGTTAACAACACTGCCAACTATCGTCCTATTGCTCGACTACCTCTGCCTGCTAAAATCTGTGAGAATATTATGAATCTGGAACTGTCTAAATACATTTTCGACAATCAGCTCCTGGACTCCTCCCAGTATGGTTTCCGACCAGGGCACAGCACAGAGACCGCCCTGGTCAAGGCAACTGAGGAAGTGAGGAAGGCAGTCGATGGCGGTGGTTCAGCAGTTATGATTTTACAGGACTTATCTGCTGCCTTCGATACTGTTGATCATATCACTCTTATTGGCTGTCTAAAGGAAATAGGAGTTAAGGGGGTCGCGCTCGAGCTTCTTGCCTCCTTTCTCAGAGACAGATCTCAAACAGTAATGTTAGGTAACTTCAACTCCCCACCCTACTCACTGCCTTGTGGAGTCCCGCAGGGGTCATCCTTAGCCCCACACTTTTTAATGTTTATGTAGCTAAACTGGACCCGCTCAATCTGGAGGTAACTTTGTATGCTGATGACACGCAGCTAATAATTACAGCAGCTCATAATGACACGTCAGGCCCCCTAAGATGCTGTAATTGCATTAATGCAATCAGTGGCTGGATGAGTGGACATTGCCTTAAGCTTAACGCAGGGAAAACCGAGATTATAGTGTTTGACAATCCCTCCGCAACTTATTATATCACTAAAATGATAAGAAAAATTCTTCCTTTTATTCCAGACAGTCAAAGAAAAACTTTAATAACCCTGCTTGTACTTCCCAGACTGGACTATTGTAATAGTTTTTATCTAACCGTTTTAGAAAAACACATGAATCGACTACAATTAGTCCAAAATGCTGCAGCAAGACTGATTTTTAATTTTCCTAAATCCCATTCCATCAAGCAGGGACTTCGCGAGCTGCACTGGATTTCCCATGCACAGCCGGGCCAAGTTTACAGCCCTCTGCTTGGACAACAAAGGACTGCATAACTCAGGCCCAGAATTCTTCAGAACGGCTTTCAAAAGATACAAGCCCAACAGAGATCTGAGATCGACCAATGTCAATCTATTAGTTGTTCCGACATTTAAAAAGATGCAATGGGGTGGTAGAGGTATAATCCTCAACACTATCAAACTCTGGAACAGCCTTCCACCCCACCTCAGAGCTATTCCTTCATTAACAACGTTTAGGAGGGAGATAAAAACCTGGCTAATTAACATCTAACGGGCCGATTTCGATCTGGGTCGGAAAGCTCTCCGACCGATCCGGATTGTTTTCCGACCGAGCCGGACCCCTGCAGTCCGACCGAACGAGTACGATGCGGGCGTATGCTGCCGGACTCGGTTCGGTCGGACTCCCATTGAAGTCAAAGGGAGCCGGTCGTACGACATGTACATGGGCTCCCATTGACTCAATGGGTACGTTGCCCACAAGGGGGCCCCCTGTAGTGGGTATGCGTTTGTGCCATCCGCACCGTACACGCATGTATAGGGGGGACCCATGGGTCCCCCCTGTGTTCGACTCGTACGGCTACGGGTGAAGGGGGGTCCGGCACGGACCCCCGAAGTCCGCGTCCGGGAGCTTTTTCGTGTCGGAGGCTCCGACTCGATCCGGCTGTCCGGATCGTGCATCGTACTGGCTCGGTAGTAAAACGTCTCCATTGCGCGCCATGAATCGAGTGCAAACGAGTCGGACGGAGCGGTTCGGACCCGGAAACGAGTCGGTCAGCGAATTCGCGTTCACTCGCATCGTACTTGCTCGCTCGGACGACTGTACGAATCGGTCGGAAACAAAGCCTCCGACTCGGATCCGGTAAAGCCGAATCCGATTCGGAGCCCTACCGACCGAGATCGGAATCGACCCCTAAGTCTCTACTCACCGGCCTCATCTGACAGTTCCAAGACACCTTTGGTATACGCGTGCTTTAAAAATTTCATAACATAAGTAAAGCATTAAAAACAGCAATTCAGTAAATAATTAAGACACAACACAGAATAAAATTCCAACACCAATTTATAAAAATAGGAACTATTTTTATGTTTAAAATGACACCAAGATAAAAACAGCTCAATGTATAGCAGCCAGAGATATGAATTAATAAAGATTTAGCACTATATAGGTAGGGCCGGACTGGGATCACAAACCAGCCCTCTTAATTATGTCCGACCGGCCGGGGGGAGGGGGATATCTGGCGGGATCACTGCTGCTGTGCTTTTGTTACAAGGGGCTGATTTTGCAGCACTGGTGCAAAACCTGTCCCCAATAGCAAAAATGACCCCACCCAGTCCAAAACCAGGCCCTGCCCTTCCGGCCCGCTGGTGAAACGCCTTGTGCCCGCTACGGCCCTGTATCTAGCAGATAGAAACCTATAGCTCCTTTTGGGGCATCTGGTCGCGCTAGACCAGGACAAAGTCAAAGTTTCAGGCCGACCACAATGGATCCCTGCGCGGCTACCCCTCGCAGTATACCTCGGTTAAAGTGTTTACCTTCTGACTTAGAAACTTTTCTGGAGCTTTTTCTCCCTGGGTCCCTCGAAGCTCTTTACAAGTCCAGATTAGGTGAGGTTTTGCTGGCTTGCCTTGCGACGAACTCCCGGTCAAACCTATGGAAGTAAGCCCTCCAGAGCTTTCCAGCAGGAGGAACCAAAGATCCAGGCCGGCTCGCGGTTGAAGGTAGGCTGCTTGACTCTCACAGTTGGTCCTGGTCACCTCTTCGACCTTCGGACTTAGAGACTTTTACGGAGCTTTTTCTCGCAGGGGTCCCTCAATGCTTCACCATGCCGGATTCAGTGAGGGTTTACCGGTCAAACTCTGGAAGTCTGACCTTAGGAGATTTTCACTGGGACAAACCTGGAGGGCAGGCCAGCTCGCTGTTGAGGGTCACCAGCTTGGCTGGCCAGGTCAAGTGGGTCTATTTATGGAGCTTTTTTCCAAAGGTGCCCAAAACGTCTTTAAACTTCTGGAACGACTTCCTAAAGTTCCTTTGAGGGTCCCAAAGTGTTCAAAACTTATTCCAAGGGTCTGGAAGCTCCAAGATGGTCCTTGGAAATTTGGGACTTCAACTCTCACAATCCACTTCTACAATACCTTTATAAATCCACGGGAGTCACTCCAGGCTTGGGATTCTTGGTAGTGATGGTCCAGGTGAGCTCTGTTAACCTGTAGCTTGCAGGGAGTCCACTGTTTAGTCCTTTTGAAGCAAGTTAGGTCCACAAGGTTGTAGTTCCAGATTGTGCAGCAGGCGCAGTCAGTCAGAGTGCAAGGCCTGGTTGGTTCAAATCAAACTTCTCAGCATGGACCCTTCTTCTTCCTCTTGTTTCAAGCAGCAGATCTAAGATGCTCTGTCCCTCTCAGATACTTATTCAGTGTTCTCTGGGTCAAGCAGGATGGCACACCTGTCCACTAAGGTGCAGGGCAACACCCCAGAGCATGACCATTTCCTTCAGAGTATGGCACTATGGTCTCCCAGAAAGCACTATTCTTCCAAAATGCAATATGGCTGAAGTCTCAGCAGAGAGGCAAAAGCTGGCTAAACCAACCTCCAGGATGGCTCATCTCCATAGACTCCCTCCCTCTGGCATCTGCACATTCCTTCCTTAAACCTGCTATCTGGCTGGGTTCAGAGGGGGTGGCCATAGATGGACCTGGCTTTCTCTGCCTGTCCCCCAGGCCCTATGAAGCTCATGGTTTTCCACCCCTCCCCCTTGCTCTCTCTTTCCTGTGCAGCAGAACCCTCTCCTCCCAGAATGGCTCTTCACCCCAGGTGCCACTTATCACCTCATCAAAGCGGTCTGGCTGGACAATCAGAGCAGACCACTAGAAGGCTGAATTTTGGCTTACAGACAAAAAAGACTTCTAACTTATTTTCTGTACATTTTAGGTTAAATTCAACAACAGCATGTTGTGGGATTTATCAATACCGTTCTTCCGAATCTTTGAATGATATTTTGCTGCAAAGCCTAGCGTTAGTTATTAATTAATAACAGAATGCCATGCTAACCTATGTGGCTAGAGATCTGCAATGGGGAAATTGTACTGGGCAATTTCTCCAACACCAGGGCTTATAGAACATCTTTTATAAGGAGCATACCTATATCTACAGGACCCCTTATCCCTGAAACACCTAGGGGAGACTTTAAGGGTTCTGAATATGTAAAAATATTGCAGATTCTCACTCCACAGTGCTCCTAGCACAAATGTCGATTTTGGCAAGCACTTCCCTACAATGAGGGAAGTGAAATGGGCAATTTCAATATCCCCAGGTCATACAAAACCTATTTTATAAGGGTCCTCCTTATAGGTACCTGACCCCCCACCCGGGGACATATAGGGGAGACCCTGGGGGTATCTAATATGCAACAATGTTGTAGGTTATCAAATTTTAAGTGCATCAATTACCAAAGTCGATTTTGGGCACTATTTAGATCTGCAACACAGGGCTGCTTTTAAACTGACCTCGGGCCTCAGCAGTGCACACATGCAAGTGCAGAAAGGGCTGCTGCCCTCTAAGCTGCCATGCCATATTATATACCAGTGCCTTAAAGGATGTTTTGATCACCCTGCCCTATTAAGTACTAGGTCATTATAGGGGAGGACATGCCAATCATAGGGATACCCTAACCCATAGTGTACCCTGGTGTATGTAGGTGTTTTCACTGTATTCTAAGTGTGTTTTCTGCATAGCACTTGCCCTGGGCCTGGCTAGGCAGAGCCCAGGGACAGTCAGAGTAAGTTACCACCAGTACCAGTCAGCAGGAAATGGTGGTTCCCAGGGCACAGGATGACTTTACAACAGACTGAGACTTAAAGTAGGCATGGGCACCAAAATAAAAGGAAAAGGACACTTTACCCCGCACACGTTTACAACACATGCCATTACCCCGCATGTTTTCTCTGCAAAATCTTTTACAACGCAGGGCTTTACAACGCAATCCATTACAGCGCATTCCCCATTACAACGCAATTTACTATTTTAACTCCACCGGGCGTTGCTTTGGGGAATGCGTTGTAATGGTTTGCGGTGTAAAGCCCTGCGTTGTAAAATATTTTGCGGAGTAAAAAATGCGGGGTAATGGCATGCGTTGTAACGCATCCATCGTAAAGGATGGTTACCAAATAAAAGTGGCCCCATTAATGAATTATGATAGCTAAACAAGTGGCAAAGGTTTGCACATTTGGTCAGTTTTGGACTTGAAAAGACACTCTGCATAAGTGTTTTTGCAAGGTATAGAAGACTGTATGGATTTCAGCTTGCTGCAAGTTATGTTTGTTTTAATATCAAGGAAATCAACAGTAAAAAGCAGCCCAGCAGACCATAAAACAGGCCCACAAACAGCTAAAAACTGACTCTCACACTGATCATTCAGACCAGCCCTTCAAGCACTGCCTGATTGCCCTATAGTTCAGTCAGACTCTAGCCTGAACATTCTGTAACACGAGCACGTCAAACTACACTTCAAATCACTCGACTATAGAGGAGTAGATATCTCATTTAGAACTATAGGATTTACAAAGCTTGTTGGAGCAAAGCCCTTACTACATGCAATAGCTGATTCCCTGCTACATTTGAAATAGAAACATATAATTGGCCAACTTGCACCAGCAAGCAAACACAACCAAGCCGTCAGATGACAGAGAATGTGGAGCAGATCACTAAACACACAGAATCCTAAACTCTGGAATGTATTTTACCTCATCTTGATAGAAGAATCCAACCACCTCCAAGATAGTTATCTACTAAAAACTCTTTTCAGGCTGACATTCCTATGAAGTCCTATGACAACAAAAATAATCACCAATTACACTGCATGGCACTATCGCTCACACTCAAAGGGAATCTAAGGCGGGAGCATCGTCAACCATCTGCTTTAGCAGCTACAGCGGGGTGGAGTTCTTGATGAGCCTCTTCTGTCTGCAACTCGGCAGAGAAAGGCTCATAAATAACATGAAAGGGTTGAGTAAGAGAAAGGACGCATGGATGAGTGAAAGGGTGGATGTATAGATGGATCAATGAGTGTAAGCATGGACGTAAGGGTGGAGAAGTGAAAGAATGGATGGATTAGTGAAAAGGAGGGTGAATGGATTGATGAAAGGGTAGATGGATGGATAAGTGAAAGAATAGATGGATGAATGAAAGAAAGGTAGGGTGGATGGATGGATAAAAGGTTGAATGGATGAAAGGGTGAATGGATGAATGGATGGATGAGTGAAAGGGTGGATGGATGATGAGGATAGACAGCTGAGTGAAATGATGGATGGATGGGTGGATGGATGGATGGAATGAAAGAGTGGATAGGTGGACGGAATGAAAGGGTGGGTAGATGTCTAAGTGAGAGGATGGACGGATGAGTGAAAGGATGGAGCTGGAGCGTTGTGAATCCTCAACTTTAGCACCTAAAGTGGGGTGGAGTTGTTGATGGGCTCTTATGTGTGCAACTTGGTAGACAAAGGTGAATGAGTGAGTGGAAGCATGGATGGATGTGGGAGTGGAAGAGTGGATGAATGGATAGATGGATGGATGGATGAGTGAGTGAAAGAATGGATGGCTAAGTGAAAGGGAGGGTGGATGGATTGATGATAGGATGGATAAATGGAAAGGTGGATGGATGATGATAGAAATGATGGATGGATAAGTGAGTGAAAGGATGGATAGGTGAGTGAAAAGACAGGTGGGTAGATGGATGATGAGAGGATGGATGGATGAGTAAATCAGTGAAAGGATGGATGGCTCAGTGAAAGGGAGGATGGGCGGATGGAATGAGTGAAAGGGATGGACAGATGGATGGAGTGAAATGATGGATGGGATGAAAGGGTGGATGGATGGACGAGTGAAAGGATAGATGGATGAGTGAAAGGATGGATGTGTGAAATAGTGGATGGATAAGTGGAATAATGGATGGATGACTGAAAGAGAGGGTGGATGTATAGATGGATGAAAGGGTGGGTGGCTGGATGAGTGAAAGAATGGATGAGTGAAAAGGAGGGTGGATGGATGAATGAATGAAAGAATGGATAGATGAGTGAAAAGGAGGGTGGATGGATGGAAGGGTGGATGGATGAATGAGTGAAAGAATAGATAGATGAGTGAAAGGGAGGGTGAATGGATGGACAGATGAGTGAAAGCATGAATGGGTGAGTGAGTGGATGAATGAGTGAAAGGGCAAATGGATGGATGAGTGAAGGGAGGAAGGGTGGATGGAGTGAAAAAGTGGATGAATGAGGGAAAAGGTGGATGATGAGGGGAAGGGTGGCTGGAGAGATGACTGAGTGAAAGGATGGATGTATAGATAGATAGAAGGATGGATGGATAGGTTTGAGGTATAGGTCTGGAGATTGATGGATAAGTTCTGATATGGATGGGCAGATGGAAATAATGGTGAACAACTGAATGATAGATAAAAGAATGAATGGATGACAGAATGCAAAGGTGAAATTGTAGATATTAGGTGGATGGAAGGATGAAGGGATAGATGTTTGGATGGAAGAGACAAGAGAGCAGACCTGGGGAGAGTCGTGATGACTATCTCCATTTGCTTGGTGCCATAAGAGCTTTGGTTCGAAGTTGGGGGCTTTTTAATTTTCTTGCTACTTCCTTGCTCTAAGGCCTAGATATACAAACATGTCATGCAGCGCAGCACACCTCCTAAAGTTACTGCATTGCATTTCTTGAGGGGGAAAGAGAAGTAAAAATATGGCACTTTTGTGCTCTTCCCTTGCGCTGGCGCACAATTAGGCTTCCTAGCGCCAGGCACACATCTTTGCACCATAGTGCAAGGGTGTGTGTGTGATGGCTAGCATATGTTTTGGTTTGATGAATGAGTGAAAGGATGGATGTAAGGGTGGAGAAGTGAAAGAATGGATGGATTAGTGAAAGGGAGGGTGGATGGGTGGATGAAAGGGTGAATGGATGGATGAGTGAAGTCGTGGATGGATGATGAAGATGGATGGCTGAGTGAAAGGATGGATGGGTGGGTGGGTGGATGGAGTGAAAGGGTGGATGGAGTGAAAGGGTGGATGGAGGGACAGAATGAAAGGGTAGGTAGATGGATAAGTGAAAGGATGGAAGGATGGATGGATGGATGGATGGGTGAAAGGATGGAGCTGAGGTGTTGTGAACCCTCAACTTTAGCAACTAAAGTGGGGTGGAGTTGTTGATCAGACTCTTTTATCTGCAACTTGGCTGACAAATGTGAATGGGTGAGTGGCAGGATGGATGGGTCTGGTGGCTTAGTGGACTAATGCGTCCACCATAGAGGCCTGTGTTCGACCTCATGCCACAGGTTCAAATCCCTGCAGGTCCACTCAGCCTTTTATCCTTCTGAGTTTGATCAAATGAGTACCATTGAGTTGGGAAACAATAAACATGTGTTATTCAGCGCCAAGATACCCACGGGTGAATGTTCGCTTTACAAATACACATGTTATGTTTTGTACTGGAAGGGTAACCTTTCAGAACATAATATTGCGCCTAGACCAATTTTAACATGTTTCCCACTTTGGTGTGTCCTGTACAGTGCAGCACACATGCAAAGTCTGAAAAGTTTGGAGAAATAAAAGCGTTTCTCCATTTCATGCCACGCTCAATGAGGCATTGAGCCTTATTCACAAAGGAAAACGTTCACTTTTGGAGTGAGTTTCCTCTTTTTTTGCTATTCACAAACCATGAGTACAGTTTTACGTGTAGTATTTTTACGACTGCAGAGACTATCCTATTGTTTAATATGCAGAGTTCACCACAGTCGTAGTTTGTGAGCAGAAAAAAAATAGTAAATTTACACCAAAAGTGTAGGTTTACCTTTGTGAATAAGGCCTGATAATGTTTGGTGCAAAACCCTATCTACTATTGTTAGTAGCTAGTGTTTTTAGTAAAAAAAAACTATAAGTGGTTGCATGGGAACACATCCATGAAGGAAAGTAATGCAGAGAAGCACTTTAGAATTCAATATAATCATTGAGTTGGTTTGCATCACTTTTGTGACACAAATCCAGCTTAAAATGTTGGCAAATCCGCCCCATCTCTCCTAACCTCTCTTAATAGTTTCAGATTCTCTACAATCTATGTCAGATCTCGGTGGTGAGCATGAGGTGAAATGTGACACTATCTGAACACTGTCAAATAATATAAACTATAAAACAATAAGGAGCAAGAACTGAAGAGATTCAGGGTCTGACAGCTCATCTTACTCCAGAATCCATGTACGAGGCTCACAGTTATCAAGTCTTCTCCTGCAGTATTCTAACGCCTTGACACATAGTGGCAGGTGGTGTAGCGCCTCATAAATTCAGTGGGGCATATTCTCAAGGAGTTATCGCCGCGTTTGCGGCAACTTTCTTCTGCTAATGCGGCGCTAATTTTATCGCTCTATTACCAAGCTGTCGCTAACAGCCTTTAGCGGCAGTTTTTAGGCGAAAGCGACCGTTGTAAAGATCGCCACTTCTGTTAGCGATAATTATATTCAGGAGAGGCGTTCCCGTGCAAAAACGGCCGCAAACACCACTACTCCATATTCACAAGGGGATCCTTGAACTTGTGAAGACCAAAAAAACTGGCTCTAACTGCAATTAGAGCCAGTTACTTAAGACCAGAAAATAGCTGGTCTTAAAAATGGGGATAACACTTGCGGCCACATCTCAGCAGGTTTTGGTGCTGGACAGCAGCGCTGCCCTGAGACAAAACTACAGTGCAGGAATGCGCACCATCAATAAGATAGTGCGCATTCCTGGGCCCCAGTCATGAAAAGTGTTGCAGCGCTGCAACAAGACAGCGTTGCAACACTTCTCACTACGCCCTTCTTGCGACAGCATGGATGCGCTGTATTCACTGGCCAGCGCTCCATGACGCAAGTAATGACAGATACATCAGGAATCCTAAAGTCACGCATTGCTGCAGTCGTGTCACAACCATGATGCAACTCCAGCAATGCATGGGGCCAACCTATCCCTGTGGCACTGCGTCACCATCATGCCTGCCATCAGGCAGGCGGAAGGTACTGACGCAGTGCCATCCATGAGGGGTGCCCGAATGTCGGCGCTGTTGGAGATCCATCGGTGGTGGTTGCCCGCTGTGGTGTCATCGTTTGGAAGCATTGGTGGAGTGTTGGTGCGGAGGAAGTTGACGAGACGTTCTTCGGTGGCCTTGATCCAGCTGCGAGGGGGTGCGATGATGGTGGTGGCGTCCGGTGGGCATGGTGAAGACGTGATGTTACTAATGATGGTCGGTCCAGGAGAGTCAGGTGTTGTGGCTGTAGTTGAAGTTCCCGCTGGCGGAGGTGACGTGCTCGACCGTGTGTCCTACTATGTGGCTTGTTGAGGTGACTTGCTGCTTGCATCTGATGTAGGGGACCTTTCCCAGGAGGGGGTGGTGTCCTGGTTACTGGGGTTGTCCAGGTGGAACTTGAGTTCACCGAGTAGGATGTCGTTGGTGGATGGGAGACACTGGGGTGCAATGAGGTCTACAATGGTATTGGAGAATGGGGGGGGCCATGGCCCGGGGGCCTGTACATGAGGGTGTCGCAGAGGATGTGCTTGGGCTTGGGCCAGATCTGGGAGTTGAGGTGGTCCATGGTCACCCTTTGGTCATTAGAGTGCGTGGTCAGTCGGAGTGTGCTTCTGTAGGTGATGGCAATGCCTCCTCCTTGATGGTCGCGGTGCTCCTTGCGGGTGATACTGCAGCCGTCAGTAATGGCGATGGTGATGTCCGGTCCGGAGCAGAGGTTGGTCCTGGCAGGTGAGGTGGCGTCCAGGTTTGATGGCGAGGAGGGTGCTGGCGTCGTAGCGGTGGAGTGCCCAAGAGGAAGGCTCCTTGGTGCTGAGCGCGGTCCAGGGGCAGAGGGATGCAAACGGCATAGCCTATGGGTTGCCTTTGGCATGGGAGACGACCATTACAATGCAGGCAGTACATCGTTAACAACGCAACTCCGACAACGCAGGTGCCTTTACATCGCATTTGATTACAACAGATTGTGAGGTCAGTAATGGGGTAATTTAAAGTTTTTTGGGTGAGAATCAATCAATCATGGGGTTTATAAATCGCGCTACTCACCCGTGAGGGTCTCAAGGCGCTGGGGGGGGGGTGGCGGCTCCGGATCAGTCGAAGAGCCAGGTCTTGAGGTCCTTCCTGAACGTGAGCAGGGTTGGGGAGCATCTGATGTTCACAGGGAGCTCGTTCCAGGTCTTGGCTGCGATGTAGAAGAAGGCTCTCCTGCCAGTTCTGTTTCTGCGGATGCGAGGGACCTCTGCCAGGGCAAGGTCGGTGGAGCGGAGGTTCCTCTTGGGTACGTGGAAGGATATTCTCTCGTTGAGGTATTTGGGTCCAATGTTGTTGAGGGAGTTGTAGGCGTGGGTGAGGAGTTTGAAGGTGACCCTCTTCTCGACGGGGAGCCAGTGGAGGGCTCGTAGGTGTTGGGTCATGTGTTCGTGACGCGGTGTCCTGAGGACGAGTCTGGCTGCGGCGTTCTGGATGGTTTGGAGTTTGTGTAGAAGAGTTCTGTTGATTCTGGCGTACAGGGCGTTGCCGTAGTCCAGTCTGCTGGTTATGAGTGCGTGGGTGACGGTCCTTCTGCAGTCGGGGGGTCCATTTGAAAGTCTTACAGAGGACGCGAAGGCAGTTGAAACTAGTGGAAGCGACAGCGTTGATCTGGCGGTTCATGGAGAGGGAGGAGTCAAGGATGATGCCGAGGTTCCGAGCGTGGTCTGTAGGGGTGGGAGGGTTCCCGATGGCGGAGGGCCACCAGGTGTTGTCCCAGGCAGAGGTGCAGGGTCCGAGGATGAGGACCTCGGTCTTCTCTGAGATGAGCTTCAAGCAGCTGTCTTTCATCCATGCTGCCACGTTCTTCATTCCTTCCTGGAAGCAGAGTCTGGTGTCTTCGGGATTCTTCGTGAGTGAGAGGATGAGCTGGGTGTCGTCGGCGTAGGATTTGATGCTGAGCCCATGCTGTCTGACGATGGCGGCGAGGGGGGCCCTGTAGATGTTGAAGAGCGTGGGGCTGAGTGATGATCCCTGGGGTACTCCGCAGTTGATTTCCGTGGGTCCGGAGAGGAAGGGAGGGAGTCGAATCCTCTGGGTTCTGCCGGAAAGGAAGGATTGGATCCAGTCGAGGGTGGTTCCTTGTATCTCCGCGTCATGAAGTCTGGCTGCGAGCGTGCGATGTGAAACGGTGTCGAAGGATGCGGAGAGGTCTAGCAGGATGAGGGCCGCAGTGTGTCCCTGGTCGAGTAGTATGCGGATGTCGTCAGTGGCGGCGAGGAGGGCAGTCTCGGTGCTGTGGTTGCTGCGGAATCCAGACTGGGAGGCATCAAGGATGGAGTTCTCTTCGATGAAGGCGGTCAGCTGGGCGTTTACGAGTCTCTCGGTGACTTTGGCCACGAAGGGGAAGAGAGAGATGGGCCGGTAGTTTTTCAGGTCAGTTTGGTCGGCCGTTGGTTTCTTGAGGAGGGGTTTCACCTCCGCCCGTTTCCAGTCGTCTGGGCAGATGCCGGATCTGAGGGAGGTGCTGATGGTCTGTCCTAGTTCGGGTGCGATGGCGGCGGTGGCCCTGTGGAATATGTGCGGTGGGCAGGGGTCCGTTGGGGCTCCTGAGTGGGCTTTCTTCATGGTCGCGGTGATGAGTTCGACGGTAGCGGGATCCCAGGTCGTGATTGTCGGCTCATCTGCAGTGGTGGGTAGGGGGGTGGTGTTCGGCACTGGTTCGCTGAAGTTGTCGTAGAGGACCTTGATCTTTAGATGGAAGTAGGAGCTGAGCTTGTTGCAGAGTTCCTGGGAGGGTGTGATGTCCGTGGCTTCACTGGTGGGTTTTGCAAACTGCTGTATGACGTTGAACAGTTCCTTGGCATTGGTCGCGTTGGTCTGGACTTTGTCTCTTATGAAGGTCCGTTTGGTGTCTCTTATGCGCCGGTGGTATTCCTTCAGGGTGCTCCTGTGGTTGTTTCGTGCTTCTGAGGTTTTCTGGTTTTGCCAGGTTTTCTCTAGGCGTCTGCAGGAGCGTCTGGCTTCTTGAAGTTCTGTGGTGAACCAGGCAGCCTTCAGAGGGCGTTGTTTGGCGGGGTGGCGGAGGGGTGAGAGCTTGTCGGCGCAGCAGGAGATCCAGCGGTGAAATTCCATGGCTGCGGAGTTGGTGTCGGTCGTGGCACTGGGGGGGTTTTGAAGGAGGGTGGTGTTGAGGTGTTCCGCTGTGACCTTGCTCCAGTTCCGTCGTGGCGGGCGCGGGGCAGGCTTGGGTGCGGTGGTGGTGTTGAAGGTGAAGTGGACGCAGTGGTGGTCAGTCCAGAGGGGCTGCGTGGTGTGGCTGAAGTGGATGTTCGTTCCTTCCGCGAAGATGGGGTCGAGGGTGTGACCCGCTCTGTGAGTGGGCGTGTTGACCGAATGGGTTTCGGATGTAAAATAAGAAAATTGGGGGGTGTTTTGGGGTAAAATATGAAAATTGGGGTGTGCATTTGGGGTAAAATATGAAAATTGGGGTGTGTTTTGGGGTAAAATATGAAAATTGGGGTTTGCATTTGGGTCAAATTTGATTTTTGGGTGTGCTATGGGGGCTCAAAAAGGAATTCCAGGGTTCACGGTTGGGTTTGGGGTGCAAAGGTTAGTTTTGGGTTGCATAGTGATATTAATGTCTCCGCTATGCAACACCTACTCTACTGTTGCAATGTGCCTAGTATTAGTATGCATTGGAATGGAAAGTGATGTTATGGCATGCATCGCAACCACGTATGTGCCTTTGGCACACAGGTGGTACACCCGCTGTGCATGGGCACCGCCATTGAGAAGTGCTGGGGGGGAGCTGGACAGCTGTGAGGTGGTAAACGCTGGAAAGAACACAGGATGGGGCGTGGACGCGGGGATGTGTGTGTGAGCGGGTGTTGTAAACATTTTAATAAGGGAAGTCTTACCTCAAAGCCGGGTCCCGTGTCTTCGTTGCTCCTGCTCTCCTGCGTCTGCTTCCAGGAACAGGAAGTAGGCAGCCAGGCTCCCTCCCCTGAGCCAATCACAACGCTGCGATGCGGCGGTGGGATTGGTAATTGGCAACGGGACAAGGCATGCAGCCAGGGGCTGGAGGGGTGGGCATGTTCTCCATGCAGGCTGTAATGCAGCCTGCATTACGAACAGGGAAGTGCGCATGACTGCTTTGGGCGGCCTGAGTGGGCTGACCAAACTGTCATTGCGCACTTGAGTGGGCATGCCCATCCGCCCATTCCTTGCCCCGTGCTTGGAGCAGTCCTACCCACCCTCCCACCCGCAAGGGAAACATAGCACGGTTACATCAGTAAGTTATCATCATGTGATGATTGTTCCTCTTCTGCACTGCTTGAAAGCAGTGGAGCTACGCTCTTCCGCCATAGCGGATGAGCCACCACAGGGGGTGCGTCATCCACGTGTGCTAGACCTGGGGGACTCAACCCCCAGGCATCCTGCGCTACGCGTCCCACCTTCTCCTTACCTGGACATTGACACCATGGCGCAATCTGCTGCACTCTCTCCATATCTGTGACTCAGCCAGCAGGAGCCTCAGCCAGGAGGGATTTCACAAGCCTGGGTACAGCAGTCGCCGCCAAGTCCACTGGTGAACCTCCTGATGCAGGTGATGCAGCAGGGCCCCCTTAGGCGTGAAGTTGCAGCGCTCCCGCCACACACAAGTTCGGCGCAGCTCAGGGGCCTCACCCTCCACAGCGTCCGGCCAGCCCAACATCATCCGGCCTATGATGCAGAGAGACGGCACTCACCGTTGGTAATCCCCTCCGTGCACCCCGGTGTAGTGGTGGATCGTAGTATGCGATGCAGACCTCCCTACATTGGGGCGCAGGAGCGCCTCTACTATTAACAGCTCCAAGGTGCGCAAGGCGGTCTTCTCACACAGGTCAGCAACATGTCTCCATGTGACCTGCCAGACTTCACCACCAGGTACGGGCGATCGTCGCGCCTCAATGTCTACCGCCACGGCTCATCGACTCCACAGCTCCTCCGCATCCCACTCCACGCTCCAGACGCAGGTCCAGCGAGGCATCCAGGCTCCAGACACAGGTCCAGCGAGGCATCCAGGCGCAGGTCCAGCAAGGCATGCAGGCTCCAGGCGCAGGTCCAGCGAGGCATGTATGCTCCAGACGCAGGTCCAGCGAGGCATGCAGGCTCCAGGCGCAGCTCCAGCGAGGCATGCAGGCTCCAGGCACAGGTCCAGCGAGGCATGCAGGCTCCAGGCGCAGGTCCAGTGAGGCATCCAGGCACAGGTACAGCGAGGCATCAAGGCTCTCATCCTGGTCATCCTGGATATTGGCTGGCTTGCAGGGGTTGGCTGCTCCATTCTGCATTTTATTGGTTTTTATGCCATGTAGCGACGGCTTGGTAATACACCGCTAACATGGCGATAGTTTTCAGGGTTAGGCGGCGATAAAAAAACTGCTCCTAACTGGCGTTTGCGGTAGGTATCGCCGGTCCTTGAGAATATCCCCCAGTATGTGTTAAGATGTGGAGCAGCCTAAAGCCAATATGCCGAAAATGGAACCATACAGAAATCATGAAAGAATGCCTTTAACACCAGCAACAAGCATCATCTTCTCTCACCGGAATAGACAATTGTGGTAGTGGGGGCGAGGTGGGGGGGCCTCTTTATTTACGCCAGAGCACGGTGCTCTAAACGAGACATGCGTTGATCTGGGTTGATATAGGTAAGGGGCTCTTCCTAATTGCACTGCGTGTGCCCAGGGGCGTAACAAAGGACCCCAAAGCCCACGCGGTGCGGGGGGGCCCCCAGTCTTACCCATAATGGAAGGGGCCCCCCTCAGCCTCTACTGATGTAAGTGCAGGGGGGTCCTCTCACGTTTTGTTAGGCCTCTGGCAGCGTCTTGGGCCTGAGTATTTTAAAGTCATCCTACCAGCAGGACTCCACAGCCCTCACGAGGCTTGGTTTAAACATTACCTCTGTACGCCCGCCTCGTCACTTAGATGAGAAATTCAATTTCAGTGGCAGAACATAGTGCCTCTAATAACGTAGACTCCCTCGTTAAGTCGGAGTAATGTAAATGCAAGCCAAGCTGTGACCAATTAAACTGCGTCAGTTTGGTTCGTTTGCATGACTAGCACTTGGGTGTTTTCTACTTTCCCTGCACAAGCGCCAATTTCCTCCAGATGTGGCTGTGAATGCAGTGTGAGATGTATGACTGCGAGTGCAGATTGAGATATGTGGCGCTGTAAGTGTATGGTGAGAGCTAAAGTTGTGACTCCAGCGTGAGAGGTGAGCCCGTCTGAGCGGAGGGTGAATGATGTACCTGTCCGAGTGAAGTTTAAGCCCATGTGAGTGCAGAGTGACAGCTGAGCGTGTGAATGCAGTGTGAAAGGGGGGCCTCTGTGAATGCACTTCAGACCTTGTTAATGCAGGGTGTGCCTCTGTGAGTGCCGGTTGAGACGTGAGCTGATGTTTATGCAGGGTGAGTGGTATGCCTATGTGAGAGAGGAGTCTGTGTGGATGAAGGGTGAGAGGCGTACCTATGTTAGTGCATGGTGAAAGGTGAGTGTGTGACAGTGCATGGTGAGGTGAGCCTATGTGAGTGCATGGTGAGATCTGAGCTCTTGTAAATGCATGGGCGCCAAGGAGAGTGCAGGGGGATATTTGAGCCCTTGTAAATGCATGATGAGAGATAAACCTTGGTGAGTGCACGGGGGAGAATGTTTCCATGTGAGTGCACAAGGAGGGGTGTGCCTCTGTGAGTGAGTAGCGGTCTACCCATGTGAGTGCAGGGTGAGAGGGGTGCCTGTGTGAGTACTGGGTGAGTGGTGTGCCCACGTGAGTGCAAAGTGGGAGGCGTGCCCGCTTAAGTAGAGGGTGAGTCATGTGAGTTCAGGGGGAGTGTGCAACTGTGTGAATGCAGGGTGAAAGGCACGTCTGTCTGAATGCATGGGAAGAGGAGGGGCTGGGTGAATGCAGAGTGAGAGACATGCCTGTGTGTAATGGAGTAGCCAGAAAATTAGAATATCCTACCACTTCGAACCAAAGCTCTGATGGCAACAAGCAAGCCCAGCAAGTGAGTCCAAAACACCCTAGAAGTGCTCCTCTGTCTCCTCCATCCAAGCATCTATTCAATCATCCTTTCACCCTCCCACCCACCTTCTGCTGTCAATCATTTCACCTTTACATTCTGTCATCCATTCATTATTTCATCCAACTTTCAATAGTTCACCATTCCATCCATTGGCCATTTTATCCATCCATCCATCCTCTAAGGATTTCATTTACTCTACCGTCTTTTCACCCTTCCTCAGATTTCCATTTACTCTGCCATCCATCCTCTAAAATTTCCCTTTACTCTGTAATCCTTTCATCCACCCATGTATCTATCCTCTCATTTACTTATCCTCTGACATAACATATCTATTTGTAAAGCACACAGTCACGCAGAAGGGTATCTTGGCGTTGAATAACAGATGTTTATTGTTACCCAATTCAATGGTATTCATTTTATCGACCCCAGAAGGATGAAAGTCTGAGTGGACTCGCCGGGATTTGAATCTGTGACTATGAGGTCAAGCACAAGCCCCTACAGTTGACGCATTAGTCCACTGAGCTACCAGACCCACTCATTCACCTATCCTCTCACCAGTGACATAATAGCCCCCCCCCCGCACACCCAGTGGTGCGGGGGGGGCAAACTCCAGAGGGCCCCTCCAGCACTGTGCATGAGTGGCTGGGCCCTGGCCTGAGAGCTCCTGAATGGGTCCAGAGCGTGGGGGCCCCCTCCATGTACTTTGCAGGGGGGCCCCCTCACGTTTCGTTACGCCACTGCGTGTGCCTTAACTTTATAAATACATTTTACATTCAACTGAAAAAAGGAGTGGAGGAGTTCTGTGAGTCACTGGTCCAAAAATCACATCCCATTCGAATCGATGGTGGATTGGAAATCAAGACGTCACTTGGATCGACCAGAAGTCAAAAAACAAAAATTATGTGTTCTATCAAGTCCGCGTTTTCCCAAAGCGGGAAGGGAATGTGTAAAAAGTGCAATAAAAGACACCCAGCACTTTATGTTTACAGAACTGAGCTCTTGTTAAATGCTAACCCATCAGGCGGCTGCCAGTTTTATGGCGGGTAGCAATCACGGCCAGGCCTGAGAGGCATTCATGTGCCCCAGTAAACTGGAGCGCCGCCGCCGCCGCCGCCTTATAACAACGTTCGGCTCAAATAAGTGCTTAAAGCTGGCGAACACTGCGCAGTCTATTCCAAGACACATCCCTAGATTGCACTGCCACCATCTCGAACGAGCATCACCGAGGTAGCCCATGGATGCAATTTTATTTCAAACCAATGTCTGACCTGCCCGTCTTGTAATAGAAATCCGCTCATATCTGCACCATTATCTCTGCATAATACTTTTCTCCCCACCGGTTTGCTGTAAAGATTATGTGGTTGCATTTCTACCTTGTTCTTCCTCTCGCTGAAAGTGCCGGATAAATCAATCTGTCTCGAAAATTCATCACGAGGAATCTTTGAACCAGAGCTCTAGGGGCACCTCAGGAAATAGGTTAAGAAACATTCATATTTCATCATTTGTCGTCTAAAAAAACACATTCGCGCTCTCTCTCTCGCGCGCCCTCTTCAGAAACGGTGTTTAATAGCTATAAATAGCTTACATTCTGCCACTGGAATTTCTCGTCCACTATCTTTTCTATTTTTACTAATATGAATTTACATTAGGGGCGGTCTAGTTTATCCCTCCCAATAGTACTCGTATTTCCCGTGATTATTATAGATTTTATGTGTGCTGTGCAGAACGGATATAGTCGTAAAAATCTTGACTTTCCTGATCTTTTTATTCCGCGACTTCTATTTTCACACTCATGACGATAAATAACCTCACGTGGCTTTTCTCTCATTACATTCCGCTACCACACAGTCAAGAGGTCTGTACTCGCAGTGGCATATAAATGGCCACAGGATAACGGCTTTCGGGTATTTTCTATCCAATTTCTGAAAGTCGCGAGGTGAGCGTTGATTGGCCAGCGAATGTGGCTGCGGCACGCATCCAAAATCACAGTTCCCTCAACACATTTCTGCTTAAGCCAAGTCTTGCAGAAGAGAAAACTGTGTGGTTGGCATAGAAGCAAGGAAAACAATAAATTAGTCGGGGCACGGATAGTCCAATGTTGGGATCTATAAAGACTACACTTTCGTAATACAAAACTACACACTGGACTTACTTATATTTATATGTACTGTTAATTAATTGGCATTGTGGGCTCATGTGTGGAATGACCACTGATTACTAAAACACAGGGAGATAACGTTTTTGCTAAATATTCTGTGAGGTTTTGAGTGCAAAAAATAACATCGCAAAAGTGTTCTGTAATTGTTTCTTTTAAACATAATGGGGTAATTTAAACATTGGTCGGGGACCTGCTCTCTCCCCCAGCAGCTCCGCTGTTGTGCCACTGCGAGGTTGCTGGTAGGTGTTCGAGCCTTGCCTCTGCTGTTCCTTTGTTGCACGTCTGTCTCGTTGTGCCCGTTTTGCCCTTGGGACTTTGGCTGTCTTGTAATTAGTTGTAATTGTATTTACTGTGCTGTTGCCTGTGCCCTTGTTTTTCTGTGCCCATTCTCTCGACGCCCGTATCCCACCGCTGCTCCCCTACGACCCCTCCCCCCTGCCGTCACCGCTACCGCCTTCCAGCTGAGCTTCCCTCCCCCTTCACTATTTAATAGTGGCCGCTGCGCGGCCGCGCCGCTGGTGCGCCAAGGGCAAGCCCGTCTGCGCCCGTCCGCGACCCGACCGCGACCTGCGCCAGGGACCCTGGATCTCTGAGCATCCACCGCTACGACTCAGCTGCCCTCCTCGCACTGAACCCTGGGAGAAACAACAACTGCGAGCTGTCCATGCTGAACACCACCCACGGCCAGTTCTCCTGCCGTCACTGCCACCAGACCTTCACCACCGTCCCCACTCCCATGGACACCATCTCCACGTTGGACGCCAACACCATCGAAGCCCTGAAATGTATCCTCCTCAATGTGCGCACCCTGCACAAACACGCCGCAGAGATCTGGGTCCTCCTCGACCCCTTCTCACCAGACTGCACCTTCTTCACAGAAACCTGGACCAAATCCGCCCCCGACAACGCCACCGCCATCCCTGACAAATACAAGATCCAGAGGAAGGACCGCCCCATGAGGAGGACTCGCAATCTCACACAAGACCTCCCTCCGACTCACCACCTCCGCTACGAGAGACTCCCCGTCAAGCACCGAGCACCTCCACTTCCAGATACAGACCAGCCCCAGATCCATACTACGCGGCATGCTTGCCTACAGACCCCCCAGAACCCAAACTGCGTTCACCACTACCATCGCCGACCTCGTCGCACCCCACGCCATCGCCTCCACCGACTACATACTCATCGGAGACCTCAACTTCCACCTCCACAACCTCAACGACCCCAACTTCTCCACCCCCCTGGACAACCTCGCAAACCTCGGACTGAAACAGCTCATACCACCCCCACCCACAAGGCAGGACACACCCTCAACCCCTTCTTCGCAGGAGGTAACATCCACTTCAGCCATAACACGCAACTCCTCTGGACGGACCACCACTGCGTACACTTCCACGTCAACAAACCCACCGCCCCCAAACCTGCACCCTGGCCACCGCGAGAGGAACTGGAGCAAAGTCACAGAGGAACACCTCAACTCCACCCTAAACCGCGATGCCCCCTCCACTTCTACCAACGCCAACCTCGCTGCCAAAGAACTACACAGATGGATCTCCAACTGCACAGACGACCTCGCTCCCCTCCACAACCCCAACAGTCTAAACGCCAGGAAGGCCACCTGGTTCACCGCCGATCTCCAAGAATCCAGGTGCACTTGCAGACGTCTAGAGAAGATTTGGCGAAACATCAAAATGCTGGAAGACCACAACACATACAAGAACGCCATGACAAAATACCACCATCTCATCAGATCAACCAGACGAACCTTCATCCAGAACAAGATCTGCGCCAATGCCGGCAACTCAAAAGAACTCTTCAGCATCATCCAAGAATTTACCAAACCCCCCAGCGAGGCCATGGACATCACCCCTTCCCAGGACCTCTGCAACAAGCTCAGCTCTACTTCCGTCTGAAAATCAAGTCCCTCTACGACAACTTCAACGAATGAACCCCGGACTCCGAAACTACCCCCCCTCCAACAACGCCAACCAACCCACCATCTCCGCCTGGATCCCCACCACCACCGAAGACACCGAATCAACCATCAAAGGCATCCACGGACCCCTGCCCTCCGCACACCTTCCACAGAGCCGCCGCCGCCGCCATTGCACCGGAACTACGACGCACCATCAGCACCACCTTCGAAACCGACACATTCCCCGACGACTGGAAATGCGCAGAAGTCAAGCCCCTGCTCAAGAAACCCTCGGCAGACCCTTCGGACCTCAAGAACTTCCGACACATCTCCCTCCTTCCCTTCGTGGCGAAAGTCACCGAGAAGACAGTCAACGCCCAACTTACGAAATTCATTGAAGAGAACTCCAACCTCGACCCCTCCCAATCCGGATTCCGCAGCAACCATAGCACCGAGACCACCCTACTAGCTGCCACAGATGACATCTGCACCCTCCTTGACCAAGTCCACACTGCGGCCCTGATCCTACTCGACCTCTCCGCAGCCTTTGACACCGTCTCCTACAGCACATTCGCCGCCAGACTCTACAACGCCGGCATACGGGGAACCGCCCTCGAATAGCTCCGCTCCTTCCTCACCGGCAGGACCCAAAGAATCAGACTGCCACCCTTCCTCTCAGAACCCACAGAGATCAACTGCAGAGTGCCCCAAGGATCATCACTCAGCCCAACGCTCTTCAACATCTATATGGCCCCCCTCGCCGCCATCGTCAGACATCACGGACTCAACGCCGATGACACCCAGCTCATCCTCTCCCTCACCAAAGACCCCGTCACCACCAGACTCAGCTTTCAGGAAGGTATGAAGTACGTCGCATCCTGGATGTGCAGCAGCTGCATGAAGCCCAACTCGGAGAAGACAGAGGTCCTCATCCTCAGACCCTCCCCCACCGCCTGGGACAGCACTTGGCAGCCCACTGACCTCGGCAGCCCACCCACCCCCACGACCACGCCAAGAACCTCAGCATTGTACTCAACTCCTCCCTCTCCATGACCCGACAGGTCAACGCCATCGCCTTCACCTGCTTCAACACCCTCTGCATCCTTCGCAAAACCTTCAAATCGATCCCCCCCCCCCCCCCCGAGTCAAGAAAAAACGTCACCCACGCACTCATAACCAGCAGGCTAGACTACGGAAACACCCTCTATGCCGGAATCAACAAGTCTCTACTCCGCAAACTACAGACCACACAGAACACCGCAGCCAGACTCGTCCTCGGCATCCCTCGACAAGAGCACATTGCCCAACACCTACGAGACCTCCACTGGCTCCACATCGAGAAGAGAATAACCTTCAAGATACTTACCCATGCCTACAAATGCCTCCACAACACCGGACCCCAATACCTCAATGAGAGAATCTCCTTCCATGTACCCAAGAGAAACCTCCGATCCGCCGACCTCGACCTCGCCTTAACCCTGCGCATCGGCAGAGCCAGAACGGGTGGAATGGCCTTCTCCTACATCGCGGCCAAGACCTGGAATGAGCTCCTGGTCGACATCAGACATGCCCCCTTTCTGAACATCTTCAGGAAGACACTCAAGACCTGGCTCTTCGACTGAATGGAGCTGCTTACCCCCCGAGCGCCTTGAGACCCTCACGGGTGAGTAGCGCGCTTACAATTCCCTGATTGATTGATTGATTGGTGAGTGGTCTGCCAGTTTCAGAGATCAGTGGAAGACCTGCCCTGTGCACCAATCCACTGGGCAACGTCTGCCTTGCGTATTATGGGATGCCTGCTTGGTGGGGATCTTACACCCACTGGTGAGATGCTGCTCCACTTGGTCGGTGTTCCCATGCTCAGTTGTCTGAGAGGCAGAAATGTAGGACCTGATTTTACCAGCTGGTAATTGCAGCAGATAAAATCACATGAGACATTGACTGCAACAGTCCCCTAATCCCCGCCGACCATTTTCTGTGCAGGGGGGGGGGTTGCATGCAAAGCTCCCTTCCTTTTCTCGAACTATTTCCCCCTAGCCTCTTTGGCCCCCTCCGTCTGCACCCATCCTATTCACAAGTCCCACAAACATTTACCACGTGCTCCAAGCAGGTGGTAAATGTGTGCATTAAAACCCTCAGAATATCGACTAGTGTGCGGAATTCTGAATGGAAATTCCATGTCCACACAGTTATTTTTCATTCGGAGTGGTTTTACTTGGAATTAGTGGAATTCCCTGCAAAGACACTGCTCGGTAAGGGTAATTTCCGCCACTGGGAATCTCCATGGCCTCCTGCCTAACTTGTTATCAGGGTCTAGGGCTCCTCAACTCATTGTTTGTGGTTTCAGGTGGAGAAGAGATCAAGTATAGGTACAGCACAACACAATTGTCACAGTTGTAATATGTGCATAAATGTCCAGAGATGTAAGCACCTCTTTAATAATATCTTAAAATAAATGCATATATTTACAGAAGAATTTAGAATTCAATTAATAGAACATGTACAATCCATAATACATGCCACAGTCATGTGAAATGCACTGAAGTGGTAAAACCAAGTGCGCTGTCATTAAACAATATGGTCTTGATGACAAGAGGTGTATAAATTCCGATGAATTCCGTAGTGGGACTTACCAGGCCTATAGTATTTGTTAGTGTTGTTTTTTCACAAGTGTAAAAATCCAACTGAAAATCGTCAAAATTAAAATCCCCATTATGTAAAAAATATAAAATGTAAATCCATATTTGTAAAGCGCGAGCTACTCACCCTTACGGGTCTCAAGGCGCTGGGGGCCGTCGTGGAAATTAAGTGAGCTATTGCCCAGAGTCACATGGTGCTGAGCTGAGCTGCTGCCGGAGCCGGGGATCGAACCATGAGCCATGTGCTCCGAAGTCAGCTGCCCTGGCCGCTGCACCACACCTCTCCACTATTCATTATTTCCACACCCCTGTAATTACTGGCACCCAAGTTGATCCTGGGAATTGAAATACAGGTATTTTAATGGGTAATTCATAATTAGAGCCTATATGATTTATGCTACTCGGTATACTATACACAGTATAGCAGAGGTTTTCAAACTTTTTGATGCCGAGACCCCTTGTCAAAATTCTTTAGGCGTAAGGACCCCCTCCTGACAAAAATATCTAGAACCTGGTACTCCTCATCATCGACAACTATCGACAGCCATAAGCTCCCCCAATTGACACAGCAAATCATTTTTTCGGTGGGGAAATAATATTAAACAGTGTTTTACAAACCAAAGGTCGGAGGCATGGTCAAAGGTGTATCTAAAAACAAAGGGCCTCATTTATGAGGTATTGACGCAGGGTAGCGCCGCAAGTCTTCTTGCTGCGCTGCCCTACACCAAAGTGAAAGGGCAGAAATGCAGCGTATTTATGAAATACAGTGCACTCCTGTCCTTTCCTCTTGCGTTGGTGCACAAATTGCTGCCTAGCACCAACATAGGCAGGATAGTTTTTGTGCAGGAAAGGACACCTTCCTTAACAAAAACAATCCTGAGAGGCGTTTTCCTCTTTCTATGTGACCTGCAGAATGCAGCACACATGGAAAGAGGAAACAATTAGGAGAAATGAAAACATTTCTCCTCGTTACGCCTCCTCTGGGGAGGCGTAGGGCTTTAGCCCCAGATTTACAAGATTTTGTAAATCTGGGTCAGCACCAAAATCCATGGGTATTGCGTGGGAGCTCCCAACCAACGCCGATGGAACGCCTCCTTGATGCAGATTGAGGCAACGCAGTGACTTGCGCTGCTTTGTCTCACTCCATATCTATGAGACCATGTAAAGCCATGCAGGGTGACTTTACGCCGCCTCATAGGTATGGTTGAGACACTTGCGCCACCGGAGTGTCAAAAAAAGTGATGCTCCGGCCGGTGAAGCCTCTCACAATTAAGCCTCAAAATATTCTGTAATTGTTTTAGGTCTTTCACCATTAGGTAGCTACATATAGAATTATAGACAGCTTAAATGAAAAATACATTTTAAAACTTGGGATCATCCCAAAAGTGGAGTCTCCACACGGTAAAGAATAGGGAAATGTAAAAAAGTTTATTTAGGATGAACAAAATTAGCAAAACTATGTGTATGTTAAATATTAATGTAAATTAATTATGCATATTTATTTTAAATATATAACAAAACAAAAAATGCAACAGCACTTTTAATATAATTTGAATTCAATCTGTAATTAACTTAGATAAAATAAATTAGATGCAAACACTTTTTCTAATGTTTAAATTTCAAAAAATGCAAATTCCCACCTCAGATAGAATATTACATTTTGTATTATGCATGAATAATTATTAAAAGTGATGCATAGAATTAATTGAAAGTAATGTAATTATATTTGAATAAAAAATAATATGTATGCTTTTATAAATTAAGAAAGGTAGATAAGATATTTTACAATTACAAAAAAATGTGTAGGGGGCGTGGCTTGGCCGTCCAACATGGCAGACGTGCTTTAGCGAGGCTCCCGAAGCCTGAAATTAATCCGCCAATTATCCTATAATTTACGTATCCATCCTTCTATCTTGGGATATGCTGATGCCTGGTGATACTGCACTGCAGTTGTTGGCGGGTCCCCGGGGTCGTATTGCCGGGATTTGATGGCAGAGGCCCAGCAACGCGGCTGACTGACTGATACGGAGCGCGCTGACGGCCTTTCTGGTGCCTGCTTGACCGCCGGGATCTGCACCCATTGAAGCGCGATCGACCACGTAGGATCGGGTCGCGGTGTGGGGCCCAGTCCGTATCCTACATAATTCCAGGCCTAGAGGTGCGCTGATAGCCTGGCTTGGAGACACCCCGCCGCTGCCGCTAGCGTGAGGCCGGAAGCTGCTGTGTGTGGCCAGGGATTCGGCGGTCGGGTCGGACCGCGCTGTGGAAGGCCAGAGTGAGTACTGCATATTCTGGGCCCGGCCGCATTGGGTGGATCCCGCCTGGACCTCCCGGATTGCTCCGGTGAGTGGTGGACGCGCGGCGGGCCGGGAGACTTGCTCTGGGCTGTGCGGCGGCTGCTGTGCAGTGGGGGCGCGAGGGCCTACACCTGGCCACATACACTTACATTCTGCGGTCTGTCAGGCCACGTGGATTGAGGCCGCATGGGCCTAGAGCCTGAGACCATAAAATAACCAAAATCTATTGTACACTCATTAATAATACGCCTACAACATTACATAAAACTAGAGAAGCGTGGCAGCACGACTTGGGTCCCCTAGATGAGGACGATTGGGGGAGGCTCTGGAATCCCCGCGCAGCGATAGCAGCCCGTTTGCGACTTATCCAGTTTAAGTATTTGCTTAGAGCCTACTACACTAGACACAGACTGTGGCGCGCTGGCTTGATTGCATCCCCGGATTGCTTATGGTCTGTGGAGGGTACCTTTCTACATACGGTGTGGGCATGTACAACATTATTGAGGTTTTGGAGAGGAGTGACCATGTGCCTGTCTGAGGTTCTGGGGTGGGAGGTTCCACTTTCTCCACGGCTGGCCATGCTACATATTACGGAGGGTCTAGGTGGCAACAGGTAAAAGCGGCACTTACTGTTTCTTTGCCTCACTTTGGCAAAAAGGGACATCGCCAGGGTGTGGAAGGATGAATCCCCGCTGTTGGCGGTGGTCTGGAAGAAGGGCTTAGACTTCAGCATGGGCCTGAAAATCCCGGTCTTTGAGGCGAGGGGATGCCCTCAGAAGCATTTTAAAATTTGGAAAAGATGGGCAGATTATAGAGGGATATATCTGGAACCTCCTCATCCCACTTCTACTATCGAAGAACAATTGACATGATTGTACTGAACTGGAACTTAACCATTATACATATTAGCTATGGTTATGGGTGGCTTGGACCCCCCCATATATAAGACTTCTCTACTTCTCATGCAGATATAGGGGCCGATTCCGATTCCGGCCGGAAATCTCCCCGACCGAGCCGGACCCGGAGAGAATTCTGACCGAATCGGACCCTAGCAGTCCGACCGAACGAGTACGATGCGTTCGCATGCTATCGGACTCGAGTCGGTCGGACTCCCATTGAAGTCAATGGGAGCCTGTCGTACAACGCGTACGCGGGCTCCCATTGACTCAATGGGTGCGAGGCGGACAAGGGCGCCCCCTTCAGCGTGTACGCGTCCATGCGCATCACGCCGTACATGCACAGGTAGGGGGGACCCATGGGTCCCCCCTGTGTGCGACTCGCGCGCCTACACGTACAGGGGGGTCTGACGCGGACCCCCAAAGTCCGGCTCCGACAGCTTGTTCGAGCCGGACGGCGCGAGTCGATCGGACTGCTCGCGGCGCGCATCGTACTTACCCGGCCGGGAAACGTCTCCATAGCGCGGTGCGAGTCGTGTCCATGCGAGTCGGTCGGAGCGTGTTGAAGCCGCGTTCGAGTCGGTCGGCGATTTCGCGGGTGCTTGCATCGTACTCGCTCGGCCGGACCCGCGTACGATTCGGTCGGGAAACAGGGCTCCGAATCGGATCCGGTGAATCCGAATCCGATTCGGAGCACTACCGGCCGAGATCGGAATCGGCCCCATAGTGTGGCACTGTTGTTTGTTTTTCTAAAACGTTATTTAGCAACTTATTTCCTGTACAAACAATACTAAAATATCATTGAAAATGTTGATATCATTATATGTAACCATGTATACATATTGCTGTTGCCATTTGAGGCATCAACCTTGTCTTGGCTGTCAACAATAAAATTACGTTGTGAAAAAAACCCAATGTGTTTTATATTTATATATATTTTGTTAACATTAAATTATATTGATATATATTTTTAATTATTTTAAAATATAATGTAATTTATTTTAAAATTATTTCCTCTGGGGTTTAATTTTAAGTCCCTAATTACTTTGTTTTCTATGGGAAGATGTTGCATGCTGCCGAACTTACTCCAGCTCTGAGCTTAAGTAGTTTACTACTATTTGGGGTCCTTTTTTGCCTGTAGTAACAATTTGTGAATAACAATGGGCTTAATCTTTTGTAGTGGGGTATATACCCCTTTTACAGCCACTCCCCTGGTCCCTCCTACATTTGCTATGTAGTATTAAACTTACATGTGTGAGGATCTCACCACAGAAAAGATAGGGGCAGTGGATATATACATGCATAGGTTTGTCATTAGTATTTTGTAGGACAATAGTAGTACTTTGCAGTACTAGTAAATGTTCTAAAACATAAATGCTGTTTGTGACTAGGGCCCTATATTATGAATTAGGAAATCTTAATATTCACAATCCTCATGTACATGAACACCTAAAAATAGTATTATGGCTAACAATTCTACAGTTACTCCCAGACAGTGGACAAAGGTCCTTAGTATGAAAAGGTGTTTTTATTTTTTGAGCAGGATGGCCTGGGGGCCGTTGCCCAGTCCCTCTCTGAGCTTCAAAGGATGCCTACCCTACACTGGGAGCTGTTGCTCACACCTAGGCTGGACCCCTTTTTTTCTTGCTCTTCAGTTTGGCTCCACACCCAGTGAGAGAGGGAAGCTGCCCCAGAATTAGTTTAGAGTGACCACAATGGGGGTTTCTCAATGCACCACTAGAGAGATAAAGAAATCAACCTAGCATCACCTCCATTATTGCATATATATCCTGAGATATTAAGATGGGTCACCTCACCCACTTGTATTGTGGCATGCTTCATCATAGGTGACTGTTAGACCTGGCATCCTTCGAGTGATTTCCCCAGACCTTTGGCCTTCAGACCTCCTGTTTTTGCTGACTGCGTTTTTGCTGGCTTTAGTACTCTGGGCACTTTATCACTGCTAACCAGTGCTTAAGGGCATGTGCTCTCTGTTTTAAACATGGTAAAAGTGGCTTATCCACAATTGGCATATTTAATTTACTTGTAAGTCCCTAGTAAAGTGCACTATATGTGCCCAGGGCCTGTAAAATTAAATGCTACTAGTGGGCCTGCAGCACTGATTGTGCCACCCACTTCAGTAGCCCTTTAAACATGTCTCAGGCCTGCCATTGCAGAGGCTGTGTGTGCATTTCTAAACTGCCATTTTGACCTGGCAGGTTAACCCTCTTGTCAGGCCCAAACCTTACTTATTAATATATTTGTCACCCCAAAGGTAGTCCCTGGACAGCCCAAGGGCAGAGTGCAGTGTGTTTAAAAAGTAGGACATGCACTATTAAATGTTACATGCCCTAGTAGTGAAATGCTCTTAAATGTGTTTTTTACTACTGCAAGGCCTATCTCTAGCATAGGTTAACAATGTGATTATATGTTAGTAATTTCCAATTGGGAAGAGATGCGACCCAAAGTTTGGTGCCCCAGGAATCACAATTAAAAATCTCAATTTATGGTGAAGTTTGATTTTAAATTGTAATTCTGAAAATGCCACTTTTAGAAAGTTGGCAATTTCTTACTTTAGCCATTTGGTGCCTTTTACCCGTCTCAGTATATATGTCTGACGTGGGTGACAGTTGGGCTTTGTGCATTTCCTCTAGAAGTCACACAGAATGGGAGCTTAGGTGTGACTGATGGGCCATCCTGGGCAGGATGGGAGGGAGGAGCTGACACTCCTGAATAGGCTTTGTCCTGTCGGTGTGCAGACAGAATATCGAGTTTAAAATATCGAGTTGCACAAATATCGGGTCAGAAATATCGTGGTTCAGAAATATTGACAGCAAGAATATCATGGTCAAGAATATCGATTTTAATAACATTGTTTACAAAAATATAGTTGTTAAAAATATCGATTTTTTAATTAATGTTATGTATTTTAGTATATGTTTTAAATGCATGTGATGTATGTTTTTTTGTATAAGCATTGCTTGTATTTTTAATATATGTGTTAAATTTGTAGTAATTATTAATTTTTTTTTTATTTGAATTTTGCGTTTTTAGTTCCATAGCGGGTTGTGGGTTTAGAGGGGAATTGGGTGGGAAGTAATTTAATTATATTAAATTAATTGATTATTTTTGTATTTATTAATATTTGTTTAATTGAGATGTTAGTGTTAAAGGTCTAAAGTAATTTATTATTACTTAATTTATAATTTGTTATTAATTAATAATAATTATTTAATTTGTAAATAAGTATGGTAATTGTGTAATTAATTTTAGGTGTGTGTTTTGGTTTTTACAGGTGTAAAGGGCGGGAAGTAATTTATTTCTAATTGATGAATTAATCATTGGTTGTTGATTAATTTAAATTAATTAATTGGTAATTAATTATGGTTTTTGTGTAATTAATTTTAGGTGTGTGTTTTGGTGTTTATAGGTGTAAAGGGTGGGAAGTAATTCATTTTTAATTGATGAATAATTAGTTGGTTGTTAATTAATTATAATTAGTTAATTGGTAATTATTTATGGTAATTGTGTAATCAATTTTAGGTGTGTGTTTTGAGGTTTATAGGGGTAAAGGGTGTTAAGTAGTTTATTTATTTTTTTATTAATAATTATTTGTTAATTGATGTTAATTAAATTAATAAAAAATGTATTATGGCAATTCTGTAATTCATTTTAGGTGTGTGTTGTGGTGTTTATAGGGGTAATGGATGGGAAGTAATTTGTGTTTAATTAATTAATATATAGTTGTTAATTAATGTTAATTATTTGATATTTATTTGGGGTAATTGTTTTTTGGTGTTGTTTTTACATTTAAAGGGGTAAAGGGTGGGTATTGAATACATTTTAATTACTTTATCATTAGTTGTGAATAGTAATAGTTTTTGATTTAAAAATACGTTTTAATTGTGTTTTATTATTTGATAGTTTAATTTAGGTGTGGGTTGTGGACATTATAGTGTTAAAGTGTGTGTAGCTAATTAATGTTTATTAGTTTTTTTAATTAATATATTTTTTTATTTGATTATTAATTATGTTAATTATGGAAGTAAATTTAATTTGAAATGTTGAAGTGTGCTGTTATTGGTTTGGTGTTATAGGGTAGGATATAAAATAAATACATTTATGTATTAATTAATGTTTTTGTTAGTAAATATTTTCTAGTTTAAAAGAATTATCTTTTTAAATGTATTTATTATTTTATTTGATATAATATTTGTAGGTATTTGTTATATGTAATTAAAATTAATATTATAATATGTTTTCTTTTTATATATTTAATATATTTAATTTTTAATCTTTTCAATATTATTTATTTATTTTTAAAAAAATCACTTTTTAATTTTTTAAATTTATTTTTTAACTGTTGGAGTGTGAATAATAATTTTTGTCTCTCCACTATCCAACACTTTCCCTACTGTTGCACTCACTGGAATGGAGTAGTACATTTTACCCCTCCGCTATCCAACACTTATCCTACTGTGCACTCAGTGGAGTGGGAATAGTAAATTGAATTACTCCGCTATCCAAAGCTTACCCTACTGTTGCAGTCACTGGACTGGGGGTAGTAATTTTAATCACTCCGCTATCCAACGCTTACCCTACTGTTGCAGTCACTGGAGTGGGAATAGTAATTTTTGCCTCTCCGCTATCCAACACTTTCCCTACTGTTGCACTCACTGAAGTGGGAATAGTAATTTTTACCCCTCCGCTATCCAAAAATTTCCCTACTGTTGCACTCTCCGGAGTGGGAATAGTACATTTTACTCCTCCACTATCCAACATTTTCCCTACTGTTGCACTCACCGGAGTGGGAATTGTAATTTTTACCCCTCCGCTATCCAACACCTTCCCTACTGTTGCACTCACCGGAGCGGGAATACACTTTTTTACCCCTCCGCTATCCAAAACCTATCCGCCCTGTTGCACTCAGTGGAGTGGGAATAGTAATTTTTACCCCTCCACTATCCAACCTTTCCCTACTGTTGCACTCTTTGAAGTGGGAATAGTAATGTTTTCCTCTCCGCTATCCAACACTTTCCTAACTGTTGCACTCACTGGAGTTGGAATAGTCATTTTTACCCCTCCGATTTCCACCACTTTCCCTACTGTTGCAGTCACTGGAGTGGGGATAGTAATTTTTACCCCTCCGCTATCCAGCACTTTTCCTACTGTTATACTCACTGGAGTGGGAATAGTAAATTTTACCCCTCCGCTTTCCAACACTTATCCTACTGTTCACTCAGTGGAGTGGGAATAGTAAATTTAATTACTCCGCTATCCAAAGCTTACCCTACTGTTGCTCTCACTGGAGTGGGAATAGTAAATTTTACCCCTCCGCTTTCCAACACTTATCCTACTGTTGCTCTCACTGGAGTGGGAATAGTAAATTTTACCCCTCCGCTTTCCAACACTTATCCTACTGTGCACTCAGTGGAGTGGGAATAGTAAATTGAATTACTCCGCTATCCAAAGCTTACCCGACAGTTGCTCTCACTGGAGTGGGAATAGTAATTTTTGCCTCTCCGCTATCCAACACTTTCCCTACTGTTGCACTCACTGGAGTGGTAATAATAATTTTTACCCCTCCGCTATCCAAAACTTTCCCTACTGTTGCACTCTCCTGAGTGGGAATTCTAAATTTTACTCCTCCACTATCCAACACTTTCCCTAATGTTGCACTCACCAGAGTTGGAATAGTAAATTTTACCCCTCCGCTCTCCAACACCTTCCCTACTGTTGCACTCACAAGGGGCGGGAATACACTTTTTTACCCCTCCGCTATCCAAAACTTATCCTACTGTTGCACTCAGTGGAGTTGGAATAGTAATTTTTACCCCTCCACTATCCAACACTTTCCCTACTGTTGCACTCTTTGAAGTGGGAATAGTAATGTTTTCCTGTTGCAGTCACTGGACTGGGGGTAGTAATTTTATTTAGTCCGCTATCCAATGCTTACCCTACTGTTGCTCTCACTGGAGTGGGAATAGTAATTTTTGCCTCTCCGCTATCCAACACTTTCCACACTGTTGCACTCACTGGAGTTGGAATAGTAATTTTTACCCCTCCGATATCCAACACTTTCCCTACTGTTGCAGTCACTGGAGTGGGGGTAGTAATTGTTACCCCTCCGCTATCCAGCACTTTTCCTACTGTTACACTCACTGGAGTGGGAATAGCAAATTGTACCCCTCCGCTATCCAACACTTATCCTACTGTGCACTCAGTGGAGTGGGAATAGTAAATTTAATTACTCCGCTATCCAACACTTACCCTACTGTTGCTCTCGCTGGAGTGGGAATAGTCATTTTTCACCCTCCACTATCCAACACTTTCCCTATTGTTGCACTCACTGGAGTTGGAATAGTAAATTTAATTTCTCCGCTATCCAACACTTACCCTTCTGTTAGTTATTTTTACCCCTTTGCTATCCAACACTTTCCCTACTGTTGCAGTGTTTGGAGAGGGAATAGTAATTCTTACCCCTCCGCTATCCAACACTTTTCCTACTGTTGCACTCTTTGGAGTGGGAATAGTAATTTTTGCCCCTGCGCTATCCAACACTTTCCCTACTGTTGCTCTCACTGGATTGGGAATTGTAATTTTTCCCCCTCCGCTATCCAACACTTTCCCTATTGTTGCACTCACTGAAGTTGGAATAGTAAGTTTAATTACTCCGCTATCCAACGCTTACCCTACTGTTGCTCTCACTGGAGCGGGAATAGTAATTTTTCACCCTCCACTATCCAACTTTTTCCCTATTGTTGCACTCACTGGAGTTGGAATAGTAAATTTAATTTCTCCGCTATCCAACACTTACCCTACTGTTGCACTCATTGGAGTGGGAGTAGTTATTTTTACCCCTTTGCTATCCAACACTTTTCATACTGTTGTACTGATTGTATTGTGAAATTTAAGTTCAAATATTTTTAAATTGTTTAATGTTTTAATTTATTATAAATGTTATTTTTTTGATTTTTTAAATCTTTAATATATTTTATTTTTTATATTATTTTAAACTTTTAACATAAATTAAAAATAGTTTATTAATTGTTTTAAAGTAAATATATATGTATAAATTATTATGTTTGTTATATTTTATTAAAATGTATATTAAATTTATTTCATTTTGTTAGAATTATATTTAATATATATTATTTTATTTTATATTTATATAAAAGTTGATATTTTATACATCTATATTTTTTAGTCGATATTTTTGTACTTACCTGTTTAAGTATATATGAGTCGATATTGTTGTTGTCTATATTTTTTACTCAATATTTTTAACATCAATATTTTTACATCAATGTTGTGTCAGTGAACCATCCTGTCCCCACATAAAGGGCTGCATACCCCCATATAGTGAGTCTGGAGCCAGGGAAGAAAGGACATGGACTCTGTGGACTTTAAATACCTCTCTTTGAAGTCTCTCCCACTTCAAAGGCACAACTGAATATAAGTACTGGACATCAGACACCACTACTTCAGTACAATTCTGGATCTGTGGATAATCTGCCAGGAAGAAGGATATCTGTGCTGCTGAAAGGACTGCCACTCTACTGGACTGCTACTCTGCTAGACTCCTGCTCTGCTGACCTCTTGTCTGGGAAGGACTGGACCTGCATCTCTCCAACCAAGAACCAAAGAACTCCAAAGGCTTGATGTCTTGCCTCCTGTTTGAAGTCTCAGGGACATCAAAGACTTCCAACTACCCACCTACAGCACCTGAGAGTCTTGCCTTGCCAAGTGGTGCCAATCAGTCCTGGGCCCATGGAAGTGCATATAAAGTGCTACAACTGCCAAAATACATGCATCGCCATTGTTGCGTCACTCAGAACTGGTGCATCTCCATTGACTCTGATATATCGCCGCTGCTGTGAGGATTGAGGACACCGCATCTCCATCTACGCTAACACCGACGCATCAGCGCTGCTGCGAGGATCAAGGACATCGCATCATGGTGCGGCAGATCACCTCCATTCCCGACACATCTCTGACTTTGCACGGCTTGGGGCCAATGCTTCGCCTACATCCTAAGAATCGACACTGAAATCGCCTCCTTTGCTCCCTACATCTCGTTCTCCACGTAACAGCGAACCAATGTACTATTTCAGCAGGCCAAGAATGGTCCCTGTATCTGACCCACACTCCTTTGGATTTGACCCGGTCTAGCATGACCAGATAGCCCCAGTTTCTGCTTTTAAGCACTGCATTTCAGTTTATTCTTTAAAAATACATAACTTCCGTTACACTTATTGGATGTTTTTTGTTTTGCTCTTGTTTTGTTCAATAGATTAAGTTGTATTTTTCTAACCAGGTGTGGTATCTTTCTGTGTGGCTTTTTTCACTGGTTTTATCATTTGAAGTGTTGCACAAATACTTTATACATTGCCTCTTAAGTTAAGCCTGACTGCTCCATACCAAGCTACCAGAGGGTGAGCACAGTTTAACAGGGTGTGTATCTGACTTGCCCAGACTAGGATTGTGGTTACTGTTTGGATAGGGTGTATACCTCTACCAAATGAAAACCCAATTTCTAACAGTGACCTACCACACCGTGGAAGGAATGATACCACAATGGTGGGTTTAACCGAATTCCAGGAGTTCTTCTTATATAAATGGACCTGGATAGATACAAGAATCCAGATCTAAAAATACCCCAGGGCATCCCTTGCAGGTTTTCCTTTATTTGGTGGGTGACCCTGGTAGGAAATAAAAACAAAATGTATAGATAGTAATTGATATTTGATGTCTCTTCTATTCAATCATAATTGTAATGCTTGCTACTATGAGAATGTACTAATTAATAAAAAACTTCCAGACAACTGTATATATTTTGTCAAAACAAATATATCTTTCCCTCCCCGAGCCCTTGTATAAAAGTAAACAATAATGAGCAAGGTCAAAATTGAAGGGTAGCCATGCATATACCATGGATGTTGATTAAAATATCTACTTTCTAATGTGAGTTTACAGGTAGGTGTCCCCTAAAAATGCCAAATATCACCAGGAGAGAGAGGGAATCTAAGGAGAACTCTTGGTCCCCCAGCTCATATAGTCAAAACAACGAAAGAGTGTGCCTTCTCAGGAGAAGAGCAAGCATGAGGAATCAGACTTGATTCTTTAGAAAGCCCTCACTCACCAACCTAGTTGGTGACATGCTTCATCATCGGGCCCCACCAGGAAGGCCGAATGCCCCCCTGGTGTGCTTCAACACCAGAATTACTGCGGAGCAGGTTTTGTGTTGTTTGAGTGACAAGTGAAAGTGATTGTGTGGTGGTTTAAAAATGCCTAGATTTTGTCCAAAAATAATTTTATTAGTTGGCCAATCAGACACGAATAAAAACAAAGTAAGGGATATATGAGCTGGATATATTAATCAGCTATATCCCACTGTGCGTGGTCAACATGTTTCTGCCCATATGATGCTAATAGCCAGGCATTCTTCAGGACCAAAGTGTAAACCTCGGCGGTATGGGCGCGCTAAGGCCCACCCTAACCTAAGGTCAAGAATGTGAAAAATTAAAATTATAGTAACACACTGTTACTTAGGAGTTCCTCATATTTAGAAGAACCAAAATATATCTGTACCAGAAGACAGACAAAGACAAACACACAAAGAAAAAAACAAACAATGATTACTCAAATTGCAGTAATCGTGTGTTTGTAATTTGAGATTTATCATGCGCTGGTGCTCTTCTCAAAGTGCACTGTAACCATAACTCTGAGAGCAAAGGTGTACTATGGCGAATAATAACGTGCACATGTTTTCACATTATCAGTAGTCGTTGCGACTAAACCAGCCTATATTGTGAAGGTACCTTGTTATAAGCGCTATATCACCTGCACGCCAACTAGGGCGTTAACGGTATCAGTAGATCTGTGAAAAACCGCTATCTATATCTAAGGGACATGCCGGTGACACTAGGCGAGTGAAAGAAACACATTTAGGAGATATCTTACATAAGGTGTAATGATTAATCACACCATGGGTCTCGGAAGGGGGGGTGGCAAGTAGGCACACCCTGTAGGGAAAAAACGAGGGGGAGGGAGAAGAAATGGTCAAAAAATAATCAATTCTGACACCAAACGGCAAACGAGTTACTTATCTTGTGTTGTAGCAGAGTCTCACTCACGCCGTCAATGCCAAGCACCCGCTCGGTACCTGCTGCAACCCTTATTAACCGGACCCCGTGGATGGGTGATCCGATGTCCCTTGTGATGTTTTAAAGGAAATGGGGAAGCGAAGGAACGCCACCCGGACGGGGGCGTGGGCGTGATTGTACGCGTCATCGCGTGTGCGTCTAAGACGCTGGATCAGTTCTTCCAATACCGTGTAATGTCTTTTGTGTAAAGGCATCTCAGCCAATCGTGGCTGTAAACAGAAATCATGTTCACAGTAGCACACTGTGATCTACTGCACCACTAACTTCGGTGTGTAGTATGTTCAAAAGAAACTTTATTGGTATCGGCCAGCGCACGATACCAATACTGCTGTAATCAATGTTAAAACTGCAGAGTAACAAAACTCAAAGCAAGAATTGTGAAAAAATGGCTTTTGTAGGGGAAAAACCATAAGAAGGAAAAGGAAAAGCTGTCGGAACACACAGGGCAGGTTCAGTCTATGAGTCATGTGTGTTGTAGGGTGAAGAATCAGCATATAACATGATTGATCTTATGTGGTAAGAATCCTCAGGGGGCGGAGAAGGATGTATCCAGTTGTAATATTGGAAAGTTCATAGGGAAAGTGTCCAATGTAAGTGTAAATGTTTCATTTATCAGTCCTAGGGTACCGAGAAATCAAGGTCGCAGTACTGTGCCCCAAGGAATGTTGTCATTGAGCCAGAGGCGTAACGAAACTTGAGGGGGCCCCCCTGCAAAGCACATGGAGGGGGCCCTCCCGGTGACCCGGCCCACCACCTACCACTTTGCCCCACCACCCAAAAATCTGGCATATTTTGCTTTGAAACCTCCAACATTGAAATGAAATGCCTCTATATTGTCTTTCTCAAAGTTCTAATGAGAAAGTGGGAAACCCTCTTAACATATAAGCTAAGCCATTTGTAACATTAATGTCAAAAGTAAGGAATAGGCAGAGTGGGGGCCCAGGGGGTAATGGAACCAGAAAAAAACTAAGCCTCAGTAACCAGTTTACAAAGGTATGAAAATATGCAAATGGTCTCTGGCCTCAAGGCAGTTGCCTTCAACCCCCTTGCTGCTGGGCCTGGAAGCTCAGTTCACCTGCACCCATCGCACGCGGTACGCACCATTTAATTTATGAGGCAGGAATGCTATGAGGCAAGTGGCAACTCACTGCTGGTGCAACCAATGCCGGCAAGAGAGTGTAGTGCTGCCTGTGTGCGCTACAGCGCTGATGGGCCCCTGGAGGCTGGAACACGGGGGCTGCTGCGGGCATAGCTGCCAAGGTTTGATTGCCATGTGTGACATTTTCATAATTTCAGTGTAATTATGAATGACATTTCAACGACTATGAGTGACACTTTCTTGCAAACAAAATTACGCAATGAACACGATCAAAACATATAAATATCAGAAATTACACCCATTTGAGCAAGAAGAAACTTGAAGAAGATGTTAAAGCACCAGAAATGGAAGGGCAATCAGTCATGGAATGGCATATGGCCTCGCATTGTATAGTAGATGGTCATGTACTGTGCGTGTCCTTCCCCTTTAAAACTACTACAGCCACCTTGCATATCCTCAAACCAAAAAAGTGTAAAAGGTGCCTGAAAACGTTACAATCACCTGAATCCGGTATACTCCAGAACAACACAAATGACAACGTCCCTTCAGTACATCCATCCACCCACATAATGCTTCACATGGATATAATACAAGATCAAGTCAGCCACTAGATAGTTTAACGCACCAGTAAACAATAGTTTAGTGCACACCATCCTGCCAGTCGCCATCCAAAAATTAGTCCTATCTAAATGAAATGAAACCTATCCAAATGCAATATCAACAGCTCACTTTTGTTCCAGTCAACCAGAATCCCAGAACTGCAAATGGTGCCCAGTTTCAGAAAGTGCTTCGAAACCAAACAAATGGTGGGAATGCGCTATACAAACGCACGTGATGTAACATTTATATGGCATACACCACAGGCTTATTAAACCTTTGTCATAAAAATAGTAGGCGTTGTTATCACCCAGGTTAATCATAGTCACGGTATCGAGCACTGAAGGATCGAGGGCTAAGTTAACACTCCCAGATTTCAGACCAGTAGCCATACGCGGAGCTGTGTAGCTGCCCCTCAACCCTCTGAGCTATGTGGTGTGGCTATTATTATAACTGATAAAACATACAAGGAAATTTGTGAATCTCAAACTGAATCGAATGAACGATGTCATGCAGCAAAATGTTCCATTCTATCTTTTTTATTAACATCAATATTTTATAAGTTTTATAAATCGTAATTTTTAGCACTATATTCTTTACTTTGTCGTGAAGGTTAAAGTCCCAGCACCTTCCTGAGTCTGGCAAAATGTATAAAATATTAGTCTAAGGTGTCTATCATTGAGAATGCGCCAGTGAACCCGTGAAATAATGACAAATCGATGCAAAGCACATGTGTAAATAACTGCCTCTCACTCCCTTGGCAGGGCAGGGAGGCCATTGTGAGAGGTGGATCTCGTCAAAAACTTACCACGCTTCCTAGATCAGCCTTTTAAAAGTTATTCACTCCCACAGCACTGCACAGGTGTTAAAAAGTACAGTCTTCTTAGATTAATAAATTTAAACAAGCTTTTTTTTATCGAACTGATCCTTGGTGCATGGTGGCGGCTGGCCTGCAGCTTCGGAGGAAGGCGCGAGGCGAGCGGGCAGCAGAAGACAGGGCAAGGCTAGCCAGGCAGGGGCTAGTACTCTAGTAATAATTAAATTATCCTGGCACGGCGGCCGCACCCTTCTCAGTACAGTAGTCTCTGGCTGGGTCCTCCTGGGATGCCTCACCACAAGTCACGCGCACTTGTAATTGCAATGCGCATGACAATGGCAGGCATTGGTCACCAGTCCCACACTGGCCTATGCCCCACCCTGAAGACCGAGGCACCGCGCGGAGACAACTGCGCGCCGCCACGCACTATTTAATTATGAAGAGCCTCAGAGGCCCGCACCGGCCGGCCCGGGGCCAGGGCGTACTGCGCACCAACTATTTAATTAATTTATTAAGAGGCCGGCAGGCAGGGAATGCGCGCAGCACCATTTAATTAATGAAGAGGCTTAGAGGCCGTCACTATGGCGTGCGCGCACCATTTAATTTATGGGGACTGGGGGAGGCCGTGCGCAGTTGCTCACCATTTGATTTAATTCGTGAAGACTTCAAGAGGCTTGCTTGCAGCCAGCTCCGCTGAGTGAGGGGCCTGAGAGGGCCCCTGGAGCGCGGGGGCCCCTTCACACTGCGGGGGCTGCGGGGGCCTGTGTTATGCCCCTGCATTGAGCCCTTGCATGTGTGTGCACAAACTGTAGACCCACCTTTGCTCTTTTTCGAACAGGATCTGTTGTACATTTCTCCCTGCTCTGACCTGTTCGATAATTGTCCACCTCAAGTCATTCGTTGTGTGGTTCTGTTGTAGGAAGTGCTCACTTAGTTTGGTCCTGACTCTCCTACTCCTGATGTTTCTTCTATGCTCACACAAGCGTTGCTTAACTTTACGTGTTGTCATGCCCACATAACGCAACCCACACGGACATGTGATCAAATAGACCATGTTCGTGGAGTTGCAGTTAGTGTGGGCACGCTGTGTCCACGTTTTACCTGGCTAAAGGTCAAGGACCTTTGTGTGTGTTGTTAGGTGGCAAATGCTGCAATTTGCACAGGGAAAGTGACTCACTACTTTCGGCAAACCCCATGCGTCAGTTATAGATGGAGTGTTCATGGTAGCTCTGTCTCTAGGGCGTGTGTGAACCAGGGTGTCTCTGAGGCTCCGTCCCTTTTTAAATGAAAACAAAGACTTTTCCCATGTCCTATTACTGCTAGTAATTATCCTCCAGTGTTTGTTTATTGCTTTTTTAACACTATTGGATTCAGTACTATAAGTCGTGACACAGGTCAGGGGGAACCCCCCCAGTGCACACATCCCCTCCGAGGGGGCCCACAACGGGCCCCCGAATCCAGCCTCCGCCTGTCTTTTTGCCGTGGGATGACCGCCGCAAAAAGACAGGCGGAAAGGGATATCGTAATCCCTATGGCGGTGCCTGCAAGGCACCGCCGCAATGCAGCCCTGTGTCCTGGTTCCGCGAGGTGGGCAGAAAAGGATCGCCTTGCGGAACCGTGGTGGACGGACTTTCCGACCGCCACGGACACATTGGGATTCCCACCGCCATCCTAATGTGGCGAGGGGAAATGAGGGTCAGATGGCGGAGGGACCACCACCGCCGGCCCGGCGGTGGCGGTCTCTCCGCCATTGCAATGAGCCCCTTAGGTAGGAGAATCAATGCCTTAACTTGTAGCATGATCTTGGTGTGGTAGACAGGGAAATTATAGTGAGCCCCGACGAAGGCCGCATGACCCATAGGGGCAGTTATTAGGCCAAAACATGGCTAAGATATATATATATACACAATGTAAATACTTCAATGATTGGATAAACTATACATAAGATATCAACTAATATCCATACTTTTTGTTTTTAATCATACCCGGTCACCCTTCTAGTAAAGAAAACCTCCGAGAGATGCCCTGAGGAATTTTTAGATCTAGACACTTGTCTCTATCCAGTACCATTTATATAAGATCTCCCAGAATCTGGGTGACTCCACCATGGTGGTATAATTCCTACCACAGTGTGGTAGGTCACCTATGATGAAGCATACCTCAATACAAGTGGGTGAGGAACCTATTGAAATATTTCAGGAAACATGTAAACCATAGGATGAGCCATAAATAATGGACCTTTTCCACAATGGAGGGATACCCATTATCATAGCCATATTGCTGGGTGGGTACAGGGAGCTCTGACCAGGGGAAAAAGATAAGTTAGATTGATGTAGAGAGAGGCATTGTGGGATAAGTTACATTAAAACATACAAGAAGTGCTCCAAATGTGGGTAGGATCACCCCTGAGAAAGTTTACCATTGTCGAGGGAATAGCCAGGAGTTCCCCCAGGAAAAGGTTGGCACTGGGCATAAATGTGTCATCCCTTGTACCCTCCTCAGAACACTCATGGGCCTGTGAAGATCAGAAGAAGGACTGCCCTACTGTCTGAAACCTGAAGGAAGACTTGACCTACTTGCCTTGAACCCAGGACCCAAGAAGTGACTCAGAGGATCAATTGGCCGACCTCCTATTTGAGCTACACAACAAGCTTCTAGAGGCCTTTCCCTGCAACAGCCCAGCCTCTGCGGTAGTGAGTCCTAACCCCCAAGTGGTGCCTAGTAGGTCTTGGACCCTTGGCTAGAGTTGGTGTGTACTCCTCCTGTTCCCAAACTGCAAACATTGGGACTGATAAACTTTTTGCCAACATACTGCTGGAGAACTGTATGAGACAGGGACTGCCATCGAAGATTCACTGGTCGGCCTCAGTTTGCTGATTTGCCCAGTTGAATGAGATCTGACTTGCAGAAAACTTTCTAAGTTCGAACGTAGAGGGCTTCATTGGGACCCACGCTGAGGAGCAAGCCGTCGACGTCGAGGCCATTTGGGGTACAGAATTCATACTTCGCCAACTCAGAGCTTTTCTGCTGTCATGAACAACCACACCGGGAACCCTCTCTTCAGCAACCCATTGTCATATAGCCCAGCTTTGGAACCAACCTGTAGCTTGCCCCACTAGCAATTCATTGACAACCACTTTTCTTCCTAAAGTTTTTAAGTCTGAAGGAAAACTTTCCATCAGAACTAACCTGGTTCCTGTACTTGACCTGCGCCTTAACGTTCGACTTTGTCCAGCTCTAGAATGACTAGCTAACCACAGTTAGCACGTTGTTCTTTTTGGTGCTTTTTTCACTTTAAACTTTATGAAATTCATATCTACGGTTCTACTTATTGGATATTTTTCATTTTAGTGGCATTTTATTTATTAAAATGTGCTCTTTTTCTAAATTGGTTTCAGGATTTTTCTTGTTTTGTGTTTCAATTTTATTACTGTTTGAGTACTGCATATGTACTTCACATAATTCCTCTGAGTTAAGCCTGACTGCTTTAGTGCCAAACTAACAGAGCTTTAAGCACATGTTTATTTAGTGACTTTATGGTTCACCCTGACAAGGATTGTGATTAATATTTAAGGTGGGTTCTCACCTCTCTCAACTAATACTCCAATTTCTTACATACACCACAAACAATAAACAGAAAAATGGCTCCAATATATGTAAAGCCCCTGAATGTAATTTTATGGGGAAGCCAATAGACATTTCCTCTGGTTTTAGCTACTGCAACCCAAAAAGTATAGAGTGCTGCAATTATCAAATGCTCACTCAGAGGGGTGTCATAGTCAGCTACCTCGTGAGTCTATCAGCAGGGCAGTGTAGGGTCAAAATCTCAGGGAACTCCAACAAGTATTTCGGAAGAGCATCAGATCTACACTTTCGAGGTCTCTAGGGATTAGGGGCCCTACAAACTAAACAAATTAAGGTGGACTTCTGGGAAACAAAAGTATCAGGGCTGGCACTGGTGCTGATACGATAATCTGCTTTTTTCCAAAGAGGTGTTTATTGCACTCTGTTCCCAGTAGGCTTATGTCAGGATTGATCTCCAGGACATGCAGTCACAAGGGCTACTAAACATGCCAAATGAGAGGATGCAGAAGAGCAGAGCACCAATGCTCCAAAAATATGATTTTCTTGTTAGAGATAGGAGCAGAATCAAACCTTAACTCCTTAAAGATGGTTTGAGGTGAGACTTGGTAAAGTACATCGCAATTGCAACAATTGCAGTTAAGAATGAATATCAAGCAAAGGTTGCATGTTACAGTGCACATTTAATAATTGCTTATAATGTATTAAAAGTCTTTATGGTGAAAACCTGAATCAATAGAGCCGACTAACCTCTTTATGGTCCTATATTACAACTGTAATGAGTTGTGAATGCCACCAGAACCCCAGGATGGCTATTTGTGACCATATTGAACATTTTGACTGTTATGTTGTTTTATTTTACATGCATATTTTGGGGTGGTTAGTTTTGAAAATGTATTTTTCTCAAAGAGGGAGATGCGTACTAAAAACAGTAATGGAAATATTAGACCATACTCTTTGGATGTCAGTAGAAAAAATCATTTGTATTATTAATAAACACATTGTGCGTTTAGAAGGGTGAAATTGTTGAAGCTATTCTCTGCAAGATGCAGCTATCAATGGATGTTTATTGGAATTAGAATATTCAGATTGTGTTTACATCTCATGAATGTGTTGTTGATTAAACATAAGCAATAGTAATGCTGTGTAGAGTCGCTAGCTTGAGGTTGTCATTATGATGCTGAAACCCATATTTCAATGCCATGTATTTCCACACTTTTTATTATTTCACTGGTCCTAAATATATTTTCTTTCCAACTACAGCATTGGTTGCAAACATATACACACAATACAACAATATATACGTGTGTGGAAAGTGTATTTTGCTATTTATTTTCGTGGTTTAGTGTGAGGAGGGGCCACGATTCATGAGAGGCAATCACTCAAATAGGTCATTATGTCCCTTCCTCCTTCAATTTGTAATAACATTGTACACTCTGCATATCTGCATGTATCTTGCTACATGCTCTTGTTTCATGTGCAGCAGCTACAATAAAGGCATATAATGATATCCAGACCACAAGGGATTAAGGGCTCATGTACATTTGCAAACCCTCTCAATCAGTAAGTCAAAAGCTTTGTGAATGTTATAACCATATTTTTCTATGTACTAAACAAATTTAACAATCCGGAGAAGTGCTTCTAATCACTGAGGGGCATATTAGCAAGAACGGCGTTAAAATTATCGCCGCTTTAGCGGCAGGAAACTGCCGCTAAAGCGGCGATAATGGGCTTGATAATATGCCCTTGAGAATACCAATAGAAGCCCATGTTCTGCTGTGATCCTGGGCTTCTATTGGGATTCTCAAGGGCATATTATCAAGCCCATTATCACCGCTTTAGCGGCAGTTTCCTGCCGCTAAAGCGGCAATAATTTTAACGCCGTTCTTGCTAATATGCCCCTAAATGTGTTTAAAAATAAATAGTGCGTTGGTATTTAAAAGGGATATAGCGTAGGCATCGAATCGGGTGCTATGTATCAATGTTTGGCAACAGAAATCCAGTCGGAAAACATTAGAAAGTTATTGACACCTCAAAAGAAGTGCGATCCCATTCATAAAAGGGAAGAGGTCGCCTTGGAACACCTTCCACTTTATGAGTTATAAAAAGCTGTTGGGGAGTAGACACTGATCCCAGGGATGACCTCCATTTCTCAAAAAGAAAATAATGTAAACTGTTCTTTTTAAACATAGTACCGTTTCCTGAAGAAAATTGGGCTGCATTAAAAACAAAATTTGCTTTATGTAAAAGTGATTACAGACATGGTAGTCTGATGACCCCAGTAGTAACTTGCCATTTATTTCCATGTGTCTCACCACCGTGATTTGCAATTGCAAACTACTTTTTTTTTGTTTTGTTTTGTTCAAAGTATATGATTGTTATTTGAAGCTATAAGGAAAGAGGGAGGGGAGAGGTGTGGGGTATTTGACAATCATAGTAAGAAAAATACTTGTGAAACATAGCATTCAAAACAAGATCCAAATATTAACATCCAATTGTAGATCGAAAGACATTTCTGAATACAAGGTTATTAATTTGGCTGGACCCCGATGAAGGGGGGCGAAACTTAGGGAACAGGGGAAAGGGAAGAGCAAACTATTTCTTTAAGATTCATGCCGTTATTCAGGCCACAAAAAGTTTTAGTGATCGATAAAAGTCGGGAAGCAAATTATGACCACTTTTTTGTAACCACATTAATAGCCTTGATCTATATAGTGAGATAGAATAACAACAACTAAACATTGTGAATCCAAGTTCTTTTATCTTTGGTCAACTGATTCTAGAATAGAATAATGGGATTAACAGAATTTGTGCAGCACTATCAAATTAAATTCACTTTATTTCGGGCACAAATTTGACCATAATAGCGCTTTTAATAAATCCATCATAATCCATCACATTTAAGAATATATAAAAAACAAAAGAATTAAAATACAATTTAAATGAAAACTGGCAACAAACAATAATACTCCGCAAATATATGAATTGATCACATAACACACAATAGATTATACACTAGCTGTTATCTTACATAATAGATGGATACATAAAAAATGCAGAGCATAATGCCAAAATCACTAGATTACTTCATTAAATCCATTCATTTCCAGTTAAAACATTAATGATTTCCTTCTGCTGACTGCATATTTTAAACAAGCATTTGCAATGCAATAGGTCTCGCATTTTCGCGAGTTTAAGCTATTGGCATTGTAAATGACAATGCCTTTTATTTATGTTATGAAAACGAAAACAAAAATAAAAGGCCTTCTCATTTGCAATGTCAATAGCTCAAACTCTATTGCATTGCAAATGCTTGTTACTGTTCTCCTACCCAAACACAAGTTAGCTGTTTTCTACCCACTTCTAATTTCTAACACTTTTCACCAGCTGGGCTCTGCTGCTTTGTCGCACTGTGCCCAGATTTCATTTTCAAACACATTGCTGCTTCTGTCACCCTCTGACCCACACATCAGTTCTCGGCGGCCAGTGCACTGAGTATTTCCTGATCCTAAGGTGCAGGAGTTGCCCATCACTGTGTCCTTCCATCTAAGCAAGTTAACCTTTCTTGATCCCCAAAATATATGGTGCCTTTTTCTCCACATGACCTTCATCCTCTACTCAAATGAGAAAAAACAAGGACCCCCTGAACAATGGATAGTTCAATTCCTAGGACAGGGACTTAAATGGTAGTAACAAAAACTCCTAGGCAATGTCAATAAAGCAAACAATATACACAGTATCTATAACATTAAGAAAACCAAGGAAGACAGAAAAAATATGTTCAAAGTTGTTACCATTTTAATAATTTCTTCTCATATTGTCTAAACAAATGATATTTATACAAAACATTTAAAAAATGAAACACAATATGTAACACATTTTTTTTTTTTATACTCTTTTCCGAAGGCATTATCGGCAGCCATCCTCAGCCTGGTCCTACCTGGAGCCTCCTTTTATCAGACAAGTCCTTTACTGTGCATGCCTATTGAGCTACATATTTGGAACACTATCGCATATCTAGCGCTTGTTCCAGTTTCTTCATTGAATCTCTTCCATCGCAAGAGGCTTTCCAGAATACTATATTACTGATTTTAACATCTGGCGGGACCAGGTCGCTTTTCAAATATACCTACACGAGGTTTGTTTGATAACCAGACATCCGACTTTTTCGTGAAATCGTTGATTTTAATATTAATAAGACATCGTTGCACATTCGGTGCACCGCATTTTTATCAGTCATTTATTAGAATCAAGAACATCCACCAACTATGGAGTTGCAGGTTTTAATCACTAGGAACTAATTTGAAACAGGATCTATAATTGTGTGGCTTTCCTGAAGAAGGCGTTGTATACGCCGAAACGCGCGTCGAGTTAATAAAGATATTGCCACTTTTTAACCCTTTATTTATATCTATTGATTAAAAGTGATGTGTTACATATTGTGTTTCATTTTTTAAATGTTTTGTATAAATATCATTTGTTTAGACAATATGAGAAGAAATTATTAAAATGGTAACAACTTTGAACATATTTTTTCTGTCTTCCTTGGTTTTCTTAATGTTATAGATACTGTGTATATTGTTTGCTTTATTGACATTGCCTAGGAGTTTTTGTTACTACCCTTCATCCTCTACTCCCCAGGCCATAAGTATCCAACTCTGGCAGACAGAATGCTATTGGGTACACTACATATTGGCCTAAACTTCAAAAGGTTATGTAGGCACATGGCCTTACCTGTCTGTCTCCAGTAGGCCATTTGCTTTGCTCCTCTGAACTCTCTCAGGGGTCACTGGTATTTGCTGTACAGTACGGTTTCAAGCAGGTGCCTTCTCGACACTTTTAATGCCGAGATTTCCTCTCCTGATATCTACTTGCTCCTGTGGCCATGTGCAGTCAGACTCCCTGATGTCACTAGTCACCTCCAATGCCGGTCTGCAGCATCACAAGCTCTGGCTTCAACCCAATACAGACTACGGGGACACACTAGTGGTAGCAACCCTCTGAGCAAAAATCATAGCAAAGCAACAACACAGCTATTCAACTGCTGCAAGCTGCTCGAAACTGTTGCCTGTGCCTGGATGCCCATCTGCCTATCCACCATGGTTGTCTCTATGCCAGGGTCAGACTGTTCTATAGGGCAATCTGGTAATGCCAGAAGGGCTGGTCTGACAGCTCTGTGTGTGGGCCATTTTTCTGGCTGTTTGTGGGCCTGCCATAAGGTCTGGTCGGTTGGCTTTTGCTGGTGATTCCCCGATATTACCATTAACATTGCCTGTAACAAGCTCAGATCACCAACACAACGTATTTTTACAAGTTACAAACTGCCTCGATTTGAAAATGTGGGCCAGTTTTTTAACTATCTGATTTGCTAATAGGGGCCACCTATTTTGGTGCCAGGGCCTAGTTTCTGTCCCTGTCCGACCCTGCTCATCCTAATAAATCACTACAAGTCTAGCCGTCTGCCTCTAGAAAGCCAGCTGATCTCGACCATAGCTAACCATCTGCAGTGCAGGCTGCTCTCGTGTAACGGGATCAGGACCCCCTGCCAGAAGGCTAGCGCTTACTGCGACCCCAGCTGCTTTGACATGTGCTATGTTGTTTGTATTGGGGATGCACGGTTTTGTTGGTGATTTGTGGTGGATGGTGCTGAGTGGTGCGGGTGCCACTTCACTTATGGTGTGACACACTTTGTTGCTTGTGTCGTCCAGTGCACGGTGGTGCCTGTGATGGATGGTGTGATCTAAGCCTGCGCTGTATGATGTTCAATTCTGTCTGTGCATTGTGCGGTGGGTGCACTCTGCTCTTCGTAGAGTGATGCACAGTGCAGTGTGTCCTGCGTCGGGCTGTGATTTTGGTGTTGTGTTGGACAGTGCTGTTTGAGCTGTGTGATGCACAATACTATTAGTGCTCATGTCATGTTGAATTATGCACCATACTGTTAGAGTGAACTATATGTAGTATCTAATAGTATAATGTGTAGTGCGGTTTACGCTCTGTGATAGGCTGTACTCTTTGATAATGTGATTGAAAGAGTAAAGAACAGTCCGTTGCCTGTTGTCTGATAAGTAGTGCTGTTTGTGGTGTATGATGCACAGTGATGTTGCCGCTTGTACTGAGTGATACATTGTACTTTTTGCTGATTTGTGATAGGTAGTGCTGCTGTATGCCCACAGATCCCGGAGTGCAGTTTCTTGCCCACCCTTGAGTTCTTTGAGCGTGTGCTGTTTCTGTCAGTTTCTCTAGGCTTTGGCAAAGGGCTGCACTCTACCTTTCTCTTCTGCACGTCTTGCCCATCTCTCTGGTCTCCTCAGATCTTTCCGGGCCTCGGATACCCTATACTAACGATCCCTCAGTTCTCTTCAGGTTCCCAGCAGTCCGTCTTTCTGGGCTTTTGATGTGGCCCACTGAAGCGGCCCGTGAGCAGCACGTGGCGCCCAATAAAACATTGATATTGTAAAAAAAAAAATTCTGTGTTTACGTTTTTGTTTTTTAATCCGAAATAAAGATAATTACCCCAAACAAGACTAGTAGGAAAAAAGAAAACCATACGCAATTCTAACATGTCACTTAGCACTCGTGCTTAATTCTACACATCTGCCGTGGGCTCGTGTTGGGGTGTGTTCTTTAACGCGCGCTAGCGTTATGGGCTCGGTGAGTGTTATTATTTGTATCTGTGTTCCTGTCCTGTAGCAGTTGCTGACTGGCAGGATCGTGTTACTCCTAGGTGTGCACTCGAGGAATTAAAGTACATTTGGGACCATATTCGTGTACCTCATCAGGGAGTGTTACGTTGCACAAGGACACATTCATTAGGTCTGGCCTTGGCAGCGCATGCGCTGCATGCGCTGTCTCAGCGAGACATAAAGTAATCTGTATGTTGGCTTAAACTTCATGTAATCTGTTTTTCCGCTTGCTATTGGCTTACTTGTGGTATTGTTGTTGTTATCTCCCTTTCTGTTGGCTGTTGGTCATTTGCTAGCTTCTGTGTAGTCCCGATTCAGTGGTGCCTAACTACAGTTTTAGTCCGCTCTGCTTGCACTTCTTTTAATTGAAGTGCAGTGTGCCATCTGTTTTTCATGCTGTAGCCTGCGTCTGTAACTGGAGACTCTCCTGTTGCCCCCGCTCTCCCTGCAGTTATAAATCACTCTGGATCCTTTCTTGTGCCATCTTCCCTGGCGCTCGTTCTCCTGCGTGTGCCCAGAGGTCAGCGCGGGTCACGGTGTTACACGGCGATAATTAATAGCGAGGAGCGCCCTCCGAAACTCGCATCTGAAGAGTGGGTCGAGGCCGTGATGTTCATGACGTGGGGGGCGTGGCCTGGCTCTGCTCGCAAATGTGCATTTTAATTCACTGCTTTTAAATCGGCATCTATCAAACAACATCGAAAATAATGACGTGGCTGCATGCCCGTGCCACTCCCCCTTGTTTATCCAGCTCCCGCCTTTGTTTATTTGACCAACGCACGCTTTTCGTTAGGTGTCCCTGCCAAATTAATGCTTTTTCTTAAGCGCCGCAATGTTGTGCTTTAATATTAAATATACTTATTTTTTTCAATACGCCACACGGCGCTGCTTAAATCAACTTTTAAAATGCTGTATTTTTCCTCAAGGGGAAAAATGCTGTGCTTTAACTTTAGCAAGGGCGCCCCTGCGCCTCTTGTCAGCAGTTCGGCATGTTATAATTAGAGTGCAACGCACAAACTCGGTTAGCGACCAACTGTAATATTAGTAAAAAAACAAATCGGCTTTCTTTGCGTCAGCCCAGCGAACAGAAAAAAGATAATGCCACCTTTGAAGATTTGTCGTGAAAAAGAAACTTTGAAACTCAGATCAAAAGCAACATGTCAGTGTTCATTTCCACTGCGCCTCCTCCTCTGAATACCATAGACTGTAATCAACCCGTTTCCAGCAAGTCGTTATGTATTTAGGATCAATGCAGGCTAAGAGGCTGCAGAACTTAATGCACTGCTTGCAAACAAAAGGCCCAGTGTCCCTGTCTCTCCGGGCCCACTTGAGGCCAGTGGCCCCTTCGTTACCGTGCCTCGAGAGGGTGTGTCTTTAAAGCTCTTAGTATCACTTTAGCAGCACCGGAAACCGGAAGTGGACAAACATTCGAAAGGACACTCGTAAGAGGCATCCACTCTGCACATTTGGCCATGAAAATGGCACAGGCAATAGTGTAGCAGCTCCCAGCAGTAGAACTTTGGCTTTGCCCGTAGTGTGAGCTAACATAGTTTCTTGGATTCACCGTTAGATTCCAGAAGGCAAGATCCTTTCTTTTCCAATGCTATTCTCTTCTATTAGGACATAATTGGTATGTCATCAGCATATAGTTGACAGTTGAGTCCAAATTATGTTATGTTATTAAGTTATGTTATTTTCTGTGCTGCTGCCTGGATTTAAGGCTCTGCTATAAATAAGGAAATCCCCTAGTTATCAGCCCCAGTACAAAATTACAAGGTTTGTGGAAACGCCAAAGGCCTGTCGTGTTTCCCTACGAGATTCTAGCAGCTGAACACAACCTAAATCTTCAGGCAAAATTGTAGGGGTAGAGGTAAAGAAGTAATTACTGCTAAAATGACTTGTTTGCGTCATAATTGGCCTCTTCAAAGGTCCTTGCATGCAGTCTTATCGTCAAAACTTACCCCACACTGAGTCTCTGCCTGCTCATCTTATGCACCTCTAGTAAACCCAATGCAGCCAGAGGTTTAATTACTTCTCTGCAAAGCCGAACTTCCCTATAGTGAGTTCAGGCAGTACCCAATGTGCTGGTCTGACAGATCAATGTGTGGGCCAACACATCTATCCCCTGCTCTTCCACAAACCCGTCATCTCTTACCACACACCACTGCCCCTCTCACCTCTCCCTCACACTCCCACTACCCCTCTCATCTCGCTGTCCTACTGCCCACTCTCATCCCTCCCTCACAATCCATCTCCTCTCTATACTGCCTGCTCACAAATGCTACCTTGCTGTACCTTCTCACTCTGTGCACTGCTCCTCCCACTCGTTGTCTCTCTCTCTCGTACTCTCACCTCTCTCTCGCTGTCTGACGCACTGTTTCTGCCTCTCTCACATAATTTACTTAATGTCTTCAAGTACATTTTCTTTCCCCTGCATTTTCAAGGTTTGTGTCCCTCAAACCCATGCTATCCTCCTCTTCTTAGGGTGTCTTCTGTGTACATAGGTGCTCCCTCTTTATGCATCTGTACCCTGCTCTCCCATTCTTTCTCTTTCTCATGCACTTTCTGCTCCTCTGTCTCAAGTTCATACACCACTTTCTAATCAAACTACCTATCCCTCTCTTGCTTCCTTTCGAACTAATCTGTGCGGGTGTCGCCCCTATCTATTCACCATACCACATAATTCCATTACACAAATACACTACCCACCATATAATTTCACCCCACACAATTCCCCAATGAACAATTCCAATGCAATGCACAAAATTCCACACCACATACATCCACTACACTCCAAACCAAAACGCATACGTAAAAAGCATTGTCATTTACAATGCCAATGGCTCTAACTCTCACAAATGCGAGACCTAATGCATTGCAAATGCTTGTTTTTTGGTTGGCACGGGGAGATAGGGGCTCGAACCTAGTTTACTGGCAGCAAAGTCGGCAGCTCTGGCCGTGAGATAACATCCGGGTTGTACATTCGAGGAAATAAATTACATTTTGGACCATATTCGTGTACCTCGTCGCTACAATATTTATTACACTGACACACCGAATTCTTCCTTTCCGCTTCGGTAGTAAAGTTTCAAAGCGTAGTGCTTGTAAATAAAAACAAGGGGAGGGGAATCAGCAGCGCCGAGCAGGCTCCACGAAGAAAAGAGCCCATCAAGCAGAAGGGAGGAGGGGGCAGCTGCAGCGCGAGAGGGAGCGAAGAGCAGCTGTTTAGAACAAGCAGGGACCAGAGGTTAAACAAGTAGTCCCTAAATGAATAGATAACAGCCAGCAACGGAGCTAAACTGTAGTTGGTCGGTGCTGCTTCCTGCAAAATGGAGGCAAAACGGAAGTTACATATGGGATCAAAAGCCAACCATAAGCCAGATAAAAAGACCTGTGCCAGAATCAACCAATGGCAAGCGACAGGAGAAATTACCCTCCATATTTGAGTTTACTATAGGTCTTGCGACAGCGCATGCGCTGTCTAGGCGAGACCTAAAAAGAACAAATGTTAACACTGTTAGATGGGGAATCTAGATGTTGCAGATACACAAGGGCTAATCTAGAGGTTCTAATCCCTAGCTTTCGTATAATTGTAATTAAGAACTTTTTTGTAAGGTCAATAAAATAAATTGCAAAAGAATGTAAAATGCAGGAGGCTTTGTGCGGAATATTCATCACTTTTGAGGGCTCCACTTGCCATGGGGAAAACCAAGGTGCCACCTCACAAATCCTAGCCTGAACCTAGTGAGCAAAATAGCCTGTCCCAGAAGCCATCAGTGTGCAGCACTAAGAATTGTGGCCCGATTACGATGGCAGTGGGCCCGCCACCGACAGCCCGTCAGTGGCAGTCCCACCGCCATTGCAAACAAGTTTCCCCCCTGCCACATTTGGATGGCGGGCGGCTGTGTGGCAGTCGGAAAGACCGACCGCCACAGATCCCATCGGAGGCAGAGTAATGCCTACAGTGGTGACACTGCCTACCAGGCAACGCCGTAGGCATTATGATGTTCCTTTCCGCCGGCCCTTTGAAGTGCAACACAACAACAAACATTACCTCTTGGCTCTTCATTCCTAATTCATTCCTAAACCTATATATATTGATATAAATAAATGTGTTCCCTCAGGTTATTAAAACACTTAATAACCTAGAGTAACACATTTATTTATATCAATATATATAGGTTTAGGTATGAATTAGGAATGAAGAACCAAGAGGTGATGTGTGTGGTGATGTTGCGCTTTACAAGTTTCCTCAATACAGATATTCTCACACATCTAATGTTACTTAGGATGTAGGTGAGTCTAGCATGCAGATCGATTTTCCTGTGCAATATATTTGTAAGGCTCCTTGGGTTACTAATATCCTGGTAAGGTCACTGTTATCAGTATGCAGGCATACACTCATAATGACATTGGTTAAGCAGAAGGTGATATGTCTTTCTGTCTCACCGAGGTTTTACATTTCCAGCCTGATTGACAGCTAAATGGTCAGGGCATGAACAGCAGAAGTATTGATTGAGGTGACAGCATTCATTTGACCTTAGTCAAATGAGTCTTTCGAAAATGTATCAGTATTCCAAGTGTTGAACTCAACAACATTCTTTGATTCTCCTCCCAACTTATAAATACAGATAAAGTTATTAACTTTCCTTTGATTTCCATAATGTATTGACCAATTTCTTTGATCCTTTCTCTCCAGGGAGCAGGCAATGACTCCCTCTTTCCCCATAAAATGCCCTAAAGTAATGTGACACATTTCTGATGATGTTCTCTTCTGGAATTCTCTCCATAAGACACACTTAAAGCCCTGCAGTAGCAAAGCTTTTTGAGCTGTGATGGGCTTTACATGTATGCATGCTAGGAATCACGGAGCTCAATGCTCTTGTTTGTCCAAAGATGGCCATAAACAGGTAAACCAGGGTGATAGCAAGCAAATGGCGTATGGGAATGGGTATTAAAGCCATTTACAGACGAGAAATATTTGTTTAGGGCTGAAACTGGCTTCATTTACACCTGGCATGTGTAGTTGGTTTTACTACTACCACAAGTGTAAAACCCATGCAGAAGGTGGAGAATTGTCAGATCAAGGCATGCTGTACTTTAAAGTTTGTTAGCCATTCATAAACTCTGATCTGAGTTTTACTACAGCAAATAGCTTAAATAACCCTTCCCCCTTCCTGGGAAGGGGGGTAGGGATCACCTCCAAATGTAGAAAGTGCAGGGAAAGGGGATTCTCCACAGGGGAAACATTTTCACCATGAAGAAAGTAAAAGAAAAGTTAGGGCTAGATGTACGACCAAGAAAATTGCGCATCGCAAATTGTGACTCTTTTGCGAGTCCCAATTTGCGATGCGCAATTTCCGATGTACAACATTGTATTTCACACTGTTTGCGATTCCTAATGGGGTCGCAAATTGTGAGGCTCATTAATATTAATGAGCCTCTTGCAATTTGCAAATCCATTGGGAATGACAGCCCTCCCAGGGATGGTGGCCTGCTGGGCTCAGCAGACCACCATGTCTGGGTCTGCTTTTTAATAAAGCAGCTTTTTTTTTTTAAATGCATCCCGTTTTCCTTAAAGGAAAATGGGTTGTATTTAAAAAAGAAAAATGAAACTTTTCAGTTTCATTTTTTTAAACGCAGGCAGTGGTCTCTGGGACCACTCCCTGCTCTTAAAAAATATTTTCCTACATACTCACAAAGGGGAAGGGGTGCCCTGTGGTCCCCTTCCCTTTTGCGAGTGGTTTACCACCTACTTGAAGTAGGTGGTAAACTGCGAGTGTTTTGCGGCCGCAAATGCAGTAGCAAAACAATAGTACATAGCATGTTGACTCACTATTAGGAAGGGACGCCCCTTCCTAATAGCGAGAGTTGCAAATGCTATTTTGCAAGTCAGGGACTCGCAAAATACAAGCAAAATAGCATTAGTACATGCTATTACCCTTTTTTGCAGCCGCAAACGGGAGGTTCTCCCGTTTGCGGCCGCAAAAAAGGGTCGTACATCTGGCCCACAGTGTGCACTTATGTGGAATTGCACACAGGAATGCTTTCTTCATTGTGTAATCGTACAGCTATGTGCAATTATACATTTCGAAAATGGGAGTCCACAAAACATGTCACATGACTTTCCCTGTAGCACGCTGGGAACCTGCACCTGGTGCACATTTACAGATGTGCTGCTGGAAATGTTGCTGAATTTTGATAAGTAGTTCTCAAGAGTAGTAATAAAGGTGCCGATGCAATGCTTTCCTTTGTGAATCGAGCCCTAAGTATTCCATGTAGCTAGGACAAACTGGTTTAATTTTGCAAGAACTCATAGAATTTCATAATCATAACATATGAATAAAAAATAGAGATGGGAATAATTTTAAGCATGCTAGAGTAATTGATGCAAAATTTAGTAATTCCGCATCATGGCTGATAATCTCACACTAAAATTCAGAGATTACATGTTATATCCTCCAGCTTGGGAACATACGGGATGTCAAGTATAATGGGCCCCTTTATATATGTTTCCCCCATCCTGGGGGCTATAACCTGCCTAAGTAAGCATATATTTACCACCTGGTTTGAGAACATGGTAAATGGCTACTTTGAGGGGCCAATGTGTGGATGATGGGGAGGAATTAGGTGCAGGTGAGTATAGAGCTGGGAACAGGATTGCTGCTCCCTCTGTTGTGCTGAAGGAGCGTGAGTAGGGCAAGGATTGCACAAGGATTACCGAGTCCACTATTGTAGACCTATCAGTTCTGGGCTTGGAGACACTGGTCAAGTTGAAATGACGCCAAATTGTCTCATTCCCCCTGGGGATAACTTCCATGTTAACCATGTTGAGAGTCCGTCTGTGGAATCAATTTAATTGTCTAGTATATTTATTTCAATGCTCCGTTTGATTTATTTGCTTCATTTTCTTTCGTTTTTGAGACATTGTTGTCGGCTGCAATGAGATAAAAAAACAAAAAATGTAATTAATTTGTGTGTGGCACAATTATTAAGTATCAGTATAAAATTCATACATGATGACAGGATTACAGAGCAACAACGGAAAGCCAGAGTGAAATCTAGTTTTTCGATAGGACTTTAAACGTTGTACAATTCATACACATAATATATAGTAGTATATAGTCTAGAATGTAAATTAAAATCCAATAAAAAGAATTAATTGATCCTTTAGAGTAAAATGATTATCAGAGACCAGAGGCCGTATTGCACAAGGTGCCCCAGGAGCGCAGCGGGCGTTTGCCCCCACTTTGCGCTCCCCTGGGGCGTTTTGGTATTACAGAAGGGGCCGCAGACGTTTGTGCGGCCCCTTCTGTAACACCAACATAGCTGGCGCACATAAAATGGCAACGCTATCTTCAGGGGGTGTTTCCTCATTTGCAAGGGGGCATGCCCCGTGCAAAGGAGGGAATACCTTTGCCTCTGCACCCATGCCGTATTACAGCCGCAGACGCAGAGGCAAATAAGCTCACAGAAGGCACACTGAAAGTGAGTCACCTAAAAGATGGCTCACTGTCAGTGTGCCCCCTGATAGTAGCCCTCTGGCAGGGGTAAAGGGGGTCCTATGCCCCCCAGAGATCCCCTTGCAAGCGGGTGCAGTCACTGACTGCACCCACCTGCAAGGGGTTCTCTAATCCCACTTCAAAGTGCAGGCAGGTTGCCGCCTGCACTGTGAAAACACGGAGTGGCTTAAAGCAGCTGCCCCACTTTTCACAGGAATGCGCTTCCCAAGGGCTGCGCGAGTTTGCGGCTACCCTGGGGCAACAGATTCACCATTATGCAGCCCTTTTTCCTGGATTGCGCTGGGCACACCTATTGAAAGGTGCACCCAGAGCAATCCAGGAAAATGCGCCTCATGTATAATATGGCCCCAGACGAGTCTAGGGTGGGCATCCCTTTATTACTGGCTCAAGTTTTGGACTACTGAGTGTTATGTCATGTATTTAGTTTTATTCACCAACAAGGGCAAATGGTAGGCTTCTGATCTTCTCCCCAGGACAAACTCGGTAAGAAGCTGCAACCCTCGTTGATGGAAAGCCTTAATGAAGATGCTATGGGGGCTAGTAATAGTGAGAGTAATTGTGAGAGTGTTCAGATTGAACTACACATAAATGCACCTAATGAGGCCAGAACAAGGCCAGAACTCAGATCAGATGTTTTCTTTAACCAAACACTTTAACCACAACCCTGATGGCCTTGATACAATAACTTCCACTGGAACGTTATTTGTTGTAGAGGCTTAGTGCAGGTGAGATTGGCATAATATCAATAAAACAATATCATCACAAAAATTGGCAAAAAAATATAGTTTACAGGAATATCGCCATTCTATACCTGATTAACAACAACACAAGTATCGATGAACAAAATATTGGCAATAAAAATATCTATTTCTACTAATGTCGAAATCACAAATATTGTAAACAAAAATGGCTGATACAGATAAATAAATATATAAAATGTTAAAAGTATTGAAACACACAATATAGAGTACACTATCTCAAAAACCAAACCCAAATATTTGAAAATAGTATAATAACTCAATTTTTTAATTTAAGAAAAAATAAAATTAAGCATGAATCAATAAATTCTCTAGCTACATTATCACATTTTTATAACAGTAAAATAATCTGTAAGCACATAAAAACATAATTAAAATACATTTGAAAACAACATTAAGAGCCTGATTACGATCTTGGCGGATTAATAGAACACAGGAAAAAAGAACTGCAATTGCAATCAACAACAGATATTTAAGCATAACATGCAAACCAATTGTTGTAATGTTCTATGTACAATATCAATGCTGCTGTAAAAAAATGTTTATTTAAGTATATTTTTAAAATATTTCCAGACAGAATGTCAGAAAGACCAAGATATTTCACCACACAGAAGGGGAACCAATTACTCTTGCACATGGGCTGTACGTACGGCCAAGAAAGCACAAGCAGTGAAAAGTTTAATTGGAAATGCACAAAATACTACTATAATGCATGTTATGGGAGGGCAGCTATGAGAAATTATGTTCTTATTAACAAGGGAGAAACAAACCACCTCCAAATGTCAATGAAATCAAAGAAAGGCACATACTTCAAGATTTAAAAGAAGCAAGCACTAGTTCCCAAAAGCACAATACTAAAATGCTGAAAGATTTAGGGCCTGATTTAGTTCTTGGCGGTACTCCCGCCATCCTTCCATGGTGGCAGTTTCAAGTACTTCATCGAGTTGACGGTATTCTGCCCACCATTTGTTGATGTCTGCTGTCTGCTGGCTGAACCACCACTGAGGTGGTCTTCTTTGCTGACTAAGTACTCAGTCACCGTCATGCTGGTGGTATTGCACTGAGCCTTTTTAGATGTTCCCGTTGTGCTGGTGGTGTCCCAGTGGCAGTTTTCTGACAGCGTGAGTCCCTGGTGGAGTGGAGACTGGTAAGTACTACTTATTTATGTGTCAATACAAATATGTGTCATGATTGCATCAAAAACATATGTAGGTAATGTGTTATGGCCCTTTGTGTTGCATACACACACAACATACACACACTATTGAATACACACCCACTGGCACTACATGTTCAATACCCAGAACAACCACAACAACCATTGTTTTTTCGAAGTGTCAATACAGGTGTGTTCAAATTAACCTTGATATTTAGAAAAATGAACACTACTACATTACACCTAAGAAAATTATTGCATGTAAGTTCAGTGCAAAAATACACAAGGCTACAGAAATTATCAACACACGATTCATAGTAGGACAATTGTACATGTAGCTTACTTCAGATCCCAGGCACCAACAGAGTAATTTGGCGTCGTAGTAAAGTTGGAGCAGAAAAGTAGAGACCTGGACGATGGGGTTCAAGATGAAAACAGAAGTGGGAAACAGTAAAAACTTGATATGGCCAACTGAAAGTAGAAGGTATTCCTACCACAGTTTCCTCGATGGAAAGGCACATTGTAATTAGCTCGGCTGGACTCTTGGCTGGAGTCCTACCAACAGTTGCTTCTGCCTATGACGGAATCAACGAGGATGTAGGCTCCTGACGGAGGCAGCGGGACTCTGGCAGTCTTTCACTAATGGACATGCCAACATCTAAATAGGGCAGGTGAATCATCCATCAAAAAAGTGATAGAGGGACCTTTACCGCCAAGATCAAAATCAGGTCCATATTTTCTAAAGTACCTGAACATATCACAGAACAGCTATCAGCTATGCTCACTTTAATAACACAAACTAAAAAAGCCATCAGTGAAACTCCTGCTGCCCATAAAAGATACGAAGACATCCAAATGCATGAGCACTGAACTACCACACATAATAATGAGCCCTTCCTCCTACATGACAACCTAAATAATGTAAAACACATTATTATATTTGCTACAACAGGTAATTTAATAAGCTTAAGCCAATGTCAAATGATGCATAGTGGGCAGAGCATTCAAAATGTACCCTAAACCATTCAGAGACATAAACACCATGCACGGTGAATATCAAAACACCATTATACCTCTTATATATGCCTTCCTACATAATAAACAAAGTAGCACTTACTATAAACTACCAAACCACATTAAAATTGAAGCAAACATCTACACCCCACATAAAATAATAATGCTGATTGATTGACTCAACTTTTAACAAGACATTATACAAGCAATACTTACACTCTACCCATACACTGCCATTCAAGGTTGTTACTACCACTTTATTCAAATAATTTTTTGTTTTATTTCAAAGGCAAACTGTTTGCTAGTTACATATTCTGCACTTTGTGCAGATTGTTGGAGATTTTTCCAATGCTTTGATTAAAGTGGTAGTAACAACCTTGAATGAAAGTGTCTGGGTAGAGTGTAAGTATTGTTTGTATCATGTCTTGTTAAAAGTTGATTCAATCAATCAGCATTATTATTTTATAGCACTAGCTTATGTCTCTGTAGCAGAGGTAGCTAACCACTCCAACACACTTATATATAGCTAATTTTACCGATATAACAAACACAAACTAAGGCCCTCATTTCGATGTCGGGTGGACCACCACCGACAGGCCGTCTGTGGCGGTCCACCTGACATCCAGGCCATCAGTCTGAACTCCGGATTACAATACCAGTGGTCGGAGTGCAGAGGTTGGGGGGAAAGACCACCACCTCTGACAGGCTCAAGGAGCCCATCAGGTTAGTGGTCAGAATCCTATCCCTACAATGGAGGCGATGCCTGCACAGGCACCGCCGTAGGGATTAGGATGTCCCTTTCTGACTGCCTTTTCATGGTGGTCTCACTGTCATGAAAGGGCAGATGTAAACAGAATTTGGGGCCACCAAACAGGGCCCTGTCCCCCGTGGGCCACTGCTGAGTGACCTGGAGGGGACACATGTGGTGCCCCCCACATATCCATGCACTGTGTGGCAGGCACCACATGGTTGTGCACAAAGTGCTTTTTTGTACATTGGCTTGTGCTGCGGACCATTTCCTGGACTGCAGTGCAAGCCGCAGTACAAAATGGCACTTTCCAACTGCCGTGCTGGTGGTCATATTGTAATAGGGCAGGTGAGACCACCAACTCATTGTTGGATGGTCACCTGCCCGATACATTGGCGGTCTGACCGACCACCATTGTAATCAGGCCCCAAGTCCTTTAATGGACTACTTTGAAGAAACTTGGGTTGGCAGACTGCACTGCTTAGGACACAGCTAGCAACCCAAATTCCAAATAATACATTGGAATGTCTATGACAGCACCAAACCCCAAGAGGATAAAACCAATAACACAGTAGAAGGATGGTGCAATGCATTCCAGGCCACACTTGGGAGAACCCATCATACACTCCACAAAATCATAGTAGCCCTACAAAAAGAACAAAGCTCCCAACAACTAAGAATAGAGCAATCAGTAATCCAAATTAATCCTAAAGTAAGTAAACAAACCAGTAGTATGTACAACATGCTAGAATGTAAAGTTAGTCTTTAAAACAACAAAGGAAATAACTACTTAGAAACAATGGAACATTTCCTATTATAAAACACCTAGACACCTACAAAGTAACCAATATACCTTAAAAAAGGTACACACCACCACACCTTAAGGATATTTAAATAAATATTAAACAATATAGGGGCATATTCTCAAGGACTTATCGCTGAGTTAGCGGCACTTTGTCGCAGCCAAAGTGGCGATAGATTTATCGCCCTATTCACAAGCTGGTGCTAACAGTTTTCCTGCGATAGCAGCCGCAATAAACATCGCCACAGATGACACCGGCAACTAACGCTAATGAGATGCAGAGTAGGCGTTCCTGTGCAAAAAGCCGCAATAACACCACTTTGCAATATTCTCAATGACCAGCCAGATCGGCGATAAGATCCCAAAACAGGCGATAAGGCACGTTAGCAGCAGGGATTTAACACCTGCTCTTACCTGGTGTTAAATCGGACGACAACCTGCACGACAAAAGGGAGCCCAGACCAGAGCCACACCTGAAGAACAACAGATGCCATGGAGCTACTGATCATGCAGCTCAGAGCCCCAAGAGGGCCACAACACCCACCGCCACCACACCCAGGCCCGCCACCCCCCCTGGACTACCACAGAGGCAGCGCAGACAAAGACAGCGGACCTTCAGAAGACGCTCCAGCCTCACAGACATAACACCAGAGGATGTCATTGCCCACTACAGGCTCAAAAGGACAACCATCCTCCGCATCCTGACCATCATTGCCCACAGGCTTACGGTACCAACACAGTGGATAACCAGCATCCCTCCGCAGACAAAGCTACTGGCTGTGCTGCACCTGTTGGCCTCTGGTACCTTCCAACCAACAACTGCCAGAGTCGGAGGAGTCTCACAGCCAGCCCTATCCAAGTTCCTCACACCTGTCTTGGATGCCATCATCAGCTTGGCACCCCAGCACCTTTACTTCCAACACACTGTGCAGGAACAGCTGGCTTCCCGCACATGTTGGGGGCAATCAACTGCACACATGTACTCCTCGTGCCCCCTGCCGCCACTGCACACAATTACTGCAACAGGAAGCACACGCATTCCATCAATGTGCAGGCAATAGTGGACCACCTGGGACTCTTCACCAATGTCGTCGCCAACTACCCAGGCAGTGTGCATGATTCCTTCATCTTCCGACAGTCCATCATCAACCAGCGCTTTGAGGCTGGCACCTATGGGAATGCATTGCTCGTTGGTAAGTACCAAATGAACACACCACACACCTCAACTCCACAGTCATGCAACTCACGACTCTGGGAATGCACACGTTACAAACTCACATACAACATGCCAAACAACATGCCCACCTACCAGACATGACAGCACAACTTACTGTGGTAACCTGGGCTAGCCATGTACACAAGCCATCAACGGCATGGCACCTCAGCCACACAATAGCAGAATGTGGGGAGAGGTGGGAACCAGGCATGTGCAAAGGAGGCAAGTGACCCATGAATGAGAATGTACACATTGCCAAGTGTGGCGTGGATGTGCTGGCCAAACTGCAGTATGCAGACCACAGACATGTCCATGTCGACATATACTGCTGGTGTTTGGAGTGTAGTGGACAGTGGATGCAACCATGTCACCCCAGGCAGTGGGGAAGATCGTGGAAATGTAGCTTGTTACATCCCCCCCTTAAGCGTGAGCGGAGTGGGCTGGCCCGGCATACACCAAGCCAGCGTAGGGGTGTGAATAAAAAGCCCGTTGCTCTGGGCGTAGTTCTCTTCCGGAATGGCCAACGTGTCTGCCAGGGCAGCGCCTCTCAGCCAGCCATGAAACCGACGCCGTGAGCGGCGGTGCCTGCGATCCTGTGCTCCTGCTGCACCCCAGGCCACTCGTCCCCAGACCCGTCTTGGCCGCCGCTGCGCAACCAGGCCTCAGTGCTCACCTGCCGACACCGGCGTGTGTCAAGGAGGGCCCACCACGTGCCGGTGCAAGCTCCAAGCCCGAGGCCCGCAACCTTGACAGCCTCCTCAGACCATCACGGCCTCCGGGACACAGGCCCCCAGCACTCCTTTCTCGTTGACGTACTCCACCGCTGCCTCCAGCCTACACTGTGGTCCAGTAGGTCACACATTTGGAACTGAGTCTTGATTTCATGATGGCCGAGTTCATATGTTAATGGCAGCATTTATATCACTGTACTCCCTTCAATCTGGTGCCACCAACTCTGTGCATCGCAAGCCAATGACACGTGTCTGTGGGCCCTTGCTGACTACTGCCTTCGGCCTGCACTGCGGTCAAGTAGGTCACACATTTGGAACCGAGTCTTGATCTGTTAATGGTAGAGTTCCTACCATTGTACACGCCTCATCGCAGACTGCACCCCCTTTCAGCTCTGGTGCCACTAACTCTGTGCACCAAAAATCATGGACACTGACTGGTTGAACTTTGGTGGCATCTGAGTCTATGGCCTGGGGTTTGTCTTCATCATCATGTGGCTGGTACTGACTTGGTGTTAAACATGAGTCTGTAGCATTCATCTCCTCCATATTGCCGGTTTCAGCTTGGTTCTGCCCTCTGCATCATGCCCTGGTAGAACACCTTCCACTGTCCCCCGAAACACTCTGCAACATTCAGCTTCGACATCGACCTGCTCAGCTCTCGTGGCCCTACCTCAGTGCACCGCAAGTCACCGTCCCGTGGCAGTGTGCCTGTGCCGGCCGCAGTGCATCCGGGGCCACTAACTCTGTGCAGCTCAAGTCAAGGACCCTTGCTGTTTGAACTTTGAACTTCTGATTGTCTGATCACTGTTGTAGTTGTTGCCAGCACCAACCACTCCCTGAGGGCTGGCTTACACTCACCCCACACCCATCCAGCACAGGCGTCACTGGACATGTGACCCTGGCAATAAAAGGGGCCGGGCGCGAAGTTCCACAAACTATCTAAGTGTGTCCGTGTGGTCATTATGTATGCATGAGGGCCCCGGGCCTACCACATGACATTGTGCTGTGCACAGCATATGCAACCATGTCACCTCAGGCAGTGGGGAAGACCTGGGACATGTAGCTGTGTCAATCCCCCCTGTAAGCGTAAGCGGAGTGGGCTGGCGTACGACAGTCCAGCGTAGGGGTGTGGATAATCAGCCCGGGGCTCTGGGCATTGCTAAGTGTTGGCCTTGCCAAGGAAGTAACTAATGCATGTGTCTCTGTTGTAGTGTCGGCGCCACCCGTCCCGCAATGGACAATGTTGCGATGTAGCATGCCCCCGGAGTGCGGGCTCGGCCGAAGGGATAAATGAAGGAGCGCAAGCCCGCTCGGGGTCCGGGATCATACATGCCAACTGTTGTGTGTGTTGCTATTACTGCAGCATAGGCCAAAGGTCTACCCTCAACCGCATCTCGAGTTCAGCCAGCCATGAACTCTACATCTGTGTCCGCTTTATCCTTACCATAGGCCTACACACACGTGGCCGCCCACCTTCAACGCACAACATCACAGTGTCGTTGTCAGGCTTGTGGACATGCACAGACAGGCATGACAATGGTGTGCCGTAGGAGTACAAGTGATGCAACCGCGCTGCGCACACTAGTAAATAGGCTCGAGGGAAGGGAGGAGCAGCGGTGAGGCTACGTAATACACATTGATGCCGCTCATTTGCTACAAGCAGTACCTGTCAAACAGGAATCACTAAGTCACACATATCCTACACCAATGAACTAGTGAGCCTGCCAACACATCATGCAGAACCAACTTTTGACTCATGTCTCTCTGCACTGTCACAGGTGATCAAGGATATGCACTCTGCCCTTGGATGATGACACCCCTCCGAGCCCCGAACACACAGGCCCAGAGGCAGTACAATGCGGCCCACAAACGCACCAGGGGCATCGTGGAACACACATTTGGCGTGTTGAAGTCACGCTTCAGGTGCCTGGACATCACAGGTGGAAGGCTCCTGTACAGCCCAGGCATCGTGTGCAAGATGATCGTTGCATGTTGTGTGTTGCACAACATATGTGTACGCACCAATGCCCCATGGCTACAAGTGCCAGATGCACCGGACAATGATGAGGAAGATGAGGCAGGTGGACCTCACCCCACTGCAGCAGCAGCAGGAATAGCCCGTAGGAACACCATCATTGACAATTTCTTCATATGAGCACGTCACATTGTCACAATCCTTAGCAATAATGGGACAGCATGTGCAAATAAATTCATTACAACACACATTTCCTGTGTGCATGTTACTCCTCTGTACAAGCACATCACTCTGACAAGTGTAAGTGCAACATGTAGTGCTAACAATCTCACTAATTGGAAATAGATGGTGGGTGTGTCACCTCTGTACAGAGAGGCTGTTTAGGGTGTCACGTATTCGAAATGCCATTTCTGTGTGTCAAAGATAGTACGGAATCCCATTCATCAGCATTTCACATGTGTCCCAAATCATTACATATAGCCTGTCATTTGTGACCTACAATTGACAACAGGGCTTCTTTTGGGGTCAAATATGTACCACCATGATGCAGGGATGCACCCTGTGACTCAAGTCCCACAACATGAGCTACATGGACGTAAGGGAGAATCACTGCCCCTACATTCGTCCATGCTGTCATACTTGATTAATCATAGACATGACACATCTGTGTGTATTAGAATGTATTATTCACGTTCAGTGGAGTGTTGAGGCTGTCTTAGTACTGGGCCATGCAGACAACACTTTACAATGTTGCCCCGTGGAGGGCCAGCAAGAGTCCTTTAGGGATTGAAAAGTTACTCGGAAGGGGAAGAGTACAGTCCGCAGGCTGATTGCTGTGTAATTGTTGAGAATACAAAATATGGCAGTCCATGTCGAGGTCCAATGTTAGTGTCGCAGAGTGTGTCGGGGGACAGTGGAAGGTGTTATTCCAGGGCATGATGCAGAGGGCAGACCCAAGCAGAAACAAGCCATAGGTCGGAGATGAATGCTACTGCTTCCTCCTTACCACTAAGGCAGATTCATCCTCATCTTCGTCCTCTGACGTTTCATGTGCCTCACATGTGGGTGGTAGTGTTTGGTTTGCAGCACTGACACATCAGGGGCCGGAGATGTGGTGTAGAAGTAGCAGCAGCATTCATCTGCACAATGTCTTGTGGCATCACTCCCATGATGAGGATTTGCAGGGCATGGAAGATCCCATCTACACCTTTCTCGTCTGCAGCCGTGGTAGCCATTCTTTGCGCCTGCATCCGCTCCATGTTCTCCATGACCCGCCTTATGTTTCCCAAATCACGGATGACATCACTGTAGCCACTCTGACTAGACAGTTGTTGTTGTCTCCGAGTCATGACTCCAGCGACGCCAGCCATGGATTGTTGGAGGGCATGGGGCGGACTGTGGGTGTCCGTTAGGGAGTGTAAGTGGTCCCTGATGGGACTTAGACACCCACGTATGGCATCTGGTTTGGCTGCCATGAGGTGGAACCCCACCCGCACCTGTTCAGCCAGCTCCTTCTGGCAGTCTAACACATGGCGTTGGAACGCCATGTGTTCTTCGGTGAGGTGCTGGGAGCCAGAAATGGTGGTGGGTGCTTCCTGCTGTGTGGTCTGTGCAGGGGGTGGGATCACCTCGATGGTGCTGGGCTGCCCTGCTACTGGAGGTGGGGTGCGGAGGTTGTCCATGAACCGTTGGAGTTCGTCGTAGTCGATATCCTGGGGGTTGTCTCCATCATCACTGACGTGATGTAGGGTCTGCTCTGCAGGAGGTGTTGATTGTCCCTCTGCAATGTAAAGGGGAGATGCAGTTTCACAGTGTGTTCCATGTATGTTGACGCATTGGGGGAGTTTACATACAGACTGGATGACAATGTACATTGTGACTGTTTGTGAGGAGATGCCTATTTGATGCGGGACAGTGGACATTTGTACTACTTCACGGATGTGAGGTTGTACTCGTACATTGTCGTCGCACAGTTTCCTGCTATGCCAGATGTGATTGGCCATTTTGTACACACATGCGGCACCAGTTGTGTCCTGTGTTCTGTTGTGAAAGTGTTGCAGTTTGTACCACATTGTTGTCAATGTTGAGGTGCTCTTATTCTTATGTGTGTGTGCTGCATTGTGGGTGAGTCGCCCCTGCAGCTCTGATTTGGTTGCCCCTTATCCCTTTCAGGCGGTGTGCCTTTGACTTCTGTGCTTCTACAGTGCTGAGATGTTGCGGACTTGGGTAAATTGGGCTCTTGGTCGAGTTGTGACTCTTGGGCATGGTTTGTCCGCAGATGTGTTGTTGACGTCAGGGGTTGTTTGTGCACGTGGATGTGTCAGAGTGTGACCTGCTCCTTTCCGGATGTGGTCCACACTCAGTCACCTCAGTGTCGTGACGTGCACCATGTCATGATAATTGGACTGCAGCCATGCTAATCGTCATGCAGTGTCACTTGCATTGTCAGTGTGGCTCACGGACCCGCAGCTTTGCTGGGTTCAGCACATGTGTATGGGTTTGTTGTGAGATTAGTGATGTGTGGGGAGGGCCCCCTCCGGGCACATTGTCGACGGGGTCCTACTTGCTGTTTCTATGTGTGCTGCAGTATGCCAAGGAGATCAGGGACATGATCCAGAGTCATTGTGGGTGTGCAGTGTGGTCTACTTAATTGTGCATGTGTGCCATTGTGCCCATCTCCCCCCGTCCCCCCAGTCCCTGGTCGGTACTCACCCTGTTGATGTTGTGTCAGGTCATATTGAGCAGTGTCCGGATCCACTACTCCTGGCACCGTATCCCGACTGATGACTGTGGCCTCCATTTTCTCCATGTCAACCCGCTCCTGGTGTGCCGCTGGACCCCAACCTCCAATCTGCGTTGCTGCTTTCATGTTGGCATCGAGTTTCTTCTTGGTTTTGCCCTTCACATCATTCCAGCGCCTCTTGACCTCTTCCATTGTCCTCCTCAACTCTGCAACTGCATTCACATGGTCCAAGATAGTCTGCCATGTTTGTGTCTTTGTTGCCAATGACACGTTGGAGGTGACGAACAGTTGTTGGTAGTGTTCTATCACCTCCGTAACGATGATCCTGTTTTCCTACGGACTGAACCGCGTCTTCCTCGTCCTCTTCTCCTTGGCCTTCCCCGACCCCGAGGTTCCTTGCTGGTCATCTGTGGGGTTCGCGTGGTCCTCTGCACTCGGTCCGGGTGCATCCATGGTCTACGCAGTTTATTTTTTTTTGTCTTTTTTTTCCTGCTTTTATTGTGCATGACGCGTGGGAAATGCAGGCCTGTCGCTGGTTATCGCTGATTTTTGTATCGCGATTTGGGGCAACTTTTTTCGCGTTATGCATTTTTTCGGCGTCGCATTAATTTTAACACGGTCATTTGGCGCGTTATCATGAGACTATCGCATGGTGGCGCCGGGTTGAAAATACAACGTTAACACAGTGTTATTTTCCCGCGATGGACTGCGATGTGCAAAGTTGCGTTAAGCTAATTTTGTGGTAATTATCACACGTTCTTGAGAATATCCCCCATAGTATTATTCATCAGTCAAAATAATAGAAATAGCATAGAAAATAAGTATAAATGAAAATAATAAGTTTAATAATTAATAAAAAATCAACACATCAACAATCACAAAGCACAAAATTATACCAACACATAGAAATTTAAAATAATATATTACAATTACAGCAAATACATAAAGAGATAGATCTATAGCCATATCCAAATTCCAAAATATAATCCACTAAAAAAGATAAATTATAGTTCAAAAAAGTCGTAAATAATTTCAACAAAAAATTTCAAGAAGGAAAATGTTCAACGATAAAACAATAAAAAAAAAAGAAATGTTCCAGGAAACCCATAAAATCCAGGAAGTTAAAAATAAAATATTGATTTACCAGAAAACACATTCATTTCCTTAAAAAACACACCAAAAGCAGAGGTCCATGGGAAAACATCCACTACCTAAACCTTTAAACACATAAAATACCCACACACAAACAATTATGTTCAAATACAACATAAATATAACATTAGAAATGTAATAAACATAAATTATAACACAAACTAAAACTGACTAACCACAAAATCAAACGTAACACTATATCACACTTTAAATAACTATCTACATCTCCCTTCCCCCCAAAACCTAGACTTAGCATAAAAAACTGAGCACTAAATGAAAACAAAAGGAAGACTATCTTCCTCTAGACTACAACAGCCCTTTAACTACAAATTGTAAAAAACATTTTTATAAATATTTAACAATGTTATAAAATAGTATAAATGCCTATACATTTTATTATGAAAATATAAATGTGTAAAGTATAAAATAAATAGTGCTATAAAAATATTAAATAGTACAGTACTATTTATAATATACTTTAAAAAGTATATCAAACTTGTTATAAAACAATGTTGGAATCCAAATGCATTTTTTTTTTAATGTGCCATTTTTGAAAAATACAAATATGTGAAACAATGTAAAAATATACAACATGTTTTCTGTTAAAAAATATGAAAAAAGACCAATATTTAAAGCACTGATAAAAATATATAATATGTTTGTGTGTAACAAAAATATGAGAAATACCAATAGGTTAGGTTTGTGAGGTTTATTAATAATGTGCATAATTAAGAAAAACAATTACACATGAAAACACATTAAAAACCATTGCAATAAAAACAGCATGATAGAACAATTGGTATATTTGGTAAAAGATTGTTCATGTCAGGTCAACAGAATATTACAATGTCCAGTTCCTCCAGATGTTAAGAATGTCACCAGGTTCCAATGGACTAGCAAATTCCTTTCATATATAATTTTCAGTCTTGCTCTCGTCAGTATAAGCCTTTACTCTACCCACAAATTGCTGTAGAAGTTTGACAACCCTTCTATTCAGGCGTGTGTGTACCGGGTTGAGGCCTTGCATAAGTGCTGGTCTACTGGGTTTTTATTATGGCTGAATAAAGGAGCCCCCCAGTAATTTTCTTCTTTCAAGAAGCAATGCCGTGCAGACACAAAGGATATAAACATTATCTCCCTTCCCTTCCCACAAAGCCTGCAGGTTTTACCTTCAGTAATTCTGGACCAGAGAGGGATCTGATCTAGAGTTGGCTGGGCCCCAATACATAGGTGTGTAAATGTTAGCTTCAAATGAAATGGATATCAATGGTCAAAATAAGGCTGCGGTTTCAATAATTTTGAAGAATTGATGACTTGTCAGACATAAGCTTTCTTCACCAAGGCTGCTTTATCCTCTTTATATTCTTTAGTTGAGACTTGAGGTTTCCATAGATTTCCTACGTGGAGAGAATGAATAGCATCTTTTAGATAGTAATTTAGCCTCTCTTTTGAGATGAAAATATTTATTTTCTGCTATACCCGGTGTTATTTTCAGCCCAAAATCAATGACTCATCTTGACGAAAGCATTTTTAATATTTTAATAGTCCAGCTTTGTTTCATAAGACCAAATTCAAGATGCAGCTGGGCCTGCATAATGTGATTAGGAACTTTGAATGTTAACCAATAGGTCTTGGCAGTTAATGGGTCTAAGGTTTTTGCATCTTCTCTTCCACAATTTCAGAGCTGTATGCTATACTGGGCAAAAACTTCACTGCCGTCACCTTCTGTATAGGTCTGAAAATGGGGCTGTGCAGAATTTTTGCGAGCTGCTGCATTCTTGATGTTATGTAGGTGACCTGGCTACGACATCTTGGACACTCTGGGGCCTATTACGATGGCGGTCGGGAAACCTCCCCGACCGCCATGGTAACGGGAAAAGACCGCCCGCGACATAACCGCTGGTCGTATTACGATGTTCCGTGCTCAAAATCCGACCGCTGCGGTCGGATCGCGGGTTTAACATTGCGGCGGTTGCTGATGCACGCAGCACCGCGCGATGTCAAAAGGAGCATGTCCTGCATTTCCCTGTACTGCGTGGCAGGCACTGTACAGTGCCTGCCACCTGGTACAGGGAAATGTAGGGGCGGACCATGGGTACCCCTCCAGTACACCCACACCCCCCCAAAACATTGGGGGCCCGCACAGGCCCCCGGAAGACAATCTCCGCATGCCTTTCAATGGCGGTCTGACCGCTGAGGAAAGGCTGGCTACCGCCGGCATCATAATCCTGCCGGCGGAGCCTGCTCTACACCGCCACCATTATCCCGGTCCTGCTCCGTCCGCCAGGCAGGAGTGCGGATGGCAACCGGCGGAAAAGCGGTGGTCGGAATTCCCCACCTCCGCGGTCACCACCGCCATCCTAATTTGGCCGGCGGATTTCTGGCTTGCGATCGTGGGCGGATGTCCACCGCCGGTGCAGCGGGCACCACCGCCGGCCCGGCGTTGGACATCCGACCGCCATCGTAATAGACCCTTCTGTGCGGAATAAAGGAGCCTTTACAATCAAACACCACTGAGAGATATTTGTACTGCTAGATATATACAAGTCAGAAACCATCACTAGTCGAAAGAACCAGGTGTTCTAAATTTCTTCATAAAATTAACTACTTTGGTTTTTGTAAGATTTTGTTCAAATTTTTTCTGTTGCATATAGGTGGTGGTGAGACTGTTAAAAAGGCGCTGCAGCCCTAAGTGTTTCAGGCTCAGTAGAGGCAAATTGCTGGCATACAAAAAGTGTGTCATAGGAAGATCACCAAATTTTGGCAGGTGAGCATTTAAAGAATTTAAAACATATGACAAGTTTGAGATACAAATGTTGAAGTGCAGTGGAGCGAGAACACGCCCTTTCTTCAAACCCGCTGTGTATATCTTCCATTAGAGTTCCGTGTCATCTCCCAGCTGCACTCGAAGCCATGTATCAGTATACAAACATTGAATTGCTCTCAGAATGATTGTTCGGGTCCCAGCATTTGTTTATTTCTGCCACATTAAGTCACACGGGACCCTATCAAAAGCTGCCTTGAAATAGAATAAACAGATGTAAAGAGTAGTTTTGGAAGCACGGGCGATTCTCATACAGATGTTAAGGACAGTAACATTTGAGAACGTGCCCTGCCCTGAGTGAAAACGTGATTGATTCCACTGGATCATATCCAAAGAGTTTGCCCATGCTGCTACGTCTTGCAGAAGTAGGCTTGCAAAGTATTTAGAGTCTAAGGGCCTTATTATGACTTTGGCAGTCTCGGAGCGGGACTGCCATGCTGCCGCCCCACTCTGAGACCACCTAGGTCATTAAAGACTGCCGGCCAGAGTAGGACTTTTTTTACTCTGGCGGGCATGTTTTTGGGTGGAAATGGGAGCATCAAAGGCAGTTCCTGCAGGGCATGGACTGACACGTCCATGCCCTGCAGCAACTGGGGTTGCATGCACACAGGGGGTCACAACATGTGCCCCCCTGCAAGCACCCAATGGAGCAGAGGCAACAGGGGGCCTTGTAGGGCCCCCTTTGTTTCCTCACCACCATACTTTTCATGGTAGTCACACCACCATTAAAAGTGTAGTGTGGGGACACTCCTAATATGCTTGGCGGTGCCGCAGTGGCAACGCCAGCATATTTGGGGCCTCAGACTGCTGTGCCATGGCAGCGGCCCCATGGAGGTCCAACCACAACAGTCCTAAAGCTGCAGCTGTACCGCCAATCTGGCGGTCTGCAGACCACCACTACGGGTCCGGCGGTCCATTGGACCACCAAACTCATAATAAGAGCCTAGGTCTAATAGTGCTATTAATCGATAGTTACCATGGTTACTCCTTTCACCACCTTTATAGATTGGGTGAATTATTGATCGATGACATGAGTCAGGGATCAGCTGGATCTCAAGCTCTGAGTTATATAAGGTATTAAGATGTATTGCCCAATATTCTATGTTAAACCTAAAGAGCGCAGCAGACAGGCCGTTAAGACCTGGGGCCTCTCCAATATATGTAATAATGTTAATAAAAATATATAAAATGTTATATATGAGAAAAAAATATTATTCAACAATTAAAAAAATGTTTTATGTTCGAAAAATAAATATTTGTATATAAAAGTAAACATATGCATTAAATAAGTTATAAAAATGTATATAAAGTAAAATATAAACCTAAAACACTGTTTCATTTAGTATGCTATTAAAAAAATCAATACTAATGATGCATGTGAAAAATGCAATAATTAAAACTTTACATCTATTAATAACAGTATAATAGAATATAATATAGACTAAAGTAGTTACATTTAACACTCCTGCTACTATTGAAACCATTTTAGGGGTTATGCTATATACTAAAAGAATCGCAATGACTATTTCCACTCCAATCTAAGCCATGTAGGGGAAGGTGTTGCACACTAAAGGGGTGACTTTTACTATTCCCATTCCAATCTTAGCCATTTAGGGGAAGGTTTTGGACACCAAAGGAGTGATAGCTACTATTTCCATTCCAATATAAACCATTTAGGGGTAGGTGTTGGACTCTAAAGAGGTGACATTTACTACCCACACCAATGTAAGCCATGTAGAGCAAGGTTTATAACACTAAAGGTATGATATTTACTATTCCCATCAATCTAAGCCATTTAGGGGAATGTTTTGGATACTGAAGTGTGACATTTACTATTCCCACTCCTATATAACCCATTAGCGGGAAATGTTGGAAACTAAAGTGATTACATTACCTATTTGCACTCCAATGTAAAAAGATTATTTGTAGGTGTTAAACACTAAGGGCCTTATTCTAAAGAGGCTCGGAAAGCCTCCGACCACAGGTCGGAGGCTTTCTGAGCCTTCTCGCGTTTTCATTTCTGACTGCTGCATAACAATGCGTGTGGTTGAAACTGAAACCGGCCAGTCTTTCCGGCTGGCTTCCAACAGGCTCAAGGAGCCCATCGACCAGTCTGAGACCAGTGCTTTATCCCAATGGCCAATGTTTCCGCCGTTGGGATTATGATGCTTGGTTTACGACAAGATTTCCACGCAGGGCTTTCCGACATGGACAGTCTGTTGGAAAGCAAACTTGGGGGCCTCTAGCAGGGCCCCCTTCTCCTGTGGCCACCAGTTGGGGGCCAAGGGGGCACCTATGGTGCCCCCCTGTTAATCCCTGCTCCGTGTGGTAAGCACCTTGAGGTGCCTGCCACACGGTGCAGAGATTAACAGAATCTCCCATTTCTCAATGGGAGTTTGTGCTACGGCCGGTTTATGGCAGCAGCACAAGCTCCCAATGAGAAATGGGATAATGCAACCGCACCATGTGCGGTCACATTGTGATCGTGGTGTTGGAACGCCGACCGGAGGTCAGTTAGTCCCGAAACCGCAACAGTGTTGGTCGGAGTCAACTACAACTGACATCGTAATTGAACCCTAAATAGAACACGTTATATTTTTACCAGTCCAAAAGAAATTACAGTTGTAAAACTGATGAATATTACACAAACAAAATATTTAAAATCATAAACAATATTAAACGTATAGTAAAAAACTTAATGAAAGGAAATGTTTTAAAAAAATTTAAACAAACAGTAATAATAAATTATATCATTTTTTTGATAAATACTATCAGTTAACATCGCATAACTAAAAAAGTAGTTCAATAAAAATACAAGTAACAAAATATACAACGAAATACAACCAACTTACAGAAAAAATAAATCATTAAAAAGAATGAATAATGATAATTATATTTTCGGATACTAATTTCAAAAATATATCATAACATTAAGCATATACCTGCAGTAAAAAGTCAATGATTATTTGACATTTTCTACAGCACGCTTACAAACAATGTTACTCAAACATACACATTTTTTTTAGCAAATATTAAAAAGTGATGTAAAGTTATAAAATATATAAAAGCTATAAATTGTTAATTGATATAATATAAATATGTATACATATTCAACAAATATACATTAATAAATAATACATGTATTTATTTAGAATAAGAACAATGTGAAGATCTTTAATAATATAAAATTTCCATATTGTAAACAAATTATATTATATTTAAAATGAAACCATAAATATGAACATTCTGCCAAAATCGAATGAAAATTGTTACAAATTGAAAAACTGTAAAAAAATAACAAAATAAAAATACGTTTTTAAAATTACATTTTTCTAAATTAATTTGTAATATTTCTATTAAATTATACATCAAATTTATAAAACTGATATAATAAATTTTAAAAACTTAAATTAGACACATTTTCATAATATATTCATTTTTTCTAAGAATACAAAAATATTTAAAATGATATTGTTAATTTTAAAAATGTATTAGTCACCAAAATTCTGAGGAATTCTTATATCTAGAAACCTAACTATAGCTACAGAGTAGTTACTATCCAATATGTATATCTATACCTATAGCGATATCTACATCTATATGGTTAGATATAGCTATCGATATATATATATATATACATATATATATATATATATATATATATTACCTACTGGCGGTCGACAGTAGGTAGTTATAGTTAGGACCTATTTTCCATAGGAAAAGCATTTTTTGTTTTCCTAATAACTTTGGCGTCGTTTGACGAATCTTTGCGAAATTTTCAAAACTAGTGGGGCGCTCCGGTCAGCTACTGTCTTGAAAGTTTTGGGGTGATTTGCGAAGCGGGGGCCGAGAAAAAAGGGGGGTCCCAAAACGTGTTTTCCCCATGTTATTTTTCATAGGAAACTTTAGACACGGCTACAGCCCAAACTGCTGAACGGAATTATACCAAATTTGGCAAAAAGGTAGCCCTTGGTTCAGAAAGAGTCCTTTTTGTTAAATTGTGTAAATCCGTTCAGTAGTTCCTGAGAAATTAAAAAAATAGAGGTCGGAAAATCAATTTCCCATAGGAAACTTTAGGCACGGCTACATCCCGAACTGCTGAACGGAATTACACCAAATTTGGCAAAAAGGTAGTGCTTGGTTCAGAAAGCATCCTTTTTTTAAAAAATGGTGTAAATCCGTTCAGTAGTTGCTGAGAAATTCAAAAAATAAAAGTTTCGATATCTAGGGACGTCGTGGATTTGCGAACCCTCCAGACCACGAGCTTCACTGTGATTGGCTGCCAACACTTTAAACAAGGAAGTGTTGGCAGCCATCTTGTGACTCCGTCACAAGAAAACAGTAAAACTAAGTGAAAACTGAAGAAAAGGGGGCGGGGTAGAAACACCCTGAGCCCCTAGACCTGCTCAGGGGGTCCCACAAGGACCCCAAAGGCCAAAAAAAGCATTTTTTTAAAAAACAAATTCGGCTGAATTTGCGTTGGGACCGCGAATCCCGCAGAATTTTTTTTTAAAATGAAGCGCGGGCTCCACGCTTCATTTAAATGAGGCCCCCGGGTGGGCCAGGTCCCGGGGGCATTGCCCAAAAAATAATAGCGGGGGCCCCTGCAGCCCCGGGGACTGCCACCTCCCGGGGCATGTCACAATGTATGCGGGGGGCACTACGGCCCCCGCAGCCCGGGGACCGGCACCTCCCCGTGGCTTTGAAAATAAACCACGGGGGCACACGGCCCCCCCGGAGCCCCGGGGACCGCCACCTCCCCGGGGCTCTATTTTTTATTTTGAAAAGATGTGTGGGGGGCTCGAGCCCCCCCCACATGCCCCGGGGACCACCACCTCTCCGGGGCACTCTATATTTAAATTCGGGGGTCCGTTACAGACCCCAAGGCCCCGGGGACCACCACCTACCCGGGGCTTTTACAATGAAGGGAGGGGGCCGTGTGGCTCCCCTCCTGGAGCCCTCGATGGCCCTGGGAACCGCCACCCCCCAGGGCCAACTCCTGCAGTGTCCTGGGGTGCCCACCCCCCGGGACACTGCTGTTTGCAATGACAGGGCGGGAGCTGTGCGGCTCCCGCCCTGTCATTGCAAACTCTGCTTTGCTTCATTGAAGCGAGAGCAGGGAAACCTGCTCTCGCTTCAATGAAGCTAAAGCAGAATTGCTTTCCACAAATGTCAGCAGCTCAGCAGCTCTCCTTGTGGAAAAGCAATGCTAGCTCCGGCAGGAGGCGGGGAGCCGGCGGGAACATGGAGGCATTGGGGCTCCCCTCACAGTCCCCAATGGACAGGCCAGGCCCCTGGGGATGGGGTCCCTGAGGCCAGAAGTGGCCCGGGAGGGGGGCCACGCGGCCTCCCTCCCCAATAAGTAATTTAAAATAAATAAATATAAAGCAAAGGCCGGCCCCGGGGGATGGGGTCCCCGGGGCCATAATTGGCCTTAGGAGGGGCCACGCGGCCCCTTCCCGATTATTATTATTTTTTTATGAAAAAGGGGTCAGGCCCTGGGGGATGGGGTCCCCAGGAGTCCAAAAATGAGAAAGGAAGGTGGGCCACACAGCCCCCTTCTGAAAAAAGCAAAAGCAAAATAAAGCTGGCATCACGCCGAGGCCCTGCCCTCTCCCTGCAGCACTCTGCAAACGCGCCCCCTGGCACGTTGTAAGTTGGGGAATTAATTCCCCTTGAATACTGGGGCTAGTTGGCCCCCAGGGACCCTTAGGATTCAAGGGGACTTAATCTTCCAAGTAACAACGCGCCAGGAGGCGCGTTTGCACAGTGGTGCAGGTGTTGTAGGGATTCTGCACATACACAGAGCTATGCACAGGATAATAGGACCTCGGAGTATAGTGGTGAGCCAACCATAAACCTCAGCATCCACAATCCCAATCCGACTAGCTTTAGCGTCTCATGAGCAGCAATGCTACCAATGATTAGACAACCCAGAACACGGTATCTCTCTCTCTCAGGACTCGCAAGAACACCCTTTCATCACTCACTCATACCTGTCCACAACGCGCGTAATAAGAGACACTGTATAGTTTAAATATTTATTTCAACTATCGTGCTCTAAGATACAGTACACGTGCCAGTACTATCAGCATAATGCATAACGATAAAATAATCAGCATAGTTACAATTTCATAGAATACAAACGGGGAAAGCATTTCATAAAGCTGTGGATATAGGGCTAAATGACCATACCACCCTCCCTGTGCTAGTGCTAGTTTATTATATAAACAGAAAACCTCTGGGCTTTGTCAGGCGGACTCTCATACCTCAATATCTAGATGCAAGGTTTACATCAGCAGACAAGCACAGCTCTTCTCTCTGGAAAGGTTTTTCTCCAAGTGCCTCTAACAGTGAAATCACAATATTAAAAAGCACACAAATTTCTCCAGTGCAGCTGTAAGTAGTGTTATGTCTAGGTGCGAGGGACTGGCCAGATCAGCAAGAGCAAGGGACGTTGTTTTTCGACCTTGTACATTTTGTTCAGATGTACCCACAGGGAACCGGAGAAAAGGTGAAAGGCAGAAATGCAGACAGTCCTAATATAGCCAGGCACAAGCAGAGGCTGGAAAAACAAAAAGTCACAAAGTAACGTGCGCAGAAAAGGCAGCATGGCTGTCAGGCCTAGGCGAACTTAACAGGGCAGACCATGAGGCCACAAACCACACGACACAGGGAGGGGGCGGGGCCTGATAGGGCAAGTGTGCAAACTCGCCCCCTGGAGCATTGTTACTTGGGGGATTAAGTCCCCTTCAATCCTGAGGGTCTCTGGGGGCCAACTAGCCCACCAGGTACCTCCAGTAAGCGCCACAGAGCTGCGTTGCAGAGAGGTGTAAAAAGGGGCGTGGCCTCGGACCACCTCTCTGCAACGCAGCCTTGTGGCGCTTACTGGAGGTACCTGGTGGGCTAGTTAGGCTAGGGACCCTCAGGACTCAAGGGGAATTAATCCCCCAATTTACATGCGCCAGCGGCGCGTTTGCACAGTGGTGCAGGGAGGGGCGGGGCCTAACAAAACAAGTGTGCAAATGTGCCCCCTGGCGCATTGTAAATTGGGGGATTAAGTCGCGTTCAATCCTGAGGGTGTCTAAGGGCCAACTAGCCCACCAGGTACCTCCAGTAAGTGCCACAGAGCTGCATTGCAGAGAGGTAGTCCGAGGCCACGCCCCTTTTTACACCACTCTGCAACGCAGCTCTGTGGCGCTTACTGGAGGTACCTGGTTGGCTAGTTGGCCCCCAGGGACCCTGAGGATTCAAGGGGACTTAATAGGGACATTATAGATAAAAATTAGCATTTAAAAAACCTTTGAAATTCACTGAAAAAACAATAGGTTTCAGGCACGTTATAGTTAGAACTTAGCATTTAAAAAACCTTAGAAATTCACTGAAAAAACCATAGGTTTCAGGGACGTTATAGTTAGTTGTAGATTTCACTCGTACAAAACCAGAGAAATTCCACTGTTATAGTTAGTTCAGCTAACTATAACTCGCGCCCCCGCAATGCACTGCTGATGATGTCACATATTACATCATTCATGACATGGTCAGTGACATCACTGATGACATCACTGATGACATCTCAAATGACATCACTGATGACATCACTTATGGTCGAAACGCGTCGCCAATAACACTAATTTTGTTAACACGACCCCTGGAGTGAGAGTCTTCTTTCGCGCGGTGACAAGCGCTTGCGAAATTTCAACAATATATATATATATATATATATATATATCTCCATAGATATTACCGAGTGGCGGTAGTTATAGTTAGGATTCCCAGGTATAGGAATTCCTTGGAAATTTGGTCGCTAATAACTTTGCGCCCATTTGGCTACTCTCCACAAAACTTTGCAAACCAATTCTTCATTCTACATTTGCAGATGAAGCAAAGTTTTGGGGTGATTGATCAAGAGGGTGCAAAGATAAAAGGGTGGTCCCAAAATGCATTTTTCCACCAATCCATTTTCCATTTCACTAAGCACAAAAATGGCTGAACAGATTTACAGGATTAGACATTATGGCGCACAGATGAGTCTTTTGTGTACTACAGGTGAGCAGAGTAAATATTTTTTTCAGTTATAATGCATTTTAACATGTTGATATCTGTGGCCACGGTATTTTGGTGTAATTTCACTGTATTTTTCAGAGGTATGCTGTACATAGTGATGACAAGTCATTATATGATTGGCTAATGACTGCCTTAACAAAAGCTTAAGGCAGCCATGTTGTTTTTAGTACACTTTGCCTGTGTTCTGCGTTTCACCCTTAGATGTAGGTAAGTACTACGTTTGCTATTTTCCCCTACCTGTTGCCACATTATTAAAGTGGTAATAGGTAGGGAAAAATATTTAAAAGTTTCTATATTTTTTTTAAAGTACAGATTACTGAGGTACTGCCTCTGGAGTTCAGCTGGACTAAAAACAAATTTTAAAAATGTTAAAAATTTGGAAATACTCTGTAGTAGCCGATATTTTAACTATATAATGTACTACACTGTATTTGCCATTTTTTAACATATTTAAATCTTCAGCAAAGAGTATATGTAGTATCATGTTGATGCCTACAAATGTTTGCTACTTAATTTTTTTTTTAATTGCTGTAAAAATATATACACTCTTTTTAATGCATTTCTCTACCTATTAACACTTTAATAAAGTGCCAATAGATAGAGAACACCTTCTACTTATCTAAATGTAAGACCCTAAACCAGAACGCAAACAAAATGTCATGAAAAAGAGATGGCTGCCTTTTATCTGTGGTGAACACAGCCATGAGCCTATCACATTTGCCTTACCACGTGCATTTACAGCAATATACCACAAACATTTCTCTTTATACTGCGGCACAATATATATAACAAAGTGTTTGTTGGAAAGTGGTGTAGGGACCTACCCCTAATAATGAGGCCACAATCACAATAAAATGTCTAGTGAAGGTCTCAGTAAATCATTCCCTTGCTCAACCCTTGGTATCTGGCAATGAGCAGGCAGGCTTAAGTTAGGAGACGGGTGTACAAAGCATTCAAAAGCACTAATACATTAAATAAGCAAGGCACAACACACAATAAACATCCAACACCAATTTATAAACATAGGAAATATTGTAATGAATAAAATGACACCACAAATACAAAACTCCAATGTAGGGAACCAGATATATGATATTTTAAATATTAAAAATACAACTAGCATTTAGAAGCAAATAGCTCTCAAAGGGTAAAAAAAAGGTCACGCTGGACTGGGACAAAGTCCAGAGTTCAGGCTACCCACAATGTAATACTTTTACACTTACACTTAGAAGTGTTTCTTGATGCAGGAAAGTGGTCCACAGCACCTGCCAAGTGTTCAGATGCTCTGGTTTGCCTCTTGGGGTCTGGGAATACAACTCCCACAATGTGCCTGGTCAACTTATGAAGCTTTTTACAAATGTTGCTACAAACTTCTCTAAACCTCTGGAACCTTTTCCTAAAGTTCCTCTTGGTGTCACAGGTCTGGTCTCTCTCACTCATGCCCGCCTTACTTAATGCCATCCAAAGTGGTGTTATGTCCACTGAAAGTAAGCACATTGTTTGTTTGCATTTCATGAGTAACTTTCATGTTTTTAAATGGTACTGTATATGAATGCCATACAAACATTAAGAATGATTCATGTATACAATAATGGAAGCTGCAAGTTCTTTCCAGAAATTCTTTGCTTCTCACACGTGGGAATTAGCATAAGCGTGTGCCAACCGCTAAACAGGAAAATGATGCAAGCACATGTCAACCGGCAAGCGGTACAACGTGTAAACAACGTGTATTCAAATGACTGAGGCGAGGGTTTTTTAAACCGCTCCCGCTTGCAATCGGGGCTTGGCCTCGTTGGTTTCCTGCACTTACCTGTCTCCAGTATCCTCCGTCTTCCGTCTTCTTCTTCCTCTTCGTTCCCCCGGCGTCCTCTTCTGGCTTCTCGTCTTCCTGGAGCTGCCTTTTATTCAGCGCGCAGCCAGCGGAGTCGAATTCTTCTTCTTCCTGGTTCCCGATACCGCATTTCCTGTAAGAGACAAGCAAAAGGAGAGTCAATAAAACAAGGTAACCCAAGTTATTTTGTCAACCGCTGTGAGTGAAACTCATTTATTTTATGGACAAAAGCAGTTTGGGACAAAGAGACTGTTGGTTAAGACTTTTGGAACTTTGCATGTTTATTCACCTTTTTGTATACGCTAAACACTATTACGGTGCAATCTACGGTGCATTTCCAACCGTAACATCGAGAAAACAGGGACACTCAGAATTCTACAAATACGAGAAAGCTATCTCGAACTATTGAAATAATCACAGGCTCCGTGATGATATAAAGAACACTTTGTGCTTATTTTATTTATCTTTTTATTATATTGAAGTTCATTAGCATCGTGTTATTTTGCTAGAGAGCAAATGAATGCAGAGCTATATTTAACATCGTTGAGTTGAGAAAACAGGTATAAGACTTCGCAAAGGCGCATATATATATATATATTCAGACGAAGTCCATGATAACAGTCATAATAATATGTGTATTGAATTATTTATTTAGATACCAATTGAAAAAGACTCAGAGAGATACCAGAAGTCCCAAGTGAATAACTACTGATCTTTCATGTTTAGCCACAAAGTGCATTAGGTAGGAAATACCATGGTTCCAAGCATTGAGTGATGATTCTATGTTGATGTTTATTAATTCAATAGACAACTCACAATCACATTGTTTTTCTTAGTAGTGCACCAAGACGGTAGAACTCAAGAGGCACAGAATCAAACCCAAAACACGGTTGGCAACCTAGATCCTATCAGGCACCCCTAGAAGAATTCTTGTCCTAAGCGAAGACGCCTGGAAGCTCATCTCTATCTCTCTCTCTTGTCACCCCAATCCCCTTTCCCCCCTGGAGACTCTCAGATTGGCAGTGTATGTTCATTCTGAACTGTCACGCTGCTAGTTTCCAGAGGAATTGAGGAATAATCGTCACCAAGGTCGAACAATCTGGAGAGCCATCCGACACTTGGGATTCCAAAGTGTCCACAACAAAACTCCAAGAGTCCAGAAGCTCTGAGATGGTCCTTGGGATGTTGGGACTATGTTTCCCAGAATGCTTCTGGCCCAGCTCCTTACTAGTCCACCTTGACTTCTTCCAGCTGGGATCTTCTTGGATGAGATTGTGCAGATGGAACTGTTTTAACCTGTTACTTTCAGGTAGTCTACTCTTTTACTTCTTGAAGCAAGACAAAGTCCTTAGGGCTGTAGTTCCAAGTGTGCAACAGGTGCAGTCCTTTAGAGTGCAATTCTTAGGAGAGCAGGTCAGGGTTCCAGCAGGGCAGTCCTTCTCCTTGTAGCTTCAGGCAGGAATCTCTTGTAGCTCTTTTGAACATGTTGCTTTCAGGGAGTCCCTTCTTAATCCATTTGAAGCAAGGCAAAGCCCTTAGGGCTGTAGTTCCAAAGTGTGCATCAGGTACAGTCCCTATGAGTGCAGTCCTCTTGGGGTGCAGAATGGGGTCCCAGCAGGGCAGTCATTCTCTTGATTATTCTAGGCAGGGATCTGAGTTGCCAGGCAGCTCTTCCATTTTTATTCAGTGTTCCCGGGTGACAAGCAGGGGATGCCCCTGACCAATGTGGCACAGGGTGCCACACTCAGGTATGCCTTCTTCCTCTAAAGTGTGGCATATTCTTGACCCAGAAAGCACCATTTTTCCAGAACCCAAAATGGAGAAACCTTCTCCTGGAGGTTAAGATTTGGTTAAGCCATCCCACTGGTGTGGCTACGTTTCCCTAACACTCCCCTTCCAACCCCTCTATTAATCTAATTGCAGGTGCTCTTGTATGGCTGAGGGGTGCAGGATGTGGGGGTGAGCCTGTGCTGCCCTAAACTGTCATTCCCTCTTTGAAGACTAGTTTGGCTACTCCACTCCCATCCTGCTTTTTGCTCTGCAGCTTGCAGATTTCCTACCAAGGGAAATCCTTTGTCTCTAATCAGGCCAATTCCCACATCATTAAGACAGCTTGACTCCACCTTGCAGAGGCTGACCAATCAGAGCAGGACTGCTGGATGACTGGAGTTTGGCTTACTGAAAATAAACTTCTATAAATTCTGTTCTGTGATAATTATAATAAATTGTGGTAAGTTGTTGGATTTATTCTAACTATCATACTTTGAAGTACATTTTTAGCTCCTTCCTTTCAACAGTTACACTTTAATAAAGTATTCCCATGTTAGTCTATAGAGGTATTGCGTTATAATAGGGAAAAACAAAATTGGCATTTCTTTCCTCACCAGGGCATAGGAAAGATATTAAAAAAAAGAAAAACTCACAAAAGAAAGGGGTGAGAGGAAAAAGCTCCCTCTTCGACCTCCCGCTCAATACTATGATATCACAAACAGAAGAGGGATAATAACACAACGTGCGGGTGGATGAGTATAGGGGAAATGCACCAAATTGATAAAACTGCCCTCACACACAGCAAGCTGTGTCATGCTTCATCATAGGGCTGCTACACACCTCCGCGTCAGCCAAACACTGGAGGTGGAGCAATAGGGAAGGGAAGACAATACAACATACAGTGTCCGATCACAGGTGAGGAAAAAAGTGCAGCAAAAGTGATGTAAAACTGGTATCAAGGGATCCTAGTCATCAATTTAATATTAGGTCCCCTGTCCAGGTTTAAAACAGAATGTGGATGCTAGGTTGGGGAGCTTGTAATGAGACGCCAACCCCTCCACTCTGCTAAAATGTCGACATGTTTCAGCCGGCACAACTAATTCCCCGGCTTTCCTCAGGACTCTCACCACTGTGATCCCTGGGTGCTCACCCTCACTCCTTTGAGTCCAGAAGTAAAGGGGATGTCACCTTCCAGAGTCAATGCTCGGTTGCAAAAAGTTGTGGAGCCCCTCGTATTTAGAGAGGAACCTGTAAGTGATTAAAAAGACATAAATAACAAGTGCTGTGTTGTGAGCTGTACCCTTTATACAACAATTAATAAAAAAAAATAAAAAAATATATATATATATGGTGCATGACCACCACACCCTCATGTCGTCCGACTGTGATCTATGGGCGCATCCCCACACAATTTATTCAAGAGGGGGTTTATTCAACAATTTTATGACTCCCCAATTAGTCACACTCAATCGTATTTGACAGAATTTTTTTTTCCCAAGCACTGAGTAGTAAACCAAACTTATTGTAGTGCTCACTTATGACGTATCAAAAGATATAACATACATGGCCTCAAGAGCTCAAAGATACCACATTCAACCGATACCAGTTATTTATTATGCTTACCGAGTTTATTGGATTTTAAACTTGAACTGGCGGGGAGTGAGAACAGCTTCCTATTCGCACTCTCTGTAGAGAAATAAAGAAGTATAAAAACCCCATGACCGAGGTGGTCAATGGCAACAGCACACCACTGCAAACAGGGAGAGTCCTCAAACCCGGGCAGACTCTACCAGCATTATATATGTCTCTATCCTGTAAATTAGGTGCCCGCTCCACGGGGTCTGATTAGAGACCAGCCAGTTACTTAGGTGCTATTACACAGAGGCCGTTATTCGAGTAAGTGACGCTCGGTATTTAGTAAATACGATGATCGTTGTCAAATAGTTCAAAACCTCCCATCTGCGTGTCGTACCAGTACAAACACACCCCCATCTCTAGGAAGTGACCCCTACATCTACCCTTCCCTCACTGCCATATACTATCTCGCCCGCTTACTGCTTTCAAGGTCAACTGTTGCCAAGACACAGTTGTCTCTCCTGTCCTTGCGAAGAACATTTTGACGGTGTTTCCCGAGTTTCTCTTGAAGGGAGTTGGCTCCACCCTCGTGGCATGCTCACCCATGTGACGAGGAAACAACAGACGGCCCAAACAACTAGAACGCTCATTGAGAGTCGTTCTCCAGAACTCACTTCCGCTATAGAGTTCAACAGTAAATTCACCCACTGAACCCAGAACATATAATCTGGTGCGGAAGGTGACCGGACCCAGTTGGGCGATCAAGGGACCGTGAGTGAAAGAGACAGGCCAACAAAACATAATGGAGGCAATCAGAGAAGGGTATGACCTACGGAAAAAGAAACTATATATAAAAAGTGATAAAAATAGTGAGGAAAGGGGCAAGAAAAAGGGGAGTTGTTAAAGGAGGGAGAGGATGGTTTATTAAACAGGGGAAGGGAACTATTATTAAGTATTACTTGGGTGGGGTAGGTCTGTTAAAATTGAGAAAAAATGTTGGGAAATCTAAAGACAGCAACTCCACTGTCAGTACCCCAAGTTCTAGCTTATTGTTTTATGGTATAATCTGCAGGGAGTGCCCACCAAAATGCTTCAAGACATCTACGAGAGAGTTCTGATATACTTAAGAACTTTGAAGACTATTCCAGGAATATCATCATTCAATCCCCTGGAGAAACTCCGAACCCTATAAATCCACTTTTGCTCTCGCACAAACAGGGCTCTTTCTGGATTACCCCTACTCATGTTGATATTGGGTTTATCAATCACAGTCCAGAAGAAATCCTCAGCCAGAGTGATTCTTCTCTCTGAAATGATTCAGTCAATCTGCTCGTAGTACGTTGGCATCTAAATGTAGATCTGTGCTCCATGATTCTAGTTTTGACCCGTCTAGTAGTCATTCCCAGGTACACTAGATCGCAGGGGCACTTCAACATATAAATCACATAGGAAGAATTACAATTTGTATGTTTTCGCTGCTCCCACGGATGGGTCAAACCAACATCTATTAATTTAGTGTTGGCTGTCAAGTGACAAACATCACACATCCCACATCTGGTGTGACCAGTTACTGGGGGAAGGGACCAAGGTAGACTTAATCCCTCTGTACCCTCTTGTCTCCTTCTGGAATTTCTCGGTCTAGTATGCACCAGGATATCTTTAATACTCTGGCTCCTCTTAAATGAGAACAAGGGTTTCTCAAATGAAAGGCCATTAGAATTTAAGATCTTCCAGTGACGTAGAATGATTTTTGGATGTCACTAGAAGCTGTGTTAAACGTGGTAACACATACTATTCTTTCAGTAGAAGGTTTGTCATTAGGTTCAAGGAGTGCATCCCGGTGACAGTTGCTAGCTCTTTTTCTAGCCCTTTTGACCACTCGTATGGATAATTCCTTTGTAGGAGTTTCTTTTGCAGGAAATCTGCTTCCGACCCATAATCAGCTAAATTGGAGCAGTTGCGCCGAAGGCGCAAAAACTGACCCACAGTGAGATTCTCCCTCAGGGACTTAGGGTGAAAGCTTTTAAAAGAAAGCAAACTGTTCCTATCCGTTGGCTTATGAAACATTCTCGTAGTACAAACCACCTTCATTAGGAAAGATGGTGAAGTCCAAAACGGTAGGCTCTCCTTGGTGATAGTAGAAGTGAAGAGGAGTAGGGGATTCCTGCTATTTAGCCAGACCAGAAAGTTGTCTAATGATTCTCTGTTCCCCTTCCATACCAGGAGGACATCATCAATGAAACGCCTCCAGACTCTGATATGATGGAACCAAGGACCTCCATGGGTATAGATGTACTGGTCCTCAAAAGCCGACATATACAATCCAGCTAGACTAGGGCCAAAACACTCCCCATGGAGGTCCCATGAGTCTGGAGGTAATAGATCCCCTGAAACTCGAAGAAGTTTTTGGTTAAGGCTATTTCCGCCAGATGTAGAATAAAAGATCTGGGCGTGCTGTATTCCCATTCCATCGTATACAAGATGTCTTCAACCACATTAAGAGTGACATCTATACCCATGGAGGTCCTTGGTTCCATCATATCAGAGTCTGGAGGCGTTTCATTGATGATGTCCTCCTGGTATGGAAGGAGAACAGAGAATCATTAGACAACTTTCTGGTCTGGCTAAATAGCAGGAATCCCCTACTCCCCTACTCCTCTTCACTTCTACTATCACCAAGGAGAGCCTACCGTTTTTGGACCTCACCATCTTTCCTAATGAAGGTGGTTTGCACACGAGAATGTTTCATAAGCCAACGGATAGGAACAGTTTGCTTTCTTTTAAAAGCTTTCACCCTAAGTACCTGAGGGAGAATCTCCCTGTGGGTCAGTTTTTGCGCCTCCGGCGCAACTGCTCCAATTTAGCGGATTATGGGTCGGAAGCAGATTTCCTGCAAAAGAAACTCCTACAAAGGAATTATCCCTTACAAGTGGTCAAAAGGGCTAGAAAAAGAGCTAGCAACTGTCACCGGGGATGCACTCCTTGAACCTAATGACAAACCTTCTACTGAAAGAATAGTATGTGTTACCACGTTTAGCACAGCTTCTAGTGACATCCAAAAAGTCATTCTACGTCACTGGAAGATCTTAAATTCTAATGGCCTTTCATTTGAGAAACCCTTGTTCTCATTTAGGAGGAGCCAGAGTATTAAAGATATCCTGGTGCATACTAGACCGAGAAATTCCAGAAGGAGACAAGAGGGTACAGAGGGATTAAGTCTACCTTGGTCCCTTCCCCCAGTAACTGGTCACACCAGATGTGGGATGTGTGATGTTTGTCACTTGACAGCCAACACTAAATTAATAGATGTTGGTCTGACCCATCCGTGGGAGCAGCGAATACATACAAATTGTAATTCTTCCTATGTGATTTATATGTTGAAGTGCCCCTGCGATCTAGTGTACCTGGGAATGACTACTAGACGGGTCAAAACTAGAATCATGGAGCACAGATCTACATTTAGATGCCAACGGACTACGAGCAGATTGACGAATCATTTCAGAGAGAAGAATCACTCGGCTGAGGATTTCTTCTGGACTGTGATTGATAAACCCAATATCAACATGAGTAGGGGTAATCCAGAAAGAGCCCTGTTTGTGCGAGAGCAAAAGTGGATTTATAGGGTTCGGAGTTTCTCCAGGGGATTGAATGATGATATTCCCTGAATAGTCTTCAAAGTTCTTAAGTATATCAGAACTCTCTCTGGTAGATGTCTTGAAGCATTTTGTGTGGGGCACTCCCTGCAGATTATACCATAAAACAATAAGCTAGAACTTGGGGTACTGACAGTGGAGTTGTTGAGTCTTTAGATATCCCCCCAAAAAATCTCAATTTTAACAGACCTACCCCACCCAAGTAATACTTAATAATAGTTCCCTTCCCCTGTTTAATAAACCATCCTCCCCCTCCTTTAACAACCCCCCCTTTTTTCTTGCCCCCTTTCCTCACTATTTTTATCACTTTTTATATATAGTTTCTTTTTCCCGTAGGTCATACCCTTCTCTGATTGCCCTCCATTATGTTTTGTTTGCCTGTCTCTTTCACTCACGGTCCCTTGATCGGCCCAACCGGGGTCCGGTCACCTTCCGCACCAGATTATATGTTCTGGGTTCAGTGGGTGAATTTACTGTTGAACTCATAGCAGAAGTGGTTTTGGGAGAACGACTCTCAATGAGCGTTCTAGTTGTTTGGGCCGTCTGGTTGTTTCCGCTCACATGGGTGAGCACGCCACGAGGGGTGAAGCCAACTCCCTTCAAGAGGGACTCAAGAAACACCGCCAAAATGATCTTCGCGGCGGACAGGGAGAGACAAACTGTGTCTTGGCAACAGTTGACCTTGAAAGCAGTTAGCGGGGCGAGATAGTATATGGGAGTGAGGGGAAGGGTAGATGTGAGGGGTCACTTCCTAGGAGATGGGGGGTGTGTTTGTACTCGGTACGACACGTAGATGGGAGGTTTTGAACTATTTGACAACGATCATGTATTTACTAAATACCGGAGCTTCACTTACTCGAATAACGGCCTCTGTGTAATAGCACCTAAGTAACTGGCTGGTCTCTAATCAGACCCCGTGGAGCGGGCACCTAATTTACAGGGATAGAGACATATATAATGCTGGTAGAGTCTGCCCGGGTTTGAGGGTCTCTCCCTGTTTGCAGTGGTAGTGCTGTTGCCATTGACCACCTCGGTCATGGGGTTTTTATACTTCTTTTATTTCTCTACAGAGAGTGCGAATAGGAAGCTGTTCTCACTCCCCCGCCAGTTCAAGTTTAAAAATCCAATAAACTCGGTAAGCATAATAAATAACTGGTATCGGTTGAATGTGGTATCTTTGAGCTCTTGAGGCCCATGTATGTTATATCTTTTGATACGTCATAAGTGAGCACTACAATAAGTTTGGTTTACTACTCAGTGCTTGGAAAACATTTTTTCTGTCAAATACGATTGAGGGGCCGATTCCGATCTCGGTCGGAGGCGCACCCAATAGCATTCGGTCGGGAAAAAAGCCATGCGAAAGCCAGTTTCCCGACCGATCCGTACAGCACACCGAACGAGCAAGTACGATGCGCACAACAGCAAAAATCCCGGCCGAGCCGTACTCACCCAAACCAGGTCCTGTTCTCCGACCGAGGCGAATCCGGAAACGCCGAATCGAGTCGCACGGAAGGGAAAATGCAGCCCCGTCCGGCCGGACAAGTACGATGCGCTTTCCGTACGCGCCGAACCCGTCGCTACGCACGGCACGTCAAAGCATCCGGGAGAGGCGCACATAAGCTCCGAATCGCGCCACAACACGATCCACGGCTACGAGACGAACACAGCACCGACGAGGACGACGCGAAGCGACGAGGACGAAGCCAAGCGACGAGGACGACGCGAAGCAACGAGAAGGACGAACGACACGAACCAACCATGAATCCCTTCGTCCCGATCATACCAATATTCTACATCTACTACCGGAACAGGCACGGACGCGTACGGCGCAGAAGGTAAGTCAGACACCAACCACAAAACACATACAACACGTACACGACACATCACACACATACACTGGGAATCTGAATATACTTACACCAGCAACAGCAGCACCATAGGGGCGGGATGCCCATCACCAATGCCACATATGCACACAGGGGCCTGAATGCGCGCCACCACCCCAACCCAGGGGGGCTGGATGCCAACCACCACAACCACCCTTAGCCAGGGGGTGCCAGATGCCCACCACCACTACCACCCTTAGCCAGGGGGCTGGATGCCTACCACTACTACCACCCTCACCCAGGGCGGGCTGGATGCCTACCACCACCCTTAGCCAGGGGGGCTGGATGCCTACCACTACTACCACCCCCACCCAGGGGGCAGGATGCCTACCACTACTACCACCCTCACCCAGGGGGGCAGGATGCCCACCACTACTACCACCCTTAGCCAGGGGGCAGGATGCCCACCACTACTACCACCCTTAGCCAGGGGGCAGGATGCCCACCACTACTACCACCCTCACCCAGGGGGCAGGATGCCCACCACTACTACCACCCTTAGCCAGGGGGGCAGGATGCCCACCACTACTACCACCCTCACCCAGGGGGCAGGATGCCCACCACTACTACCACCCTTAGCCAGGGGGGCTGGATGCCTACCACTACTACCACCCTTAGCCAGGGGGGCTGGATGCCTACCACTACTACCACCCTCAACCAGGGGGGCTGGATGCCTACCACTACTACCACCCTCACCCAGGGCGGGCTGGATGCCTACCACCACCCTTAGCCAGGGGGGCTGGATGCCCTACCACTACTACCACCCCCACCCAGGGGGCAGGATGCCCACCACTACTACCACCCTCACCCAGGGGGGCAGGATGCCCACCACTACTACCACCCTTAGCCAGGGGGCAGGATGCCCACCACTACTACCACCCTCACCCAGGGGGCAGGATGCCCACCACTACTACCACCCTTAGCCAGGGGGCTGGATGCCTACCACTACTACCACCCTTAGCCAGGGGGCTGGATGCCTACCACTACTACCACCCTCAACCAGGGGGGCAGGATGCCTACCACTACTACCACCCTCACCCAGGGGGGCAGGATGCCCACCACTACTACCACCCTTAGCCAGGGGGCAGGATGCCCACCACTACTACCACCCCCACCCAGGGGGCAGGATGCCTACCACTACTACCACCCTCACCCAGGGGGGCAGGATGCCCACCACTACTACCACCCTCACCCAGGGGGGCAGGATGCCCACCACTACTACCACCCTTAGCCAGGGGGGCAGGATGCCCACCACTACTACCACCCTCACCCAGGGGGCAGGATGCCCACCACTACTACCACCCTTAGCCAGGGGGCTGGATGCCTACCACTACTACCACCCTTAGCCAGGGGGGCTGGATGCCTACCACTACTACCACCCTCAACCAGGGGGGGCTGGATGCCTACCACTACTACCACCCTCACCCAGGGGGGGCAGGATGCCCACCACTACTACCACCCTCACCCAGGGGGGTAGGATGCCCACCACTACTACCACCCTTAGCCAGGGGGCAGGATGCCCACCACTACTACCACCCCCACCCAGGGGGCAGGATGCCTACCACTACTACCACCCTCACCCAGGGGGGCAGGATGCCCACCACTACTACCACCCTCACCCAGGGGGGCAGGATGCCCACCACTACTACCACCCTTAGCCAGGGGGCAGGATGCCCACCACTACTACCACCCTTAGCCAGGGGGGCAGGATGCCCACCACTACTACCACCCTCACCCAGGGGGCAGGATGCCCACCACTACTACCACCCTTAGCCAGGGGGCTGGATGCCTACCACTACTACCACCCTTAGCCAGGGGGCTGGATGCCTACCACTACTACCACCCTCAACCAGGGGGGCAGGATGCCTACCACTACTACCACCCTCACCCAGGGGGGCAGGATGCCCACCACTACTACCACCCTTAGCCAGGGGGCAGGATGCCCACCACTACTACCACCCCACCCAGGGGGGCAGGATGCCTACCACTACTACCACCCTCACCCAGGGGGCAGGATGCCCACCACTACTACCACCCTCACCCAGGGGGGCAGGATGCCCACCACTACTACCACCCTTAGCCAGGGGGGCAGGATGCCCACCACTACTACCACCCTTAGCCAGGGGGGCTGGATGCCTACCACTACTACCACCCTCAACCAGGGGGCTGGATGCCTACCACTACTACCACCCTCACCCAGGGGGCAGGATGCCCACCACTACTACCACCCTCACCCAGGGGGGCAGGATGCCCACCACTACTACCACCCTTAGCCAGGGGGGCAGGATGCCTACCACTACTACCACCCTCACCCAGGGGGCAGGATGCCCACCACTACTACCACCCTCACCCAGGGGGCAGGATGCCCACCACTACTACCACCCTTAGCCAGGGGGCAGGATGCCTACCACTACTACCACCCCCACTCATAGGATGGACAATGCATGACACAACAAGCACACCACAACCTAGGGAATGCAAGATTAAGACATCCCCCCACCACCATGACAAGCGTGTGAGCAGGCTGTGTCAAATGCCTACAACACCGAACATGACATTGAACATACAATGTGACCCCCTAGCACATGTGCCACACATATATGTGTGTGGCACCCACAATGCAAGCAGCCCATGACCATTGTGGCAATGGGGCCTAAACCCCCATCATCACAGTGACCAAAAGGCAAGTGTGGGGTCCATAGCTGAAGCACATTTTGACCATTGTGGCAATGGGGTCTAAACCCCCATCATCACAGTGACCAAAAGGCAAGTGTGGGGTCCATAGCTGAAGCACATTTTGACCATTGTGGCAATGGGGTCTAAACCCCCATCATCACAGTGACCAAAAGGTAAGTGTGGGGTCCATAGCTGAAGCACATTTTGACCATTGTGGCAATGGGGTCTACACCCTCATCATCACAGTGACCAAAAGGTAAGTGTTGACAAAGAAAGAGCTGCAACTGCCAAACTGCATGGATCATTCCTGGTCACAGAACCAAAAACTCATCTGTGGCAAAGTAGTGTATGTGTCCCATTGCAACATAAATTGGGGGAGCCAAATACTGCAGTGCAAATGAAACATTCCTTTGGCCATGTGCAGACAAACAACACCCATGGGGGCTGAGACCGTCAACAGTCATCAATGACACAATGACAGAAGTGACTATCAGAATGCAGAACCACATATTTGCACCAATGGGCACACAAATGCAGATACCCTGTGGAGACAGCAGATGTGAGGTGAACAGATACCATACCATGGCAGCAATGGGACACACAAACCATGATCACTGTGCTGACCGATGACCTAGGAGTCCCAGGGACAGCAGGGGAAACACACCAAACAACATACAGCCAATGGCACACCCAAGATATGCCAATGCAGTGGTGCAGATGCACAAACACAAACAGGCAGACCAACACTGTCATCATACACAGCAGGTGAGGGGTGGGGGTGCCATTGTCCCCAGGCAACAACACAACACATGAGGAGAGCTGAATACCAATCATACAGATGTGCATACACTGCCACACTAAGGTAACTCATGGATCCAAATCCCTATGTGGGCAAGCAGGCATTGACAGGTGAGAGGGAGCACAAAACACACATGTCACACAGGCACGTAGGAACAACAACTGACACAGCAAGTCACAGACACACCACAGCAACACCCCCCAGGGCCCCCACAATGTGGTGACCCTGGGCTGAAGAAAAATACCACTGTGATGACAAAGCTAAATGTCGTTCACACTGTGAACCACAGTCAGGTGTCCTGAGCAACTAACTACCATCACACCTACACAAGCACAAATCAATCAGCATGGCCAGTAAGCCAAGGCCAACATGGAGGCAGGGGACTAGCCGGGCAACAACTCTCATCTGCACACACTCAAGACCACACCCCTCGACCTCCAACAATGTGCAGCAGTGAAGTACACATGCACTGGTGACATTGCACATGCACCCATTACTATTCCAGGGTGGTGGGTGGGAACCAAGGTGTAGAAACACATCACACATGGACACTCAACAAGACTCCTGAATGTCTGACACACTGCACACTACGCTGTACATGGACATGACGGCAATACCACACCGACCAATGGGATCCCAGCCACAGTCACACACCAATGAAGAAGCCAAGGTCACCCACAAAGAACACACATAGACAACAACCAACATTGCAGCCCGGACCCTAAGGAGTGCCAGCAGTCACACACACAACGTGTCACAATCACTGAAAGATAACACAAACTGGAAATCACATGACAGGGGCAAACAACAAGTGCCAAAGGGAAACCTGACTGTGACCCATCTGCGTCAGCACACAAACTCTGCCCTGACAGCAAACACACCTATGGGTGACACCCTGATGACCAGTAATGTGCCATGCACCCACATCACAGAGAACACAGGGAGAAGACTTTGGGGGAACATAGCTCAAGTCAGCAAGCATCACAAACAGGTACAACACTAGGGATCACAGCATGCGCAGATGAATGGAAGTGAACACACAGACATGCACATACAACACACACCTTGGGCGCAGGCAATGTCACACGTGTACACACTGCCATGAGGGGACTCCACTCCTGTGTGAGGAAAGCTGTGCCATATGTTGCCTCAGTAGGGCCCCATCATGTCAGCTGAGCACTTGGTCACACAATCAACAATTAGCACCAAATGAGGGCTCCCATCACATCAGCCTGGTCATGGATGTGCCAACGGAATCATCAGCACAGATCCAACACACTTGTATAGCAATGTTGCACTGACTACACGGATGAGTCCCTCCCCATTGATGCCCAAACCTGCATGTCCACTGGAGATGGCAACACGGTCAGGGAAGTAGACAAATGCAACGATGGCAGGCACAACAGATGTGCAGGGGTGGAAGCCACAGATATGAAATTGCCAATGTAAGTAGGAAACCCATTGCCAAATACTGAACACATGACACCCTCAGATGCTGCTATTGATGACATGGATACACCACATGATAGGACACATTCCCCCTGGACCACATGGGTTCCTGCACAGTAACACTTCATAATCATGAGACCAGATATCACCATCACTGCAGCAAGGGCATGGTTAGCTGCACCAACAACATGTACATCTGAAGCATGAGCACTAGAGAAAAGAAAGTTGCTTTATTCAGCATATGTGTTGAGGCCAAACGAAGTCCTGAAAAAGAGCAAAGGCCAATGGCCAGTCCATTGTCAAAGTTCAAACAGGGTGACACTGGCAGATGTCACCCTACGCATGCCTGCACAATACCAGGGACAATCCACTAGGAGGGGCAACCGGGGGGCAGGCCAGGCACCGCAGGGACAGGATCAGGGCTCACCAGGGGGAGTCAGGGAAGGGGTGGTGGGTGCTGGAGAGCCACTGACAACTGCAGTGGAGGTGTCTGACATGGTGTGTGCCGGCACAACTGGGGGGCATGACACAGATGTCGTGGGTGCCGGCACAACTGCAGTGGACCCTGCAGATGGGGTGGACAGGTCCGCCACTGCAGTGCCCAAGTCAGACAGGGCGGTAGTGGACTCCACTGCAGTGCCTACCTCCAGGGGAGGAGAATGGGGAACAGGCAAGGTGGGTTGGACAGAGGGGGGACACCCTCACCACATCAGTGGCACAGACAAGCGCAGCGGGGGTGTGGTGCTGGGAGAGCAAGTGGCAGGGGGAGAAGGCCGGAGCATCTTGGGGATGGTATATCTGTGGGTGGGGGAACCTGGGGCAGGGTGTGGTGGGGGCACCTGTGCAGTGGGGGCCTGAGGGATGGAGGACGGAGACCTTGTGCCTGAGCTGCAGGGCGGTGGCGGGGTCTTGCTCTTAGCACTCCGGGGGACTTGCGGGTGGGGGCCTCAGTCCGTCTGCGCCTGGGGGAGGGTGTCCGGGGGCGAGGGGCACTCTGCTCCGTGTGGGTGGGCTTCCTCTTCCCCCGGGATGCTGGAGCAGCTTCATCGGTGGGGAAGAGGCCGAGGTCACAGAGGAAGAGCTGCTGTGACTTTGGGGTTGCAGGTGAGGCAAGGGAGGGTGCTTTGGAGGGAGAGGGAACTGAGGACTGCGCAGTGCATGTGGATGCGTGTGTGTGTTCCAGGGCCCCATCCCCTGTGAGTCTGGCTTCAGTCCCCTGAATGTGCTTGCGTGTGCGTTTTGTCATTGGCGTGTGTGTCAGTGTGCTGGATGTGTGTGTGCTGGTGTGTGCCAGTGTGTGTGTGCCTGGGATGGGTAAGGTGCTGGGGAGTGTGGATGGAGCAGAGGCAGGAGGGGTGAGGGACCGTTTGAGGAGGGACACTGCTGCCGTCAGGGAGGAGTCCATGGACCTATTGCCCCTCTGTAGGTCAGACATGCCCGATGAGATGCCCTCCATGAACGACACCAGCTGAGTCAACAGCGCGGTGTGCGCATGGAGGACACTCAGCATGGCTGTCTGCCCTACATGGAGCTGGCGAAGGAGGTACACAGACTCCTCACTCAGGGCAGCAGGGGACACAGGGGCAGGGGGTGCGGTGCCTGGCCCAAAGGAGACACGCTCCCGGACATGGGAGCCTCCACGGACCTGGGGAATGGGAGCCGATGGGAGGGCGGTGGTGGTGCTGGTGGTGGCGGGGACAGCAACACTAGCTGGGGTGTGGTGGCTGCTGACACCCGCCTCCACAAGGGAGTCATCCTCCGAGTTGCTCTGGTCCTCAGCTGAGGTGGATGCTGCTGAGGACTCCTCGGTGTGGCTCCCCTCGCCCTCCGTGCCACTGGGTCCCTCCGACCACTCCTCGGCTGCTGACCCAGTCTGGCTCTCCGGCTCCTCCTGGTCCGTGGAGCTGTCCCCTTCCGTGGCCGTGGATGTATCTGCAAACAATGGGGAAACAGACAGACATCAGTCACCTGCACATAACGCACACACCACTGTGAGCACAGCACATCACAGAGCAAGCCCTGGCATCATTAGTTGTACATTGCTAAAAGTGCACTAATTGAACAGGAGAAGTCAATTGTCAGTCTGATGCCAAGCATGGCACTCACATCCCACATGGCCTTGCACCCATCTGTCTGGTGTCTGTTGGATTGCAACACCCCAGTGTTGACACATGCACCAAGTACACAGTAGTTGGACAGTGCAGAGGACACGGTGTGGACACATCACAGCTCTTGCCACTGAGTCAGTACAGGTTTACGGATGTAAGGGATGCCCAGAGTCAAATAGGAAATGCATGTGATGCAAACCAGCGACAGACACCATGATGCACCCATGTCCTGATAGCCAGCGCCACTATGGTGTGCATGTAGCACATGTCACTCCCCTGCAGGATCACCAATCAGTAGACACATGCCATGGCGGAGGCATGACTGCAAAGTCATACATCACTGTCTCAGTGATGTATGACTTTGCAGCCAGACAACAACACTCTGCACTGTGTCACAATAGTAGGTCATGGGGAATGCAAGTCCTGGAGCTGCACAAGTGCACATGTACATCCCCCCCACAACACATCCTCTTAACCCTCATCTGTCCAGGTCATACCTATTGGACATATGGGAGACCTGTGACACTACCCTCTGAACCTGAGCCCCTCACACTCTGCTGTGCATGGGGAACAGCTGCCTGAACTTCACATTTACATGCCCCAGTCTGCATGGGCAGCTGATCAGACACCTATGTGTCACACAAGTATCGTCTCCTATGGTCACATCTCCAGTGGCATGCTGAGCCCCTACCAAGAAACTCCACAGCAGTCCTGGCGACTAATCCACAGCACACTGACACAGAGGCAGACACCTGAGGGGCAAATCACTGTGCACAATGTGTCCTCTGATACACGGGAGTGGGAGTACAGAGTGTATTGTATGGCCTGGAGTAGGCATGACTGTCCAGCCCCACATGAATGAGGGATGAGCCCTGGACTGTAGGCAGCTGGCTAAGTATGTGTGACACACGTCATATACATACTCCTGGGGCCCAAACATTGTTCCCACCCGCAGCATGGGTGTGTGCCAGGTACCCCAGCCACATGTGGTGGATCAGCTCAGCAATTGGACCACAGATCAAAGTAACACGCTGAATACATGTCAGAATACAGGCATTGTGTAAGCAATGGACCCACCCATGATGCCCACCACAGAGTCAGGGAAACAGATGCTGTCTCCCACCTTGAGTCAAGCAAACTGCAAGGACACAGTCCTAAGTGACAGAATTCCCTGCATGTAAGGGCCACACCTGGGTATCAGATGAGGAGTGGGCAGTGCACAATAGAGGGACATGGCTCCTGGACAACATGACTGCTGTACTGTGGCAGTTCAACCTGGCCCGAGGAGGGCACATAACATGTTAGACAGAGTACACAGTGCAGTCTTTGACTCACCCCTCCTTGCTGCTCTCTGGCCTTCAGCTGCCCATCCAGGTCTGGAAAGACCACCGCCAGGATCCTGAGCATGTGGGGGGTCAGGGTCCGTGTTCCGCCCCTCCTGCGAGGAGGCGACAGCTTCAGCTGGACCCGTGCAATCCTCCGGGTCCAGCCCCGAAGGTCCTGCCACCTCTTTTGGCAGTTGCGGATCCGGCGCTTGTAGACCCCCACGGACCGGACAGCCCGGACGATGTCCTTCCAGATCTCATGCTTCCGATGGGCAGAAGCCTGTCAGGATGACAAAGTGATAAGGACATTACTACACATGCAACATATCCGTGCATGACACAGTTGCATATACATGTCGCAATCACAGGGGCACATGGTGTACCCAGGCAGTGCACGGCTGCCCATGGACAGTTTTCCAGAAGTCACTACATGGTATCATAGCATGGGGAGTAAAACCCTGTTCAGAAGCACTGTCACTGCACCATACCTGTCCAGTGCAAGTCACTACACACTATGGGGGGTGACAACTACTCAGTGAGCCTGCTAGCCAGTGGTGTGCTGACTCTCAGCCTTGCTAGTCAGACAAAATGCACATTCAGAAAGGCAGTGCACAGAACACTCACCTGCTCCCCTGGTGTCCCATACAGCTTGCTGTACTGTGGAAGTAGGCTGTCCAGCAGGGCCTGGTTCTCTTCAAGGCTGAAGGCTGGGGCTCTCTCCACAGTACGTGCCATTGCAGGGTCCAGAGGGGCAGAGACAGCAGCAGTGCAGTGGCAGATGTCGTCCTGGAGCATGTAGTGCAGGCAAGTGGGCTCTCAGGGGAACATGCAGCAATATATATGTGCTGGAGAGGCAGATACTGTCCCTTGTGTCCAAAGTGATAGGTCCAAGTCGTTTGCATCTTCTGAATATGGCCAATCCATGGAATAGCAGCACCAAAACACGCCCACAGCATCCTTCAAAATTTCAACTTCATGACATACATGATTTTGCAACATTGTTGTGGGTGACCAACTGATTTTCCAGCAACCGACTCGTTCGAATATTCGAAAACGCGTCCGTTGCCAGGCAAGCCCATTGTCAATGGGTGCGCACCGATCGGTCCATTGAGGTACAACGCGCACAGGGGTACAACGCGTACCCGCACACATTGAATGCAATGGGCCGGCCGGAGGCACCGATCGGTCCATTGCTGTTCAACGCGCACAGGGGTACAACGCGTACCCGCACACATTGAATGCAATGGGCCGGCCGGAGGCACCGATCGGTCCATTGCAGTACAACGCGCACAGGGGTACAACGCGTACCCGCACACATTGAAAGCAATGGGCCGGCCGGAGGCACCGATCGGTCCATTGCTGTTCAACGCGCACAGGGGTACAACGCGTACCCGCACACATTGAATGCAATGGGCCGGCCGGAGGCACCGATCAGTCCATTGCAGTACAACGCGCACAGGGGTACAACGCGTACCCGCACACATTGAAAGCAATGGGCCGGCCGGAGGCACCGATCGGTCCATTGCTGTTCAACGCGCACAGGGGTACAACGCGTACCCGCACACATTGAATGCAATGGGCCGGCCGGAGGCACCGATCGGTCCATTGCAGTACAACGCGCACAGGGGTACAACGCGTACCCGCACACATTGAAAGCAATGGGCCGGCCGGAGGCACCGATCGGTCCATTGCAGTACAACGCGCACAGGGGTACAACGCGTACCCGCACACATTGAAAGCAATGGGCCGGCCGGAGGCACCGATCGGTCCATTGCTGTTCAACGCGCACAGGGGTACAACGCGTACCCGCACACATTGAATGCAATGGGCCGGCCGGAGGCACCGATCGGTCCATTGCAGTACAACGCGCACAGGGGTACAACGCGTACCCGCACACATTGAAAGCAATGGGCCGGCCGGAGGCACCGATCGGTCCATTGCTGTTCAACGCGCACAGGGGTACAACGCGTACCCGCACACATTGAATGCAATGGGCCGGCCGGAGGCACCGATCGGTCCATTGCAGTACAACGCGCACAGGGGTACAACGCGTACCCGCACACATTGAATGCAATGGGCCGGCCGGAGGCACCGATCGGTCCATTGCAGTTCAACGCGCACAGGGGTACAACGCGTACCCGCACACATTGAATGCAATGGGCCGGCCGGAGGCACCGATCGGTCCATTGCAGTACAACGCATCACTGTACATGTGACTGGCATATGTCAGCATGCCTGTCTCAGATGGACATATGCCAGCCACAGATAGCTCCCAGGGAGTGAGGGGCACACCTACATCACGACAGCCTGTCCAAACCTTATCATAAGGCATGTAAGGCTGCATTTCCTATTGTGTGTATGTTGGTGTACATGTTGTCCTGTGGGTGTCACCTGTGGGCAGCCACCCCCAGGCTGTGCACGTGTTCATGGGGACAGGATCATGGGTGTTACGTGTACGTGACCACTGTGATGTGCAACTGTTCATATCTGTGCATGTGCCATGGTCACATTTCACAGTGGTGTTTGTGTATGTCATGTCACATACCCCGTGAGTCCCATGTGGGACGGTATGTTTGAGCCAGGGTGTCCCAGTGGCACAATAGTGATGGCCCTCCACAGTCTTTGTGCATGTAGTGTTTACAATGTCTCTGATTTCATGTGCACAATGGGAGACAGTCTCCACATCCACGTTGTGTGTGCATGGACTCTGATGTTGTGCGTGTGTGTCACAGACGTCCAGGGCTCTCCTGCCATGGCAAGTGTGGCCACTACCTGTGGGGGTCATGTTTGTTTTGTTGTGGTGTACACATGATACTCCAGGTGATGCCAGTGTCCATGTGGCATTACAGGGTCCCTGGGAATGTGCCTGTCGTTGAGCTGTGGTGCCTGGGGCACATCTGTCCTCACATGTCACTGGGGGGTGACTGTGACACAGCATCATGATATCCAATGGGCCAAACAGGGACAAATTGATGCCACCTGTAGGACCGTGTTGACAGATGTTGGCCATGTATGTACCATAAATGTCGTTCCGGTACTGCACACTTCATGTAGTTGTGCCTCATGATGATGTATGTTGGGATCTTGAGTGTGTTCAATGCCGCATATGTGGGGTGACTGACGATCTTGCTTACTTCTCCTCTGCACTGCAGGGCTCCTGCTGTCCATCGGCCATTCCCAGACCTGGCAACGATGGTGGAACGGGACAGCATCCGACGGTACCGCTTCACCAGGCAGCTGATTGAGGATTTTGCAGTGCAGTTGTCCCCACATTTGCAGCCTGGCCGGCCGTATCCTACAGCGCTGACCCCCAAGGTGAAGGTGATGGCAGCCCTACACTTCTTTGCCACCGGTACCTTCCAACATACTGTGGCGTCTGCTGGTGGGATGTCACAGACCATGTTCAGCCGTGTGCTCCGCGATGTTTTGGCGGCAATGTTGCTCTTCCTGAACCGGTACATCTATTTCCCTAGACTGCGACGACTCACTGACGTGAAGAGTGACTTTTATGCCCTGGGGAGGATGCCGCATGTCATTGGCTCCATTGATGGGACACATGTGGCTTTGGTACCACCACAGGCCCAGGAGCAGGCCTACAGGAACCGCAAGCACTACCACTCGGTCAATGCACTGGTGGTGTGTCTTGCAGACATGACCATCACACACGTGTGTGCCCGTTTCCCTGGTTCAGCACACGATGCCTTTGTGATGAGGAGTAGTCGCATCCCCAGGTTGATGGCACAGATGCAGAACCAGCGTGCCTGGCTTGTCGGTGTGTACTGACTTTGTGCCATTGTGTGTGATCTGATCTGTAGTATTCCGCCCACTTTTCCAAGTCAGCTGATGTGCACTTGTCTGTCCGTAGGTGACTCGGGATACCCCAACATGCCGTGGTTGCTGACACCCCTCAGGAACCCTGTGACACCTGCCCAGATGCGCTACAATGAGGCACATGGTCGGACCAGGAGAGTGATTGAGCGGACCTTTGGTCTCCTGAAGAGCCGCTTCCGCTGCCTGGACAAGACCGGAGGGTCCCTCCCATATGCCCCTGCGAAAGTGTGCAAGATTATCATCGTCTGCTGCATGCTCCACAACCTGGCAGTGCGGAAGGAGTTGCCTCTCATCCAGGATGACGATGACCAACATCCGCCACCTGTGGAGGATCCTGGCCTGGACCACGATGCCAGTGACGATGATGATGATGATGGTGATGGTGATGTCCGCACACAGCTCATCACCAACTTCTTTAGCTGAATGTGAGTATCCTGAGGTGTCATGTGAATGATGTGAGTTGGCATGATGTGTGGGTGGTGCTCTGGTGCTGTTGGAGTGTGTCCATGGGCTACTTGACAGGATGTGTGTTGCGATGTGTGGTGACAGGTGGGCTGTACTCCCCAACAGTGTTGACATGCTAACTTGGTTCTGGGTGGGTATCTTGTAACATGTATTGTGCATGAGTTTTGCTGTTCTGTCCTGTACTGCATTGCTTTTGACTGTGTGTCATTTCTGTCCTTCACAGGGTACTTTCAGATTCGTTTGGTCAACTGTGTCCACCGACGACGTGATTGCACATCCAGGCTGGTAGCTGTTGTGTCCCTACAGGTGATGTGCGCCACACCCATGGACTTCCTTCTGTCTACAGTTGTTGACTGTGTGCCCGCTACCAGGTGGGGTTACCTTGCATCTGTAGTGGTTACGGCATGTTGCTACTGTGTAATAAACCTGTGCTTCACTTAGTGATGTGCGTTGTCTGTGGTCACACATTTGACTGCCATTTGCTTACTGCACCTGTGGGCTACTTGACTACAACTGGGAATGGGTGTGGTGTCTGTGCATTGCACCGTCTTCCCTGGCAACATCAGTGTAGGCAATGAGTCAGATGGCCTAGGTGTGTATGTGTTGTGTAGCCCTGGTGGTGTGTCTCCCTCATATGTGTCACGTTGCCTGTACTCACATGCCTGTGTTGTCCTTGCTGTTGCAGTTCGCATACACTGTGTAATTTTGCAGTTCATCATCCCCATAACAGCACCCACGTTGGAATCACGACAGAGGCAAGTATGGTGTATTAGTGTGTTTATTGTGATAATAGTGCATAGGATGGATTGTGCTGTACATGAATCTTGCAATCCCAAGTTCCTAGATGAATAGAAAGTCCAGGTAGACAGGATCCCCAGTATCGGGGCCACAGTTGTCTGACACATTGTTCCAACTTATACTCCCCATGCAATGTGTGGGAGTAGTGTTGCCATCAACAGGGTGAACAGTCTGTGCACAAAGGCGAAAATCCAGAACAGGTTCAGGCTTCCTGGGAGTTGCGCTTGGCCATCAGCCTCTCACTTTCCCCTCCTCGGACGACCCCTCTTCTTGGGGCGGGGGCCCTCAAGTGCAGGCTGCTGCGGTGCAGGGGACTCTCCGCCAGAGTCCTCCTCCCTCCCTGTGGCAGTTGCAGTTTGTTCGGTACCAGATGTTGTTGGCACACAGGGAGGTGTGGACTGGTTGCTGTTCATCTGGCGGAGGCATTGTAAAATGTCCCTGTGCACCGCCGTCATCTCATGTAGTACATCCCACTTGGACTCCACGCGGGTCATGTGGGAGTCCACACGTGACATGTGGGAGTCCACACGTGACATGTGTGACTCCACTTGGGACATGTGGGAGTCCAAGCGGGCATGATGGGCAGCCTGCTGCTGTTTGATGTCTCTGAGGAGCCCCACTACCTGGCTGAGCTCTCCGGTGCTGGACTGGTACGCATCAGCTATGCGTACCAGTTGTGGGTCTTCATGCACACCAGCAACGTCTGCAAGCAGCGACCTCTGTCTCCCACCCCTCCCACCACCCCTGCTGACATGTGCAGTGTGTGCAGTTGCACGCACAGATAACCCTGGTCCACCTTGGGGGTTGGTGGTGGTGGTGGTGTCCATGGCCCCAGGTTGGTCCAGGGTCACTGCGCTGGTGTTGTTCCTTATTCTGTCCATGTCGGCAGGGATGGTATTCGTGGTGACAGTCGTTGGAGGGGTGGGTGCAGGGGGTGCAGCTGGTGGACCTGCTGGTGCTGCAGCTGGTGGTCCTGCTGGTGCAGCATGTTGACTTGCACCGGATGTGCCAGGTTGTTCATCGTCCGAGGAGGACAGAGGCTGTACGACGCCAGTGAGCTCGGCATCCTCTTGAGCCTGGGACTGGGACTCCTCAGCGTCTGCTGCTGTGTCCCTATCATCACCTGTTTTTGGGAGACACAAACAATGTATGTCATGTTTCTGCAGGCATCAGTGGTTGACACACCTGACAGTTGTGACTGTGCCTCGGGGTGCGGGCCTGTACATTGTATTGTCCTAAGTCGTCACAGTCAGGGGTTGATATTGGTGTGGCACATTGTCCTGCATTATTTGGGCATTTCTATGTATTCTCTGGGGTGTGAACATGGTCTGCATTGATTGTGTTTGGTTGACAGCCAGACCTCCTTCCCACCCACCCACCCACCCAGTCAGTTATCCCACCATGGAACGTGCTTGCATTGCAGGGAGTGTAAGTTGTCTCTCAGGATGTCAGTCAGTGGTGTCCTGCTGTTTGTTGGTGCACAGTTGGCAGCAGGGCCTTGTGCTCCCCACAGCAGTAGCCAGTGTCAGCCATCTTGTGAGTCCTTCTCCACTCCCTGTGATGTGAGCATGGTTCAGGGTGGTGTTGATGGGCCAGTTGTGAGGCTGAGCAATGTCTGTGACTACGACTCCCATCATGCTATTGCCTCCACCCCCTTCCCAGCATGCCCATGCTTCCTTCCTTTTGACTCTGCTTCCCTGTGGGGTGGGCTGGCTGTGCTGACAGGATGGCTGGGAGTGTTGTCCTGGCAGTTGTTTGGCTAAGAGTCCCAAGAGTGTCCCTGTGCTTCACACAACATAAGCCAGGGTGGTGGTGCTTTGTGGGATCTTGTGTTAGGATGGAGGGCATTGCATTCTACCAGGTGGGTACTGTGGAGTTTGTGTTGGGGGGGGGTGTGAGGGGAGGTGCTGGTGACTATAGTCAGTGCTGCAAGTCCCCCTTCCCACCCAGCCAGCCAGATATCCCACCATGGAACGTGCTTGCATTGCAGGGAGTGTAAGTTGTCTCTCAGGATGTCAGTCAGTGGTGTCCTGCTGTTTGTTGGTGCACAGTTGGCAGCAGGGCCTTGTGCTCCCCACAGCAGTAGCCAGTGTCAGCCATCTTGTGAGTCCTTCTCCACTCCCTGTGATGTGAGCATGGTTCAGGGTGGTGTTGATGGGCCAGTTGTGAGGCTGAGCAATGTCTGTGACTACGACTCCCATCATGCTATTGCCTCCACCCCCTTCCCAGCATGCCCATGCTTCCTTCCTTTTGACTCTGCTTCCCTGTGGGGTGGGCTGGCTGTGCTGACAGGATGGCTGGGAGTGTTGTCCTGGCAGTTGTTTGGCTAAGAGTCCCAAGAGTGTCCCTGTGCTTCACACAACATAAGCCAGGGTGGTGGTGCTTTGTGGGATCTTGTGTTAGGATGGAGGGCATTGCATTCTACCAGGTGGGTACTGTGGAGTTTGTGTTGGGGGGGTGTGAGGGGAGGTGCTGGTGACTATGGTCAGTGCTGCAAGTCCCCCTTCCCACCCAGCCAGCCAGATATCCCACCATGGAACGTGCTTGCATTGCAGGGAGTGTAAGTTGTCTCTCAGGATGTCAGTCAGTGGTGTCCTGCTGTTTGTTGGTGCACAGTTGGCAGCAGGGCCTTGTGCTCCCCACAGCAGTAGCCAGTGTCAGCCATCTTGTGAGTCCTTCTCCACTCCCTGTGATGTGAGCATGGTTCAGGGTGGTGTTGATGGGCCAGTTGTGAGGCTGAGCAATGTCTGTGACTACGACTCCCATCATGCTATTGCCTCCACCCCCTTCCCAGCATGCCCATGCTTCCTTCCTTTTGACTCTGCTTCCCTGTGGGGTGGGCTGGCTGTGCTGACAGGATGGCTGGGAGTGTTGTCCTGGCAGTTGTTTGGCTAAGAGTCCCAAGAGTGTCCCTGTGCTTCACACAACATAAGCCAGGGTGGTGGTGCTTTGTGGGATCTTGTGTTAGGATGGAGGGCATTGCATTCTACCAGGTGGGTACTGTGGAGTTTGTGTTGGGGGGGGGTGTGAGGGGAGGTGCTGGTGACTATAGTCAGTGCTGCAAGTCCCCCTTCCCACCCAGCCAGCCAGATATCCCACCATGGAACGTGCTTGCATTGCAGGGAGTGTAAGTTGTCTCTCAGGATGTCAGTCAGTGGTGTCCTGCTGTTTGTTGGTGCACAGTTGGCAGCAGGGCCTTGTGCTCCCCACAGCAGTAGCCAGTGTCAGCCATCTTGTGAGTCCTTCTCCACTCCCTGTGATGTGAGCATGGTTCAGGGTGGTGTTGATGGGCCAGTTGTGAGGCTGAGCAATGTCTGTGACTACGACTCCCATCATGCTATTGCCTCCACCCCCTTCCCAGCATGCCCTTGCTTCCTTCCTTTTGACTCTGCTTCCCTGTGGGGTGGGCTGGCTGTGCTGACAGGATGGCTGGGAGTGTTGTCCTGGCAGTTGTTTGGCTAAGAGTCCCAAGAGTGTCCCTGTGCTTCACACAACATAAGCCAGGGTGGTGGTGCTTTGTGGGATCTTGTGTTAGGATGGAGGGCATTGCATTCTACCAGGTGGGTACTGTGGAGTTTGTGTTGGGGGGGGGTGTGAGGGGAGGTGCTGGTGACTATGGTCAGTGCTGCAAGTCCCCCTTCCCACCCAGCCAGCCAGATATCCCACCATGGAACGTGCTTGCATTGCAGGGAGTGTAAGTTGTCTCTCAGGATGTCAGTCAGTGGTGTCCTGCTGTTTGTTGGTGCACAGTTGGCAGCAGGGCCTTGTGCTCCTCACAGCAGTAGCCAGTGTCAGCCATCTTGTGAGTCCTTCTCCACTCCCTGTGATGTGCGCATGGTTCATGGTGGTGTTGATGGGACAGTTGTGGGGGGGCAATATGTGTGACTGCGACTCCCATGATGCTATTGGCTACACTGACTTGGCCAGCATACACAGAATTCCTTCCTTTGAGTGGTCTTCACTGTGTGTTGGTGTTGTTGTGGTGGCTACATGTGTGGATGTGTGTGTTAGTTCTATTTGTGCCACTGCCTAGCTGTAGTTGTGGTTGTGTTTGTACATGTGTTGGCACAGTTGGATGTGACTTTTTTGATGGCATGTGTTGTGTTTATCTGACTGACATACACATTTTGGGATGATTCTGTTCTAGTTGCTGTGTAATTGCTATGAGTGCATGGTTTGACTCTCCCCTTGACAGTGATGTGTGTGTGTTTTGTGGCAGTATATTGTGTACATTTGTTGTGTACTCACCAGGCTCTGGGATGTCCTCTAGTCCATATATGCTCACTGGCGGTAGGATGGCCCGCACCTTCTCCTCCCAGGGCCTGAGGTATATTGGCTTGGCAGGAGGGCCACTGCCGGTGTGTTGGCTGTTGATGTAATCTTGCTTCAGCAGTTTCCGTACCCTCCTGCGCACGTCATACCACCTGTTCTGGATGTCGCTCTTTGTGCGCCGACATGGTGATTGTGCGTTCACCCTGTTGATGATCCTCTCCCACATCTTGGTTTTCTGCGACATGGGGGTCTGTTGGACCAATGTGCCAAACAGCTGTGGCTCTACCCTGAGGATCTCGTCTACCAGGACTTCCAATTCACAATCTAGGAACTTGTGATTCTTCTTGGGGGGCATGGTGATGGGTGGTGATGGTGGGTGATGTGTGTGTTGGTGTGCAGGTGAGGGTGTGTGGGTGTGTGTTGTGCTGGGTGTATGTGAGGTAGGTATTTGTTGGTGTGCTGCTGGTGTGTGGCTTGTGTGAGGGATGAGCTGTGGGTGTGTGGTTGCTTTCTCTTGGGTGCTGGTAGTGGAATGGCATTTGCAAAGGCTCATGGTAGTGATTTGTGTCCTTTATATAGGTGGAGTTGTGGGTGTGTCTTTGTTCTCTGTCCCCACCCCCCCAGTATTTATTGGCTTGGTAATTGCTTGTTTGGCCTTTTTTTGGTTGATTTTTCCTTTGTGCTGTTTGTGTATGTTGGAAACGTTCTTGTGACCGAGTCGGACCCTGCATTGGTCTCGTACGGTGTTTTCCGTTTCGTTCACGCTGTGTTTGTGCAGTTTTGTATGCTGCGTACGCGTCGGTCGCGGTGTATTGTGTTGCTTCGGCTCGGTTTTGTATGCGTGTCGGTCGTACGGCTTGTCCTCCGTCCGACTCGGTCGTGTTTTTCGCGCCTTGCATCGTACTTTGCGGGTTGGAGTTGGCGGGTACGATTCGGTCGGATTTGTTCCGGGTGCGTGTCGGTCGGTTGGATTCGCGTGTTTTTCCGGCCAGATTGCTATTTTCCGAGCGGCTCGGTCGGTCGGCTTGGTTTCCTGACGTGTCGGTCGGATTTATCACGGCTTGCATCGTACTTGGCGTGTCGGGCGCCACTGGTACGTGTCGGTCGGTATTTTTTCCGGATCCGAGTCGGTCGGTGCTTTTTCCGGCCCGAATCGGAATCGACCCCTGAGTGTGACTAATTGGGGAGTCATAAAATTGTTGAATAAACCCCCTCTTGAATAAATTGTGTGGGGATGCGCCCATAGATCACAGTCGGGCGACATGAGGGTGTGGTGGTCATGCACCATATATTTTTAATTTTTTTAATTTTTATTCTTAATTGTTGTATAAAGGGTACAGCTCACAACACATCACTTGTTATTTATGTCTTTTTAATCACTTACAGGTTCCTCTCTAAATACGAGGGGCTCCACAACTTTTTGCAACCGAGCATTGACTCGGAAGGTGACATCCCCTTTACTTCTGGACTCAAAGGAGTGAGGGTGAGCACCCAGGGATCACAGTGGTGAGAGTCCTGAGGAAAGCCGGGGTATTAGTTGTGCCGGCTGAAACATGTCGACATTTTAGCAGAGTGGAGGGGTTGGCGTCTCATTACAAGCTCCCCAACCTAGCATCCACATTCTTTGTGTTAAACCTGGACAGGGGACCTAATATTAAATTGATGACTAGGATCCCTTGATACCAGTTTTACATCACTTTTGCTGCACTTTTTTCTCACCTGTGATCGGACACTGTATGTTGTATTGTCTTCCCCTTCCCTATTGCTCCACCTCCAGCGTTTGGCTGACGCGGAGGTGTGTTAGCAGCCCTATGATGAAGCATGACACAGCTTGCTGTGTGTGAGGGCAGTTTTATCAATTTGGTGCATTTCCCCTACACTCATCCACCCGCACGTTGTGTTATTATCCCTCTTCTGTTTGTGATATCATAGGAAAGATATGTTAACATGTCCCTGCTTATAGTTACAAGGTTCCCCAGCCCTGGGGCACCTAGGGGAGACCTTGGGGGTGACTTATGAGACTTTTGAAGTACCTTTAAATCCAAAGTCGAATTTGCATATAATTTAAGTTTAAAAGCAATCTGCAAGGCAGGGCTGATTGTTAAAATGACAGCAGGCACCACAGTGATGCACACTTAAGTGCATTCATTTTACTGGGCCTCTAGACATACATGCCCTACCATATACTTTGGACTTACAAGTAGGTTGTCAGTGCCAATTGTAATTATACCTAATTTCCATGTACTTTTAATCAGCGCACAGGCCATGGGTCTGCTTGTCAGAGCCCAGGGCACAATCAGAGTCAGAAAACCATCACCTAGTAGTGAAAATGGGGGCACAAGTGGTGGGGGGCACTGCAAACAGGTCCTGTTTTCTCACAGTTTGTAAAAAATGATAAATTCCCAACTACTAAGACTATTCACACATATGAGCAAAAATTACCATTCACATCAAATAATATATTTCCTGCCACATTACATCTATACCCATTAACACACTTTCAGGCTACATCTGTTTGTTACCACACTCCAATGTACACAACTCCACTCAATGCCATTCCCTCTATGCTACTCCACTCTATTCTGTTTCACGCTACACCACTCCACTCTGCATAACTCCACTATACAGCACTCCACTGTACACTAGTCCACACAACGCCACTCCACTCTACCCCACTACACTGTATGCTATTTCCCTCCTTGGTCTATGTTCCTTCTAAGCTGCATGCATCAGTGGCTGCACACAGTGTGATTTTTTACTCAAAACAAAGGGATCTCCTGCTGACAGAAGAAGAGCTCTCAATGAGCTGTTCATGAAAGCACAGAAAGGGCCTTGATATTTTTCCTCCTCCCTTCTGACTTTGACTGTCTAAGGTGTGACTCCCCCAGCCCACCACTATTCTGGTAGGAACTTTTTTTGTTACTGCATGAGCAGCACCTAAGAGCTACACACTTTGCAATTGTGAAAACGAGGAACGTTTGAGCGGGTTCTATAATTTGTATGATAAAAGTATAGCAAATAAACAATCTGTTTTGGTAAAGCCATATTTATATGCTGTATTTGAAAGAATTTGACTATAGAAGCCCCAGATCATCCATGAAAACAGTGTTCTATTCAAGCTAACTTATTTGGGGAGGTAAAGAAATGGAGCAATGAAAAAAAAGTGAGCCCTGCTGAATATAATGTGCATAAAATAAATGCATCTCAGGCACACTCTCCACAGCTAGGAGGAACATTTCCCTACTTACATTCTTAATGAGCCAATTTATTCTTCTCTATATACAATTTGTAAGCTGCACTCCTGTTCTTTTAAATTACATATGTGATTTCTCCACGACATCAATCTTAATAATTACAGTTCCTGTCTGGAACTGTCAGGAGCGCTACAGGGTTACTAAAAACACTTTGTGAAAACAAATCACATAAAACTAGAGATAGGTGAGCCAACAAATTAACAGGGAGAGCAGAGTCAGAAGCGAGTCAAGAGTATGTTTCGGACCTTAGAGCCCATGCACGAGCTTAACCCTGAAAATGTTTGCTATGTAAATCATACAACAATACATCACGTAAAATATAATAAAACCTCATCAACATACAAAAATGCATATTTACATGGATCCTTTGACATTGATAGTCACATTACAGTACTGCCTGAGAAGTACTTATTAAAAGTGATAGTTTTCAAACATGAACCATTAATGATCTAGGAGGCAAGAGCAGTTGTCATGACACCCTTCTAAATGGGCAAGATTATTATAAAGAAACATTATAGTCCATTAAATCAAACAAAATAGTTTTTGTACGACTGGTAGTCTTCGCATGCCCAATAATGAAGAAATAGTTTAGGTAAAATATAATATTTGCTTAAGATCACACAATTTAGGTGGGGAAGCCGTGATTTATGTAGGTTTTCTGGTTCAATTTGTACAAATTGGCCAATAACTCTTTGCGCATTTTTCTGCAGTTTGCAAACTCAATCTAAATATATGGGCGCGCTTTACATGAACACCAGTTCACGTTCACTATTTATAAGCACGGGGAAATGAAGTGATTTATCCATAATAATAAGATGTTGAGCCAGCGCCAACATTCAAACCTGGTTTCCCAGTTCCAAAGTCAGCTGTTCTGGCAGTACAGTAATGCTACATCCTGGGTAGAGGGAGGGAAGGAGGCATGCAGAAGCCACATGAAAGCTCGTTCTTTCAGTGCTGGGCTAGGAAAACACTTTTTTTCTTCTGCACAACACTTTCTCAGAAAAAATGCTGTTTCAATCCCATTCATTTTCTGTCAACGGCTGTCTTTCTTGGTCACCCCTCTGAGTAGTATTTATTTCTTTGTTCAGCTATGTTTCATAGTTACAGTTGTCTCAGCTCTCGTTCCCTCTCTGTCACTGCTACTTCCCAGGCACGGTTTCTTTCCTTGCAGTCTCATTTCTTTGTGCAACAGCCTCTCACAGTTAAAGCTCTCTTATTGTCAGTCCCCCCAGCTCTCAGGTCCAATTCCCTTTGTCACCGGTGTCCTACCAGACAGTCTCCATCCCAGCAGGCTCTACTTTTTTGCAATGTTATCTTCCCAAAGTTTGGTAGGTTTGTTTCAAACTACTTGCTTGCTTCACTGATGCTGTCCTTCCTAACTCTCTGCAATTTCAAAGCCGCCCTATACTTTCATTTCCTTATAAAGGACTTCATTTTGTCTCTTCTTTGTTCCTTTTTTCTGCTGCACTCACCTAAGTCTAACAAGGATGAGGTAAGGGTTGAGATTGCATTATCCTTGGCAGCAGTCCTACTCCTAGAGGTTGGGCTTTACAGGTCTTATTCTGTGTCTAGTGCTCCCCAAATATTCTGCCTGGGTGCAAGGTGAGATCTGTGCCTCTGAGTACAGGCGGAGCGGTATGTCTGTAGTGTAGGGTGAGAGTTGCTTCTGTATGAGCGCATGAGCAGTGTGCATGTTTGAGGGCATAATGAGCAGTATACCGTTTGTGTATAGAGTGAGGGATGCAACTTTTTGCATTTACAGTGAGTGCAGGATTAGTGCTTTGTATAATGCATGCTGGTGGATGTGAGAGTCATCAGAATGCATAGTGAAGGGAGTGTCTGTATAATTTCATGGTAAGATGTGTAAGTGTAGGGTCAGCAGTCTGCCTGTGTGAAAATGAGAAGTGTCCAGTCTGTAAGCAAAGTGGATTTTGAGTGCAGGTTGATGGTGTATATTATGAGTGCAGGGTTTGAGGTGTACCTTTGTGAGCATAAAATGAGCACTTTGCCTGTGTGAGTGGGGCGTGGCAGTGTGAGTAATGCGAATGCAGGGTGAGTGGTGTGCATTGGGAGTGAAGGGTGAAGGGATTGCTTGCGGGGTGTAAAATGAGAGCTGTGCATGTGTGCGTGTATAACGAGTCTGGTCAGTGTGAGAGTGGTGTGTATCTGTGTGTACAGTGAATAATGTGCCTGAATACAGAGTTTCAGTGTTTTTATGAGTGCATCTATGTGGAGTAAGAAAAGTGCCTGAAAATAGGGTAAGCAACAGGGGCGGCTCCTCCGCAATGGCGGAGGAGCGTCGCCCTCAATGGCTCCGAGCCAGCAGGTTAAAAATAAAACGATATTCTATCATCATTTTATTTTTCACCTACTGGCTGAGCCAGTGTGTGTAGGGAGGGGCGGGGCCGGGGCCATGGAAAGGGAAAGGAGGACTGGTTTGTGCACTTCTACATTCATATTGGCCGGCTGTTTTGGGCTGGCCAAACGCAAATGCGCATTTAGGTTTCTCCATCCCTGCTGTATTGAACAGCCGAGTTGGAGAAACAGCACAGCCATAGCATGAGAGCAGCGCAGAGATTGAAGTGGGAGTCTGTGATGCTGTCCCCATGTCTCCGGGACCATGAAGAACAACACCGAGGTGCGACATTGGAGGTGGACAGCAGGTTCAGGTAAGTCTTCATTTTGTTTTAATTATTATTAAACTACCCCCCAGCTCTCCCCCTTCTGTGCTCGCCCTGCACGCGCCCCATCACTTTTTGTTTGTGGCAGCTGCTACTGGTACGCAATGTGCCTGTGTGAGTGCAGGGTAGGCGGTGTGTCTTTGTAAGTGTAGAGTGAGTGGTGTGCTGTGTTAGTGCAGGTTGAGCTTTGTGCCAGAGTGGAAGTTATCAGTGTGTACTGCGAGTGCATGATGGGTAGTGTGCCTGTATAGGTGCAGGGTGCAGCACATTAGAGCCAGACCTATTGGGAAAGTCAAAGCTTGTTTGACAATTTAGCAGGGGCATATGCTTTCAATTTAATTCCTTTCTAGACACTGTCCATGGCACTCCATTTTATGACACTCCAGTGTATGCCAATACACTGTACGGTTTTCCACTCTACATTACTCCACTGTATGCTATTCCACTGTATTCAACTCCACTCTACAACACTACACTCTATACTATTACACACTATTCAACTCCACTGTACCCCACTTCAGTGTACCCTGCACTGTACACTATACTTCTGTATTTCACTGCACTTTACCCCATTCCACAGTACACAACTTCACTATACACCGCTCTACTCTACACCACACGCTATTATATTGTACATCACTCTATTCTATGCCACTACACTCTATGCCACTCTACTCCATGTTAGTTCACTCTACCATACAACACTCTACGCCATTACACTAAATGCCACTCCACTGTATGTCACTACACTTTAAGCCAGTAAAACTCAACGTCATTTAACTCTACACCACTCTATTGTATGCTACTCCACTGTATGACACTCCGCTCTATGCCACTCCACTCTATTCCACTCCACTCTATTCCACTCCACAGTATGCTATTACACCGTTTGCCACTACAGTCCACCCCACTTCACTTCACTCTACCACAATCCATTCTACAACACTCTACCATATGATATTCCACTCTGAAACACTCCACTCTATGCCACTCCACTTTATGCCACTCCACTCTATGCCAACTCAACTCTATGCAACTCCAATGTACGCTGTTACACTCTACACAATTGCACTCGACGCCTCTCCACTCTGTGCAATTCCACTCTAGTCTAAGCTTTTGCACTTTATGCCACTACAGTGTATGCCACTCCACTCTACGCCACTCCATTCTACGTTATTCCAATATACGCCACTACACTGCATCTCACTCCACTTCATTTCAATCCACTCAACAACACTAAACTGTACACCACTCCACTCCATGCCATTCAAGTGTAAACACACTATTCCACTATACGGCACTCCACCCTACCACACTCTAGTGTTTGCCACTGCAATATAGGGTATTCCACTGTATACTGCTCAACTGTGCGGCACTCCAGTCTATTCCTTTTCACTGTATGCTACTACACTATAAGCAAAAACACTGTGCGCTATTCCAATGTACACAACTCCACTGTACAACACTCCACTCTATGCTATTCCACTCCAAGCCACTCCACACTATACCACTGTAATATGCACTTTTCCACTGTACAGACTCCACTGTACTCCACACCACTGTACCCCAATGTACCCTACCCGTCTCCACTCTTTCCCATGCCACTATATGCCACTCCACTCTTTGCCACTCCACTCTATGCCACTCCAGTCTACGCCACTCCAGTCTACGCCACACCACTATATGCCACACCAATCTACAATAATGCACTGTACGCTATTACACTGTAAAACATTCTATTCAATGCCACTCTAGTGTACACCACTCCACTCTACTACCCTACTATACTCTACCCTTTTCCAATGTACGACACTCCGTTCTGCACCATTCTACTGTACGCCATTCGACTATATGCCAATCCACTCTATGTCACTATACTGTACACCAGTAACAGTCAATGCTATTTCACTCAACACCACTCCACTGTACAGTACTCCACTGAATGACACTACAGTGTACCCAGCTACACTGTAACCCGCTCCACTTTACAGCATTCCACTCTATGGTTTTCCACTCTAAAGCATTCCACTCTATGCCACTACAATCAATCAATCAATCTGGGGAATTGTAAGCGTGCTACTCACCCGTGAGGGTCTCAAGGCGCTGGGGGGGGAGTAAGCAGCTCCATTCAGTCGAAGAGCCAGGTCTTGAGTGTCTTCCTGAAGATGTTCAGGGGGGGGTGTCTGATGTTGATGTTGAGCTGGAGCTCGTTCCAGGTCTTGGCAGCGATGTAGGAGAAGGTTCTTCCACCTGTTCTGGCTCTGCGGATGCGCTGGATTTTGGCGAGTGCGAGGTTAGCGGATCGAAGGTTTCTCTTGGGTACGTGGAAGGAGATTCTCTCGTTGAGGTATTAGGGTCCGGTATTGTGGATGCATTTGTAGGCGTAGGTGAGCATCTTGAAAGTGACTCTTCTCAACGGGAAGCCAGTGGAGGTTCTGTAAGTGTTGGGTGGTGTGCTCATGTCGAGGAATGTCGAGGACAAGTCTGGCTGCGGTGTTCTGTATGGTCTGGAGCTTGTGGAGCAGAGACTTGTTGATCCCGGCGTAGAGGGCGTTTCCGTAGTCCAGTCTGCTGGTTATGAGTGCATGGGTGACGGCCTTCCTTGATTCAGGGGGGATCCACTTGAAGGTCTTTCGGAGGATTAGGAGGGTGTTGAAACAGCTGGAGGCAACGGCGTTGACCTGTTGGGTCATGGAGAGGGAGGAGTCGAGTACGATGCTGAGGTTTCATGCGTGGTTCCTGGGTCTGGGGAGGTGGCTGCAGAGGGAAGTAGGCCACCAGGTGTTGTCCCATGCCGAGGGGGAGGGTCCGAGGACAAGGACTTCTGTCTTCTCCGAGTTGAGCTTCAGGCAGTTTCTGCTCATCCAGGATGCGACGTCCTTCATTCCTTCCTGGAAGTTGAGTCTGGCGGTGATGGGGTCCTTGGTGAGGGAGAGGATGAGCTGGGTGTCGTCGGCGTAGGGTACTATGCTGAGTCCGTGCTGTCTGACGATGGTGGCGAGGGGGGCCATGTAGATGTTGAAGAGCGTGGGGCTGAGCGATGATCCTTGGGGCACTCCACAGTTGATTTCCGTGGGTTCGGAGAGGAAAGGTGGTAGTCTGATTCTTTGGGTTCTGGCGGTGAGGAACGAGCAGATCCAGTCGAGGGCGGTTCCTTCTATGCCGGCGTCATGGAGTCTGGCGGTGAGTGTGCGGTGGGAGACGGTGTTGAATGCTGCAGAGAGGTTGAGTAGGATCAGGGCCGTGGTGTGTCCTTGGTCGAGGAGGGTGCGTATGTCATCGGTGGCGGCGAGTAGCGCGGTTTCGGTGCTGTGGTTGCTGCGGAATCCAGATTGAGAGGGGTCGAGGATGGAGTTTTCTTAGATGAATTTGGTTAGTTGTGCATTGACGGTCTTCTCTGAGACTTTGGCCGTGAAGGGGAGGAGGGAGATGGGTCGGTAGTTCTTGAGGTCGGTAGGGTCTGCTGAGGGCTTCTTGAGCAGCGGTCTGACTTCTGCGCGTTTCCAGTCGTCGGGAAAGATGCTGGTCTTGAAGGTGGTGTTGATGGTGTGTCGTAGTTCGGGAGCGATGGCGGCTCTGTGGAAAAAGTGCGGGGGCAGGGGTCCATGGGGGCCCCTGAGTGGATGCCTTTCATGGTCGAGGTGGTGTCTTCGGTGGTGACTGGGGTCCAGGAGGAGATGGTGGGATGGATGGCGTTGCTGGAGCAGGTAGTGGTTTCGGAGTTGGGTGTCTGGTCATTGAAGTTGTCATAGAGTGCCTTGATTTTTAGATGGAAGTAGGATCCGAGCTTGTCGCAGAGGTCCTGGGAAGGGGTAATGTCCGTGGTTTCGCTGGGGAGCTTGGGAATTCCTGGATGACGCTGAAGAGTTGCTTGGAGTTGCCGGCGCTGGCGAGGATCTTGTTTTGGATGAAGGTCCTTTTGGTGGATCTGATGTGTTGGTGGTATTCCGTCACAGCGTTTTTGTAGGTGGTGCGATCTTCTGGCGTTTTGCTGTTTCTCCAGTTCTTCTCAGGAAGTATATATATAATCTTTATTGCTTGATTAATAAAAATCATTGCAATCAAAGCATCTTCACATCACATAATATTTAAAAACTGTACCACATATACTATTTAAAAATTTACCAATACAATAATAATAATAACCACCAAAAAAAAATCAAATCACCATACATCATTAATTACAACAACATAATATTGCACATTTTACAGTTTAAAGTGACAACGTGCACAGCATACTAATTCCCTGTATCTAACAACAGGAATAAAATACATTAAAAAAATACTTCATTAAATTCTACAGCAGAATATTACACATGTTGCATTTTAAAGTGCTAACGTGCCGTAATTGTAACGTCCATCATATTAAAGCAATGAAAAAGTGCATCAAAGTTACTGTAACTGTGAAACTTCTATTGTTACTGTTAGAAATGGGATCTCTAGTTGGCAAGGGCTTGCACCTGTGTCCAAGTAGGGACCCTTCTTCCTAGTCAGGGTAAGGGTGTTACACTCGTGAAGTAACCCCTGCTCACCCTCGTGGTAGCTTGGCACGAGCAGTCAGGCTTAATTCAGAGGCAGTGTGTAAAGCATTTGCACATAACCAACAGTAATACAGTGTAAGCACTACAAACGGACACCACACCAGTTTAGAAAAATAACCAATATTTTATATACTCAAGACAAGACCAATTACGACAAAAATCCACAATACTATACTTTAAAAACGAATACTTGATAAGGTAACTTCTTCTTTGCAGGAATAGCACAAAAGCAAAGTTCGTACGAGTCGGTAGCTCCGTCCGAGCCTACCGTGATGCTGAAAACCACAGAGTCTAACAGTTCCAGCCGACCGCGTCGATACGGGCCAGCAGAGTCATGAACAGACTCGGTAACAGTACCTTTCTCGTTGTGGCTGGTACGGAGTGTACGAGCCGGTTGGCGTTCGTCGCGGTTGCGGTGCAAGACGGAGCGATGCAAGGTGCGGTGTCCCTCGATGCGGTGCAGGCAGCGGCTCGATGAGCGTCGTGCAGACGGAGTCGGTGAGTCCAAGGCGTGCGATGCAGGGTGAGACGATGCTCGATGCGGTGCTGACAGGTTGCGATGCAGGCGACCTAGCCGGCGTGCGGGAGCTGGCGTCGGACAGCGGTGCGAGTCGGAGCGGCGCGTCGCGGACGTGCGAGCGGTGCCCCAAATGCGGTGCGGTCACGACTCTTGCCCCAGTTGCAGCGACCGCGTCGGTCGGGTCCGGCTGGTTCAGTGAAGCGATGCGATGCGAACTGCGGTGCCCACAGGTCACGGTACAAGCAGCGGCTCGATGTTGGCGGCGTTGGACGTCGCCCACGGTGAGACCAGGGTTGCGATGCGAAGCGGGGCGATGCGGTCTGCGGTGCAAACAGGTCACCGGCCAGGGATGGATTCGGTTGACGGAGTCGGTTGCAGTTCCCTTCCTCTGTGGCAACTGAAACAGCGTTCCAGAAGCGGTACCCAGAGGCTTGTGAAGTCTTTGTAGTCCCTGAGACTTCTTAACAGGAGGCCAGCTCGGTTTCAGGCCCTTGGAGATACTCAGCACAAGTTTGTAGAAAGTTCAGTCCTTTCACTGCCCAAGGCAGAAGCAGCAGCTGCAGGCCAACCCAACAAAGCAACAACACAGCAAAGGGGCAGTACTCCTCCTGGCAGCTCTTCCAGCTCTTCGTCTTGGCAGGTTCCTTGATTCCAGCGAGATCTAAATTCATGGGGTCAGGGCCCCAATATTTATATCCCAAATTCCTTTGTTCTCTGAAGGCAGAGAGGCCTTTGCCTAGTCCAAACCAGTTCTGGAGCACTTTGTTGACAAGTCTCCGTCCCTTCTTTCAGTGAGTGGGCCAGGGACATCAGTCGCACCACAGGAGGTGGAGCCAGCATTGTGGAGGGAAGGCACTGTCCTATTCAGGGCCCAGGTGCGACCCCTCCCACCCATCTACATGTAGATCTTGCTATTCAGCCCTGTGCTGACTCACCCTGTCTCCTGGCATCCCCCAGCCCCTGTCACTCACATTCCAGACAAGGAATACACAACCTCGCAGAGGCAGGCTTGGATGGTTAGACAAGAAAATACCCACTTTCTAAAAGTGGTATTTTCAAACACAGAATGTTAAAACCAACTTCACTAAAAGCTGCATTTTATCACTCTGAGTCCAGGCATACTAAACTCGAATTTCTACCATGTTCCCGGGGTCAGTTAGGATTATAAGCTGTAATAATCAAAACTGCCCGTTCTGGCCTAGGGGGAACAGGTAGCCTTGCAATAGTGAAAAACGAACTAGGCTGTAATTTACTATCAGGACATGCCGCACACACCCGGGCATTTCCTACCTTTCGCATACACCGCACCCTGCCCACAGGGTTACCTTGGGCCTACCTTAGGGGTGACTAACATGTAGCAAAGGGAAGGTTTAGGGACTTGCAAGTGTGTGCACTTGCCAAGTCGACATGGCAGCCCCAGGCTGCGCACAGGCTCTGCGTTGGCAGGCCGAGTTACACTTTACGGGCTGTTTGCGTGGGTGGCACAATCCAGTGCTGCAGCCCACCAACAGCATTTGGTCTATAGGCCCTGGCACTCGCAGTGCACTTTACAAGGGACTGACACATAAACCAAATAGGCCAATCATGGAAACACCAATCCATAACGCATTTTATACAGGAGCACTTGCACTTTCCCACTGGACAGCAGTGAGGAAAGTGCGCAGAATCATTACACCAGCAAAAACAGAGTCAAAACCGAGAGGTCAGAAAGCAAAAAGTCAGGGGAAACACGCCAAAAGATGCCAAGTCTAACACATGTCCCCTCCAGCTGAAAGTAGGGAGAACTACCCAACCCCATTGGAGTTCTCTTCACTAAGGCGGAAGAACCTGGACAGACCATCTGCGTTGGCGTGTTCTGTACCAGGACGGTGTTCCACCGTAAAGTCCATTCCCTGTAGGGAGATGGACCACCTCAGCAGTTTTGGATTCTCACCCCTCATTTGCATCAACCATCTGAGGGGCCTGTGGTCTGTCTGAACCCGGAAGTGAGTCCCAAACAGGTATGGTCTCAACTTCTTCAGTGCCCAGACCACAGCAAAAGCTTCCCTTTCTATGGCACTCCACCTCTGTTCCCTGGAAAGTAGTCTCCTGCTAAGGAAGACTACAGGCTGATCCAGGCCCTCTTCGTTCAGTTGTGAGAGCACCGCTCCCACACCATGCTCTGAAGCGTCAGTCTGCACGACAAATTCTTTGGAGAAGTCAGGTGCCTTGAGCACGGGCGCCGTGCACATGGCTGCCTTCAGGGCATCAAAAGCTTTCTGGCAGGACTCAGTCCAGATCACTTTCCTGGGCTGCCTCTTAGAGGTCAGCTCTGTTAAGGGGGCAACGATGGTGCCATAGCCCTTAACAAATCTCCTATAGTAACCGGTGAGACCTAAGAAGGCTCTCACCTCTGTCTGGGTCTTGGGGGTTCCCAAGCCAGAATGGTGTCAATCTTGGGTTGTAGGGGCGCCACCTGGCCGCTTCCTACCTGGTGTCCCAAGTACACCACAGAACCCTGCCCGATCTGGCACTTACTGGCCTTGATCGTGAGGCCTGCACCTTGCAGAGCCCTCAACACTTTCTCAAGGTGCTGTAAATGTTCTTCCCAGCTGGAACTGAACACAGCAATGTCATCCAGGTAGGCGGCACTGAAATCCTCCAGCCCGGCCAACACCTGATTGACCAACCTCTGAAAGGTGGCAGGGGCATTCTTCAACCCAAAGGGCATCACCCGGAATTGGTAATGACCTTCTGGGGTTGAGAATGCTGATCTCTCCTTGGCCCCATCGGTTAAGGCAATCTGCCAGTACCCAGACGTCAAATCAAACGTGCTGAGGAACCGGGCAGCTCCCAACCGATCAATGAGCTCATCAGCTCTGGGGATGGGGTGCGCGTCAGTCCTGGTGACGGCATTGAGCCCACGGTAGTCCACACAAAACCGGAGTTCTGGAGTGGCACCGGGCGCCGCAGCCTTTGGGACCAAGACCACTGGGCTGGCCCAAGGACTGTGGGAGGGCTCAATCACCCCTAACGCCAACATCTTAGAGACCTCCTCCTTGATGCTGGCTCTGACCCGGTCAGTCAACCTGTAAATCTTGTGCTTCACAGGAGGGCTGTCACCGGTGTCCACGTCATGGGTACACCAGTGAGTAACACCGGGGGTCAGAGAGAACAGTGGGGCGAACTGTCCCAACAACTGGCGACAGTCCCCCTGCTGCTCCTGAGTCAGAGTAGGGGAGAGGATCACACCCCCTACTGACCCATCATGCTCCTTGGTAGACAGGAGGTCAGGGAGAGGCTCACTCTCCTCTTCCACCCCATCATCTGTCGCCAAGAGCATACTCACTTCGGACCACTCGAAGTGGGGCTTGAGGCGGTTCACGTGAAGGACCCTCAAAGGGTTCCTTGGAGCCTGCAAATCCACCAGGTAGGTGACGTCACTTTTGCGCTCCTTTACCTCATATGGCCCAGTCCACTTGTCCTGCAAGGCACAAGGTGCCACTGGGGCCATGACCCACACTTTTTGCCCAGGTTGAAATTCGACCAGAGTGGCATTCTGGTCATACCATCTCTTCATTTCTTCCTGGCTTGCTTCTAGGTTCGCCTGAGCGAGTTTCCTGAAGCGGGCAGTTTGGTTTCTAAAGGCCAGCATGTAGCTAAATACATCCTGGGGAGTTTTCCTGGGAGCTGCCTCCCAGCCTTCCTTTACCAAACTCAGAGGTCCTCTGACAGGGTGGCCATACAGGAGCTCAAAGGGGCTGTACCCTAGAGACTTCTGAGGCACCTCCCTGTATGCAAAGAGTAGGCATGGCAAGAGGACGTCCCACTTACGCCTCATGGGTTCTGTTAGACCCTTGATCATGCCTTTCAAGGTCTGGTTGAATCTCTCCACCAGACCGTTTCCTTGTGGGTGGTAAGGAGTGGTGAACTTGTAGGTTACACCACACTCCTTCCACAGGGATGTCATATACTTGGATATGAAATTGGTCCCCCTATCAGAAACCACCTCTCTGGGGAATCCCACACGGGAAAAGATCCCCATTAACGCCCGGCCCACCACTGGCGCCGTCGTTGTCCTGAGAGGGATTGCCTCCGGGTACCGGGTGGCATGGTCCACCAAGACCAGGATGTACCTGTTGCCCATGGCTGTCTTGGGATCCAGTGGCCCCACAATATCCATCCCTACCCTTTCAAAGGGTGTTCCAACAACAGGAAAAGGTTGGAGAGGAGCTTTGACCTTCCTCCCACTCTTACCACTTGCCTGGCAAGTTTGGCAAGACCTACAGTGTGCATCGGACTGCCTTCGCATTTGGGGCCAAAAGAAGTGGGTGACAAGCCTGTCAAAGGTCTTGTCCTGCCCCAAATGTCCTGCCAAAGGCACGTCATGAGCCAGACCCAGTAGGAAGGTCCTGAAGCGCTGGGGTACCACCAGCACACGGGCTGACCCAGGCTCAGCAACCTTAGGCTCACTGTATAGGAGACCACTCTCCCAGTAGATCAGATGTGACCCGGACTGATTGCCAGCTGCCTGGTCTGCCGCCTGCCGCCGCAGACCCTCCAGAGTAGGGCACTCGTTCTGCTCCCTGCAGAACTCCTCCCTGGTGGGACCCCCTTCTTGCTGCCAATGGGTCAGCTCAGAGATGTCTCCCAGTTCGGCTACCTGCTCCCCTATAGGCACCGGGCGTCCCCCTCGAGGTCCGCCTCCTCCCGGTCCGTGGGAACTTCGGGGCCGGTTTCCCGCGCCCCTGCCCTTTCTCTTGGCAGGGACTTGGGCCACTGTTTCAGGCTCCAAGTCCTCTTGATCACCCTTTCTGGCTGCCATTGACCGAGTAGACACGCATGCCCACTCTGGCAACCCAAGCATCTCCAAGTGAGACCTGAGCTCAACCTCCTTCCATAAGGACTGCTCCAGGTCATTTCCTAGCACACAATCTACAGGCATGGTAGGGCTCACAACCACCCTCAAGGGACCTGAGACCCCCCCCATTCAAAGGGAACCTGCGCCACCATACATTGGCGCTCTGAGTTGTCTACAGCAACTACTTGGTGGAATGCCCGGGGACTACTTGCTTCTCAGACACCAGGTGACACCGGACTGAGGTTACACTGGCTCCAGTGTCTCTGAGAGCCTCTACCCTGTTCCCATTAATGGTCACCCAGGTGCTATATTTCTTTGTGTTAGGGGGCACCTGGTTTCCTGGGACCATCTCACTGTCCCCTAGTGAGACAAGGGTCATTTCTGCGGGGTCCCCACCCTCCTGTGGGCACCCCTCCTCCCCAAGCACTACACTAGCCAACACTTTGGATTGTCCACCGGTGGGTGGCTGTGTCCCCTTTGGGCACTTGGGGTCCCCCTTAAAGTGACCTACCTGGTCACATGCATAACACTCGCGGGGGCCGGTCTCAACAGGCTTCCCTGTAGAGACCCCTTTCTTCTTATCACCGGGGGGCTGGGAACCTTTACCCTGGGTACTAGTTTGGGGCCCTTTAGAGAACTCCTGTGCTTTACCCTTGTCCCCCCCACCTTTCTGCTGGGGACCCTGCCCACTTTTGGCTGAGTCTCCCCCAAACGCTTTCTTGTGGACCCTGGTACTCACCCAGCGGTCCGCTTCCATAGCAAGCTTCCTGGGGTCAGTTAGCTTACTATCAACTAGGTGCTGGCGCAGATCTGCAAAACATAGACTAGACAAGTGCTCCCATGCAATCAAGTTGTAGAGCCCCTGAAAATCTGTTACACTACTGCCCTTCACCCAACCATCCAGAGACCTGCAGAACACATCCACACATTCCAACCAAGTGTTGGCATCAGACTTCTTACTGGACCTGAACTGATCCCTGTACTTTTCAGGAGTAAGACCATACTTCGTGAGAAGGGCATCCTTCATGTCAGCATAGGTGAGGTGATACCCCTTACCCAAAGCTATCAGAGCATCCCTTGCTTCTTCAGGGAAAAGTGGCCACAATCCTGCTCCCCAATTCTCCTCAGGGACCCCATTCATGTGTATGGCTGCCTCATAACCCTGAAACCACCTTTGTATGTCATCCCCCTTCTTGAACTCCTTGCCTACGTTCTTGGGAATGTGCACAATCCTGTCTGCCTTTCTGGACGAATTGCTGCCACCATCGGAGCCTGACTTACTCCTAAGTTCTAGCTCCTTCAGTTCTCTCTCATGCTCTAAGAGCATCTTCCTCTCCTCTATGGCCAATCTCTTCTCCTCCCGCTCACTCTCCAGCCTGAGCTTCTGCAGCTCAAACTGCCTTGCCTCCCGCCTGTCCTCCAGCTCCTCTGGGGACAGACTGCTGCTGCCTGACCTGGCGGGTTCCCCCCTACCCTAAAGCACATCCACCCTGGAAATAGGCTCCTCCGCCTCCTCACTGAGATACCAGGCTGCCCATTGGCATGTCTGGCTGCTACCCAGGCCCTCAGCGCCTTCTGTAGCTCCTCCTTCCTTGTGAGGCCTTTAATTTGGACTTTCAGGTTTTTACAAATCGCTCGTAGCTCCTTTACGGCGTAGGATTCCAACCTATCCTCCTCAAAGATAACTTCCAGAGATGCAACGGATGATGCAATTGATTCAGGCATGACAAACGTAGTGAGTTGAAAACTGGCAAGATCAAAAATAGGCCAAAAGAAAAAGAACCAGTATGTGGTACGTAATGGTCTGCGATATGGTAGTAGTGCACACCAATCACTGTAAGTCAAGTGCAAACACAAGTCCTATCCTCACCGCTGACAACCAATGTTAGAAATGGGATCTCTAGTTGGCAAGGGCTTGCACCTGTGTCCAAGTAGGGACCCTTCTTCCTAGTCAGGGTAAGGGTGTTACACTCGTGAAGTAACCCCTGCTCACCCTCGTGGTAGCTTGGCACGAGCAGTCAGGCTTAATTCAGAGGCAGTGTGTAAAGCATTTGCACATAACCAACAGTAATACAGTGTAAGCACTACAAACGGACACCACACCAGTTTAGAAAAATAACCAATATTTTATATACTCATGACAAGACCAATTACGACAAAAATCCACAATACTATACTTTAAAAACGAATACTTGATAAGGTAACTTCTTCTTTGCAGGAATAGCACAAAAGCAAAGTTCGTACGAGTCGGTAGCTCCGTCCGAGCCTACCGTGATACTGAAAACCACAGAGTCTAACAGTTCCAGCCGACCTCGTCGATACGGGCCAGCAGAGTCATGAACAGACTCGGTAACAGTACCTTTCTCGTTGTGGCTGGTACGGAGTGTACGAGCCGGTCGGCGTTCGTCGCGGTTGCGGTGCAAGACGGAGCGATGCAAGGTGCGGTGTCCCTCGATGCGGTGCAGGCAGCGGCTCGATGAGCGTCGTGCAGACGGAGTCGGTGAGTCCAAGGCGTGCGATGCAGGGTGAGACGATGCTCGATGCGGTGCTGACAGGTTGCGATGCAGGCGACCTAGCCGGCGTGCGGGAGCTGGCGTCGGACAGCGGTGCGAGTCGGAGCGGCGCGTCGCGGACGTGCGAGCGGTGCCCCAAATGCGGTGCGGTCACGACTCTTGCCCCAGTTGCAGCGACCGCGTCGGTCGGGTCCGGCTGGTTCAGTGAAGCGATGCGATGCGAACTGCGGTGCCCACAGGTCACGGTACAAGCAGCGGCTCGATGTTGGCGGCGTTGGACGTCGCCCACGGTGAGACCAGGGTTGCGATGCGAAGCGGGGCGATGCGGTCTGCGGTGCAAACAGGTCACCGGCCAGGGATGGATTCGGTTGACGGAGTCGGTTGCAGTTCCCTTCCTCTGTGGCAACTGAAACAGCGTTCCAGAAGCGGTACCCAGAGGCTTGTGAAGTCTTTGTAGTCCCTGAGACTTCTTAACAGGAGGCAAGCTCGGTTTCAGGCCCTTGGAGATACTCAGCACAAGTTTGTAGAAAGTTCAGTCCTTTCACTGCCCAAGGCAGAAGCAGCAGCTGCAGGCCAACCCAACAAAGCAACAACACAGCAAAGGGGCAGTACTCCTCCTGGCAGCTCTTCCAGCTCTTCGTCTTGGCAGGTTCCTTGATTCCAGCGAGATCTAAATTCATGGGGTCAGGGCCCCAATATTTATATCCCAGATTCCTTTGTTCTCTGAAGGCAGAGAGGCCTTTGCCTAGTCCAAACCAGTTCTGGAGCACTTTGTTGACAAGTCTCCGTCCCACCTTTCAGTGAGTGGGCCAGGGACATCAGACGCACCACAGGAGGTGGAGCCAGCATTGTGGAGGGAAGGCACTGTCCTATTCAGGGCCCAGGTGCGACCCCTCCCACCCATCTACATGTAGATCTTGCTATTCAGCCCTGTGCTGACTCACCCTGTCTCCTGGCATCCCCCAGCCCCTGTCACTCACATTCCAGACAAGGAATACACAACCTCGCAGAGGCAGGCTTGGATGGTTAGACAAGAAAATACCCACTTTCTAAAAGTGGTATTTTCAAACACAGAATGTTAAAACCAACTTCACTAAAAGCTGCATTTTATCACTCTGAGTCCAGGCATACTAAACTCGAATTTCTACCATGTTCCCGGGGTCAGTTAGGATTATAAGCTGTAATAATCAAAACTGCCCGTTCTGGCCTAGGGGAACAGGTAGCCTTGCAATAGTGAAAAACGAACTAGGCTGTAATTCACTATCAGGACATGCCACACACACCCGGGCATGTCCTACCTTTCGCATACACCGCACCCTGCCCACAGGGGTACCTTGGGCCTACCTTAGGGGTGACTAACATGTAGCAAAGGGAAGGTTTAGGGACTTGCAAGTGTGTGCACTTGCCAGAGTCGACATGGCAGCCCCAGGCTGCGCACAGGCTCTGCGTTGGCAGGCCGAGTTACACTTTACGGGCTGTTTGCGTGGGTGGCACAATCCAGTGCTGCAGCCCACCAACAGCATTTGGTCTATAGGCCCTGGCACTCGCAGTGCACTTTACAAGGGACTGACACATAAACCAAATAGGCCAATCATGGAAACACCAATCCATAACGCATTTTATACAGGAGCACTTGCACTTTCCCACTGGACAGCAGTGAGGAAAGTGCGCAGAATCATTACACCAGCAAAAACAGAGTCAAAACCGGGAGGTCAGAAAGCAAAAAGTCAGGGGAAACACGCCAAAAGATGCCAAGTCTAACAGTTACATTTCTAGTCATCACCCTAGCAGCATAATCACTAATATATACAGGATATAAACAATATGTAAACTATTAGGTTCCGGAGCCATTAAAATAATGAAGCTCAAACTTATTATATCAAACATTTTTCAACTGCACTTGAAAATTTTACCAATTGACATAATAACGGAATCGATTCTCCAGATAATGACATAATTAAAGTCTGACGAGCTGATCTAACCCCGATCCTCAAGAAATGTGGTTTCAAAACGGTACGTCGAATGTTAATCAGCTTGGGGCACACACACACATGTACTAATGTTTCTTGTGGCCATCCACATAGTCTACAATTAGAGTCTGGCCACTGCTTGATCCATGATTGCGTGCCCTCTTTTGTTGGATTTATTCCCATTCGTAACCGTAAAAAAATATTTTTAAACTTTGCTGATAAATAAGTAGTCAAATATGGCTGAATGCGCAGGGATTGGTATGAATTAATCACATACCATGCATAATCTTTCCCTACTAATGCATTTTTGTCCAGCTTGAGTGATTCAGCTTTGATACATTTTTTTAAAATTAACTTATAAGTGGGCATTTTCCGATCTTGCAGTGCAATTTGCAGATCAATATCCCTTAGGGAGGTTAAAATATGAGATCTCCATTTAGCAGCATAGGCAGACTTATCTATTTCTAACCAGCAAATGTTCCCTAAGGATGCAGGGGCTGATGAAGACAAAGCGACCATACATTTCTGAAATGCTCCTTTTGATACCAGGCACTGTCTCTGGAGACCAAACTCTAATCTTATACCCGCTTGGCACACTGAATTGGCAATCCCAAAAGTTGCTTTGAAGACCTTGACTACCAATAGATCCAGGACCTTGCCAGGTAGGTCGCTCCCCCACCACACAGCTCCGCCTGTGCTGTCTGCCCGCTGCTCCTGTAGGTAAGATCGCCCTCCGCTTGTGGCCCCGGTGCCAGTTTTGTCTGCTTGTCTCCCCTTTTCCTTTCTGTGCCCCTCGCTGCCCCACTGTTGTTGTGCCCGTGATTTGCCTGCTCTCCCCCGTTTTTCCTTCTGTGCCCCTCGCTGCCCCACTGTTGTTGTGCCCGTGATTTGCCTGCTCTCCCCGTTTTTCCTTCTGTGCCCCTCGCTGCCCCACTGTTGTTGTGCCCGTGATTTGCCTGCTCTCCCCGTTTTTCCTTCTGTGCCCCTCGCTGCCCCACTGTTGTTGTGCCCGTGATTTGCCTGCTCTCCCCCGTTTTTCCTTCTGTGCCCCTCGCTGCCCCACTGTTGTTGTGCCCGTGATTTGCCTGCTCTCCCCCGTTTTTCCTTCTGTGCCCCTCGCTGCCCCACTGTTGTTGTGCCCGTGATTTGCCTGCTCTCCCCCGTTTTCCTTCTGTGCCCCTCGCTGCCCCACTGTTGTTGTGCCCGTGATTTGCCTGCTCTCCCCGTTTTTCCTTCTGTGCCCCTCGCTGCCCCACTGTTGTTGTGCCCGTGATTTGCCTGCTCTCCCCCGTTTTTCCTTCTGTGCCCCTCGCTGCCCCACTGTTGTTGTGCCCGTGATTTGCCTGCTCTCCCCCGTTTTCCTTCTGTGCCCCTCGCTGCCCCACTGTTGTTGTGCCCGTGATTTGCCTGCTCTCCCCCGTTTTTCCTTCTGTGCCCCTCGCTGCCTATCGCCATTCCCGCCGCTGCGTCCCTGCGGCCCCGCCCCCTGACTGCCCATTCGCTGCCCCTGCCTCCCGCCTCCCAGCTGCTCCTCCCTCCCACCTCCCCATAAATGGCGGCCGCTGCACGTGAGGAGAGCGACCCTTGACCTTGCCAGGTAGGTCGCTCCCCCACCACACAGCTCCGCCTGTGCTGTCTGCCCGCTGCTCCTGTAGGTAAGATCGCCCTCCGCTTGTGGCCCCGGTGCCAGTTTTGTCTGCTTGTCTCCCCTTTTCCTTTCTGTGCCCCTCGCTGCCCCACTGTTGTTGTGCCCGTGATTTGCCTGCTCTCCCCCGTTTTTCCTTCTGTGCCCCTCGCTGCCCCACTGTTGTTGTGCCCGTGATTTGCCTGCTCTCCCCGTTTTTCCTTCTGTGCCCCTCGCTGCCCCACTGTTGTTGTGCCCGTGATTTGCCTGCTCTCCCCGTTTTTCCTTCTGTGCCCCTCGCTGCCCCACTGTTGTTGTGCCCGTGATTTGCCTGCTCTCCCCCGTTTTTCCTTCTGTGCCCCTCGCTGCCCCACTGTTGTTGTGCCCGTTATTTGCCTGCTCTCCCCCGTTTTTCCTTCTGTGCCCCTCGCTGCCCCACTGTTGTTGTGCCCGTGATTTGCCTGCTCTCCCCCGTTTTTCCTTCTGTGCCCCTCGCTGCCCCACTGTTGTTGTGCCCGTGATTTGCCTGCTCTCCCCCGTTTTTCCTTCTGTGCCCCTCGCTGCCCCACTGTTGTTGTGCCCGTGATTTGCCTGCTCTCCCCCGTTTTTCCTTCTGTGCCCCTCGCTGCCCCACTGTTGTTGTGCCCGTGATTTGCCTGCTCTCCCCGTTTTCCTTCTGTGCCCCTCGCTGCCCCACTGTTGTTGTGCCCGTGATTTGCCTGCTCTCCCCCGTTTTTCCTTCTGTGCCCCTCGCTGCCCCACTGTTGTTGTGCCCGTGATTTGCCTGCTCTCCCCCGTTTTCCTTCTGTGCCCCTCGCTGCCCCACTGTTGTTGTGCCCGTGATTTGCCTGCTCTCCCCGTTTTCCTTCTGTGCCCCTCGCTGCCCCACTGTTGTTGTGCCCGTGATTTGCCTGCTCTCCCCCGTTTTCCTTCTGTGCCCCTCGCTGCCCCACTGTTGTTGTGCCCGTGATTTGCCTGCTCTCCCCCGTTTTTCCTTCTGTGCCCCTCGCTGCCCCACTGTTGTTGTGCCCGTGATTTGCCTGCTCTCCCCCGTTTTTCCTTCTGTGCCCCTCGCTGCCCCACTGTTGTTGTGCCCGTGATTTGCCTGCTCTCCCCCGTTTTTCCTTCTGTGCCCCTCGCTGCCCCACTGTTGTTGTGCCCGTGATTTGCCTGCTCTCCCCCGTTTTTCCTTCTGTGCCCCTCGCTGCCTATCGCCATTCCCGCCGCTGCGTCCCTGCGGCCCCGCCCCTGACTGCCCATTCGCTGCCCCTGCCTCCCGCCTCCCAGCTGCTCCTCCCTCCCACCTCCCCATAAATGGCGGCCGCTGCACGGCCGCGCAGCGGACGTGCGCAGCGGGCGCGCCGCTGGCGCGCCGCAGGCGCGCCTAAGGCAAGCCCGTCTGCGCCCGTCCGCGACTGGACCGCGCCCAGCGCCAGAACCCCTGGATCCCACCGATGCAACACCACTCGACGGACCTACGACGCCGCCACACTCACCGCACTCAATGCCGGCCGGAACCCTGCCTGCTACCGAGCCTCACCGAGACGCACCCACGGACCCTTCACCTGCCAAACCTGCCGATTCACCTGCCCCCTGACGTGCACCACCTCCGCCAAGTCGAGCAACAGCAGCAACCACCTGAAATGCATCCTGCTGAACACCCGCTCCGTCCACAGGCACGCCGTGGAACTCTGGGACCTGCTCGACGCAACAGCACCGGACATCGCCTTCCTCACCGAAACCTGGATGAACGCCTCCTCAGCGCCTGACATCGCCATAGCCATCCCGGATGGATACAAGATCACCCGGAAGGACCGCGTCAACCAGACGGGAGGAGGCATCGCCATCGTACACAAGAACACCATCCGCATCTCGACTAACTCCGACGAGACCTTCACCGCCGCCGAACACCTACACTTCCAGATACACACGGACCCCAAGACCACCCTCCGAGGCACCCTCATCTACAGACCCCCGGGATCACGCACACTATTCAGCGAAGACATCGCAGACTTCATCAGCCCGCACGCCATGCCCTCCGCCGACTACATCCTCCTAGGGGACCTCAACTTCCACCTGGAGAACAACAACGACAGAAACACCACCGCCCTGCTGGACAACCTCGCCAACCTCGGACTCAAGCAACTGGTGAACACGCCCACCCACTACGCCGGCCACACGCTTGACCCCGTCTTCTCGTCCAGCAAGCACATCTCCTTCAGCCACGCCACCGGACTCCACTGGACCGACCACAGCTGCGTCCACTTCAGCTTCAGAAAGACTGCGACCCACCACCACCCGCAACAGGCTCCCCGCCGGAGCTGGAGCAAGATCACCGCCGAGCAGCTCACCGCCTCCCTCAGCCAGAACACACCCACCGACACAACGGACCCAAACGAAGCAGCCAGCAACCTCGCCAAGTGGCTGACCGCCTGCGCCGACGACCTCGCACCACTAAAAACCCTCCCAGCAGACCCGGAAGCAAGAAAACTCCTTGGTTCACCAACGAACTCAAGGAATCCAAGAAGAACTGCCGCACTCTCGAGAAAACCTGGCGACTCGACCAGACCACAGACAACAGGACCGCCCTCAAGCACGCCACCCGCAAACACCACCAGCTGATCCGTGCCACCAAGAAGTCGGCACTCAAAGAACGACTGGACAACAACGCCCATGACAGCAAGGAACTTTTCAGCATCGTCAAAGAGTTCTCCAACCCAAGCGCCGGAAACAACGACATCACCCCCTCGCAAGACCTCTGCAACTCACTCTCCGCGTTCTTCCACCGCAAGATCACCGACATACACAACAGCTTCGACGCACAAACAACGCACCCTACCGCCGAACCAATGCCCGCCACCACCACCCTCTGCAACTGGACCCCGATCAACACCGAAGACACCACCCGCACGATGAACTCCATCCACTCCGGATCACCAACCGACCCCTGCCCACACCACGTCTTCAACAAAGCCGACGCCACCATCGCACCCCATCTCCGGGACATCATCAACTCCTCCTTCCACACCGCCACCTTCCCGGAGAGCTGGAAGCACGCCGAGCTTACCGCCCTCCTGAAGAAACCAACGGCGGACCCCACCGACCTCAAGAACTACCGCCCCATCTCGCTCCTTCCGTTTCCGGCCAAAGTCATCGAGAAGACCGTCAACAGACAGCTTGCCGCCTTCCTCGAGACGAATGGATCCCTCGACCCCTCGCAGTCCGGGTTTCGGGCCAACCACAGCACCGAGACCGCCCTTATCGCAGCCACCGACGACATCAGAACCCTAACCGACAACGGGGAAACAGCTGCCCTCATCCTCCTGGACCTCTCCGCGGCGTTCGACACCGTCTGCCACCGCACCCTAGTGAAGCGCCTCAGCAACATCGGAATCCGAGAGAAAGCACTGGAATGGATCATCTCGTTCCTCGCCGGAAGAACCCAGAGAGTCCGCCTCTCCCCGTTCAGATCCGAAGCCACCGAAGTCATCTGCGGCGTTCCACAAGGATCCTCACTCAGCCCGACCCTCTTCAACGTCTACATGAGCCCCCTCGCAGCCATCGCACGCCGACACAACCTCAACATCATCTCCCTACGCCGACGACACCCAGCTGATCCTCTCCCTCACCAACGACCCCACCACCGCCAGAGCCAACCTGCACGACGGGATGAGAGACGTCGCCGACTGGATGAGGAACAGCCGCCTTAAACTGAACTCAGACAAGACGGAAGTCCTCATCCTGGGCTCATCACCCTCCGCCTGGGACGACTCCTGGTGGCCCCCGGCCCTGGGCACCGCACCCAAGCCAACGGACCACGCACGCAACCTGGGCTTCATCCTGGACTCCTCCCTATCGATGACCAGACAAGTCAACGCCGTCTCATCTTCATGCTTCAACACCCTGCGCATGCTCCGCAAGATCTTCAGATGGATCCCCACTGAAACCAGGAAGACCGTCACCCAGGCACTCGTCACCAGCCGACTGGACTATGGGAACACCCTCTACGCCGGAACCACAGCCAAACTTCAAAAGAGACTCCAGCGCATCCAGAACGCCTCCGCACGACTCATCCTGGACATCCCCCGACACAGCCACATCACCGTACACCTGAAAGACCTGCACTGGCTCCCCGTCAGCAAGAGAATCACGTTCAGACTCCTCACCCACGCACACAAGGCCCTCCACGACCTGGGCCCAAAGTACCTCAACGACCGCATGTCCTTCTACACGCCCACACGCCAGCTACGATCAACCAGCCACGCCCTCGCCACCGTACCACGCATCCGCAGAACCACCGCCGGAGGAAGATCCTTCTCCTACCTGGCGGCCAAGACCTGGAACTCCTCCCCACTCACCTTCGGCGAACCCAGGACCATCTCGCCTTCAGGAAGCAGCTCAAGACCTGGCTGTTCGAGCAGTAACTTACCCCCTCCCCCAGCGCCTTGAGACCCTCCCGGGTGAGTAGCGCGCTCTATAAATGCCGTGATTGATTGATTGATTGACCTTCGCATCTTTCCCTCTGGTGATGGGTGCCTTGATTTTTAGATGGAAGTAGGATCCGAGCTTGTCGCAGAGGTCCTGGGAAGGGGTGATGTCCGTGGTTTCGCTGGGGGGCTTGGTGAATTCCTGGATGACGCTGAAGAGTTGCTTGGAGTTGCCGGCGTTGGCGAGGATCTTGTTTTGGATGAAGGTCCTTTTGGTGGATCTGATGCGTTGGTGGTATTCCGTCATGGCGTTTTTGTAGGTGGTGCGATCTTCTGGCGTTTTGCTGTTTCTCCAGTTCTTCTCAAGACGTCTGCAGGTGCGTCTGGATTCTTGGAGGTCGGCGGTGAACCAGGTGGCTTTCCTGGGTCGTTGTCTGTCGGGATTGCGTAGTGGTGCATGCTTGTCTGCGCAGCAGGAGATCCATCTGTGGAGTCCTTTGGCTGCGAGGTTGGCGTCGGTCGATGTGGTGGGGGCGTCGTGGTTGAGGGTGGAGTTTAGTTGTTCCTCAGTGACTTTGCTCTAGTTCCTTCGTGGAGGACGTGGTGCAGGTTTGGGCGGCGTGGGTTTGTCGACGTGGAAGTGTACACTGTGCCTCACTCCACTCTTTGCCATTCTACTCAATGCTACTCCACTGTATGCCACTATACTCTATGCTATTCCACTCTATGCCACTCCACTCTATGCCACTCGACTACAACCCACTCAAGTGTATGGTATTCGATTATATGCCACTCCAGTGCACACCACTCCAGTCTATGCCACTCCACTCTATGCTATTCCACTGCACTCTAACTGACTCCACTCTATGCCACTCCGCTCTACAACACTCCACTATACGCCACTCCACTCAATGCCACTCCATTGTATGCCACTGTACTCTTTGTTATTCCACTGTGGGCCACTCCACTCTAAAACACTCCGGTGTATGCTATTGCATGGACCCCACTCTCCTGTATGCTGCTCGGTTGTATGCCACTCCACTGTATGCTACTACACTATATGCCAATACATTCTACAGTATTCCATAGTACTCTACTGTACAACACTCCACTCTATGGTATTCCACTCTATGTCACTCTACGCCACTCCTATATACGCTATTCCACTGTACACCACTCCACTGTATGCCACTGCACTCTACACTACTCTACCCGACTCCACTCTACACCACTCCGCTCTATGCCACTCCACTCTACCCCACTATATGCCATTCCAGTATACACCATTGCACTCTAAGCTAGTTCTCTTTAAGCTACTCCACTCTACTCTATTCCACTGTATGCAACTCCACTCTTGCCACTACACTCTACGCTTTTCCACTCAATGCCATTCCGCTCTACGCAACTCCAGTCTCGCCACTACACTCTACTCTAATACACTCTATGCCAATCCACTCTACACCACTCCACTTTACGCCACTCCACGCTATTCCATTGTACTCCATTACACTCTATGACCCTACACTATTCCACTCTATGCCACTTCACTCTATGCTATTGTACTGTATGCCACTCCACTGTACATCACTCCACTGTAAACCACTCCACTCTATGCCACTCTATGCCATTCCACTCTTCATCATTCCTCTCTACCCCACTCCACTGTACCGCACTGCACTGTACAACACTTCACAACCCCACTGTACACTATTCCACTGTATGCCTCTCCACTGTACCACATTCCACTCTACTTCATCTCCACTCTCCTCCACTCCAGGACACTATACTCTATGACAGTACACTTTACAACACTTAACACTTAATAACACTCCGCTCAATGACAGTAAACTCTATGATTTAAAAATGTTTTTATTAAAAATAAAAAACATGACATTTAATAAAAAACCAAAGATTAAACTTTTGTTATAGTTAGGAAAATGTTACCTGTTCTTTCTATACAAATCATCCTGAAAATACACAAGCCTAGAAATTCTGCAGTTATAGGTATAACTTAAATATATAATTTATGCATCACCTTTACATTTATATAACTTTATTTGTTCTTTAGCTATAAACAAAACTTACAGTACACAAAAATGTAAATGTCTAAACTTATACCTTTAATTTATAATTTCCACAATACCTTCAAATTATTATAACTCGTGCACCTCTGTATGCAGTTTATTCAACTATGATGTAAACTAACTGATGAATTTTTATGTTTATGTATTTTCACTTTGGTATGTATGGAAAAATAAATAACGTTTTCCTAACTATAACAAAGGTTTAACCTCTGTTTTTTTCAGAGATGTGACCTCTCTCACATCTAAATCACACATGGATCACTCACAATTCAATAAACAAGAGAAAGTACCCCTTTAAATTCTAAATCACACAAGCATGCATAACTGAATGAACAAGACATGGGACCTCTATAACATCCATCTAAATCATACATCCACAACTTAATGAACAAGACATGGAACGCTTCTTTTTTATAATTGAAATAATATATGAATGAAATATATATATAAACAACACCCCTGCAGGCATTGAGTGCTGCATAAATTATGCAAAAAAGAAGCAGAAAACTCTGGGTAGTCCCTAAGTTTAGGTGGAGAGGTGCTCCTGTATGAAGTTCCCTACAACACCAGCAACACTCTGAATTTGCTCACCTCAAATGTCTGCTTTTCTAGCAAAGTTTTTAAGCATATGATTAGCACAGTGCGATCCACGCCGAGATAGAAAGGGACAAAGTGTTTTGCCATTTCTACTCCTCTATTTCCAATAAGCCCTCCTTCAACAAGAGTAGCAACAGATGGTGTTCCTGTTCCATATCTTTTTTGGGGTTATTTTTCAAGATCTTATAATATTGCTGGATCTTCAACTGTCTGCTTGCTTCCTTTAAGTATTGTGACTTGTCCATTACAACAATATTACCACATTTGTCAGATGCTTTAATTATGATGGTATCACTGCTTCTCAACTAATTTAACTCATGCCACTCCTGCGTTTTCATGTTATTGATGTTTTCATATTTCTATGCATTAGATTTCTCATCCAAATTACTCCAATTCTTGTAGGTTTTGTTCACATCATCCACCGTTATTTCTCAAAAAACAAACATTGTATTTCTTGGAGTCAATTGTGGACAAAATTTACTTTTAGGTTTTAGATCTGTAGGAAGTGGTCTGTCTCAAATCCCATTTTTTTCACTAAGTGCTGCCACATCGTTAGTGTTATCACTTACATTTTGCTCTGATGTATTGCTTTCTAGCTTACAAAGTCAGACCCCCCCAGGATTTCGCAATTTGCAATAAATTTGCAAAATTGACCCTTTTGTAAAAATGCTGCGGTTTTTACAAAAGTGCCCACAAAATATGAAAAATAAAAAAAGATGGGATTCACCCTCTCTTTACTGGCTCTGTGCTGCCACAGAGCCATTAAAGCGAGGTTGAGCAACAAGCAGGCAGCAGAGGCGATAAATTCCTCTGTCTCCTGCCTTTGAAATGCACCTCGGCCCCTCCTGAGCAATTAGCCTGCAGGCCACCTCACACCTTTTTGTGCCCCATGCAAACCCTGCAGGCCATTAGAAAGCACAAGTCTGCAGTATTATTGTGGGGGGCATATATTTTGCCCACCACAAAAAAAACGCAAATTTTGAGGTTTTGGGCCGCAGATTTTGCTTTTTTTGGCCCGGAAATTTGCCACCCAAGGCCGCAAAATCCTGGGGGGGGCTGTAAAGTTATTGTCCCACTAGTTCTTGTATATGTGCAGTGGTAAAGATGGAGTTTGGCTTGTTTTGAGCTATGTTTTTTGTCTAGTTTCAAAAATATTCCTTAGCTTCAACTTCCTCGTGAACCTCTACAATTCAATCCTCAAATCTACAAAATCTGGATTCCCAATGGGGCAAAAATGTAAACCTCGAATAAGAACTTTCCTTTAGGTGTTGGTAAGTTCATATGAAGAGATATTAATGACAAGCGGTTTCTCACACGTCGTGTCCCCTATTCTTTCTCATTGTGTATTCCTTTTCTTCTTCCATCTCCTCATCTTCGAGCCCCTCTTCCTCTTTCTCGGTTTGCTCATTTTCCCGGGGCACTCGTAGTCATGTGGAACAGCTTTATTTTTTCAAAAAAATTCAGCTTCTCTATTTGGTCACCAATCAGAGTGAGACAGATTGTTTCCACTCTGAATGGAAATTTTGGGAACTGTTCTATTCAATACATAGGTCGATTTGCAAAACTCTGGGGCATATTAGCAAGACTGGCTATAAAATTATCGCTGTTTTAGCGGCAGGAAACTGCCGCTAAAGCGGCGATAATGGGCTTGCTAATAAGCGTTATAGAATTCCTATAGAAGCCCAGGTTAGATGTGCAGGACATCTAACCTGGGCTTCTATTGGAATTCTATAACGCTTATTAGCAAGCCCATTATCGCCGTTTTAGCGGCAGTTTCCTGCCGCTAAAACGGCGATAATTTTATCGCCAGTCTTGCTAATATGCCCCTCTATTCCTTGTGCAAAAGTGCGCGTGCGATTTGTGACCATTTGTCCTGAACAGTTTTCGAGCATCTGTTCCTCAGTTTCAGCATCATAAAGAGTCACCAAAATGTCTGGTATTGCACAAGTGTACATATCACAATTGATGCACCACAAAATCAGTAATGGGGGGCAAAAAAGGACCTAATTATGGTACAAAGGGTGTTTCACATGGCTGGTTTTGCCCGGACACTAATACAACACTGGAAAGGAGGGTGGACTTGAGGACATTAGAATACACTCTATTGACAGGATTTATGTGGTCTTTCTCAATTTCCATCTCAAAATCATTAAATCATTAATCAGTGCTTACTTGCAAAACTCGTGCAAAAAAAAATACATAATCAACAAAACTGATTACACATTTACCAGCATATAAATGTGTTTCAAGAATAATACAAATAAGAATTGCACATGCATTCATTTGCAATTGAGTGTGGTACATAAATTGCACCTAATTCCAAGGTTAAAAGCAGAGGAACAGAAATAAAATGGCAGTAGCACGTGTCATTCCCCATTCCTAGATGCACAACAGTGCAGATCCATCATTTGCTCCCATGGTTTATGCACATATTGCAATCCCGTTTGTGTCGAAAACAGTTTGTATTCGTGACGGGATCACTGTCCCCACGGTGATTGGTAGTACAAGGGGCATATTATCAAGGACGGCGATAAAATTATCGCCGCTTTAGCGGCAGAAAACTGCCGCTAAAGCGACGATAATGGGCTTGATAATATGCCCTGGAGAATTCCAATAGAAGCCCATGTTCACACCAGAACATGGACTTCTATTGGAATTCTCAAGGGCATATTATCAAGCCCATTATCTGCCGCCAAAGCGGCGATAATTTTTAATGCCATTCTTGATAATATGCCCCCAAGTCTCATGAAGGAAACTGTTAAGTTGGGCGGCGAAGGTTTGGCTGTCATCTCAAAGTTTGTGTTGACTTGAAGCTTTCGTGCTGTATAGCGCCTATGTGGTAAACATAGGCTGAATACTGGAAGAAGCAAAGACAGGTAGAAGAAAAGTTAGTAACACCCAACAGGTAAAATGGGCACTGACTTCTCTGCGGGGATCTTACAGTGACACACCATCAAAGAAACGAACTAAACTTTAAACGTATGATAACATAAAAGCAAAGTAACTCGTTGAGGTCGAATTGTCCCTTTAGGGGCATATTATCAAGGAATAGCGATATTTATCGCTAACCGCGCTTAGCGCGAATATTTTTAACGCCGCCTATCGCTGGAAAATATCGCTGAGATAACATCCTATTAACAAGGTTTATCTCCATAGCGATAAAATTTCCAGCGATAGCGGCAAAATGTGAGAATATCGCTGGAAAAGCAGCGATATTCTCGCATTAACGCTAAGGTGGATTCAGCATTGAATCCACCTCATATACTTTAAACAGGTAAGTCATCCTCACTAGCAGGTGATAAAATCTAGCGATAAACGCGCTTAGCACGAATTATTTTATCGCTTCGCCTGCCTTGCTAATAGGGGGTAGTGGTGTTAGCGACTGTTTTCAGTCGCTTTTAGTAGGGAACGCCTTCCTTGCATGTCATTAGCGATAATTATCGCTGACATGCAAGGCGATTTAAATCCCGCCCGCTAACGCCTAAAAGCTGTCGCTAACGCCTGTTAGCGACAGCTTGCTGATAGGGCGATAAAATTATCGCCGCTTTAGCGGCAAAAAGTGCCGCTAAAGCGGCGATAAAGCCCTTGATAATATGCCCCCACCTTTTAATCAATTTCATTATGTAATCAATGGTTTAGGTTTTCAAAGAACAATTGTCTGCTAATCTTTGCAAATGTGAAGAAACATAACCAAAAATAGCCTTAATTTACAATGACGAAAATTATAGTTATTAATGCGAAATCGATTGTTTTTGTTCTCTTAACCCCTTCGCTGCTAGGCCTTTTCCCCCCCTGTGCTAAGCCTTTTTTTGGCTATTTGGGGTAGTGCGCGCTTAGGCCCCTGTAACTTTTTGACCACATAAGGTATCCACGCCAAATTTGCGTCCTTTTCTTCCAACATCATGGGGATTGTAAAGGTACCCAGGGTTTGTGGATTCCCCTGGAGGGGTCCCAGAAATTAGTCAAAATAAAGCTAAATTTTGGTTTTTTTGGGAAAAATGCGAAAAAGGGCTGCAAATGAAAGCATCTGGGTTTTTCCCTGCAAATGGTATCAAAAAGGGTTTGTGGGGCTGAAATCACCATTTTCCCAGCTTTTAGGGAATGACAGACTTTTGTCAGAAAACCAACATTTTTTACACAGTTTTGGCATTTTTCTGGGACATAGCCTATTTTTGCTTTTTTTGTGCTTTCAACCTCCTTCCAGTTAATGGTAGAAATGGGTATGAAAGCAATAATGGATCCTAGACAGCTATACATTTTAGAAAAGTTGACAAAATTCTGAATTCAGCAAGGGGTCATTTGTGTAGATCCATCAAGGTTTCTTTATAGAAACTAACAGTTAAATATAGGAAAAATTGAAAATTAGTTGAAAAAAACAGCCTTTTGTGTCAACGTTTTCACCTGTAACTTCTTCTAATTATGACAGCTCTTTGAAAGCAATATACCATTACATCCGCTGGACCTTACTGGTTGTGGGGATATATAGGACTTGTAGGTTCACAAAGAACCCGATGAACCCAGAGCCAATAACTGAGCAGCGTCTTGCAATGGTTTTTTATTATGTACCGGGTATATAGCAATTATTGTGGGAAAATGTATACATGGAAAAATCGGTATGAAAGACACCTATGTATTTCTGAAATGGGAACAAAATATAGAGTTTAGAAACAGTAGATATTTGCACATTTCCGAAATTGGGAATACTCATACTAGCATGAGAATTATCGGTCATTTTTAAAATGACTTCTTTTTACACAATGTCTTTCATTTGGAAGGCAGAATGCATCAAAAGTCAATAGGTAATAACAGTTGCTTTACAAATCTGAATTACCCCAAGTCTCCCGATAAAAATGGTACCTCACTTGTGTGGGTAGGCATAGTGCCCATGACAGGAAATGGCTCAAAACCCAACGTGAACACACCACATTTTCACAATGAAAAATTACCCTTTTTTTGCAAAGTGCCCAGCTGTAGTTTTTGAACCCTAGCTCTGCCGGCACCTAGGGAAACCTAGCAAACCTATACATTTTTGAAAACTAGACACCCAGGGGAATCCAGGATGGGGTGACTTGACTGCCTCACACCAGGTTCTGTTACCCAGAATCCCTTGCAAACCTAAAAATTGTCCAAAAAACACATTTTCCCCACATTTCTGTGGTGGAAAGTTCTGGAATCTGCGTGGATCCACTAATTTCCACCCACCCGCGTTCCCCAAAGTCTTCCGAGAAAAATGATACCTCACTTGTGTGGGTCGGCCTAGTGCCCGCAACAGGAAACGGCGCAAACCGCAACGTGGACACACCTCAATTTCGCAGTGAAAAATGACCCTTTTTGGCAAAGTGCCTAGCTGTAGTTTTTGAACCATAGCTCTGCCGGCACCTAGGGAAACCTAGCAAACCTATACATTTTTGAAAAGTAGACACTCAGGGGAATCCAGGATGGGGTGACTTGACTGCCTCCAACCAGGTTCTGTTACCCAGAATCCCTTGCAAACCTAAACAATTGTCAAAAAAAACACATTTTCCCCACATTTCTGTGGTGGAAAGTTCTGGAATCTGCGTGGATCCACAAATTTCCACCCACCCCGCGTTCCCCAAAGTCTTCCGAGAACAATGGTACCTCACTTGTGTGAGTCGGCCTAGTGCCCGCGACAGGAAACGGCACAAAACGCAACGTGGACACACCTCAATTTCGCAGTGAAAAATGACCTTTTTTGGCAAAGTGCCTAGCTGTAGTTTTTGAACCATAACTCTGCCGGCATCTAGGGAAACCTAGAAAACCTATACATTTTTGAAAACTAGACACCCAGGGGAATCCAGGATGGGGTGACTTGACTGCCTCCCACCAGGTTCTGTTACCCAGAATCCCTTGCAAACCTAAAAAATTGTCAAAAAAACCACATTTTCCCCACATTTCTGTGGTGGAAAGTTCTGGAATCTGCGTGGATCCACAAATTTCCACGCAGCCCGCGTTCCCCAAAGTCTTCCGAGGAAAATGGTACCTCACTTGTGTGGGTCGGCCTAGTGCCCGCGACAGGAAACGGCGCAAAACGCAACGTGGACACACCTCAATTTCGCAGTGAAAAATGACCCTTTTTTGGCAAAGTGCCTAGCTGTAGTTTTTGAACCATAGCTCTGCCGGCACCTAGGGAAACCTAGCAAACCTATACATTTTTGAAAACTAGACACCCAGGGGAATCCAGGATGTTGTTACTTGACTGCCTCCCACCAGGTTCTGTTACCCAGAATCCCTTGCAAACCTAAAAAATTGTCAAAAAAACCACATTTTCCCCACATTTCTATGGTGGAAAGTTCTGGAATCTGCGTGGATCCACAAATTTCCACCCACCCCGCGTTCCCCAAAGTCTTATGAGAAAAATGGTACCTCACTTGTGTGGGTCGGCCTAGTGCCCGCGACAGGAAACGGCGCAAAACGCAACGTGGACACACCTCAATTTCGCAGTGAAAAATGACCCTTTTTTGGCAAAGTGCCTAGCTGTAGTTTTTGAACCATAGCTCTGCCGGCACCTAGGGAAACCTAGTAGACCTATACATTTTTGAAAACTAGACACCCAGGGGAATCCAGGATGGGGTGACTTGACTGCCTCCCACCAGGTTCTGTTACCCAGAATCCCTTGCAAACCTAAAAAATTGTCTAAAAACCCACATTTCCCCCACATTTCTGTGGTGGAAAGTTCTGCAATCTGCGTGGATCCACAAATTTCCTCCCACCCAGCGTTCAACCAGGTCTCCCGATAAAAATGGTACCTCACTTGCGTGGGTGGGTCAAGGATCCGTGACAGGCAAGGGCCCAAAAGCTATTGAGGCGACATCAAAATTACCTATCACAAACCAACCTGGTTTTGCATGGGGGGTCCCATGAGTTTTTGGCCCGGGGCTCGGCAGCCATCTAGGGAAACCTACCTAACCCACACATTTCTGGAAACTAGACACCCGGGGAGTCCAGCGAGGTATGGCTTGCGTGGGTCCCCCATCATTCTCCTACCCAGAATCCCCTGCAAACCTCAAATTTTGCTGAAAAATTCACTTTTTCTCACATTTCTGTGGTGGAAAGTTCTGGAATCTGCGTGGATCCACAAATTTCCTCCCACCCAGCGTTCCCCAGGTCTCCCGATAAAAATGGTACCTCACTTGTGTGGGTAGGCACAGTGGCTGCAACAGGAAATGGCCCAAATCGTACTCTGGAGACTTCAAAATTACCTATAGCAAAACTACCTGGTTTTGGGGGGGGGACCTGAGATTTTGGCCCCGGGCTCGGCGGCCATCTTGGGAAAGTACCAAACCCAAACATTTCTGAAAACTAGACACCCGGGGGAGTCCAATGAGGTATGGCTTGCCTGGATCCCCCAACGTTTTCCTACCCAGAATGCAATGCAAACATTAAATTTAGCTGAAAAAAACACATTTTCCACATATTTTTGCGTGGAATCAGCGTGCCGGCACAAATGTCCTACCACCCAGCGTTCCCCTTGTTCTCCCGAGTAAAATGATACCTCACTTGTGTGGGTGTCCAAAGCAGAATTGGCTAAAAACGTATTTTTAAAAAAATGTAGCGCTTAGAATTCTCGGTGCTATACTATAAATCCCTATGTTTTGGGCTCTTCCTAGCCACAGGCCTTTGGCCCACCCACACAAGTGAGGTATCATTTTACTCGGGAGAACAAGGGCAACGCTGGGTGGTAGGACATTTGTGTCAGCCCGGTGATGCCACAACTTTCCCACACACAAATGTGTGAAAAAAGTGATTTTTTTCAGCTAAATTTGAGGTTTGCAGGGGATTCTGGGTAAGAAAACGTTGGGGGATCCACACAAGCCATACCTCCCTGGAATCCCCGGGTGTCTAGTTTTCAGAAATGTGTGGGTTTTGTAGGTTTCCCTAGATGGCTGCCGACCCCGGGGCCAAAAACCCAGGTAACCCCCGTGCAAAACCAGGTTGGTTTGTGATAGGAAATTTTGATGTCGCCTCACTAGGTTTTGGGCCCTTGCCTGTCACGGGTACTTGACCCACCCACACAAGTGAGGTACCATTTTTCTCAGAAGACTTTGGGGAATGCGGGGTGAATGGAATTTTGTGGATCCACACAGATTCCAGAACTTTCCACCACAGAAATGTGAGGAAAATGTGTTTTTTATATACATTTTGAGGTTTGCAAGGGATTCTGGGTAACAGAACCTGGTGAGAGCCAGTCAAGTCACCCCATCCTGGATTCCCCTGGGTGTCTAGTTTTCAAACATGTACAGGTTTGCTAGGTTTCCCTATGTGCCGGCTGCGCTAGGGCACAAAATACACAGGTAGGCATATTGCTAAAAACAAATCCGTTCCCAGTCGGCTTTCTGCCGCCCTGGGGGGGGATTTCGGGGGGTGGGGTTGCCCCGATATGCCCCCAAGGGGGGAAGAAACACTGTGGCTATTTTTTTGGGGGGTAGGGGCATTGGTATGCCCATTCTGGCCAGCCCCCACCCCCACACATAAAAAAGCCAGCGTAATCGTTGGCGTCTAGTGGGCTTTTTGCCCCCCTGGGAGGGGCAGATTGGGGGCTACTGCCCCATCTGCCCCCCCAGGGGGGGCAGGAAGGCTGTAATGTTTTCGGGGAGGGGATGGGGGCATGGGCATGCCCGTTTTGGGCAGCCCCCACCCTAATTCAAATTTGGCCAAAAAACTCCCTGGCGTCTAGTGGGCTTTTGCCCCTCCGGGCGGGGCAGATTGGGAGCTAATGCCCCCATCTGCCCCCAGGGGGCAAAAGCCCACTAGATGCCAGGGAATCTTTGGGCAAATTTTAATTAGGTGCGGAGCTGCCCAAAACGGGCATGCCAATGCCCCCACCCTAATTAAAATTTGCCCCAAAAAATCCCTGGCGTCTAGTAGGCTTTTGCCCCCGGGGGCAGATTGGGGCTACTGCCCCATCTGCCCCCCAGGGGGGCAGGAAGGCTGTAATTTTTGCGGGGAGGGGATGGGGGCATGGGCATGCCCGTTTTGGGCAGCCCCACCCTAATTCAAATTTGCCCCCAAAAATCCCTTGCGTCTAGTGGGCTTTTTGCTCCCTCGGCGGGGCAGTTTGGGGGCTAATGCCCCCATCTGCCCCCAGGAGTCCACTAGACGCCAGGGAGTTTTGGGCAAATTTTAATTAGGTGGGGCTGCCCAAAACGGGCATGCCAATGCCCCCACCCTAATTAAAATTTGCCCCAAAAATCCCTGGCGTCTAGTGGGCTTTTGCCCCCGGGGGCAGATTGGGGGCTTCTGCCCCATCTGCCCCCAGGGGGGCAGGAAGGCTGTAATTTTTGCGGGGAGGGGGTGGGGGCATGGGCATGCCTATTTTGGGCAGCCCCCACCCTAATTCAAATTTGTCCAAAACAAATCCCTGGCGACTAGTGGGCTTTTTGCCCCCCCAGCGGGGCAGATTGGGGGCTAATGTCCCCATCTGCCCCCTGGGGGGGGCAGAAAGTCCACTAGACGCCAGGGAGTTTTTTGGGCAAATTTTAATTAGGGTGGGGGCTGCCCAAAACGGGCATGCCAATGCCCCCACCCTAATTAAAATTTGCCCAAAAAAATCCCTGGCGTCTAGTGGGCTTTTTGCCCCCCCTGTGGGGCAGATTGGGGGCTACTGGCCCATCTGCCCCCCAGGGGGGGCAGGAAGGCTGTTATTTTTGCGGGGAGGGGGTGGGGCATGGGCATGCCCATTTTGGGCAGCCCCCACCCTAATTCAAATTTGCCCAAAAAATCCCTGGCGACTAGGGGCTTTTGCCCCTCGGCGGGCAGATTGAGGGCTAATGCCCCCATCTGCCCCCAGGGGGCAAAAAGCCCACTAGACGCCAGGGAGTTTTGGGCAAATTAGGTGGGGGCTGCCCAAAACGGGCATGCCAATGCCCCCACCCTAATTAAAATTTGCCCCAAAAAATCCCTGGAGTATAGTGGGCTTTTTGCCCCCCGGGGGGGCAGATTTGGGGCTAATGCCCCCAGCTGCCCCCCAGGGGGGGCAGAAAGGCTGTCATTTTTGCGGGGGGTGGGTGGGGGCATGGGCATGCCCATATTGGGCAGCCCCCACCACAAATTATAATTTAAAAAAAATCCCTGGCGTATAGTGGGCTTTTTGCCCCCCCGGGGGGGCAGATTGGGGGCTACTGCCCCCAACTGCCCCCCAGGGGGGCAGAAAGGCTGTAAATTTTGCAGGGTGGGGGCATGGACATGCCCTTTATGGGCAGCCCCCACCCTAATAAATTATGGGGCAAACAAAAATATCCCTGGGGTCTAGTGGGCTTTTTGCCCCCCCGGGGGGGCAAAAAGTCTAAATCGCACCCAAAAAAATTGGGGGGAGCAAAAGCCCTTGCCCAAGGGGCCGCTCCCCCCTCCCTGGTGTCTAGTGGGTGGATCCCTGCTTGGGGATCGCCCTCCTGGGGCAATCCCCAAGCAGGGATCCACTGGGGAGGGGTACCATTGGAAAGGGGAGATTCTCCCCTTTCCAATGATACCTCTCCCGGCTTTCTACGTGCCCGGGGGGCTGAGATAGCCCCCTGAGCACATAGAAAGTGAAACTGAAATGAGCCAAAAGGCTCATTTCAGTTTCGGTTTCTGTGCAATGAGGACAGCGCGACGTGCGCGCTGATCCTCATGACACAGAAACCAGGGAGGGGGCCTCGGGAGCTGGGGAAGCTCTTCCCCAGCTCCAAGGTCACAGGGGTGAAATAGAAATCCCTCTGCTGTCTGCAGCAGAGGGATTTCGTGCCCCTGGCCTCATGACGGAATGGTTCCGTCATGAGCACAGGGGCACCGATGCTCATGACGGAACCATTCCATCATGATCATCGAAGGGGTTAAAATCCGCATTCTAATATTATTATTTGTTTAACTTAAAACGAAGCGGGAATCGAAGAAAACGCCATTGTACCTGCTGTAGCAACATATTGGGTAGTTACTATCCAAAAAGACATGATAAGACTGCATGTCATGGAATTGAGGTTCAGACAGCTCCAACTTCATGTTATTGGAGAGTTTCAATGTGACTGAGAATGATAGATGAATCACTGCACTGAAGGAAGGAAAAGCAAACCTAATAAAATCATGAAATGTTTTGTACTTGCATTTCTTAAAGTATGGAGTGGATAAAAGATGTAGGCAATTGATACAAGAGGCAGAGAAAGCGGGTGTCCGTATTTAACTTTTCTCGGAAGTCTACCATAGGGCATTTCTGCATGAGCTCAGGTTTTTAGAAGACAGGCTGAAATACAACCTTGTTCTGGCACACGGGAAGAAAAATATTGAGGAAAGACATAGGAGACCACCTTGACTAATGGAGACCGTCCATTCTAGGGATCTTGCACTTGAGACATCCATTTGTTTATGACCCCGTCTATGTTCATTTTTAGTTCTCGCTAATGTGAATTTGTAGCAGAAAACACACGCGATCAGCACTGCTGTGTACATTTGTCCAGTAAGCTGATTTAGAATCACAATATCCGCATATGAAAAAAATATATTTGTTATTACCAGCATTGTAACTGTTACTACCAGCTGCAGGCGGAACAAGCATTTGCAATGCAATAGGTCTCGCATTTCTGAAAGCTAGAGCTTTTGGTATTGATAATGAATTTGTTTTATACTTTATTTTTTTTGTATGCAGTGGAGTGATGATATTTGCATAGCGCTATTGCAATTTGTCTGACCTGTAAGAGGGGGGATTGTAAATCTAAGGCTTAATACGTAATCTTGGATCAGACCAAAACTGCTAAAATGAGTTAGAAAGTGTGCACAAAGGAAGGTAATTCCGGGGATACCGTTTAAGTTTATTTTGTTTGAGAAAGAGGTTTAAGTGTGTCTGCTACTTCATGTACAGGTATTTTGCTCAAGCTATACTCAAAGGATACCAGGGTTATCAATACAGCAACAAATGATTGGATATCAATGGATTTAAACATCTAACACCATAAAACAAGATTTTTCTAACGAGTTCAAAGTAAAAAGAGCAGCTGTGTTACGTGGGAGGGGCACTAACTGACAGCAGCCCAAGCCACATCACAATAATAACAAAAGCTGGTAATAGTAAACCAGTGAATGTTACAGACAATTCACCTAGCTGTGTTTTCTAAAACACTGACGGGGATATTCTCAAGAACGTGTGATAATTATCGCAAAATTAGCCTAACGCAACTTTGCACATCGCAGTCTATCACGGGAAAACAACCCTGTGTCAACGTTGTATTCTCAACCCGGCGGCACCATGCGATAGTCCCACGACAACGTGCAAAATGACCGCGTTAAAAACAACGCGATGCCGAAAAAACGCACAACACGAACACGGAAAAAGTTGCGATGTGGCCAACCGCGATAAATAAAGCAGCGATAACCAGCGACAGGCCTGCAATTCCCACGCGATACAAAAGGGGATGATGGACGGAACGTTTGAGCCAATCAAACACTCACCCCCAGTCATCTGATCTGGGTTTAATCCATCATCATTCTTTAGCTCACTCCACCACCCCAGTTCAGACATGGCCATATGCAAATCAGTCTGACCCTGTGCCTCATGGGAACAGTCCAGCACGAACTGCCAAGCCATGTCTTCCCTGGACCGGAAACAAGCATCCTAGGACCGGTTTCTGGCATTCCAGCCGTCATCAGCCAGGCTTGCTTGAATCCAGTGGCAAAGTGAGCAAGGGACCCACGTCTGGGCATACCCCCGCCAACTTAGGGCGAACAAAGCGATACAAAAGGGGATGATGGACGGAACGTTTGAGCCAATCAAACACTCACCCCCAGTCATCTGATCTGGGTTTAATCCATCATCATTCTTTAGCTCACTCCACCACCCCAGTTCAGACATGGCCATATGCAAATCAGTCTGACCCTGTGCCTCATGGGAACAGTCCAGCACGAACTGCCAAGCCATGTCTTCCCTGGACCGGAAACAAGCATCCTAGGACCGGTTTCTGGCATTCCAGCCGTCATCAGCCAGGCTTGCTTGAATCCAGTGGCAAAGTGAGCAAGGGACCCACGTCTGGGCATACCCCCGCCAACTTAGGGCGAACAAAGCGATACAAAAGGGGATGATGGACGGAACGTTTGAGCCAATCAAACACTCACCCCCAGTCATCTGATCTGGGTTTAATCCATCATCATTCTTTAGCTCACTCCACCACCCCAGTTCAGACATGGCCATATGCAAATCAGTCTGACCCTGTGCCTCATGGGAACAGTCCAGCACGAACTGCCAAGCCATGTCTTCCCTGGACCGGAAACAAGCATCCTAGGACCGGTTTCTGGCATTCCAGCCGTCATCAGCCAGGCTTGCTTGAATCCAGTGGCAAAGTGAGCAAGGGACCCACGTCTGGACATACCCCCGCCAACTTAGGGCGAACAAAGCGATACAAAAGGGGATGATGGACGGAACGTTTGAGCCAATCAAACACTCACCCCCAGTCATCTGATCTGGGTTTAATCCATCATCATTCTTTAGCTCACTCCAACACCCCAGTTCAGACATGGCCATATGCAAATCAGTCTGACCCTGTGCCTCATGGGAACAGTCCAGCACGAACTGCCAAGCCATGTCTTCCCTGGACCGGAAACAAGCATCCTAGGACCGGTTTCTGGCATTCCAGCCGTCATCAGCCAGGCTTGCTTGAATCCAGTGGCAAAGTGAGCAAGGGACCCACGTCTGGGCATACCCCCGCCAACTTAGGGCGAACAAAGCGATACAAAAGGGGATGATGGACGGAACGTTTGAGCCAATCAAACACTCACCCCCAGTCATCTGATCTGGGTTTAATCCATCATCATTCTTTAGCTCACTCCACCACCCCAGTTCAGACATGGCCATATGCAAATCAGTCTGACCCTGTGCCTCATGGGAACAGTCCAGCACGAACTGCCAAGCCATGTCTTCCCTGGACCGGAAACAAGCATCCTAGGACCGGTTTCTGGCATTCCAGCCGTCATCAGCCAGGCTTGCTTGAATCCAGTGGCAAAGTGAGCAAGGGACCCACGTCTGGGCATACCCCCGCCAACTTAGGGCGAACAAAGCGATACAAAAGGGGATGATGGACGGAACGTTTGAGCCAATCAAACACTCACCCCCAGTCATCTGATCTGGGTTTAATCCATCATCATTCTTTAGCTCACTCCACCACCCCAGTTCAGACATGGCCATATGCAAATCAGTCTGACCCTGTGCCTCATGGGAACAGTCCAGCACGAACTGCCAAGCCATGTCTTCCCTGGACCGGAAACAAGCATCCTAGGACCGGTTTCTGGCATTCCAGCCGTCATCAGCCAGGCTTGCTTGAATCCAGTGGCAAAGTGAGCAAGGGACCCACGTCTGGGCATACCCCCGCCAACTTAGGGCGAACAAAGCGATACAAAAGGGGATGATGGACGGAACGTTTGAGCCAATCAAACACTCACCCCCAGTCATCTGATCTGGGTTTAATCCATCATCATTCTTTAGCTCACTCCACCACCCCAGTTCAGACATGGCCATATGCAAATCAGTCTGACCCTGTGCCTCATGGGAACAGTCCAGCACGAACTGCCAAGCCATGTCTTCCCTGGACCGGAAACAAGCATCCTAGGACCGGTTTCTGGCATTCCAGCCGTCATCAGCCAGGCTTGCTTGAATCCAGTGGCAAAGTGAGCAAGGGACCCACGTCTGGGCATACCCCCGCCAACTTAGGGCGAACAAAGCGATACAAAAGGGGATGATGGACGGAACGTTTGAGCCAATCAAACACTCACCCCCAGTCATCTGATCTGGGTTTAATCCATCATCATTCTTTAGCTCACTCCACCACCCCAGTTCAGACATGGCCATATGCAAATCAGTCTGACCCTGTGCCTCATGGGAACAGTCCAGCACGAACTGCCAAGCCATGTCTTCCCTGGACCGGAAACAAGCATCCTAGGACCGGTTTCTGGCATTCCAGCCGTCATCAGCCAGGCTTGCTTGAATCCAGTGGCAAAGTGAGCAAGGGACCCACGTCTGGGCATACCCCCCCCAAATTAGGGCGAACAAAGCGATACAAAAGGGGATGATGGACGAAACGTTTGAGCCAATCAAACACTCACCCCCAGTCATCTGATCTGGGTTTAATCCATCATCATTCTTTAGCTCACTCCACCACCCCAGTTCAGACATGGCCATATGCAAATCAGTCTGACCCTGTGCCTCATGGGAACAGTCCAGCACGAACTGCCAAGCCATGTCTTCCCTGGACCGGAAACAAGCATCCTAGGACCGGTTTCTGGCATTCCAGCCGTCATCAGCCAGGCTTGCTTGAATCCAGTGGCAAAGTGAGCAAGGGACCCACGTCTGGGCATACCCCCGCCAACTTAGGGCGAACAAAGCGATACAAAAGGGGATGATGGACGGAACGTTTGAGCCAATCAAACACTCACCCCCAGTCATCTGATCTGTGTTTAATCCATCATCATTCTTTAGCTCACTCCACCACCCCAGTTCAGACATGGCCATATGCAAATCAGTCTGACCCTGTGCCTCATGGGAACAGTCCAGCACGAACTGCCAAGCCATGTCTTCCCTGGACCGGAAACAAGCATCCTAGGACCGGTTTCTGGCATTCCAGCCGTCATCAGCCAGGCTTGCTTGAATCCAGTGGCAAAGTGAGCAAGGGACCCACGTCTGGGCATACCCCCGCCAACTTAGGGCGAACAAAGCGATACAAAAGGGGATGATGGACGGAACGTTTGAGCCAATCAAACACTCACCCCCAGTCATCTGATCTGGGTTTAATCCATCATCATTCTTTAGCTCACTCCACCACCCCAGTTCAGACATGGCCATATGCAAATCAGTCTGACCCTGTGCCTCATGGGAACAGTCCAGCACGAACTGCCAAGCCATGTCTTCCCTGGACCGGAAACAAGCATCCTAGGACCGGTTTCTGGCATTCCAGCCGTCATCAGCCAGGCTTGCTTGAATCCAGTGGCAAAGTGAGCAAGGGACCCACGTCTGGGCATACCCCCGCCAACTTAGGGCGAACAAAGCGATACAAAAGGGGATGATGGACGGAACGTTTGAGCCAATCAAACACTCACCCCCAGTCATCTGATCTGGGTTTAATCCATCATCATTCTTTAGCTCACTCCACCACCCCAGTTCAGACATGGCCATATGCAAATCAGTCTGACCCTGTGCCTCATGGGAACAGTCCAGCACGAACTGCCAAGCCATGTCTTCCCTGGACCGGAAACAAGCATCCTAGGACCGGTTTCTGGCATTCCAGCCGTCATCAGCCAGGCTTGCTTGAATCCAGTGGCAAAGTGAGCAAGGGACCCACGTCTGGGCATACCCCCCCCAAATTAGGGCGAACAAAGCGATACAAAAGGGGATGATGGACGGAACGTTTGAGCCAATCAAACACTCACCCCCAGTCATCTGATCTGGGTTTAATCCATCATCATTCTTTAGCTCACTCCACCACCCCAGTTCAGACATGGCCATATGCAAATCAGTCTGACCCTGTGCCTCATGGGAACAGTCCAGCACGAACTGCCAAGCCATGTCTTCCCTGGACCGGAAACAAGCATCCTAGGACCGGTTTCTGGCATTCCAGCCGTCATCAGCCAGGCTTGCTTGAATCCAGTGGCAAAGTGAGCAAGGGACCCACGTCTGGGCATACCCCCGCCAACTTAGGGCGAACAAAGCGATACAAAAGGGGATGATGGACGGAACGTTTGAGCCAATCAAACACTCACCCCCAGTCATCTGATCTGTGTTTAATCCATCATCATTCTTTAGCTCACTCCACCACCCCAGTTCAGACATGGCCATATGCAAATCAGTCTGACCCTGTGCCTCATGGGAACAGTCCAGCACGAACTGCCAAGCCATGTCTTCCCTGGACCGGAAACAAGCATCCTAGGACCGGTTTCTGGCATTCCAGCCGTCATCAGCCAGGCTTGCTTGAATCCAGTGGCAAAGTGAGCAAGGGACCCACGTCTGGGCATACCCCCGCCAACTTAGGGCGAACAAAGCGATACAAAAGGGGATGATGGACGGAACGTTTGAGCCAATCAAACACTCACCCCCAGTCATCTGATCTGGGTTTAATCCATCATCATTCTTTAGCTCACTCCACCACCCCAGTTCAGACATGGCCATATGCAAATCAGTCTGACCCTGTGCCTCATGGGAACAGTCCAGCACGAACTGCCAAGCCATGTCTTCCCTGGACCGGAAACAAGCATCCTAGGACCGGTTTCTGGCATTCCAGCCGTCATCAGCCAGGCTTGCTTGAATCCAGTGGCAAAGTGAGCAAGGGACCCACGTCTGGGCATACCCCCGCCAACTTAGGGCGAACAAAGCGATACAAAAGGGGATGATGGACGGAACGTTTGAGCCAATCAAACACTCAACCCCAGTCATCTGATCTGGGTTTAATCCATCATCATTCTTTAGCTCACTCCACCACCCCAGTTCAGACATGGCCATATGCAAATCAGTCTGACCCTGTGCCTCATGGGAACAGTCCAGCACGAACTGCCAAGCCATGTCTTCCCTGGACCGGAAACAAGCATCCTAGGACCGGTTTCTGGCATTCCAGCCGTCATCAGCCAGGCTTGCTTGAATCCAGTGGCAAAGTGAGCAAGGGACCCACGTCTGGGCATACCCCTGCCAACTTAGGGCGAACAAAGCGATACAAAAGGGGATGATGGACGGAACGTTTGAGCCAATCAAACACTCACCCCCAGTCATCTGATCTGGGTTTAATCCATCATCATTCTTTAGCTCACTCCACCACCCCAGTTCAGACATGGCCATATGCAAATCAGTCTGACCCTGTGCCTCATGGGAACAGTCCAGCACGAACTGCCAAGCCATGTCTTCCCTGGACCGGAAACAAGCATCCTAGGACCGGTTTCTGGCATTCCAGCCGTCATCAGCCAGGCTTGCTTGAATCCAGTGGCAAAGTGAGCAAGGGACCCACGTCTGGGCATACCCCCGCCAACTTAGGGCGAACAAAGCGATACAAAAGGGGATGATGGACGGAACGTTTGAGCCAATCAAACACTCAACTCCAGTCATCTGATCTGGGTTTAATCCATCATCATTCTTTAGCTCACTCCACCACCCCAGTTCAGACATGGCCATATGCAAATCAGTCTGACCCTGTGCCTCATGGGAACAGTCCAGCACGAACTGCCAAGCCATGTCTTCCCTGGACCGGAAACAAGCATCCTAGGACCGGTTTCTGGCATTCCAGCCGTCATCAGCCAGGCTTGCTTGAATCCAGTGGCAAAGTGAGCAAGGGACCCACGTCTGGGCATACCCCCGCCAACTTAGGGCGAACAAAGCGATACAAAAGGGGAGGGGCACTAACTGACAGCAGCCCAAGCCACATCACAATAATAACAAAAGCTGGTAATAGTAAACCAGTGAATGTTACAGACAATTCACCTAGCTGTGTTTTCTAAAACACTGACGGGGATATTCTCAAGAACGTGTGATAATTATCGCAAAATTAGCCTAACGCAACTTTGCACATCGCAGTCTATCACGGGAAAACAACCCTGTGTCAACGTTGTATTCTCAACCCGGCGGCACCATGCGATAGTCCCACGACAACGTGCAAAATGACCGCGTTAAAAACAACGCGATGCCGAAAAAACGCACAACACGAACACGGAAAAAGTTGCGATGTGGCCAACCGCGATAAATAAAGCAGCGATAACCAGCGACAGGCCTGCAATTCCCACGCGTCATGCGGGAAAATGCACTACAAAAGCACCTAAAAACCCAAACAAAATAATTAAAACTGTGTAGCACCATGGAGGAAGCCGGAGCAAGTACAGAGGACGACCAGAACCCCACAAGCCACCAGGAGGACCAGCCTGGGACCTCGGGGTCATGGAAGGGCAAGGAGAAGAAGACGAGGAAGGCGAGGTTCAGTCCGCAGGAAAACGAGGATCATCATCATGGAGGTGATAGAACACCACCAACAACTGTTCGTTACCACCAACGTGTCATTGGCAAATAAAAATGCAATATGGCAGTCCATCCTGGACAAGGTGAATGCAGTTGGAGTGAGGAGGAGGACAATTGGAGAGGTCAAGAGGCGCTGGAATGATGCGAAGCGCAAAACCAATTAGAAACTCGCTGACAACCATCAGGCAGCAATGCGGACTGAAGGTGGCAGTCCAGCCGAACACCAGGAGCTGGATGAGACGGAGGAAATGGTGGCCACAGCCATCAGTGAGGAGACGGTGGCAGGAGTTGGGGGTCCGGACACTGCTCGACATGACCTGACACAACAGCACCAGGATGAGTACCGAACAGGGACTAGGGGGAAGGGGGGGGGAGAAGGGCACAATGGCACACATGCACAATTAAGTAGAGCACACTGCACACCCACAATGACTCTGGATCATGTCCCTGATCCCCTTGGCACACTGCAGCACACATACAAACAGCAAGTAGGCCCCCGTCCACTATGGGCACAAAGGGGTCCCTCCCCACACAGCACCAAGCGCACAACCAACCCATGCCCACGTGTCTAAACCAGCAAAGCTGTATGTCTGTGAGCCACACTGACAATGCAAGTGACACTGCATGACTAACAGCATGGCTGCAGTCCAATCATCATGACATGGTGCACGCCACGACACTGAGGTGGCTGAGTGTGGAACACATCCGTAAATGGGCAGGTCACACTCGGACACATCCACGTGCACAAACAACCCCTGACGTCAACAACACATCTGCGGATAAACCATGCCCAAGAGTCCAAAATACGAACCCGAGCCAAAATTATCCAAGTCTGCAACATCTCAGCACGTCAGAAGCACAGAAGACAAAAGCACACCGCCTCAAAGGGCTAAGGGGCAGCAAAATCACAGCTGCAGGGGCGACTCTCCCACAATGCAGCACACACACATAGCAATGACTGCACACCAACATTGACAACAATGTGGTACAAAGTGCAACACTTACACTACAGAACAGAGGACACAACTGGTCCCGCTTGTGCATAGAAATTGGACAATCACATCTGGCATAGCAGGAAACTGTGAGATGATAATGTACGTGTACAACCTCACATCTGTGATGTAGTTCAAATGTCCACTGTCCCGCATCAAATAGTCAGCTCCTCCCAAACAGTCACAATGTTCATTGTCATGCAGTCTGTATGTAAACTTGAACAAAGCGTCAACATACATGTCAACACAATGTTAAAATGCATCTCCCCTTCACAGTGCAGAAGGACAATCAACACCTCCTGCAGAGCAGACCAGACAACTCATCAGTGATAATGAAGAGGACCTCCACACCTTCGACACCGACTCCCTACAACAGCTCATGGACAGCTATGGCAACCTACCTCCAGGAGCAGGGCAGCCCAGCTGCATCGAGGAGACCCCACCCCCTGCACAGACCACACAGAAGGAAGCACCCACCACCACGGCTGGCTCCCAGCACCTCACTGAAGAACACATCGCATTCCAAGGACATGTGTTACACTGCCAGAAGGAGGTGGCTGAACAGGTGCGGGTGGGCTACGACCTCATGGCAGCCAAACTAGATGACATACGTGGGTGTCTAAGTCCCATCAGGGACCACTTACACTCCCTAACGGACACCCACAGTACGCTCCATGATGTCCAACAATCCATGCCCGACATAGCTGGAGTCATGACTCTGAGAGGAGAACAACTGCCTAGTCAGAGTGGCCTCAGCGATGCCAGCCGAGAGTTGGCACAGATGCTGAGGATAATGGAGAACATGGAGCAGATGCATGCAGAAAGAATGGTTGCCACGGATGCACACCAGCAAAAAGTTGTTGGGATCTACCATGCCCTGCAGATCCTCATCATCGCATTGCTGCCACCAAGGCAGTCGCTGATGAATGCTGCTGGTCCCCCTACACACACATCTCCGGCCCCTGATGTGCCAGTGGCACACAGTGCTGCAGACCAAACATCAGCATCCACATGTCAGACAGATGACAGAGGACGAAGATGCGGGTGATTCCACCTTTGTAGTAAGAAGGAGCCAGTAGCATTCTTCTCCGCCATATGCCCTGTTTCAGCTTGGTTCTGCCCTCTGCATCATGCCCTGTAACAACACCTCCCACTGTCCCCCGAACCACTCTGCGACATTCACCTTGGACCTCGACATGGACTTCCATATCTTGTTTGCTTACCAATTACACAGCAATCAGACTGCGGACTGTACTCTTCCTCCTCCTATGTACTTGTCAATCGGTAAATGACTCTGGCTGGCCCTCCACTGGGCTACAATGTAATGTGGGGTTTGCATGGCCATGTACTGCTCACGCTCCGACACTCCACCGAATGTGAATAAATCATTCAAATACACACAGATGTGTCATGTCCATAATCTTTCAAGTATGAAAGTACGGATGTATGTAAGGACATTGATTGCCCAAAAAGGTACACCCTGGGAAATGAAAGCAATGCGCATGTGTGACCGTGACACACATAGGAAGTGAGATGACTGGGAATGTGTGCACTAGCTGTGCCTCATTGCTCTGAAACAACAATCGCGCAATTTCTCAGCTTTGCCCCACGCAATGTTAGAAATAGGAGTGGGTATGAGATGTCAAAGTCCTTGGCAGGCCTAAAGCAGTGTCCACCATCACATTTGACAACAGAACATCTCTTCGCATACCTACTCACACACAACTGGGTGGACATAGCCTGTAGTGATGGATCACATTGATACACATGGCAAGAACATGGACACCATACTCACATTGCTGAAGACACGTAAGAGCACAGGTCTATCAGCAACTATCCCAACCACTATGTCTGGCACACAGAGGTGGAGCTGGCAATAGGGACTCACCCCTAAGTGAAATGCGTCAGTCAGCCCCTCCCTGTGTACGGACAATGCTCATTGAGGCACACGATTTGTCATTCTAATCAACACTCATCACAGTTGAACACTAGTGAAGTTGCGTAGACTTTATTGCCATGTGCGTGTCAGTACGGGCAAGACAAGGGCCACAATATGCAGAACAATGCATCAGACAAGAACAGGCAGCATTCGGACACGGTACAGTTCCACGTGACAGGCGTTGTGCATGCGCCCGGGATGTTCTGCTATTGCGTTGGTGGCTCTCGTAGAACCGGCACTCTTCAGACCTGCGGCAGTTATGTGGATGATATGCCACAGCTCGGAGCAATGAGTCGTATGTGTGTTCAACGTTTGGACGTATGGGTTGTTGTGTACGTAAGTGTCAAGGGCATTCCATGCAAGAGTACCTCGAGCAAGGACTTCTGTGTGTGGGGTGTGGATACGTTGGACTTTCATTTGCGCTGTGCATAGTGTAGGAGTCGTCATCATCTGATATGGTATCTCTCTCAGGAGGTGCAGATGTCCTTCCGCCTTCTGTATTGAGACAAAGGAGCTTTCATCCCTAATGTTAGTCTGAATACTGCTTGCATTCTGGAAATGTGAAGTGGCTTTCGCGCTGCAATTGAGGCTAGGCCTTAGGCTCATGGTGCACCATTGGCGATACACACACAACAGTTGGCATGCATGAGCCAAGAGCCCAAGCGGCCTTGTGCTCCTTGTACAATCCCTTCGTGCGCGGGCGCCCTCCGGGTGCATGCAACATTGTCGATTGTGGGCCGTGTGGCGCAGACACTGCAACAGAGACACACGCATCAGTTGGTTTCCTGTCCAGCCCAGAAATGAAACACGCCCAGAGCCCAGGGATGATGATTCAGATCCCTACGCTGTACTTGCGTATGCCGCCCCAGTACACTCCTCTTACGCATTAAGGGGGGACGACAAAGCTACATGTCCAAGATCTTACCCACTGCCTGTGGTGACATGGTTGTGTCCGCTGTACCCAGCACAAGACTCAATCAGACAGGGTCCATGAGTTGTGGTGCACTGAGTTAGTGGCACCTGAAGGGCTGAGCAGGGTATCAAGCTGATGATGGCATCCAAGACAGGTGTGAGCAACTCCGGTAGTCTGGCTGTAGGACTCTTCCGATTCTGGCAGTTGTTGGTTGGAGGTGGTCCTTGCGGTGGTGGTGTGTGCAGCCAGCGGTGATGCGTCGTCCGGGCAGGTCAGGACTCGATTTGATGTGTGAGCCCTGGTGGACCGCATTTGAGGCTGGAGGCAGCGGTCAGCGCAGGGCCACAGACACATGGCGTTGATGAATCCCAGGCCATCTACTCACAGGCCATCCAATATTCAATCAGACAGGGTCCCGGACTTGAGCTGCACAGAGTTAGTGGCCCCGGATGCATTGCGGCCGGCACAGGCACACCGCCACGGGACAGTGACTTGCAGTGCACCGGGGTAGGGCCACGAGAGCTGAACGGGTCCTCGTCGATGTCAAAGGTGAATGTCACGGAGTGTTCAGGGGGACAGTGGAAGGTGCTCTTCCAGGGCATGATGCAGAGGGCAGAACCAATATGGAGGAGATGATTGCTACAGACTCATGTTTAACACCAAGTCAGTGCAGCCACATGATGATGGAGACAACCCCCAGGCCATTGACTGAGATGCCACTAAAGTTCAACCAGAGAGTGTCCATGAATTTCGTGGCACAGAGTTAGTGGCACCAGAGCTGAAAGGGGATGCAGTCTGCGATGAGGCCTGTACAATGGTATAAACTCTGCCATAAATAAATCAAGACTCAGTTCCAAATGTGTGACCTACTTGACCCCAGTGTAGGCCGGAGGCAGCGGTCAGCAGGGGCCCACAGCCACGTGTCGTAGGCTTGCGATGCACAGAGTTAGTGGCACCAGAGCAGTTGTTGGTACTGTTCGATCACCTCCATGATGATGATCCTTTTTACTCCGGACTGAATCGCGTCTTCCTCTTACTCCTCTCCTTGCGTACAGTGATACGCACTCGGCCATTGAATTATCAAGACTCAGTTCCAACTGTGTGGCCTACTGGACCGCGGTGTAGCCCCGAGTCAGCGGTGGAGTACGTCAACGAGAAAGGAGTGCTGGGGGCCTGTGTTGCCGGGGCCGTGATGGTCTGGGGACGCTGCCAAGGTCGCGGGACTCGGCCTCTTTGACACACGCTGTTGTCGGCAGGTGAGCAGTGAGGCCTGGTTGTGCAGGGGCGGCCAAGATGAGTCTGGGGACCAGCGGCCTGGGGTGCAGCAGGCGCACAGGATCGCAGACACCGCTGCTCACGGCATCGGCCTCGTGGCGGGCTGAGAGGTGCCGCCCTGGCAGACACGTTGGCCATTCCGGAAGAGAACCACGCCTGGTGCTACGTGCTTTTTCTTCACACCCCTACGCTGGCCTGGCATACGCCGGGCCAGCCCACTCCGCTCACGCTTACAGGGGGGGACGTAACGAGCTACATTTCTGAGATCTTCCCCACTACCTGGGGTGACATGGTTGCGTCCACTGTCCTCTGCACTCCAGATACCAGCAGTATTTGTTGACATGGACATGTCTGTGGTCTGCATACTGCAGTCTGGCCAGCACATCCACGCCACACTTGGCATTCTCATTCATGGGTCACTTGCCTCCTTCGCACATGCCTGCTGCCCACCTCTCCCCACATTCTGCTATTGTGTGGCTGACGTGCCATGCTGTTCATGGCTTGTGTACATGGCTGGCCCAGGTTACCACAGTAAGTTGTGCTGTCGTGTCTGGTACGTGGGCATGTTGTTTGGATCGTTGTATGGACTGTCGGAAGATGAAGGAATCATGCACACTGCCTGGGTAGTTGGCGACGACATTGGTGAAGTGTCCCAGGTGGTCCACTATTGCCTGCACATTGATGGAATGCGTGTGCTTCCTGTTGAGGTAATTGTGTGCAGTGGCGGCAGGGGGCACAAGGAGTACATGTGTGCAGTCGATTGCCCACAACACGTGCGGGAAGCCAGCTATGGCGTAGAAGCCTTGCTTGGTCTCCAGCTGTTCCTGCGCAGTGTGTGGGTAGTAAAGGTGCTGGGGTACCAAGCTGATGATGGCATCCGAGACAGGTGTGAGGAACTTGGATAGTGCTGGCTGTGAGACTCCTCTGACTCTGGCAGTTGTTGGTTGGAAGGTACCAGAGGTCAACAGGTGCAGCACAGCCAGCAGCTTTGTCTGCGGAGGGATGTTGGTTGTCCGCTGTGTTGGTATCATTAGCCTGTGGGCAATGATGGTCAGGATGCGGAGGATGGTTGTCCTTTTGAGCCTGTGGTGGGCAATGACATCCTCTGGTGTTAAGTCTGTGAGGCTGTTGCGTTTTCTGAAGGTCCGCTGTCTTTGTCTGTGCTGCCTCTGTGGTAGTCCGGGGGGAGGCGGGGCGTGGTGGGTCCGGGGGGGTGTCGGGCCTGGGTGTGGTGGCGGTGGGTGTTGTGGCCCTCTTGGGGCTCCGAGCTGCATGATCAATAGCTCAATGGCATCTGTTGTTCTTCAGGTGTGGCTCTGGTCTGGCCTCCCTTTTGTGGTGCAGGTTGTCGTCCGACTTAACACCAGGTAGGAGCAGGTGTTAAATCCCTGCTGCTAACTCGCCTTATCGCCTGTTTTGGGATCTTATCGCCGATCTGGCTGGTCGTAGAGAATATTGCGAAGTGGTGTTTTCGCGGCTTTTTGCACAGGAACGCCTACTCTGCATCTTATTAGCGTTAGTTGCCGGTGTCATCCGTGGCGATGTTTTTGGCGGCTGCTATCGCAGGAAAACTGGCGATATCGGCTGTTAGCACCTGCTTGTGAATAGGGCGATATATCTATTGCCACTTTGGCTGTGATACAGTGCCGCTAACTCGGCGATAAGTACTTGAGAATATGCCCCTGAATGTGCACTCTATGCCATACAAATTATTTTCTGAGAAAAACGTTTCAATTCTATCCAGAATTTACTTAGACATTTACTCTGTAGACAATGGTGCACAGGAGATGGGGTCACTTGACGACAAGCCCCTTTCCATTGATGTCACAACTGAGTTTTTCTATGAATAAATGTAAACAAAGACTGCTCCCAAATCATAACCGAATACAACTTAACGTGAACTCATGCGGAAAGGATGTCACAGATTGTGGAAACCAAAAACCCCAACCCCATTTTCTTTGATGTATTATCGTCTGCCTGAAGAGGTATGATGCATTGTGGAAGGGATGGAACAATTTGATAATATGATAACCAATGCCAGCTGCCAGCCGTAAATTTTAAACTGCATCACCCTACAAAGGAGAAACACAACACGTACTTGCTACTGATGAAGGGCGAGAACAACACTACAGCCAAAATGTGCGGAGTCCTCAGTCAGTAAAAATTTCTGTTCAACACTCCCTTAAATTTCTTTAAAGTGACATCTTTTGTTCCTAATTTGCAAGACAACAATAAGCCAGGTAAACCACGTTGACTAGACGGTTCCCGGGCAGATCCGTTCGCTGTTGTGCTAGCCTGAACACACTGATGCCTTTTTAAAAAAAAATTAGTAGTTTGGTAACCGGGCAGCTTTTCTTCTGGTTTTGGCAGCCTTGTCTGGGGATTTTTGTAAAGATGCTAGAAGTCGTAGAATACTTCACGGGTTGGGGGCAGAAGGGGGTGGGGGGAATATAAGATGGAACCCCACATAAAGTGAAGTAGAGGCCTGTCTGTCATTGTAATTACATTTCTCAGTTCCCATTGTCACTCATTTTTACCCACATATACGGATGTAGGATCATCAGCTTCTTGCCTGTATTTGTTTATAAAAAAACGGGAAAAAAACAAAAAGTAGATCAAATGTTTGTGCTGTCACTGCTACCAATCACGACTCGTCTGTGCAGGTGACACCACAGAGAGTTAAAGAAAAAAAACACGTCTTTTTTACGACGCTGCTGTAGCTGCTTGTGTGCAATGCATTACACTTCAAAGCGGCGTGTTTTATGCGAGTATTGTTTCTCTCTTTGTGTGCATATAGCATTGCTGCTGTACCGATACACCAGGGTGACTTCAAGATTATTGGTGACTTAAATGTGGAGTATAACAGTTGCAACTCCATGTTTTCAAAGCACAATATTTAGAAAATATCGGTAAATACAGATACACTGAGCAAAACTAAATTTGTAAACATTTCAGATAGAAATGTCCAACAAAAACCATAAAATCCTGAAACCTAATTAAAATAATGTGGCAAGAAAGAATCTTGTGTGTGTATCTAGACAGACTGGAAACCACAGGAGACTTGGCACCAAATACCCCGGTCCAAATATCCTTTGCGCCAGATGTTGACCACATTTTCCATCTGATTACTGACTGCTTCAAAAGGGGTATTGGGACATGCAAATCCTCTTTGCGCAGTTTAATATCTCAGTTTTGAAGTTTTATGATCGGTACCACCGATGAACATCACAGTCTTTGCAGAGCCGTACATTTTTGCTAGAGTCAGAAAAGGCACGGGCACCGTATTCGTCAGGGTGGAAAATGCCCATGGGTAGAGAGTTACCAACATCCCGGAGATTGCCAGGGGCTTCTGGCATTGGGAGGCAGTGAGACTGTGTCCTCAGAAGGACTCTTTGCAGAAGTGACATGCACGGTCCTTTTCCTGTCCCGCCATCTGATGTCTTCCATTAAAGGTGTAGGCACTGGATTTTATCTGCACCACATGGCACTTACCGTTCTGTCCCTGGCACACCACCCGCAGGGCTGGTGGCTTCAAAAGGTGAGGGGAGGCAGCAGCTTCACGGCCATTAGGACGGGTCTATTCTTTAAATTTATTGGTGCACCTGAAAAGTATTTTTTTAATTAGGGTCCAGGGAGTGCTCCAACAGCAAAATGCTATTTAGCTTCTATCGCACTGACTCCTTGCAGCGTTCATGACCCTCCCTTCTCATCCTTTGAATGGGGGGTCTTTATAACATTAGACGTTAATAATACACTGCATCCTGGCACCAATTTATGGCAGGTTTGCAGTACTTTCAGACCGGCAGTAGCAATGCGGCAGCTTGTCTGATAATGTACGATGCAGCATTTCACAAGTACAGTTTTACACGACAACTTGTGACTTTCACTTGTACCAGCCTCTTTGTACATGGGCACAAGTGGTAGCCTAGGTAAGAGAAATATTCTTGCATCTTGGTTAACGTGTTCCCTGATAATGTTTTTTTTAAAGCAGGATTTAATTTAAAAGAAAAAAAAAAGGTAATACCGGCAGCACATGTATAACACATTATACCAAAATAGCATTTAGCTGAAAGCACCCTCCACAAATACCAATGTATTTGCCTCTCAATAGCATCCCTCAGAATACTCTTACTCAGCTAATAAAATACACCCCTGTCCGTCGTAGGTGCGCACTCTAGGGGGGGGGGGGGCGTTCAAGCAAGGAAAGGCACTCAGAGCAGCCATAACGTGTGTAGGAGAGTAGGATCTGCTTCACATGGGTACCCCCACTTTTTGCTGATGCTTCACTGGTTTTCGACATTAGTCTGGCTGGGGCCCTGCTATTCAGAACCCCAGCCTAGCTGTTTCCTCTTTAAAAGGGTCTCCATGTGCCTTAGGCACATCACTGATTGGGATCTGGAGTGCCCTTATAAGTCCCTAGTATATGGTATACTATGTACCAAGGGCATAGGTACCTCAGAGGCCTACCAGGGGCTGCAGCATATATTATGCCACCCCTGGGAGGCCATCCAAACTGACACCACAGGTCTGCTACTGCAGCCTGGGTAAGGTGGTGCATGCACCCCTTACTGTGGTATAGGTTACCTATATCACTAAAAACATACACACATATAAACCTATAAGTCACTCCTAAGGCAGGCCTTATCAATCCTAAAGGCAGAGTGCATGGTTCCTATGTGAGAGGGTGCCCCTGCATGAGCAGGGCCCCTCTGCAGCGTTCGGAGACCATCTCTGATGCTGTTTGTAGTGCAGCCTGACCATATACTCTTAAGCGCATTATATCCTCGCGGTAAAATGCTAACTTTGGAATGGCTGCACCTAAACATGTCGTGTTTGGTGTCAAACATCTTGGAATACTACCCCCCGCCAATCCTGGCGGCGGGGGTAGCATTCCACCCTTCTAGAGGGAAAGGCATGTTAACTCTGACGAGTCCGTAACTTCTTTCCAGAGCCCTGGCATCACAAAATGGATGCTGCTGCCACAGACACGAGTCTGGCCTCCTGCTGCTGGACGAAACTCCGGCAGGGGAGGCCTGGACAATAGGTTTCCTGTCCCAGGGAGGTGTGACCACCTCCCCAGACAGGACAATGTGTATTGGGGCTGGGCGGGAGCACTTTCGGGTGCTTTGAAGTCCTGCACTGGGGGCACATTTGGTGTCCCTGTGCATACCCCAGTTCAAACCGGATCAGGGGCTCGCAGCCCCTGCTTTGGCGCGAACTGGACAAAGGGAAAGGGGTGTAGCCACCCCTCTGCCCTGACCCACCCATAGGTGGGGCCACAGAGTAGTCCATCCCCTATTTTTAGAATAAAGGTAGGAACCCAGTCCTTAGGACTTTAGATTATACCTGGACGAAACTCTGACACGGAATCCTGGACCTTCGACGCTCTACGACAAGATTAGAGGACTGAAGAATCTCCCTTGGGGTCAAGGAGTGACTCCCCTGCTTGGCAGGCACCAAAGAAGCATCTGTCCGGTTCGCATTACTGAAGCTCCCATCGGACGCCGAAGTCATCGCATCACCAGAGGTGGATTCTCAGACTTTCCCGAGGCTACCCTGAGTCCCCAGCAAAGCTGAGGCCCGTGGCTATCGTGGGTGACTTGAGACCATGACCCCTGGACACCGAGCACACTTGCAAGTGCACCATCTTCTGAGTCTCCCAAGAAGTCGTGCTTTGGGCTCCGAGTAGCCCTAGCCTCCAGCACCACCTGCACCGAAGATCACTGGCCCCCACTCCACGAGTGTCCTGCAAGCCAGCTCCACGTGCGGCGTCACGAGGCTCCTTCGCGGTCGCTAGCCTGTTGGCTAGTAGCCCTTAACGAAGGCCAACCTTTTCCTTACTTGGCATCCTGGTTGCTCCAGGCCTGCCCTCACTTACCCTCGCTGGGTGAGTTCCACAGACCTTGCTGGTCTGAACCATCGACGATCTACATCTTACTCGAGACTTGCCGTTGCCAAGGCTTGTTGGGTCCAATCCGGTCGCCGACACCTCAGCACTCGACAGACATCAAGCACCAGCCTGAATCCTGCTCCTGGTTGCCGACAACGCCTCCCGGACCTCGTGGCTGAAGAGTCAAGACGACTGTCAATGCACCTGAAGCACTCGACATCGGTGGGCATCTGTCCATCGCCTTCCTGGTCACTGGCTAGTGACCCAGACTCTGTCCCCTCTGCTTTCAGGTTCACCAGAACTCCGATCCACTCTTGGATCCACCTGGACACTTTTCTCTTGGCCGCCAGCAGCACTTTGCAGCAGATCGCCATTCGAATCGACGACGAAACCCGACCCCGAAAGGCACCTATGCACCCGGCTTCCCTGGGTGAGGTAACACGAGTACTCCGGTGCTCCCATGGGTAGAGACTCTTCAAAGTCCTAGATCTCAAAGGGTTTTGTCCTAGTCCTCTTCTAAGTGTCCCTTTCCTCTATTTTCCCGATCCCGACTTTCTCCATAGAAGTTAACGGCGTATCGCGGTTGTGTATTTACACTGCACGCGTCTCCCGTGGGTCCCCTGTGTCACTACCTTGGGTGGTTCCTTGTGGTCCAAGCACTTCTAGAGGCTCTAGGCCTAGTGTCTAGTTCAGTCGTGGTTCGCATACCACTTTATTGGTATATGGTTTGGTACGCCCCTAGGGCCCAAACGTGTATTTGTGCTATTATTGTGATTTAAAATCTTATAACCTATGTATTTCGAACTCTAGCCTCATAAAGAGACTAGAGGGGTGTGTTTAGTAATAAATACATATATTTTGAATATATACCTGGTGTGGTGCTCTTTCATTTGGTCACTCAAGAGATTATAGACTGGTAAAACAAGCTGCTTTACATTCCTTCAAGACTTAGCCTGAAGGCTGCTCTCCATAGCTACCACTAGGATAGCTTTCAATAAGGTTGTCTTTAACCTACCTACCATAAGAGTCGATTTGGACTGGTGCAAGGTGCCCACTATAATTAGTGGACAGCATATGCCAGGCCAACTTCTCACATTGGTGTGCAGCGTGTGGGATTCCAGCTTGCTATTGTTTTACCAGATAATCTCAATTGAATTGATCAACTGAAAACCACTAAAGGTACCTAAGGTACATATAATTTAAGCTTAGAATAACAGTAAGTTCTACTGAACTTAGAGTTGTGTGTTAAGGGATAGCACAACCCTTTCTACAACTCAAGAGAGTTTAGTAGGCCACACTAGAGTAGGTAGTGCATACACCACACCACACTAGTAATGTCTTTAAGGGGAGGATCCAAAGAATCCTTGCAGGAAGCCATTGAGCTTCCACCCTCCAAGTATGATACACTCCCATTCTTGGAATTGAGAGCTTTATGCAACTTGAGAAAAATAAGGACAGGCCAAAGCCCCACCACCCAACACCTCAAGGAGTTGTTGGTGGCTTATGACCTTAGTAAGCCTGTAGGGACTGAAGGGGTAGGAGCTGAGGGTGGGGCAGAAGAAGAGGAGGAGGCCAGGGGTACCAATACCCCCAGCCCCCCCTCTGAAACTGGCCAGGAGGGTGACAATGACCCTGACCTGGAAAACCCAATCCCTCCTGTGGATGATGATGAGGATGATCAAAATGATGCCCTCTTTGTCCCCCCAGGAAGGATTAAGAGTGTGCCCAGAAGGTCTAGGTCTCCTTCTCAGGAGTCTAACCACTCTGGCACCTCTATAGGGAGCTCTATCTCATCTCATAGGAGAGAATCCTCTCATGAGAGAAGAAAGAGGCTAGTCCAGTATGAGGAAACTCAGCTGGAACGCAGAAAAAGCAATTAGCTTTAGATAGAGAATCCCTAGATCTCCTTAGAGAGAGAAGAAAGTTGGGACTAGAGTCCCATGGTGGCAGCCATGTCCCTAGAGATAGGGAAAGGTCCTATGACCATAGGAACCTGAGCAAGATTGTCCCTCCCTACCAGAGTGGGGATGATATCCACAAATGGATAACTGCTTTAGAAAGGGCCTGTAAAGTACAGAAGGTCCCTCAGGAGCAGTGGGCAGCAATCTTGTGGCTCTCCTTTGCTGACAAAGGTAGAGATAAGCTCCTCACTGTTAGAGAGGAGGATGCTGACAATTACAAGGTCTTGAAGAGTGCTCTTATTGATGGGTTTGGCCTAACCACTGAACAGTACAGGTTGAAGTTCAGAGACACCCAAAAAGCACAGACTCAAGACTGGGTAGACTATGTGGATTGTTCTGCCAAGGCTCTGGAAGGCTGGTTGATGGGCAGTAAGGTGTGTGACTTCTCAGGATTGTATAATCTGATAATGAGGGAGCAGATTCTTAATAACTGTCAAAATCAGCTGTTGCATCAATACCTGGTAGACTCTGATCTGACCTCTCCCCAAGAATTGGGAAAGAAGGCAGACAAATGGGTCAGGACCAGGGTGAAGCAGAAGGTACAGAACCAAGGTGGGGAAACCAAGAAGCAAGATGCTAAGAACTCTGACAAGGGTGGGGAGAAGGGTAAAGATCAAAAGTCTTCATCAGGCCCCCAAAAATCTTCTTCTGGTGGGGATTCCCAGTCTACCAAGGGTAAAGGCCAAAGAAAACCATGGTGCAAGGTCTGTAAGCAAAAGACCCACTGGACCAGTGATTGCACCAAGTCCAAAGACTCCAGTCCAGCACCCACCAATGCCCCTAAGGCACCTGTTCCCCCTAGTACAGTTGGTGGAAGTGCTCCAGCAAAGGGTTTAGTAGGGTTCACCCTGGGAACTGAGTTGGGCTCTGACTTAGTCAGGGAACTGACTCAGGCTGTGTTAGTCTGTGATGGAGGCATGGATGTGACCTCCACTGTGAGTCCCAGTAATCTGGGCAAGTACAGACAACAGCCTTTAATTAATGGACGTGAGGCTTTGGCATTTAGGGACACAGGGGCAAGTGTCACAATGGTGACACAAGACCTTGTGCTTCCTGGGCAAGTTATGCTTGGTGAGATGTACCAAGTGACCAATGCTAGCAATGTCAGAACAGACCATACTCTGGCAGTTGTTAACTTCTCCTGGGGAGGGGTAACTGGCCTTAAGAAGGTTGTGGTAAGTGCAAACCTACCAGTCGAATGCTTGCTTGGCAATGACTTAGAGACTTCTGCTTGTGCAGAAGTGGAGCTCAGGACCCATGCAGAAATGCTGGGGATCCCTGCAGATGTGTTTGCTGTGACCAGGTCACAAGCCAAAATGTCTAGCACTGAACAGGCCTTGGATTCTGGAAGAATGGACCAAGTGCCTTCCAAGAGGAGGAGTAGTAGGGTTAAGGCAGTGCCTTCCCCCTTGGCTCAGGAGGAAGATCAGTCCCTTGAGGGGGATGATCTCAGCCCTGAAGAAGGAACTGTCCCAGAGGAACTGGAACCTGACCAGGTTGAGTTCTTGGGGACAGGGGGACCTTCTAGGGCAGATCTGAGCCAGGAGCAGCAGAGCTGCCCCTCCCTTGAACCCCTCAGACAGCAAGCTGCTGCTGAGGCTGCTGGGAAAGCTAGTGGTCCCCATACAGTGTATTGGGATGATGGACTCCTGTACTCAGAGAGTAGAGACCCCAAGCCTGGTGCTACCAGGAGGTTGGTAATACCTTTGAAGTTCAGGGGCTTCCTATTGACCCTAGCCCATGATATTCCCTTAGCAGGACACCTGGGCCAGAACAAGACTTGGGACAGAATTGTCCCTCACTTTCACTGGCCCCACATGTCTGAAGACAGTAAGGAGTTTTGTCGCTCCTGTGTAACCTGCCAAGCCAGTGGCAAAACAGGGGGCACTACAAAGGCCCCCCTGATACCACTACCTGTGGTGGGGGTGCCCTTTGAGAGGGTAGGGATTGACATTGTTGGTCCCATGGATCCCCAAACAGCCTCTGGGCACAGGTTTATCCTGGTGGTAGTGGATCATGCCACCAGGTACCCAGAAGCTATTCCCCTCAGGACCACTACAGCACCTGTGGTGGCAAGGGCCCTCCTGGGAATCTTCTCAAGAGTGGGCTTTCCTAAGGAGGTAGTATCAGACAGGGGTGCTAACTTCATGTCTGGGTACTTAAAAGCAATGTGGAAGGAGTGTGGAGTGACTTATAAGTTCACCACACCCTATCACCCACAATGCAATGGTTTAGTTGAGAGATTCAACAAAACCTTGAAGGGCATGATTAAAGGGCTCCCAGAAAAGCTTAGGCGTAGATGGGACATACTCTTGCCCTGCCTTTTATTCGCATATAGGGAGGTGCCTCAGAAGGGGGTTGGTTACAGCCCTTTTGAACTTCTGTTTGGCCACCCTGTGAGGGGTCCACTGTGCTTGGTGAAGGAAGGATGGGAGTTACCTCTCAAGCCCCCAAAGCAAGATATAGTGGACTATGTACTTGGTCTCCGCTCCAGGATGGCTGAGTACATGAAAAAGGCAACCAAAAACCTTGAGGCTAGCCAGGAACTTCAGAAGGCCTGGCATGACCAAAAGGCTGTTCTGACTGTGTACCAGCCAGGACAGAAGGTGTGGGTGTTGGAGCCAGTGGCCCCAGCAGCTCTCCAAGACAAATGCAGTGGACCCCACACTATTGTTGAGCAGAAGGGTGAGGTCACTTACTTAGTGGACCTGGGAACATCCAGGAGTCCCCAAAGGGTTCTCCATGTCAACAGACTAAAGCCATATGTGGACAGGGCAGACATGGGCTTGCTCGTGGCTACTGATGAAGGGCAGGAGGAAGAGAGTGACCCACTCCCTGACCTGCTCTCACAGAACCCTGACGATGGGTCAGTTGATGGTGTAGCCTTGGCAGGCAGCCTCACTACCCAGCAACAAACTGATTGCAGGCAAGTCCTCAATCAGTTTAGACATATGTTTTCACTGACACCCAGTCAGACCACCTGGTGCACTCATGAAGTGGACACTGGGGACAGTCTGCCTATTAAAAACAAGATTTATAGGCAACCTGACCATGTCAGGGACTGTATCAGGACTGAAGTCCAGAAGATGTTGGAGTTGGGAGTAATTGAACCCTCAGATAGCCCTTGGGCTAGTCCAGTAGTCCTGGTACCGAAACCTCACACCAGTGGTGGGAAAAGAGAGATGAGGTTTTGTGTAGACTACAGGGGTCTCAATGCAGTCACTAGGACTGATGCCCATCCCATACCCAGGGCAGATGAGCTCATAGATACTTTGGCCTCTGCCAAATATCTCAGCACATTTGACCTAACAGCTGGCTACTGTCAGATCAGACTAGCTGATACTGCAAAGCCCAAAACAGCATTTTCAACCCCTAGTGGGCATTATCAATTTGTGGTAATGCCCTTTGGTCTGAAAAATGCACCTGCCACTTTCCAGAGGTTGGTGAACACAGTTCTCACAGGACTGGAAGCCTATAGTGCAGCTTATCTAGATGATATTGCTGTCTTTAGCTCCACCTGGGAGGATCACCTGGTCCACCTCAGGAATGTTTTACAGGCCCTGCAAAAGGCAGGCCTGACTATCAAGGCCACTAAGTGCCAGATAGGGCAGAGTCAGGTTGTGTACCTGGGCCACCTTGTGGGTGGAGGCCAGGTTCAACCTTTGCAGAGCAAGATCCAGACCATCATGGACTGGACTGCTCCCACTACCCAGACTCAGGTGAGAGCCTTCTTAGGCCTGACTGGGTACTATAGGAGATTTGTCAAGGGGTATGGATCAATAGTGACACCCTTGAATGACTGAACTTCTAAGAAAATGCCCAAAAAGGTTCAGTGGACAGTTAGCTGTCAAAAGGCATTTGATGACCTCAAGCAGGCCATGTGCACTGCTCCAATTCTGCAGAGTCCTGATTACTCCAAGAAGTTCATTGTTCAAACAGATGCATCTGAATTGGGGGTAGGGGCTGTACTGTCACAATTGAATGAAGAAGGTCAGGATCAGCCAGTAGCTTTTATTAGCAGAAGGCTGACCCCTAGAGAGAAACGTTGGTCAGCCATAGAGAGGGAGGCCTTTGCTGTGGTCTGGGCTCTGAAGAAGTTGAGGCCATACTTGTTTGGTACACACTTCCTGGTTCAGACAGACCATAAGCCCCTCTTATGGCTAAAACAAATGAAGGGTGAAAACCCCAAACTGCTTAGGTGGTCCATTTCCCTACAGGGGATGGACTTTACAGTGGAACATAGGCCTGGGAGTAACCATGCGAATGCAGATGGACTCTCTAGGTATTTCCACTTAGAACATGAAGACTTAACTGGGCAAGGTTAGTTTAATGTCCCTACGTTTGGGGGGGTTGTGTAGGAGAGTAGGATCTGCTTCACATGGGTACCCCCACTTTTTGCTGATGCTTCACTGGTTTTCGACATTAGTCTGGCTGGGGCCCTGCTATTCAGAACCCCAGCCTAGCTGTTTCCTCTTTAAAAGGGTCTCCATGTGCCTTAGGCACATCACTGATTGGGATCTGGAGTGCCCTTATAAGTCCCTAGTATATGGTATACTATGTACCAAGGGCATAGGTACCTCAGAGGCCTACCAGGGGCTGCAGCATATATTATGCCACCCCTGGGAGGCCATCCAAACTGACACCACAGGTCTGCTACTGCAGCCTGGGTAAGGTGGTGCATGCACCCCTTACTGTGGTATAGGTTACCTATATCACTAAAAACATACACACATATAAACCTATAAGTCACTCCTAAGGCAGGCCTTATCAATCCTAAAGGCAGAGTGCATGGTTCCTATGTGAGAGGGTGCCCCTGCATGAGCAGGGCCCCTCTGCAGCGTTCGGAGACCATCTCTGATGCTGTTTGTAGTGCAGCCTGACCATATACTCTTAAGCGCATTATATCCTCGCGGTAAAATGCTAACTTTGGAATGGCTGCACCTAAACATGTCGTGTTTGGTGTCAAACATCTTGGAATACTACCCCCCGCCAATCCTGGCAGCGGGGGTAGCATTCCACCCTTCTAGAGGGAAAGGCATGTTAACTCTGACGAGTCCGGTAACTTCTTTCAAGAGCCCTGGCATCACAAAATGGATGCTGCTCCCACAGACACGAGTCTGGCCTCCTGCTGCTGGACGAAACTCCGGCAGGGGAGGCCTGGACAATAGGTTTCCTGTCCCAGGGAGGTGTGACCACCTCCCCAGACAGGACAATGTGTATTGGGGCTGGGCGGGAGCACTTTCGGGTGCTTTGAAGTCCTGCACTGGGGGCACATTTGGTGTCCCTGTGCATACCCCAGTTCAAACCGGATCAGGGGCGCGCAGCCCCTGCTTTGGCGCGAACTGGACAAAGGGAAAGGGGTGTAGCCACCCCTCTGCCCTGACCCACCCATAGGTGGGGCCACAGAGTAGTCCATCCCCTATTTTTAGAATAAAGGTAGGAACCCAGTCCTTAGGACTTTAGATTATACCTGGACGAAACTCTGACACGGAATCCTGGACCTTCGACGCTCTACGACAAGATTAGAGGACTGAAGAATCTCCCTTGGGGTCAAGGAGTGACTCCCCTGCTTGGCAGGCACCAAAGAAGCATCTGTCCGGTTCGCATTACTGAAGCTCCCGTCGGACGCCGAAGTCATCGCATCACCAGAGGTGGATTCTCAGACTTTCCCGAGGCTACCCTGAGTCCCCAGCAAAGCTGAGGCCCGTGGCTATCGTGGGTGACTTGAGACCGTGACCCCTGGACACCGAGCACACTTGCAAGTGCACCATCTTCTGAGTCTCCCAAGAAGTCGTGCTTTGGGCTCCGAGTAGCCCTAGCCTCCAGCACCACCTGCACCGAAGATCACTGGCCCCCACTCCACGGGTGTCCTGCAAGCCAGCTCCACGTGCGGCGTCACGAGGCTCCTTCGTGGTCGCTAGCCCGTTGGCTAGTAGCCCTTAACGAAGGCCAATCTTTTCCTTACTTGGCATCCTGGTTGCTCCAGGCCTGCCCTCACTTACCCTCGCTGGGTGAGTTCCACAGACCTTGCTGGTCTGCACCATCGACGATCTACATCTTACTCGAGACTTGCCGTTGCCAAGGCTTGTTGGGTCCAATCCGGTCGCCAACACCTCAGCACTCGACAGACATCGAGCACCAGCCCGAATCCTGCTCCTGGTTGCCGACAACGCCTCCCGGACCTCGTGGCTGAAGAGTCAAGACGACCATCGATGCACCTGAAGCACTCGACATCGGTGGGCATCTGTCCATCGCCTTCCTGGTCACTGGCTAGTGACCCAGACTCTGTCCCCTCTGCTTTCAGGTTCACCAGAACTCCGATCCACTCTTGGATCCACCCGGACACTTTTCTCTTGGCCGCCAGCAGCACTTTGCAGCAGATCGCCATTCGAATCGACGACGAAACCCGACCCCGAAAGGCACCTATGCACCCGGCTTCCCTGGGTGAGGTAACACGAGTACTCCGGTGCTCCCATGGGTAGAGACTCTTCAAAGTCCTAGATCTCAAAGGGTTTTGTCCTAGTCCTCTTCTAAGTGTCCCTTTCCTCTATTTTCCCGATCCCGACTTTCTCCATAGAAGTTAACGGCGTATCGCGGTTGTGTATTTACACTGCACGCGTCTCCCGTGGGTCCCCTGTGTCACTACCTTGGGTGGTTCCTTGTGGTCCAAGCACTTCTAGAGGCTCTAGGCCTAGTGTCTAGTTCAGTCGTGGTTCGCATACCACTTTATTGGTATATGGTTTGGTACGCCCCTAGGGCCCAAACGTGTATTTGTGCTATTATTGTGATTTAAAATCTTATAACCTATGTATTTCGAACTCTAGCCTCATAAAGAGACTAGAGGGGTGTGTTTAGTAATAAATACATATATTTTGAATATATACCTGGTGTGGTGCTCTTTCATTTGGTCACTCAAGAGATTATAGACTGGTAAAACAAGCTGCTTTACATTCCTTCAAGACTTAGCCTGAAGGCTGCTCTCCATAGCTACCACTAGGATAGCTTTCAATAAGGTTGTCTTTAACCTACCTACCATAAGAGTCGATTTGGACTGGTGCAAGGTGCCCACTATAATTAGTGGACAGCATATGCCAGGCCAACTTCTCACAACGTGCGTGCAAAGTTACCATGAATAAATGGTAAAAAAAAAGATTTGGGGATCTGCAAGGCCCATACTGCGAGTTATGCGCGTGGCCCCATTAAGAAAGTGAAAGCATGCATAGTGCGCTGCACATAGAAACAAGCCATGCCTGGCCACCATGGGGTGCGGGTGCACTTTGAGTGCGGGACATGTATGTGCTATAGTGCTTGCGGAGGAGGGGAGTGAGCACTGACATGCTGAAGCATACGGGACGGGTGCGGAATTGCCTGGGAGGCACTCTGTGCTCCAGCCTCGGCCACTTCCTGTGCTGCACAGCTCCAGTGAGTGGCTGCCCAAAGCACACGGAAAGGAAGGGGGTGGCTGGGACAGCTGAAGCAGCGCATGTAGTGCCTGCAGTAGGAGAAACTCAAAGGAAATAGTGCTTACAGACTTGAAGAAGACGCACTGTGTAACAAGCAAAGTAAAAGGGCCAGTCCTCATGGGAGGTTACAAATGGAGACAAGGCGGGACCAAGGAGGGACTAAAAAGCCTATTTACCAATCAGAAGCCAGCATTCAAGAAGGACAATGACACAAAGCCAATGACAAATATGGGCGGAGAGTGGACAAGGCTTCCACAGCATACCCTACAACAGCATGCCTCCCAGAGCGAGCAATGCATGTGCGCTGCCACTAGGCTCGACCTAAAAAGGGAGGCACTTGTAATGAGAGCATCAATGTGTAGCTTAATTTCGATTGCACCCAAAATGCTTTTGTAGTGCTGTTTAACTAAATCTATAAATAAATACATGCAAACATGCATGCATAATTTGTTGCCATGTATTTAAAAATTATAGGGCATTCAGTTAATGCAACAGGTTACTAAATCAAAAAAAAGAACTATCAGTCAAAATCATTATCCACCCCACAATACCTTTACAAACATGAACATAGAACGCAGATCAATGCAAGTCAAGTTTTTATTCAAGATTTGGAGCTCAAACGAGATCCACATGAATTATTAAACCCCATACAATAATCGGACATATAATAATGATATTATTAAAAACACATACATAGAATGTATTATGTGATAAGATACAATGAAAACTTTATCCAATAAAAAAAGCTTATTCAATACAAATTTAAAAAATATAAATACTTGAGTGCAGAAAATTGCATTTGGGGGAGAAATGTTATCATGGACATTTGTAAAGCACATGTAAACCCAGAAGGGTATTTTGGCGCAGAATAACAGATGTTTATTGGTACCCAACAGCACTCATTTTATCTGCCTCAGAACAATGAAATGTTGAGTGGACCAGGCAGTATTTGAACAAGAGACCATGAGGTCAAACACAGGCCTCTCCAGGGGATGCATTAGTCCACTAAGCCACCAGACCTGGCTTTAAACGACGAGCTTCAGAGGCTGTTCACATATGATATTTTAAAAACAGAGAGAAACTTATGGCAGTCCATTATCAAGTCAGGACAGCCAAAGATACATGATTCAGATCCTGGACCGCAATATTACATAAATTAGGCTAGTCTGGATAACAGGCTGCGCATTATGAGTTGGAATGTTGCAGGAATCCGTTCTAAGATATTTGTCCCAGAATGGCTCTCTTTCATAAAAAAATACGATATAATCATGTTACAGGAGACATGGGAGGTGGAACCCACCATATTAGATGGGTACCAGTGCTATAATATTCCTGCTATTAGTTCCTGTTTTGGTTGTGCATCAGGTGGATTGTCAGTATGGCTGAATATTGCCCTGGGCGGTCACGTGGAGGTCTTGGAGACAGCTGGCACTAGCTTTCAAGTGCTGTGCTGGAAAACTCTTTTCAATTTCTATTTGGTTAATTTTTATAATATTGATTTCAATAATGTACCCACCCAGTATTTTTAGAATTAACTAATTTTCTTACTAAGCTGTCTGACACGGTTGTTACTCAGGGCCAGGGATTATATCTATGCCTCGCTGGTGATTTTAATGTACACTTTTCAAATGATAGTAACACAATGGGGAATATACGGGGGTAGGTCATAGAAGTCAGGATTTGGGGTTAATAGTGGAATCCCATGACCTACTAAATATTATGGCAATTGCAGGGATAGATGGAATTAAGCCTCCTACTTATAAAGGAAGAGGGTCTCCATCTACGATTGATTTCATATTTATCACTCGGAGCCTCGAACAAACCCTGCTCCATGGATCGGTGGTTGAATGTACCTTTAGTGATCATAACCCACTAGAGGCTGTCTTCCTAATGGCCCCAAGGAAAGGATACGAGCGGCAGATAGGGGCTTGCAACCTTCAACCAACAACAGATAACTTAAAACTGGTTTGGAGAATGCGTGATCCAGCACAAACCTTAGAGAAAATTGTGAAAGAGAATAGGAGGTCAGTGGAGACCTGTCTATCTGAAGAGGATAGTGCCATTAACATAGTGGATGCCTTTAATCAACTTTGTGTTGGTATAAAAAAAACACCCTCCTTAGATCTACACGCCCATCGAATAAGTTACACGGCTGGTTTGACCATGACTGTACAGCAGCTAACCAAGAACTAAGGAAGGCCTTAGGGAAGAAGCCTAGAAATAAGCTATTAATAATTACCTTGAGAAAACATTATAAGACTGTTACAGCCAAGCGCTGGAAACAGGTTCTCACAGACCAATGGGAGACATTAACACAGGCAGCTAACACGAAGGATAGCAAGCACTTTTGGGCCACAGTTTCTGGTATGAGATGTAAAAACCTGACAGTTTCCTCAATTTCGTTCCACATCACTAGCGAATCTTGGGAAGATCATTTTAGCAAGGTCTGTTTCCCCCCTTAACTTAAACAGTTTTACTGTAGACAATAGTAAGCTAATAGAAGTTAGAATCACAGTAGAGGAGGTAGAGGAGGCCCTATTCCAAAGTACAGGTGGTAAAGCGCTGGGCCCTGATGGAATACCAATCTATTTCCTAAAACTCAATACTAAACTTTGGGCCCAAAATTTTAACAAATGTGTTTAGTCAGTTACCTCATACAGATATACCAGACTCTTTGCGCACCTCTATTATTGTCCCAATATTCAAGAAAGGCAATCAAGAAGACCCCAGTTGCTATAGGCCAATATTGTTAATTGACACAACTGTAAAAGTTCTGGGGCATGTTATTTACAACAGGATCCAGGAGTGGGCCCAAACAAAGTCGATTTTATATCCTGCCCAATATGGATTCAGAAGTAAGGTAAGGACTATTGAGCAATGTGCCAACTTGAACCTAATAATAGGCAAGTACACAGTCGCGAAGCACGTGCCTTTATACGTGGCATTTATGGATTTAAGCGCCGCTTTCAACTGTGTGAATCAGTTGAAACTATGGCATATGTTGATACTCAAGGGTTTGGATGTCCCCCTTGTTCACTTTTTTTGCATTTCTCTGTAGGGGTATGAGAGCGGAAGTCAGAGTAAACAATAACAGGAATGTCTCCAAGGGCATTGAGATTGGCGGGGGAGTTTGAGAGGGGTGTGTGTTAGCCCCTCTCCTGTTTATACTATATATTAACGATCTCTACTCATCCCTATCTCCTATAACTAGTGATGTTCCATCTGTTAAAGGGAAACCCCTTTCTAAACCTTTATATGCAGATGACGCAGTTTTATTGGCCCGGACCCCCAGGGCATTGCGTCTTTTAGTGTTGGAATTCATTGATTTTTTGTCTAACCTAGACCTCCGAACAAATTTTGCAAAATCTCATGTTATTGCATGTGGGCCATAACAAAGGTTTACTTTGCTAATTTTTTAAATACTGCTTTTACTCTGTTGTTATTACATGTACTGTCATTTGGGGGATCATTTTATTGTGTTATGTGACATTTAGAATTTGTTGAAATTTTTTAACGTTCGGAGTGTGTTATACTCCCTTTTCTCTTGCACTTTGCACTCTCGAGGCCAGTTTATTTTTAGCGGCCATTTTTGCCGTACCTCGCGCCATTCGCGGTCAGCGCTCCAGTCGCTGCACGCTGTTCTCATACAACCCTATTTAACGGGCTGTGCTTGGGCGTGCAGCGCTTGGAAAAGGTTTACCTTGCTAATTTTTAAAATACTGCTTTTACTCTGTTGTTATTACATGTACTGTCATTTGGGGGATCATTTTATTGTGTTATGTGACATTTAGAATTTGTTGACATTTTTTAACGTACGGAGTGTGTTATACTCCCTTTTCTCTTGCACTTTGCACTCTCGAGGCCAGTTTATTTTTAGCGGCCATTTTTGCCGTGCCTTGCGCCATTCGCGGTCAGCGCTCTAGTCGCTGCACGCCGTTCTCATACAACCCTATTTAACGGGCTGTGCTTGGGCGTGTAGCACTTGGAAAAGGTTTACTTTGCTAATTTTTAAAATACTGCTTTTACTCTGTTGTTATTACATGTACTGTCATTTGGGGGATCATTTTATTGTGTTATGTGACATTTAGAATTTGTTGACATTTTTTAACGTTCGGAGTGTGTTATACTCCCTTTTCTCTTGCACTTTGCACTGTCTCAAAGCCAGTTTATTCTTAGCGGCCATTTTTGCCGTGCCTCGCGCCATTTTCGGCCAGCGCTCTAGTCGCTGCACGCTGCACGCCGTTCTCATACAACCCTATTTAACGGGCTGCGCTTGGACGTGCAGCACTTGGAAAAGGTTTACCTTGCTAATTTTTAAAATACTGCTTTTACTCTGTTATTACATGTACTGTCATTTGGGGGATCATTTTATTGTGTTATGTGACATTTAGAATTTGTTGACATTTTTTAACGTTCGGAGTGTGTTATACTCCCTTTTCTCTTGCACTTTGCACTGTCTCAAAGCCAGTTTATTCTTAGCGGCCATTTTTGCCGTGCCTCGCGCCATTTTCGGCCAGCGCTCTAGTCGCTGCACGCCGTTCTCATACAACCCTATTTAACCGGCTGCACTTGGGCGTGCAGCACTTGGAAAAGGTTTACCTTGCTAATTTTTAAAATACTGCTTTTACTCTGTTATTACATGTACTGTCATTTGGGGGATCATTTTATTGTGTTATGTGACATTTAGAATTTGTTGACATTTTTTAACGTTCGGAGTGTGTTATACTCCCTTTTCTCTTGCACTTTGCACTTTCTCGAGGCCAGTTTATTCTTAGCTGCCATTTTTGCCGTGCCTCGCGCCATTCGCGGTCAGCGCTCTAGTCGCTGCACGCCGTTCTCATACAACCCTATTTAATGGCCTCTACTCGGACACGCAGCGGATGAGCGCAGCGGGCGCGCCGATGGCGCGCTGAAGGCGCGCCTAAGGCAAGCCCGTCTGCGCCCATCAGCGGCCAGGGCCAGTTATGCTGCCCAAATGGGGCCGTCTGCCAGTAATGTACTCCAGTTTTCGGGTGAGCTCCTAAAAACACTTCGGCCTCCCTCTTGCCCTTCACACAGCGGCAACACTATGCTTTCCAATTCGGGTTTTGTTTGCACTGTCTGCGGCTTTACTCCGACATTAGAGCCCTCTTCCAGCAAGTTGCCTAATAAATTTTCGAGGGCTTCGCGTATTAGAGCTGCCATTATTAATGCTAGATCATTGAGGAAGCATCATGCGGATGTGTTCGACCTGGTCTCTGACAACTTATTAGACTTGCTGCTTGTTACAGAGACCTGGCTGGATTCTTCATCCAACCCTACTGTTGCGCTGGCCACACCAGCTGGTTACAAGCTTTGTCGATTGGACCGCCCAGTTGGCAGATGGGGTGGTTTGTCCATTTTGCATAGGGACAGCTGGGTTCTCCATAGCGAAACTGCCAGTCTATGGGGCGAGTGTGAGGTTTTGGATTTCAGCATCCAGTTTTCTGCCCATTTCACATTAGGTGGCTCCCTCATCTACCGTCCCCCTGGTCCGGCTGGCACCTTTCTTAAATCCTGTGGGGATGCGGTAGCCGAGCGAGCACTGCGTTTCTCCCATTACATGGCTCTGGGAGATGTGAATCTTCATCTTGATCAACCTGAGGCTGGAGACTCGGCTGATTTCTTTGACTCCCTTCAAGTGGCTCAACTCTCTTAATGGGTCATTCATCCTACTCATCAAGGGGGTCACATCTTAGATCCCATCTGTTCTAACTTCCCTATTCAGGTGGTCAAGCCCTCTCCTGTTTCTTGGTCGGATCACTTCCTTATTTGCTTTTCCTGGAAAGTTACCCAGCCTGCCCGGCTGGTTTGTTGCCATCGCCCTCCGACATTCAGCAAAATTTACCCTCCCCAGTTTATTAGCACTTTGGCTGCCTCTTGGCCCTCCCTTCAGCAAGACCTGGAGGGGAATGTGATCAGATTTACTGAATGGATCTCTGACTCGGTGTCCGCTCTATCTTCACCGTGCCGGCCCAAGCTGGCAAGAGATTCCCCTTCCAAACCTTGGTTTTCACCAGAGTTGAAAGCCCTGAAACACGAGTGTAAAATATTGGAGAGGGCTTGGCGTTCCAGCTGCTAATGTCCTATGGTGAAACACTCACTCAGATCCAAACAAAAAAGCTATTACGCCGCTATAGCGGTCGCTAAAAGCCGATACTTTGCTTTACGTATCGACCAGGCCAACAATAACTCAAAAGAAATTTTCTCCATTGTGCAAAGTGTTATGTCCCCCAGTGCTCAGGCTCGCGCCGCCCCAGTCTCGGAGTCTTGGTGTAATACTCTTGCAAAGTTTTTTCTGGACAAAATTTGCACTATACAAGCTAGTTTCTCCTCCTGTGCCACTTTGCTTACGGCTTCCCCTTCTGGCCGGCCTGCAGTTGACCCTGCTAACACACTGTCAACCTTTGTGCCAATAGATCTGTCTGGCACCCTTAAAATTCTTAAGGCTTTGAAGTCGGGCTCTCCAACTGATCCCTGTGCTGCCAGACTCTTGGCCGCTGCTGCGGACATTATTAATCCCGAAGTTAATCAAATTGTTAACATGTCCTTGCAGGAGGCTTCTGTTCCGGTGTCCTGGAAGCAGGCACAAATTCTCCCTCCCCTTAAGAAGCCGTCCCTGGACCCGTTGACCCCTGGTAACTACCGCCCAATCTCGCTTTTGCCAAGTCTGGCTAAGGTCTGTGAGAAGCTGGTTACAAATCAACTTACCAATTACGTTGAGGCATCGGGATTGTTACACCCTGCACAATCTGGCTTCCGGGCCTCGTATAGCACAGAGTCAGCATTGCTAGAGGTGTCAGAAGTGATCCGCGAGTGTCTGGATGCCGGCGGGAGAGCCGCATTGGTCACGCTAGATCTCTCGGCGGCATTCGATACAGTGCCCCACTCCCTGCTCCTCGATCGCCTCTCGGAGATTGGCATATCCGGGTCTGTCTGGGGCTGGATCAGGTCCTTCTTGGAAGGCGCACGCAGCAGGTCTGGCTTCCACTGTGTGCCTCTGCGCCCCAGCAAGTGGCCACGGGTGTCCCGCAGGGGTCATCCCTTAGTCCCCTCCTTTTTAACATCTATGTCACCCCGCTGGTTTACCTAGCGGAGACATTAGGGGCTAAGGTGATGGCCTACGCTGATGACACCCAGCTTCTGTTCTCTTGGGGAAGGGGCAATGACTCAGTCCTTCCTGTTCAACACTGTCTGTCCTCTGTTTTTCACTGGCTCGCTCAGACGCAGCTGAAGTGTAATGTAGAGAAGTCAGAGGTTCTATTATATGGCGTATTTCCTGCTAACTTCAGAGAGAGGCTGTGGCCCTCGGGCTTCCCCCTGCCTAGCGCAAAAGGAAACGTTGCAAAACATTTGGGGGTCTGGTTCAATGAGAACCTCACTTTTTCTACCCAGGTCAACACGCTGGCTGGGACCTGCTTTGGCACTCTAAAAGCTCTGAGGAAGTTTCTTCCTCTTCTCCCAAGACCTGCTAAAGAAACGGTTGTCCGCGCTTTGATTCTATCCCGCCTGGATTATGCCAACGCACTGTATGCTGGCATCCCCGGCTACCTCTTGAATAAATTGCAGGTGGTTCAGAATTCGGCTGCCAGACTCCTACTGGGTCTGTCTAGCAGGTGTAGTGTGCGCAGTCATTTGTGCTCTCTGCACTGGCTCCCAGTGGAGTCCCGAATAAAATTTAAAATTTTGGCTACTGTCCATAGTGCTCTACATGGCCTGGGACCTATTTACCTACAGAAGAGATTCGCTTTCTACAATCCAGTGAGACAGTTGCGCTCCTCTTCTCAACTTCTGGTGCAGACCCCTAGGTTCAACCGCCAAAGGCTTGGTGGGAGCTCCTTTGTTCGGAAAGCTGCTCTGGCATGGAATGCACTGCCCCTGGTCCTGCGCGGCATCCAGGATCCTGTAATCTTCAAGAAAAAGCTAAAAACCCTTCTCTTTTAGCTTTGCTCTGCTTCTGTTTCCTCTTTTCCAAGTACGCGCCGGGACACTCTCTGGAGTATCTGTGCGCGCTATAAATACATATAACATAACATTGCATTCAATTGTCTTCTATACAAGTAGGAAATAACTCCCTAACAAGTGCTAAGAGCTTCCCTTACCTAGGAGTTATGTTTTCGTCTTCCAGAGCTTGGTCACCCAATATCTCACACCGTAAAATGTTATTTTCGAAAGCAATTGGATCACTGCTTTCCCTCCCTCAACCTTGTGGCAGGGGGCAGTTGAAAGCAATATTACAAATATATAAGTTGCAATGTGTTCCAATTGCTACCTATGGTTCCACCATTTGGGGGAGTGTGAATTGCGTAACCATACAATCCAAGTAAAATAGGTTCTGTAGGCGCCTGTTGGGTGTACCACCTTCTTTCCCTCATGTCATTTGTCACAAAGAGTTAAATTTGCTATACATATCCGATTTTATTAGAGCGAGACCATTGGTACTTTGGTTATCCATTTGGAGTAATGATCAGGCATTGCTCACAAGAGATATAATAAATAACTGTATCTCTTGCGATAATGGCCTTCAAATTCCGTGGTTGGCATATATTATATCGGAATTTGGGAAACTCGGTATGGAGCAAGTTTTTACAATGGGAGATTCATGCCCTACTTTTAATAAAAGGGAAGTAGCTTCAGCTTTTTATAACCTAGCTCGTGAAAATCGTTTTAATAGTGTAGTAAGGAAACCATTGATAGCTGCATATTTGTCTCAGATCATTTCCGCTTTACCACCAGTCTATTTAGAACAGTCTTGTGGGATATGGGAGTGTTCCCTGCTATTTAGGTTTCGTGCTGATACGGTAAAATATTTACTGTGCTTTCCTTTTGGGTATCAACCGAATCTCGCTGCCATCCCCTGCAATAATAAGTCATGTCAAACCACGATACATTTTTTACTGTTTTGTAAATTTTATGGATTATACACAAGGACATTTTTGCTTCCACTTTTTAAAAGGAGATATCCCTACATTAGACAGAGTGGAGCAATGTTTTCATTAATTTTTCAAGTGTCCGCTAGTGAAACCTGTTTACATGTAGGTTCATTTTTAAGACATCCTGTGAGGGCACGTGGCACTTTATTATTATAATGATTCACTGCTATTCCTTGTTTTTAATCCTTGTTTTACTATTTTGTGTTATGTACAGATATGTTTTATCAGATTTACATTAATGTGATAATGTATTTATGTGGATGTAATGATGATTGTTTTATATGCATGTACTTTTATGGAAGGGTGAACTTTCCGAATAAAGAAATTGAATTGAATTGAATACATGAATTACATAAATTATAGTCAATGATAGTTTTTGCTAATTTATGCCAGGATGAGGATCTCCTTCTCATCTGGGAAAAATAATTAACATTGAATTCTAATACATTAATGGAAATTTTGATAGAAAGTGCCGATCGCAGAGTTAGGAGTCTGCAGGCTGAAATAGTGACTTTAGAATCAGAAATTAGAGGATTGAATTTGAAAGAACTAACAGAAAAAAATTATGCAATCCTAGATGACATCATTCAGAAACACCAGGGGAGATTAAACAAAGAAAGGCATGCAAACACAAAAGGGATGAGCTAGATTATAAGCAAGGTCAAATTTTTACATTTGCTGGAAAATATGATCATATGATTACAACGACACTAGAGATCGAGGAAGTAATAGACAGAACATTACCCCAGTGAGCACAAGTTCCACCTCATTGAGTACTGTTCCTACTAGTCAAAGCAAAGCCAAAAAAGGGTTAGATACAGCAGCACAGATTGCTAAGGAAAATCATTTTTTACAAGAAGTTCGCAGGATCAAGAGAGGGAACAGAGAACAACCAAAATGTATATTAAAAACAACAAAAAGACCTGGAGGGGGAAGAGAGGAGGTTCCAGAAGAGGAAAGGAGAGGGATGAAACTGAAGTCTTGGGACAAAGGGAATTAGGAGAGACCCAAGATCGTGGTCTCGAGGTGATAAATTTATGAGATAAAATGCTCTTGTAAGAGATGATAACCTTATTAAAGAAAGGGATGGGTTTTTGCCCAATTGAGGATGGTGATATTTGTAGTAGGTCCAAAGTGGATTTGTACAAATTTGTGAGAAATTTGAAATTAAAGACATTTTTTCAATTAAATCCTGTGACAAATAAAACTATCACAAACAAACCTGTAGATTGTATTTCCAACACATTAACCATAAAAGAGATACACAATACTGAGTTACACAATACTGAGTTATTATTGTCTCTTACGGAGGCTAAACATGACCCTATAAATATGGAACCGCTATTAGAAGAACTTAACATTAATACTGAGTTGACCTTTTCTAGTGGACTCAAGAGTAAATCCAAATGGACCCCGACTCTACCTAGTGGGAATTCCATTGATATATTCTACAAGTTGGTTCTGAATGACTTGAACAAGTACGATGACACATAAACAGAGAAGGGATGACAACCTGAGTAGGGAAGAACGATCAGTGCTTGAACAGTTAAAACAGGACAATAGTATTATCATAAGAGAGGCAGACAAAGGGGGCAACATAGTTGTTATGAATTCCAGTGAGTACAATCAGGAAATATTGTCTCAATTGTCTGATACTACATGTTATGAGAAACTAAGTGGTAATCCCATGGGGTCACTTACGAAACTTATCAATAGTCATCTCAAACCCTGGTATGACAGATGTCTTCTTGATAATGATGAATACTTATATTTGAAAGTGGTTAAGCCCAGATTTCCATGCATTTACACATTACCCGAAGTCCACAAGAACATGCCATTCCCGCCAGGCAGGCCAATCATTTCTAGCACAGGTGGGCCGACCGAGAGGCTATCACAGTATGTAGATTTATTCTTACAGCCACTAGTACAGAATCTTCCATCGTATATAAAAGACACCAAACACATTTTAAGCATACTGTCTGATGTAACGTGGGAGAAGGGAATGATTTTGGCTACATTGGATGTGACAGCACTGTATACAAGCATTAAGACTGATTTAGGTAAACGAGCTATCACACGTTTCTTAAACATCAGACCAGCGGCACAGTGGGAACACACAGAAATGGTGATTGCTATGATAGATCTAATTCTCTCCAGCAATGTCTTTTTATGCGGTAAAGACTGGTACAGACAGAAACAAGGAGTAGCTATGGGCTCCAGATTTTCACCATCCTGTGCCAATCTCTTTATGGGATGGCTTGAGGGTGAGTGGATCTGGGGCCCCGGAGGGATAAAATGGTGTGACTCGATTGTCTACTGGGGCAGATTCATTGACGACTGCATTATAATCTGGTCAGGGACCATGGCACTTGGAATAATTTTGTAAATGCTTGAGCAGCAATGACATGGGAATCAACTTTACATATCAGTATAGTACGACAAATATTGTATTTTTGGATGTGGAACTATTCATTGAAAACGACCGGCTACAGAGTAGGTTGCATAGAAAACCCACTTCATGTAATGCCCTATTGCATGTGAGGAGTGCGCATCCCAGACCCCAGATCCAAGCGATACCTTCTGGTGAACTAGTCAGGGCAAGAAGGAACTGTAGTGGTGACAAGGATTTTTTTGATATGCATGGAAAATATGAGAACACGTTTCATGGCTAGAGGTTACAACAGACACGTGGTTACAAATGCAGAGAACAAGATTCTCAAAACACAAAGATCAGACACCTTAAAAGACAAGCAAAATAGGAACAGGGAAACGAAAAGAATAAGAATGATGACAGGCTTCAATGAAGTATCTAAGATACTGAGGAAGAGCATTTAAAAGCACAGGCACATTCTAAGATCTGACCAGACCCTAGATGAATACACAACTGATACACCTAGTATCACCTACAGACAGGGTACAACATTGAAATCACTATTAAGTCCAAGCTATCCCGGATCGAGAAAGACTTCCACTTGGTTGACCCAATTGACAGTGGGGTTTCACAAATGTGGTAATTGTGGTGCCTGCAGATGGGCTGAGAACAAGAAAAAGAAATTTCGAGGCGCAGATGGTAGGTCGTATGAAATCAGGTATGGGATTAATTGCAACACAAAATATATCATATACATTTTGGAATGCGCTTGCAAACGCATTTATGTAGGCAGTACCATAAGAGCACTAAAGGAACGAATTAATGAACATATCAGAGCCGTGAAATATAATGACGCCAGGTATCCAATGGCGACACATATTTTGGAATGTAATGCACAAGGTCGACACAAACAATTTACGTTCTTTGGCATTGATCATGTCGAGCCGGATCCCAGAGGGGGAAATAGGGAATTGACTTTAAGACGTAGAGAGGCCACTTGGATCATGCGTCTAAGAGCTGGAGAGCATGGCCTAAATACAGATCAAGAATTACAATACTTTTTGGGCGAATAGATATGAATATGAGATAATGTGATTTGCAGGGTTAATGTCTGAATCATGTAATAATTAAAAATGTAGCCATTTTTTTATTTTTTAGTATTTTTTTATGAGCGATGGTTACTTTCTTGGTGTTAGGATAATATGAGGCAATAGATATTGTCATGAACGAACAATGTTAATGATATCATAAGAATTGCTCTTGTATTGGATACGTTTTTTACTTCTTATCGTGTGGAATGACAAAATTGGAAATAATGTTTGGAATGGAATGTGATGCAAGGAATATATAGTGTATAGTATATATACAGTATATTATAGATACACACCCCTACTTTGGTATTGGAGCAGGATATCACTGGATTGGTTTTAACACATTTAGGGTATCACTGGATTGGATTTAACAAATTTCTTTGCAATTTTATAAAAACATTAGGACACACATCATATGGCATGTAAAGAGACTTCCAATTAACACACCTAGACGTAGAGTGTTGTGAACAAGTATCATGGGCTGTATATGCAAATACGGAATTGAACCACATGGTGGATAACATCGGCTAGGTTGTGTTTGTAACGGCGATCTATTACAATTCTAAATACATACACTATGTAATTGGGCACCCTGGTTTCGAGTGGTTAAATTCTGGACTTGGAGATAATGGCTTGCTCACTGTGACAATTCCCATGCATGATCAAACTTGGTGACAGATACTTCACCAAGAGGGCGCCAGATATGGGTGAGATGATAATGGCTTGCTCATTGTGATAATGTTTATGCGTGAGCACATTTGGCGACAGATACTCTTCCAAGATGGCGCTAAATATGGACGTGTACAGAAGCTTGCTTCAATTGCAGACTCAAGAGGGAGGTACCAAGTAAAATCGCTATCCGGATTCACACTTCCGGTATGCGGAAGTCGCACTCGGCGTGAGGTACTGAGAGAACAGAATGATTAGTGGTGTCCAAGTTGAAGGTGAGAAGCACGGTGAAGTGACTAGGGTCTCCAAAAGGGGAGACATGGACGATTGATAGTGGCATAGGATTATGGCATCTACTCTAATAACATAGTGGCATTTGAATTGTATTGAAGGTGGCAGTTACACGGGCCATGCGATGTTGGATACATGAATCAAGTGGGATAAGAGACATTTGTCAAGTTACGCTTAAAGAAGTCAGATTAAGTAGATTTAAGACTTGGAGGTGAGATTACTGCCTTATATTTGCTGAATATAATGAGACATAAAGAGAAATTACTGAGATTCTAAAATTGTGATTCGATTTTGTTACCAGGGTCATACGAATTTTGTGGGTTATCTAATGAAACATCCTTGCAATCGCTTGCCGGGACGGAAGTAGAACTGGCATGGAGGTAGGATAGTCTTTGTTTTGACAGTGTGGAATACAGCAAAGGCCATATTGGGTGGTACTACTAGTGAAAATATTATACTGATCTGCAGTGACTTATTTTTTACTTAGATCTAAATGAGAAAATTTCCAGGAACACAGGTACGCTCCCTACAAATGTATGGATACATAGCTGACACTTAACCCACGGCCGGATATTTATTAAGGATCATTGCACTATTCCTATATAAAGATGGGATGATTCACCCATTTAGATTATGACAGATCAAATCTCATTGCACCACGTCCCTCCTCACGTTCTGTGACATATCAATATAGAAGTGTTTTACTATGTGCCTATTTGCATGACGATATATAATCATCATAAGGAGGTGCAATATTGTGTATGGCTATGACTATAAAATGTGTACTATAGCGATTTTCACAAATACACAGGTTAAAAATATCGTTAAGGAAGGTTTGGGTTTCCACGAAGAAAAACAAATGTAATAATTATGTGCTGTGTTGTACACTACAGTGGTACTTATGTTGTTTTCCAGCCCTGACAAAGTCGTGGGGACCACCCTAGATGACAAAACAGGTGGAGAGGTGTGGTGCAGCGACCAGGGCAGGTGACTTTGGAGCACAGGGCTCACGGTTCGATCCCCGGCGGCAGCTCAGCTCAGCACCATGTGACTCTGGGCAATAGCTCACTTAATTTCCACGAAGGCTCCCAGCGCCTTGAGACCCGTAAGGGTGAGTAGTTCGCGCTTTACAAATACGGATTAACATTTTTTTTCTTCTACAAAACACGTGTTGGCTGGCTGGGCAAAAAAAAGAAAGAAAATTAAAGTGCAAGAGAAAGAAAAGAATTATGTGTCATATAATGTAATTTGGTTAACAGGATTGGGTGTGTGCTCGGGCAATGTTGGATATATATTGAGAGATCACTAGTGGTCTCAATCAGGGGGGTTGGGTGATTCCCCCTTCCCTTGGAGCACTACCACTAAAAGAGACAGAGGTATACAAATACCCGGAATCAGTGAGCGCCAGATTAACACGGTATATCATCACCCATCAGTGTGGGACCACACTTTATGTAAATAACACAACGAAAGTCATATAAAAATATGGCAAAACTCTTCCCAAACCATCCACTGTTCGTGATGGTGAAACAATTGTAAGAAGCGTTGATCTTTTCACTTTTTTTAGTTAATATAGTAAATGAATGTCTTGCAAAGAGATTTCAATTGCAGCCTGTGTAGAAAAAGCATCACAGCTTTTCAAAATACATTTATATCAGTTAATGACCTTGTCGTAGCAGCCCCTGCTAGGGGGCACTAAATGAAAAAATAATTATTGTTTGTCTTTCAATTAAATACATTACATTAAATTGCCTTATTGAGTGCCAGTCATTAAACTTTGCTTCCGCTTCAAAACTCATCAATGCTATGATATAAAGATCACCCTGTACTATATATTAATGAAGGTTTTTGTACATGGCTTTCTGGGCAGATTTTCTTCTTAGAGCTTCCTAATCTTGCAAGGACAATGACGTACAGTTCTAGTAACATGTTTGCCCCACATCACACAATTTGCCGTATATGAATGCCTAGGCTTTCAGGATACACAATGCGAAATTCAGTTTCAACGGTTACCTTCTGGTTTTCCTACTTTCACCAGGGAAGATAGCCCTTTGTGCATAACTGTTTTTCAGGGCAATGTTTCAAATGTGTCCAACACACAATATGCAGCACACATAGAAAAAGGAAGTTACAAGGAGAAATAAAGATATTTTTCCTCGTTACGCCTCCCCTGGGAAGGTGTAGCATTTTGGCGCAGTCCCAAATTTACCAGTTCTGGTACATCTCGCAATGCAACAAAAACCATGGGAGTTGCATGGGAACACCCACTCAATGCCATGAAATGCCTAGGGCAGAGTAATGCAACGTGGCGATTTGCGCAGCGTTGCGTTGGTCCAGATTTATTAAGCCACTCACGGCCATGCAAAGTGGCTATGCTTAGCTTCATAAATTTCATTTTTGAGTTGCATCGCGCATGCACCATGTTGTGGTGCAAGTGTGACACAACTGTCCTCATAAATATGGCTCTTAGTGTGGGTCTGTGATGCAGTAGCAAGAGCAGTTGCGTGCTGATAAAAGCAGCAACTATGATGTGTTTTTTAAGTCCCAGACTGCACCTTTGTGCCTGGGTATAAGCTACAGGAGGATAGAGCTATAGACAGCAGGTGCCTGTCTCCAGAGTCCAGCTGAATGCTAGAAGCAGTTTGCTGCTCTCACCCTAACCCACAGCCCACTCCTGTCAGCCACCTGCTCTTGAGGAGGACATGGACCAGGAGGGAACATAGCCAGAGATACGGAGCCATGGAGAGGTAAATGAGGACGAGTAGGGGGGTGCTTGGTGGAGTGTGTGTGTGTTTTGTGAGTGTGTGAATGAATGTTTGTAGGTGTGAGAGATAATGTGTATGACTGTGTCCTTTGTATGTTTCTGCCTGCTTGTGTGTGTGCCTGTGTATGTGTATGATTAAAATAATTACCACCAACAGGGGCAGCACTAAGACCTGAACCTGGGGCAAAGTAAAGACTGGAATCCTAACAAAGGTTCAAGTTAAATATCTTATGTAACGTAAAATACAGAATAACAATACCAAAGAATCAAACAAAAAATAATAAAAAAGGAATAAAGAGAAAAATATGACAAAATTACAAGAAATGTTCTAACAAGTGATACCCCTACACAAATTCAAAAAAGTATACAAAATTTTAATAAGACAATGATAATGGCAACATTAGACTCATAAATCACAGATCGATTCGCGCGAATATGAAACTGCCTTGTGGCTTAGAAAACCTGACACACAGCTATTTTCTGCACCTGCCATATAGAAAAAACAGTTACAACAGGCCACTCAAATGTTAGGAGGCATTTCAGGTTACAGCCTGTCAAGGTAGTGTTACACTCTGCTTGACTTGACAAAAACATCGCATTATTCATCCTGCAGGTCTTAACAAATGGAGGATGTGTAGAACTCTTTACCTCCTATATTTAAAAAATAACTCTGCTTCTTTTAAAAATTAAATATGCTTTATTTGTCAGGAATTCATGTGCAAAAAAAGAATAGGAAATAATTTGAAAAATAAGAGTTGTGCCTGGTCAGTTAGGTCCATCTGACTTTTGTGGAAAAATGGTGGCGTCTTTTTACAGATGTGAGCAAAATCGACATCATGGATGTCAAATTCACCAAAATGCCTGGGGTAGCGGAAATGACGTTACACACCACCTTGTAACCTTCACTTTCACTTACACAGACTTGCTTAGACATATACATATACATAGACATATACATACACAGTCACATTTTCACAGACTCACTCTCTCTCACGTAAACACTCATTCATCCACAAGTATGCACAAAACAGACATTTAAAAGCATTTTTTTGCTTAGCACAGTTGCCAGTGAGGGCCATATTCAGTGAATAATGTAACTTTATTCCTTGTTAGTGCAATAAGAAAAAATGACAGAAAACGAAGAGAGTGGAGCTTCAACCAATGTCCTTAAGGACGTGCTGCTACTGTGTTCCTCGCACTGATTTTGTCACCTCTGAGGCCAGGAGTCGCAAAGGCAGTACCAGGGATTGTAACTGGCGTCAGGGGTCAGAGCTGCAGCCTCTGGTGACCCCAAATGACGTCCATGAATGAAACTACATTAATATTAATGATCGCAGACATGAATGAGTAAGTTGGAAAGGATAAAATTCAACAGGTAAAATTCTTATTCATGTTTTGTATATTAAAGCTCAACACATCATACCGCAGTGTATGATAAACAATATTGGGCAATCTAGCCGGGGTAGAGAGGCTGGTCTAACAGGTTAGTGTGTGGAACTTTTTTGGCTATTTGTGGGCTTATTTTATGGCTTGGCCAGTGTTGAATTTGAGCTGGTGGTAGCATGTGGGACTCACAAGCAGTTATGTTTGGAGACCGGCACTTATTTTTCATGATCAAACTTTGACCTAGAACAAGAGTGAGAAAAGCAGAAAAAGGAGAAAGAAAGAGAAGGAGAAAGATGGTGAAATAGTGACAATGGAAGATAGCAGAGGTGAGAACAGAACCTGCAAGAGTCAGATAAAGGGGCAGGAGGTATTTGGTGGAAGAAGAAAGACTAGACAGCTTCAGGATTTGGCAACCCCAACATATGCAGCCTCGATGGTGGACTTCTGGGAAACACTTGGGCCCCGGCACAAATTAAGCAGTGGGTCTGGTGAGCTAATATTTACTGTTGAGTTTCCTGCATCACGTACATGGCCAGCCTGGCCTTTTAATCAATCAGGCATTTTCCTGGTGAGCCGGAGCTATTGGAGGTTGGTTTTCAAAGCCCGGGGCCACTGCTGGTGTCTCTATCCCTTTCCCATCTTCTCAATATTAATTGCAGTAGACACTTGTCTAGGGTGGGTGACAGCTGGGCCTTGTGCATTCTAGTAGCCACACACAATGGGAGCTTAGGTATGACTTGTTGGGCCTTAATGAGCTATTAACTGGCCTAATGGGGGGCAGAGCTTAGCACAGTCCCACTTGCACCTGAATAGGCTATGCCCTGTAGCCACGCGATAGGCCCAACAACCCATTATTTTCACTCCAGCAGCTTAGGGCCATAGCAGGGGAGGAAGGGGATTCCCTGCACTTCAAAACCACTGTCTAGAAACCTCTCCCACCTTCCAGAACCAGGGCACCAAAGTATAAATACTGGACCTCAGACACCACCACTTCAGTACCAGTGTATACTCTACCATTGCTGTGCTGCTGAAAGGACTTTCACTCTGCTGGATTCCTGCTGTGTTGTGCTGACATGCTGCCCTCCTCACCTGGTAGTGAGAAGGACTGGACCTGCATCTCTCCAACCCAGAACCAAAGTGACTCGAAGAGCTTGCCTGCTTGCCTCATGTGTTCTGAAGTTTCAGGGACACAAAAGACTTCCAACTTACCTTCTACAGCACCTGGACTCTGTGAATCTACCCTGCCAGGTGCTGCTACCACTGTCCTGGACCCTTGGAAAGTGGGCCTAAGGTGCTTTGCCTTCTGTGGTCCTTCTTGGAACTAATGCTGGACGATGCAAAGCCTTGCAAAGAAACGCCATGCAGACCTTGGACCAGGATTTAAGGTACTGTGTTCAGAGGGCATAGTTGGGTCCCTGTAATCAGCCCATGCTGCAGCTCAGCTGGCCTGAAATTGTGACTTTGTCCCTGTCCGGAGGGACCTGATAATGTCAGTTGGCGCTTTGTGCTTTTATGTGATATTTTCACCTAAATCTTTTTCACCACTGTTTTACTGTTTGAAGTGTTGCACAAATACTTAAAACATCGCCTCTTAAGTTAAGCCTGCCCGCTCTATGCAGAGCTACCAGGGGATGAGCACAGGCTAATGTAGGGTGTATTTGTGACTTATCCTGACTAGGATTGTGGTTTCTGCTTGGACAGGGTGCATACCTCTGACAACCAGTTTAGAGAAACGTTTGGAAAAAGCTCCATAAGGTGACTGACTCAGACGAGAGTCAAGCCGCCAACGTCGAACCGCGAACCAGCCTGGATTTCAGGATTGTCCCTCTGAAAGCTCCGGAGCTCCAGCCATTGATGAGATTTCCAGGAGTTGACTGGGACCTCGCACAGAATCAAGCCGATGACGTCGACGCGGACGCGGATCCGGATCCGGATTGAAAAAGAGTCACACTCAAGGACGAGAGAAAATTCTCCAAAAAAGTTTCTAAGTGCGAAGGTAAAATTTTAACTGAGGCCTCCCACTTAGTATATCTGACCAGAGCTCCATCACGGTTGGCCTCAAACTTTGACTTTGTCCTTGTCAAGCGCAACCGGATGTCTGAAGTTTGGCGCTATTGGTTTTTAAGCACTTTAAGCATATCTCCTGGTCCCTACATTAGAGTTTTGTCATTTTGGTGTCTATTTGTTCATAGAAATATAACCTATTTTTATAAATTGATGCTGGGTTTTTATTGTGTGTTGTGTCTTACTTATTTAATATATTGGTGTTTTTAAATGCTTTACACACCTGTCACTTAAATTAAACCTGCCTGCTTGTTGCCAGCGACCAAGGGTTGAGCAAAGGAATAATTCATTGAGACCTTGACTGAGCCATTTATTGTGTTTTTGGCCTTATTTATAGTGGTAGTTCCCTACATATCACTACTAATAAACCAGTTTGCAAAACGTGCCAATTGCCAGAGTCCAAGATTGTTAAGGAAAAAAAATGTATGTTCTTTGAATGCTGAGAGTTTTATTGCAGCACATGGGGGGAATTTCTATTGTTTCCTGCTTAGAGTTACTGGAGGTCTCAAAGCAGGAAATGTAATTCAGAAGAATCACCCTAAATAGGGCAGTCATTGTGATGTACATTGACTTAAGGCCTTGTGGCAAATTGTATTGGTGAAAGGTTTCAAACAGTGAAACCAGCTGTGGCTTCGCCAACCTTTAAATAGGGCGGGCAAACCATGCCCTATATATGCCAAACTCTAAAAGGCTCTGTTAAATTCTACAGAGGAGTTAAAAGCCTTACACGCAAAGATGGCATTCACAGAGCGCACCAAATAATAGCCCTATCTGGAATGTGATGTCTGCTAGTTGTGGGGGTAGTGAGGAACTTTTCATTGCCAATTCCTGACAGCATGTTCATTATTCTTGCAAACACCATTGATTCACATGCCAATACATCTGACACCCAACTGAAGTGAAAAATCCTCATTTGTGCTAAAACTGCATTAAAGTATAGGAGATTTGGTGATTTTTTTTTTAACTGGGTCATATGTTGAGGATACAACATATGGAAATAAATCACCTTTGTCAGTTCTTACTAATCTCTCAGCTATGTAAGGTAAGGCTTTCCACCCAAATGATCTTATTTATTTATTTTATTTATAAAGTTTTGTATAGCGCGAACATGACCCCAAAGGGTATCAGAGCGCTTCACATAATGGAAGGAAAGAACAAAGTAAAGGGGAAATTGCAAGGGGGTAACAGAGAATAACATAATGAACTAATAACAATGTACCAGGATGAGAACAAACATTACTTAATAGGGTATGACAGACAACCCTGAGCATTACAGTTGTTAGGCCAAAAAGAATGTAGTCAGGGCACATTGAGAAAGCAGATGATCCATGACCATTTAAGGCAAGAACTTGTTCATTAGAATTATTTTTACTTCATGTTTGAAGGCAGCTGTGTAGGGGATTCTGCGGACTTCCGGGGGAAGAGAGTTCCAGATCTTTGGTGCTGAGCCAGAGAAAGCTCTGAGTCTCATTCTCTTTTGGCGAAAGGTCTGAGGTTTCAATAGGAGAGAATTTGCACTTCTTGATGGTCTACCCCCTCCTGATAGTTCTAGCTTTTGAGCCAGGTAACAGTGAGTTTTGAAATGGAGGGCTTTGTGCGTCAAACAAGCAATCTTTAGTTGTATTCTTGCCTCGTAGGGTAACCAATTTAGAGATCTTAGGGCTGGGGATATGTGTTCATTTCTTTTTGTACCCGTAATCAATCTGGCAGCGGCATTCAAGGAAGCCCTGAGTGGGGCCAAGGTATATTTGGGGAGGCCACAGAGCGTAGTGCTACCATAGTCTAGCCTCGGCAGGACAAGCGCTTGAACCACCTGCTTGAAGTCCTTTTGAGGAAGGAATGGTTTTAGATTTCTAAGAATCCTCATTTGGTGGTTAGCACCCTTGGGTACCTGACTCTGGGCCACGGGGTTCACGGTTCGATCCCCGGTGCCGGCGGCAGGTTCGCCCAGCACCATGTGACTCTGGGCAATAGCTCGCTTAATCTTCCCGAGGGCCCCCATTGCCGGGACACCTCTCCGGAGGTAGCTGTGCACTTTACAAATGCTGGTATTTCATTTTATTTCATTACTAATATGATTCTTCATTTTCAAGTGCGAGTCCAAGGTGATTCCGAGAGATTTCACTGAATCAATGATACGAGGGGAGCAGCTGAAGGCAGTGAGGTGGTTTATCCAGAGGTCTATCTTTGGGGTGTGATTAGGAGCAGATATGAGAAGGAATTCTGTTTTGGCGGTGTTGAGCAGGAGGTGGTTCTCAATTAGCCAGTTTTGGATAATCGTCAGGGTGGAGTTGAGTGAAGTGAAGTCTTCAATGGAGGTGATTTTCAGGTAAAGTTGCGTGTCATCCGCATACCTATGAAAAAGAATGTTCATGGAGTTTAGAGCATTCGCTAAAATATTAAAGAATATGGGAGAAAGGGCAGACCCTTGAGGGACCCCCATGGAGACTGTAGTAGGCTGATATAGGGATTGATTTGTACCAAGAAAGAGGGGGGGACTAGGAGCTAATTGTGGTCCAGTACCTGTGCTCCCTGTGTTAATCTCAATATAAACAGAGGGTAACTGTTCCAAATCTGGGCGCAATAGTCTCCCACACAAACAAGAAACGGAAAAGGAGTGAAGAGTAAGAGCCTAGGTCTAAACCCCACAGACTAGAGGCTAGCGCAAGTCTTGTCTCTTGATGCCCTCACACAACCCGAGGGATGTCGTGCTTCATCATCGGGCGTTGCTCCTCGTCGGACCGGCGCTGCAATGCCCAACGGGTTCCCCGAAGGGTCGCTTTAGCGGAGATCTTTTATTGGTACTGCTGTATGATGAGTGTGGGTGTGAGATAAAGGGTTCTAAGAGAAGGGTGAGCGAGTGAGTAAATGATAAAACTAGCTAAGGGATACCTGGGTGAATTAAGTTTAATATATAGGTTCCCTTGCAAGGTTAAAAAACCCGTAGTTTGTGGGTTACTGATGGGGCCTAATGTGCCTCAGTAACTTGCGGTCAACATGTTTAGCGCCGTCTGACTGGTCAGAACGATCCCTGGTGCTTCTTCAGGACCAATGAAGTGAGTAAAAAGTGGCTAAAAAAGACTGAGTGGGTCAAGAACCCTGATCAGAAGGAACGGTCCAACTACAAGGTGGCTACAGCTCTATTGATTGGCCGCTCCTGTTGCAACCTAGGAATACATAAAGAGAAAGTTTGGGATAAAAAAGCACAGAGTGGGAGTCAATATAATCCTCTCTGTGGGCAGATGGTACGGAGCATCTCATACCTAAAATTGTTTTCATTCAATAAAGTTCATTAACAAACATACGAGACAGACAACATATAGTAGAGACCAACTCCAGCGTGGAGTAAATTTCAGCATCTGAAAAATGCTGTTGGTATTTCTTCATTCTCTATTAATCTTAGGCTGCTAGTTGCTAACTGCAAAATGTTCCCAACTATTTGTAGGACTACTTTTAGCCGTTACTGATCACACACTCTCTTGGCCTTCCTCACCTTTGTTATCATTCACAATTGTAACACCCCTAGTGTAACTACATTGCGGTCCACTACATCGGGAGTCATTACATCGAGGTAAGCACAGGAGCTTTTACATCAAGAGGTGATCATTTAATGTAGTGCTTTTTTTATTTATTTCAAAATGTAAATATAAATTTATATACACATTTTGGAGGGTAGTATTTAGTATGGTGTGTAATCAAATATTTTTCCTTTTAATAAGACAGTGATTTATTAAGTGTTTGTTGTGTTGCTGAGAGCTGAGTCTCTAACCCACTGCACCTCCCAGGAACAAGTCTTGGACTGCTTTGCCTCGTACCCTGAGAGACAAGTGTTAACAAGCATTTGCGAGAGTTTAAGCTATTGGCATTGTAAATTCAATTAACACATTAAAAAACCATTGTCATTTGCAATGCCAATAGCTCAAACTCTTGTAAATGCGAGACCTATATAATTTCAAAGAAACAGCCGCCATTGTCCCGGGCTGCTTGGAAAGTGAAAGTGCGCATGGCGCGCTAAATGTGGCAGGAAAGCATGTGGTGCTTGCAGTAGGAGAAATTCATTGAAGAAAATAGTGCTTACAGGCTAAATAAGATGTACAGTGTAACACCCGAAGTAAAAGGGCCAGTCCTCATGTGAGGTTACAAATGAAGACAAGGCAATACTAATGAGGGACTAACAAGCCCATTAACGAATCAGAAGCCAGCATTTACGAAGGAAAAGGACACAAGCCAATGACAAATATGGGCGGAGAGTGGGCGGGGCTTCAAGTCCATACTCAAATACAGCATGCCTCGCAGAGCAGCGCATGCTCTGCCCAGGCTCGACCTAAAAAAGGGTACTTGGTTCCCAGTTAAGGGCTCAGCACTAGCGGTGGTCACAGGACACCAATGGTGATAGGCCAAAGGGCACCAGTAGCCATAAACCTCTGAAGCTTCAGCCTGCCCTTGGACCCGCATTTCTGGCTTAATCGAGAAATGTTAAAAGCTGCAAAGGTTAATTTGCTAGATTGAGTGTTGTAATTAATTGCCGACGGCGTTCCCAATTTGGTCAATAAGGTGATCTAGGTCTTGCTATGTGCCTAAATCCCACTACCAAATGAGCTGTAGCAATAGCCTTCAGTTTCTGAGGCATTAACAGCTTCGGAGAAATTAGAAAATGCATCATTAGAAAGTGGACTGCTGCTCTCAGTGAAATGTTGCATTTAAATCTACGGAAATGGCAACTACGAAAAATCGTTCAAGGTGACAGAGGGAGACAGAATTCAATGGAACTCAACTGTTTGCGACAACTCGCCAAACTAAGGCTAGTGTAGGAAAAGGCCGATTTGTCACACCATTGACTCGCCCTGAATCCCACTCCGCCTGCATATTCACCGGCTAATGCCTGTCATTTTAGAAGGTTAAAAGTTCCTCTTTCTGAAATCTCAGTTTCTGTGTATCAGTCAAACTTCACATTTAATTATACTCCAAGCCATGACCTTAAACTCACACAATAAGCACGCCATACATTACACCATCTGACAATTACATATACATCAGAAAAGGTTGCACATTTCGAAAAACCCATCACGCAGCATTTATTTTTAAAGCAGTTCCCGGCCTCTGCTAATCTCCAGGCTTTAAGCCCAGCTCAGGCGATCCAATGTGAAGCAACAGTGACATCTGTTGTCTATTTCACAGCTGACTTGAAATTGCGTTTTTGCATTTCGGCATTTTTTTTCTCATTTTATCCTACCGGATCTGTCATTGTCACATCTATAATGGAGGAACGGCTTTGATAACTAAATGCATTTTGTCTGGCGATTGGCTTCCAGCGAACGGCGTAAACCAAGCCTCTTCCATGTATACAATCTGTTTCTGGCGCTCGGACGATGGATTTCAACTCTGCAGCCCACATTCCTTCAAAATGAAAGATTTGTCGGAGCTCTCCCGTGTGCACCTGGCTTTTCCTGGGATGGAAATAAATGAATAGACATTATAGTTCTCCTGGGGAACAAAAATACCCATTTATGAAAGAGGGATCATGCTACGATTACAGCCTCGGGTTTCAGGGAAGGCTCTAAAGCCATCCGAATGTAACATGCTACAGGCTAGTTTATAAAATCAAAAACCATTACAAGGACTGATGCTTCTCTTGCAAGGGAGCGAAAGCAGAAGGTCATTTTAATTTAAATGATGTAATATTTATTGTCTTACAACATTATCCCCGGTTATTTCTCGAAGAACCTTCACAAAAATATTCAGCGTAAAAAGTATGTTTGTCATTGAAGTTGACTCAATAACACGTTAGGTTCAGTGGAAGTGACATCACACACCCTTTGACCTCGGAAGAAATCACAGAGATGACTCTACCGGTTTAATAGTAGTATGTGTGCAGCTGGGAGGCTAGGTAATGACAGAAAAAAGAGTAAACATGGCTGCAAAAGCCATACTTCATTTCTTTTCCTGATGCTACCTTCATGGTCCCTGTGCCAAGGGAGCCAAAGGGCTATTCAAAGATAGCAGCTGTTATCCGTGGTTATCACTAATTGACATCTATACAAAATGAGCAGTAGACCTCTATAGTGCCTTCTGCAAATCAATCTGCCTATATCTGTATATATCAATCCGCCCCATGACAGTTCTTCAGTCTCACTCATATGGAAGGACAGAACATAGCCAATCTGTCAGACTGCAGGCCATGAAATATTGCCTGGTTTTGCGCTATCTGATATCTGCCCAATCACACGCTCCCCTGGGTGGAGCTTTCCACCCATTGTGCAAATCATGAACAAAGCACACTGCAAATGGCGAAGGTGCTTAATTAGCCACTCACAGTGAAGGGAGTTTGACATCTTGGTGTCCTGGCTACTTCCTCAACATCCTGACTGCCCGAGGTAGTGCTTTGTCGTCTTTTCTCTTCCATGCTCCAGCAAGCGCTATATGGCCTGGATATGGACATCAGCTGTGGACCGACAGTCGGTATATAAACCTGTGTCATTCTGGGTATTTCTTCTTTTCCTCATGGCACCCCAGGCATGACAGCTCCTCAGCCCGCTGAAATCCCACCCACCATGACCCCCAGTTGTACGGATTCAATGGTGTGTAAGCGGGAAAAACACAAAAAAATATAACTCTAGAAACCATAGCCAAGTTCTAACTCTTTTCATGAGATTTTCAGGAGGGTACGGGATTTCTTAGAGGGACAGCTGACCTGCTGATGGTCCAAGACTTCAGGCCATCCCCTTGGTGGCCCATGGTTTTATGTTTTCATGGGCTGTGACCAGCTTGGGTCACGGGTGACCTAAGAATGGCCACTGCATTAAGCAGTTCCCAGGTTGCTGGTTTACTAAATATGCAAACCATCTGCATCATGATATTGTATGCATATTTTCGAATTCTTTGCTCTGCGTATATTTTTTGGCTTTTATTGGCTGCTGCAAACTGGGATGGAAATAGGAATGTGTTGGAAGGTGGTTTATAAGTAGGTGCAGGTAGGTACCTACAACAAGTAATAACACCACAATCACAAATAAGGTGCAGTCAAGTTCTCAATAAATGAATCCCTGCTCATTGCTTGGTAGTTTGGCTGCGAGCAGATAGGCAGAAATTAGGAGACAGGTGTGTAAAGCATTTAAAAGTTCCAATACATTTAATAAGTAAGACAAAACACACAATACAAATAGAAAATATTTTTATGATTAGAATGACACCAAAATGAAAAAAATGCAATGTAGGGAACCGGAGATAGGAATTTTTAAAGAATAAATACTTTCAAGTGCCTAAAAGCCAAAATTGCAAACTTGGGACATCTGGTCACACTTGAACAGGACAAAGTCAAACTTTGAGGCCAACCACATTAGAACGCGAGTCAGATACAGTGAGCAGTAGGGCCTGGTCAAGCTTTTACCTTCTAACTTAGTCACTTTTTTGGAGCTTTTTCTCTCGAAGTCTTGTGAGGCTCCTCGTCAGGTGAGCTTATGATTCGATGGAGGCAACTTGCTTCAGTGCGAGGCCTCAGTGAAATCCTGGAGGTCGTGGAGCTGTCAGCAGGATGAACCTGAATTTAAGATCGGGTTGTAGTTTGATGCCTGTGGCTTGGCTCTCAATGACGGGTTGGTCAACTTATGGAGCTTTTTTGCAAAAATTCTCCAATTGATTCCAAACTTCTAGATCTTCATCCAGAAGGTCCTTTTGGGCTCTTGAAGTGTTCACAACACCAATCCAAGGTTCCAGAATCTGTGAGTTGCTCCTTGGGAAGTTCGGACTACAAGACCCACAATGCTCCTGACCACATCCTCAAAAATCCACTGAACACTGACCAATGGAGCTCTTTTAGCCTGTTGCTTTCAGGGAGTCCTCTCCTCAAACTTTTAGAGCCAGCAAAGTCCTTCTTTTGTTGCAGCCCAAAGTGTGCTGCAGGTACAGTCCTTCAGAGTGCAATTCTCTTGGTGCAGGCCAGGGGTTCAGTTTCTTCTACTTTTTTCTTTCAGGCAGGAATCTCAGCTGCTGGGCAGCTCTCCCATATTTATTCAGGCTTAGCAAGCAGGGGGGCACCCCTGACCAATGGGATGCAGATTACCACCCTCGAAGACCACTTCCCCTGAAGTGTTGCATATTCTTGTCCCAGAAAGCACTGTTCTTTAAAAACCAAAATGGAGAAAATCTCTCCTGGAGCTTCAGGTCTGGCTAACCCAACCTACAGGTGTGGCTAACTTTCCCTACCACTCCCCTTCCAGCCCCTATGCTAATTCAATCATGGGGGCTCCCATCCAGCTAGGGGTGCAGGAAGAAGGGGTGGGCATGGTTCCAGTCCTCACCGTCTCTCCCCCTTTGAAGACCAGTTTGGAAAGCCAGCCTCCTTCCTGCCTTTTGCTCTGCAGAAGCATATCTCCTCCCTCTGGATGTCTCCATGTTTCAGCCCAGCCCACTTCTCACCTAATCTAGAGTGCTTGGCTCAGCCTGTCGAAGGCTGATCAATCAGAAGAGGCTGTTACAGGGCTGAATTCAGGCACACCAGAAAAGTAAGTTCTATAACTTATTTTCTGTAATAGTTATAATAAATCCAGCGTGGCAAGTTCCTGGATTCATTGCAACTATCATCTTCATACTTTAAAGTATTATTTTAGCTCACTCCTGTCAATACTTAGACTTTATTAAGGTTAAATAAAGCCTTCCCATGTTAGCCTATTGAGCTAATGCAATACAATCTGCTAAAGCAAAATTGACAGTTTCCCCTCACCAGGGCTTATAAGACATCTTTTATAATGTCCCTGCTTCCTTTAACATGGCACCCTAACCTTGGGGCACCAAGGGGTGACTTATATGTCACAATAAGGTAGTTTAAGACTTTGGAGGTACCTTTAATTCCAAAGTCGAATTTGGACATCATTTTATTTAAAAAGCAGCCTGCAAGGCAGGACTAGCTTTTAGAATGACAGCAGGCACCACAGCAGTGCACACTTAAGTGCATTAAATCTACTGGGCATCTTAACCTACATGCCCTACCACATACTAGGGACTTGCAGGTTGTTTGTCAGTACCAATTGTAACTATACCCATTTACCATGTACCTTTTATACAGAGCACATGCCCTGGGTCTGGTTAGCAGAGCCCAGGGCACATTCAGAGTCACAAAACCAGCATCTAGTAGTCAAAATGGGGACAAAAAGTGGGGGGACACTGTAAAAAGTCCTGGTTTCTCACAGAATGTGTGAATTCTCAATGCAATATTATGCTTCAAGCTATGTTTTAATCTCATTATCTATAAAGGAGCAAGACTAACGATGCCTTATGTGGTGTTTTCTGCACATCCTACTTTGAATCCCACAACAGCATTCAGGACTTTTATTTGACTCACTAACTTTGTGATTGCGTTTGGGACAACAACGTTGCATGAGTGAGCAAACTACTGGATACTTGGAATCTTCCGTATGCATATTTTCACAGCAATCGCTCATTGCCTTCACTCCTGAACGTTGAGAAAGCAGCTCAAATATAAGGGTATATTCACAAAGAAATGGTGCAGCATGGCAAATCTCCTGCAAATTTTGCAGCACCCCACTGTGTCATTTAAAAAACACAGGGATGGGCCGTATTTAGCTGCCTAATGCCAACACAGACACCCTTGCGCCATAGTGCAAGGGTGCCTAAGTTGCAGGGATGATTTCCTGCAACACAGGCACCCTTGCACCATAGTGTAAGTGTGCCTGCATTGCAGGAAATCATCGCTGCAATGCAGGCACTCTTGCGTCATGGTGCAAGGGTATCTGTGTTGTATTGAATGATTGTTTATGTGCAGGAAGGTACACCTTCCTGCACATAAACAATCCTTAAAGGAGATTTGCTCTTTAAATGTGTGCTGCAGAATGTAGCACATATAGAAAGAGCAAAAACGAGGAGAAATAAAAGTATTTCTCTTTGTTGCACCAATCTAACGCCTCCTTTTGCATGGCGTTAGTTTTTTGCGCTGCCTCAGATTTACACATCCTTGTAGATCTGGGGCAGTGTAAAAAACACAACGGGTGTTGCTGTGGAACACCCACAGCAACAACTATTGCACGCCCCTTTCACGCGGATACCTGAATGAAAGGGTACCATATTTGCAGAGCGGCATTAAGCCATTCAAAGAGGCTAAACGCCGCTTTGGAAATATGGTGCAGGGCTTTGCGCAACCGGAACGTCGAAAAAAGTGACGTTCCGGTGGCGCAATCCCCTTGTAAATATGCCCCACAATGTTCAAACAAAGCAGAGCAATTGCGTTCAAAGTAATAACTGTTTTCATACAAAGGATGCAGCTCACTTGATATAAGGATGACATTTCACTGCATCCAGACACCTTTATTTTCGATCACAATTTATAAAACTAAGTAACAGGTTGTTAATGTGTAATGAGTGTAAACAGTTAAGAGATTACCTTATTATTGTTTTACAAATATGGTAAGCTAGAGTCATGGAAATGCAGAAGTGAAGCAGGACACCATGTGTGATCTCTAGTTTCAGAGTAAGCACGAGAAGTGAACGGGTAGATACGTCTGGCAGTGCTTATCTGATACAAAATGATATGTTTCTAGCGGCTAAGAGAGCTTCTCTGCTGTACTGATGGCTCCAATCACATCGCGCTCAAAGCTATTGCCCTCTGACAGCTGCTCGGCCTTTATGTGAAATTAGTCGAGACTCTCAGTCCATTTCTCAGAGGGCAGATCTCCAAACCAATAAAGTCCTTCATCTCAATGGGCTCCAAAGCAGGCAGTTGCTGCCAGTCTCATCACAGAAGCCAGAAAAACAAGATGTGCTCCCTCCTGGTTCAGGGACATTGGCAGACTGTTTTGGATGAATGTGCATTGCAGCTGCTTCTGTGGCAATAAAACAGTACTTTAGGGGGAAATAGCTCTGTTTCAAGTGTTTTCAGGTTCATATTTTGAAAAGAGATGACCTTTCACAAACACCTAGCAAATATTTAAAGACAAGTGAACATATTATTAAAAAAAGTTTGAGAGTTGTTTGTTAAATTTAAGTCAAGCACTTTATCATACAAAACGTTACACGAATTTTTACAATGTCTTTAAAAATATCTGTTTAGATGCAGAAAGTAGACATTGTCGTTAAGCATTGCTAAGTCATTTTCTAAGGCAGAGCTATTAAACAGTGCAATAAGAAACACCTATTTGATGGGTGATTTGTGAGGGGAATTGTGTGGACCCTGATTCTATGCAACCTTTTAGCTATAGTGTTATTGGGCTTTCGAGAAGAGAAGGTCATATTCTGCTCACGTTATTCATTATTTATGCATGCATTCTTTCTCAAAAAGCAGATAACATACAAAGATTCACTCTTGCAGCAAGCTTGATCTATCTACCTATAATTACAGATATTTTATACTCCACTCAAAGGGCAACATCTATCCATGATTGAAGTACACTCTTTATGTTCAGTGTGAGAAATTGGATTATTAGTCAGGGTGGATGGTAGTCCAACACAAGTAATAATGGCAGTATTCTTGTTAGTTCAAGTAAAGGTTTCAGTAATGTAAACCTATGCTAAGCGTCCAGTAGCTATGGCACAGAGGAGCCAGAATTAACTTATGAAATGTTTAAATCAATTTTAAGTACCACAGCTGTTAAAAAGTTAGAAACACCACAAAATAAAAATCCCACTTTAACTTATACATTACATTTTATTGACAAATTGCAAAGTGTCAAGCGTGGGCAACTGGTCACGCTAGAATGGGGCAAAGTCATAGTTAAGGCTGATTAAGGTCACTGGGTGTTGAAGGGTTTGTCGGTGTAGAAGGCAGCAAGCAGAGGCTGAAGCAGGGCTTGACTGCGATGGGTTGCTTGAGGATGGGGTCCCAAAGCAGCTGTGAAATGGAGTTGAAGCAGCCTGGGCGTCAATGAATTCCAACGGAGAATGAAGCTGGAACTACCGCAAATGCAGTCTCTGCAGATCGACTTGGAAGATTGGCCCTAGTCTTCTGTCAGTTCTCCAGGCAAAAGTCTGAAAAAAGTTTCTAAGACTAGGCTTACAGGGTTAGACAGGAGGAGTACACTCTGACATTTATCTAGGGGCCAGTGCACCTCAGGAACACCACCTAGAGGTCCTGACTCACTCCAAGAAAAGCCCCCAGCAGAGTCGAGGGCAGGTCCAGTTGGAATGTAGCAGCTGGGTTCTTCAGGAAAGGGTGCTTCTTTCAGCTTTTTTTGTCCCTGTAGCTTAATAGGTCAGCCAACTGACCCTTGGAGTCCACTAGTCAGTCATGAATGCAAATGGGAGCAGGTTCAGCCCTTGAGGGTGGTGTCACTTCACATGTCACAACAGCAGGTTCAGTCCTTCTTCTGTTTTCCTCCGGTTCAGAGGTGTTCTGAAGAGGGTAATGAGGGTGTCACATTTGTGCCCAGCATGTGAGTGGGAAAAACTCCTGGCCACTTCCTAAACAATGTTGCAAAAATTCCCAGGGGTGACCCTACCCACTTTTGCAGCACTTTATGTGTTTTACTGTAAACTATCCCAACATAACATACATAACACATGTATTTGTAAAGCGCATGTTCACTGCGACAGGTATCTTGGCACTGAATAACAGATATTTATTGTTACCCAACTCCATGGTACTCATTTTATCAACCTCAGAAGGATGACAGGCTGAGTGGACCCTCCGGGATTTGAACCTGTGACCGTGAGGTCAAACACAGGCCCCTACAGTGGAGGCATTAGTCCACTAAGCCACCAGTCCCGCATATTTCAAGGTGCCCCTCTTCACCTAGAACGAACATGGCAGTAACCTTCTTCCCCTGTGCAGAGCTCCCTGTGCCCACCCTGAGGTGTTGTTATGATAATGGGAAAACAATCTTTTGTGGTCACTCAAAACTGGTTTTGGGGGCATCGCCTCTCCCACTAGAGTTGGTGCCTGACTGGCTAGCAGGACAATAGAGAAGGCAGGCCCACATGTGAGCTACAACTGCATGTGACAGGGTAGGCACCCTTTAAAAGTAGTTGAGTTCCTGGGCAGAGCCCAAAGGCCATCCTGTTAGGGAGAAAATCATGTCACCACTCACACTGTCTGGAAGCAATACACATTTTACCACAGGGGAGCACTGAGCACTGGCAGAAAGGAACATTTGGCCACACAGAGAAATGACAACGTTCTAGGTGTGTCATTTTCAAAATAATAATCTAAATCTGACTTGACCATTAAGTTGGATTTTGAATTACCACTAAAATGAGTCTGTTAATCACTTTACTAGCTGTTCCTAAACTGAAGTTAAGTATTATACAGTGTTTTAATGTGGCCCAGTATTTTTCTATGGGAGAACCAGCTTACCACAGTGAAAAGCAACTTTTGGAAATCTTTCTCTCCCCTCCCAGCACTTGCAAAACATATGTATACATGCCAAACTTATTAAATACCATGCACCCTGCCCTATGAGGATGTAGGTCCTACATTAGAGGTGCCATAAGTATTATTGCCAGATCAAATTGGCAGTTTTAAACTGCCTACCCAAGCTGCAGGGGCAGGCATGGAGACATGCTATGCATGGTCACCTTACTGGTGCAGCAGTCCACTAGTGCCATTTAACTTACAGACCCTGGGTACACTTTTGTACCATATACTAGTGACTTATAGGTAAGTTAAATATGCCAGTCAGGAGTGTAGCCAATTTAAACTTGTTTCAGGGGTCAAAGCAAATGCATTGGGGCCTGGGTAGCAGAGTCCCAGTATCCAGAGTAAAAAAACAGCAGCATTGGTCCAAAAAAATGGGCGAGACTACACAATATATTCATCATAGCTTTGAACATTAGAAAATGTGCCTAATATTTCACTCTATATTGTACCATGTTGTTTACAAGCACTGTTGTATGTATGTGAGTGTGTATATGTTTGTGTGTGTATGTATATTATGTATGAATGTATATGTATATGCTTTTATTGCACAAATGCACTGGTATTAAAACACATATTTTACAGTAAACTCTGAAATATGGAAAAATATTTAATTGTTCCCTGTGAAATATGGATTTCATCATTGTAAGTAAATGGGCTATTAGTTGGAGACAATGCGAGTCCTTTCCAAGTAATAGGTCCAAAATCCTGTCAGGATTAACATAAAAGTTCAACAAATAAACCTGTGCTGAACTCCTGGTAGCTATGGCACAGAGTAGACAGGCTTCACTTAAGGAAAAAGTGTGTATAGTATTTAGAAGTACCAAAAAAAAAAAAAAACAACGCAATAAAAAACGCACAACCAATTTCTAAAAATAGAGACCAAGAGGACTAAAATGTATTAAGGAGAATGAAAACGATCAATTGTTTAACCTTTAGGATAAAAGGTGAAAATGAAGTGTAAAAAACGAATCTGAAGTCACTGCTCATGGTGGACTGGGACCACAGTCTGATTTTTGGCTGACCGTGATGTAGCAGAAGTCGAATACCCCATGCAGGCACTCCCAATAAAAGATTTATGTCTCACTTAATCTTCGAAATAGAAGTAAAAATCCTCAGTGCAATAAGCCTGAAGGCTTCATTCTGCAAGGCAATATCGAAGTAGGAAAAATTATGCTATTTTGGACGAGATTCTTGAGGACCATCAAATTTACCTGAGGGACAAAAAGGTCAAAAAAGGTCAAAAAAATCAAAAGAGATGATAAGGATTATAAAGATGGGAGAGTTTACACCTTCTCCCACAAATATGACAATGTAAAAATCCCTGGGGAAGGTAAAAGACCACGTGAGGATACTTTAGAATTAACCTCTGTGAGTAGTATAACTTCTCTTTCCTCTGTGGGTAGTTCGGTTCCTACAGAAGAATCAACAGTTACAACTGAAATTGAAAATAGGTCAAATTTTTTATTAGAAATGGAGAGATTCAGGTTGGGGGCAAGATCAATACCCAAAGATCAAAAACAAGAAGGGGGGAGATGGCAGGAATACAAACAGAAACAACAAAAAAACAAAACAAGAACTTGTTGGCAGGATGACCAGATCCAAAAAAACAGAGAACCTGAGGGATTAGATGGGAATGGAGACAATGATGTCCAAGATTCAATGATTGTTAATCTTTCTGAAAAAGTTCTGTCAGAAGATGATGTCTCTGTGTTGAGTAAAGGACTTGGTTTTTGCCCCAATCAGATGGGCAATGATGTTGACATTTTTGTGGATTTGTTTAAATTCATAAGACTAATAAAATTGAAGGATCATTTTCTACGCAATCCGTCTGTTTGTACCAAACCTTTGGAGGAACGTGTCCACCCTCATATACTGTAACTGAGGTAAATGTTATCCAAATGTTGATGTCTGTTGAATATGAAACATCGATTGATCTAGACTTGGTTAGAAATGAATTGGAAATTGTTGAGGATATATCATTGGATAGTGGTTTAAAACCAAAATCAAAATATATCCCGATTGGTACACATCCCAATATAGATCTATTCAGGGACAGGGTCACACAAGGCTTTTACAAGCTCTTGGAACACTCTACTCCCCTTAACTATAAAAATCACAACCTTACAGCAGGTGAGAACAAAGCACTTAAAGGATTAAAATCTGACCCTTCGATCGTCATTCGTGAAGCTGATAAGGGGGGGAATGTAGTGATTATGGAAAGGACAAGTTACATGAGGGAGATAGATCGCCAGTTGGCGGACACATCTTGTTACATCCAGCTCCAGGGGAATCCCATCAAGACTTTGGGTATACACATTAATATGAGACTTGTTGAATGGCGGGAGAGTGGCTTATTAAGTGAGGAAGAGTGTAGATATCTGATGGTTTTGGAACCCACGTTTCCGTGTATTTATATTTTACCGAAAATACATAAGGGAGGCCCATTTCCACCAGGCCGTCCGATCATCTCCGGGGTAAATTCCCCACGGAAAAACTCTCGGAATATGTGGATCACTATATACAGCCCTTAGTACAAAATTTGCCAGCTTATATTAAGGATACTAAAGATATTTTGGGAAAGTTTGAAGGTTTAATTTGGTCGGAAAGCCTCATTTTTGTCACCTTGGACGTGACAAGTTTGTACACATGTATTAAAAGAATTTGGAGTAAAGGCGCTACAATTTTTCCTTGGACAAAGGACAGCAGATCATTACTCACATAATGAGGTTTTATTGGAAATGACTGACATTATTTTGTCAAAAAATTACTTCCTCCATGATTCCCATTGGTTTCACCAGGTCCAGGGCACGGCAATGGGCTCCAGGTTTGCTCCCGCTTATGCCGGGCTCTTCATGGGCTGGTATGAGCGGGAGCATGCCTGGGGTCGCCATGCTGCTAGGTGGATGGAATATGTTATTTTCTGGGGCAGGTACATAGATGATGTTATCATGCTCTGGGATGGACCTGCCCCAGAACTCCTGGAGTATTATGCTTATTTAAATGACAATCCGTATAATGTTAGGTTTACTATCAACCATAGCAGTAAATCAATTGACTTTCTTGATGTCACCTTTTTTGTGCAGGACAATCATATTCAGAGCCGCACACACAGGAAAAGCACGGCATGTAATAGTACATTACATTTTCAAAGTGCCCATCCTCATCATGTGATTGATAATATCCCCTATGGGGAGATGATTAGGATGAGACGCAATTGTAGTATGGAGGATACCTTCCTTTATAATATCAGTGAGACGGAGCAGCGTTTCCAGGCTAGAGGATATCCACGTGAGACTTTGAATAAAGCACACAGGAGAATCATGAATGTCCCTAGGGCAAGTACATTGACATCAAACTCAGCAAAAAAGACCAAAAAGGCGCCAATCTCTTTTTTTACCCAGTATAATAATCGCAGTAGTAGGGTATACAATGTTCTGCGGAAACACTGGCATCTGTTGACAGATATACCAAGCCTTCGAGGAACATTGGCCATTAAACCTAAGGTGACATATAGAAGGGGACAGAATCTACGGAATGTGTTATGTCGCAGTCATGTAATCACACCCAAACCTCAGACCTGGCTCTCATCATCTACTACGGGTTTTTACACATGTAGTGAATGTAGTGTGTGTAGATTGGGGAGAAATAAGACCAAGACTTTTAGTTTCAACACTAAACGGAGTTATAATATCAATCATTTGATCAATTGCAAATCGAAATATGTGACGTATATTTTGGGCTGCCCATGTAATAAGATCTACGGGGGCAGTACCAAGAGAGCATTAAAAATAAGAATACAGGAGCACCTTCGTGCTCTTCGTAATGGGGACCTTAGATACCCGCTCACATATCATATGCAGGAGAATCATGGAGGCAATGATGATTTCTGGTTTATGGGGATTGACCACATCCCAGTCCACCCAAGGGGAGGGGATAGGGAACTATCTCTGAGAAAAAATGAAGCTGGGTGGATTTGCAGACTTCGATGCATAGAACTGGGACATAATAGTGACGATGAAATGCACTATTTTTTATAGAAGAATTACATTGGTTAGTAGTTATTACTTGATAACATCATGGAATGTCCTATTTCTATAGAAAAATCACATGCGATTATTTAACTTTTTCTACTCGCATGGCTAAGTAAAAAGAGTGTCAGGTTATGTTAATGAACTGATTTTATCTGTAGAATAATTGTAGGTTTTGTGTATATTCCTGCCCCTTTTCCTAAGGGATTGGGGTTCTGTCGATATTTTCTTCTGAGATGTTGCATGTTCTCCTCTCCAGGGACTCCTGCTCATGATTGATTTTGAACTGGACATTAGTCATTCTGCCTATGTTAAATATAATTCTTATCTTGTCAATGCTGAATTGATTTCCATCAAGGTCTTCTGTATTTCATTGTCCAATCGGGTGCAAACATCAGCAAATTATCCATGATTAGTTTTTCTTTTTGTGGACTACTTTAGACTGGACTTATGACGCTTTCTATGTAAACTCTCTATTTCACCCCTTGTTTTTATTTTTTATCTTTCCTACAGATACTTTATTGATCTTCTTGCTGGGACCCATGCCTCGATTTGGAAAACTAGAGGGTATTGAGTGGAGCCTAGTTATATAGATTTGTTTGCTTTGCGATGTTTTTTGTATTTTTTAAGTGTGGAGTCATATTGGTTTTGTTACCCTTTATGGTATCTTTCATGATTCAATCTATTTAGATATAGGTTCTCTTCACGATATGTTGTGTTTCTAGTAGAATAGCCCATTACAAGATGGCCGCCACTAAGGCCTATCGGATAAATATGGCTCGTGTTGTATTGGCTTACATATATGCCTGTTCCTTTTGAAATTCAATGTGGAACACGTTCCGTACTCGAGCATATGCCGTTTATATCATGGCTAGTTATTGTCGATAGTTGGTGAGAGTATATTTTGGGGGGTGCTTATTTTTTGATTTGACCATTTTTATGCCGTCTAATTGTTGTCGGACATGTTTGCTCTCTTGAATTAATAAGTGGAACCTCGGGGTAGACTTGTATATAAGTCTTATCGATCTTAGGAGGCTCTTGTTGTTTATATCAGTACCAGCTACAAAATGGCCGCCATGAGATGCAGTCGCGTCTAAACGTCTGACGGGTGCTCCTTTTGATGAAACACAGCTGTTTCCGATGTACGCCGTTTGCCGCGAGTATTTAAACCGGCTTTGGGAAACTATTCGTTTCCGTCCATTTCGCCGTGACGCTTGGCTGTTGGAGACATAATGGTAGCTTAATACCGGTAAGTCCATTCTGGAGGACACGTCGTATTGGTCCCCTCCCTCTCCGGGCTACAAAGATTGAAATAGTTTGTTTCCCCTGAATAGTTAACTTATTCGGATTTAATAAGGGTGAGATGTTCCGGTCTCTTCCCTCTCCGTTTTATAAATGTTGGAAATGGTCTGATTGCTTTGTCTCTTTTTACTGAATCACTAGCGTATTCAGTTATTGTTTAGGGTAAATGTTTAGATTACTGTTTGGGACATCGTTTAGTGTCTGTCCCAATGGAGGGGGACATGAGGATTAGTACAGTGGGGTCAGTTTGATGGACATCATGATGTTTGAGTAGGTACTGTGTTTTCATCTATCAGAAACTCGGTTAATCAGTGTGTTTGCTCATTATTCTTTTTGTTTATTTATAGGCTGCCGGAATTGAACTTGAGCATATAGGATGCATTTAAATTGACAAAAATCAATCGGATTTGCGTGATTCACGCTTATATGTGCGCCTTCTCTTTGGGTTCCCATCTGGATCTTTGATATATTCCTTTAGCATAAGGAATCTGCAAATTGGTTGATACCTAGTGAGTATGATGGATTCAGCAATGGTATCTGAATGCTTCTTTAAATTCGTTTTGCATCAATTAATATAGTGTCATCTGTGTTTTTTTATATTTTTGTGTTTTTACATTTTTATTTTCTAGAATACAGTACTGACCAGCTTAGGTGTGATCCTTTGTATATACCACTCCGCACATTCGTTTGTGCGTCATCATTGAATCTATCCGGCATCCTTGTTGCTTTACCCATTGGTTCTTTATGATCATGAGGAACCTCTTATAGACACCAGATATTGAGTAAGTATGGTTGCTCAAGCTGGATTGTTTTGTTATTTGTGCACTTAGTGGCTCATTATTTGTGCTGGGTGGATAATCGATATATATATTTTGTTGATATTTTAGATAATCGTGACCTAGATGTGGAAAGATAAATAGGCCACTTATCCAGTTATTTACTGGTTTTCCTTTGGTGAAGACTGATCTATTCTAAAACGTCCAGTGGTGGGTATTTTACCATGTCTATCTGTACTCTTTTAGCTAGTAGCATAATGGTTCGGTTACACACTTATTTTAAGCAATTTTTTAACTAGTAACCTGAGATAGTGTTTTTGAATATTCGAAGTCTCCCCCTTCCCCCCTTCTTCTCAATTATAGCATAATTATCATGTTATTGACTTTTGCTTTGTTCACTGGTATTATCTCTTTATCTTTTTCTCTCTCTTTCTTTTTTCCTACCTTGTCTATCTCCCAGTATCTGAGTAGTTCAACCCTTCATGCAGTTTATATAAGTCCATCAAAGGAGTATGGTTCTTTTGATACAGTTTTTGATATGTTTTATATAGAAGAAAACTTTATATAAATGGTGTTTGTATATATGTATAAAAATATTGTAAATAAGTAAAAAAGTCGGTCTGTCTCTGTTTTCTTTTTTCTTTGTTTTGTATTGTACTTTTAATATAGTCAAGTGGTTCTAAAGAAAAGCAATTTAAATGTGTGTATAGTATGTGTTGTATTAGATTTGTTTTTTATTTTGTGTGTAGTAATGAAAAAACATTTTTTCTTGTTTGTTTTAATTAACAGCCCTGAAGAAGTCCTTTAAAGGACGAAACGCGTTGGCTGTATCACTGTGAAAACTGATGTTTATGACCACGTTTTTAATAACAGAAATTGGAATAAAGAAAAAGTGTTTGAAGTACATTTGTGTTGCATATAGTTTACACAGTTGTTTTTGGGTTCTTTTTCTTTTCTGCTCTTGAAATTAACGTGTGGTGCACCTGTGCTTATGATTTAAATTGTTATGTTCCCATGGGGACTTGCACTGTGACGGTGGGTGCGTTTCAGTGTGCACACAGACCCCAACAAGTACAGAGGGGTTAGATTAAAAGAGGGATAGCAGCTCAGGTGCTGTGGATTGAAGGGCTCCACTGTCAGGCGTGTTTCTTTTTGTACCTTGACCCCTTGCTTAGCACTGACCTGCCCTGAGGATTGTAATTAAGATTATTCCTTTAAAAATATTCTGACATTTTTAAGAAAATGCCAGGTTTCAAAGACAGACGACAGGAACTTGCTCAGGACTTATTTGCCTCCAGCTCTAAACCAGGATGTGTGACTGGTAATGTCTCAAAAACAGAGGGCCTTAAAGCTAAATTCCAAAAATTGGAAAAATTAAAAAAGCATGAGATGTCCAGATGGTGGGACGGAACCACTCTGGAAAAATATATTGAAAATGAGAAAATCCCAAGAGGCCTCAGAATTTTAATTTTCCCTACGTTCGAGGACCTTGATAAGGAATCTCTTGAGGACTGGGAGGGAAATCTCCGCAATGCCTCATTTAATATGATGCGTATTTTAATCAAAAATGCGGAGAAAAAAGGCATTAAACTGCAACAAGATATAGAGGAATTAGAAAAAGAAATTGCGATTTCTGAATTGAAGGAAGTAGTGAGGAAAAATTATGCTATTTTGGACGAGATTCTTGAGGACCATCAAATTTACCTGAGGGACAAAAAGGTCAAAAAAATCAAAAGAGATGATAAGGATTATAAAGATGGGAGAGTTTACACCTTCTCCCACAAATATGACAATGTCAAAATCCCTGGGGAAGGTAAAAGACCACGTGAGGATACTTTAGAATTAACCTCTGTGAGTAGTATAACTTCTCTTTCCTCTGTGGGTAGTTCGGTTCCTACAGAAGAATCAACAGTTACAACTGAAATTGAAAATAGGTCACATTTTTTATTAGAAATGGAGAGATTCAGGTTGGGGGCAAGATCAATACCCAAAGATCAAAAAGAAGAAGGGGGGGGGGGAGATGGCAGGAATACAAACAGAAACAACAAAAAAACAAAACAAGAACTTGTTGGCAGGATGACCAGATCCAAAAAAAACAGAGAACCTGAGGGATTAGATGGGAATGGAGACAATGATGTCCAAGATTCAATGATTGTTAATCTTTCTGAAAAAGTTCTGTCAGAAGATGATGTTTCTGTGTTGAGTAAAGGACTTGGTTTTTGCACCAATCAGATGGGCAATGATGTTGACATTTTTGTGGATTTGTTTAAATTCATAAGACTAATAAAATTTAAGGATCATTTTCTACGCAATCCGTCTGTTTGTACCAAACCTTTGGAGGAACGTGTCCACCCCTCATATACTGTAACTGAGGTAAATGTTATCCAAATGTTGATGTCTGTTGAATATGAAACATCGATTGATCTAGACTTGGTTAGAAATGAATTGGAAATTGTTGAGGATATATCATTGGATAGTGGTTTAAAACCAAAATCAAAATATATCCCGATTGGTACACATCCCAATATAGATCTATTCAGGGACAGGGTCACACAAGGCTTTTACAAGCTCTTGGAACACTCTACTCCCCTTAACTATAAAAATCACAACCTTACAGCAGGTGAGAACAAAGCACTTAAAGGATTAAAATCTGACCCTTCGATCGTCATTCGTGAAGCTGATAAGGGGGAATGTAGTGATTATGGAAAGGACAAGTTACATGAGGGAGATAGATCGCCAGTTGGCGGACACATCTTGTTACATCCAGCTCCAGGGAATCCCATCAAGACTTTGGGTATACACATTAATATGAGACTTGTTGAATGGCGGGAGAGTGGCTTATTAAGTGAGGAAGAGTGTAGATATCTGATGGTTTTGGAACCCACGTTTCCGTGTATTTATATTTTACCGAAAATACATAAGGGAGGCCCATTTCCACCAGGCCGTCCGATCATCTCCGGGGTAAATTCCCCCACGGAAAAACTCTCGGAATATGTGGATCACTATATACAGCCCTTAGTACAAAATTTGCCAGCTTATATTAAGGATACTAAAGATATTTTGGGAAAGTTTGAAGGTTTAATTTGGTCGGAAAGCCTCATTTTTGTCACCTTGGACGTGACAAGTTTGTACACATGTATTAAAAAGAATTTGGAGTAAAGGCGCTACAATTTTTCCTTGGACAAAGGACAGCAGATCATTACTCACATAATGAGGTTTTATTGGAAATGACTGACATTATTTTGTCAAAAAATTACTTCCTCCCATTGGTTTCACCAGGTCCAGGGCACGGCAATGGGCTCCAGGTTTGCTCCCGCTTATGCCGGGCTCTTCATGGGCTGGTATGAGCGGGAGCATGCCTGGGGTCGCCATGCTGCTAGGTGGATGGAATATGTTATTTTCTGGGGCAGGTACATAGATGATGTTATCATGCTCTGGGATGGACCTGCCCCAGAACTCCTGGAGTATTATGCTTATTTAAATGACAATCCGTATAATGTTAGGTTTACTATCAACCATAGCAGTAAATCAATTGACTTTCTTGATGTCACCTTTTTTGTGCAGGACAATCATATTCAGAGCCGCACACACAGGAAAAGCACGGCATGTAATAGTACATTACATTTTCAAAGTGCCCATCCTCATCATGTGATTGATAATATCCCCTATGGGGAGATGATTAGGATGAGACGCAATTGTAGTATGGAGGATACCTTCCTTTATAATATCAGTGAGACGGAGCAGCGTTTCCAGGCTAGAGGATATCCACGTGAGACTTTGAATAAAGCACACAGGAGAATCATGAATGTCCCTAGGGCAAGTACATTGACATCAAACTCAGCAAAAAAGACCAAAAAGGCGCCAATCTCTTTTTTTACCCAGTATAATAATCGCAGTAGTAGGGTATACAATGTTCTGCGGAAACACTGGCATCTGTTGACAGATATACCAAGCCTTCGAGGAACATTGGCCATTAAACCTAAGGTGACATATAGAAGGGGACAGAATCTACGGAATGTGTTATGTCGCAGTCATGTAATCACACCCAAACCTCAGACCTGGCTCTCATCATCTACTACGGGTTTTTACACATGTAGTGAATGTAGTGTGTGTAGATTGGGGAGAAATAAGACCAAGACTTTTAGTTTCAACACTAAACGGAGATATAATATCAATCATTTGATCAATTGCAAATCGAAATATGTGACGTATATTTTGGGCTGCCCATGTAATAAGATCTACGTGGGCAGTACCAAGAGAGCATTAAAAATAAGAATACAGGAGCACCTTCGTGCTCTTCGTAATGGGGACCTTAGATACCCGCTCACATATCATATGCAGGAGAATCATGGAGGCAATGATGATTTCTGGTTTATGGGGATTGACCACATCCCAGTCCACCCAAGGGGAGGGATAGGGAACTATCTCTGAGAAAAAATGAAGCTGGGTGGATTTGCAGACTTCGATGCATAGAACTGGGACATAATAGTGACGATGAAATGCACTATTTTTTATAGAAGAATTACATTGGTTAGTAGTTATTACTTGATAACATCATGGAATGTCCTATTTCTATAGAAAAATCACATGCGATTATTTAACTTTTTCTACTCGCATGGCTAAGTAAAAAGAGTGTCAGGTTATGTTAATGAACTGATTTTATCTGTAGAATAATTGTAGGTTTTGTGTATATTCCTGCCCCTTTTCCTAAGGGATTGGGGTTCTGTCGATATTTTCTTCTGAGATGTTGCATGTTCTCCTCTCCAGGGACTCCTGCTCATGATTGATTTTGAACTGGACATTAGTCATTCTGCCTATGTTAAATATAATTCTTATCTTGTCAATGCTGAATTGATTTCCATCAAGGTCTTCTGTATTTCATTGTCCAATCGGGTGCAAACATCAGCAAATTATCCATGATTAGTTTTTCTTTTGTGGACTACTTTAGACTGGACTTATGACGCTTTCTATGTAAACTCTCTATTTCACCCCTTGTTTTTATTTTTTATCTTTCCTACAGATACTTTATTGATCTTCTTGCTGGGACCCATGCCTCGATTTGGAAAACTAGAGGGTATTGAGTGGAGCCTAGTTATATAGATTTGTTTGCTTTGCGATGTTTTTGTATTTTTTAAGTGTGGAGTCATATTGGTTTTGTTACCCTTTATGGTATCTTTCATGATTCAATCTATTTAGATATAGGTTCTCTTCACGATATGTTGTGTTTCTAGTAGAATAGCCCATTACAAGATGGTCGCCACTAAGGCCTATCGGATAAATATGGCTCGTGTTGTATTGGCTTACATATATGCCTGTTCCTTTTGAAATTCAATGTGGAACACGTTCCGTACTCGAGCATATGCCGTTTATATCATGGCTAGTTATTGTCGATAGTTGGTGAGAGTATATTTTGGGGGGTGCTTATTTTTGATTTGACCATTTTTATGCCGTCTAATTGTTGTCGGACATGTTTGCTCTCTTGAATTAATAAGTGGAACCTCGGGGTAGACTTGTATATAAGTCTTATCGATCTTAGGAGGCTCTTGTTGTTTATATCAGTACCAGCTACAAAATGGCCGCCATGAGATGCAGTCGCGTCTAAACGTCTGACGGGTGCTCCTTTTGATGAAACACAGCTGTTTCCGATGTACGCCGTTTGCCGCGAGTATTTAAACCGGCTTTGGGAAACTATTCGTTTCCCGTCCATTTCGCCGTGACGCTTGGCTGTTGGAGACATAATGGTAGCTTAATACCGGTAAGTCCATTCTGGAGGACACGTCGTATTGGTCCCCTCCTCTCCGGGCTACAAAGATTGAAATAGTTTGTTTCCCCTGAATAGTTAACTTATTCGGATTTAATAAGGGTGAGATGTTCCGGTCTCTTCCCTCTCCGTTTTATAAATGTTGGAAATGGTCTGATTGCTTTGTCTCTTTTTACTGAATCACTAGCGTATTCAGTTATTGTTTAGGGTAAATGTTTAGATTACTGTTTGGGACATCGTTTAGTGTCTGTCCCAATGGAGGGGACATGAGGATTAGTACAGTGGGGTCAGTTTGATGGACATCATGATGTTTGAGTAGGTACTGTGTTTTCATCTATCAGAAACTCGGTTAATCAGTGTGTTTGCTCATTATTCTTTTTGTTTATTTATAGGCTGCCGGAATTGAACTTGAGCATATAGGATGCATTTAAATTGACAAAAATCAATCGGATTTGCGTGATTCACGCTTATATGTGCGCCTTCTCTTTGGGTTCCCATCTGGATCTTTGATATATTCCTTTAGCATAAGGAATCTGCAAATTGGTTGATACCTAGTGAGTATGATGGATTCAGCAATGGTATCTGAATGCTTCTTTAAATTCGTTTTGCATCAATTAATATAGTGTCATCTGTGTTTTTTTATATTTTTGTGTTTTTACATTTTTATTTTCTAGAATACAGTACTGACCAGCTTAGGTGTGATCCTTTGTATATACCACTCCGCACATTCGTTTGTGCGTCATCATTGAATCTATCCGGCATCCTTGTTGCTTTACCCATTGGTTCTTTATGATCATGAGGAACCTCTTATAGACACCAGATATTGAGTAAGTATGGTTGCTCAAGCTGGATTGTTTTGTTATTTGTGCACTTAGTGGCTCATTATTTGTGCTGGGTGGATAATCGATATATATATTTTGTTGATATTTTAGATAATCGTGACCTAGATGTGGAAAGATAAATAGGCCACTTATCCAGTTATTTACTGGTTTTCCTTTGGTGAAGACTGATCTATTCTAAAACGTCCAGTGGTGGGTATTTTACCATGTCTATCTGTACTATTTTAGCTAGTAGCATAATGGTTCGGTTACACACTTATTTTAAGCAATTTTTTAACTAGTAACCTGAGATAGTGTTTTTGAATATTCGAAGTCTCCCCCTTCCCCCCTTCTTCTCAATTATAGCATAATTATCATGTTATTGACTTTTGCTTTGTTCACTGGTATTATCTCTTTATCTTTTTCTCTCTCTTTCTTTTTTCCTACCTTGTCTATCTCCCAGTATCTGAGTAGTTCAACCCTTCATGCAGTTTATATAAGTCCATCAAAGGAGTATGGTTCTTTTGATACAGTTTTTGATATGTTTTATATAGAAGAAAACTTTATATAAATGGTGTTTGTATATATGTATAAAAATATTGTAAATAAGTAAAAAAGTCGGTCTGTCTCTGTTTTCTTTTTTCTTTGTTTTGTATTGTACTTTTAATATAGTCAAGTGGTTCTAAAGAAAAGCAATTTAAATGTGTGTATAGTATGTGTTGTATTAGATTTGTTTTTTATTTTGTGTGTAGTAATGAAAAAACATTTTTTCTTGTTTGTTTTAATTAACAGCCCTGAAGAAGTCCTTTTAAAGGACGAAACGCGTTGGCTGTATCACTGTGAAAACTGATGTTTATGACCACGTTTTTAATAACAGAAATTGGAATAAAGAAAAAGTGTTTGAAGTACATTTGTGTTGCATATAGTTTACACAGTTGTTTTTGGGTTCTTTTTCTTTTCTGCTCTTGAAATTAACGTGTGGTGCACCTGTGCTTATGATTTAAATTGTTATGTTCCCATGGGGACTTGCACTGTGACGGTGGGTGCGTTTCAGTGTGCACACAGACCCCAACAAGTACAGAGGGGTTAGATTAAAAGAGGGATAGCAGCTCAGGTGCTGTGGATTGAAGGGCTCCACTGTCAGGCATGTTTCTTTTTGTACCTTGACCCCTTGCTTAGCACTGACCTGCCCTGAGGATTGTAATTAAGATTATTCCTTTAAAAATATTCTGACATTTTTAAGAAAATGCCAGGTTTCAAAGACAGACGACAGGAACTTGCTCAGGACTTATTTGCCTCCAGCTCTAAACCAGGATGTGTGACTGGTAATGTCTCAAAAACAGAGGGCCTTAAAGCTAAATTCCAAAAATTGGAAAAATTAAAAAAGCATGAGATGTCCAGATGGTGGGACGGAACCACTCTGGAAAAATATATTGAAAATGAGAAAATCCCAAGAGGCCTCAGAATTTTAATTTTCCCTACGTTCGAGGACCTTGATAAGGAATCTCTTGAGGACTGGGAGGGAAATCTCCGCAATGCCTCATTTAATATGATGCGTATTTTAATCAAAAATGCGGAGAAAAAAGGCATTAAACTGCAACAAGATATAGAGGAATTAGAAAAAGAAATTGCGATTTCTGAATTGAAGGAAGTAGTGAGGAAAAATTATGCTATTTTGGACGAGATTCTTGAGGACCATCAAATTTACCTGAGGGACAAAAAGGTCAAAAAATCAAAAGAGATGATAAGGATTATAAAGATGGGAGAGTTTACACCTTCTCCCACAAATATGACAATGTCAAAATCCCTGGGGAAGGTAAAAGACCACGTGAGGATACTTTAGAATTAACCTCTGTGAGTAGTATAACTTCTCTTTCCTCTGTGGGTAGTTCGGTTCCTACAGAAGAATCAACAGTTACAACTGAAATTGAAAAGAGGTCAAATTTTTTATTAGAAATGGAGAGATTCAGGTTGGGGGCAAGATCAATACCCAAAGATCAAAAAGAAGAAGGGGGGGGGGGAGATGGCAGGAATACAAACAGAAACAACAAAAAAACAAAACAAGAACTTGTTGGCAGGATGACCAGATCCAAAAAAACAGAGAACCTGAGGGATTAGATGGGAATGGAGACAATGATGTCCAAGATTCAATGATTGTTAATCTTTCTGAAAAAGTTCTGTCAGAAGATGATGTCTCTGTGTTGAGTAAAGGACTTGGTCTTTGCCCCAATCAGATGGGCAATGATGTTGACATTTTTGTGGATTTGTTTAAATTCATAAGACTAATAAAATTGAAGGATCATTTTCTACGCAATCCGTCTGTTTGTACCAAACCTTTGGAGGAACGTGTCCACCCCTCATATACTGTAACTGAGGTAAATGTTATCCAAATGTTGATGTCTGTTGAATATGAAACATCGATTGATCTAGACTTGGTTAGAAATGAATTGGAAATTGTTGAGGATATATCATTGGATAGTGGTTTAAAACCAAAATCAAAATATATCCCGATTGGTACACATCCCAATATAGATCTATTCAGGGACAGGGTCACACAAGGCTTTTACAAGCTCTTGGAACACTCTACTCCCTTAACTATAAAAATCACAACCTTACAGCAGGTGAGAACAAAGCACTTAAAGGATTAAAATCTGACCCTTCGATCGTCATTCGTGAAGCTGATAAGGGGGAATGTAGTGATTATGGAAAGGACAAGTTACATGAGGGAGATAGATCGCCAGTTGGCGGACACATCTTGTTACATCCAGCTCCAGGGGAATCCCATCAAGACTTTGGGTATACACATTAATATGAGACTTGTTGAATGGCGGGAGAGTGGCTTATTAAGTGAGGAAGAGTGTAGATATCTGATGGTTTTGGAACCCACGTTTCCGTGTATTTATATTTTACCGAAAATACATAAGGAGGCCCATTTCCACCAGGCCGTCCGATCATCTCCGGGGTAAATTCCCCCACGGAAAAACTCTCGGAATATGTGGATCACTATATACAGCCCTTAGTACAAAATTTGCCAGCTTATATTAAGGATACTAAAGATATTTTGGGAAAGTTTGAAGGTTTAATTTGGTCGGAAAGCCTCATTTTTGTCACCTTGGACGTGACAAGTTTGTACACATGTATTAAAAAAGAATTTGGAGTAAAGGCGCTACAATTTTTCCTTGGACAAAGGACAGCAGATCATTACTCACATAATGAGGTTTTATTGGAAATGACTGACATTATTTTGTCAAAAATTACTTCCTCCCATTGGTTTCACCAGGTCCAGGGCACGGCAATGGGCTCCAGGTTTGCTCCCGCTTATGCCGGGCTCTTCATGGGCTGGTATGAGCGGGAGCATGCCTGAGGTCGCCATGCTGCTAGGTGGATGGAATATGTTATTTTCTGGGGCAGGTACATAGATGATGTTATCATGCTCTGGGATGGACCTGCCCCAGAACTCCTGGAGTATTATGCTTATTTAAATGACAATCCGTATAATGTTAGGTTTACTATCAACCATAGCAGTAAATCAATTGACTTTCTTGATGTCACCTTTTTGTGCAGGACAATCATATTCAGAGCCGCACACACAGGAAAAGCACGGCATGTAATAGTACATTACATTTTCAAAGTGCCCATCCTCATCATGTGATTGATAATATCCCCTATGGGGAGATGATTAGGATGAGACGCAATTGTAGTATGGAGGATACCTTCCTTTATAATATCAGTGAGACGGAGCAGCGTTTCCAGGCTAGAGGATATCCATGTGAGACTTTGAATAAAGCACACAGGAGAATCATGAATGTCCCTAGGGCAAGTACATTGACATCAAACTCAGCAAAAAAGACCAAAAAGGCGCCAATCTCTTTTTTTACCCAGTATAATAATCGCAGTAGTAGGGTATACAATGTTCTGCGGAAACACTGGCATCTGTTGACAGATATACCAAGCCTTCGAGGAACATTGGCCATTAAACCTAAGGTGACATATAGAAGGGGACAGAATCTACGGAATGTGTTATGTCGCAGTCATGTAATCACACCCAAACCTCAGACCTGGCTCTCATCATCTACTACGGGTTTTTACACATGTAGTGAATGTAGTGTGTGTAGATTGGGGAGAAATAAGACCAAGACTTTTAGTTTCAACACTAAACGGAGATATAATATCAATCATTTGATCAATTGCAAATCGAAATATGTGACGTATATTTTGGGCTGCCCATGTAATAAGATCTACGTGGGCAGTACCAAGAGAAGCATTAAAAATAAGAATACAGGAGCACCTTCGTGCTCTTCGTAATGGGGACCTTAGATACCCGCTCACATATCATATGCAGGAGAATCATGGAGGCAATGATGATTTCTGGTTTATGGGGATTGACCACATCCCAGTCCACCCAAGGGGAGGGGATAGGGAACTATCTCTGAGAAAAAATGAAGCTGGGTGGATTTGCAGACTTCGATGCATAGAACTGGGACATAATAGTGACGATGAAATGCACTATTTTTATAGAAGAATTACATTGGTTAGTAGTTATTACTTGATAACATCATGGAATGTCCTATTTCTATAGAAAAATCACATGCGATTATTTAACTTTTTCTACTCGCATGGCTAAGTAAAAGAGTGTCAGGTTATGTTAATGAACTGATTTTACCTGTAGAATAATTGTAGGTTTTGTGTATATTCCTGCCCCTTTTCCTAAGGGATTGGGGTTCTGTCGATATTTTCTTCTGAGATGTTGCATGTTCTCCTCTCCAGGGACTCCTGCTCATGATTGATTTTGAACTGGACATTAGTCATTCTGCCTATGTTAAATATAATTCTTATCTTGTCAATGCTGAATTGATTTCCATCAAGGTCTTCTGTATTTCATTGTCCAATCGGGTGCAAACATCAGCAAATTATCCATGATTAGTTTTTCTTTTTGTGGACTACTTTAGACTGGACTTATGACGCTTTCTATGTAAACTCTCTATTTCACCCCTTGTTTTTATTTTTTATCTTTCCTACAGATACTTTATTGATCTTCTTGCTGGGACCCATGCCTCGATTTGGAAAACTAGAGGGAATTGAGTGGAGCCTAGTTATATAGATTTGTTTGCTTTGCGATGTTTTTGTATTTTTAAGTGTGGAGTCATACTGGTCTTGTTACCCTTTATGGTATCTTTCATGATTCAATCTATTTAGATATAGGTTCTCTTCACGATATGTTGTGTTTCTAGTAGAATAGCCCATTACAAGATGGCCGCCACTAAGGCCTATCGGATAAATATGGCTCGTGTTGTATTGGCTTACATATATGCCTGTTCCTTTTGAAATTCAATGTGGAACACGTTCCGTACTCGAGCATATGCCGTTTATATCATGGCTAGTTATTGTCGATAGTTGGTGAGAGTATATTTTGGGGGGTGCTTATTTTTTGATTTGACCATTTTTATGCCGTCTAATTGTTGTCGGACATGTTTGCTCTCTTGACTTAATAAGTGGAACCTCGGGGTAGACTTGTATATAAGTCTTATCGATCTTAGGAGGCTCTTGTTGTTTATATCAGTACCAGCTACAAAATGGCCGCCATGAGATGCAGTCGCGTCTAAACGTCTGACGGGTGCTCCTTTTGATGAAACACAGCTGTTTCCGATGTACGCCGTTTGCCGCGAGTATTTAAACCGGCTTTGGGAAACTATTCGTTTCCCGTCCATTTCGCCGTGACGCTTGGCTGTTGGAGACATAATGGTAGCTTAATACCGGTAAGTCCATTCTGGAGGACACGTCGTATTGGTCCCCTCCCTCTCCGGGCTACAAAGATTGAAATAGTTTGTTTCCCCTGAATAGTTAACTTATTCGGATTTAATAAGGGTGAGATGTTCCGGTCTCTTCCCTCTCCGTTTTATAAATGTTGGAAATGGTCTGATTGCTTTGTCTCTTTTTACTGAATCACTAGCGTATTCAGTTATTGTTTAGGGTAAATGTTTAGATTACTGTTTGGGACATCGTTTAGTGTCTGTCCCAATGGAGGGGGACATGAGGATTAGTACAGTGGGGTCAGTTTGATGGACATCATGATGTTTGAGTAGGTACTGTGTTTTCATCTATCAGAAACTCGGTTAATCAGTGTGTTTGCTCATTATTCTTTTTGTTTATTTATAGGCTGCCGGAATTGAACTTGAGCATATAGGATGCATTTAAATTGACAAAAATCAATCGGATTTGCGTGATTCACGCTTATATGTGCGCCTTCTCTTTGGGTTCCCATCTGGATCTTTGATATATTCCTTTAGCATAAGGAATCTGCAAATTGGTTGATACCTAGTGAGTATGATGGATTCAGCAATGGTATCTGAATGCTTCTTTAAATTCGTTTTGCATCAATTAATATAGTGTCATCTGTGTTTTTTTTTTTTTTTTTTTTATATTTTTGTGTTTTTACATTTTTATTTTCTAGAATACAGCTTAGGTGTGATCCTTTGTATATACCACTCCGCACATTCGTTTGTGCGTCATCATTGAATCTATCCGGCATCCTTGTTGCTTTACCCATTGGTTCTTTATGATCATGAGGAACCTCTTATAGATACCAGATATTGAGTAAGTATGGTTGCACAAGCTGGATTGTTTTGTTATTTGTGCACTTAGTGGCTCATTATTTGTGCTGGGTGGATAATCGATATATATATTTTGTTGATATTTTAGATAATCGTGACCTAGATGTGGAAAGATAAATAGGCCACTTATCCAGTTATTTACTGGTTTTCCTTTGGTGAAGACTGATCTATTCTAAAACGTCCAGTGGTGGGTATTTTACCATGTCTATCTGTACTATTTTAGCTAGTAGCATAATGGTTCGGTTACACACTTATTTTAAGCAATTTTTAACTAGAGATAGTGTTTTTGAATATTCGAAGTCTCCCCCCTTCCCCCCCTTCTTCTCAATTATAGCATAATTATCATGTTATTGACTTTTGCTTTGTTCACTGGTATTATCTCTTTATCTTTTTCTCTCGCTTTCTTTTTTCCTACCTTGTCTATCTCCCAGTATCTGAGTAGTTCAACCCTTCATGCAGTTTATATAAGTCCATCAAAGGAGTATGGTTCTTTTGATACAGTTTTTGATATGTTTTATATAGAAGAAAACTTTATATAAATGGTGTTTGTATATATGTATAAAAATATTGTAAATAAGTAAAAAAGTCGGTCTGTCTCTGTTCGTTTTCTTTTTTCTTTGTTTTGTATTGTACTTTTAATATAGTCAAGTGGTTCTAAAGAAAAGCAATTTAAATGTGTGTATAGTATGTGTTGTATTAGATTTGTTTTTTATTTTGTGTGTAGTAATGAAAAATTTTTTTTTCTTGTTTGTTTTAATTAACAGCCCTGAAGAAGTCCTTTTAAAGGACGAAACGCGTTGGCTGTATCACTGTGAAAACTGATGTTTATGACCACGTTTTTAATAACAGAAATTGGAATAAAGAAAAAGTGTTTGAAGTACATTTGTGTTGCATATAGTTTACACAGTTGTTTTTGGGTTCTTTTTCTTTTCTGCTCTTGAAATTAACGTGTGGTGCACCTGTGCTTATGATTTAAATTGTTATGTTCCCATGGGGACTTGCACTGTGACGGTGGGTGCGTTTCAGTGTGCACACAGACCCCAACAAGTACAGAGGGGTTAGATTAAAAGAGGGATAGCAGCTCAGGTGCTGTGGATTGAAGGGCTCCACTGTCAGGCGTGTTTCTTTTCGAAGTTGGAAACCTGTTTGATGATGTCCCACTAAAGATGTTCGATTTGGCAGGAGTAGCACTGAGCGGGAAAATTCAAATTTTGCAGCTGCCAAAGCTTCTTGTCTATTAGATACTTTTTCATGTCTTTACCCAGTCAAGAATTTTACCTTTGCAATTAGGGCCTGATTTTGAGTTTGGTGGATGGAGTAGTGTCTGCTGGAATGGTGGAAAACATTACCTTTGCCATCTTGAGGGCACTCTGCTGGCTACATTTAGAGATGACTGATGGCCCAGCAATCATCTCTCTACATTGAAGGGAACCACTTCCACAGTGGTTCCTTTCAAAGAACAAAACGTTTGGACTGCATCTGCTGGTTTTGATGGCTGTCCACCAAACTTTTGACTTATTTTCAGTCTATCAATCAAATAGGATTTGTATAGCGCTGCTTTTCACCTGTGAGGGTATCCAGGCACTGGGGGTTCCTGTTGCTGGGTGGAGTCAGTCAAAGAGCCAGGTTTTCAGACCCTTTCGGAATTCCTGCAGGGAGCTGAAGGTCCGGAGGTAGATGGGGAGGCCATTCCAGGTCTTGGCAGCCAGGTAGGAGAAGGAGCGACTGCCACTCTTGCTTTGGTGGATGCTGGGTACCTGGGCAAGGGAGTGGAAGACAGAGTACAGTTGTCTGGGGGGGGCTGATGGAAGTTTACCCTTTGGTTGATGTATGCTGGCCCCTGATTGTGAAGGGCCTTGTTGATGTGGGGTAGCATTTTGAACTGACAACTCTTGTGGACAGGGATCTAGTGGAGCTTCTTGAGGTGAGGGGTGATGTGAGCCCATCTTGGAAAGTTGAGGACAAGTCTAGCGGCAGAGTTCTGAATGGTCTGTAGTCCTCTTAGCAGGTGTGAGGTGATTCCTATTTAGAGGGTATTGCCATAGTCCAGGTGGCCGGTGACTTGGGCTGGGTGATGGTGCGTCTGGTGCTGGCAGGGAGCCACTTAAAGGTTTTTTGATGAATGCAGAGAGTGAGGAAGCAGGCTGAGGATACTGCATTGATCTGGTTTTCCATGGTGAGTTTGATGTCCAGTATGATGCTGAGGTTCATAATGTGTTCTGTGTGTGCGGGTGAGGGTACCAGTTCCACTGGCCACCAAGAGTCAACCCAAGGGGATGTATTGCTCCAGAAGATGAGTACCTCTGGTTTGTCGGTGTTGAGTTTGAGGCAATTGTTCTGCATCCTGTGGGTTATGCTGGTCATGCAGAGGTAGAAGTTGACCTTGGTGGTAACGAGGTCTGCAGATAGAAAGAGGATGAGCTGAGTGTCATCAACGTATGATATGAAGTTCAATCCATAGGCCCTGACTAAGTTGGCCAGTGGGGTCATATAGGCTCTGAACAGGGTAGGGCTGAGTGAGGAGCCTTTGGGGACACTGCAGATGATGTTCTTGTGGTCCGAGGTATAGGATGGAAGGAGGACACTCTGGATTCTTTGGTGAGGAAGGATGCGATCTACTTGAGGGATGCCCTTTTAAGAGGGTGTAGTGGGACATGGTGTCAAAAGCTGCTGAGAGGTCGAGGAGGATAAGGATGGCAGCTTCTCCCAGGCCTAGCATAGTCCTGATGTCGTTGGTGGCTGCGATTAGGGCAGTTTCTATGCTGTGGGTAGAGCGGAACCCAGATTGGGATGGGTCAAGGAGGTTGTTTTTCTCTAGGTAGTTGGTTAGTTTGAGGTTGACAGCTTTTTCCAGGACTTTGGCAGGGAATGGAAGCAGTGAGATAGGCCTGTAGTTCTTGAGATATTTCGGGTCTACAGATGCTTTTTTGAGGAGTCGTTTGACTTCCAAGTGTTTCCATTACTCTGGGAAGGTGGCAGAGGCAATGCAGATGTGTAAGATGGTGGGGAGTTTTTTCCTGATAGTGTTGTTCCCCAGATTGAACAGGTGGTGGCGACAGAGGTCCCTGGGTGCTCCTAAGTGGATGGAACTCATGATGGCAGAGGTGGTCCGCATGGTGAGTGTGTCCCAAGTTGTGATCTTGAGGTTCGAGTGGGAGTGAGTGACTTTGAGGAGGCTGTGGATGCTGGCGACGGGCGATTGGTGGAGATGTTGTTGTGTAAGAAGTCTGCTAGGATGTCACAGAGATCTTGAGAAAGGGTGACAGTGTTCTCGGTTGCTGAGGGGTTGGGAAACTCTTTGACAATGTTGAACAGTTCTTTGCTGTGGTTAGAGCTGGCTTTGAGGCAGGCAGCCAAGGCATCTCTTTTAGTGTCTTTCCGGCACTGGTGGTAGTTTTTGAGAGCCAGCTAGAAGGTAGCTGGGCCGTTTGGCTCTTTGCTAGCGCACCAAATAATTTCCAATCATTTGCAGCTGTGTTGGGTGGTTTTTAGTTCCAGGGTGAACCAGCTGGTGTGCTTGTTGGGTCAGCCTGATATGGCGGGTTTGATGGGGGTGACTATGTTGGCACAGTTGGTGATCCATGCGTTGAAGTTTTTGACAGCCTCTTTTAGGTTGGAAGGTGTCCAGAGAGGAGGAGCCAAGGGTGTTGGTCCATTGGTTTTCTGAGTATCTTCCTTCAGCTCCTGTGGGTGGTACTGGGCTGGTTAGTAGAGATGGCTGGGGCAGTTGTGATGGAGAAGGGATGATCGAGTGGTCGGACCATGTGAGTTTGTTGGCATGGCTGTACCTAACTCTGTTGCTTGCTGTAAAGATGGGTTCTAGAATGTGCCCGGCGATGTGAGTGGGGTCGGTGACAAGTTGGGAGAGGTCGAGGTTGGTCATGCTCTCGAGGTTGTTGGCTGTGTTGTTGACATTGGGGGTCATCAATGTGAAAGTTGAGGTCTCCGAGGAAGATGAAGTTCTTGGAGTTGATGGCCAGATGGGTGATGAAGTTGGGATTGGCCTCACAGAAAGTGGGTTGTGGCCCTGGCGATCTGTAGGTGAGCACCTCTGATGGAAGCCTTGCTGTCTGTGTTGAGTTGGAAGCTGAGGTTTTCAATGATGGGGCTGGTGTTGTCGGTGGCGGCTGTGCAGTGGAGGGATTCTTTGGGGATGATGGCTATTCTACCACCGTGTTTGTTGATGCAGTCTGGGTGTATAATCTTTTATCCATTTGGTGTGATGGTGTTAATGTTGGGTGCAGATGTGGGGTTGAGCCAGGTCTCGGTGAGGAAGATGACGTCGGGGCTGAGAGAGGTGATGTTGTTCCAGATCTCGGTGTTGTGTTTTTGGAGCGATCAAGTGTTGATCAGGAGGCAGTGGAGTTGTCCCAGCTCAGTAGTGGCAGGTGGGGACATTGCAGGAGAAGAGGCAGTGTCGGCAGGAAAATGGTCCTGTTGTTTACCGCGGGTATGCACGGCTGCAGTTGTCGTTGTGGGGTCTAGGATTCAGGGCTGTTATCTTGGCACTGGTGTAGCTGTGGGTGGGAGGAGACCCAGGGTTCATGGCACCGGGATTCTCCATGGCACGCCCACTGACAGCTTCTGCTGCTCTGTTCCCTCCATTAAGTAGGTTCCTGGTATGTTGGAGAGGCGCTGGGCAGTGTCAGTGGAAGGCAGGAAGCGGGAGGGAGAGTGGCAGAGCGGAGGCAAAAAACGAGTTTATAAGGAGGCAAAAAAATGAGTTAGAAAGAGGCAAAAAACAAGTTAGAAGAAGGCAAAAAGATGGGAAGAGGCAAAAATATATTCAAAGGAGGCAAAAAACGAGTTGAAGGAGGCAAAAAATGAGTTAGAAATATGCAATAAATGTATATGAAGGAGGCAAAAAATGGGAAGAAAGTTAGAAGGGGAAAAAAAGAGTTAGAAATAGGCAAAACATTTGACAGAAGGAGGCAAAAATGAGTTTGAAGGAGGTAAAAAGATGGGAAGAAAGTTAGAAATAGGCAAAAAAAACAAGTTAGAAGGAGCAATAAACGAGTTAGGAGGCAAAAAAACAAGACAGAAGGAGAGAAGAGGCGGTTATGGGGAAAAGGTGCTCAGTTAGTGGAGTGATACGTGATCTGCAGTGGTATGTGGATCAGGCCGTCAGTTCAATGTGGGAACTTGAGCGGAGTGCTCGAACAGTGGCAGCAGTTGGGAGCCGGCCCGGGGACTTGATCAATGGAGTTGCAGTACAGCCTCCATTATGTAGGATCCTCGGAGGTGCGCTGGGTCAGCGGAAGGCAGAAAGCGGGAGGGAGAGTGGAACTGAAGGTGCGAAATCGAGCAGGGAAAGCGTCGAAAAAATTCGAAAAAAATTAAAAATGCGGTTACAAAGAGGCAAAACGTGTTAGAAGGAGGCAAAAAATAAGTTAGAAGAAAGAAAAAAGATGGGAGGAAAGTTAGGAGGCAAAAATGAGTAAGAAGGCAGCAAAGAACAGTTAGGAGGCAAAAACAAGTTAGAAGGATGTAAAAATGAGGTAGGAGGAGGCAAAAAGATGTGAAGGAGGCAATAAATGAGATTGAAGGAGGCAAAAAAAGGAGATAGAAGGAGGCAAGAGGTGGTTATCTCGAAAAGGTGCTCAGTTAGGGGGAGTGATACGTGATCTGCAGTAAGATGCAGATCAGGTGATCGGTTCGATTTGGGAACTCGAGCGGGGCACTCAAGCAGTAGCAGCAGTGGAGAGCTGGCCCAGGGACCTGCTCAATGGAGTCGCAGTACGGCCTCCATTACCTAGGATCCTGGGAGGTGCGCTGGGCGGGGTGAGCGGAAGGCAGGAAGTGGGAGGGAGAGCGGCACTGAAGGTGCGAAAGCGAGCAGGGACAGCATCGAAAAAAATATAAAAAATATAAAAATGAAGTTAGAAAGAGACAAAAACGTACTAGAAGGAGGCAAAAAATGAGTTAGAAGAAGGCAAAAAGATGGGATGAAAGTTAGAAGAAGGTGAAAATGAGTAGGAAGGCAGCAAAAAAAAGTTTGGAGGCAAAAATGAGTTAGAAGGAGGCAAAAAGATGTGAAGACGGAAGGAAGCAAAAAAATAGTTAGAAGGAGGCAATAAATGAGTTAGAAAGAGTCATAAAATGAGATAGAAAGAGGCAAGAGGTGGTTATGGGGAAAAGGTGCCAGTTAGGGGGAGTGATACATGATCTGCAGGGGGATGCGGATCAGGTCATCCGTTTGATTTGGGAACTCGAGTGGAGTGCTCAAGCAGTGGCAGCAGAGGGGACCTGACCTGGGGACTCCTTTTCAGAAACAAACTCCCAATGTGGGAGTTTCTTTCTGACAAACAAAACATAATGACCCTCACAATCTGGGAACTTTCTTCCAGGGAGTGGGGGTCATTACTGTTTGATTCCTGTACCTCACCACCTGGCTTTTCCTGGCAGTAACAGACAGGAAAAATAAGGCATTACACCACGTCCACTCTATATAGGTCAGACGGTGTAATGTCCTTCCTCCAAAGCCCCAAAGTAGTATGTGGCTAACGGCAGCTCCATAGATGGAATACTTAAGGTCTGCCTATCTCTAAATGATGTGGGTGGATCAAGTGTTTGGTAGGCAGGGTAATCCTTCTTGTGTGGGACAGAGTATCCTGTCTGTCAAACTCTAAATCAGGCCCTTCATTTTTGTTTTTTATGAAGCCCAAAATCCTCCAGCTGGACGAGCCTGAAGCTGTAATCAACAAAGTCCTCTCTAAATTGGAAACCATTGCCACAATGTCTTTCTGATGCTCCAATATCTTGGAAGTCAAAACATTGTTTAAGTCTTTCCTAATAAAACATTCTGGAGCAGTTCCACTTGGTCTCTTCTAAGGCTCCCAGCACCTCATGGACAGCACATAGGGGCCAGGACACACCCAATAAGAGGTCACCAGCATGGTTCAGTCCAGGTCCAGTTCATAGTGGTCAACTGGTCACGTCAGATAAAAGGACTCTTGCAGCTTGTTGTGTCGCTGTACCCACAGAGGAGGTTAGCCAACTGACCCTTGGAGTTCACATCTCAGTGCTGGGTACAAGTCGGAGCAGGGCCAGTTCTTCAGCCTTCACAGTGGTCACATACAGCATGTTCTGTCCTCTTCTGTTCTTCTTCATGTCCAGGTGTGTTATGATGAGCTGTGCATGAGGTGTCACTTTTATAGTATTCACTAGCCAGTGGATATGGATTATTCCTGGACACTCAGTAACCAATGGGCAAAACATTCCTGAGGGCATCTGTTCCCAGTTTCACAACACATCCTGTTTGCCTTACTGAAACTGATCCCACAGTGCAGTATTTTGAGGCAGATCCAATGTGGTATCATCCTTTTGCCTTTGGAGGCTGCTGGTGTGCCAAACTGTTGTGTGTTTAGAGAAATGAGCAGTCCACTACTCCTCATCTACAGCAAACTGGTTCTGGAACCAGCTCCTTTTTCCCACTGGGATGGTGCCAAGATGACTACAGTTGGCTTTCTCTTCCCCATTTCTCCCTTTACACTTAACGTATGATTGAGAAGGCCTCACAATGGTTCCCTTTCAAGTTAATGAAGTACCTGAACCCTCCACAGCTGCCAGTTCTGAGCTTTGAGAAGTCATATACCTCAAACCCAGATGTTCCTGGCAAAAGGCCTGAGACATTGTTTCTACTCTGGGAGCAGTTTATATGGCTCAGAAAAGGAAAGCACTGAGATGGGGTCAACATCTGGCAGGCTAATGCCAATTAGCCTACTGGAGGTTCAGACAAAGTCTAACTTTGTGAAAGTGACTTTTCATAAATATTCATCAAAGGTCTGATTTTATTATGATTTGAATTTTCACCAAATATTGAAAACATTGATTGATTAATTTATGTTGCTCATCCCAAACTCAAATTAGTCATTTCTGTTACAGTGGGCCAATGCCTGAACCTCTATTTTCTGATATCAAAATATACAATTGCCAAAGCAGGTTCCATATATCTAGGTTTTATGGATCTCACTGCAGCGTTTGATAGGGTGAACCGCAGTAAACTGTGGTCACTTTTGATGACTTTATATGCCCATACATCAGCTGCTGTCCGATTTACACAGGAGGGGGACTCACTGACAATTTTAAATGCTCAAGAGGTGTGTGCCAAGGCTGTATTCTTGCCTCTTTTTTATTTACACTGTATATCAATGGGTTAGAATCTGCCCTGATATCACTGAAGGCCAATACCACGAGAATAGGCAGTAGACCAGTACCAGTTCTGTTGTATGCAGACGATGCTGTGCTCAGAGCACGCACCCCAAGAGCATTGCAAGTCTTAATTGATGGGTTTGTTTCCTTCATGAATGGGCTGGATTTGTCCCCCAACTTTACCAAGTCGTTTGTGATGGAAGTAGGTTGTCGCAGGAATAGTACAAAATCCTACAAGGCAGGTATTTTTAGTTTAGCCAAAGTCCCAGCCTTTGCATACCTCAGTGTTTTATTTGACACTAAATTAAATTGGAATAACCTGAAGGAAGAGAAGGTAATGGATATGAAGAAAGCACTGGGAGCAATTGCAAATTATGCACACAGATTAGGAACATGGTCGCCTGGGGTCATTTTAAAATCATATCAGTCATTCTGTATTGCTAAGGCCTTGTACGGGAGTGAGATTTGGGGTTACAAGGCAGTTGTTGAATTACAGACTACGCAAAATAAATCTTTGAGACGGATATTAAAAGTCCCTCAGGGAACCCCTGCATACTCTGTTCATGAGGAACTCTGGGTTAGGTATATCATTGATTTAGTTGCAGTCAAGCCCCTGCTTTGATGAGTGAACATTTGGTCCAATGAAGAGGCCTCCTTTAACCAACTGTAATTTTGGATTGCCTCTCATTGGATCATGCTTTCAAAATTCCCTGGTTATATCAAGGAAACATTCTGTGCCCTAGGAAGGTCAGATATTTTTATGAATTATAAAGCAGTGAAGAAAGAGGCAAAAAAATTAATTAATGACCTGTTCTCTAAAAAAGCTAGTGCTGAGCGAGAAGGTAAGGAACAGATTAAGCCAAAGGTTAGAGCACATGCTTTAGTCAAATCAGTGTTGGGAATAGAGTTTTACCTCACCATTTTAACTAGCTCCCACAATCGTTTTTAATTACTTGTTTTAGATTTAATATGTTTCATCACTTAGTGGCCTCTCCTCCTGGCTTTGTTGCACAAGCCTAGGATAGAGGGCCCTATGGCTGCAACAATAGGTCTCCACAGGATATTTTAAATTTTTTGTCTTTTTATGCAAATATTTTATGTATCCGAGGTGACTGCATCTTAAACCCTATTTAAATTAAGTGGGATTTAGACAGGCTCGAATTGCACTTTTGCACATGCAAATTCTGCAGAAGGAATGCACTTTATTTGTTGTTATACACTTTTTGAGAGCAATGATAAGATCTAGGAAATCCAGATATGATTGAAACAGAGTGTGATATTTGTGAACGGTACTATGCTGATATAGGACGTAGGGAATTGGCTAGCATGTATAGTTGTGTATACGTTAGGTTTTTATTAAGATGAGTGTATATTGTCCGATGTCATTTTAGAGTTGTTTATTATAATGAAATATGCTTTCTTCTAATAAATTCGATACTGTTTTAATGTATTGTATCTTTTATGGCTGTGTTCATTGACGAATAAAGATTGTTTAATAATAGTCATATCTGTTGCTTATTCCAAACTCAAGTTAGCAGATATATTGATTTACCTGAAGTGGTGTTTACCTCATAGGAACAGTTACAGTCCTATACAGTGAAATTAGCTTTTGGAGACTATTCATTGTAGGTACATGCCAACATTCAATTCTTGCATATACTACTTTTAAATTCTAGGTACCCAAACTTGAAACTTGTGGACTACAAGGCCTACTCAGGGGTGACATTTAATAATTAAAGGTAGGGTTCTTTCTTGCCAAAAAGTGTTATTTTGACAGGTTTAAAGCTGTAGTACTAGGAGTACACAGATGGCTTAAAGCCATGTTTTCTTTGTCAACCTAGTGGATGGCACAACATGTGTATGTGGTTAACAGGTGACATTTAACTTTTCTGCCATTGGTGTATTTTCCTGCACCATTTACTATGACCTTACTGAAAAGTTGAATATGCCAATTGGGGATTAGCCAATTTTATTCATGGTATCAATTTTTCCATAATTTTGGTGTAGGGTGACTGGACAGCAGTGCTCAAGTGTACAGAGTTAAAAAACAGCAATACCAAATTGGGGTGATCCTGCAAAAACAGAGATTTTCACTAATCTTTCCTTGTAAATCTAGATAACATAGGGGCATATGTACAAGGAGTTAACGCCGCCGTAGCATCAATTGTTTGATGTTATGGCGAAAAAAAATTTATCGCCGTATTTACTAGTTGCCGCTAACCGCAGTTAGTGGCAGTTTTCCGGTGTAAATGTGAATTTTTAAGATCGCCACTTCTGTTTTTTTTTGTCAACATATTTTATTGGGTTTTGGTATGACACATTCTCATACTGTTATCAATTTATATTACATAACATTTGTTGCGTAGCTATCTATTGAGTTACATTCTTGTTGTTCCTAAAAACCCAGTTACTGTCTTGGTATCTCCAACTTGATTGAGCTCATTCAAACTCCGCCCCCCCTCAACACCCCCCAACCCCCTCCCCAACTCTGCCCCCTCCCTCGCACTGCAGGCCATCGCAAGCCTCACCTTCCATTGTTTGCCGCTTATCTTTAATAATCGTTAGCGGGCTGTGTAATCCTCACATCTACACCTCCTAGACGTATTTGGTCTAGCCCGCTTTAGGATCGCCACTTCTGTTAGCGGGACTTAACGAAAATGAAATGAAAGGTATGCGTTTCCTTGCAAAAACTGCCACTAACCCCACTTTGCGATATTTACAAGGAATTCCTTGTATGATGCAAAACCAAAAAACTGCTCTAACTCCAGTTAGAGGCAGTTTTTTAAGACCAGACAATAGCTGGTCTTAAAAATGGTGCAAACACTGGGGGCCTCCTTTCAGAAGGCTTTGGTGCTGGACAGCGCTGCAAGGAATGTTGCTGCGCTGCCCTGCAACAAAACTACAGGGCAGGAATGCGCACCATCAATAAGATAGGGCGCATTCCTCAGCCTCATTCATGAAAAGTTTTGCATCGCTGCGACAAAACGTTGCAGCACACGCCCTTCTTGCGACACCATGGATGCGCTGTATTCACTGTACAGCGCTCCATGTCTCAATTAATGACAGATACGTCTGGAATCCTGACCTATCTGTCAGCGCTAAAATCATGCATTGCTGCAGTTGTGTCACAAGCATGACACAACTCCAGCAATGAATGGGACCAGCCTATTCCTGTGGCACTGCGTCACCCTTACGCCTGCCATGAGGCAGGAGTAAGGTATGATGCAGTGGCATCCTAGACTTGTTGCGGTGAAATCTAATGGATTTCACTGCGCCACTCCTATGAGGCTTTGTTGCGTGGGACCTCCCACCCTGCATACATCATACCTAATGCAGGTATAATGTGCACAGGGCTTCACAAGGTCACAAATATGCCTAGATGCGTCACTTTGCAAATACGGCGCAACATGGTACAAGAATCACACTGCAAGTACATCAAGAAAATGATGCACCGATGGGGTGAAACTGTCAGAAGGGGCTCATGAATAAGCCCCCCTGTTTTTTCCCCCTACGTTGTCGCACAATGGTTGCCATGCGCCAACGCAGGCACCCTTGCACCATGGTGCAAGGGTGACTGTGTTGCGGGGTTGATTGATGTTGTGTGTCCATCTCTTCTCGAGATGTCTGCAGATGGGGCTGGACTAGTGGATGGCAGGAGGGAACCAGTTGACCTTCTTGGAATGTTGTTTGCCTGGTCTTTTCTTGAGGGGTGCCAGGGTGTTGGTGCAGTTGCAGATCCATCGGTGGAGCTTGCACTCTGCGGTGTTGGCATCAGCAAGGCGTTGGAGGAGTGGTGGTGCAGAGGGAGTTGACGGGAAGTTCTTCGGTGGCCTTGATCCAGCTGCGGCGAGGGGGCAATGATGGCGATGGTGTACGGTGGGCGTGGTGAACATGTGATGTAAACAATGATGGTCGGTACAGGAGAATCCTGTGGTGTGGCTGTAGTTGAAGTTCCCCCTGGTGGAGAAGACGAGTTCGAGCGTGTGTCAGGCTATGTGGGTTGGTGCAATGACTAGCTGCTTGAGTCTGATGTTGGTGAGGTTCCCCAGGAGGGGGGTGGTGTTCTGGTCACTGGGGTTGTGCAGGTGGAACTTGAGGTCTCCGTGTAGGATGTAGTCAGTGAATGGGAGAGCCTGGGGTGTGATGAGGTCTACAAAGGCATCGATGAATGGGGGTTTGTGGCCTGGGGGCCTGTAGATGTGGGTGCCGTGGAGGGTGGTGTTGGGGTTGGTCCAGATCTGGAAGTGGAGGTGTTCCATGGTTACCGTCAGGTCATTAGAGTGCGTGGTCAGTTGGAGTGTGCTTTTTCAGACAATTGCAATGCCTCCTCCTGACCGCTCGGGGTGGTCCATGCAGGTGAATTTGTAGTCGTCGTGGATGGTGATGGTGATGGTGATGTCCGGTCCGGAGTAGAGGTTGATCCAGATTTCCGTGAAGAATGCGATGTCTGAAGAGGTGGCGTCGAGGAGGTCCCAGATTTCTGTTGCGTGTTTGTGGAGGGACCGCGCATTGAGGAGGATGCAGTTGAGCCAGTCGGCTGCGCTGTTGGTCAGCTGGGCGGCAGGAGGCACTGGTGTGCTGATGTGGCAGAAGGTGCATTTACAATTTTGACAGGTGCAGAGTGCAAGAGAATTCTACATTTTTGCTAGTTGGCAGGCAGTGTGGCGTCCAGGGTTGATGGCGAGGAGGGTGCTGGCATCGTAGAGGCAGAGTGTCTGAGAGGAAGCGTCCTTGTTCTAGGGGCGGACGGACGCAGACGGGCTTGCCTTTGGCTCACCAGTGGTACGCCCGCCGCGCATGGCCGCACAGCGGCCGCCATCATGTAGTGCTGCGGGGGGAACTGGACAGCTGGGAGGCGGGAAACGCTGGAAAGGACAATGGAGGGGGCGGGGATGCGGGGTGGGAGCGGGGGGTTGTAAATATATTTTTTTAAATTTTTTACCTCAAGGCCGGGTCCCACGTCTTGTGTGCTTCTGCTCTCCTGAGTCTGCTTCCAGGAACAGGAAGCAGACAGCCAGGCTCCCTCCCCAAAGCCAATCACAACACTGCAATGCGGCGTTGTGATTGAGCACCGTGACAAGGCATTCAGCCAGGGGCTGGAGGGGTGGGCATGTTCTCAATGCAGGCTGTAATGCAGCCTGCATTGTGAACAGGGATGTGCACATGACTGCTTTGGGTGGCCTGAGAGGACTGACCAAACAGTCGTTGTTCACTTGAGTGGGCATACCACTCCGCCCCTGCCCTGCTCCATGAGTAGAGCAGAGCCACCCACCCCCCTGCCCACAAAGGTAACATAGCATGAGTACATCAGAAAGTTATCATCATGTTATGTTTCCTCTTCTTGCACTGCTTGAAAGCAGTGGGGTGACGCTCTTCTGCCATAGCGGATGAGCCCCCACTGGGGGTGCATCACCCACAGGTGCTAGGCCGGGGCCTGACTCGACCCCTGGGCCTCCTCCACTACGCGTACCACCTTCTCCTCACCTCGACATTGACACTGTGGCGCAACCCGCTGCACTCTCTCCAAATCTGTGCCTTAGCCAGCAGGGGCCTCAGCCAGGCGGGATTTCACAAGCCTTGGTACAGCAGTCACCGTCAAGTCCACTGGGGAACCTCCTGATGCAGATGATGCAACAGGGTCCCCTTAGGCGTGAAGTTGCAGCGCTCCCATCACACAAGTTCGGTGCAGCTCAGGAGCCTCACCCTCCACAGCGTCCGGCCAGCACAACATCCTCCGACCTGTGATGCAGAGAGGCACGGCCAACCATTGGAAATCTCCTCCGTGCACCACGGTGTAGTGGTGGCGCGTGGTATGTGATGCTGACCTCCATACATTGGAGCGCAGGAGCACCTCTACCGTTCACAGCTCCAAGGGGCACCAGGCGGTCTTCTCACACAGGTCAGAAACGTGTTTCCATGCGACCTGGCAGACCTCACCACCAGGTAAGGGCGATCGCCGATGCCTCAATGTCTACTGCCACGGCCCAGCAACTCCACAGCACCTCTGCATCCCACTCCGGGTCCCAGACGCAGGCCCAGCGAGGCCTCTAGGCCCCGGGGACTGTCCGCGCTTTAAAGGTTTTGGATGCCATGGTGTTGCAAGGAGTACGCATGATAATTGATGCATCACTGGTTTTGCCCAGTGATGCGCCTCTTTCCATGATTTTAGCCCTGAATTTCCTCTTCCCCTGGGACTCTGGCTGGTCATCCTGGCTGTTGGGGGGCTTGGAGGTGTTGTTGACCTGTGCTGCACTTGGCCCTGGCTGCTCAATTCTGCATTCCATTGGTTTTGTTTCCTATTTTTCATTGGAGGTGGACTTATAGGCTATTTTTGATCCCAGAGTTTTATTGACGCTAATGGGCCTTTCATCAGTTTTTGCCCACTAACGTCTTAATTTGTATCGCCTTCATTGCTAGTGTTAGAGGCAGTTTTCACAGCAGCTACCTGAAACTATTGCCATGTAGCGACGTATTGTAAATACATCCCTAACAGGGCGATAGTTTTTGGTGATAGGCCGCGTTAAGAAAACTGACGCTAACTAGCGTTAGCGTTAGTTAGCAGCAGTTCTTGTACATATACCCCATAGTTGTTTATTGGTAATATTGTGGGAGAACTGTAGATTTAAGCCACCCTGATTGAAGATATTGTTGAATTGTAAGGCTTTGTAAGACTTTCTCATGACTGCCAAACCATATAAAGAATTATCAATATAGCACAGCCCGATTTGTTATACGTTATTGTCTACTCACATCCAATGTGACCACAAAAGATTATTCATTCTAATCTATGCCAAATCTTTTTGTTATAAACTCCTTGTCATCCTTCACCTAGGATGGACGATTTTGTACTAGTGGTAAAGATGTAGAGACTTATTTTTAAGGATCATGCCACAGGCTGAAATAATCAGTCTCCCATGTGGTATTTCACTATTTTTATGAGTTTTGGGTAATAATTATAATCATGAAATGGCAGGCAGTGAAATGTTCTTTAAAAAATAATACTCTTTTAAATTGAGCAGACCATTGACCCTTCATTATAATATAATTTCATAAAATGTAATTTTTATTTTATCATAGTTACTTTTGTCAATCACCATGTAATATTCTTTGACATTCGGTTGTCTTATTGCTTTGGACATATTCAAATTACATGGCCAGATTAAACCATTTCCCCCTTTAGCAGATAGTTTAAACTTGTAAAGATCTCAAAGCTCTTGTTATTCTTTCATTATATTTCTATCAAAATGTTTCTCTTTTTGTTTGCCTGATAATTTTCAATTCTCTAGTTACTAGCTTGTGAAATGTATAAATGCAATCATAGGGCATTTTAGGGCAGAACCTAGGGCATATTCACAAGGGCATTGAGCCACCGGAGCATCACTTTTACTGACTCTTCGGCAGCGCAATGTCCTCCTCCATATTTACAAAGCAGTGCTAAACCACTTTGTATGGCTTAACACCACTTTGTAAATATCGTACCATTTTACGCAGGTATCTGCGTAAAAGGTGCGTGCAATGGGTGTTGCTGTGGGCATTCCACCGCAACCCCCGTTGCTTCTTTATGCTGCTCCAGCTTTACAAGGATCTGTAAATCTGAGGCAGGGCCAAAAACTAATGCCACTGAAAAGCAGGTGTTAGATTGGCACAACGAGGAAAAATACTTTTATTTCTCCTTGTTTTTTAATCTTTCTATGTGTGCTGCATAAATCGCCTTTAACGATTGTGTATATGCAGGAAGGTGTCCCTTACTGCCCATAAACAATCATGTCTGCAACACAGACACCCGTGCTCCATGGTGCAACGGTATCTACAAACGATATTCTTGTTAATTTGACCCAGCCGGGCATTTTTTAAATGACGCAGCGCAGCGCTGCTAAATTGCTTGCAGCACTGTGCTGCATAATTTCTTTGCGAATATGCCCCCTAGTTTGCGACTTGAAATCGCTGTTATGACTCAAATTTGTGGGTACACCAAAGAATAAAAGATCCAAGACTGTGCTTTGATCAATAGCTAAAGTTTCAATATAGTCTAAATAGGCCCAAGTTTCTAAAATCTCTATTACTTATCTGTAAATTCTCAGAGAATTCATGTCTAGTTGATTCCATCTTTTCATTTTTTGACTTGTAGCTACTTACAAATATATTTTTTGTTGTAATTTTCGAATGAATTTTAGAAATCGATCCAAGTTTTGAGATTATAAAAAAAGAGCACTTAGGGCCTGATTTAGATATCGACAGATAGATTGCTCCATCATAACGAGAACGGATATCCCATCACCCAAAATATAAATTCCATAGGATGTTCTGGGATTTATATTTTGACGGACGAGATATCCATCCCCAGTGTGACGTAGTAACCCATCTGCTGATATCTAAATCACACCCTTAGGGGCCGATTATGATGTCGTTCGGAAAGTGTTCCAAAAGAATCGGTCTTGGACTTGTTTCCAAATGAATCTGGTCCTGCGTGTCCGGACCACCGATTACGATGCTTCCCAACATCGTTCGGTCGGACTCGCATTGACTTCAATGGGAGTCTGTGTTCCGAAAGAGAACACAGGCTTTCATTGAAAAAAGGGATGGGTGGGGAAAGCATTGCACCCTGTGGCAGGCACCCCATGATGCCTGCTACATTGTGCATGGTTGGGAAGAGGGGTCCCTTGTGTACCCTCACAGGCCCTATTCAGACGCCTCCGGGTGAAGGAGGGCCCGCAGCGGGCCCCAAAGACAGATTCCGACAGCCGTTTTGTGTCGGGCAGACCAAATCTTAACGGCTGTCTGAATTGGTCATGGTAATCGCCCGTCTGGAAACCATGTCCATAGAGCTGTACGAATCGGCTCCCAAACATTCAGGCTGACCGAATGCCTTTCAGTACCGATTCAGACTTCCCGAATGGTTTCCGGGCATACTAATCGGTCGTTGGGAAATGTGTACGATTCGTTCGGAAACAAGGGTTCTGAATCGGATTCTGCAGTACCGAATCGCATTCAGAGCCTTTCCGAATGACATCGTAATCGGCCCCTTAGTGTGTAACGAGATAACTTAATTACTGTTAGGGAAATCATGTTTTTATCCAATTGTCTGGTTTTTGCTTGGACCATTTTCTCTTGTTTACAGGAGTTTGGCTGCACCCCCTCTGTCATTGTGCATTGACCTCTTCTCTGCCTCCTCCTCTTTTCTTTCCACCTTCAAATGTTGTGTGGCATTGTGGCTCTTGTTGTTGATTTGGCTTCCTTCCATGTCTGAGAAGACAACATTTTCAAGTACCTTTTTTATTTGAATCTGCAGCTGTTGATGCTACTTCTATATTCTGAGGATCCAAGTCTGAGCCTGCGTCTGAACTGTTATCTACTAATGATAATTCTTGTTCTCTCAAGTTTTGTCCTTTCAATTGCACTTTACTGAGATGTTCAAGTAATAATTTTTGTCTCTTTAAAGTTTAAGTGGCTATCTTGGATTTTATTTCTTTCTGACACTTTCATAAATGCTTTTTTCTAAGTGTGGTTTGAAATGCTGAATCTGTTATGCTTGAAAATGTCCTTTTCATGAGCTTATAATTCTGCCAAGGCTGTGAGACATTCTTTTTTGGCATATTTCACCAAAATGTGTAGCATTTTTAACAATTACCACTATTGCCTACTCATTCTTAAAGAAATGAAGGGTTAGGGTCCTCATAACTCGGATTCTGTATAATTCTCAGACAACTAGACACTGTACCCACATCAATGTACTGTTGTGTTGAAGTCAATTCCAACCATTTACAGAGGTATTTTTTTTATAATTTCTCATATTGTGCCAATTTTGTTTTCATGGTGAAATCCTCTCTCAAGATCATCATATCATGTTTGTTCTTAAGTGAACTGTAATACTTTCTGATCCCCTGACCCTCCTGAGCCACAGGGACTGCATTTGTAACCCTTAGTGTAAGGACTTAGTCAATGCACCAATATGAATTAGAACTCCAGTTTGACTACAACCCATACCCAACCCACAGTAAGTAAGTAAGTCCGTTTTTATATAGCGCAGCTACTCACCCTTAAGGGTCTCCAGGCGCTGGGGGCCATCGTGGAAATTAAGGGGCCCATTACGATACCCGGCGTAAAAATATCCGCCAGGCATGGAATCGGCAAAATACCGCCCGCATACACCGTCTGAACACCGACCACGCCATTACGATAACACAAACCGAAAACCGCCATCGGCGGAAAAATCACACAAAATACCGCCCGCCATCGTCCGAGTCGGAGTCAAACCGCCCGCCACGGACGGAAACACGCCCGACAACACAAAACCGCCCGCCCTCACGGCCGACACACCGCACGTGAAATTACGATCGCACCGCCATGAGCGCGGGAAAACCACAAATATACCGCCCGCCAGCGCAAACAACGCCGATGCCAATCGACACGGCAGAAACCATGGCGCCCACGTCCCTGCACAGAAACCATCCGCTCACAAAACCAATAGCACACAACATGGCCAATAACTCCACACAGCAAGGCACGCACAAATACACAAGCACAGTACACATCCCGAAAACACCCCCGGACAAACAAAAAATACAAAGGCCAGAACACCAGACACAACACACCTGAAAACAACAGACCATGAGGACACACCCACATAGGTAAGTACAAAAGCAGAACTCCCACAGACCACAACCCCTTGCAACATTGCAAACCAGAGAGGAGAGGAGAGGACACAGTGACACAGCAAGGACAGCAGCACACCACAGAAACGCACACATCACAACCACCACCATCACCAAACACCGGCACCACAAACCCCCTGCACATTACACAACACACACCGCACCAGCACCACAAACACCATGGCACCACAAAGAATGCCCAAGTTCACGCCCATGGAGCTGACGGTCATGGTCGACGAGATCATCAAGGTGCACCCACAAATCTATGGGAACATGGTCCAGCACACACCACTAGCCACCAGAAACAGAATGTGGAACCGGATCGTAGACCAGGTCAATGCAGTCGGGACCCTGCCCAGGAACAGAGTCGAAATAAACAAACGGTGGAATGACGTCAAGAGCCTGGTCAAGAAGAAGGAGGGCAAAAACAGAGAGCTGGCTGCAGTCACTGGCGGAGGGAATCCCGCGCTCTTCAAGACCTTCAAAGCGTGGGAGGAGAAGGTGCGAGTCATCATACATCCCGAGATCCTCGCCGGATTAGCAGGGGGAGTGGAGGCTGGTAAGTACAAACTAATGTATACCAGCACACCGCTATGTACTCACATGCACTACCACCATGCCACAGCTCCCAGGGACAAACACCCCCATGTCCAGCACACAATACACAACACATCACACACACATGCAACAGACACCACCACACACAGCCCAAACCGAACAACTGTAAGATGCGTGGGGACATGTGTACACTCAGCCAGCCACGTAACCACCAACAGGTCCCCAAATATGCCAGAAGCGCCACAACGAGCACCCACCACACCCATGTGTCCGCCATAGCTGCACTAACCGACAAGTAACAGTTAAGTGGCAGGAACACAAAGTGCAGTGGGTGGGAGGGTGGACAGCCCAAGTACAAAACACACCAGGCCCCTAGTCCCACAGTACAGCAAGGAGGAGCATCCCCCACACCCCACAGCCACGTGTCAGCCACCGCAGTGCACAACGACAGCCGAAAGGTAGACATCACGGTCCACAGCAATCGGTGTCAGTGGGTGTCCAGCCACCACTACGACCCACAACACCCCCCACCCCCACAGACCTGCAACATGGAGCACCCCCGCTTAGAGCCATGTGGCATCCAGTACAGTGCACGCACGAACAACTTGCAGGTGGGAAACTGGACAGGGCTGGATTACTGGAGGCATGAGGACCGGAACACGACCAACACATGGGACATGTCACGTAGCAGACGAACACGCAGCACCGCCCACCGTCACGAACAAGTGAACAATGTGCACACGGATATGAACCACAGAGTCACACCCCACATGACCCATCACAAACACAGCAACACCCAAGGAGCCACGTCTGCATGCACAAGCCACACTGAACATAGTACCACACGGCAGCCACTGTGCAACCCATCACACACAACCGAAACACCATTGAAGTCCTGTCCATGTAGCCCCCACTGCCTGTCAACCCCACACCCCACAACTACGCCTATGTAAGACAAACAACACTAGACGCAACAGAGCGGAACAACAGAAATGCACACGAACACCACTGAACCCATCAAACTCACAGACACACCATGCACATACAACATACCATCCATCCCATCCGTCAGCCCCAGTCTCATGAAAGGCATGTCATCCGCACAGCTGCCACACATACAGCAGTCACGCTAAGACACATGCCCATGACCAACCATGTGCCAGAAGTCAATTAAGCGCACGACACACTGTGAGCAACAACACACAACATGGGCCACACCCCCCCGAGCACTGCAGTGATGCACATGGCACAGGGCAGCACGCACACCAAGGAGATGGGACAACTGCAATACGTTGGCTGGCACACAACTATCACTCACTCATAACGATGCGTCCAATGCCATGTCCAGTAACCACAACAGACAGCAAATATGCAGGGCATGTCAGACATGCACACACCTCAGACCATGCACTGTCATGCTGCCACAACACATGTCACGTTCGGCACCCATGGCTCACAGCATGTACCCCTAAAGCATATCCCCTCCCAAATGCGAATCTGGGGCATGGCCCCCATGTTGCCATATGCGTTCCTAAGCGTTCCATATGAACTCCAAAAGCAAAGTAAAAACCAGACCCAGGATGGGCCAGGAGCCCGCATACACCAGAGTCACAATGAGTAGGGGCAAAGCAACACACCCATCGGCATGGCCAATCCGTCCCATGCCACATGTGCACAGCACACAGTCCCATTGCCTAGCACACACAACTACAGATGCCACAGCCACACACTCGCCTCCGGGAAACCCATGTACGAGATTGCACGAACTGCCAATGTCAGACGACTAATACATACTTCGCCAGGTGCAACACAATAACAAATCTCATTCTCTCCACAGGTGACGAACTGCTGGACGCTGGGGATGGAGACAGCAGCCAGCACAGCCAGCCTACAAGCCCCCAACGAGGACACACGGATCTGGAGGATCTGTCCACCTCTTCGGACACGGACCACCAAGCTGGCCCATCTGGCGTGGCAGGGCCCAGCCGCTCCCCAGGACCCCTCCTACCCACCAACCCATCATCCAGGGATGCTGAACAGTCCCAGTCCCCTGCTGCCACTGTCGTTGCGGCCACTCCCACGGTCATTGCGGCCACACCCACGGTCATTGCGGCCACTACCACTGCCGCAACCGCCACCATCGCCGCACCGACCACCACCGCCACCACCACCACCACGTCTTCGCTGGCACCAGCCCCAGCGCAGGTGGTGGCCCGGCCGACTGGATCCACCCTGGGAGCCACAGCGAGGACCGTGGTGAGCAATGTGGCTAGTGGGCGGGCCGGTGGCAGCAGGACTGGTAGGAGGAGCAGGGTCAGGGAAACGCCATCCTCCCCTGGGAGCCATGCCCTGCCTCAAATGGCCAGAGTCCTTGGGGCCTATGAGGAGGCCCAAGAACAATGGGTCAGGTCTGCCACAGACACGCGGGAGGTGCTGGGGGTGCTGAGGTCCATGGACGCCCATATGGGCCAAATCGTGTCCCGTATGGACCAACTCGTGGACCTCATGGGCCAGCTGGTGGTGGCGGTGGGGTCACAGGCAAAGCCAGCAACACCACCTCCGCCACCACCTGCTAGGGCGCAGGGTCGGCCAGCAGTGTCCACATCCCCTGCGACCACAGCCAGTGAGCACACCTCACCCACCACCAGCAGGTCGCCACCACACACCCCCTCCCAAACGTGGAAGGGGCCGTCCGAAGAGGAAACAGGTCTCCCGGGAGGACTTCGCACGCACCAGTCGCAAGTGAGGCAGCCAGCCAGCCTTCCGCCAGCCTGCCTTGACCAGCCACTGCATTGACTTGCTCTACGATCCCACTCCACACAGCCAGCTGGATGGCATGTGTGTGTTGGACTATGGACATAGAACCAGTGGGTACACCCTGAGCTTCACGCAGCCATGACCGACAGCTCATTGTCACTGCACGCACCACTTTTGTCATCACCTTACACACAATCACATGTCACAGTTTGTAATAAATGCACCTTTTTCACTAACTGCTGTTTGTGCCCTGTGTTTTATTTGTACGGAATACAACGGCCACCTTGGGCGGAAAGGCACCTGATGCGTGGCATGGCAATGGAATCCGGAGGGCCTGTAGGGACCTAGGGGTGGGAGACAGAACAGGAGCACATTCAATGAGTGTGTCACACACCCATCACACAGTACATGTCAACAACTACAAGCAATGTACACACATCGCACAGAGCAATAGGGCACAATGCCACAGTCACCAACAGTGGCATACTACCCTGGCCATGGAGCGTTGACACACTGCACGCAGTGAACATACGGCCACCCTGACACAGCACACACACACCTGCACAGATACAGACACATCATCCGTCGTACATGGACACTCACCGTCAAGTGAAGTAGCGGGCGATGAGCTGCTGGCGCACATTCCCAGCTTCCTCCTCTCCGCTGTCCACCTCACTCGAGCTGTCCTGGTCTGCGGGCTGGGGCCCTGGTTGATCTCCGTCATCCACAATGAGGGGGATCTGCTTCCGAATGGCCAGATTGTGCAGCATGCAGCACGCCACCACTATCTGGCACACCTTCTGTGGGGAGTACGCCAGTGCACCCCCGGTGCGGTCCAGGCACCTGAACCTGGACTTGAGGAGGCCAAAGGTACGCTCGACCACACGTCTGGTCCTCCCATGTGCCTCATTGTAGCGATCGTCTGCTGGGGTGCGAGGATTCCTCAATGGACTGAGCAGCCATGCCCCATTCGGATACGCAGAGTCACCTGGGTGTGAGGGACACAGAGAACCGTTGCTATTCCAACTGGACAGGGGACAGCATCGCACAACCAGCACGCTACACCACTCCACATACTCACCGACAATACAGCCACGATCCTGTTGCAGATTGGCCATCAGTCGTGGCAAGATGCTGTTGCGCATTATGTGTGCGTCATGTGCCGAGCCTGGAAACTTGGCACACACGTGGGTGATCACCATGTCCGCAAGGCACACCACTTGCACATTCAGGGAGTGCGTGTGCTTCCTGTTGCGGTACAGGTGCTCAGTGGCCTGTGGTGGAACAAGGCCAACATGTGTGCAGTCAATGGCTCCCACGACGTGTGGGATTCTGCCAAGGGCATAGAATGCACCCTTCACTGCCGCCAATTCACGAGCCCTGGGGAATCTGATGTACCTGTTCCGGTACAGCATCATGGCTGCCAGTACATCCCTCAGCACCTTGCTGAACATGGGCTGGGACATCCCTCCTCCACTGCCCACTGTGTGCTGGAATGACCCAGTGGCGAAGAAATGCATGGCGGCCATCACCTTAGCCGTGGGGGTGACAGCAGTCGGATACACCCTGCGGGGACGGAGATGGGGCTCTAACATGGCACACAGTCGATGCAGGGTTGGCCTGTCCAGCCGAAACTTCCTGATCACCTCTGTATCGTCCATGTCCGCCAGCAATTGGTATGGGCGGTCAATGTTCGGTCTCCGCCTGGGGAAAATGGCAGAGGACACATGTCAAAGCAACACGACACATAGCAATTTCGCATACACATCACTGACATGACTGAGCAAGCACATGAGCCACAGCCCAGCTGTCAAGCTGGGACGGCACGGCCACAATACACTTACACAGGTCTCCCAACAATGGCAATGGCAAGTGAGACATACCACTGCCATGTGCATGCACATGGGGATCTAGGCCCCAATGACTTGCGGGGCGTGCTGATGGGGACTGACTGCATATTCGTCAAGCGGCAACGCCACGGCAACATGAGTGTCTGCTGAGCATGGAACTGCTTCCGAGGCTGGATGAGTATGGCACACGACGACGACGATGTGGGCACGGGCTGAGCGGCCAATACAAGTGGGACCTGTGGCACGAGGGGATATGAGACAGTAGTAGGTGTCAGCACTGCACCCTATGTACAGCACTGTACGGATCACAGCTCCCGAAACATTGACTGGTGTCCACATTGACAGCCCCATGCCAAGACGGCTGTGTGCTTGCAGTCACACGTCACAGGTGAGAGGTTACATTGCACGTGCCAGGTGGCAGACGTACATAGTGGGAGCTGGCATGTGTGTGCATGTGTCTCCTGTTCAGGATCCACCAGATGGGCGCTGACTCTGTACTGACCATTGGACACAGCATGTTCCGTGGAAGGCTTGTGTGTGTGGGATGGTGGCACTGGATGTGCCTCCGTTGGGTGGGGGGCCATGCACAGGGCGGGTACGTCGATGATTGCGCATTGTTGGTCACGGTGGGTGCACCAACTAAGATGTGTTGCCCTGTGTTCAATTCCTATGTCCGCATGATGATGGACTGTGGATGTGGGCAGACTACACATTGGTCGATGTGCTGTCTATATGCATGTGCCTTCACACCAGGCACAGCTGCCCCTGCACATTTGACCCCTGCTGGACTCGCTGCTGGGTCTGTGGAGCTGATGCACCTTCTGCGCGTGGGGCGGGCAGCTCTCCTCACTTCCCTCATTGCGCATGTCATGTCTTTGCCGCAGGTGACATGGATCATGGAGGGCCCACATGTACGCGTGGGTAGGCTACACATGATTGTTCACTGGTCGCCACCCCCAGTCAGTGTTTCGAATGGGAAGGTTGTCGTGCTGGTGGTATGTTCGATGTGGCGGATGGGCGGGCCTAGGTGCGGGCTTACATTCCGGACATGGGGGGTAGTCGGATTGGCGACTAGTTGCAGTACACACGGGACACGTCTCCTCCTTTCCACATCTGGGTCATCCCTTGTACTAACTGACTGTGATACAGTCATCTTCGCCCCAGCCCTCATGTCCTCCCCTCGCTCCCCCAATATGCATGCTCACCTGCGAGGCTAGCGCTTGCACAGGCAGCCCCAAGCTCGCACCAGAGAGGGCAAGGAGTGTATGTGTGGGTCCAGGGTATGATGTGTGGCGGGACGCCGTCCACCTGCGTGGTGCCCCAAATGGAGACCCGGCCTGCATGGACTATGCATCACAGTCTTCGCCTTCCGGATCCGCCACCTGCGACACCCAGTGGCTGTGGCTGCCCTTGCGGCCATGCCGCGTCCGTCTGTGGCTGATGGCCCACACATTCACTCTTTGGCCTCTCTGGGGAGGGCTCGGGGGTGGTGGCGCACGCGCTTGCACTTAGTCGCAATGGCATGTGGCGTGGTTGGTATGATGGGCAATGGATGGGATGGTGCGAGCCACCTCCCGTGACGTCAGTGCTGCTCGTGCTGTGGTGCGTCCCCCCTACACTTCCATTTGACTTGTGCCATGCTAGACGTTGAGGTTCTATTGCCTGCGTGATATGACCAGGAGGAGCGCGAGGAGACCTCTCACACACCATGCTCCACTGCCATCCCGTGCCCTGTATCGCCTGTGCGGATTGACTATGTTGGGGTTACACCTGGTCGACTGGGGCTGTGTGTGCCTTGTCAAGGGGCATGGCGGGCGCACAACAGGATCCAGCTTGTCCACAGAGGGTGGGCTGAGGTGCGCCTGGTACCGCTTTGTACGTGTGCCCGGCTGCTGTGCACACACGTGTTCACTCCCCCCGACAGGTGTCCTCTCACAATGCCCAGGGAAGCGGTGGTGTACTGTTCATGACCCCTCCCAACACGGCGTGCTCCAACTTGGCATGTGCGCATCTACCCGTCGCACCCACCCACCTGAGCACTGCGTCCATACGACTTCACACGACACATGTGTGTCTTCCACAGTAGTGCTACTCATTTGCGTTGACATCCAATACCAGTGGACTACATGGTCATGTCACGACTGCCGTGTACTTCACATACTCTCATCCTCTCTCATTCGTACTTGTGAAATGAGTCAGCGGAGACAGTTTTGGTTTCAAACATTATATTGAGTCTTCTGTCCTCTGTGATGCAGTATAGTGGACACTACTGGCAGCGGAATACATGTTGAGGATATACTGAGCATGATAACAAATGGGATAGGGTGTGGGGTTACATCTGCTTGGCCAAGGCTGTGCTAATGTACATTTACGTATAGCTGCGGAGCTGCGGACTTTGACACAGACGGTATACATGTAGCCTACCAGACCGCTCGGCATCATGGGCACAGTCCATCTCAGTTCCATGTGACAGGTTTGCTGCGGTTGTTCCTCATGCACGCGTGCATGTGAGATGACATCAGGGCATGTGCTTGCGTGCATGCAGCGGCGTGCCACTTGTTGTTGCACTGTGGTGGTTACTGGACATGTCACAGTCACTGGGGTCGTGTTGTTGTTGTATGCACTTGTCGTCCATGCAAAGGTCCTGGTATGGGATTCCCGGGGCGGGGGTGGGAGGGGTGCAGCACCCACAGACTCCAGGCGACCTATTCATGTCCACTGAGCGGTGTGTGTGTCCATGTGCGCTGGATCCATGTCGTGTCCTGGTTGTTCGTGCAGTTCCGTCCATGTGGGTGCGATGCACAGAGCCCATGCCACTGCCTCCCACGATGCATGCGGTGTTCCTGGATGTGATGGGGAACAGTGTGCATGTCCCGGTCATATCCGATGTCATGGCGATGTCGTTGATGGTGTGGTTACAGTTGCCGGTCGTTTGGTATGGCTGTTGTGGTGGTGACTGGCCAGTCCGTGCGGAAGCTAAGCATGGGTGCGGGGTTGGACATCATAGGTCACTCGGGGAACCTGCGTTGTGGTCCGACGAATTTACAGGTTGTCAGGTATGCGATGCCGTCCAGCAGGGCTTCCATGTCATTGGTGGTGTACATGTTTGCCAGCCAATGAAGCGGATGGTGGCTGTCAAGGTGTTGTTCGTAGGTTGTCCCTTGGAGGACCATGATGGGGCATGCTGGGTGACATTCGATGTAGCTGTTCTCGATGATCCGTCGTGTGGAGGCACAGTGGTTCCATTTCAGTGCGCGTGCGATGTTGGCCACATACGCCATGCCCCCATAGGCAGAGCAGGCCCTGTCGTGTGCGTCCAGAGGGAGGAGTAGTGGTAGCAGGTCCGCCTTCAGACATGCCGGGTTGGAGAGGCATATCTCGACGGGATGCTGGTAGGGACACCTCCGACAGTAGAAGACGGGCATGACGCAGCTGAACAATGTGATGCGGTAAGTCAGTCGGTAACTTACGTTCAGCAGGGACAGGAGATCGCATCCCAATGTATGGCACAGGTTGGTTTTGTACAGCTTGAGCTGTTCGGCGTAGTTGGGTAGGTGTGTTGCGGTAGCCATTTCGCAGCGGTTCGTAGAGGTGGCGTGCTCCGGCTGTGTGTGCAGTCTGCAATGTGCACGCTCCGGGGTTGCTGTGAGCTCTGTGTAGTCGTGGGGAGACAGGACTTGTGTTCTGTTGGCTTGTTTGGAGGACACGGGCCCTCTTCCCACATGCTTCTCAGACAGTTCAAGGTCGGTGCTGTGTGACTCCTTCCAATTAACTTGCATGTGGCCGACATGGGGGAGTGTTTTCTTCTTTCTTCCCCGTCCGTTGTGTGCTTCTGTGATATGCGCTATCTGCCCTGTGGTCGGTCTCCTCGGCATGCCTGTGTTGGTCTATTCTTGGACAATGGCTGTATTCACCGGCTTCTGTCGTGGGGCTGTGGTTTCGGTGTTGGAATGGAAGGTCATTCAGTGCTGTCTGCTCTCCCTTGTGTGGGCGGCAGGCTGCCTTTCCGCTCTGCGTTGGGCCTTGTGTGTGAATGTTATTCTTGGGCCACCTGTTGTCGGTCCCCGTGCTCTTTGGTGTTCCGTTTTATATGTCTTGTTCATATGTGCAGGGTGGTATGGGTTTTTGAGTGTGGTACTGGCGTTCCTCTTCCCGAAGGAGCCCTGCTTCTCCTAGTTGGTGTTGCCGCCGCTGTGTGCTACGCCATGTTTGTTACACTGGGGTGTGTCCTGCTGTTGCGTGACTTCACTGACATGTGTGCGTCGGTTGTGTGGCGTTGGGTGTTGTCCGTGAATTTGGCGTTGGGGACATGTCTGTGGCCGGCCTGTCACGTGTCATGTGCGTTCGGGGTGGGGCTGATGTGTGTGCTGCTTGGTTGTGTCCCTGTGTCTGTGTGCGACGCATGCATGGCGCTGCGGTTGGCCTCTGCGTTGTGCGCATGTGTGGCGGCGTCATCGGCGCTTTGGGGCCGTGACGGGGTGGTTGGTTCCTGGTCCCAGGTGGTGTGTACACATGTGTTCCGCGAAGTTACGATTTGGCCTGTGTGTCATATGTGGATGCAATGGTGGATGTGTAGTGTACACGCGCTGTTGTCCGCTTTTTCCGCCCTTGCACTGTGTGCGCTGTTTGCGTGCACTTGTTGTGTGTGTGCCTACCTGCGTCTCCGCGGTGCGTTGCGTCCTTGGTGGTGCATCAGCAGAAGCATGGGGAGGGCCTGCAGTGCTGGATTCATGCTCGGGATGCCGCTTCTTCGTTTTCCGTGCTCTGCGTCCGTGTTACCGCCTCTCTTTCACGTGCGGTGTCTCTTAGCCGTGGGAGCCGTTTGTTTGCGGCATCGTAATTTATACGCCGGGCGGGACGTGTTTCGTCGGACGGTGTGTGTCAGTTGTGCTGCGCCGCTACGTGTACGGGCGCACTTTGATGGCGGACGGTGTTGCTGGCTTGCCGGCGGTGTTTGGCCTACTTTTCGCATCGTAATTGGGCGGGCGTGTGGACTGCTGCGTGCCGGCGGTAACTGGTGGTTTTTGCATCCGCCAGCACGGCGGTTGTGCTTCCGCCCGCCATCGTAATGAGCCCCTAAGTGAGCTATTGCCCAGAGTCACATGGTGCTGAGCTGAGCTGCCGCCGGAGCCGGGGATCGAACCGTGAACCCTGTGCTCCGAAGTCAGCTGCCCTGGCCGCTGCACCACACCAACCCACTGGACAATACTGAGCAGGAAGCATATACTGGTAATATTAAGTCCTACAAGATGGGTTCAGGGACACAGTGGAAGAACAACTCCTCTTTTGTAAATGAATACCACACTCAAAATAATACTAAGAAACAGGAAATGTATTTTGAAATATTTGTGTTAAAATCCCAATCTAGTACACAAAATATCAATGGTAACCACACACAATGTAGAAAGGAATGCAACTAAGCATATCATGGTCTGTGAGAATAGCAGGGACATTTCTAAATTGGTGACTGAGTTCTTAATATCCTACCACCCTTGAGCTATTACTAAGCGCTATGCTAAATATACATTTATAACTTAGAATTTACTTTCTCACAAAACTTCTTTCTTTACATGTTTATGGGCAATCAGACATTCATTGCCCAATGAGACTGGATTTTATACTACAGAACCCTGATTATATTCAATGCGGCAAAATAACATTATGATGTTGTACTCACTGTATATGAAATTACAGAGAAGATTAACTCAATTTCTAGGGAATGTAGCATAAAAAGCTAATGCTGTAGATATATGTATATGTAGCTGCATCATAGATGTGCAAGTTATACTTAGGTCAGTTGCGTACAACTGGTCTCAGTGCTTTTTTGTTTTTAAAACAGGAGTTTTTTATCATTGGAAGACCTACATATAACTCCACTTTAACCATTGTTTTTATCAGCTAATTCCTAAGGTTTTTATAATTGAAGTTAAAATCTTACTACCTTTCTTATTCATGAAAACTCTACCTCAAGGCCTTCACATTTCCCAGACAGAAGATCAAGCCCCTCAGGGAGACCAACAGTCCATGGAACCCCACACCACATTCTACTGTTATTTCAAAAAATTATTTCTTTCAGCGGAACTCCAGCGGGAGCATAGTGGTCCGCGCTGGCTCCTGCAGAAGTCCAGCAGATAAATCAGGGGGGTCATGCAGGGTCCTGCAGGACTCCTGCAGCTGTCAAAATCTCCCACGAGAGTACCGTGGGACCTACAAGCTAAAATACTTTTTTTATTTTGGCCCTGGGGGAGTCTCACTGAATCCAAGTGCAGTTTTAAAAAAGCTAATACAGTATGGTAGTACTATCTAGGAAGTACTGCAGTACCTTTGGAGATTAAATAAAAATATATGACAAACAATAAAACGACAATAAACAAAACTAATAAATGAGTGTTTTTATTGATTGTCATAAATCCTTTTTCATTTTATTTCAATAGATACTGCAGTACTTCCCAGATAGTATTGTGGTACTACATGACCTTTTTGGTAAACATATGCAACAATAAAAATACTTTTCCTAACTATTCAGATTGTGGTAAAGTACCTCATTTCCTCCTATAGGTTAAAAAACATAGTAATAAGGTATACGTCACATAGAAACCAAGAACATATCCATTTTACCGGTATGACTGTCTACCATACGTTTGCTGTGTTCTGGGTTTGTATGTTAGATGCACATTATTACTTTGTTTTTTCACCTATAGGAAGACATGAGTGAGGCATTTTACTAAATTGTGAAAACTTAGGAAAAAGGGATGTATTATTGTTCTATGCATTTTTCAAAAAGATAACAGAGTGTGGCGGTACTATCTAGGATGAACCGTGGTATCTTCTATAATAAAATAAAAAAGGGATCTATGATAAAATAATAAAAAGCAATAAAAAATAATTGTTCTGTTTGTCATAAAACATTTTTTTTAAATGTCAGTAGGTACCGAGGTACTTCCAAGATAGTACTGCCATACTCCGTTACCGTTTATGAAAATATGTAGAATAAGAAAATATGTTTCCCTGAGTATTCACACTCTTGTAAAGTGCCTCATGTCTTCCTATTGGTTAAAAAAAGTAATAAGATATATCTGATGTAGAAACCAAAAGCACACCCATTTTGCCACTGCATCTGTCTAAAAAGTAAATGTAGAATGTAAAAGACACTTGACTATGCAATACAACACTCCCCTCTATATATTCCACCCATCGTCATTCTACTGTACTCCACTCCACTTTATGCCACTCCACCATATGCCACTCCATTTTAGGTTATTCCACTTCACTCTACTCCAGCTCACTCTGCGCTACTCCACTCTAAGCTGTTGCACTCTATGCCACTCCACTGTACACCCCTCCACTGTATGACACTGTACGACACACTACTCTATGACACAACACTCCACTCTACTCTACAACAGGCAACCCCACTTTATGCTACTCCACTCTACCATACAACACGCCACTACACTCTACACCACTCCACTCTACAGTACTCCACTCTACTCTCTTCCACTGTAAGACACTGCACAACACACCACTGTATGGCACGATACTCCCCTCTATCAATCAATCAGGTTTCTTGTAAAGCACGACTACTCACCTGTTAGGGTCTCAAGGCGCTGAGTGGGAGGTTAGGGGTTCAGTTGAAGAGCCAGGTCTTGAGGTCCTTCCTGAATTGCGGCAGTGATGGTGATTGCCTGAAGTGCAGAAGCAAGGAGTTCCAGGTCTTCACAGTGAGGTAGGAGAAGGATCATCCTCCAGCCGTGGTCTTGCGGATCCGTGGGATGGTGGCCAGGGCCAGATGTGCAGATTGGATATGTCTGGTGGGAGTGTAGAAGGAGAGGCGGTGGTTGAGGTATGCAGGTCCAGTGTTGTGGAGGACTTTGTAGGCATGCATGAGGAGCTTGAAGGTAATACTTTTGTTGATAGGAAGCCAGTGAAGGTTTCTCAGGTGGCCAGGGATGTCGGCTGTGGCGTGGGATGTTCAGGATGAGTCTGGAACAGGCATGCTGGATATTTTGCAGCTTCTGTAAGATTTTTTGGGTGGTGCTGATGTAGAGTGCATTGCCGTAGTCGTGTCTGCTGCTGACGAGCACATGGGTGACTATTTTCCTGGACTCGGTGGGGATCCACTTGAAGATGTTATGAAGCAGATTGAGCATGTGGAAGCAGGAGGATGAGACATCATTGATTTGGCAGCTCATTGAGAGAGAGGAGTCCAGAATGATGCCGAGGTTTTGTGCATGGTCCGTGGATGTGGTAGGGTTCCGAGCACTGCGGGCCACCAGTAGTTATCCCAGGAGAAGGGAGTGGAGCCCAAGATGAGGACTTCGGTCTTGTCTGAGTTGAGCTTGAGGCAGCTGTCCTTCATCCAAGCGGCAACTGCCTTCATCCCATTGTGTAAGCTGCTCTTGGTGGCTGTGGGTTTGTCTGTGAGAGGTAGAATCAGATGGGTGTCATTGGCGTAGGAGACAGTGATGAGTCCACGGTTTCTGATGATGGTGGCAAGTGGGGTCATGTAGATGTTGAAGAGGGTGAGGCTCAGGGAGGATCCCTGAGGCATTCCGCAGCTGATCTCTTTGGGTTCTGACTTGAACGGTGAGAGTCTGACTCAATGGTTCAGCAGGTTAAGAAGGAGTGGATCCATTCTGGGGTTTTGTTGCAGATGTTGGCTCCGGGGAGTCTTGCGCAGAGGGTGTGGTGGTAGACATTACGAAGGCTGCTGAGAGATCCAGGAAGCTGAGGACAGCAGTCTCGCCTCAGTCGTGGAGGGTGCGGGATGTCATCTGTAGCGGCGAGGAGAGCGGTCATGGTGCTGTGGTTGCTTCTGAAGCACGATTGTGATGTGGTTCATTTCAATGAACTCGGAGAGTTGGGTGTTGATGGCTTTCTCAATGACTTTGGTTGGGAAGGGGAGCAGACAGATAAGTTTGTAGTCCCTGAGGTCCGTCGGGTCGGCAGAGGGTTTCTTCAGCAGGGGGTTGATCTCTGCATGTTTCCTGGCTTAAGGAAAGGTGGCGGACTTGATGGAGCAGTTAATGGTGCAGCAGAGTTTTGGTGCAATGGAGGAGCTGGCTCTGTTGAAGATACGGTGGGATCAGGGGTCCGAGGGAGCTCAGGAGTAGATGCTCTTCTTGAACCTGAGGGTGTTGTCAGAGGTGAGGGTGGTCCATTTGGGCAAGGTCTGCTGGGGTCCAGGGCCATTGGGTGCAGTGGTTTTGGGTGCGGTGGGTAGGTCTTGGGTTGCGAAGCTGTCGTAGATCTCCTTGATTGTGTGGTGGAAGAAGGTGGTGAGGTTGTCCAATCTATTGCACACCACTCCAGTCTACGCCACTCCACTCTACTCTTTGACACACCACTACACTCTACACCACATCACTTTACTCTATGAGACGCTACTCCCCTCCACACCCCTCCACGCCACTCCACTGAATGCTATTCCATTCTATGCCACCCCACTCTATGCCACCCCACTCTATGCCACCCCACTCTATGCCACCCCACTCTATGCCACCCCACTCTAAGCAACCCCACTGTACGCCACTGAACTATACACTTTATGCCACTCCATTCTAAACCACTCCACTCTACGGCACTCCACTCTAACCTATTCCACTCTACACCACTCCACTTTATGCTGCTTCACTTAAGGCCACTGATCTCTATGACACACCACTTCACTCTTCGCATCTCCACTATATGCCACTCCACTTTATGCTGTTCAACACTAGGGTACACCACTGCACTCTATGCCACCCTACTGTAAGCCCCTCTATTGTAAGACAATGTATGACACGCTACTCTATAATTAGATACTCCACTCTACTTTAAGCTACTCCACTGTACACCATTCCATTCTACTTCACTACACTCCACACTGTTCGACTCTGCGCCACTCGACTCTGCGCCACTCGACTCTGCGCCACTCGACTCTGCGCCACTCGACTCTGCGCCACTCGACTCTGCGCCACTCGACTCTGCGCCACTCGACTCTGCGCCACTCGACTCTGCGCCACTCGACTCTGCGCCACTCGACTCTGCGCCACTCGACTCTGCGTTTTTCAACTGTGCACCAACTCCACTCGATCCTATGTCACCCCACCCTGCACCACTCCACTCTACGCCACTCCATACTTTTCAACTCAGCGCTATTCCACTCTATGCCACTTCACTCTATTCCGCTCGACTCTATGCTAATTCACTCTAAGCTGTTGCACTCTATGCCACCCTCCATTATGCCACTTCACTTTAGGCCACTCAACTCTATGCCACTCCACTTGTTGCTCCTCCACTGTATGACACTGTACGACAGGCTACTCTATGACACAGAACTCCACTCTACTCTACAACATGCAATTCTACTCTCTTCCAATCCACTATTCCATACAACATGCCACTACACTCTATACCACTCCACTCTACACTACTTCCCTCTACACCCCTCCACTGTAAGACACTGTACAACAAGCCACTCTATGACATGATACTCCTCTCTACTCTTCAACACACCACTCCAGTCTACGCCACTCCACTCTACTCTTCGACACACCCATCCACTCTACGCCACTCCACTCAACTTTGACACATACTCCACTGTACACTATTCCACTCTATGCCACCCCACTATATACCACTCTACTCTAAGCTATTCCACTCTGCACCACACCACTCTAAGCACTCCACTCTATGCTATGCCACTCTATGCCACTCCATTCTAAACCACTTTCCATCTACGCCACTCCACTCTAAGCTATTCCACTCTACACTACTTCACTTTATGCTGCTTCACTCTAAGCCACTCAACTCCATGACACACCACTTCACTCTATACCTCTCCACTATACACCACTCCACTTACGGTATGCAACATTATTGCACCCACTGTGCTCCGCTCCACTGTACACCATTCCACTCTATGCCACTCCATTCTACACTATTCCACTCTATGCCACTGCAGTCTATGCTACTGCACTCTATGCCACTCTAGTCTATGCTATTCCACTGTACACCACTCCAATGTACACCATTCAACTCTATGCCACTCCACCCTGCACCACTGCACTCTACGCTTTTCCACTCTGCGTCACTCCACTGTACTCCACTCCACTCTATGCTACTCCACTCTAGGCCACTCAACTCTACAACTCTACAAAACTCCCTTGTACCGCCCTCCACTGTGAGACACTGTGGTACATGCTACTCCATGACAAAACACTCCACTCTACTCTACAACATGCAACTCTACTCTGTGCCACTCCACTCTCCTCTACTACATACCACTACACTCTATGCCACTGCACTCAATGCCTTTTCACTCTATGCTACTACATTTGATGTCCCTCTATGCTACTACATTTGATGTCCCTCCACTGCATGGCACTGTACAGCACACCACTGTATGACATAATACTCCACTGTACTCTACCACCAACCACTCTGAACTATGCCACTCAACTCTACACTATGCCACCCCACTCTATGCCACTCCACTCTACGTCACTCCACTCTACGTCACTCCACTCTACGTCACTCCACTCTGCACTATTCCACTCTATACCACTCCACTCTAACCCACTGCACTTTATGCTACTCCACTCTACGCCACTCCACTTTACATTATTCCACTATTTGCCACTCCCTTGTACCCCAATTCACTCTATTCCACTCAACTCTATGCCACTCCTTTATATGCCCCTCCACTGTAAGACATTGTATGAGACACGACTGTACGACACACTACTCCACTCTATGCCACTCCACTCTCATCTACGACAAGCCACTCCATTCTACACCACTGCACACTACGCCACTCAACTCTATGCCACTCTCTCTATGCTACTCCTCTCTACACCACTCCACTTTACCGAATTCAACTCTATGCCACTGGTTTCTAAGCTACTCAGCTCTGCACCACTTGACTCTACACCACTCCACTCTATGCCATCCCATTCTACACCACTCTACTGTACACCTCTCCAATATACACTTTGCCAATGTAAGCCACTCCACTCTACGCCATTCTACTCTATACCCCTCAACTGTAAAACACTGTATGACACCACTGTATGACAAGACACTGCACTCAACTCTACATCACACCACTCCACTCTCCACCTCTCAACTCTACTCTACAACATGCCACACCACTCTGCTCTATGACATGCTGCTGCACTCTACGCTATTCCACTCTATGCTACTCCACTGTATGCTCTTCCACTCTGTGCCAGTCCACTCTAAACCATTCCACTCTACGCCACACCATCCTATGCTATTCCACTCCACTCTGCTCTATGAAATGTCACTCGACTCTACGCCACTCAACTCAACAATACACCACTCCACTCTATGCCACTCTACTCTACGCTGCTCCTCTCTACGCTATTCCACTCTATGCCTCTTGACTCTATACCATTCAAGTCTATGCCACTCCATTGTATGTCACTCCTCTCTACGCCACTCCACACCACTCCACGCTATGTTATTTCGCTCTATGACACTCAACTCTACACCACTTTACTCTTTGCAACTCTACACCACTCCACTTTATGCCCCTCAACTGTACGACACGTTACATCCCTCTACACTATGAGATGACACTCCAAATGTGACACGACACTCCACTCTACACCACTCCATTCTCCACTACTCCCCTCTAAATTATTCCACTATATTCCACTCCACTCCACTTTACTTCTCTACTCCACTCAATTCTATGCCACTCAACTCTATGCCACTCCACTCTGCACCATCCCGCAGCACAACACTCCACACTATGCCACTCCACTCTACGCCACTCCAATCTGGTTGACCCCACTCTAGTCCACCCCACTCCATATCCCTCCACTATAAGACACTGTATGACACGCCACTCCACTCTATGTGACACACCACTCCACTCTATTCTACAACATGCCACACCACTCTACTCTACCCCATTCCACTCTACGACATGCCACTCTATGCCATTCCACTCTAGTCCACCCCACTCTTGTCCACACCACTCTATACCCCTCCACTGTAAGACACTGTATGACACACCACTCCACTCTATTCTACAACACACCACTCTACAACATGCCACTCCACTCTACAACATGCCACTCTACGCCACTCCACTCTACGCCACTCCACTCCACTCTACGCCACTCCACTCTACAACATGCCACTCCACTCTACAACATGCCACTCCACTCTACGCCACTCCACTCTACAACATGCCACTCCACTCTACGCCACTCCACTCTACAACATGCCACTCCACTCTACGCCACGCCACTCCACTCTACGCCACTCTACAACATGCCACTCTACAACATGCCACTCCACTCTACTCCACTCCACTCTACAACATGCCACTCCACTCTACTCCACTCTACGCTACTCCACTCTATGCTACTCCACTCTACGCTACTCCACTCTACGCTACTCCACTCTACGCTACTCCACTCCTTCGCTGTAAGACACTGCCTGACAAGGTACTCTATGACACTCCACTCCACCCTACGACCTGTTACTCCACTCTATGCTGCTCCACTATACTATATGACATGCCATTCCACTTTACGCCATCCCACTCTATGGTATTTCACTCTATGCCACTCCACTCTGCCACCCCACTCTATGTCACTCCACTCTATACCACTCTACTCTATTCTATTCCACTCAATGCCACTTTATTTAAGCCAAATGAACTCACCTGCTGAAGAAGCCATCTGCAGATAGATCAATTTTGGTAACTTTAGAGTTGATACTGGAGAAGTTGATTACTGGCCAGTTGTCTGAGTATTTAGAACAATACTAGCTGCTACACCCTTCTCAATCAGGTTTTCACCCTAGCTCCAATACGGATCCTCCCTTGTTGAGGTCAGTAACACCATTCTGCTGGCAGTAGATCAAGGGAAACAGGTTGTGTTGCTACTTTTAGATTTATCCGCAGCCTTCAATGTGGTGTCCAATCCAAGTCTTTTGCAACAGCTGGAAAATATAGGCATAAGTGAATCCGCACTGGCCTGGATTCGTTTATTTCTGTCTGACAGAAGCCAATCAGTCTGTACGGTTGACGCCTAATGCCTCTGTTCCTAAACTTTTAAGTTTTGTGTGCCCAAGGGGTCTTCTCTGAGACTGACATTGTTTGACATTTATATGACTCCCTTGGCTGAGTTGGTGGAATATTTTGGCATTCAGTTTGTGTCCTATGATGACGATATGCAGATCCTCCTTACTCTTGGCAGAAATGTACATAATGCATTTAGTTGATTTAGGGCCTGGTTATTAGCCATGTTCCAATGGATGTGGTTTCGCAATCTACAGTGCAACAGGAGCAAAACAGAAATCCTGCTATTTGGTACACCTCCCCTATCTGGGATGGTGAATTTTGGCCCAGACTAGTCCCGCCACCACCAGTTCCTGCCACCATAGCACGTAATTTAGGGGTGACATTTGACAATAGAACTTTTTTTAGCCTGCATGCAGAAGGAGTGGTGGAAGCATGTTTAGGACTTTTAAAAGCGAGGCAGAAATGTATGTACCTGCTCCAAATTCAGTTCCAGAAGACTAATACATTCCCTTATCAATTCCTGGCTTGATTATGCCAACTCTCTCTACTGAGGTCTACCAACAAATCAACTTGGAAGGCTCCAGTTGGTACAGAATGTCGCTGCTCTGCTTTTATTAAAGCTTCCAAGAGGCTATCATATCTGTCAACACCTCAAAGAGGTGCACTGGCAGCTGATAAAGGAGTGAGTACGATTTAAAGGGCCCATATAGCCTTCTACTAGGCAGGTCCACAATACCAGATCAAGAGGATTACTCCATAATGTCTGGTAGGAACCTTACTTTCCTCTGACGCAATGTTGGCTGTGGTCCCAAGAATTAAGAGAAATAAATGGGGTGGTACTTCTTTCTCACTGCATGGAATGCCCTCCCTGCTCACCTATGGGCCAAGAATGATCACCTTTCCTTCAAACGCAACCTCAAAACCTGGATGTTTGAATTGGCGTATCAGTAAAATGTTTTTTGGTTATAGATGGTCAATATGTCTATTAACGCTGGGACACTCTCTGAGTAGCTGTGTGCTCAACAAAACCTTTGATTGATTGATTCACTCTACGCCACTCGACTCTACACCACACCACGCCACTCCACTCCACTCTACGTCACTCCACTCTACACCACTCCACTCTACACCACTCCACTCTACACCACTGCCCTTTATGCCTCTGCACTCTACGCTCCTTCATTTTAAGACACTGTATGACACGCCACTGTATGACACAATACTCCATTCTACTCTGTGGCAGGCCACTCCACTCTATGCCACTCCACTCTATACCAATCTACTCCACTCCACACCACCCCACTCTATGCTATTCCACTCTGCACCCCTGTACGCCACTAGACTCTGCACCACTCCACTCTATGCCACTCCACTCTATGGTAATCCACTCTATGCCACTCCACTCTACATCGCTCCAATATACGCCACGTAACTCTAAGCCATTACAATGTACGCCCCTCCACGACACTGTATGACAGGCTACTCTAGACACACCATTCTACGCTACTCTAGACACACCATTCTACTCTACTCTACTCTACTCTACTCTACTCTACTCTATGCCACTCTACTCTACTCTACTCTACTCTATGCCACGCCACTCTACTCTATGCCACGCCACTCTATGCCACGCCACTCTATGCCACGCCACTCTATGCCACGCCACTCTATGCCACGCCACTCTACGCCACAACACTCTACGCCACAACACTCTACGCCACAACACTCTACGCCACAACACTCTACGCCACAACACTCTACGCCACTCCACTGTATGAACCTGATTGACACACCACTGTATAACACGAGACTCCACTGTGCTCTACAGCATGCCGCTCCACTCTATGCCACGCCACTCTAAGGGCAATCTACTCTACAACTCTCCACTCTACATCACTCTAATCTACGCCATTCAACTCTAAGCCACCCCACTGTACGCCACTCAATTGTAAGGCACTGTATGACACACCACTGTATGACATGGCACTCCACTCTGGGACATGTTACTGAAATCAGCATTGTTAGAATAGTAAACAGGATGAACAATTCAACCATGTTAGTTGTTGCTAATGTTTGCCTACTCCTATCTGTACATACACTAAACTAAAGAAAGAATAGCGGTAGCATTATTCTTCTAGATCAATTGGGATAGTCTAACCCCCATACCTTGGTCTTAGGTGTCAGTAAGTTGGCCGTAGTGCACAGGTTACCTTCTTTAACAGGATGGAGGTCAGCTTCAGCAGGGCTGCATCTCAGCCACAGTCTGATGCGGTTCCATAATAATTCCGAGCATGGAAATGCTCCTATCAATGACCTTTATCATGGAAGCTGTTTATATAATAAAACTCTGTTCTTATCAACTGTGGCAGAGGTGCAGAGCAGCTCATTTAGTTTTGTCTGGCTAAAATGAAGTGTCTCCTAATAAGCACAGAAAAAAAGAAAACAGTGGCATTGTATTTTTCATGTATGACCCTAGAACTAACTATACAGACTACCGGTCGTCAGTGCCTATTGCAAATACACATACAGCACATTCATGCATTATCAAAAAAGTCAAAAAGTAAAGAAGTGTGGGAAAGCGCTCCACTAGAAAGAGATGTCAACTTTAGCTCCTGAGACCCTAACGGGTGAGTAGTGTACTTTACCAACCCATGATTGATTGAGGGAGTTGAATCTAATATGGAGAAATGAAGAATACATGCAAGCCACGGCACACCCTCCCCTTGGGCGTGAAAGAGATTTACGGCCTGACTTAGATCTTGGAGACGTGTTACTCAGTCATGACGGAGAAGGATATCTCTTCCACTGAAATATAAATCCCATTATATACTATGGGATTAATATTTCGGCGGACGGGGTCTCCATCGCCGTTGTGATGGAGTAACCCTTCCGCCAAGATATTAATCAGGCCTTAACTCACTAAAAGCTAGCCAATCTAAAAGCATTTAAAAGTCACAGGATTACATTATGGAAAGTGTTATTAATCCAAGCACACTAAATGGCATTAAAAATGCCACTTAAAACATTTCCGCAAACCACTTGAAAAAACAATACAACCGATATAAAAGAAAAAGGCCAAATTGCAAATTGTCTTATGAGGCATCTGTACTACAGGATGATAGCCTGGAAAGATCCATCATTTCAAGAAAGTAATTTGGGTCCTGGAGGGAACCTGCATCTGCAGACGACAGAGCCACTTTAGCCTGATTAGCAAGTTCCAAGGAACAAATTTGGTCAGTACCAGCCCCATCTGCAAACATCCATCCAATGAGGTGCGGGCATCTCATAACAAGCATCTTGCAGCAATGGTAGCAACACAGGACAGCACTGGAGATGTACCCTCATTGGATACATGAGCAGATTCATGTTCATAGTTTGCACCAGTTGCATGGCAAGGCATATGCATAGGGCGCATTCGAAAGAGAAACAGAGGCAGGTAAACACAGGCTGTACATTTTGAAACCATACGGGCCTGAAAGACAAACACCAGTTGTCATTTAATTCCAGTAACAAAGACCTCTAAAGTACGGCACCATGCATTCATAACACAGATGGACGTGTGGCAATTCCATTATCATTTGGGCTTGTTGTGGAACATCCATTGTGGAACAACAAAAATAGAAACAAAACAGCAATTAACAGGAATAATACCAATGGAATGTCTCCAAAAATGCTTGAAAAGAGTGAATGGTTAAAGGACAGAATCACTCCAAGTACAGTCTGAAATGACGAAACAAATCCAGAACCAATTGTGTAAAAAAGTGCACAACACCAATGGTGTTTGACACAAAATGTAGCAACAAATTATTGTGCAACAATGATCGTACCTCTGAGGAAGACCTTGCAACTTGGAGACCAAATGTTTCTACGACAGATATTAGTGCCACATCCTATTGAAACAATAAGGCTTTGAGTCAGCTTAACCTATCAAAGTTAACATTAGAAATCGAGACGTTTGATTATAAGACAATTTCCCCAGGCATGTTTGTCGGTGGATATAATACATTCATACAGCAAGTCACAACCTTCCAAACTGTTACAATGTAAGGGACACCTGGCTTCATTCCACAGCAACCCTGGTTAGTCAGAATCAGGGAACTTCCATTAGACAGTAACAAAAGGACTGGTTTGATCAAGGACACGGGAACTCCCTTCAAATAACACACCAAATTAGCCATGGATGCTTTGCACGTTCCATGCAGTGTTATCGCTTTACAAAATAATAAATGGCCCAAGGAAACTTCAGATTCATTCCCGCTGAGAAAAATTTCTCTGTTGCCACTCTAACATTTGTAATTAAAAGGAAGAAACCAAGACTCATGCAGAAAGTTTCCACCCATCCGTTCATATCTGCATACTTGAAAGTATTTCATACAAGACGAGAAATGAAAGTTAAATATTCGCAAAGACATGAAACTATGCACCAACCATATATCTGAAGGAATTTCAGCTACATTAAACTGCAGTTTCTCTTAGTGTTCTATATGAAGCATTGTCTAAGTTGGTCTTTCTTAGCCATGATCTGTTGCATGTGTGACAAATTATAAAGCAAAAACAATTCTGTCTCTTTCAAATATTTTGAGGACACGTGGTTTGATTTTAAAACCTGCAATGTCCAACTCAATTGCAAAATGTATCTTAATTGACTTTGTCCGTGTAAAAGTGCAGGCATGTCATGTCAATGTGGTCATGCTATTATCGACAAGGGCTGATGCTTTTTCTAATTTTTACCTATCAATTTAATGCAGCCTTTCAGTAGCTTCCTGTAGTGAAATTTTCCAAAGTTCATGATGTGTAGCATATATGAAACATTTAGAACGGGGAGATCTGGACCTAACGAAAAAATATTGTAAGTCCATGTTGTCTGAAAGAAGGGATAAATGTTGCTTAACAGCAGACAATGTGGAGTGTTTTAACCATTACTGGCAATACTTACCTACACTATAAGTAGTTACTACACCCAAATGTTGTGACTGGACTATCTGGGGTCTGCTCTGCTAGCTTTAAAACCCTTAGCGCAGTTTAAAAAATGTGCATTGTAGCCATTAGTGTCAAGAGGCCACACTAACCACCTATCTGAACCATAAACTGAAGAGTTGTATGTACCATTCTGCACCATCTTATTAAGTTGGTCTTCTGTAATATTAACGCTGTTGTAATGTTTTGTTCAAAAATATCATTTGTCAAGGGACCAATCGAGCCCTATAGAAGGCATCTATGCCCTGGACCTGCCCAAAATGTACAGACAATTTGGAAATGAAAGAATCCAAATAAATTAATTTTGTTTCTTGAGAAGGGGTAAGTTTAAAATAACACAAAGCCGGGTGGTTGGGACGTGACTTTAAACTTAATAAAAATACTGCTGGGAACTCCCTACAGGTGGTGTCAGGCAGTGCTCTCACTGTGTATAGTTAAAAAAAAGTAGGTGGCAAGCAGGTGGTGTATTAGTTCTGTGTAGGTAGTGATGAGCATAAGGATGGTAGCACATTATTTCACCATAATTTGCAGACTTTAAGTATAATTCCTCCTTTTCGAATATTGTATAGGATTTTAATTCAGATAACATGTTGGACACCTTCACAACATTCCATTCATCGGATATTGAACCTAGGGTTATTCCACCGTCCATAGCAATTTATAAAAATGTGTAATTTGAAAAGTTTCTGTGGGATTAAAAATGTCATATGGGACATTATCCCAAACAGCACCATCATGGAAGGGACAAGTCTCTTCAGACCTTATGTGAAGAAGAATGGGGTGTAAGTAATTCAGCTACCAGTTCTGGGGAAGAACGTTCTGGGTGATGGTGCCCATTTAGCATTAAAAAAAAAACACAGTAACAAATCTAATCTGAGATGACAAGGAAAACCAAGGAAAGGAAAATCCAAAAGTAGTATCAGATAAGTCTATTTAAGCCAGGAAAACAGTGTGCGTGCACCATGCAAAGTAGAGTGAGGAGAATCTGAAGAAAAATCATCAATGTCGGCAAAGTAACCGGAGGCAGTCTGAACAAAAACAGGAAGCTCGTTGGGCAAAGGAGAGCGTTGGTAACGTTGGCAACTTCAAAGGTGGTTGATAATATATAACCTCATTATTTGGTGCTGCAGTAGAAATAGGCACAAGTGCATATTCAGCATCAGAAGTCCCCAGTTGGGGAGTAGTTACATTTGCACTGCTTAGTATATGTAGAAGGATCTCTTACAGGGTAGGGAGAGGAGATAAGGAACTACTCTGATACCCTTGGGGTCTACTTTGTAGTACTTGCCACATGATGGAGCTTAATTAAATCATTGGTAACTTATCATTTCTGCTTACAACCAGCAAGCGGTGGCAAAATCACAGTTCCAGTACCTTGATCAGCAAGCACAGGCACTGGAGCACAGTAGGATGGCCTAAAAATTTTTTTTTCTGTAATCTTGTCCTTTACTACATCCCCAACTTTAGGAATCCAGCCAGAAGTTGCTGGTTGCTCCTTCACGTCATCAGTGGCAGAAAGTTTAGTATTCACATTTGAGCGCTCATCTTTGAAGTCTTGTAATCCTTGTAAGACAGCGAAACATTCATTGTTGTTAAAGTGTGCATCAGTTGCCACTGTGCCAAGGTTATCATGATCTGGAATATACATCTGAACCTCGAACAGGACCTCATAGGGGGTCCGACATCCCAAAGATCTTCTAGGCAGATTATTTAAAGGTCTCTGGACTCCATACAGGTGATGGATCCAACTATGAACTGAACCTAATAATTTAGCGGTTAGGGATTGCTTTAGGTCACGGTTTTTCCACTATTGATTTTCCCTCAAGATGATAGGGAGAGGAATAATGCACAGTGTGAGAAGTTGGCCTGGTATATGCTGTCCACTAATTAAAGTGGGCACCTTGCACCAGTCCAAACAACCCTTATGGTGATTTAAGAGGTCAAAGATAACGTTAGAAAGCTATCCAAGCAGTAGCAGTGGAGAGCAGCCTTCAGGCTTAGTCTTGAAGGAATGTAAAGCAGCTTGTTTTACCAGAATGCAACCTTATAGTATTGGTTATATGAAAGGAGAACCACACAGTAGTTATAAAAATATGTATTTATTAATATAACACTATCTAGTATGACGCAGTATCTCCTACATGGAGATAATCACAAATCACACAATACTTAAGCACACAAATGACAGTAAATAGCACTAATACACAGTGGGCCCCAGGGGGGAACCAAACCATATACTAACTAAAATAGTGGTAGAAGATCCAGGACTCGAGTCAAGACAGTGTCGAGAGGTTGTAGAATCGCTGGGACCCCAAGGTACTACCCAAGGTGAGTAAGTAGGGACCCCACGGAGGACGGGTGCAGTGTGGGAACACGACCGCGTGCTCCGTACAATTCTATGGGAAAGTCGCGGTTGAAGTTTTAGAGTTTAAGGACCCTTCCCAGTGGACTTCGAAGAAACTCCGTGGAAGTTAGGAAGTTGGAGAGCCACCCCACCCGTGGATACTGCGGTACCCAAGTTACCTATCCCAGGGAAGCAGAGTGCATAGGTCTGAAGTGGCGTCGGAAACCGCAGTCGAACCCAATGGAGGGCTTCGAAGAAGAGCCAGTGCTGGAAGGAAGAAAAGTGTCAGTTGGAATACAAAGGTGGATTCTAGTCAACGAGTACCTGAAAGCAGAGGGGACAGAGTCTGGGTCACTCAGGGGTGACCAGGGGCTCGGTAGACAAATGCACACTGATGTCGGGTGCTTCAGGTGCATTGAGGGAGTTCTTGACTCTGCAGCTACAGGGACCAGGAGACATCGAGGACAACCAGGAGCCGCATACAAGCTGTCCCACAAAAGATGTCGTGTGCTGAGGGGTGGGAGCACCAACAAGCCTTGGCAATGGCAACCCAAGCGGAAGGTCAAGGATGTGTACGGATCGGACCTGCAAGGTCCAGGAGACACACCACAGCAAAGGGAGTCAGGGCAGGCCTGGAACAACCAGGAGATCCCAAGAAAAGCAGAGTTGACCCTTAAGTGGACCCACAGGCCGGAGGCACAGGAGTCGCGAGAGGACCTCAAGCAATTTCACCAAACAGCAGCCACAGAGCACTAGGTGCGAGGAGGCCAGAGTTCTTGGTAGGAAATGGTGCCGGAGGTTGGGGCTACTCAGAGCCCAATGCACTTGTTAGGAAAACGCCAACAAGCATATGCACTTGGAAATGTACTTGGTGCACAGGGGTTCAGGTATTGCAGCCCCCACAAGGGATTCTGACTTCAAACTTGGTGAGAGGGCAGCTCTGACCTCAAGAGATGTAGAAACCCATGTTCTGTATTGGTGAAGCCTTCGGGGTCCGTAGCAGCTCAGGGTCAGCAGACCGGACAGCTGTGTTGCGGTGCCTGCGTATGCAGTGGAGTGAATCCTTCACTCCAAGGGAGATATCTTCCATTGTCCTTGATGCTCCACAGGTCATGCATGGATCCTGTATGGTGCACAGGCACAAAGGATGCTTCAGACTGAGAGGGAGACTAAATCGGGCCCAAACAAAGTCCAGCAAAGTCCAGAGTGTCCAGACGGTCGAAGTTCAGTGGTTTCTGGTTCAGAATCTTGTCCACATCGAATATAGGGTCCTACAGCCAGGTAAGCGCTTTTGTACCCACGGGAGAGGGTTGGACAGATTCAGGGGACCCGATGGTCTGGACAGTTGGGAGGTTTCTCCCATGTCCTTTTTCCAGTTTCATGCCAGAGCGGGAGCTAATGGCTCCCAGGACTGGTTTGAACTGGACTATGCACAGGGACACCAAATGTGCCCCTCATGCAGACTTTCGGTCGCTGGCAAGCGCACCCACCCAGCTCTAATACACTAAATCCTGTCTGGGAGGTGGTCACACCTCCCTGTGACAATATGCCTATTATTCTGCCTTCCCCTGCTTGAGCTTTGCTCAGCAGCAGGAGGGCAGAAATGGGTCTCTAGTCGGCAGCAACCATTTTGTGCTGCCCGGGACTAGAAGGCTGGTACCGGGAACACAAGGGACCCAACGAAGCTCGCTTCTGAGGGGTGGAATCATACCTCCCACACCGGTTACCGGTATAGGGGTATGATTCCAACATGTTTGAAACCAAACCCGATAGGGGTTGTTTCAGCCGTTTTACAGTTGGTCATCATGCAGTTGCATAAATCCACTCTATATGTCGTAAATGGCTCCTTCACTGACAACCCGGAAGGATGAACTCCGTAGGCTGCAGGGGTGTCTTACTCATGCAGTGGCACCCTCTCACTTAGAACTAGGCAGCCTGCCCTCAGGATTGTAAAGGTCTGCTAGAGGGGTGACTTGTAGGTTTTAAGTGCAGTGACCCTTAGATATAGTAAACCTATATTTTAAGTAAGTGGTGCATGCACCAACTAACACAGGCTGCAATGGCAGGCCTGTAGTTCCATATTGCATGGCCTCTCATGGGTGGAAAAATACATGCTTCAACCCATGGGAGGCTTCTGGAGTACCTATGCCCTGGGTACATGGGTACCACTAGGGACTGACAAGGCTACACCAGTATCCAATCTGGAGTGTACCTAGGTTCATAACAGTTTAAGGAGAAAGCAGATAGACTGGGGTCCTGATTAGCAGGGTCCCAGTCAAACTAGTCAAAAACAGTATCACATTTAGTAAAAAGTGGAGGTAACCATAAGAAGCAAATCCTACTTTCCTACACACAGCAGCACCCAAGGTTCTCATGGTATCCCAATAAGGCTTGGAAGCAAAGGCCAGTTCCTGGTCCGATTGGAATGCTGCTACTGTGTATGTTCAGATAAATGCTCGCAAATCTTTATTAACAGTATTTGTGCCAGCTGATCACTGTGGCCACACCCATAGAAATCAAGAACACAAATCAACAGCCAATAAAATTAATTTAAATGCACCATCCAAATTCAGTGGTCCTCAATGATTCATAATGGACCCAATTTAGTGGTTTATTAGATACTAGAAGGGTTGTCTGCGGTATGCGAGCAATAGTGGAACTTTTAATTTGTTGGCAAATGCCACAAGGAAGGACATATTGTTTAGTCTGTTTAATAGACCCTGCCACTAGTTGCGTTTCAGTAGCAAAAAACTGTATTCATCACACCAGAATGGGCATACGCTAATCCTTCATATACAGCAATTATTAGCTCTAAGCTGCGGTCCTGGTTGGTAAGCACTCGATCACCCACCTCGGGAATGTGGGCAAATGAAATGTTTTGGACACTCAACAGATAGGAGTATTTTTTGGGAACATATTTAGGTCAGGGCGTGTCACTAGCTGAAGCAGTGACTGCAGCCTTAATGCCATCATCTATTGTCTTATTTATTTATTCATGGGATTAGTAGAGCGCGCAGCTACCCCCTACGGGGGTGTCCCGGCGCTGAGGCTGAACTGTAGGTGGCAGAACTGGTGGGAGCAGAAAAAGAAAGATAAGACTAAGTGCTCGTGAAAAAACAGGTTTTCAAAGTCCGTCGAAAGGTAGATTCTGACTCCGATAGGCGGATGGAGAGAGGCAGGGCATTCCAAAGTTTAGAGGTTCCAAACGCAAAGGCTCTGCCCCCCCGTCCTGGTCTTACGAAAGCGGGGATGACTAGGAGACTCTGGTGGTTAGATCTCAGGGCCCGGTCATGATGGTAGTGTTGGAGTCTAGCTCTCAAATACGCAGGGCGCTATCCCCGGAATGCTCTATATGCCAGGGTGAGTGCCTTGAATCGAATGCGTTTGATGACAGGCAGCCAATGCAGGATCCTAAGGTGGGGGGAAATAGGGTGACGGAAAGGAATTTTACAGATCAGTCTGGCGGCAGCGTTTTGAACTATCTGCAGCCGCCGAGTCAGATAGGCGGGAACCCCCAGATAGAGGCTAGCAAAGCACAGAGACTGGTAGCGGTGGAATACAGGGTAGCACATCAATTATAAAACAGTATCTTTCTAAGATTATTCTTTAGCCACGTACCAGTGTTGGTGCCACTCAAGGTAATATGAAACACCCCGCTACCACGAATGTGACCCCATAGAAGTACTTTTTACTTGACAGGGGATACCACGATCGGAATACGGCGCGATGCGCCGGAAATAGGGGGGCATATCACAGCCCTTGACGCCTTACGATAAACTGCAAGACCTTCAATGGAATCTTTTGTACCTAGCAAGCCTACGCCAAATATATGAAGTAGGATTGCCACATAATTGTGAAGACTGCCAATAAGACAGTTTAGAAGGATTAATACGGGAAGACACTTTATACAAGTGAATCCTTTCTGCATGACTTTTCTACCCATTGGAAGTCGACACTAAACACATGTCCCCAAAATATTGCCATACAAGGTACGGGTGCTTCCCTTATTCATGAGAGCGTTCGCTATCATCTGGACTGCCGTTTTTTGGATATCTAAGCCTTGAAGAAGTTACCAACGTAACGAAACACGTGTCGGCTGTTTCCATCAAAGACAACGTAGAGGCTATATGAACAGGACCTCCATGAAATTTTAAATGAGAACAACACCTGTAACTGCTTGTTATTATACTTGGACTGTGTTGCTAAATATGAGGTCACCACAAATAGAAATGGAATATTGTCAATATTAAAAAATATTTTTTTGCTTGAATTGACTTGTTGGATTACTTACCTGTGAGCTGCTACATGGGCATTTATTTATAGACTGGCTACACTATACAACGGTAGTGTTATATAAACTTGAAGAGTGCCGAGGTAAATTCGTGTTGTTTAAACCCCAGATAGAGGCTGTTGGCGTAGTCCAGGTGGGATGTGATCAGCGCATGGACGACTGTGCGACGGCATTCCAAGGGAAGGAAGTGGAGGAATTTCCGCAACATACGCAGCTTCCCAAAGCAGGAGGAGGAGACTGTTTAATTTGTGCTTTACAGGAGAGATAATTGGCAAATCTGAAGCCAAGATTTCTCACAGAATCAACAGGCTCTGGAGGAGGATACATCTCCTGAGGCCACCAGAGCACAGGGGGGTAGGAGATTTTTGATTAAAAAAGAGTATCTCGGTTTTTCCCCGAGTTAAGCTTGAGACAGTTCAGTGACATCCAGGCCAAGATGTTACTCAGGCAAGTTCTGAAGTTGGAGAAGGCAGCCTCTGAGTGCTGCTCGAAGGAGAACACCAGTTGGGTGTCATCAGCGTAGGAGACAACCCTCACCCCGCAAGATTCCACCAACTCCACGAGAGGTGAAAGGTATGCGTTGAAAAGGAGAGGACTCAAAGCAGAGCCCTGTGGAACCCCGCAGAGCAAGGGCTTCTCGTCCGAGAGAAAAGGGCGGAGAAAAACTTGTTGAGACCGGTCCCCAAGATAGGACCGGATCCAGGACAGGACCGTGCCCTGAATACCCAGGTCTCTTCACCTATCAATGAGTATGGGGTGGGCAACCGTGTCGAACGCCGCGGATTGATCGAGCAGCACTAGCATAGCTGCTTTGCCCACATCGACGCTCTCGCGAATACTCTCAGACTCTTCGAGGAGGGCAGTCTCCGTGCTGTAGCCAGCTCTAAAGCCGGATTGAGAGGCGTGAAAAAGAGATCTGGATTCTAGCTAGTTGGAAAGTTGTTCCTGTACAATTTGTTCAAGAATTTTAGCAGGTGCTGGTAGCAGGGAGATGGGTCTAAAATTTTTTAAAGCTGCGGGATCAACATCAGGTTTTTGGAGGATTGGCAAAAGATAAGCTTGTTTCCACACTGCGGGGAAAATACCTGAATTCAACGAGGAGTTCCAAATCAGATTCAATGGGGTGTTGATTCTAGGTGCCAGGAGTTTGAAAAACTGAGCCGGGCAGGGGTCGCCCGGTGACCCTGATTTGCAGGTTAAGAGTCTTCGAAGTGATGTGTCAAGAAAGAGAGGGCGGAAAGTGGTCATAGCATCATTGCTGACCGACAAGGTTGAGGGTTCTGAAGTGGACTGAGGGGGGGGGGGGGCCAGGTGGTATATATGGTTTCAATTTTATCCTGAAAGAAATCTGACAGTCCTGTGCACATGGCGGCGGAAGGGAGAACTGTACTGGCGGAAGAGGAAGGCTTAGTGAACTCCTGAACAATTTTAAAAAGAGTTTTTGCTGAGTTACCTGCTAGATGGATCTTATTGGAGAAATAGTCTCGCATCATGGAGCCCTTGAGTTTATGAAAGTCTTTCAAGGCTTTTTTATAGATCACCTTAGTTGCGGGGTCATAAGATATTCTCCAGGAACGTTCCAGTTTCTTGCAGTGACTTTTCACCGCACGGAGCTCCGGAGAGAACCAGGGGGCTGATGGTCTCTGCCCAGGGGCAGAGACAGGTTTGAAGGGGGTAACAGTGTCTAAGGCTGCAGATAGCCAACTGTTAAAACTAGAAGAATCTGAGTCTGGGTTGCCTGACAGTTGGAGGGGAGTAGTAGCAGGTGTCATGCTGTTTAACATGACGTTACGCCATAGCCTTCTCTTTTCTAAGATTTGGTGAGGTCTGGGAATACAGGAGTTCAGTGACAGGCTAAAAGGTACTAGGAAGTGATCCGACCAGGTGAGTGGTAGGGGATGATCAGCTGTCAGATTGGAATTGTTGGTAAAAATGAGGTCCAGTGTATGGCCGGCAGCATGCTTAGGGCCACTGACTAGCTGTGACATATTGAGGCCGCTGAAAGTATCGGCTAGATGTCTAGCTATGGTGCAGTTTTCATCATCCATGTGGATGTTGAAATACCCTAGGGTCGTACAGTTCGCATACTTAAGTGAGAGGTCAGCTACTGCATCATAAAGTTCTGAGAGGTGCCGGACTGGGGAATTAGGAGGTCTGTAAGCAAGAATCCTGGCCATTGTCAGGCCAGGAGCAAACTTGACACAGAAGAACATGGCTTCGAGTGGGCCACAATTCTGGATCTTCCTGTGAGAGAGTTCCCAGCCCGCGCGGAGGATCACCGCCACACCACCCCCGGTTTTGGAGCCAGCCCTGTTGACCCCTAGCAACCGGTAGCCAGCCGGAATGGCTAATGTGAGGTCAGGGTTAGAGCTGTCTTTGATCCAAGTTTCCGTAAGGAACATTAAGTCCCAAGAGTGTGTCTCTAGCAAGAGACAAATTTCATCTGCGTGTCTGGGAAGGGATCGGCAGTTGATCAGGCAGGCCCTAATAGGGGGAGAGTGGGTCTGAGACTGACCAGTGGAAGTGGGGATTAGAGATGGCACAGGGTTATATTTCAAAAAGCTAGTCACTGGAGAGTACTGACAAAAGCGGCAGTCTGGTATAGGGAGCGCCCCCCAGTGCTCAAGTCCAAAAATATGTTCACAGCTTGTGGACTTCATGCTAAGTAATTGTTCCCTGGACCAGTAAATGCGGCCACCGGGAGAGTCACGGGAAGCATGGTCAGCGCTGGCCATGGTCCGGACGCGGACCGGCGCAGACGGTCATGCCTTATGCGCGCCATCGGCGCGCACACTGCGCACATCTGCTGCGCGGCCACGCTGCGGCCCCGTTTCAGTATGTGCCCATGGGCGGGAAACAGCTAGAGCGCTACCCCACAATGCGCCTGCTTCCGCCCACGCATTAGTTTCCGGGGTGGGAAGGAGAACCAGCCCCCGTCCGGGAGGAAAAGAGTATCCCGGAAGATGCCCCCCAACAGATTCAATTTCAAACAGTAGAAGTGGTAAGTTAAAATACAACAATTATAGCAGCAATTATTTAAAAGATTAAAAATTGTAAAGAACACTGAGGTAAAATACCAGCATCTGCGGCAGTCAGCAGCCTCGAGATTGCAGCGCTGCGGCCCCGTTTAAGTATGTGCCCATGGGCGGGAAACAGCTAGAGCGCTACCCCACAATGTGCCTGCTTCTGCCCACGCATTAGTTTCCCGGGTGGGAGGGAGAACCAGCCCCCGACCGGGAGGAAAAGAGTTTCCCGGAAGATGCCCCCCAACAGATTCAATTTCAAACAGTAGAAGCGGTAAGTTAAAATACAACAATTATAGCAGCAATTATTTAAAAGATCAAAATTGTAAAGAACGCTGAGGTAAAATACCAGCAGCCTTATGTAAATGAGTAATCATAGCCACTAAGACTGTCTGAACTATTGCTTTGGCAGCTTCACCAGGCAATGAATTCCCTGCAACGTGTACACCAACACGTTAATGGATCAATGTGTGCATGAAATGAGCCAGTGCAGAGCATCTTTAAGAGCTGCCCCCTTACCCAAAGCAACTTATGCTTGATAGTGTAGCTTCAGAGTCCCTGAATCCATTCATGTGCCAATAGGGTAAATTATCATTATTGGACTGGACGCAATCATAGGAATCACACACTATAAGTGTCAGGAATTCAGGATCCCTATTCTGCAGTGCCAGAACCAATGTTTTCAGTTCAGCCAGTTGAGCTGTACAGTCACCTAAAGTTTTTGCAATTGTTTTTTGTACCTAAAAATCACTGCACCATCTTTCATGACACTCTTCATGGCAGCGCATGCTGCTGAGTATGCTTAGTACCAACTGCGAGCTGGGCCGAACCATCAGTGTAGACTGTAAAATCATATTGGTCTAGAGCAGGATCCTCCAATATCGGTCCTGGAGTGCCAGATCCATGCCAAATTTTTTAAATAACTACATTGATCTAAATGTGGATATGTTAAAAATCTGGCATGGATCCGGCCCTCCAGGACCGACATTGGAGAACCCTGGTCTAGAAACAAGATTTTGTTTGACATGGGGTATTCTTGTTCATACTGGCAAAATTCCTGAGTTCTCAATGTAGGGTCAAAGTCATAATCTACTTCAGTAGCTGTCAAGGAAGTGGCCCACTGGAACTACCTTCGATGTAAGGCTTTAGCATTAGTAACACTTGCTTTTATGACAGCTTATAAAGCTGGAATGGGGGAAAGCACAATTATGCGATTTTCCAGAGCCAATGGACGCTCCTTGAGGTCAGCTGTTTGGACTGCAGTCAGAATATTTTCAATGGATGAAAATGTATTTCAGATTTAAAATATAAATGCGATTTATATGCAGTCAGCACTGTTTCACCTTCATTAATGGTGATGTATGTATAGCCAGTTGAACCCGCAAAGATGCAGATTACAAAATTAGTTTTGTTTACACAAGTATGTAAGTGTTGGGATGTGAGCATTTCTGTTTGCAATAATCTCAGAACAGTGGCATGTTCTGAAGTCCAATGATTGTCTGAAAAATCAGGACAAATTAAGTCATACAGCGTTTTAACCCATAATCTGATATGTATGCTCTACCAAAGATTAGAAAGCCTAAAAGTGATTGTATCTTTGTTAATGTGTTTGGAGAATAGCACACTTCTCTAAGAAGTGTGAAGCAAGGCTTCTGCATTCATTTGATAATTCATATCTTAAAAATAGGATGCTAAGAAAACCAATTTTAGATTTTTTTACATTTAATCTGTAGCCATGTCCAGCAAATCTCAAAATTATGCTATCCTCTCTGGCCAAGTTTATGTTTAGATCATCATCAGTGAGGTAAATGTCATGGATGGATGACAATGCTTCTGGGTCAATTTCTTGTAAAATTGATGTCACAAGGGCAGCAAACAGACCTGGTCTGTTCTTATACCCTTGTGGGAGCCTACAAAATTATCTTTGGACCCCTAAAGTGGTAAACACAGTCAGATTTCTGCTTTCAGGTGTAATGTTTTGACAAAAAAGCATTAGAAATGTCCAATGAAGTTTTGTATGTTTTACATACAATGTTCATGAAAGCTGTGCTATCTGAATTTTGTACTGCGAAGGTGCGTGTATGATGATTTAAAGGTTTATAGTCTAAGACTCTACAGTAGGAATGATCCTGTTTGGCGACAGGAAATAGAGGTTTATTCATTGGAGAGATGCAAGGCGTAATCATTCCATGATATTCTATTTGTGTTCGAATTTCTCTAACAGGTTGTCTAGCTTCATGTTTAAAAGGGTATTGTTGTTGCATTGCAGGCTGGATCTTATGAGTATTACATGGTTAGGAGATTCCTTATCCCAACCTTATCCCAACCAGTTTGGTTGCAATATAATGCAAGAGCCCTTTCTGCAGCATATGCTTCATTTACTTCCTCTGGATCAAGAACCAAAAAGAATGGTATTATTACCTCCTTCCCTTGTGGGACTCAGGCGGCCAGTCTACCTCAGCCAAGAGAATGTCATAAGCAGAAAGTCATGAGCATTTGTTAAATTCTGCCAGAATATTACTTTAATAGTACGCAGTATGTCTCCCTCAATTTGGATGTCCAATCATAAAGTGTGTCTGGAGGACTCAGCGTTTCAACTTGCATATAATCATTACTTGGTGTTGCTGCCAGAAACTCTTGAAGATTCTGATGAACTATTGAGACCTCTGCTACGCTGTTGAGCAGGCTTTTTGCCCACGAATTGATTAGCAGAACTTCCTACCGCTTTCTTCTTTTTAAAGTGTGTTTTCAGTGTGGAAGTTTCTCTTCTTTTTTTATGATGCCACCAGAAGAGCATTGTGAGTCCTTTTTCATTTTCACGTTCTCTTCTTGTCTGTGTTTGCCTCATTACCACTCTCTGTGACTGTCTCTCTGAAGAGTCCTGAGAGGAGCGTGTATCATAAAACTGATACCTATCAGGCTGTTTAATTGTATGGCGGTTACATAAATGTTAGCGTTTTTCAGTGGACTCCTGTTGAAGAGATTCACTCTGTGTTTTCTGTTTATCTTTTTTGGTATATTTATCCCACCATTTTTTAGAAGTCTCAGGTGTCTGCTTGCTGGAATCTGAATCAGATTTTGTTTTAAGTTATGGCTTACCAGGCCTGGTTCCCAAGTTGTCATGACCTATAGAAGCGTGGGTCTCAGAAAAAAGTTTTGGTAGCTCTTGTTCCTGATTTGCTACAGGAATAGTTACAAGCCATTGGCATATAGCTAAAACTGCTGCCTCCCCAAATCATTGAGGATACTGTGACAAAGTTGCCAATTAATTTTATCCCCAAGTCCTGAGCAGGGGCTGACCCATATCCATTTTGAATTTGCTTTAGCACTTCAGGGAAAACAGCAATTGACGGGGTGCCATGTGTTATTTTATATATGGCAGCAAAAACAGTACCCCATGTCGTGCAATCTTCAATTGGTGGAGCCATACCAAGTTGAAGACACATAGTGAGAATTCTAAATTTAGCTTGGGGTACTGTATGGGGAAACATTGCTTCAAGCTGGTTTGTTTTTGTGCAATCCAAAATGGAATTTCCTCCCATTGGTTGGCTACTTTTGTAGTGAGGCATAACAGGGTTCATGCACAAAAGCTTCCATTTTACGTGCTCTTGTTTAAACTTGACATCATTTTAGAAAAGTGCATTTTTGCCTGCTTTGCACATACATGATAGCATACTCAGAAAGTGTTCTGCTTGCAAGAACATTTCTTCATAAGCATTTTATCACAATACTCTACATTCGTTCAAGGATAAAGTACATTGAGCACACTGCCTCTGCATATTGTTGTTGTGTATTTGGAGACAGTTCTGAGTCAGAAATGCAAACAATGGATAGCTAAGTTTCTTAAACACAGTGCGAATGAGGCCAGTTTTTATTATATAAACTGCTTCTAACATTGAACTCTAGAGAGGAGCACTTCCATGAATTATCCTGGATGTTTGGTTGTGGCCGATTCCCAGCCCTGCTGACTTCTGTCACCATCCTGCAAAGGACAGGGGCCTGTTCCACACCAGGCTGGCTTCCTTATACAGTACTTATACAGGCTAATAGGGGAGTCTCTAAGAGATCTGGCAGAATGCACTTCTTATTATGCTAGAGTCAGGGTAGGTAGAGTTTTCATTATTATATATATTCAATTCAATTCAAAGCTTTATTCGGTTTGTTAGAACAACCATAAAAACATTTACATAAGTTAAAAAAGCATATCACCAAGTTCCAGGACACTATTTGATCTTATCAACATTATGCAATCTCACAGTATCTTTCCTTGGTCAATTAATAATAACAATACCTTTCCTGACATTAATTGCTTTTAAAATGTATAGTGCTACATAATAGCAAGTTCCCGGATCATTCAGTGCAGAAAGCAAATTCATAGCAGCATGATGCGATCTTACATTATTTTTTTATAAAAAGAGGTTTCAGATAAAAACATCTAAAATACAAATAAAATTTACAAAAGAGCATAAAGTGCACAGTGCTTTGTTTAGAAGATTCATCGCAAGGGCAAGGGGTAGAATCCAAAGGGCATGTTTTCATAACTGGAAATGCAACTAGGTGATGTACTATGCCTAGTCTCAATCTAGTCAGCACATAACGATGCAAGGATTTGTTCACTATAATCAAATAATCTTGTATTACTCTGTTGGATTCAAGTGATTGATAAAATTTAAAGCTTGATTGTTTCTCTATAATACTTTTACAATTATCTTTTTTGCTTGACAAAAAGGAATCCTTAATTTCCTTTTTGTTTAAGGAAACCACTGCACCCGGGTTAGCAGAGATCTGGATATTAAATAACTTGCTGTATGTATCCATAATATATTTTAATCACGGGACACGTGATTTATTCTCAAGGAGTAAACAATCTTTAATGATAGATCTAGTAAAAACTGTCTCTTCTTTGGCCCATATCGATCTCCATACCAGCAGTGTCCGCATAGAAGTTAAATCTGCTAAGTATGTCAGGTCCACCTCCTGATGTATTAGCTCAGTAGAAGCTGAGGGAGGTAGATTTAGGAGACGTTTTAGAAAGGCATTTTCTTCTTGTTGTAGGGCCTGGCTGCAATAATATCCCCAGACCCCTGCACCATATAAGACTGTAGTAACACATCTCGCCTTGTATATTGTCAGCATTTCCTTTATGGGATAATTACCTAATTTAGAAGCACATCTAAATACCCCATGTGCATTCTTAGCCATCTTGGAGCGAAAATTAGTTAATTCCTGATTCCATTTCCCATTGCTTGTATAAGTTACCCCTAGATAGCAGAATGTTTTAGCAGTTCGGACTGGGGTGCTGTCAATATAAAAGGTTTTGCACTTCGTTGTTTTGGTGCCACATATCATGGTGAAAGTTTTTGCTTTATTTATTAACAGTTTCCTTTCCCCTATGAACATGCTGAATTTATCCATGAGTCGTTGTAGGCCGATCGGGGTCCTAGACAGTAGCACCGCATCATCTGCGTATAATAAAATCGCAATAGGATTACCGGATATTAACGGTGCATCTGCCTTCTCCAACTGCAGCACTTTATCAATCTCATTAATAAAAAGCAAGAAAAGTAAGGGAGCAAGGACGCAACCTTGGCGAATGCCACGTTTTACTTAACAAATTGGAGTGCCCTCGCCAAGATGTCCATATCTCACTTTACAAGATAACGTTTCGTAAAGCCTTGCTAGAAAATGGATAATACCTTTAGGTGCCCCCAAATTAAGTACAGTAGGCCACAAACTGGTATGATCAACTAATTCAAAGGCACCACTTAGATCGGCAAAACATAGGTATATTCTCCCTTCTTTAGCACGTGTGTATTTGCCGATTAGCAACTCTAGATTAATACATTGTTCTATTGTGCCTAGACCTCTTCTAAAACCATATTCGGCTGGGGAGAGTATATCATTATCATTTACCCATTCCTCCAGTCGCAATAATAAAACCTTACTCATCACTTTGGCAGATGAATCTAAAAGTGATATAGGGCGGTAATTTAAACTTCCGACCTATCTCCTTTTTTGTAGATGGGGACAATAACTGACTGGCCCCATGATGGGGGTATACACTCTGTTACTGCTTGGTTAAAAACCCTTGTGAGAATCGGCACCCACAAATCAGGCTCATCTTTATATAAATCAACAGGTACTCCATCAGGGCCCGGAGCTTTCCCTCCCTTACTGCCCCTAAGCCTTTCCTGGACTTCTTCCACTGTGATATTTATTGATATAACATGCCACTCGCTCTGTTTTGGATTAGGTGCCATGGATGTTACAGTGCCCATTGGGTTAAAGATACCCCTAAAGTGTGTTACCCAGGCATCGCTTGTAAAGTGGGATAATAGTTCTGGGAGTGAATCATCCTTCAAAAGCGGCATATTCACAGTATCCCAAAATAACTTAATATTTGCCGTATTTGCGGCCATGGAGAGTTTGTCCCATGCTATCTCTTGTAGCTCCCTTTTCCTAGTATCAAGAGAAAGTTTATAATTATGTCTTAGATTTTTGATTAACACATTGTCTCTCTTCTTGCAATGTAGGGCTTGTTTCAGTTGCTTTAATGCTACGGTGCAAGTATGGTCAAACCACCCCTTCCTTTTTTTCCTTCCCTCCCTGATGGGGGCCGTTAAAATCCTGTCAATAGTAGTATTAATCTTTATAAAATTAGCAATCAGCTCCCTAGGGTCTACATCTTCTTTTAAACAATAAATAATCTCTTCATTGCATTTTAAAACAATTTCATTTATAACTTTTTGGGGTTCCATACCATCCCATCTAATATGAGTCCCGTTGGATCTATGCGGGGCAATATTTACTACTGTACATTGATGCATTGGCCTTTTTGGGCCCCACATTTGAAATGACATAACAATCCAATTATGATCACTTAGAGACAATTGGGCAACCCGTGAGGTATCGCACATGTACGTAGCGTTAGATGAGATTATGACATGATCAATAATCGAATTAGCATTCCTCCCAATAAATGTTGGTATCAGGTCCCCATCAGAATCGCAGGCACACTGTAGTATTTCAAGATCATATTTTGCAATCACTGAGTTTAACATTTCCCCATATGCATTGTGTACAAAATGTGCACAATCTTCCCCTTCATCATTCTTAATGCCACAAGCATGAGTAGCTACCAGGGAACAAGTTTGGATGTTATTATCTCCAACCCATATGAGTACCATATGAGAAGTTGGCCTGGTATATGCTGTCCACTAATTAAAGTGGGCACCTTGCACCAGTCCAAACGACCCTTATGATGTATGAGGTCAAAGATAACCTTTAGAAAGCTATCCTAGTGGTAGCTGTGGAGAGCAGCCTTCAGGCTTAATCTTGAAGGAATGTAAAGCAGCTTGTTTTACCAGAACATCACCTCCTATATTGACTAAATGAAAGGAGAACCACACAGTAGTTATATAAAAATATGTATTTATTAATATAACACTCTCTACTATCCTCTACACGAGGATAAAACCCAGAACACACAATACAAGATCAATAGAACAGTTGTAAGTAGCAAAATACACAGTGGGCTCCAGGGGGAGACCAAACCATATACTAAAATAGTGGTATAACAGTCACGACTGAGATCAAGACAAGGTCTGGAGCACGTAGAATCATTGGGACCCCAAGGAACCACCCAAGGTGAGTAGATAGGGACCCCATGGAGGACGGGTGCAGTGTGTGAACACGACCGCGGGCTCCGTACAATTCTATGGGGAAGTCGCGGTTACACTTTTAAAGTTTAAGGACCCTTCTAGGAGGACTTCGAGTGAACTCTTTGGAACTTAAGCATTTGAAGAGCCACCCCACCTGTGGATACTGTATTACCCGAGTTACCTATCCCAGGGGAGCCGGGTGCATAGGTCTGAAGTGGCGTCGGAAACTGCTGTCGTTCTCAATGGAGGGCGGTGAAGAAGTACTGCTGCCGTGAAGGTGAACAGAGTCCGGTGGAATCCAAGCCTGCATTCAGGAAGGAAGGAACCTGAAAGCAGAGGGGACAGAGTATGGGTCACTTCAGAGTGACCAGGGGCTCGGTAGACGAATGCCCACCGATGTCAGGTGCGAAGAAGGGATGCTTGACTCTGCAGCCACGAGGACCAGGAGACGTCGAGGACAACCAGGAGCCGGAGGTGAGCTGTCCCACAAAGGATGTTGAGTGCTGATGGGTCAGTGTCCGGCTGGAGCACCAACAAGCCTTGGCAAAAGCAACCCACGAAGGAAGGTCAAGCAGGTTACGGTGTGGACCAGTAAGGTTCAGTGGACTCACCAAGCAATGGGGAGTCAGGGCACGTCTGGAGCAACCAGGAAAGCCCAACAGAAATCAAGATGACCCTCAGAGGAACCCACAGGCCAAAGGACCAGGAGTCGTGAGGGGACCTCAGGCAAGATTGCAAAGTACCAACCCACGGAGCACTCGGTGTGAGGAGGCCGGAGTTCTTTGGTGCAATTACTGCTCAGGGTCAGGACTATACGGATTCCAATGCACAAGCTCAGGAATTTCCAACAAGCATATGCACTTGCAAATAGACGCTGTGCCCAGGGGTTTGGGTTATGCAGTTCCCATGAGGGATACAGGCCTCCAGCTTGCTGAGAGGGCAGATCAACCTCAGGAACCTTCAAAAACCCACCTCCTGTGTTTCTGAAATCTTTGGAGTCCGTAGGAGCTCAGGAGCAGCAGACTGGTCAGTTGCATTATGGTGCCTGCTAGTGCAGGGGAGTGACTCCTTCACTCCAAGGGAGATTCTTCAGTTGTCCTTAGTGCACCACAGGTCCTGCACAGAGCCTGTATGGAGCAAGGGCACAGACAAAGCTTTGGACGGAGAGGGAGATGAAGTCGGGCCCAGTCGAAGTCCAGCGAAGTCCAGAGTGTCCAGACGGTCGAAGGTCAGTGGTTTCTTCTTGTAGAATATTGTCCACATAAAATCCAAAGTCTTACAGCCAGGTAAGCCCTTATGTACCCACGGGAGAGGGTTGTACAGATTTGGGGGACCCTCCTAGGGGAAGGTCAGGAGGGGTAGTTACACCCATGTCCTTTGTCCAGTTTCGCGCCAGAGCAGGAACCAATGGCTCCCAGAACTGGTTTGAGCTGGACTATGCACAGGGACACCAAATGTGCCTCGGGTGCAGACTTTCAGGCACTCTCAGAGTGCACCCACCCAGCCCCAATACACGAAATCCTGTCTGGAAGGTGGTCACACCTCCCTGTGACAGGATGCCTATTGTGCTGCCTTCCCCTGCTTGAGCTTGGCTCAGCAGCAGGAGGGCAGAAGTGTGTCTCTGGTCGGCAGCATGCATTTTGTGCTGACCGGGTCGAGAAGGCTGGCCCCAGATAGACCAGTGACCCCACGAAGCTCGCTTCAGAAGGGTGGAATCATACCATGATTCAAAGGTGTTTGATACCAAACACGATATGTTTCCATGCAGCCGTTTTCGAGATAGCATTTATCGCGAGGTTATAATGCACCTCTACCTATAGGTCCGGCTGAGTCACAGACAACCCAGGAGAATGGTCTCCAAAGGCTGCAGAGGCGCTCTGCTCATGCAGGGGCACCCTCTCACTAAAAACCCAGCACCCTGCCTTCAGCATTGATAAGGCCTGTGACAGGGGTGACTTATAAGTTTTAAGTGTAGGGACCTATAGATATAGTGAGCCTATATCTAAAGTAAGTGGTGCAAGCACCAACTTACACAGGCTGCTGTAGCAGACCTAGAGTTCCATTTTGCATGGCCTCTCATGGGTGGCATAATACATGCTTCAGCCCATGGGAGGCCTCTGGGGAACCTATGCCCTGGGTATATGGATACCATATACTAGAGGCTTATAAGGGTACCCCAGTATCCAATCTGGAGTGTACCAAAGTACATGGTTGACAATTTAGAGGAGAAAGCAGATAGACATGGGTCCTGTTTAGCAGGATCCCAGTCAGACTAGTCAAAAACAGTGCAACATCAAGCAAAAAGTGGGGGTAACCATAAGAAGCAGATCCTACTTTCCTACATACCACATTATTACTAATGGAGTTTATAAAGGTATCTAGGCCTTTATCCAGCCCAGCTACAATGTTACTCCTGTTAGTGTCAAACACATTATTATAGTAATTGATTACAATCACATCCCTCCCTTCTTTACTGTGCAGCCATATAGTCTGTGAGTGTGCCCCAATTGTGGCAACTTTTTTGACAGTTACTGGTAGTTTATTTGAAATGAGGGTCAATAGCCCCCTTTCGCTCTTCCAGCGCTTGATGGTACAGCCTCTAACCAATATGATGAAAATCTGTCTATATATATTGGGTTGTGGCACCAAGTTTCTTGCAGGCAAATTACATCTAACCCATTGATAAAATCTTGCCATCCTAACGTGTCTTGTTTACTCATAAAGCCTGCGATATTCCAAGTTGCTATTTTGTAGCCATTTCCTATACTGCTCTCTGGAATAATAGTCGGAGTCTCCAGGTAACTATCTGTATCCCTATTTATATCAGTTAGTTTATTAGGAATACTTTCTTCATGTATGTTAACCAATGAAACTATCAGGGATGGTAGCTACCACTCGCGATACCCGAGCAGCTATTAATATCACAAAAATCAGTTCGAGAGCCGTCAGCAATTATGATATCTGATAGAACCCTATCAGGGGAAGCATCTGCAGCTTGTTGAATTCTACGTCTGTCAGCTATCCCTATTCCAGGAGGATTGATATCACTACTGGACGGTAGCAACTCTTTTGTCAGTCGATATCTTGGAGATTGCTCAAGTCCTGGGATCTATTGGAAATCGGTAGTGCATATTGGGGGTGAGTGGACATATCAAAGGGCGCCCCAGGATTGCTGTATCCTCTTTCTGGCCTCATTTGGATCGGTCTTAGGTGCTTATAAAAGCACCCAAGGGGTAATAGGGATATACTCTGATCATATTGCCTAGACGAGCCTACTCTATCTAGGGTGATTCTTGCCCATCTTGGGTTTTTAAAATGAATGATGATACAATCCCCTTTGTAGGTCGTACGTAAGGGCCCTACCCAACTCACTCTCTGCGTTAGCAATATTTGGTCAGCTCCTTCCACTGGAAATCCACCGTTCTTATTTAACCAATGCACTACTCTGTTCTTTAGGCTATCATGAGACTCTTTTGGTCCTGGCTGCAGTGGGGGGGATATTGACCAACACTGCCACATAGGGGCAGCATTCAGGTGGAAGATTTGTAGATACGTTTGCTCTATTATTAGTGTTATTGTTGTTGGCCCTGTTATCCTCCCTTTCGGGGTTCATAGTGATTGGACTATCCGGGCCAAATCTATACACATGATCTTGCTCCACTAGATTTACCTCTACCTGCTGTATTACGTTGGTGTTGTTTACTAATATTGATCTCCCGATTATTTCCTTCGAGGTCGATGGCTCATTTATACCCCATAATACATCCCATTTTTTGTCATTACGCGGCCCCTTTTTAAAGGGTCAGTTATTTGCACTAATGAACCAGTTGCGTCTTCCCTTATTATATCTATCTCTTTTTTTATTATTAGTGCTTGTATCCTTGAGCATACCACTAATCTTAGAAACTTGAGGATAATTCATTAAGTTTAACATTAATCAGCATTAACATTTCTTCTATTTTGCCTAGAATGATATCAGTAATTTGTGTCATTTGTGCATTTAAAAGCATGTTTTGCTCAGTTGTACTTTTACATGCTACAGTGTTAAGTCTTGTGCCAGGTCTCACAGTAGGGCCCTTCACATTCTTACTTGCGCCCATCGTTACTTTCCTACCCCCTTTCTTTCTCTTTTGAGTGGGTGTACCATTTGGCGTTTGGGCACAGCAGGTATCAGCTTGTACTCTAGGCTCATGATCTAGCACAATTACCGGGGTTTTGGGGGCTCCATGTCCCTGAATAGGGGTGAAATTTCCCAGGATGGTGCCCCCTTCCAAAACTAAACCAGTATCATCTACTGGAGACCCTCCCACTGTTCTGCCTAGCCCAATAGAAAGACGGCACTCAGTTCTATCTATTTCATCTGTTATTGCACTGACTGCACGTACCAGAAAAGAATCAATGGTTACACAGGGGGTATTAGTTAAAGGAGCTTTTGTCAATGTCTTCTTCTTTACCATCTTGTGTCCTTAGAGTAATTATATTCTAATAATAAAATGTAAATGCAATGTTGTGCCTTGAGTTAATTTAGAAAAGGGCCAGTGCAAGTGCAATATGGGGCTTTAAAGTGGTTATATTCCAATAGTAAAATGCCAATGCAGGTACAATACGGGCTTTGTATTCAAGTTTTAAAGTGCCAGTGCAAGTGCAATATAAAGGTCTATTATATTCTAGTCACAATTACAGAATAAAAAGCAATAAGATCCAATTAAAACATCTAACAAAATCACCATAAAATGGGAACAATATTTTTTTTTAAAGTATTAAAAACAAGTCACATTAATGCAAGTAAATGCAGGTTAAGAACAGCAATATACCTTGTATACTTTACATTATGTAAAGGTTAGTGATTTCTGTTCTTCTAGAGTGCTTGAATATTAACCAAAATCAACCGCTATCCAGGTCAGTTAAAATAAAGTCTCATTTAATCAATATAGTCAGTAAGAGGCTAATAAATCCTCCAAATATATTCACTTTATTGTCCTGGTGCAAAGATGCTTAATGGCAGATGGTAACGTAAAATCGTCAAATAGTTTACTAAATACTGCCTCCGTGGAATGGAACAATTAGGAACCGGCTGTATAGTGCAAAGTCTTACCAACACGTCAAACTGGATAAGGACCAAGGGGGGTGGCCCTGCCCCTGTCTGCCGCCTCCGGGCGCAAGCAGGAAATTGCGGCGTCATTGGCGGTGTGCTGCTGCGGGTGGTGCCGGGATCAGTAGTCCCCAGTATGGCTGTGCTCTCCCGTAGTGTTCCCCTGCACTGCGGGAGCTCTTGGGCCCTCTTATGCGCCTCTGGGCACAAGCAGGAAATTGCTGCGTTGTTGACGGTGTGCTGCCACGGGTGGTGCCGGGATCAGTAGACCCCGGTATGGCTGTGCTCTCCCGTAGTGCTCCTCCATGCTGCGGGAGCTCTTGGGCCCTCTTGTGCGCCTCCGGGCGCAAGCAGGAAATTGCGGCGTAGTTGTCAGCGTGCTGCCGCGGTTGGTGCCGGGATCAGTAGTCCCCGGTATCGCTGTGCTCTCCTGTAGTGCTCCCCACGCTGCGGGAGCTCTTGGGCCCTTTTATGCACCTCTGGGCGCAAGCAGGAAATTGCGGCGTCGTGGTCGGTGTGCTGCCGCGGGTGGTGCCGGGATCAGTAGTCCCCAGCATGGCTGTGCTCTCCCGTAGTGCTCCCCCACGCTGCGGGAGCTCTTGGGCCCTCTTATGTGCCTCTGGGCGCAAGCAGGAAATTGCGGCATTGTTGGCGGCGTGCTGCTGCAGGTGGTGCCGGGATCAGTAGTCTCCGTATGGCTGTGCTCCCCCATTCATACATGCACATAATCACCGAAACGCTATAATGTTTGAATTATTCATCTTCTTCACCATTTTTGTAATTCTGGTAACAATGCTTTGTTTACTTCTTCTAATAATTGCAGCTCATGTTTTTAGCACAAGAATCCAATTGCTTCAATAAATGTATGAAATTCCAATTTGCATGTTCCGTGTGTCTCCCTTTGGGCATGCCTAAAGTAATAATGAAAAGGTAGATCTGTTTCCACGATTTCCCTGGGAGGAGGATCAGAGTGGTCACTTTCTAAGGTTCCAGACATCATCCGGTACCATGTAAGGTTCAGGGGCCCGAATGGCACAATATGAGCTAACCAGGAATTGGGTCAACTTATTCTGATGATATGCGTGTACTTAGTCCCCATATTTTGATGCACTTGTTCTCCAACCACACATTCTTACTTGATTAGTAAGAACCAATCAACACTTTACCCATAAAGGCTTTAATAGTAACTGGACTAATGTCAGGCATAGCAATCTTGAACAGCCCTTGCTGGGCAAGCAATTAATGTACACATAACATACTGCAAAAGGTGTCCATATATTCAAACCAAATGATTATATAGAGCATGTATTTCGCCAATATTGAGTGCTGCTGTATTTGGAAATGGTGTGTACCCTGCTAAGACTGGCCAGGGTAGGTGGACCCAGTCTTACATTTTATGGTATATTTGAAGGGTGCTTGGAACCAATTTTGATGTTCTTGTTATGTTAGTGGTATTTCTAAGTTTTCATAAGGTCTGTATGCAGGCGGAGCTGCTACTTCAGTGTATGTATAAAATGTTCCTGTGTTAATATCGACTGCAGGGAAGGATATCCAGGAATAGTAAACTTCACATTTGTAAGTATCAACCACAGAGATAATTCTCCACCTTTATTAACAAGCCCAAGCAAAATTAACTGTGCAGTTACTGCTTGTCTTCAATTTACAGGAATATTGACTGCTTTTGCCATTTTAAAGAATGGAATTCAAAGAAGATAAACACTACAGTGGTTGATCCTTTTAAAAGTTGAAGCTTGACCAACCTACAGATATAAATAGGTGCTTCCTATTAAGCTGAGGAAGATAAATCTTTTTCACCATGGATTTCTCCGTGTAGAGGTGATTAAGAAGCCTTGGGCATATTCAAGCAAACTACTCAGGAGACCTATTAAAAAAGTACCCGTCCTAAAACGATGGTGGTGCCATGTTATACAGTTCCTACAAATATAGCAGAACTGTGTATATGACCAACACAAACATCATAGTATAGAGACTTAGTTCACAAATACCATCTGTGAGTTGAGTGTTGGTGAGTTTCGGCTAGCTCACAGTACCACATCTAATCATTAAACCAAACAGGGTAACAGATGTTGTTGGTAAACCTGAACATGATACTCTGATTCACAAGAAAACCATTGAAACAAATCTAACCCTTTCGTTTGTCACTCTTGCAAGCCCATGGTAAACACAGGAAAGGTACATCAATGCATTTTCAAGCATTTATTGAAATGATCACATTCTTGCATAAAAAGTGTACCCTGCTATTCTTGGAAAGATGAGCCATGTTACTGAAATCAGCATTGCTAGAATAGTAAACAGGATGAACAATTCAACCATGTTAACTGTTGCAAATGTTTGCCTACTCCTATCTGTACCTAAACTATACTATAGAGAAAATAGCTATAGCATTATTCTGCCAGATCAATAGGGATAGTCTAACTTCCATTCCTTGGTCTTCAGTGCCAGGAATCCAGCCGCAGTGCACAGGTTATCTTTCTTAGCAGGATGGGGGTCGGAGTCAGCAGGTCTGCATCTCAGTCGCAGTCCATGATAATTGTAAGCATGGAAATGCTCCTTTCAAAGTGTTTTAGCACGGAAGATGTTTATATAATAAAACACTGTTCTTATCATCTGTGACAGAGTCACAGAGCAGCTCATTTGGTTTTGTCTAGCTAAAATGAAGTTTTTCCTAACAAGCACAGAAAGAAAGAAAACAGCGGCATTGTGTTTTTAATGTACGACCCTGGAACTAACTGTACAGACTACAAGGCGTCAGTGCCCAATGCAAATATGCATGCAACACATTCGCGAGTTAGCAAAACAGTCAAAAAGTAAAGAAATATGGTAAATGACACCACAAGAAAGGGATGTCAACTTAAGGAGTTGAATCTAATATGGACAATGCATGCAAGCCTCTCAACACTTGATGGCACTCCACGAGACAATACTCCACAAGACAACACTTCTCTCTACGATTTGAAATATTTTTTTATAAAACAAAAAACGTTGAAAATCAATTAAAACACCAAAGGTTAAGGATAAGTTATAGTTAGGAAAACTATTAGTTTCTTGTTTACAAAACCGACAATCTACACACATATTTCATGTAGTGTGAATAGCAAGTTGACAATCCTCTATATGGAGGTGCACAAGTTATAGTATGTTTTTGCCAGGACACAAATTGCAACGGTAAGTTATAACTATAACTGGAGAATTTCAAATGTTTGTGTAGAGTAAGTTGGTTTTCTATACAAAAAATAAATAAGGTTTTCCTAACTATAACATCCTTAATGTTTTTTTTAATTTATATATGTGTGTCTATCTGTGTGGATATATGGTTCAGTATCCTAAACATAGCCTGCGCTACCAACATTCACAGCTTAGGACCTCTCAGATTGCATCTTTTATGACTTTTTAAATGGCAACTTTAATAATATCTTAAATGACATTTTTGATGCTTATTTCTGCATAATATTTTCTTCTCCACCCAGTCTCCTAAGAGTGACATTTTCATGAAATTCACATAATTCATGGGAAATAATATTTTATGAATTTTGTGTAATGCGAAATTGAAGAATGTTGCAAGATTTTGCTCTACAATTTAAATTTCACTGATGAAACCTGTGTTTGTGGCAGAATACTAAAGGTGTGCTCAAGGGACTTCTGCACACTGCTAGGCACTGACAAGACAAGGACATGTTACATTTAATGTAGAAAGCCACATTTTACCGAGCCTAATATAGAGGACCTGGAATGCCCATATATGTTTTTTGTACTCCACCTTAACACATAGCAGATTTGAATGTATTCTGTGAGAGCCTTTGTCATTTTTGCTTATAGTACAGGTAGCAATAGGACTGAACCAGCCAAATTGAGCTTCAATACCAGAAGGCCCTTTCAGTGAAACCCATAGTTGGTGAGAATTGTGAAGCTACATGACATCATTCTTATAGCTGAATTCAATCAGTCGAAGCAAATAAACTCATGAATTGGGATTATCAGTTAGGAAGAGATGAGGATTTTTCTTTAGTGATTGGTTTAGCCACTCAGACTGGATGTGTCCTGCTACAGTGGAGCCACTGCAGTACAGAGAAATTGGACGGCCCACTCATCCTCCACCTGCAAGACTGAATGTTAGAACTGGGGGTCTCTAGTTGGCAAGGGTATACACCTTTGACCAAATAGGGACCCTTGCTTCTAGTCAGGATAAGGGGGATACACTACTAAAATAACCCCTGCTCACCCCCTTGGTAGCTTGGAACGAGCAGACAGGCTTATCTCAGAGGCAGTGTGTTAAGCATTTGTGAACACATACAGTAATACAGTGAAAACACTACAGATGGACACTACACAGGTTTTATAAAAATAAGTATTTTTTATATAGACTTAACACAACACCACAAACGACAAAAATCCACAATACTGTACTCAAAATAGACTTAAAGATGGTAGAAGTAACTTAGTTCAAGTTGATGGTAAATGCGACACGTTTCTCTCAAAAGTGCCTGGGATGCGTAACGCAAAACAAACAAAGGGTCCGCAGGGAGGACGATGCGGCGAGCAAGCGCCTCGATGCGGTGCGACGATCCGGTGCGATGCGATGAAAGTGCGCCCTTGATGCGATGCGACGATGTGAAGACGATGCGTGCACGCCCGACGGCCGTGCGGCGAACTCTGTATCTTTGGAGCGGCGACAGGCCCTGCGACACGCTTCTCCGGTGATGCGACGGCAGACAGCTGCGACGGCGACACGCTTCTCGGGGGATGCGACGGCGACCCTTGCGGTGGAGACACGCTTCCCTGTTGATGCGACGGCAGGCAGTTGCGACGGCGACACGCTTCTCCGGTGATGCGACGGCAGTCAGCTGCGACGAAGGCACGCTTCTCTGGTGATGCGGCGGCGGCCTCTGCAGCGGCGACCGCTTCTCCTGCGATTCGACGGCAGCAGCTTCGTCAGCAACACGCTTCTTCTCGTTGCGTCGCACTTCCAGCTCCCAGCGACACGTAGGCTTCTGCAGACAGAATCCCCAGCAAGGGAATTCAGGAGGGAGCTGGTGGTGAAGTTTTGTAGCCCTGAGACTTCAGCAGGAGGCAAGCTCTAGTTCACGCCCTTGGAGTAATATTCTGCAAGATGATGAAAGTTCTTTAAAAGTTCCTTCTCCTCTCCTTGGCACTGAAGACACCACTGTAGGCCAACCCAGCAACACAGCACACTGGCAGGGGGGCAGTCCAACTCCTACAGCTTCCTTTGGTTCTTCTCCTTGGCAGAGGTTCGACTTGTTGTTCCAGAAGTGATTTAAAGTTCTGGGGTCAGGGCCCCAATATTTATACCCCTAAATCCTTTGTCCTCTGAAGGCAGAGGGGCCTGTACCTAGCCCAAACCAGTTCTGTGCAGTCCTGGAGCACTTTGTTTACAGGACTCCTTCTTTCCTTTGACAGTGTGGGCCAGGGACATCAGACGCACCACAGGAGGTGGAGCCAGCATTGTGGAGGGAAGGCACAGCCCTATTCAGGTCCCAGGTGCAACTCCTCCCACCCATCTACATGCAGATCTCTCTATTCAGCCCTGTGCTGACTCACCCTGCCTCCTGGAATCCCCCAGCCCCTGTCACTCACAAAGCCAGACACACAATACACAACCTAGCAGAGGCAGGCTTGGATAGTTAGGCAAGAAAATACCTACTTTCTAAAAGTGGTATTTTCAAACACAGAATGTTAAAACCAACTTCACTAAAAGATGTATTTTATCATTCTGAGTTCAGGCATACTAAATTCGTTTTTCTACCATGTTCCCTGGGTCAGTTAGGATTATAAGATGTAATAATCAAACTGCCCATTCTGGCCTATTGGGAACAGGTAGCCTTGCAATAGTGAAAAACGAAAATGGCTGTAATTCACTATTAGGACATGCCACACACACCAGGGCATGTCCTACCTTATACTTACAATGCACCCTGCCCTTGGGCCTACCATAGGGGTGTCTGAAATGAAGATAAGGGAAGGTTTAGGGACTGGCAAGTGGGTGCACTTGCCAAGTCGACATGGCAGTCAGACTGCACACAGGCTCTGCAATGGCAGGCCTGAGACACACGTTACAAGCTGCTTCTGTGGGTGGCACAACCAGTGCTGCAAGCCCACCAGCAGCATTTGATTTACAAGCCCTGGGCACACATGGTGCACTGTAGTAGGGTCTGACAAGTAAATCAAATAACCCAATCATGGAGTCACTAATCAACACATCAATTTAACATAGGGAGCACTTGCACAGTGGCACTGATTAGCAGTGACAGTGCCCAAAGCATCTAAAACCAGCAAACAGATCAAAAACAGAGGAGGCAATCATAAAAAAGTGGAAGGGAGACTCACGCCAATGGCACCAGGTCTAACACATGTCCCCTCCAGCTGAAATGTGGGGAGAACTACCCAACCCCTTGGGAGTTCTCTTCACTAAGGCGGAAAAATCTGGACAGACCATCAGCATTGGCGTGTTCTGTACCAGGGCGGTGTTCCACCGTAAAGTCCATCCCCTGTAGGGAAATGGACCACCTCAACAACTTTGGTTCTCACCCCTCATCTGCATCAGCCATCTGAGGGGCCTGTGGTCTGTCTGAACCCGGAAGTGAGTCCCAAACAGGTGTGGTCTCAACTTCTTCAGTGCCCAGACCACAGCAAATGCCTCACACTCAATTGCACTCCACCTCTGTTCCCGTGGAAGTAACCTCCTACTGATGAAGGCTACAGGTTGGTCTAGGCCCTCCTCATTAATCTGTGATGGAACAGCCCCCACACCATGCTCTGAAGCGTCTGTTTGAACAATGAATTCCTTTGAGAAGTTGGGCGCCTGAAGCACGGGTGCTGTGCACATGGCAGTCTTCAGGGCGTCAGAAGCCTTCTGACAGGTCTCAGTCCAGTTCACTTTCTTGGGCTGCTTCCTGAAAGTCAGCTCAGTCAAGGGTGCAACAATGTTGCCATACCCCTTGACTAACCTCCTGTAGTACCCCGTGAGTCCTATAAAGGCTCTCACCTGTGTCTGAGTCTTTGGGGGTTCCCATGCCAGGATGGTATCAATCTTGGGTTGTAGGGGTGCCACCTGGCCGCTCCCTACCTGGTGCCCCAAGTACACCACGGAACCCTGCCCGATCTGGCACTTACTCGCCTTGATCGTGAGGCCCGCCCTTCGCAGTGCCATCACCACTTCCCAGAGGTGGCGCAGATGTTCTTCCCAACTGGCGCTGAACACTGCAATGTCATCCAGGTAGGTGGCACTGAAATCCTCCAGTCCAGCCAACACCTGGTTGACCAACCTCTGAAAGGTGGCAGGGGCATTCTTCATCCCAAAGGGCATAACCCGGAATTGGTAGTGCCCATCTGGTGTGGAGAATGCTGACCTCTCTTTGGCCCCATCAGTTAAGGCGATCTGCCAGTACCCAGATGTTAAATCAAACGTGCTGAGGTACCGGGCAGCCCCCAACCGATCAATGAGCTCATCAGCTCTGGGGATGGGGTGCGCGTCAGTCCTGGTGACTGAATTGAGTCCTCGGTAGTCCACACAGAACCGGAGTTCGGATGTGGCACCAGGCGCAGCAGCTTTTGGGACCAAGACCACTGGGCTGGCCCATGGGCTGTGAGAGGACTCAATCATCCCTAAGGCAAACATCTTGGAGACCTCCTCCTTGATGTAAGCTCTGACCTTGTCAGTCACTCTGTAAGCCTTGTGCTTCACAGGAGGACTGTCCCCGGTGTCCACATCATGGACACACCACTCAGTGACATCAGGAATCAGGGAAAACAAATCAGAGAATTGTCCCAACAGTTGGTGACAATCTTGCTGCTGATCAGGGGTCAGTGTGGCAGAGAGGCTGACACCATCCACTGACCCATCTTGCTCTGTTGCAGATAGGAGGTCAGGAAGAGGCTCAGTCTCCTCCTTCATTCCATCATCTGTCGCTAGGAGCATGCCCACCTCGGACCTTTCTAAGTGGGGCTTCAGGCGGTTAACATGTAGGACCCGCAAAGGGTTCCTTGGAGACCGCAAGTTCACCAGGTAGGTGACATCACTCTTGTGCTCCACCACCTCAAATGGTCCGGTCCACCTGTCCTGGAACGCACATGGCTCTACAGGGGCCATGACCCAAACTTTCTGTCCAGGTTGAAGCTCAATCAGAGTGGCGTTCTGATCGTACCACCGCTTCATCTCTTCCTGGCTGGCTTCCAGATTCGCCTCAGCGAGTTGCCTGAGTCGCCTGGTCTGGTTCCTGAAGGCCAGCATGTAACTGTATACATCCTGGGGAGGTTTCCTGGGAGATTGCTCCCAGCCTTCCTTGACCAGACTCAAAGGTCCTCTTACCGGGTGACCATAGAGCAGTTCAAAGGGACTGAACCCTAAGGACTTCTGTGGCACCTCACGGTAAGCAAACGGGAGGCATGGCAAGAGGACTTCCCACTTACGCCTCATAGGTTCCTCAAGACCCATTATCATGCCTTGGAGGGTCCGGTTGAATCTCTCAACCAGCCCATTACCTTGGGGGTGTTAAGGAGTGGTGAAATTATAAGTAACACCGCACTCCTTCCACAGGGACTTCATATAGTTGGATATGAAGTTTGTACCACAGTCTGACGGGAAACAACCTTTACTACGCATGCATTACATCGCATGCCATTAGATCGCAGTCTTTACAACGCAAGTCGTTACAACGACTTGCGTTGGAGGGCGCTATAGGACAAGGAATAGTTTAATTTACTATCCAACACCTTCCCTACTGTACGTAGGCTGGAGTTGGAATAGTAAATTAAACTACTCCTGAGTCCAGCGCCCTCCAACGAAAGTCGTTGTACCGACTTGCGTGGTAAAGACCACGATCTAATAGCATGCGATGTGAATGCATGCGTTGTATCATCACACGGGAGAAAATCCCCATCAGTGCACGTCCCACCACGGGGACCGTCACTGTCCTGAGCGGGGTGGCTTCCGGGTACCGGGTAGCATGGTCCACCAAGACCAGAATAAACCTGTTGCCCATGGCTGTCTTGGGGTCCAGTGGCCCCACAATGTCAATGCCCACCCGTTCAAAGGGGGTACTGACTACAGGGAAAGGTTGGAGAGGAGCCTTTTGCTTCCTTCCACTTTTCCCACTTGCCTGGCAAGTTTGACATGTCCTACAATGAGTGTCTGAACTCTTCCGCATCTGGGGCCAATGAAAGTGGGTGACAAGCCTTTCAAATGTCTTGTCCTGCCCCAGATGTCCAGCTAAAGGCACATCATGAGCCAAACCCAGTAGGAAGGCTCTGAAGCGCTGGGGTACCACCAGCACACAGGCTGACCCAGGCTCTGCAACCTTAGGCTCGCTATACAGGAGGTCGTTCTCCCAGTAGATCCAATGTGATCCAGACTGATCACCTGCTGCCTGGGCTGTGGCCTGTTGCCGCACACCCTCAAGAGAAGGGCACTTCCTTTGTTGTGCACAAAATTCCTCCCTGGAGGGGCCTCCTTCCTGCTGCCAATGGGTCAGCTCAGGCAGGTCCCCCAGTTCAGCAACTTGCTCCCTTGTAGGTTCCAGGGCATCCCCCTCAAGGTCTGCCTCCTCCTGGACCCTGGGAACAATGGGGGCTAGTTTCCCGCGCCCCTCACCTCTTCTCTTTAAGGCAGGTTCCTGGGCCATACTCTCAGGCTCCAGGATCTCTTGAACACCCCTACTGGCTGCCATAGACCGAGTGGTGACACACGCCCACTCAGGCAGACCCAACATCTCCAAATGAGACTTCCTCTCCACCTTAGCCCAAGGGGAGCTCTCTAAATAATTTCCCAACAGACAATCAACAGGCATGGCTGGCCTCACAGCTACGGAGAGTACCCGAGACCCCCCCACTCAAAGGGAACTTGAGCCACCTCACACTGGCTCTGTGAGTTGTCTGCGGCAACTACAGGGAAGAATGCATGGGGGATAACCTGCTCTCTGGACATCAACCGGCAATTGACAGCTGTCACACTAGCCCCAGTGTCTCTGAGAGCTTCCACCCTATGGCCATTGATGGTCACCCACTGCCTGTACTTCTTAGTGTTATCAGGCAGCTGGGTCTCAGGGACCATCTCAAAGTCTCCTAGTGAGACAAGGGACATTTCTGCGGGACTCCACCCACCTTGGGCACCCATCTCCTCCCCTCCCAGGGCTACACTCGCCAACTGACGGGGTGGTGCACGGAGTGGTGCTTTGGAATCCTTCATGGGACACTGTGCATCATACCAACGGTGGCCCACCTGACCACACGTAAAGCACTTGTAGGGGCCCCTCTGAACAGGACTACCTGTTGGGGCCTCTGGCTTCTTCTCAGGGGGAGGCTGGGAACCCTTCCCTTGTTTCCCTTGGGGATTACTTTGGGGCCCTTTCTGGAACTCCCTCTGTTTACCCTTGTCCCCCCCACTCTTCTGCTGGGGACCCTGCCCACCTTTGGCGGAATCTCCCACATGACCCTTGTGGACCCTGGTACTGACCCAGCGGTCGGCCTCCTCAGCAAGCTTCCTAGGGTTAGTTAGCTTGCTATCAATAAGGTGCTGGCGTAGCTCTGGAAAACAATTAGCAGACAAATGCTCCCATGCAAACAAATCATAGAGCGCTTCAAAAGTATCCACTTTGCTACCCTTCACCCAACCATCCATGGCTCTGCAAAAGAAAGATACATATTCTACCCAAGTGGTTCCCTTCAGCTTCTTGCAACTCCTAAACCTCTGTCTATAGAGTTCTGGGGTCAAACCATACCTTGTCATCAGGGCTTCCTTCATATGGGCATAAGACATCCTATTCTCACTGCGTAGGTCTAACAAAGTATCCCTCCCCTCACTAACAGAGCGGCCCCACAACCCAGCTCCCCAATCCTTCTCAGGGACCCAGTGGGCCAACATTGCTATCTCATAGGCTGCAAACCACTGCCCAATATCTTCATGTTTATGGAAATCTTTGATGACATCCTTGGGAATATATACCCTGCCTTCTGAAGGCACAGATGGTGCGCTGCCACCAGAGGGATTGATTTCTAAGCCCTGCGCTTTGATCTCTAACTCCCTCAACATTCTCTCATGCTCTAATCTAATTCTCTCTCTCTCCAAGGATAACGTGTTAATTTCAAACTCCAGCTTCTTATTCTCTAGGTCCTTTTGACCCTCCATTTTGAGCCTAGCCATCTCCAGCTTGTGTGCCCTATTTCTCTCCCTATCCTCCGGCTCTCCTGGGGACAGGTCTTTGGAAGAAACACTGCTGCCTGGCAGGGTAGGTACTTTCTCCCCCCCTAGACCCAGGGGCCCATGTAGCTGCCCTTCCCCCTCCTCCACAGGGTGCTCCACATTTTCAGATGCATTTCTTGCTTCCACCCAGGCCCTCAGCGCCTTGTGGAACTCATCCTTTTTAGTGAGGCCTGGAATAGCAACTTTAAATTTTCTACAGAAGGCTTTCAGCTGTTTGGCATTATAGGTATCCCACCTCTCTTCCTCAAACTCTGGATCCATAGAGGCAATAGATGCTGGTGGACTCATGGCAATAAGAATTGGCAGTTCTCAGAAAAATAACAGTCCAAGGAGAAAACAATTCTACCAAAAATGTATGTGGTTGCGTTTGGTCTGCACTCACTAGTAGTGTACACCAATCACTGTATATGAGTCACAAATGCAAGTCCAGAATCCTCACCGCTGACCACCAATGTTAGAACTGGGGGTCTCTAGTTGGCAAGGGTATACACCTTTGACCAAATAGGGACCCTTGCTTCTAGTCAGGGTAAGGGGGATACACTACTAAAATAACCCCTGCTCACCCCCTTGGTAGCTTGGCACGAGCAGACAGGCTTATCTCAGAGGCAGTGTGTTAAGCATTTGTGAACACATACAGTAATACAGTGAAAACACTACAGATGGACACTACACAAGTTTTATAAAAATAAGTATTCTTTATAGAGACTTAACACAAGACCACAAACGACAAAAATCCACAATACTGTACTCAGAATAGACTTAAAGATGGTAGAAGTAACTTAGTTCAAGTTGATGGTAAATGCGACACGTTTCTCTCAAAAGTACCTGGGATCCATAACGCAAAACAAACAAAGGGTCCGCAGGGAGGACGATGCGGCGAGCAAGCGCCTCGATGCGGTGCGACGATCCGGTGCGATGCGATGAAAGTGCGCCCTTGATGCGATGCGACGATGTGAAGACGATGCGTGCACGCCCGACGGCCGTGCGGCGAACTCTGTATCTTTGGAGCCGCGACAGGCCCTGCGACACGCTTCTCTGGTGATGCGACGGCAGACAGCTGCGATGGCAACACGCTTCTCGGGGGATGCGACGGCGACCCTTGCGGTGGCGACACGCTTCCCTGTTGATGCGACGGCAGGCAGTTGCGAAGGTGACACGCTTCTCCGGTGATGCGATGGCAGTCAGCTGCGACGAAGGCACGCTTCTCTGGTGATGCGGCGGCGGCCTCTGCGGCGGCGACACGCTTCTCCTGCGATTCGACGGCAGCAGCTTCGTCAGCGACACGCTTCTTCTCGTTGCGTCGCATTTCCAGCTCCCAGCGACACGCAGGCTTCTGCAGACAGAATCCCCAGCAAGGGAATTCAGGAGGGAGCTGGTGGTGAAGTCTTGTAGCCCTGAGACTTCAGCAGGAGGCAAGCTCTAGTTCAAGCCCTTGGAGTAATATTCTGCAAGATAATGAAAGTTCTTTAAAAGTTCCTTCTCCTCTCCTTGGCACTGAAGACACCACTGTAGGCCAACCCAGCAACACAGCACACTGGCAGGGGGGCAGTCCAACTCCTACAGCTTCCTTTGGTTCTTCTCCTTGGCAGAGGTTCGTCTTGTTGTTCCAGAAGTGATCTAAAGTTCTGGGGTCAGGGTCCCCAATATTTATACTCACTAAATCCCTTTGTCCTCTGAAGGCAGAGGGGCCTGTACCTAGTCACAAACCAGTTCTGTGTCAGTCCTGGAGCACTTTGTTTACAGGACTCCTTCTTTCCTTTGACAGTGTGGGCCAGGGACATCAGACGCACTACAGGAGGTGGAGCCAGCATTGTGGAGGGAAGGCACAGCCCTATTCAGGTCCCAGGTGCAACTCCTCTCACCCATCTACATGCAGATCTCTCTATTCAGCCCTGTGCTGACTCACCCTGCCTCCTGGAATGCCCCAGCCCCTGTCACTCACAAAGCCAGACACACAATACACAACCTAGCAGAGGCAGGCTTGGATAGTTAGGCAAGAAAATACCTACTTTCTAAAAGTGGTATTTTCAAACACAGAATGTTAAAACCAACTTCACTAAAAGATGTATTTTATCATTCTGAGTTCAGGCATACTAAATTTGTTTTTCTACCATGTTCCCTGGGTCAGTTAGGATTATAAGATGTAATAATCAAACTGCCCATTCTGGCCTATGGGGAACAGGTAGCCTTGCAATAGTGAAAAACGAAAATGGCTGTAATTCACTATGAGGACATGCCACACACACCAGGGCATGTCCTACCTTATACTTACAATGCACCCTGCCCTTGGGCCTACCATAGGGGTGTCTGATATGAAGATAAGGGAAGGTTTAGGGACTGGCAAGTGGGTGCACTTGCCAAGTCGACATGGCAGTCAGACTGCACACAGGCTCTGCAATGGCAGGCCTGAGACACACGTTACAAGCTGCTTCTGTGGGTGGCACAACCAGTGCTGCAAGCCCACCAGCAGCATTTGATTTACAAGCCCTGGGCACACATGGTGCACTGTACTAGGGTCTGACAAGTAAATCAAATAACCCAATCATGGAGTCACTAATCAACACATCAATTTAACATAGGGAGCACTTGCACTGTGGCACTGATTAGCAGTGGCACAGTGCCCAAAGCATCTAAAACCAGCAAACAGATCAAAAACAGAGGAGGCAATCAGAAAAAAGTGGAAGGGAGACTCACGCCAATGGCACCAGGTCTAACACTGAAGTACAATTTAGACCTTCTACCTAATACACTTGTGCACTCTGCTATACACTGACATGGCAATAAAACGGAGGGTGGAACTGAGGGCATGATCCTAACACAAACCATTCCTTTTCTAAAGTATACATCTTTTGTGGTCTAAATTGTCATGTATGCTAGTAAAAAGGTTATACATGTACCAATCCTCTGCACAGGTGCCCATTGTGCATGTATGCAAAGAAAGAGCAAAATATAGGTATTCCAACATTTCTTAAAAGGAACATGTTGAATTCACCTGAGGTGTGGTTTTGGCGCCGACGAAGACGATGGCGCCGCAGTGAGCTCTATCAGACACAGGAGCCTTCAGCTTCTTCAGGACCTCTCTGACCCTCATCTAGGGGAGGAGATAACCATATGTCTCCTCTAGAAGATTTGATGAGTAAACGGAAGCTCTTTTCTGTGCTCCATCCTCTCTTCTTTCTGCCGCAGCTGGCCCCGGTCACCAATTGCCTCACAGTGAGAGGTCATGCTTGCCATTTTCTCAGCGGTGGGCGCGTTTCCTCACAAGACAAGTAACGCTGCCTGGGGAGCTTGCACTCCTTCACTAAAAATAAATAACTTTGTGTAATTTTCACAATGGCCTTGTAAATCTCGCCCCTCCAACCTGCAGTATGCTTTTTTCTTGTTTTTGTTCCTCAGAGAAGGCTTGGCAAGTGCTTTTGAAATTCCTTTTCTGCACCAATTTGATTCCTCATCATAGTTCTTCCATTTTATAATGCTGTGCTGGTCTCTGGGCTTTTAATATGACTTTGGATTTCCGGAGTGAATTTTTACTAAATGCTCTTCATGTCTCCTGACCAACTTGTTTAGTTTTTTCTCATTTACTTCAGACTCTGGGCATATTGACATATTTTTCATGAGACACTTGTTCTATTCACAGGAAGTTTAATTGTCATTGATCCCAGCTTATTGCGCATTCCTCCGTAGTTTAAGTTGCTGTGCATTTTTTTTCAATATATATATATATATATAATTTTATTGTTTGATTATTTCAAATCTTACAATAGATTAAAAAAAAAAAATTCATATTATAGCAAATCCATTTAAAGTAAAAACATGCTTTTAGGATTAAAACATACTTATTATACAAATTTAAAATTTCCACGTTTTAGAATATTGCTAATCTGAGTAGTGCAAAACTTATTGTACAGATTAATTGTTAATCACATCCTATGCATTCTCCTTGATCAAATCATCGGAGTTAATTTCTTTTTTATCATTAGTCTAAATTTTACAAATGTAGAATTCAAAACTATGTTGTTTAATTTTAGACACCTTATAAGTGCTTAAAGAGGCTAAACAGGGTGAGTAGACCTGGGATTCACGTTACCGTTGTAGAGACTCAATGCGGGGGTGGTACGCGCCTCACAAATGGCTACACCCAAAAGCCATTGGTAAAAGGTTAATTCAGGTTGTGGTTGGAGGTTTGTACCCCTTGATCCTGATTTAATTTTTGGGAATAATGATTTCCAAGAGTTGCATCTCATTTGGCAGAGGTTGCCATTTCTTTATTGCTTCTATTCAACACTGATAATGTGAGCAAAAGAACAAACAGCCGACATGTGTTTCGCCCAGTGGCCGATTGGCCGAGGGCTTTTTCAAGGCTGATGTGTGCGAAAACCCACAGGGATAAGTGGTGCATACATACATACATACATACAAGGATAATAAAACAGACAATGAAAAACCAAAAACAAGTGAGCCCAAAATACAATGAAATTAAATAAATGGAAAGGATGTGAATAATATAGCGAAAATAAGAATGAGGAGTAATGGGACAGACAAGAGAGACCAAAGCAATAGTAAAGCAAGGAAGGGGAAAAATTTAAAAAGAAAGGGGAAATATCATGGTTAAAATGTGATAGACAACTATGAAATTAGTCATAGTATATTACTTTAAGTCACATCGCATCAGAGAATTGCCTAGTATATAATTGTTAACTTCACAATTTAAAGGGAGAGAGACACACATACACTTATGCATATAACAGTATGCTGTAATTCAGCAGGATTTCCTTACAGTAATCGGCATGTACATTGATACTCATCATATATATTTATCTTGGAGTTCTCAGACAATTAGATACAATAAAAAAATAAAATAAAGAACATGCCACCACACATAGACGTGTGTACATCTAAGTACTGTTAAGGGTGAGATTTAGGTGAAGATTAAAATTCCTTAACAAAATGTCAAAGGTTACGGTCCTGAATACTGAAAACAATAAGGTGTATTGAGAATGAGTAATCCAATCAGCAAATCCCATAAACTCGCGTCAATGAGTTAAAATTGGGCCGCTATACTAATAGAGTCATAAAGGCATATCTTATGTATGGATATATTCTAGGCTGGTGCCCCAAGGGTTAAGGTGTACGAGTGAGCTAAAAATGCATGCGGGGGAATTAAATCTCATTGCCGAGTCCGTTAGCACAAGATTCAATGTGTGCGTGAGTTAAACCGGCTAACGTGTATACAGACAAGTGTAAGGAACACGTCAATGACAAACGTGATTCAAAAATACAAGCGCGTGTATGTAGGCATTGAAAGCGATTTGGTGTCACAAAAACAAATGTAGCTCAAGATCAAATGTGCACGTTAGTTAGTGCAGCTAACTGGTATAAAAACGAGTTTCAGGTACATGTTAAATGAATACAGCGGGAATTGGAAAAGCAAGCGCGCGTTTGTGTGGTGTTGAGGTGCTTCGTTATCATAAAAACAATTATGTGCGTTAGTGCGGTTTCAGGTAATACACCGATTTCAAAGATCACATTCTATTCCTAATGCAGTTTGAAAATGCAGGTGCGCATTCAAAAGTCAAAAGCAAGTGTGCGTGTTAATTGGTGTGGCCTCGGGTAGACAATAAGTACAACGGTCACATTCTAGGGGAAACAAACTGTAGATAAGAATATGCACATGAGATGTGGTCCTAAAAGAAGCTCGTTTCGAGTAAAAACACTTACATGATTCAGTAGTCACAGCGACATGGTCTTTGCGGTCCCACGAACAAAGTGAGTTCAGGGCGGGCCGTGCTGTGTTAAATGAACTCTCACCTGACGTGGGAGACGTCCGGTGTCATCAAAATGGGATTGGTCGTTAGGGACATGGAAGAGTTACTGTGAGTGATGGCAGAAGGAATAAGTAATGTGGGAAAAGAGAGACATGTTCAGGAGAATCCACAGATTGAACAAACAATGATAGAAAAGCAGGAAATATATAGATAATAAAAGTTCTCACCAAAGGTATCCGAAAGACATAGAAGAGTTGCTCTATGTCAAAACAGTTCCATCAAGTGATGCAGAAAAATATTGAAATATATTTGAAGAGAACCTTAAAACGGTCCAAAGCCAGCAAGCAGAGAAGGGCAAATCTTTTAGACAAAAGAGGTGCTATTTGCATTACATGTAGTTGACAAATCAAAATAAAAGAAACTCAGTGCCTCTACTCATCTGATATCACATTGTCCTGAATTCGAAAGAGGGCAGAAGGCCCTCTGGGGCAAACCTGAGAATAACTAAAGGAAATGGGGGAAAAAACAGAAAGAAAAGACAGATGCCATGTGTGAAAGTCTTAAGGCCAGTTCTAGTGATGAAATTATGATCCAAACCACAAGTGTAACATTTAGCTTCTATACACCAAAGGAGGAAGAGTATTATTAATCCTATGTATCACATGTTAGATCAGGATTAAAAGTAACTCTCATAAAGTAAAAAGATGACAGACTGGTACAGTATATTAACATGCGTTAGAACAGAGAAAGAGGCATTCAAAAGTGGAAGAGGTGTGGCGCAGCGGCCAGGGTGCCTGACTCCAGACCACGGGGTTCACGGTTCGATCCCCGGTGCCGGCGGCAGGTTAGCCCAGCACCATGTGACTTTGGGCAATAGCTCGCTTAATCTTCTCGAGGGCCCCCAGCGCCGGGACACCTCTCCGATAATGCATCTCCGCATCTTTGTTCAGTCCTTGTTCCTCCGTGTTCATGCGTAAGATGTATTTGCTCTCTTTTTGTCGCAGGACAAGTTCGCGGTTGCCCCCTCTGGACGAAGGTTTCACCTGTTCCAAGCCAAAGAATTTGAAGTTTTTTTGATGTGGGTGGTATTCATGATAATGTTCCGTTAGTGGGGGACCCACTTTGGTTCTATTTATGTTCCGATAGTGTTTTAGGATCCTGATCTTGAGGGGTAGTATGGTGCTGCCTACATATACTTTGTTGCAGGGGCAGATTATTACATAGATTATGTATGTGGAATTGCAATTGATCCAGTCTTTGATTTTATAGAAATTATGTTGGTTATACTTAAAATCCAATTGTTTATTGATCCCCAGTTTGCATTCATTGCAATCATGGCAAATGTAGAAGCCACAAGGTTTTGTCAGGAAATTACTACTTTGCTGTTTCCGCTTGTCCACAAATTCAGATCGACATTGTCTCAACCGGTGGAAATATTAAGATCCGAAGCCCTCTCGGGATCCTATCTGCTTCTAAGTATTTCTTGCGGCTTGCTGCTTCCCACCATTTGGTTGTTTCCTTTTTGAGTGCTTTTTCCAGGGCCTGAAAGGTGGATTTTGCAGATTGAGGATTAAGTTTGTTGGATTGAGCAAGGGTTCCTGAGGTAGAGAAAATTTCTTGTATCCGATGGTTGCGGTGCTCTCTCCGATCTCTGCAGTTGGCCATAGGTCAAGAGCTCAGTGCTTGGTTTATTTATATATATATTTTTTTAATTGTTTCAGGGTCGACTTCGAGTGACAGGCTCCCAGATGACAGGTTAAAGAGGCTAAACAGGGTGAGTAGACCTGGGATTCACGGTACCGTTGTAGAGACCCAATGCGGGGGGGATATGTGCTCAGATCCCTAAAACATGGCAAAACTGGCTAACACTTGGCTGGCAAATATAACTTCTCTGTATGACCACAGTATATGACCAGGAAACACACTAATTGCAAGAAAAAGTAAAATGACTCCTTTGGACTGCAGCTCATGCAATAATTTGTTATTTTATTAAAAAAAGAAAAATATACATTTTACATGCAAGTTAATGTATTTGTAGGCTTTTTTGTATTTTCAATTAAGTGGGCCATTTGCTTTGCTATTTTATATTGTATTTTGCTTGTGTCGCTTACACCACAGCATTCAGGGATGTAGATGCAGCTTTTAGTGTCCTGAAATCAGGTAGATTTATTATAAATTACATTGAGAAAACAGTAATATTCTTTTTGAAAGCATGCTCATCTTTGCATGCAAGTCATAAAGATGAATGTCCTGCTCAGATCAAATTATGTTTTTGGTTTGATTATCCTGGGTGCTATTATGTGAGATTGTTGCAACAACCAAGAAATGTATCTGGGGGAACTCCTGGCCAAGACTTAAAACCTCAAAACTGTTTGCTACTATCACTGCCAGGGAGATTTGACTCCTATACATGCATTCCTGTTCTACATCAATGGCTTTGGATGCTGACTAGATTCTACCACTTTAAACTAAGTCCTAACTCTCACTTTTGAAGGTGTGGTCAAGCAGTGGTGATTTTCTGCATATTTTATGGTCTTGCATAGGAACTACCGCATAGTGGTTCGAGGTCCATGAGGAAGTTAAGACATCCTGTTGGTGCCATTTCCCCATGACTGCCACTCTGGTTGTATTGTTTTAAATATTAGGCATTCGAGGAATGGTGCCTCATTGAAAGTGGTGGTTTGCCAGAAGAAATGGAAACCAGTAATGCCCAACACCCATTTTATGCTAACTGGCATTGCTGTTTTTGTAACCCTGCACACTGGGGCACTGTTATCTAGTGTATGTGATCAGACCCTTGAAACGTGAAAAAACTGGCTAACTACTAATTGACATGCCTAACTTCCCAGTAAGATCATATTATGTGGCTCATGAAAGACACCAATGGAAAAGAAAAGTTAACCTTCACCTTTGGACTGTATTACGTGTTGTGACATCCACTAAGCTGACTAAGGAAACATGGCTTGAGGCCTTCATGTGTAGCTGGACTCCTGAAACTTTTAAACCTTCAGGTGAACTTGTCAAAATTAGCCTTTTTGAGAGGAAAGAAACCTTATTTTAAATATTAAATAAGTCACTCCTAAGGTGGCCTTATAGCCCGCTTGTTAGGGTGCCTAGTATTAAAAAGTGGTACATGCAAGAATTTATTATTGAATGTATGTACAGTGACTAGCCCAAAAGCTTTTTCTCTGTGAAGGGTTGTAGCTGTCCTTTGAGAAAAACCAAAGTTCAGAATAAAGTAATCACTCTACCATCTCTGGTTTAGGACAAGCTACCAGTATTAATTCAAGCACTATTTTACATGTTTATTAACAATCTAATTGAACAGTGAAGTTGGATGTTTAATAAATATCTACACGAATGGCACAGTCCTGATACAAGCTAATAATGATAATCTCGAGGTTTTCGACTCCCTCTTCCCCTCGCTAAAAAAGGCCCCCTTGCACATTATTCGACCTGGCCCGACCCCTCCCTTCCCCCCAGTGAGCCTGCCTCACCAGGTGAGGTGCCAGACCCTTCTCGCGTCCTCTACGAGAACCTCCTCCCTGAGACACTTCCCGCAACTTTGCTCCTCCGAATAACGACCTCATCCCCCCTGGCGGACAACCCTCCCACCCTCACGTCCCCTTCCATCCCAACCAGCCAACCAGGAATGAGCCATACTCCCAACCACAGACTCCCTACGACTCTACTCCTCCCTCAGGCCACACGAAGCCCAATCCACGACACGAGCCAGTGCTCCTCCTGCCCATGATCCATCCCAGAGATAAATCAGGTAGCTCCTCCTCCAATAGCCACCACAACTTGGACCCGTCCCCCACCTCCTTGGTCAACTCTGCCCAAGACACCCTCCCTCCCACCTCGGATAGCATGATGCATCGCCTCACCCACCTTGAAACTCAGCTTGAAATCCTAATCCGAGGCCTGAACGAAATTTTAACTAACCTGGACACGGTCCGAAAGCCCATTCATCCCCCCACCACAACGCCAAATCTCACCCAACTCTGGCCTGCCAAGGTGCCGCCCCCTAGCGGGCTCCCTGCCCCCCTCAGGTCCCGGCCATCGACCCCTAGAAGAACGGTTACTGAGAAACGCTTAGAGAGAGCCAGAAGATCCAAAGCCGCACTGTCCTCTCTGGAAGCGGCAGATCTAGCCTCAACCTACGACTCTCCCTCCACTACCTCCCCCAAATCTAAGATCCAAGTGATTACTGGAGTCGGAAGAGACCACCCTCCACTGAAAGCCCCAAGACCCCCGGCTCACCTCACTTCTCTACTTAGGGCCCCATCCACAAAGAATCAGAGCAGGGAAGGGTCCCCCATCAACTGCATGCTCCTAAACTGCAGATCAGCCTCTAAACATGCAACCGAACTAGCAGAAGCCATCCTCTCCCACGATATAGACATAGCATACATCACGGAGACTTGGCTCAACAATCTCTCCTACCCTAGCTTGGACATGCTAGTGCCTCCTGGATTCAAAATGATCAACAAAGACAGAAAAGTTCAAAGAGGAGGAGGTATAGCAATCATACACAAGAATAACATCTCCATTACAGAAACTGCCTCTTGCCTGTACAGCTCCTTTGAATGACTCACAGCCAACATCAAGACAAGTGACAACAGGCCAACACTTCGCCACCTCCTGTATCACGCCCCAGGCAACACCGTCGCATTCGGGGAACACCTCTCCGACCTGATTGCCCATTGCTCACTCGGAAACTCAAACAACATAATTCTTGGCGACCTCAACCTAAGGTGGAATGAAACAAATAACTCGCTAATTCAAACCCTAAATAACCTCCTACTAGAAAATAATCTGACCCAACACTGCTCAGAAGAAACTCATCACAGAGGAGCAACCCTGGACGCAATTATTGCCCAAAGCAGTGCAATTACCATCGACCACATCCTTCCCGTAGACTGGTTCGACCACCACATCATTTTATTTTACATCAACCAATCGGTCCCAACTCAACCCCCCATGCAGGACCCCCCAAATGGATTAGAAACACAGCTCAGATCCCTCGAGTGGAACTAGAAGAAAGGGTAAGCTCGCTCCTCCCCAACATCACTGAGCACCTCCCCACTACCGAACTCACCTCTCTCTACAACTCAAATATGACGCTCATCCTGGACCAACTAGCTCCTCTGAAACTAAAAAAAGACAGGAGCATTCCATCCAGATCATGGTTCACCACGGACATCAACGAAGAAAGAAGACAACTAAGAGCCTCAGAAAGACTCTGGAGGAACAACCCCACCGTCATCCACCGCGATCAACTTCAAGCAGCCCGCAGGAAGTACAAAAAGCACATTAAGAACAAAAAAACATCTTTCTTCTACTCCGCGCTAGACAATGCAAAAAACAGACCTAAAGAGCTCTTCAATATCATCAGGAAACAAACCTCCAAGCCCGTTGCCTCCCCAATTCAGGCATCCAAAGAACTGTGTGACAACTTCGCCATCTTTTTCAACGACAAAATTGCCAAGATCGATCTCTCACTAGGCACCAATCACATCCCCTCCACTGAGAACCCGACGCTTGAAACCAATGACAGCGCCTCCAAGAACCCCCCAAAACACTGGTCCTCCTTCATTCCCATTCAGGAAACAGAGATAGTCAAACTAATCTCCAGCGCTAAGCCCTCATCCCACGCCCTTGATCAGCTACCCCCTCAACTGACAAAGGACCTGAAGCTCGTCCTAGCCCCGCTATGGTGCAAGATCATAAACAGCTCCCTAAGATCAGGAGTCGTACCAGACTGCCTCAAAGTCGGTCAAGTCACGCCACTACTGAAAAAGCCCGGCCTAGACACTGAGGATCTGAGTAACTTCAGACCTGTCTCAAACCTACCTCTTCTGTCCAAAATCCTGGAAAGATGTGTACTTCCACAACTGACCCAACACTTGGACAACATCAACCTTCTAGATCCCCACCAATCGGGCTTCAGAAAAGGCTGCAGCACTGAAACCGTGATCCTTAATGTCATAGACGATTTACACAAGTCACTTTACTCGGACCAGTGTTGCCTTCTCATTCTCTTGGATCTATCAGCTGCATTCGATACGGTCAACCACAAACTTCTCATCAAGGTTCTACAAGAAAGGGCAGGTCTTGAAGAGATGGTCCTACACTGGTTCTCTTCCTTCCTCCACAACCGCTCACAAAGAATAAAAATCAAAAACTTTGAGTCCGACCTTCACCCCGTTAACAGGGGTGTTCCACAAGGGTCAGTGCTCTCCCCTTAGCTTTTCAACATCTACATTGAACCCCTTACCACTCTACTCAGAAAATCCAACATCCCTTTCCACCTATATGCTGACGACACACAGTTATATCTGGAAACCACCTCCATTGATGACATCCAGAGACTCAACGCCACGCTCAGAGAGATACAACATTGGCTCTCAAGTAATCATCTAAAACTCAATCAAGAGAAAACGGAAATACTCCTCATCTCCCAAAAAGATGAGAACCCACAAATTGCAGAATGGCTCAAAGCTATTGATGCTCTCAATGGTAACCTCACCCTGGCGAAATCGGTAAAATCTCTAGGTATCTCCCTAGACCCGAAACTGGACATGAACAAACACATTACAAGTTCCGCTAAAAGCGCCTTCCTTAATTTGAAACTACTGCACAAAATAAAACCCTTCCTCCCGCCCAAGGACCTTCAACAAGCCACCCAAGCACTGGTGCTGTCCAGACTCGACTACGGGATTGCAACCCTGACCGGTACAGTAAAATCCCACCTCGCCCCCCTCAAAACAACCTTCAATGCAGCAGCCAGAATGGTCACCGGAACTAAGAAATTCGACCACATCTCGCCCGCACTCAGAGAACTAAAATGGCTCCTAATTGAAATGCAGGCCAGCATCAGAACAGCCTGCCTCACGCACAAAGCCCTTCACACAGGCAAACCGGAATACCTGGCCGCCAAACTCAAAAGGGCCGGCCAGTCCAGGAACCTCAGGAGCTCCAATACTCTGCTGCTCATCCCGCTAAAAACACGCAAACAAAAAGCCGCAGCCAGGTCGTTTGCTGGTAACGCACCCAAAATCTGGAACCCCATCCCCCCCACATCAGAACGATCCCCTCTTTTGCAAAATTCAAAAGCCTGCTCAAAGTCCTCTTCCTCGACCGCTCACTAGCGAACCGATAGGATCCACGGAAGTACCTTAGCCGCCACTCCATCTGACTTTAACTCTGTGTCCTGTGACACTGACATCCTCTACCCCCAAACCCCTGCTGGAAATCCTATCCCCTCCCTCCGCCCCCTGAACAAGAAATCTTATCGGCTACTCGTTCTGTGTGACCTGCACTCTTCATGCTTCCTTCCGCTCAATCACTCCTGTGTTCGAACTCTACCCGTCGCGAATCTCTACTATGATTTCTGCACTGCTTGCTTGCTTGTAAGTTACCTGTTGTGAAGCGCTCTGATACCCTTGGGTCCAGCTAGCGCTATATAAAACTCCTAAAATAAAATAAAATAAACAAAGGCAACTTTTAAAAAGTTAGATTTAGTCTGCCTGAACTGCCAGTAGGCTACTGAACATTCGGCTACTTAACATTAGACTGTTGGCAGATGACATTGCCAGTGCCTCCCCTTAATGAGGTGTAAAAACTGCTCATATAGCAGGGACAATAGCTTAGCCATTCTGGCAAAAAGACCTGGGTATGAAGTATATGACACATATGAGCTGAAGAATGGCAGCTGAGCAGGGCTTTGGAAACTTTAATATCTTTAGAGGGACCAGAGAGAGGCCTGCCTATTCATAGTTGAGCGTAGAGTGAGATCTGAGAAGAGAAGCGCTTTATTTCCTGGGCTCTGTGCAGCCAGTTAGTCACCAGCCCAGTAAGAGAGGGTGTTGGTTCCAGAACCACTTTGGTGTAGTTGAGGAAGAGGGGACTACTCATTTCCCTAAACACATAGCCCAGCTGACGTGCAATATACTTCCAAGGGCAGAAAAGCTGTACCATCTGGGAACATTGTAGGCCTGGCCGGAGTCCACAGAGTGGCTAAAAAAACTCTGCCATGATACGAGGAGCTTGCCAGCATGCCCATTCGCATTGCCATGTGCAACACAGAGCACTACACTCCGCCACTTGCGGAACTTCGTGGAGCATTTTTGTAACTCCGCAGAGTTCCGCGTAGCAAAACTCCATGAACTACGCTCAGGCTTAATTAGAATGAAGGGATGAATGAATATTTGGATTGCTTGCATGAATAAGCAAAGCAACTCTTCTCATGGAGAGTGGCATCCTACTCTCCTGTTTCACTTTGTTTATGTAGGGTTATCAAAGCTATGGTTCAAAAGTGGGGGTATTTTTTTATTTTTTGTTCTACTTCCTTACCTGACTGTATTTGTTAAATGAGTCAGATGTTTCCCACCCATCATTCATCACCGCCCTCTGCCCATGGAATTTTTCCACCTATGACCAAAGTGCAGTATGATTCAATTCTGTACTGCGTCTGCTTCACTTAATGCAGCATTTACAAGGTTTTTAATGCATTTCAAACTGAACACACAAGGTGTGTTTCCCTTCGCTCACTAAGTCACCTCTTAGTGCTTCACTTCTTTATTTTTATAGAAATTCTTCGGTCCCAGCCTACCAAAAAAGTGAAAACTCCATTCTTGGCATGTGCCACATTTGATTTTATAGCCATGTGAAGTGATTCCAAAACATATTTAATGGTTTCCCATGACAGATTTATTTTATGCCTGTTCAGATTTTTCCCTTTCGACTCAAGTCGACTAATACAGTGACTGAATAAGCCAAAGGTGATGAATCGATGCTCAGTGTAGTGACCCCTTAATTCTATATCAAAAGCTCTACCCTACCCGCCTAATCCTTCTACCCTACCCTGCAATAGAGTAAGTCAAGTTTCCTTTCCTTACTGCCCAGTAAATGAATTTGTTGGAAATAATATGTGGTGGTGGGTGAGGCCAGTGAGTAAAGTGGGAGTTAGTGCATGATTTGATGTCAAGTTTGGCGCATGGGATATGCTGTTACAAACATGCCAAATACAATCTATATAGCCCATCCCTTTCCCTGTAGTGTAGTTCATCATTTCTCCCAACTTCTGCTTACGGCAGATAGGATAATATCCGCATTCCATACGTGAGGTGTGTGATATAGTATCCTATGTATTATTCATCTGCCTCTTTGGAGTCAGAGTAGAAAGATAAAGGCATTTGGAGAAGAGCAGGGCCATTGGAATTAAAACAAATAGAAAATTGTTAACTACAACTGCCGCAGCTGCAGACAGTAGCAAAATACCCGTCAAGCTGACTAGCAATGAACATGGCTCTGTTAATTTAGCACACCACCCAACTTGTACTCCATAGTGCATAGTGCCTTACTCATAAATGAGTGGTAATTTATTTTTCCACTCAAAGTGTTAGCTACTTGAACAGCCTTTAGAAGACAAAAAGAAACAAATCACGTTTTTTTTTTTTATTTGGTGTTATTCTTATTCTGCCTAATACTTTCTGACCCACAGTCAGTACTTTTTATGAGAGGCATGTGTGGGTGAAACATAAAATTAGCCTTGGGACTCTCCTAATCATAATCAAATCAAATTTCAATGGCCTTGGGGGGACCAGTAATGCACTGCTATCATGCGGCCCACAAATTTAATTTTTTTTTTGTACAGAGCATTATTTATTATTTGTCTTTTTTGTTTTTCTCAATATAGCTACTCCTGCTGGTCCACCCAAACCACCCACCAGGCAGGAGACATCGGCCTGTCTGCAGTAGTGGAGGCTGGAATGTATCTAGCAGGATAGTGGTGGCTGGTGATCCTTGAGGAAGAAGAGGCAGAAATAGCTGCCTCTCAGTTTCAGCAGAGGCCCCAGTGCAGCCGGTTCCCCTCAGCCTCCAGCCTTCTGGCCATCCCATCGCTGCCGCCAGCTAACAGCAACTTCTGCTGCCACCTCCCACTCTGACAACAGCGGGCTTTTGCTGCAGCACATCCTGCTGCAGCTGGAAACTATAGAGAGATGGCTTACAATGATGGATCAGAGCCTGGACCAGCTCTGGTCACAAATTCAGAATGCCCACTTCTAGTCCTTTTTAAATTTTTTTGTTTTGGTGGGAGTGACTTGTTGTGGGTGGAGAGGGTGAGAAGGGAGTTGGGACCAGGTTTATTTGTTGGATATTTCAGTTTTTTGGGCATTGTTGGTTGGGTTGTTTTAGGAGAGTGATGGTCCTGTTGTGGGTGGACTGGGTAGGTTTGTTTGTAAAAAAACTTAATATATTTTATCGAAATTTAGCCTGAAGTAGTTTGTTTTACTTTGCACGGCTGCCTTTAGTTTTCACGCAGCCTGTTTATGTGCTTGTAAGAGTGCACCGCTAAGTTATAGAGTTATACCTCTCTAACTATCTTGACATTTGGGGGGGGGTGCTGCCATGGCCTATATTGTCTACAACAACCTAGATAAATGATTACTTGCAGTAGCAGTTACTTACTTACTTACCAACTTAACTAGTTCACTTCACTCCATAGTTGTCTTACCTGAATATAGATGAATCAATAACATGGAAGGCATCACAAGCTCACAAGCTAAGTCCCACTTCCACCCAGGTGAGCTCCAACTGTAGGATTAATTGGAAGGATTATCCATTGCAGGCAACTAAATGGAAATAAAAATACTGAGTTAGTGGGTTTTATGATATCAAAGCTCTACAAAGAATTGAGACCAGCATACTGCATTTTTTTTTTTTTTTTACAGAGTTTTATATAGCGCGAACTTGACCCGAATCGGGTATCAGAGCGCTTTACATAGCACCAGTTGCATTACATGAGGACACATTCATTTTTTTGTTAGGCACGGGGAGATTTAGTGATTTGCCCAGAATCACAGGATGTTCAGCGTCATTGCCGAGACTTGAACCCAGTTCCCCAGATTCGAGGTCGACCGCCCTAGCCGTTAGGCCAACTCCTCTCCCCAAATGCATGATGACACAACAAGAATTCCTAATAGTGATAAAATAACAAAATATAGCAATAGTAGTAACTTGTGCAATGGGGAGCTACTAGTACCTTATGAAATCCTTGAGTCATAAAAAATGTACTAAACTTCTGGAGGGGCCAAGCTTAGGTTAGGTGTTTACACGAGGCCTGAACGATGATTCTGACGACTGATATTCTTCATTCTATATAAAAAATATGGATCAATTTTATGCGCGGGTGGGCAAATGGGGCCAGTGCGGGCTATTGCTTCGAAGATCCTGCCGTGAGCTGGTGTTGCGTTCACAACATCCGCCTCACCAAGTGTGTGATCTATTTAAATTAAGTCATACCTCAATAGATCACACAGCCCAGGGGAAGAGGGTTAGGGGTTTGATGACTGGATGGGAAAGGGGATTTGGGGAAAGGTTTGAAAAAGACAAACACTACACAAGGACAACATTCATCTGGGCAATAAGCAGTGCATCATTCATCGTCAATCTGTTGCAGGAGGAAATGAAGAAATGAGTATGACACCGTACAGTTAAATGCATTACAAACAGTTCTTCTGCCCACGCAGATATCTAAATGTTCTGTCTTCTAAGTTGGGAGTGAACCCACCCACCCAGTTCTCCAAATATGATTGTTAAAAAGAAATTATACTGTACTGCAAAATTAGGTGGTACATCTTAATTCTCCTCGGGAATGTCTATCACTCTCGGGTGCCTGTCTGGACTGGTCTGGTAGGTAAACAGGAGTGTTGAGCTCAGTTTTCACCTTTCATTCATGCAGTAGACTGGAAGGCCTGCGGATTGTAAAACAGAATGTGTATTTTAGAGCCTAGGACGAAACAAAGGTAAGCTCCATGAGAAGTGTACCAAGAAGACTCCGAGGCAGAGCAAAAAAAAACAAGAGGGGGACCCAGAGTTTCACTTTTGCCACCAGTGCAATACATACGTACACACACACACACAGCATCATTTCACAAATCAACGCACCTCTCTCCATTCCACATAGCTGAGAACTAGGCCTCAGACTCACCTTTGTAATCGATAACTTCTTGCTTCTACCTGTTGATGAGGTAGTCCCACAGCTCCCACCCTGAGTTCTTTCATCCTCCTCCTGACTCCAAGTAACTCTGTCCCAGATCAGTCATGACCCGAGCAAGATAGACGTGTATTGCACTGCTGTTGAAGAACAAGTAGAGAAACAGATTTGCAGTATTTTGCATAGGTTTTTGTTCGTTAACTAAAGTGACTGTTCTGGTCTCTGAAGAGTCAGAAAAAAGGAGAGGACCCTGCAAGTAAGTCTGGCTAAGTGTGAAAGGGCCAATCACCTCCAGGAAAAATATGATTGACCATGATTCAGGCCCCAAATATTGCATATCATCTTAAGCAAGTTCCCAAATTACAGTTCAACACCCTCTCTCACGGTCTGCCACCACATGAATAATCAAATCATCAATCATCACTCACAGTGGTGCAATGATTACTTTATCAAATCCAAGCATGTTGGTAGGTACACTATCTCCCCTTTGATGCAAGCAACAGATTGGAATTTGGCAGACTTGTAAATCAAATGATTTTATTTGGAAGCCTTCCTAGGTGATGGGAAAACTGAAGGATCAGAGGAGTGGACCATACAGGTTAATTAATTTTCACTTAGTAAGTTTGAAAAAGGCCAATCACCTACAGGGAAAAAATTATCGCCCATCAGTCAGACCCCAAACATTGCAAATCATCTCAAGCAAGTTCCCAAATCATAGTTCAACACCCTCCCTCACTGTCTGCCACCACATGAATCATGAATCATCACTCACACAATCACTCACTCAACATTGCAAAAGTTATAATGACTTTCTCCAACCCAAGCACGGGTAGGTTAGGTTGTAGGTATTCAACATTTACGCAGGCAATACATTGGAATTTGGTATTGGCACCATTGTAAATCAACGATCTTCTGTGGCAGCCCTGCTAGTGCTAGGTGATGCAAAAAAGGATAGGCATGACAAGCAAGCAGGCATTGTCTCCAATGTCATGAAGGAATTATGGAGGCTTCTTCAATGCACACTGGTCCAACTGCAATTCGGCAATATATGTGACTAAAAAATAGTGGCGCAGTATAAATCTGACACAAAAATAATAATGTTTCGCTATCTACTTTTTCTTTTGCAAAGAAAAAATAATTAAAAGTTCTATGGGGCACTGGCATACTCAGTCCAGCAAGAAGAGTACGTCCTCAAACTCAGGTGGTTCACCCAGAAGTTGGTCAGCTAACACACTTGATTCTGACCAAGCATCCTCCACCTCCTCCTGTGCTGTTTCAGGGACAGTATAATTGTGTGGTATGAAATGTTGGTTCATTTCGATCATAGTCAATCTCTCCACGTTTTGAGGTGAGAGGCTGGCCCTTCTCATAGGGACAACCGCACCAGCTGCACTGAGCACACGCTCAGCAGATACACTGGGCCCATAATATGCCGAAAACGTTATTGCCAGCCTGCTGAGCTCTGGCCATTGGGATATCTTCCCATACCAATATATCAATGGGTTTTGATTATCATAGACGTTTTTTGGATCATCCAGATACTCCTTGAACATGCTGCCACTTGCTCAACCTCTTTTGCTATCGCCTTTGCACTAGACTTAAGCCCTGCCAATTGAAACCTATACACTGCAGAGGTTGGGTCCAGTCCTTCTGTTTCTGTTGTTGCCGGTGTTCTGGTTGATGGTGTTGTTGGCTGCTGTGAGACAAGATAGACCTCTCTGGAAGTTGAAGGTAGCACCCCAGAACTGCGGGGTGGGAGCCATTCTACTTCCAGGTCTCCAGCTTGCTCAACACTCCACCTCTTGTATTTTGAAACAATACCTTTCAGAAAAAGGAATGGAAGTGGGCAGAATTGTTTTGTACCACGTATCAAGTAGTGTGGCACAAATGTAGTGTTTGGATGAGATGATGTCCTGTTGCAGCCTTGTATTACAAGTCAAGCAAAGAATTAAGATCTCAACCAAGGTGTGCGCTTCTGCCGTTTCATTCACACCTGTGGGGGAACATTTCAAAAACCTTCTTTTCCTGGTCCTGTAGCAGACAATGGGATAGCTTGGCCCATCATACTGCCCTCCTTCCTAACTTCCTGTATAAAAACATCAAAAGGGAGTAGAATCTGTGTCAGGCATTTGACTAGGCCCCATTTTGCTGCATCCAGGTCGATAGCTTTCCCAACTGCATCCCCTGCTCTTTGAATAAGATAGTCATTGATCTGTTTGCACTGCTCAAACAGACGTTGCAACATTTATTAAGTTGAGTTCCAATGATTTGGCACCTCCTGCATCAGGGCTTTAAATGGTGCTCTATTAGCATGCTGAATAATCCACAACTGCTTCCAGGCTCTAAAAGAATGGCTGAAATTAGTGCATATTCTTATGCAGGGGGTCAGTATGTTGCTGGCTATGTCTTCTTTTTTGAGAAAGTCTTGCACCACCAAGTCAATGCAATGGGCCTAACACAGGACCCTGAAATAGCCACTGTCTGACATTGCCTTGATTATGTTACTGCCATTGTCCTTGGCTACAAATCCAATTCTGAGACCTCTGGGTAGCAGCCATTCATACACCTTGCTGTTAAATTTGTCCAAGTTGTTTACATCTGTATGTGATTTCTCCATGGCGAACATGGCCACTGTTGCATGCCACTGAACGCTCTTAAAACGTTCTTCATGGCCAAGACCTGTAAATATCTTTTGCTTTACCCCAGCAAAAGAGATCCAGTGTGCAGTGATGCACATGTAATCAGTCGCCTGACAACTGGTCCACATGTATGTCGTCAGGTGGATAGTGTGGAGAACACTTTGTTGCAAAGCTTGTCTAACCAACTGAAGCACATTGTGATGCAGCGCTGTAACAGCAACTCCGGCAAAATAGGTCTGACTTGGAACCTTCCATTTCAGGCAGATGGCTGCCACAAATTCTAAAAATCCCACTCCTTCCACAAAAGAAAAAGGGTGGAGGTCCAGCGCTAACATTTTTGCCACCTTCCCATTGTACAAACGTGTGGTTGGGCGTTTGTGCTTATAGGGCCCCTCCTGCCTAAACATGCCCGTAATAGTAGGCTGGATTTTCATCTTTTCTGGGGCCACTGGAACAGACGACTTTTGAGAAGAAGATGGTGGTAGCCTCAATGTGCGTCATGATGGGGCAGTCACTGAATGCCATGTTTTTTCCAACTCACGGTGAGTCTTTTGCCATTGTGCCATTGGGGAGAGGATGTAGCCTAATGGCTAGGGCGGTCAACCTCAAATCTGGGGGACCGGGTTTGAGTCTCGGCAGCGACGCTCGACATACTGTGATTCTGGGAAAATCACTTAATTTCCCCGTGCCTAACAAAAATTAATGTGTCCTTATCTAACGCAACTGGTGCTCATGTAAAGAGCTCTGATACCTTCGGGTCAAGTTCAAGCTATATAAAACTTCGAGACAAAAAAAGTAAAAAAAGTCACTGAGGTGGTCGATTCTGCTGGCACACTGCTGGGGATAGGGCTGCTTTGCGTGAAGATGTCACCCTCTTCTTCCTCATGATCACCTCTCACCATGATTGGATGTGTAGCTGATGTTCCCTGGCTCTCCTCACCACTAGGACCACACTCAGCAATTTTTCTAAGGTGCTCCTCCCACATGATTGTGTGATATTTTTTCAGTTGAGTTGTTTGGCCTCCAGTACCATCATTTGTACCAGGCTTACATCAACGAACATTTGTGTGGCAAATGCTGCATACTGCAATGTTCTCCCCCTCTTTGCTAACCATAAAAAAGTCCCAGACTGGTGAGAACTACTTTTTTATTGTGCCACTGCCAATGCCTGAAAAAGAACTGGAGGTAGGTGGGTGTGTTGTCGATTACCTCTCTGCTTCACCTGTGGTAGGGATTTTTGCAGGTCTCAGCTGGGGCTTTGCAAATATGGGATGTGGCAGTGCTACCTGTGCCACATCACTGGGAGCAGGTTGAATAGCAATGTCTGACTCATCTGTGTCATCTTCCACAATGACTGCCTCATCTTCATCATCCTCCTCAACATCCCCTTCCATAAGTTTAAGTGTTTCAGGAACTTTTCTTTTCCCTTACCTCTCCTGTTGTCTCCTGGACTCTGCCAGGGTCCACTCCATGTCCCTATCATCATCATCATCATCATCATCATCAGAAGTGGTGCTTGGAGAAGATGGTGTAGTTGTACCCTTCATTTTCCTTGCTGGAGATCTGGGAACCAATGATTCTAAAAGAGAAGGTTTTTGCTCAGAAGAAAACTTAACCTCCTGTCCTGCTCTAACATCAGAAAAATGTACTATTGCTGGCTGCGGGTGCTGTCCACTTTGCTCTGTTTCCTGAAACTATTGTGTATTACTTTGCCAAATGGACAAATCCAATTCAACGTCACTATTCATCTGCATTACCATGATTGCAGTGGCTGCCTCACTGACAGACATGGTCCTGCGGCTTAGGTTGGGCTTGACGCAGGAGTGCTGCTCTCAGCTTGCTCCCCGGAGGCCGGTGCAGCAGACACATAACGTGGTGGTCCAAAAAAGGTTTGGGGTGACATTCCACTTGTGGGAAGTTGCTTCTTCTGACTGACTACTTTCTTGGAATCATCTTTCTTTGGGACAATCTTAAAGCTTTCAGTTGGCGGTGACACTAAGCTGCACAAGCGGAATAGATTGTAGAACTGTTATGTAACTGCACAGGCCTTCTGTTTGGCATTACTGCGGGTGATGTCTCTTCTAAGCCTGGGCGTAGTTCGCGAAGTAGCGCTACGCGAAGCTACGCAAAGTGCAGTTCGCACTACGCGAGCTACGCGTAGCACTACGCGAGCTGCGTAGTGCACTGTTCGCAATGATTGCACAGTGCCGGATGCTTGTCCGCACTGTGCAATCATTGAAAAGGGCATCTTGCACAGTGCGAGCTGTCTTTTACTGCCGCTCGAGTAGATTTTTACTCGAGCGGCAGCTTCTCAACGCAGACTGGTAGTTTCTCATCGCGAGCGGTCGCGAGCATACGCGACCACTCGCAATGAGAAACCTGACTTCCCGCGTTGAGAATCTCGCCGGGAGGTTTATTTTCCACGCTCGCTATCGGCAACTTGATGTTGCTGATCGCGAACGAGGAAAAAGTCTCGCCGGGATGTCATTTTGCTTGCTTGCGGTCGCCAACTTGACGTTGAGGACCGCGAGCAAGCAAAAAATGACCGCTGCACTACGCTACGCTACGCGTGTTTGCACTGTGCTACGTGCAATTCGCGTTGTGCGAAGTAGCACAAACTACGCGAGCGTAGCGTAGTGCTTTGCCCAGGGTTAGTCTCTTCTCTTGTGCACCTATTAGGAAACAAGCAAAAAAAAAATGTATTGTGAAATGTGTCATTATTTGCAGTTTGAATTAGTACAGACAAAGGCAATATTAGTGTGGTTGTTTTGTTTACTTAGGTAACAACTTTAAGGTCAAACCACACAAACATACCATAATTCCCGCATCGGAATAACACACAATATGCAGAGTGATAGAGCTCTTTCCTTTATGTCCATATATTTAAAAGGAGACACCTGCGGCACTCAGGGAACTGAATGAGCAAATGGAACAGTAATCTTTTAAAAAATGGAGGTTAGTGTGCGCCAATGGCAGGCAATGTGGTCCACGGGGGAATGGAATAATCATTATTACAGATATAAATGATGCTAATATGTCTACTCTAGACTGTACCACAGCCAGGGTGTCCAGGAGGAAATGGAATCATATACCTAAAAAATTGAAGGCTGTTGCATGGCAATGCGCCTATGGTAGATGGACGGATGGATGGATGGATGATGGATCGACGGAGGCACAATGGAAAAAAGTAATAACAAATTTAAAAAAAATAAAAAAATATCAAACGTAAATAAAAAATGAAAATGGAATAAAAAATGAAATAAACAAAATAAATAAAAAAAATGTAAATAAGAGAAATTATCTTCAAACATATTTTTAGACTCGTATCTCATCCATCTATGCAAGCCTATGGCAAAGGCGCACTGGCTGTATACACACAATAGCTGCCAGCCAGTGCCACATGGTCAGCATCAACCCTGAGCAAGAAGATAAGAGAGAAGATGTGGCCTAATGGCCAGAGCAGTCTACCTTGATGCTGGGGAACCGGGTTCAAGTCTGTGCAGGGACGCTCAACATCCTGCGATTCCAGGCAAATCACTTAATCTCCCCGTGCCTAACAAAATGAATGTGTCCGTCTATAATGCAATTGGTGCTCATGTAAAGCGCTCTGATACCTTCGGGTCAAGTTTGCGATGTATAAAACTCTAAAAAAAAAAAAGGCATGGGGAACAAAAAAGACATGCAGGCCTATGGCCTAAGAGCATTGGCTGGCTACACAAAATGGCTGCCAGCCACATGGTGAACAAAAATAACAACCAGCAAGGAGGCAAGGCCACAATGAAGAACACATGCAGGCCCATGGCAAAAGCACACTGACTGGCTACACAAAATGACCGCCAGCCACATGGTCACACAACAAGCAGGAGGCATGGAAAACAAAGAACATATGCAGGCCTATGGCAAAAGCAGACTCACTGGCTACATAAAATGCCCGCCAGCCAAATGGTTGAAACAACAACTAGAAAGGAGGCAAGGCCACAACGGAGAAAAAATACAGGCCTATGGCAAATGCACAATAGCTGTCTACACAAAATGACTGCCGGCCACATGGTCGAACAACAAGCAGGAGGCATGGAAAACAAAGAACACATGCAGGCATATGGCAAAAGCACACTGGCTGGCAACACAAAATGGCTGCCAGACCCATAGTCACAACAAAAACAACCAGCAAGGAGGCATGGAAAACAAAGAACACATGCAGGCCTATGGCAAAAGCACACTGGCTGGCTACACAAAATAGATGCCAGCCCCATAGTCACAACAAAAAAAACCAGCAAGGAGGCATGTAAAACAAAGAACACATACAGGCCTATGGACATTTACTATACAAAACAAATGGCCCGCCACATGGCATGGGGAGCAAAGACATATGGTGGCCTATGGCAAACATACTCACACACTGGCCAGACAAAGAAAGGAGGCATGGTAATTGGTAACACAGGGGACAACAGCATTAATTCAGCAATTCCAAAAACAAAAATGAACTGTGCTAAAACATTTTACAGCAAAACACATCCTCTAAAGGCATCAAATATATTACCCCTTCTATACACTGTTTGCAGAAACAAATGAGAAATACCCCAAAAAACGCCACATTTTTTTATTTAATCCAACGCCATCCATGGCCTAAATGATGTTTCAATTTAACAGACACCACAGAAACAGTTCTTTCATGCACCCAAGACTAGTACTGGGCCTACTGACTGGAAGGCACAGTGGCAGACTAGGCCGCATTGTGGTTTAAATGAATTTTGCAAATTTATTAGAAAACATGGAGGAAATGTACTAAACTGTGCAACATGTTTCCTTTACAAAAGAAGAAAAATTGAATAACTATGACCCAAAAACTGTATGAAGACTTGTTCAGATTGACTGTACTTTGAGACAGACCCGTTTCTGTAACTGTGCTCCTGGGCGAACTGTTTAATTAAACCAACTCTTCCTGTTTTGCCAAATGCCTCTTGTCATTAGTTTTTCTAGGTAAAGTCATATTTGAGCAACACTGTGTAGTGATGATGCTGGAGCCAAGGTAAGTTAAGTAGGTTATTCGTTGGCTACACGGTTGTGGAGCACACAGCAGAAGCTCCACCAGTTACAAAGCAGCCCCAACTGTACCAAGTATTTCAACCTAAACATTCTAAGAATGCACACAGCAGATTCATCACCAAGCAACATAGAACACCGGCAGGTAATGCCAGAGAAGCTTTCACATAGAGACCAGATACTACATACCTTCCCTTCGCCTTTGTGGAAAAGAAAAAAATGTATAACAAAAAAATACAAAAATAAAAGTAAAAGTAACAAAGAAAATATACTCCCGAAACCTCTTGGGAGTGGCAGGAACTCTTGAACTCCTTCTAAGACCAACATGAACACTCCCAGAACCCAAAACATAATTTACAACAGTTTTACCAGTACAGGTTCTGGTACCAGTTCTCAATTCTGGCAAGATTCAACCAATGCCCACCCATAACCTGAATAGCATTATGACTGATTCTCACAACTTTAACAGTTTTGCCAAACTTGCTCTCCCCTTTTTTAACATGGATAGAAGACTTGATCCTGACCAAATCACCAACCACTAAAGGAACAGTCTTAACACCTTTTTTGTGATCATACCAAGTTTTAAGCTTACCTTGAGATTCAGGCATATTTAATCTCACGATCTCCATAAGTTTAGCTAAATTAGACTCGGATTTGAGCCATTTGTTCATCCAACCAGGTCTGAAACTTGTGTTAGCTTTACGTCCTCTAAGTAATTCAAACGGAGAAAATTTGGTAGAAGAATGAGTGGTCCTGTAGAACCACAACATACTATGTAAAGATTTAACAATATCATGGTTTCCAGACCTTGCCCACTTGATGCATTCCCCCACCACACGGTTCATCCTCTCAACGAGACCATTAGTTTTAGGGTGGTATAAAGAACATTTGGCATGTCTAATCCCACAAAAGGCAAGAAAACTTTAAACCGCCCCACTCACAAATTGGGTCCCATTGTCAGAGACTAGAGTTTCGGGGAAACCTTCCCTCAAAAATACTTCACTTAAAAAGGAAACAATATTAGAAGCATTGGCCTCCTTCAATAGCTTGATTTCAGGCCACCTGGAGGAATAGTCCATGAGATCAAGAACAAATCTTTGGCCACCAGACCAATTATCACAAGGACCCATGACATCAATGCCCACTTTAATCCAAGGTCCAGAGGGACACTCAATAGGCAGTAAAGGAGGAGATACAGTCTTAAGACCCTTGTCAGCAGCACCACACACACAGCAGTTGGCAACCAACTCTGTGATCTCTCCATCCATCCTTCGCCACCAAAAACTTTCCAGGATGCGGCGTTTAGTAAGAGTCACACCCAAATGCTCATCATGAGCATTTCTGATGATTTCCTGTCTCACAACATGAGGGACAACATGAGGGGGAACAAGCTTATCACATCATACCAGCAAACCATCTTCAATAGACATTTCATCCTCAACCTTACAATAGGGTTGATTGAAGAAGAGGAGACAAAACTTTTTCCCTGGGCCAGCCATTTTGTACGAATTCACAAGCTTGTTGAAGCAAGGCATCTTCACTCCTCCATCCCTTTTCAGAACTTATGGCAGGAGCAGGTAAATCTAAAGCAGCCACAAAGCAATCATCACAGTCTTCTTCACACAATCCGCTGAAGACAACATCATCACTCTCATCTCTCTTCTGAGGAAAACAAGATAAGAAATCAGCTCTCCCATTCCTTCCTCCAGCAATGTGAGAAACGTCAAATTGGTATTGCAACAATCTGGAAACCATTCTCAAAATCCTAGGTGTACAACATTTGTTGTCACCAGCACTGAGAATGGAACCCAATGGCTTGTGATCTGTTTGTAGCATGAAATGTTTGCCCCAAATATACGGGTGGAATTTCTCAATGGCCCTTAAACAGGCCAGAAGCTCTTTTTCGATGACCGAATAGTGCACTTCAGCGTCCCTCAAAACTCTAAATGCAAAAGCTACTATGTCCTCACAGTCGTGATGCTTTTGTATAAGGATGGCACCGAGACCAACCTGGCTTGCATCAACAGTAATGCAACAAGGTAAGTCAGGGTCAAAGGGTTTGAGAGCATTGCTCTTACTCAGCAAGGACTTAATGAGATCAAAAGCTGAGGCACATTCATCAGACCACATGAATTTAACACCCTTTTAGAGCAGGTTGCTGAGAGGTCGAACTATAGTGGCAAAATCAGGGACAAAGGGAGAATAGTACTCACATAAACCAAGAAGAGACTTGACCCCAACCTTGTCAATAGAAGCAGAAGCGTTGACTATTGCCTCCACTAGACCTCGTCTAGGCTTAACACCCTCTTGAGTTAATAAATTATCCAATAAATGACTTACATTTCTCAGATTTTAAAACAACACCCTTCTCCTCAAACCATTTGAGAAGTTTGTGTAAGGTTGCATCATGCGAACATGCATCTTTAGCAAAAATCAAAACATCGTCCTGGAAAACTAGAACACCATCAGTGCTCTTCAACACATCTTGCATCACTCTCTGAAAAACAGAGGCAGCAGATGCCACGCCAAAAGGCATGTGACGGTATTGGAATGTTCCAAGGGGAGAGATAAAAGCAGTGAGATGACGTGACTCTGGATGGAGCTCTATCTGGTGATAAGCACAGGCCAGATCTAATTTAGAGAAATATTTGGCTCCCTTGATGCATGCAAACAAGTCATTGATCTTGGGCAAAGGATGGGAATCAACCCAAATCTCCTTGTTCAGAGATCTTAAGTCCACACAAACCCTAAGCTGGCAACACCTTTAGCCACGACTAAGGGAGACAACCACAATGAAGATTCTGTAGGCTCAATGATCCCCTTATCGCAAAGACCGTTAAGCTCCTTGTTAAGATCATCTCTGACACTGAATGGGACACCCCTACATTTATGTTTTATGGGGATAGCATTTTCTTTGACTATAATTTTGTGTTTGAACCCAATGGATCTTACCCAATTTATCTCCAAAAACAGAAGGAAAACTTTCTCTCCGTTTTTGTCCATTGTCACCACAACTGTCAATGGAAATTTTTTGCTTGGCACCCGGCCTTCAGATAATACCAAAAAGGCCTTGGTGAAACCACCCAAGTATATTGAGCCCTTTAACGGCCACATAAACTTTCCCTCATATCTTCTTCCCCTTAAACTCCATTTCATCTTCAAAAAAACCTAATAACTCAATACAGCTTCCTTCGTAGGAAACAGGGCATTGGTCAGGAGGTTCTAAAATTCTGTCACCCCACGTTTCTTCAAACAGTTGTTGTGTGATCATGGTGATCCTGGCTCCAGATTCAACTAACAATTTCAGTACCTTGCCCCCAACACTGACTTCAGCGACAGGATCGACACACTTAGAAGGATCACCAGTCACAAATGTGTTAGAGTCACTTTGACTACACACAGGATTGTCAAAGATAACTGAAACAACTTCAGACTGTGAGTCTTCCTCGGATTCAACTGCACATACGACAGCTTTTTTTGAATTCTTCAGTTTAAGACACACTTTCGCAAAATGTCCGATTTTTTTACAATAGTTGCAGGTGACATTCGTTGCAGGACACCGCCCACCTTTGGGATGTGAACAATTTCCACATTGCATACAAAAGTTGCTTTTAGAGGAATTAGAGGTGCCTGCTTTGAATTTGTTAGTAACACCATTCCCAGCATGCACACTCTTCTGTTTAAGTTTGCTCACAGCAATAGCACCAACGGGCTCTAAAGACTTATCCTCAAGTTCTTTTATAGAAACAATAGATATTTCAATGCTTTTAGCAACCTTAATATTTTCTTCAAGTGATGGATTACCCATTGCTAAAAGCTTTTGTCTTATTTGTTTGTCCTTACACTGACAAACAAATTGATCCCGGATAAGTTGATCAGTGAATCCCTCAAACAAGCATACTGCAGCTAACCTCCTTAAAACAGATATATATGCATCCACATCTTCACCATCTTTTTGTTTTCTTTAAAAAAAACTTATGCGAAGAACCATGAGGCTAGGTTGTTTGTCAAACCTATTTTTGAGTTTGATGAGAGTCTCCTGATATTCATCAATATTGTCGCCATCAACCCTAGGAATGTCTGGGAGATGTTTGAAGATGGATCTACCCTCAAAACCAAGAGAGTGCAGTAGCAGACATTTCTTACTTTCTGCGCAAAATCTGGATGCTCCTATAGCACCCAAATAAGTCTCAAAGTCATCAAACCATACTTCGCATCGCACCGGTGGTTCACCAGGGTTGTCAAGAAAAGATGGTGGTGGAGTAACTGCTTGCATAGTGAAAAAAATAGCAAAAGAGCACCAGAACAAAAAATAAAGAGATAGCTGAATGAATTAGATGTGAACAAAGGAGATGTTAAAATGTAGCAAGATGTAAATGTGCAAATCACTACGATCCGCAAAACACATAAAAGACTATCACTGAATAAAAATGTACAGCCAATGATCAATTATAAAAATGGCTGAGTTAACATATAAAAGATGAACAGTTGACTTGACAAAGCCATGCGTGTCGGCGAGAACACACTGACAGAGAAGCGCTGCTGGGTAATGTAGACACAGAACTGAAGCAAATAAAACTGTGCATGTCGGTGAAGACAAACTGTAGCCGATGTTTTGCTGGGTAACAATCAGACCCAGGAGTGTTGAATAGAACAAGCCGTGCGTGTCAGCAATACAAGCTTGAGTAACGCGTTAATTGGTAATGTAATGGCACAATAAAACAATGAATAAACAAAGTCATGCGTATCAGTGAAGATACACTGGTAGCAAAACGTTGCCGCTGGTAATTATACATTGCCCAGGAACATTGCCTCATTACACACTGTCCAGTAGAAATAGATAAGTCATGCCGTGCGTATTGGCGAAATACGCTCATAGACACACGTTGCTAGGACACCAGAGAGACGCTCTGCGAATACGTGTGTAACAATATGTTGCCTGGAAACAAAAAGGACGCTCTTCAGACGCTGATAGCAACACGTTGCTAAGTTACATTAAAGAAGCTCCTCCAATAAGATCCCTCATTGGCCGCACATGCGCAGAAGGGGTAGCCAGTCTTGGCAATGTCGCGAGCAAGAAAAGGTGATCGCGCGCTGAAGAACACACACAACAGTGGTTGCGCAGACAATCCCCGAGCTCACGCACAGTAGTGATCGATTGGGTCGCGTGTCAAAGTTCAGGAGCAGCAGAGGCCACAAGATCAGTCAATTTACTTAGCGCAAACCCCAAAAAGGAAAGCTCTCACCTAGGGGTTGTTTCAGAGTGAAGCTAGCTTTAAGGTGTAGATCTCTCCGTGTTGAATCATGAAGAACAGAGATGACACATACGGCATACAGCGTCGGAGATGAAATAAAAACGAAATTCACCATAAGGCATGCTTCATTTGATGGATGGGTCATAGAGGGGTAGAGGCATCAAATCCAAGATTAAGAGCAGCACTGAAAAGGCTGTCCAGTGGCAGCCCACAAAGTCAAGCAGCTGAAACAGTGAAAAATCCAACAGCACGCAGAAGGTTCGTCCGTGTAGCCAAACCGTCGCCAACAATTTGTAGTGATGACGCTGGAGCCAAGGTAAGTTGAGCAGTTTATTCATTGGCTACACGGTTGTGGAGCACACAGTAGAAGCTCCACCAGTTGCAAAGCAGCCCCAACTGTACCAAGTATTTCAACCTAAACATTCTAAGAATATTACCCAAAGCAGAGTCATCACCAAGCAACATAGAACACTGGCAGGAAATGCCAGAGAAGCATTCACATAGAGACCAGATACTACACACTGCTTGACCAAGGATCACACCCAAGTCAATCTGTAATGCAGTATCTTGCAATGAAGTTCTGGCCAAATTCCGCCTATCGCTGCATGGCAGAATTATTTTACACGAGGCTCCAGAAATGTGAGCTTGAGAGCACGAGCAAGATTTGGCATCACCTAGCACAATTTTCTATCGCATGCGGTCAGAGGGCTGCTTCTCAAGTTGTTTTGCTGCCACTTGAGTAGACTTTCTACACAAGCGGCAGCTAAATCAACTTGAATGGCAGCACACTCTTGTGTACTGCTTGGTGCTGTTCATGCTAAATTGCAGTGCGAGCAGCACAACATGCATATTTTATGCCCGTTGGTGGAGCTCCTTGGAATCTCACAGAGTTTTTGTGTAACTAAGCAGAATTCAGCTGATTGAAAAAACAACAAGTTCCGCCTACCCCATGTGATTCACCACCATCAAAGGAGATGACTGCATACTCAAACTTTGTGGTGATTAACATGGAATATGTTCGATGTAAATCAAACACCTAAAACCAGTGACGAACCGAAGTTATCCATCATTGTGGACAATATTTTAATCTACTTGCTAAAGATGTTCGGCTGAAATATCTGTAGTAATTTACCAAAATGTATAAATTTAATTACATACGTCCTGATTTAGAGTTTGGCGGATGGGTCATGTTGGAAATGGTCCTTTCTGCAGGGTTATCCCCCAACATTTTGCTTCTTCCTCCTATTTTTTCCTGACCTGTGTTTTTTGGCTATAGGACTCTGGGCACTTTACCACTGCTGATCAGTGCTAAAAAGCATATGCTCTCTGAGTAAATTGTTATTGTGATTGGTTATCCATGATTGGCATATTTGATTTACCAGTAGGTCCCTAGTAAAGTGCACTGAGTGTGCCAGGGCTGGTAAATCAAATGCTACTAGTGGGCTTGCAGCACTGATTGTGCCACCCACATGAGTAGCCCTGAAAAGATGTCTCAGGCCTGCCACTGTGGTGCCTGCATGCAGTTTGTTAACTGCCATGTCCACTTGGCAAGTGCACCCACTTGCCAGGCCCTAACCTTCCCTTTTCTTACATATAGGGCACCCCTATGGTAGGCCCAAGGTACCCCCCTGGGCAGGGTACAGTGTATGTGAAAGGTAGGACATGTACTGGTGTGTGTAACACGTCCTGATAGTGAAATACTGCCAATTTCGTTTTTCACTATTGAAAGGCTACTTGACCCATAGGACAGAATGGGGAATGCTTTGTGACATTTTACAAGCATATCATCCCATAGGGATAAGATAGAAAAATGGAGTTTGATATCCCTGAACTCAGAATTTGATAACACATCTTTTAGTAAAGATGGTTTTTAAATTGTGTGTTTGAAAATACCACTTTTGGAAAGTGGCTATTTTCTTGTTCAACCATCCTGTGTGCCTCTGCCTGTTTGTGGATTGACTGTCTGGCTTTGGAGTGGCAGGGGCTGGGGAGGTGCAGTGGCTCCAGGAGTCTGGATGAGTCAGCACTAGGCTGAATAGGCCTGATCTGCATTTGGAGTGGTGGGAGAAGTAGCACCTGTACCTAAATAGGGCTGTGCCTGCCTTCCACAATGCTGGCTGCGCCCCCCTGTGGTGTGTCTGGAACCAAGGCTCACACTGACAATGGATATTGTTGTGCACTTGCAGAGTGCCCCCCAGAACTGGTTTGAACTGGGCTCAGAGCCCCTTGCTCAAAGAGAACAAAGACATTTTGGGGTATAAGTATCAGACCCAAAACCCCAGACTTTTAGATCATTCCTGAAATTCAAGAGGAACCTTTGCCAAGGAGAAGAGCTGGAGAGACTGAGGAGAAGTACTGCCCCTGCTTTGTGTCTGTGGTTGGCCTGCAGTTGCTGTTTCTGCCAAGGAAAGGAGAAGGACTTTGCTGTGTGCTGTGTCCCCTGCTTGAAGGAGATCTCCAAGGGCCCGAAGTGTGCTGGCCTCCTGTTCTGAAGTCTCAGGGACAAAAAGCCTTCACCCCCAGCTCCCCTGAACTCTGCTGCTGTGAGTTCTAACCTGCCAAGTGGTGCCTGTGCCTGTGCCAGTTTTGGGCCTCTGGAGGTTGTTGCTGCTGTTTGGGAGCTGGAAGAAAGAAGAAACGTGAAGAACTGCTAAAATCGACTCATCGCTCTTCTTGCGGCTGTTTTCTCGACGCATCTCCACGGCGCGAGAAGAATTTCCACGCATCGCCGTGCCACTGCGAAAACCGTTGCAACGCCCGTCACTGCTGCAAGAATCGACTCAGAGGGATCGTGGCTGAAGAGGACCGACGCAGCGCCGCTCAACACTGCCGCATTGATCGCCGACGCATCCCGGATTTCCACGCATCGTACCTGTGCGGCACGCTTTCCCGACGCATCACCTGCGGACCGGAACCGCCACGAAGAATCGACGCATCACTCCCCATACAGACCGTATTCGATGCACCTCGTCCTCTGCGTGTCGCAGAACTGTTGCATCGCCTCCCCAAGGTCTCAGGAGTGTCGCATCTCTTTGTTTTCCGACTCTCCGGCTGTTTGGCTTTTGGAACTTTGACGCATCTGCAGATACTTTGATGAAAAGTCACGCATCCATAGTTTTCTATGGTGCAAGTTCTTGAAACCTTTTGAAAGTCATATTTTTAACTGTGTATGTTGGATTTTTGTCGTTTTGGTCTTGTTTAGTTTAGATAAAGATATTTTATTTTTCTAAACTGTTGTGGTGTCCATTTGTGGTGTTATCACTGTGTTACTGTGAGTTTTGGTACAAATACTTTACACATTGCCTTTGGGATAAGCCTGTCTGCTCATGCCAAGCTACCAAGGGGGTGAGCAGGGGTTATCTAAAGTGTGTATCCCCCTTACCCTGACTCGAAGCAAGGGTCCCTATTTGGACAAAGGTACCTACCTCTGCCAACTAGAGACCCCCATTTCTAACAGGTCACTTTGTCACAAACAAGTTCCAGAGGATATAATGTTTTTGATATTGTAACCCCTTCTGCCAAACTCTACATCAGGGCCATAGTCTGTAGAAAATATATAAGGAATAAAGTACCCCCTGCCCTACATTATAAGGATATTTCAAGTCACAGAAGAGTTCATAACCCTCTAGAGGAATGTGGCTGAAGTCTGAGGTCCTTTATAAGGTAATGGAACTCTGAGGTGACTTGCAATATCCTTATCATGTATGTGAGTGGGTACTTAATCCCATACGATACAAGGTCACACCATCACCTTTCCTACTAACCACCTTAATGCGCAGTTCTTTCATATGAAGGAGAGAGCATGTTTGCGAACATGAAGAATAAAAATAGAACCTCTAGTGTAAAATTAAACACTTAAAAAACCTATTAAATATTTGTTGCAGAAGATATGAGAAACAGTTCAATAGAAGTTAGTTTTTTTTTAAAAAGCTGCAATTGTTTGGAATGTGTAGAAACATGCAAACATTTTCTAACTTTTCTTTAACAATCTAAGGGATGCAAAAAATAATTATGTTCTTTCTTTTAGTCACTGTAAATTAGAAAAATAGAGTTGGAAGAAAGAAAAAAACCTTTCATTTTCATTGCTTTAAACAGCTTCTTCATGACCTGACCTGACTTTCACCTCTTCTGTTGGATCTGGCAGCAGGCATTGTGAGGTCAGAACTCGACTGCAATAACTTATTACAGTTGAGTTCTGATGTTTTTCTTTATAATCAGTGACTAAGTGCCTCACAAGTTACTAATTATAATGAAATTAGAGGCAGGCGCTTATACAGGGATTGCAGAATCCCATGTATTATAATAATCTAAGAGACACTTAAAGGACAAGCATAGCAAGTCACTAGTTGCACAATTTTTGTTGCAGTCAAAGATTTTGCAAATCAGGGGCTCATTTATAAATCTGTGGTAATTTGAAGTTTAGAAACTTCTGTTATGGAAATGAAGATATTCAGCGCCATATGCACTAATCCTGCTTAACTGTCGAGTATGGGCCCATAAAGCAGGTGGGCTATTACATATTCATGTTTCCTTCTGGCAAACAAAAGAGGGAAAACATCACTTACAGAGATGTTTCATAGCCTAAAGACTTTCTTGAAAGGTAGTTTTTGTAAAATGAATTTCAAACAAGGATCATTGTATCGAAAGAAGTCGAAGCACTGTAATCCAGACATGTGCTATGCAGACGCAGATGTCTACGGTATACATATGCAGAAAAAGGCTATGGGGGTAACAATTAGCCACAAAAAGAAATAATAAAGGGAAAATTGCTATGTTTTCAATTGTGACGCATGATTGTGCCATGAGTTTCAAGGCGATCAGGGGTTGTATGAACATGAAGGTTGAAGTTTGCACAGGACACAACTGGGATCCGGTTTCCGAATTAGGGCATACAGGCGGCACAGTTCGGAAAAAGTGAGCAGTGATTGTCTTTCTCTGCCTCCAAGCGGTGTGATCTGCAGTTTATGCCCTCTCAGAGATATTCCGCACAGCTACTTGATACTGTGCCTATTTGCAGCGGTTAATTTGTAAAATATTAAGTGTCAGTGTCCAAACTTGCAGCCGGCACTGACGTTGGAATGACTGAATTCCAAGGGTGCATCATTTGGATTCCACCAGGTCTCTTTCTTCCACCACCATATTCTCCCTGCTTCTTTATTTGATTAACTCTTGCAGGTTCTTTTTCATGCCTGCTTTTCCCTTTTGACACTGTTTTGCTGTCTTTCTCTTTCTCCTTCTTTCCACCTTTTGTGTTTTTCTCTCTCTTGTTCTGGATGAAAGTTTGTTGAAAAAAACTTAGTTCCTACTCCTCAAAACGTAGTGCCTGTTGGCCTCACCTGCAGCCACCTGCTCAAATTAAGAACTGTCTACTTGCCATATTACTTTGATTATATTGTGAGGTGTTTTCGGCTCCACATCATAGACAGCGTAATGACTCAGTCACAGTGACATGAAAAAATAAGAGCAGTGAAAGGGAGCCGCATTAATATACTCCTTCATAGACACAATGTATCCGCGATTTTAGGAAGGGGGGTCTTCATCGCTATTTGATGAGCTCGAGCCAATGCAACAAAGAAATAGGAAATAAAAGTAGACAGTTCTTTTTATTGTATTTTTCCGCAGCTAGCCTTTTTCATCATTTTCAACCTGCCAGACTGCTTTTGGTACAGGTGTGATTCTTCACAAAAATAAAAGTTGCCATAACTTGAAGAGGCGTAACACAGGCCTCTGTAGCCCCTGCGACGCAGGGGGCCCCAGAACCCTTCAGGGGGCCCTCATTCAGCCCAAAGTCTATGAATATTTGAGACATTGAAGTCGCAGGGGGCCCATATCACATTCTTTTCTTTCACAACAGCGTTATCCACTGGTAGCTTTGTGTTCTGTACAGTACCACCACGTCTTCTTGCAGTTACTTCAGAACCCTCAGTTTAAGTGGAAACACAGTAAACAGTGTGAAAGAGGCGCAGGGAGACAAGTCGGACGCGAAGTGGGGGGCTGGAGGGGGAGTCCCCCTTCAGACATTATTCCTGTGGTGATCAGGGTCAGTGCTTCGGTTGACTGACTGAACTTCTGAAGTTGTCTGACGAGTCTTTTGAAATACACTCAGGGGGATATTCACAAGAACGTGTGCTAAACATCTCCAAAAAATGCTAACGCAACTTTACACATCGCAGCCTATCGCGGGAAAATAACCCCGTGTTAACGTGGAATTCACAACACGGCGGTACCATGCGATAGTCCCCCGAAAACGCGGCTAATGTCCGCGATACAACCACTGCGATGGAGATAAAAACACAAACCCCAACGCGTAAAAAGACGTGATGTGCCCAAACGCGATTAGAAAACAGTGACAACCAGCGAGAGGCCAGCAATACCCACGCGTAATGCGGGAAAAAGCACAAGAACAGCATACGGAAAATGCCACTAAAAACGAAATCAACTGCGGAGTACCACGGATGCACCCTGACCGACTGCAGAGGACAACATGAACCCCACAATCCCCACGGAGGAACACCCAGGAATACAGGGCTCGTGTAAGGGCAATGAGAAGAGGAAGAGGAAGACGGGGGACAGTCTACAGGAAAACACGATTATCGCCACGGATGAGACAGAACACCACCACCAACTGTACGTCACCTCCAACGTGTCATTGGCAACAAAGAGGCAAAGATGGCACACCACCTCGGACCATGTGAATGCCGTCGCATGGCAGAGGAGGACAATGGAAGAGCACAAGAGGCGCTGGACTGATGTGAGTGGATAAACCAAGCAGAAACTTGCTGCCAACACGAAAGCAGCAACGCACCCCGGAGGAGGGGGGCCAGCAGAACACCAGGAGCTGAATGACATGGAGAAGATGGTGGCCACAGTCACCAGTCGGGAGACGGTGACATGAGTTGGTGATCTGGACACTGCCCAACATGACCCAACATTACATCAACATGGTGCGTAGCGACCTGGGAGTGGGAGGACGGGGGGAGATGGGCACAATGGCACACAAGCACAATCAAGCAGGGCACACTGCATATCCACAATGACTCTGGATCATGTCCCTGATCCCACGGGAACACTTCAGCACACACACAAACACCAAATAGTCCCACGAACACCATGTGCCCAAAGGGGCACCCACCCAACACATCAACATTCACACAACCAACACATGCCCACGTGCGAAACACAGCAAACATGCACATACGTCAGCCACACTGACAATGCAAGAGACACCACATGACGAGTAGCTTGGCTGCAGTCCTATCATCATGGCAATGTACACGGCACGACACTGAGGTGGCTGAGTGCGGACAACACCCGAAAAGGAGCAGGTCACACTCGGACACAACTACCTGCACAAACAACCCCTGACGTCAACGACACATCTGCGGACAAACCATGCCCAAGAGTCACAACTCGACAAAGAGCACAAGTTACCCAAGTCTGCAACATCTCAGCACCGTGGAAGCACAGAACTGACAGGCACACCACATGAAAAGGATCAGTGGCAGACAAATCAGAGCCGCAGGAGCGAATCACCCACTGTGCAGCATACGCACATAAGTATAAGTGCACCTCGACATTGACAACATCCCGGTACAAACAGCAACACCTCCACAACAGAACACAGGACACAACTGGTGCCGCAAATGTGCACAACATGGCAAATCACATCTGGCACAGCAGGAAACTGTAACATGACAATGTACAAGTACAACCTGTAACCTGAAAATAGGTTTTATTCACACATGCTGTGCTTGTGGACATTTTGTACTGTCCCATGATTGCCAGGGACGGCACCAATGTGACGTTCTCATGAGAAGAAATTGGCAATGATGGTGTTCCTACGGGCCATTCCTGCCGCAGCTGCAGTGGGATGTGGGCCACCTGCCCCATCATCCCCATTATCATCCGGTACTTCTGAAACTGGGATCCATGGGGCATTGGTGCGTACACAGATGTTGTGCAACACACAACATGCAACGATCATCTTGCACACGATGTCCGGGCTGTACAGGAGCTTTCCACCTGTGATGTCCAGGCACCTGAAACGTGACATCAACATGCCAAATGTGCGTTCAATGATGCCCCTGGTGCGTATGTGGGCCGCATTGTACTGCCTCTGGGCGGGTGTGTTCGGATCTCGGAGGGGTGTCATCATCCAAGGGCAGAGTGTATATCCTTGATCACCTGGGACAGTGCAGAGAGAAAAGAGTCAATACTTGGTTCGGCATGATGTGATGGAAGGCCCACTGATCCAGTGACGCCTGTGCTGGCTGTGTGTGGGGTGAGTGTAAGCCAGCCCTCAAGGAGTAGCTGGTGCTGGCAACAACTCCAACAGTCATCAGGCACTCAGAAATGCAATGTCAGAACAACAAGGGAGCATGACTCGAGTCGCACAGGGTTAGTGGCCCCGGATGCACAGCGGCCGACACAGGCCTACCACCACGGGACGCTGACCTGCGGGAGACTGGGGTGGGGTCATGAGGGCAGAGCAGGGTCTCGTATGTCTCAGAGGTGCCTTCCGCGGAGTGTCTCGGGGGAGAATGGTAGATGTACCCCCAGGGCATGATGCAGAGGGGACATGCCAGCTGTGTCTGGCGACATGGCGGATATGAATGCCACAGACTCATGCCAGACACCAAGTCCGTACCTGCCCGTTGCTGATGACAACCCCCGGACCACAGGCTCAGACACCAACGATGTTCCGCCGGAGGCTGACGGTCACTCACGGCACACAGGGTTAGTGGCACCAGGTCAGTCCTTGCTACTGGTTGACCTCCTCCGTAACCGTGATCCGTGTTTCCACCAGACTGTGACGCATCTCCCTCTCAGTCCTCCCCCTGTGTACACTGGCATGGACCCTGCCATTGATTAATGATGACTCAGTTCAAGATGTGGGACATGCTGGACTGCAGTGTAGCCCGGCTGCAGCGGTGGAGTATGTCAACGAATGGGGACCCCTGGGGGCCTGTGTCACGGAGGACAGCGATGGCCTGAGGAGGCGACCAAGGTCGCGGGCATGGGTCTTGGAGCTAGCGCCGGCACGTGGTGGGCCCTCTTTGACACACGACGGTGTCGGCAGGTGAGCAGTGCGGCCTTGGAGCGCTGGGGTGGGCAGGCCTGGTCTGGGTATCAGCGTCCTGGGGTGCAGCAGGCACACAGGCTCGCAGGCCCCGCTGCTCACGGCGTCGGCCTCGTGGTGGACTGCGAGGCGCCGCCCTGGCAGTGATGTTTGCCTTTCTGGGAGAGAACCATGCTCTGCGCCACGGGGTTTTTGTCCACACCCCTGCGCAGGTCTGGCGTAATCCGGGCCAACCCACTACGCTCACGCACACAGGGGGGGACTCAGCGAGCGACATTTCCGCGATCTGACCCACGGCCTGGGGTGACATGGTTGCGTCCACTGTTCACTACTCTCCCGTCACCAGCAGTTGTCTGCATGGACATATCTGTGGTTTGCATACCCATGTCTGTCCAGCACATTCACGCCTCACTTGTCGTTGTGTACATTCCCATTCACGGGTCACTTGCATCCTTCGCACATGGCTGCATTCCGCATCTCCACACGTTCAGCTGTTGTGTGGCTGTGGTGCCATGATATAGCTGTATTGTGTGCAGGGGAAGCCCAGGATCACAATGGAGTTGTGTTGTCGTGTCTGGTAGGTGGGCATACTGATTGACATGTTGTATGTGGTTTGGTCACGTGTGCATTCCCACAGTTGTGCCTTGTGTGATGGTGGCATTGAGGTGTGTGGTGTGTTGATTTGGCACTTACCAACGAGCAGTCCAGTTCCATAGATGCCATCCTGGAAGCGCTGGTTGATGATGGACTGTCGGAAGATGTAGGAATCGTGCACACTGCCTGGGTAGTTTGCGACGACATTGGTGAACATTCCCCGGTGGTCCACTATTGGCTGCACATTGATGGAATGCGTGTGCTTGCTGTTGCGGTAGTGGTGTGCAGTATCCGCAGGGGGCACAAGTGGGACATGTGTGCAGTCAATGGCCCCCAACACGTGTGGGAAGATAGCAAAGGTGTAGAAGCCTTGCTTGCTCTCCAGCTGTTCCTGCGCAGTGTGGGGGAAGTGAAGGTACTGGGGTATGAAGCTGATGATGGCATCCAGGACAGGTGTGATGAACTTTGATAGGGCTGGCTGTGAGACTCCTCCGACTCTGGCAGTTGTTAGTTGGAAGGTACCAGAGGCCAACAGGTGCAGCACAGCCAGCAGCTTTGTCTGCGGAGGGATGTTGGTTCTCCGCTGGGTTGGGACCGTCAACCTGTGGGCGATGTGGGTCATGATGCGGATGATGGTTGTCCTTTTGAGCCTGTAGTGGGCAATGACTTCCTCGGGCGTTAGGTCTGTGAGACTGGTGCGTTTTCGGTAGGTCCGCTGTCTTACTCTGCACTGTCTCTGTGGTGGTCCGGGGGGGCCGCGGGTCCGGGTCCTGGGGTGGTGGCGGTCCTGGGGGTGGTGGCGGTGGGTGTTGTGGCCCTGTTGGGGCTCCGAGCTGCATGATGAGTAGCTCCATGGCGTCGGTTGTTCTTCGGGTGTGACTGTGTGCGGGGCTCCATTGCCTACTGCAGGTAGTCGTCCGGCTTTACACCAGCAAGAGGCAGGTGTTAAATACCGGCTGCTACCGCGGCTTATCGCGTGGTTTTGACTCGCATCGCAGATCTGGCAGTTCGTTGTGAAAGTGGTGTTGTGGTGTTTTCGTGTGTTTTTGCACGGGAACGCCTACTCTGCATCTCATTAGGGTTAGTTGGTGGTGTCCTCCCTGGGGATAAGTTTTGGGGCAGTTATCGCGGGAATACTGGTGATGTCTGCAGTTTGCACCCGCTTGTGAATGGGGTGTTAAATCTATCTCCACTTTTGATGCGTTAAGGTGGAGATAAATCGGCGGTAGGTCCTTGTGAATATGCCCCTCAGTTTGTTTCTTCCTTTCGGTAAAGGTCTCGGACATTCCTGAGTTTGGGGCCTTGCATTCGCTGTGACATCATGTTGCTGTTGGAACAAATCACTGCTAGATCAGGGAGCAGTGGTGGAGTTGTGATTGCTTGGCGGTGCGTAGCTGCTGAGGTAACGTTTGTAGTTATCATCTTTTATTCTAGAATGCCCTCTGAACAATTCTCTAAATATTATATGTATTTCTTGGCTTTACCAGGAGCCAGTGGTGGCCTTTCAGGGTTGCATTTTCACAAGATAAAGCAATGATGATGGCCATGGAGGTGGGGGGGGCAAATATGTGATATTTTGGAGGCATAGGGTAAGGGCACCTACAGAAAAGAAGTTGAGACTTTTGGATAACTTCTGAGGATGATGGATTATCTTCAAATAAAGGCTTATAGATAAGCTCTGCAAATATGGCTCTTCAGGTTTTTTTGAAATGATAGCAGGTTATCATTAAGTCTGACGGCCGCAGGCAGATTGTTCCACAGTTCTGGAGCCAGACATAAAAGTGACTGTTTTCTGGATTTATTTAATATTTATTTCAACTGGTTCTGTTACTTGTTTTTCTTCGGTGATTAAGATTTTGTATTTCAAGTAGGTAGGAAGGCATAGATAAAGACCTTTGTAAGTGAAGCACGCCATCTTAGAATGGATCATGGTCTCCATGGAAAACCAGTGGAGATCTCTCATGGTGGAGGGATTTGTTATCATTTCTTGACATCCTTGACATACATACAGTGAAGTTTAGCACTAAGTAGTAAATAGGTTCTAAGCTTCAAGATGGGTATTGTGTAAGGGTTGGAAGGAGCTTTTAGGGTTCTGGGGTGGTAAGGGGTATTAAGAGGATATTTTATGGTTAAGGGATGTGGAGTGCTCAAGGGTAGCAGAGAACTCTGGGTAGTTTCCAAGTTTAGGTGGAGAGGAACTCCTGTATAGAGCACTCTACAACACCAGCAACACTCTGAATTTGCTTACCTCAAATGTCTGCTTTTCTATCAAAGTTTTTAAGTATAGGACTACCACAGTGCCATCCACACCGACATAGAAAGGGACAAAGTCCTTTGTCATTCCTACATCAAAGTCTTTAAGCATCAGTTTAGCACAGTGCCATCCACGCAGAGCTGTAAAATGACAAAGGTCTTTTACCACTTCAGGCACAGTTTTACAGCTTTGGATTGGTAAAATAGCACACAAAATACCATGGCAAAAAACTTTGTCCCTTTCTATCTCTGCATGGATGGCACTGTGCTGATCCTATGGAGACAACGATGTTCTGTCACAGCACACGGTTTCCAGGCTTCCAATGGTGTGAGTAGAAAAAGTCTTGTGGATTGTGCCAGAAGAATAAATACTAATTTATGGGTATGACATCATTCCTGTTGGAGTATGGGTTTTGAACCAAACGCTTTACATGCAATATTGATAAACATCAATATGTATGTATGCATCTATATATTTAGCTATATAGGAGTCTGCATTTGCTGTCAGTTTTATTATCGTTCAGTCAATAGTCTCAATGAATTGCTTTTCCTTTCACTGATACAATCGAGCCGATTGCACTGGCATTCCTCACGTCAGCAACAAACGGGTCCTGCTCATTTCACCGCCTGCTCAACTTACACCCTAATTTATTAAACAGAATTTAAAGGGAGTAGGTGGCTTTGCCGGCCTCTGTCGGCCAGAGTAGTGCATAGAGCATGTGGGCAGGGCAGATGCCCGGGCCTGCCAGAGACATTTCTCTATGTGGGAAGCAATTCTGTTCAGAAAGACTTATAAGCGGGCCTACGCAACAAAGGGAGGTGGTACTATAAAAATGGATTCTACAGAGGGATCGGCTCACATTATGCCAAAAACATATTTTCAAAGTCAATGGCACCAACCCTCTTATTTAATTTTCTCTGACATGATCCCTGCCTCATCCTTAGTCGCCCTGATACACGCCCATCACCTAATTTCATGATCTTTCCACCATCATTTCGCTCCCCTGCACTAGGACCCCATGCTTTCCTCATTTCCCCACCCCCTTCCTTTGCACCGCTCTGACAAAAGTGGTGAGTCCCTGCTCACTGAAAAAGGGTTCAATATAAGCCTGTCATATTTGGACATGGATACAAAAAGGGACATGTAAAATGTAGCTGTCATTTTATAATTCACCTTTCATTTGTAAATCAATCAAGCGGTGCTGCAGTGCTTTATTAGTTATTAACAACCCCATTTTTTGCTCATTTCATTACAGACTGTGCCAGCTCAGCGCAGGCAGGCAGCGCAAAGGTCTGGATATACATGCATCACGTTGAACCTCACCACCAACCTTTGAGACCTGCTGGAAGCATTGTTATTTTACTTTTTACACAGTGAAATGTCTCTGTGTCACTGTCGCGCTCACCACTGTCCCCTTCCACATGTGGGGAGGAGGGAGCTCTTCTGCACATGAAGTTTGTGCATGCTATAAAGATCTTTTCCCCCCGGGACCTAGCTCACAAGGGGGCTGTTTTTTTTTTTTTCATTTCCACATTAATTCGCAAATCTTTGTGATTATCGCTGTGCAAATTTCCAACAAAATGCTTTTTGCCCTTGGAGGGTCCCTTAGGGACCCCAACACCAGGGCTAGGGGGTCAGGGTGTTCCTACCCTGCCTCCTTCTCTTTTTTTAATGTTTCTTTTGGGGGACTCTGCGGAGTCCAAGCCCCAAGATGGCTGCTAACACTTCCCGGTTGAAGTGTTGGCAGCCAATCACAACTCTGAACAAGATAAGTAAGATTAGCAAAGGGTCCCCGCCTCTGGATATACAAACTCCGTTTTCCTTTAATATCTCCAAAACTATTGAATGGATGTACATCAAATAACAAAAAGTGTTCTTTCTGGACCAAGAGCCAGCTTCCTGCCAAGTTTGATGTAGTTCCATCCTGCGGTTCTGGCTATAGTTGTGTCTAAAATCACTATTCGAAATTGCATGGGGACATTTCTCTGGGACCCCCCTTTTTCTCAGCCCCTGCTTGACAAATCACCCCAAGACTTTCAGCACAGAAGCCAAACTGATCATCATACTAGATTTGAAAATGTCATGAAGATTCGTCAAATGGCACTAAAGTCATTGGCAAAACCAAAAACACTTTTCCTATGGAAACTAAGTCCTAAATATAATTACCTGCTGGTGACAGTGTTGTAGGGTGCTCTATACAGGATCTGCAATCCACCTAAACTTGGGAATTACCCAGAATTCTCAGCCTTTTTGCATAATTTCTGTGGCACTCAATACATATTTTTTTTCCACTGAAAAAAACAAAGGTATCAGGGACATTATAGTTAGGTTCAAATTTCCCTCGTACAAAACCAGTGAAATTCAGCAGTTATAGTTACTTGAGCTATAACTATAACTTACTTCCCCGCAATGCACTGCTTATAACCTCACATATTACATCACTCCTGACATGATCAGTGTTCGACTTTTTGCCTACCTCCTGTATTTTTGATGCTGTGCTGGATTTCGTTTTTGCTGGCACGTTGCCACTGCTGATCAGTGTCAAAGTGCAAGTGCTTCTTATGTAAATTATTGTTACAATTGGTTCTCCCTGATTGGACTGGTAAGTCCCTTGTTATTGTTAAGTGCACAGAAGTGTGACCGGGCCTGTAAATCAAATGCTACTATTGGGCCTGCAGCAATGATTGTGCCACCCATATGAGTAGCCCTGAAAAGGTATCTCAGACCTGCCACTGCAGTGTCCGTGCACAGTTTGTTAACAGCCATGTCGACTTGCCATGGCACCCACTTCACAGGCCCTAACCTTCCCTATTCTTACATGTAAGGCACCCCTATGGTAGGCCCAAGGTACCCACATGGGCAGGGTGCAGTGTATGTGAAAGGTAGGACATGTACTTGTATGTGTGACATGTCCTGATAGTGAAATGCTGCCAATTTCGTTTTTTAACTATTGAAAGGCTATCTGGCCCCATAGGATAGAATGGGAAATGCTTTGTAACATCTTACAAGCATAACTTCCCGTTGGGACAAGATAGAACAATAAAGTTTAGGCTCTTTGAACTCAGAATTTAATAACACATCTTTTAGTAAAGATGGTTTTTATGTTTTAATGGGTTTATTAGCATTTTCAGTGAAACCAAACAATACACAGACATAGGCATTAACTTGCTACATGGTGTACAATGCTCACGTGCTCCTGCGCTAGATTGGACAGAGTACCAATGCCTTAGGTCAATCAATGCAGTCAGTTCTAAAGCGGCACATGAATTACTGAGTTGGAGAGTCAGCCTAGTACTGTGAAACGAAAACTTGAACACCCCCACCCCCACCCTGTCCGACAATCCGTGGTCCACGCCCATCCCATCCCAGCCTCTCGCCCATCGTGTCCCCTAGTGAGCCACTGGGGGCGCTTGTTGTTCCGTCCCTGAGTCTGTAAGCCGCAGCACTCTCAGATATTTGGGCTGTGTTATTTCGTTGAACTCTGTTGAGAGCAGTTTCAAGAAGGGACTCCAAACTTTTTGGAAAGCAGCTTCAGTGTTGTTCAGTGTGGCCGATATGCGTTCCATCCCCAGGATGTGCCACATCCAGTGCAGCCAGCCTATGTGTGTGGGAGTTGTGGATGTCCCCCAGTGTGTCAGTATGTTTTGCAGTGCTGCCCCCAGTGCCAGCCCCATCTGACGGGGTCTCATGCTTTTGAGTGGGAATGTAATTGGATTAGGGAGGCCCAACACCACGTACACTGGGAGCCGCGGAATCTCTGTATCAAAGAGCGCATCCACCTCATCTAGAATTTTAGTCCAGTAATTGGACAGTGCTGGGCATTCCCAGAGAATATGGAGCAGTGTACCCTCATTATCGCACCCTCTCCAACAGGTGGGGCTCCTATTTGGGTTGCCTCTGTGAAGGCGCGCAGGTGTGAGGCACCAATAAGTAGCTATTTTCATAGCTGTTTTGATACTGGCCACGTTGTGGGCTGAATGTTTTGCTCTGTAATAGATCCTCTCCCAATCCTTTCGTGTGAGGTCACCCCCCCAGTTCCCTCCCCCATCTCTTTTGACTCGGTGTGGCCTGTGACGGCGGGCTGGCGCGGAGCATAGCATACATTTCAGAGATCAGCCCCTTATCAGTGAGTTTGGCGATTAGCCATTTTTCGTACTTGGTCAATTTGCGGCTCCCCTGTTCCCTCATCCCCTCCTGAAGCACCCAGTGTCTTAATTGTAAATATCTAAACCGTTCAGATTCGGGAAGTCCGTATTCTAGTTTCATTTGAGGAAATGAGAGTATGCCTGAGATGTCGAAGAGGTGCCCCACCGAGCGGCACGTGGTTTCCCGCCACTCCGCAAACGCCTTATCTAACATTCCCGGTGTGAAGTCGCTGTTCCCGAATAGGGGGGTCAGGGGAGACAGGAATGTTGTGAGTTTCTTAGTACTCGCTACTCCGTCCCATACTTTCAGCACGGACCTGGTGATCGGCGAGCCCATCAAGCCGCGAGGGCGCTGTTGCCTTTTCAGGAAGGGGACCTTCCACAATGGGATACCCGCCAGCGCCCGGTCCTGGAATAACCAGCGTTTTTCGGATTCAGGTCTCGCCCACTCTACAAGATATCTCAATTGGGCCGCTTTATAATAGTTGAGGAGGTCTGGTATCTCCAGGCCCCCGTCCTCGGGGCGAATGTACCCTAAGGCCCTGCCCAGTCGAGGGCGAGCCCCGGCCCATACAAAGTTGTTGATACTACGTTGTAGTGATACAATCACCGCCTCTGGGGGCAACACCGGCAGGGTCTGAAACAAGTACAGTGCCTTTGGCAACAGCGACATTTTAACTGCTGCCACCCTCCCTAATAAGGAAAGATGGTGCTTACTCCAGGCACCCAGGTCCTTCGTGGCCTGACGTTGTAGCTTGGCGTAATTCAGGCAAGCCGTCTGGCGTACTGTGGGCGCTAATTCCAGCCCTAGGTAGGGGATAGAGTATACCACTTTAATGCCCGATAGCCATCTTTCGGTTGGGTCCGATGTGTGACGTGTCGGATTCAGATTTAGGCTCAATGATTTACCCATGTTGACCCGGAAGCCTGAAACCTTACCAAATGATTCTAACTCTTCTAGGAAAGCGGGGAGGGAGGTCTTTGGCTCAGACAAGGCCGCTATCACATCGTCTGCATATATGCTTACGGGGTGCGTTTCCCCCCCGAATGGGATGCCTCTAATCCTAGGGCTGTCCCTAATCCTCTGCGCCAGCGGCTCAATATAGAGCGCGAATAGGAGCGGGGACAGCGGGCACCCCTGTCTTGTCCCCCTCTGAATAGTAAACGGTCGCGAGGAGATGCCATTAACTCTGATGGAGGCTGTCGGCCCATTGTAGCAGCATCGTACCCAATCCCGGAATTTCTCTCCCAGCCCAATTTTTGACATCACCTGCCCCAAGAATCCCCAGTCCACTCTTTCGAACGCTTTTTTAGCATCCACCGTTAACAAAAGCGCATCCATTCGTGTTTGATGGGCCTTGTCTATAAGGTGGAGTATCCGCTTGGTATTGTCTCCGCATTGGCGGGACCGAATAAATCCGGCTTGGTCGGGTTCGATTATGTTCGGCATATGGGGGCTGAGGCGCGTGGCAAGTATACCAGTAAAGATTTTGAAGTCTACGTTGAGTAAAGAAATCGGGCGGTAGGAGCCGCAGTGCTGTCTATCTTTGCCCAGTTTGGGTAAAACCACTATTGCCGCTGCCAGCATCGAGGCCGGGATCGGGTTCGTGCTTCCGAGGGAGTTGAATAGCCTCGTCAGCACTGGGGCTAGGATGGAACAAAATTTCTTGTAAAAAAGGGCAGGGAACCCATCTGGGCCTGGCGACTTCAATACTTTGAGACGCGAAATCGCGGCAATAACTTCCTCTATGCGGATGGGGGCGTCTAAGGTTGTTGCCTGGTCTGGAGTTAGTGAGGATATTTCAACGGACTGCAGATACGTTGCCATGTCTTGTTCCGCCGGTGTATCCGCGGCATAGAGATTCTCGTAGAAGTCTCGAAAAGTGTGGGCTATCTCTTGGTCCCCCCTAGCGTCCGTCTGGCCATCCCTATGCAGGGAGGAGACCATTGACTTCTGTCTTTGGGCCCGCAGCTTATTTGCCAGTAGTCGGACTGTGCGATCGCCTCCGACGTAATAGGAGTGTTTCAGTCGGACTGCGGCATACTCCGCTCTATCTAAGTCAATACCAGCCAATTGTGCCCTGACAGCCTTCAGTTGACTCCAAACTCTTGGTGCCCCTGTCCTACTGTGCACCCGCTCCAACTCCTGCACCTGTGCCGCTAAAGTGGCCTGTATTTCTTTGCGTTCTCTCTTGTGTGCCGCTGATATTGCTATGAGCTCTCCCCGTACTACAGCTTTCATGGCTTCCCATACTGTGGTGACAGCCATACCTGGTGTGTCATTTAGAGTGAAATAGTCGGTAATGCATTTGGAGATCTGTTGTGCTACCGTTTTGTTATGGAGCATGGATTCTTTAAGTCTCCAGCTACCAGAGTGGCGTGGGCCCGTTGGTATCTGTATTTGTATGGATAGTGCGTCATGGTCTGAGAAGGCTGCAGGTTCAATAGTCACTGCCCATACCACCCTGTGAATCTCCCCCATACCCAGGAAGAAGTCCAGGCGCGCATAGGACTTATGCGCATGTGAGTAGAATGTGTAGGGTGTGGAGTTGGGGTGAGCCTCCCTCCAAATGTCCACTAGCTCCATGTCTTCCAGCCATTTCTTCCCCTCCCCCGACATCTCTCCCTTGTGGAAGTAGGAAGTGCGTGATCTGTCCTTGGCTGAGTCCATGACCAGATTGAGGTCCCCCCCTACCACTGTCATGCGATTCTGTGGGGTCATGACATCTGTTAACGCCGTTTGAAGGAATCCCTCCTGTCCTGAGTTAGGGGCATAGAGTGAGCCGATTACGAGGGTCTGAGTGCCAAACTGAATAGTGTACGCCAGAAGCCTCCCCTTTAACTCAGCTACTTTCTCCCTCACTACCCCTTTGCATCGGTTAGATATAAGAATGGCTACCCAGCTTTTTTCTCTCCGGTAGAAGAGAAGTAATGTTGAGGGAACACCCTCAAGTGCAAGCGGTGGCAGTCCTTAGCAAGGAGGTGCATCTCCTGGAGGAGGCATACATCAGCCTCCGCGTGTTCTAGGTAGGAGAGGATAGCGCGTCTCTTCACTGGGTTATTTAGCCCTTTGACATTAAGAGTGACAATTTTCACTGTCTCCCGAGCCATAACAAGGGGATGTGGGCTGAGCAATGTCGGCTACCATGGCGTCCTTCGACCTCCGCCGTGTAAGAACCGTCGGCCTGTGGGCCTAAGTCATGTAGGGACGAGTGTGAACCGTGGCGTTGAAGCTCTGTTGATTCTATGGACCTTGCATAGGCGGTTGACCCGGACATCGGACTTCTCCTTCCCCCCCTCCCTAACCCCAACCAACCCAACAACAGTTACCCCAAGCTACTGTCCAGGAGCTACAGTGTGTAGCCACGGTGTCCCGAGACCACCGGGTGTCGCAAGTACCTGGAAAGAAAAGAGTAAATGGGGCATCATGTGGCCAAACATTCCCCGTCTCCCCGCCCCCCCGGTCGCGCTTATCTCTGTTGCGTATGGCGTCTTCCCACAGGTCATGAGCTGTCCTGTGATGCAGTGTCCTTGAGGACCGTTTCTAGGGCGGACTGTCTTTCTTGCGCCATGGTTGTTGGATCTGGCCCCGTGGAATTAGCAGATGGGCGTCTCCCGCCGACTCTCTGCCAGCGCTCTCATGGAGGCCTGCACCCCTGACTGGCCGTAGCCTCCTGGCTCTTCTGTTCCAGGCCAAGCAGCTTGCAAGTGTCCTGCAGAGATCTGATTTGCTGGAGCCTGCCGTCCCACTTAAAAATCAGTCTGAAAGGGTGCCCCCAGGAGTACGCCACTCCCTTGTCTCTCAGGTGCGTAGTCACCTCCCTGAACTCTCTTCTTTTCTGTAGCGTGATGGCGGCCAAGTCCTGATATAAGGCTACAGAATGCCCCTTGTAGTGAACCGGATGCTTGGCTCTGGCCGCCCACAGGATACGCTCCTTAAGGGGGAAGTCCGGGAGGAAAGCTAAGATGTCTGGTGGGGACGCCGGTGCCTTTCTCCTCAGCCCCACCCTATGCGCACGGTCTATGTGGATCTCTAAGTCTGGCGAAGCCCCCAAAATGTCTCGGAACAACTCTTGCAGGTACTGAGCTAGGTCTGCCCCCTCTTCATCCGAAGGAACGCCCTTCACGCGGATGTTGTTCCGCCGGGAGCGGTTTTCGAGGTCCTCGGCGTGCGCATTGAGGTCGATCTGCTGGTCCCGCAGTCGTATCACCTCCTGCTGGAGCTGTGTCACCTCTTCTTCCCTAGCCTGTTCTTGGTCCTCCATGCTTGCCACTCTTTCACTGATCGCATCCACATCACGCCGAATTTCTTTCACCTCTCCAGCCACCTCGTTTTTAAGGGTCTGAAAGTCCTCCCGCAAGCTGTTGAACAATGTCTCGAGGAAGGCACGCATGACCGGGGCTTCAGCCTCCTCCGTCCCAGGCGAGCGATGTAACAGCGGGGTCGCACTGCCCCCTCCTGTGCCCACTTGAGGTGTTTTGGTCAACATGTCCCTCAGAGACCTGTCCTTTCTCCCCCTCTGCGAGGACAGGCCTGCAGTGTCCGATGCTCGCTCCGATGTGGACCCTCTTCACTACTCTCCCCCCGCCGCCAGGCCACGATCTACCGTCGCCCGCTGTCTGAGGGTGTAGCTCTATAGGTGCCACAGCAGGCCTGTGTTCAAACACTGAATTGGGCAATACGAGCGATCCTTGCTGTTTGCACAGCCTCCAGGCCGGTTCTCTATGCTTCTCGCACCAGCCGGTATGTCTGGCCGCACCTTTGCATCCCCACTCGCCCCTAGAGCCCCCTCAGTTGGCCGTTACACACTCCAGCTGAGCCACCTCGCTAGTCGCTCCTGGGCCCCTGCGTGCCAGGCGAAGACCCTGGCCGATGTGCTACGAGGTGGGCCTCCCACTGGGCCGGCCCGTCCGTCTGCTGCTGGGGGCGCGGTGCTGGCATGCCTTGTTAAGGCGCCGCAGGTCCAGTCCTCATGAGGCCCGACCCCACCACTGCACGCGCATTGCCATCAGGCGGGCCCGCCTGGCGCCGCACACTCGCAATCTCCTCGGGCCCTCACCTCCGTTGCTGGCCCTCGTCAGCGTAGATGTAAGCTGCGGTGCCTCTCCCTCCCAACTCGCACCTCTGCAGGGCATCTCTTGGCAGGACCCAGGCCCGGAGCCTCTGTTTCCGTTGCCCCCTCACATGCAGGTCACCGTCAGCACTCTCGGGCTCGTCAGCCCCCGCTCTTTGCCTTGGACCGCGTCGAGACAAAGGCAGCGTCTCTGCGGCAAGGCCGTTAGTCCCTGGCTCCGGTCCCGCTCCGCTGCGTAGCAGTCACGGCACCTATGCCGTGCATGCCCCGCCGTGCGTGCCGTTTCTGGGGCTCAATCTGCCTGCCCCCGCTCTTCCAGTGGCCAGCTGAATAACTCCGTGGCCCATGCCAGTCGATTTACCTGGCTGAGGCTCCTGACGCTAAGGAGTCCGCTCTGCGCGCACTCCTGACTCTCGCTGGCGCAGGTCGCCGCCGGCCGTGGCCCGATCCGCTCCGCTTCCCGGCAGTCACTCCCTCGCTGAGATTGTGCTGGTGCCCTCTGCGTCACAATGGCCCCCACTCCTTCACTCACTTCCTCGACGACACCGGTATCTGGGGGAGTCGCGACCTCGTTGGATTCAGTCCGGCCGGGCGATTGGCAAACCGCGTCTTCAGCAGGCCCGGTGGGTGCCGGCCGCCATTTCCTTCGTCATCGGCCCGCCACGCTGGGACCCCGGTTCTTCCGCTCCCAGCCATGTATTGGTGCGGTGCCGTTTCAGTCAGCCCCCGCCAGAGGTGAGTGCAATGGCCAGGACACCCTGTGCAGGACCAAGGGTGGGTAATAGCTGTATTTGGTCCGGATATGACAGCGGGAGCGGGGAGACCCGGTGGAACACGTACTACCCACTCGCCATCTTGGCCACGCCCCTAAAGATGGTTTTTAAATTGTGTGTTTGAAAATGCCACTTTTAGAAAGTAGACATTTTCTTGTTTAACCTTTCTGTGTGCCTCTGCCTGTTTGTGTATTGACTGTCTGGTTTTGGAGTGACAGGGGCTGGGGATGTACATTCACTGTAGACAGCCACTGGGGGGGTTGAGGTGTGCCTGCCCCTTCCTGGATGACTCAGAGCTGAATTGCACAGACCTTGGCTGAATTTTGAGTAATGGGAGGAGATTTCCTTGCACCTGAATAGGGCCTGTCTCCCGTGACAATGCTGTCTCCATCCCTTGTGGTCATACTGCACCAGTGAGGACAGAACTGGTTTGGACTGGGCTCAGAGACCCTTGCACAAAGACAACAAAGACATTTTAGGGTATAAGTATTAGACCTAAATCCCCAGAACTTTAGATTACTTCTGGACTTAAGAGGAACCTTTGCCAAGGAGAAGAGTTGAAGAGCTGTGAGGAGGAGTACTGCCCCTTTGCTGTGTGCTGTGTGGGGTTGGCCTGCAGTTGCTGTTTCTACCAAGGAGAGAACAAAGACTGGAACTTTGCATTGAACCTGCTTGAAGAAGATCTCCAAGGGCCTGTGTGTGCTGGACTCCTTTTTTGAAGTCTCAGGGACACAAAGACTTCACCCCCAGCTCCCCTGAACTCTGCTGCCGAGAGTTCTGACCTGCCAGGAGGTGCCTGTTCCAGTTCTGTTTATGTAAAGATACCTACAAGGGATTTTGTTTGCTAAACTTAGTTAGATTTCTTATAGACTTATTATCTATTGGTCAAGTCCCAATTGGTGGCTTAACTTTGCAAAAGTCTACACATCAATGCAAATGTACACAAAATCAATGTTCAACAAATGAAACCGAAAAACACAATTAAAGAACACAATTAGAAAACACGGGTATATCTTTCTTTTCATAAATACACAATTTTAATGTGAAACAAAAAATGTGAGGGGTACATTCAAAAACAATAAAACACTATGATGGAGGATACAAGAATGAACCTACAAATCATAAGTGTGATCATCTATTCCAAGGAAATACACATAGAGAAAAAAGAAACTGAGTTAGAAAACAATTCCTCAGACGCCTTAGTTGTTAGGGAAATAGATGCAAAAGTCGACGTTTCGGTCTGTTGTGGCAATAACGTCCATCAGACCATCTTCAGGACATATAAAGGTTTATAAAATAAGTCCCCTGTATGAATACAATATATACAATTATTTACAATGATCTATTATATACAAAAATTAAAAAATAAGAAAAGATAACCCGTGTGAAAAAAGAAGAAGAAGCAAAAAGGATTGACTGATAGTAAATTAATTAAGAATTAAACCCAATAGTGTAGTGAAATCGATGAAGAATCATCTGTGATCATGAAAGTAAATTCAGTGAAAATAGAGACAATCACCAAGTGTCACGATTTGCTCCCTGTGCTCTCGTACCCACCACCAGGGGGCCGCATAGTGGGACTTTCCAGTCTTCTAATAAGCTTCCAGACCCTCCCCTGCATGCATATCCTGACTTCCAGCCATTTGGACACTTATTGGGAATTGAAATCCATTCCCAATCCATGCCGGGTTTTGTGAAAGCCAGCCTGCTTATATTTGAAGCCAGCCTACTCAAGCCTGAAACTCCATTACCCAGAATTCCCTGCTCACTGCTTTGTCTCCACCCCTGCAGGCCAAGGATGGGTGGAGGAATTCAGCTCACCTGTGGCTGGCTGCTGCTAGCCTGCTCACACCTGATGCATGTGATTACTGAGAGCTCTTTTAAGCCCCAGCTCCCTTCAGCCCAGTGTTGGTCATTGTAGCTGTTTACCGGTGAGACCGATTCTTGTTTCCAGTGCTCCCTGAGCTTTTGCTATTGTTTCCAGTGTTTCCTGAGCTTTAGTTATGCCTTGTTCCTGACCTGCTGCTGTTTTCCTTGTTCCTGAATTAGCACTGCCTGCAGTGCTACCCTGACCCCTGTGCCTTAGTATTCCTTGTTCCTGAACTGCAGCAGTTTCCCTTCTCCTGAATTAGCACTGCTTGCAGTGCTACCTTGTTTCCTGAGTTCCTGAGCTATAGCTATTCCTTGTACCTGAATTAGCACTGCCTGCAGTGCTCTTGTTTCCTGAGTTCCTGAGCTAGTTATTCTTTGCTCCTGTTCCTGGGCTTCAGCTATTTCTTGTTCCTGATTTGCATTGCTTGCAGTGCTACCTTGTTTCCTGAGTTCCTGAGCTATAGCTATTCCTTGTACCTGAATTAGCACTGCCTGCAGTGCTCTTGTTTCCTGAGTTCCTGAGCTAGTTATTCTTTGCTCCTGTTCCTGGTCCTGGGCTTCAGCTATTTCTTGTTCCTGATTTGCATTGCTTGCAGTGCTACCTTGTTTCCTGAGTTCCTGAGCTATAGCTATTCCTTGTACCTGAATTAGCACTGCCTGCAGTGCTCTTGTTTCCTGAGTTACTGAGCTAGTTTGCTGTCTTGACTCCTTGTTTCCTGAGCTGTAGCTAATTCCCTGCTCCTGAACCAGCACTGCCTGCAGGGCTACCTAGACTCCTGAGCTTTAGCTCAGTTCTTGTTCCTGCCCCAGCTCTGCCTTTCTATGCTACTTTGTTTTCTTGATTTCTTAACCTGCACTATTCTAGTATACCCTTGTAGCTTCCCCTTCTGTATATCCCTTTCCAGTCCCTGCCTTTCTTCCCAATTCATTGGTTCCAGTTCCTAGTTTGCTGTCTTTCTATTTCTGCTGTCTTGCTTCTGTTACCTGTATGTTTGTTACCTGTTTTCTGCCAAGTGTGCCCAGTGATTTCCTTCCTTTCCTGTTAAGCACTCCTCCTTGCTAGCTCCTTGTCTATTGTGCTTGTGTTTAGTTCTACCCCCTTGCTGTTACTGCCTTGCGTGTTCCTGTTTGATCGCCAGGATCCGTGGGCACAGCTGACTACCTAGGTGGTGTTTCTTGTTCACTGTGAGTATTGTCTTTGAGTTACATTTATAACATCACCATAGGTATAAGCTCCACAGACCCTGCCTTTGCATGCATATCCTACATGTGGGTATTTGCAGTCAGTATCTGTAACAGTAATTGTGGGTAAGAAACTTACTGAGCTTCAATCTTACCGTGTGGAGCTCCTGAGTGCTTTACCCCACACTCCCTTTATTGTTAATGTTGTTTCATATATATGTCTTGCACATTCGTCCTGGGTGTAGTTTTTCTGAAAGCTAAATTGCCTCATGCGTGCCCTTCCTTTCTGAGTCTTACCCATCTTGTTCACTTCTACAGGCTTCCCCTTTGGATCCCTTTTTCTCCTCTGACTCCCTGTATGATCCTGGGCAGCGCTGTACTCCTCTTTATGTGTACGTTTTCTACCCAGTTCCCAGTCCTTGCCCAAGTCCCTGACTGTGTTCCCCACATAGTCCCGGACAGTCCCTGACACCAAGAGAGTCGTGATATAAAAATACTACTCACTCAAATAGTATTTGATAGTTGTATCAACCCAATATTGATTGAGTGATAAAGCTGAAGAAAGGGCCTTATGAATAGGCTCCTAAAGGTATTAAAACAGGAGATGTCTGTTAATACATCTCAAAGATGACTTTGATTAATTGCAGAAAAAACGAAAGAGGAAATGGTAGTTAACATAAACTACCCCAAATTTATAGCAGACATTTTATGATTAGAGATGAACCATCATGTACTATTTACTTTCATGTGTGCAATGGCGGTATCGGGTTGAAATTAACTGCATTATATCTATCGCTATATGCAGAAGGAAACAATACTCTACGTTTACAGAACGTTTTAGAATCAAATGAACGAAGCGCAAAAGAAGAAGTTAATTATTCTTTAATATTATCTGAAATCGGTTAGTTGTGCAATCCTCTGTAAAGCTCAACAGCTATGAGACCTCAAAAATATTTTGAGGAGTATCAATCTACTATGCGACCTAATCTGCTATGATAGAGATTGCACAATAAAAAATCATTTTAGATGCGTGGAGAACTGGCTTACCTCTCTTAATCAAATGGAAAAGCCTCTTTGTGAATTCAAATTCAGGGGAAGTCAGGTATAGTCTCACGACTTTGTCAGGGGAGGCAACAGTCTTTTAGAAATGTCTTCCCAGAGTTCAAGCGAGTTACAGCGAGTTACAATGAGACTCCACACTAACTAAAAGAAAAGACAACCCCATATATATAAAACTGCAATATTACTATTAAAGCGTGTCTAAACTAAACTCGAAACGAGTAGCTGCTACTTACCGAGTTAGCAATGACTCGTCGCCTCAAGAGGGTGCCGCACACAAAGTTCACGATATACATCGTTGACAATATGAGACAACTCATTCCAGTTGTAGGGCACTTTAAATGTAATTCCTGTGTAGCATGTAGTACCACTAAGACCGTTAAGTGCTTTGAGCTAAATGGATGTAAATACTCCATTAAACATTTCTCCAATTGCAACACCAGTAACATGGTGTATTGTGTTCAATGCCCCTGTGGTCTCTACTATATAGGTAAAACGACCCAGACAGTAAAGAAACGAATCCTCCAACACCAATCAAGGATTCGATGCAAAGTGGAGAATGCACCATTAGTTGAACATTATAGTCAGGCTAAACATACAGAAAAGGACATGATGTGGTGGGTCATAGAGACAGTGAAACCATCAGTTAGACAATCGAACATAGACAGAAGTCTCACTTTAAAAGAAAACCAATGGATATGCCGCACTGACAGCATCTCCAAAGGTTTGAATTCAGCCAATGAATGGCACACCCTGGCTTGTATCTGTTAATTATCAAAAATGTGTACATCATTAGATACTGTTCGGTATTCTTCTTATCATCTTCTCTGTGAATACTCAAAAGTTTTGCCTGATGTGAAATTAATATGAAATGGTCAGAATTTTGTAATCAAAGAACTGTAACTATCATTTATGTATATGTATGTTTTATGACTATATAGCAGAATGTATTTGGAGACTACAATTTTAACCGTAGATATGACTTCATGTATCAGACATTGCTTTAATCCATCCTTGACCCATTTTTAAGATACACACTTTGGCAAATATTGAAGAAAAGAATTAGCAAGTTATGCTGTTATTCTTTGCTATAAAAAAGTCAACATGGTATTTCGAACCAACATCATGAAGTATGAGCTAATACGAATGTTTCCATAATAAAAATTAAGTGACTGAATGTTTGCTATCGATATATATATTTATAGGATGTGTTCAAATCTGTTTTGTTCTTTCACATTTCGGGTGTCTTTTGTTGGAATAAAGGCTTTTTTAGACAAGTGTAAGACCCATCTTAATTAAACTCGTTAAATTTACCTTGACAGTTAACAAACAAACATCAACTGATAAATTGAGAACATTTGGCCACTTCAAAATGGCCGCCATCATTTTCTCTAACTATACGTCACTATACAAGTCCTCTCTCTATATCAGTGCCCATTTCACTTCCGGACTGTTATAAAACTGCACCCGCCTTAGCGCCCTGTGTATCGTGCACTTTGTGTGCGGCACCCTCTTGAGGCGATGAGTCATTGCTAACTCGGTAAGTGGCAGCTACTCGTTTCGAGTTTAGATTAGACACGCTTTAATAGTAATATTGCAGTTTTATATATATGGGGTTGTCTTTTCTTTTAGTTAGTGTGGAGTCGCATTGTAACTCGCTGTAACTCGCTTGAACTCTGGGAAGATATTTCCAAAAGACTGTTGCCTCCCCTGACAAAGTCGTGAGACTATACCTGACTTTCCCCTGAATTTGAATTCGCAAAGAGGCTTTTCCATTTGATTAAGAGAGGTAAGCCAGTTCTCCACGCATCTAAAACGATTTTTTATTGTGAAATCTCTATCATAGCAGATTAGGTCGCAGAGTAGATTGATACTCCTCAATAGATTTTTGAGGTCTCATAGCTGTTGAGCTTTACAGAGTATTGCACAACTAACCGATTTCAGATAATATTAAAGAATAATTAACTTCTTCTTTTGCGCTTCGTTCATTTGATTTCTAAAACTTTCTGTAAACGTAGAGTATTGTTTCCTTCTGCATATAGCGATAGATATAATGCAGTTAATTTCAACCCGATACCGCCATTGCACACATGAAAGTAAATAGTACATGATGGTTCATCTCTAATCATAAAATGTTTGCTATAAATTTGGGGTAGTTTATGTTAACTACCACTTCCTCTTTTGTTTTTTCTGCAATTAATCAAAGTCATCTTTGAGATGTATTAACAGACATCTCCTGTTTTAATACCTGTAGGAGTCTATTCATAAGGACCTTTCTTCAGCTTTATCACTCAATCAATATTGGGTTGATACAACTATCGAATACTATTTGAGTGAGTAGTATTTTTATATCACGACTCTTGGTGATTTTCTCTATTTTCACTGAATTTACTTTCATGATCACAGATGATTCTTCATCGATTTCACTACACTATTGGGTCTAATTCTTAATTAATTTACTATCAGTCAATCCTTTTTGCTTCTTCTTCTTTTTTCACACGGGTTATCTTTTCTTATCTTTTAATTTTTGTATATAATAGATCATTGTAAATAATTGTATATATTGTATTCATACAGGGGACTTATTTTATAAACCTTTATATGTCCTGAAGATGGTCTGATGGACGTTATTGCCACAACAGACCGAAACGTCGACTTTTGCATCTATTTCCCTAACAACTAAGGCGTCTGAGGAATTGTTTTCTAACTCAGTTTCTTTTTCCTCTATGTGTATTTCCTTGGAATAGATGATCACCCTTATGATTTGTAGGTTCATTCTTGTATCCTCCATCATAGTGTTTTATTGTTTTTGAATGTACCCCTCACATTTTTTGTTTCACATTAAAATTGTGTATTTATGAAAGAAAGATATACCCGTGTTTTCTAATTGTGTTCTTTAATTGTGTTTTTCGGTTTCATTTGTTGAACATTGATTTTGTGTACATTTGCATTGATGTGTAGACTTTTGCAAAGTTAAGCCACCAATTGGGACTTGACCAATAGATAATAAGTCTATAAGAAATCTAACTAAGTTTAGCAAACAAAATCCCTTGTAGGTATCTTTACATAAACAATCGTTTATTTGCCCAAACCTCCAAGGGTATATTGGGTTTCCCACTATTTTATTACAATGTTCCAGTTCTGGGCCTCTGAAGGTTGTGCTTGCTGCTGGGAGCTGGAAGAAACACAAAGAACTGAAGAAATTGACGCATCGCTCTTATTGTGGCTGTTTTTTTTTATGCAGCACCGATGTGTGAGAAGAATCTCCACGCATTGCCACACCACTGCCGAAACTGACGCAGCACCTGTCACCACTGCAAGAACCAACGCATCGAGGGACTCGGCTGAAGAAATTGATGCAGCGCCGATTGACGCAGCCGCATCGATCACCAACGCATCCCGAATTTCCACGCATCATACGTGTGCAGCAAGTTTTCCCCATGCATCCCCCCATGGACCAGAACCATCTCGGAATCGACGTATCACTTCTCCCTACAGACTGGATTCAGCGCATCACTTCTCCTGCGTGGAGCAGAACTGTTGCATCGCCTCTCCAGGGTCTCAGGAACTGACGAATCTCTTTGTTTTTCAACGCTTCCCATCTCTGCGGCTGTTTGGCCTAGTGAATGTTGACGCATCTACAGGTACTTTGTGAGAAATCCCACATCTATAGTTTTCTATGGACCCAGTTGTTTGAAACCTTTCTAAAGTCATATTCTTATTACATGTATGTAGGATTTTTGTCGTTTTGGTCTTGTTGAGTTTAGATAAAGATACTTTGTTTTTCCTAAACTGGTTTGGTGTCCATTTGTGGTGTTATCACTGTATTACTGTGTGTTTTGAGTACAAATACATTACACATTGCCTTTGGGATAAGTCTGTCTGCTTGTGCCAAGCTACCCAGGGGGTGGGCAGCGGTTACCTAAAGTGTGTACCCCCCCTTACCCTGACTAGAAACAAGGGTTCCTATTTGGACAAAGGTACCTACCTCTGCCAACTAGAGACCCCCATTTCTAACATTGTGGCAGCGGTGGGATTCAATCCCACGCCTCCAAAGAGACTGAAGCCTCAATCTAGCCACCATTTCTAACAGTAGTGACATCACTGATGACATCTCAAATGACATTACTGATGACATCATCAAGTGAGTGTATTTTTAAGAGTTATGGGTGTTAAACATATATTTTAACATACTGCAAAAATTAAATTAGTATACTAGGTGCAATACTACTGAGTGATACTACTTCTAACATATATTAAGTGAGTAGCTGTGTGACTGTATGTATCCTTGTGTATATGGGTGTGTAAGTGACTATATGGGTGCATGAGTGGGTGTTTGAGTAGCTGTGTGGGTGAGTGAGATGATGTGTCAGTGAGTTAGTGTGTCAGTGGCTGTATGGGTGAGTGAGTCTGTATCTGAATGGCTGTATGAGTGAGGGAATCTGTGTGTGAGTGGCTGTATGAGTGAGTAAGTGAGTGAGTGAGTGGGTATGTGAGTGCCTCTATGGAGGAGTGAGTGAGTGTGTGAGTACTGGTATGGGTCTGTGAATGGGTATGTGAGTGGTTGTGTGGGAGTGGGCATATGAGAGGTTGTATGGGGTGTGGGGGAGTGTGTTAGAGGTTCTGTGGAAGATGTCATCAGTGATGTCATTTTAGATGTCATCAGTGATGTCACTGACCACGTCATGAGTTATGTAATATGTGTGGTCATAAGCAGTGCATTGCAGGTGTGTAAGTTATAGTTATAGCTCAGGTAACTATAACTGCTGAATTTCATTTCTTTTGTATGAGTGAAATCTGAGTCTAACTTCAACGTCCCTGTAACCTTTAGTTTTTTCAGTAAATTTCAAAGGTTTTTCAAATTTTATTTCCTAACTATAACGTCCTTGTAACCTTTGGCTTTATAAGTGAATTTCGATGTTTTTTTGACTAGTAGTTGGAAAAAGAGGGTGCTGGCCTCCGACCAGCTCTCAGGAATCCTGCTGTGTCTGACTTACTGCAGGTAACAGGAGGGCTTCTGGTCATCAATAAGCCCCTGTGTGGGGGGCTATCAGTTTTTAATGTAGCTCGATTTAAGCAAAGTCACAAGATGGCTGCCAGCATTTCCTGGTTTGAAGTGTTGGCAGCCAATCAAGTCTCAGCACAAGATCGGAAGAGATCCTCTGCATCCCTATATATACAACTCCAGATTTCTTTAAATTACTTCACAACTATTGAACAGATTTACACCAGTTTACAGAGGAGCGCTTTCTGGACCAACAGCTAACTTTCTGCCAAATTTGGTGTAATTCTGTTCAGCAGTCCAGGCTGTAGCCGTGTCTAAAGTTCCTATGGAAATTAACAACTGGAAAACACATTTTTGGACCCCCACTTTTTCTTGGCTCCTGCTTCACGGATCACCCTGAAATATAGCAGCAGCTGAAGTGAATGTCAAACTAGCTTTAACAATTTCTCGAGGATTCGTCAAACGACGCCAAAGTTATTGGCAAATGAAAAAACTTTCTTCCTATTGAAACTACAACCTAACTATAACTACCTACTTACAACCACCAGTAGGTATTATCTATCTATCTATCTATATATATATATACATACATACATATTGTCATGATTCCCTTCACCCCTCAACCAAAACCTGCGCGCAGGATGCGTTTCTACGCTCCATGAAGGGTTTGACATTCCCCGGAGAAAACCCTCCCCTGTCCCGTGCCACCAGCACTCCATAGATTGTAAGAGTAAGCCTATCTCTTGGGGCAAATAATCTTTATTGTGCTTGGGACATGCTATTCTAAATGCTTGAAGTGATTGTGTGCTTTACGTGCTTATTGTTGTATTTGCCACATACCAATGCTTGTTTAAGTTATTACTGCCAATGTCGGTTTACTTCAAAACTTGCTTTCCGTTCACACTGAACGTTTAAATGTCAAAGTTATTATTAGCGTAGGACGAGACTGCTTGGTTCTACGAAGTGTAGCCGGAGAAAAGAACTCGTGCTTCACTGCAGCACCCGAGAGCCCGTTTCTGGAAACAAACAGGAGAACGCTGCACGTCGCGTCACGTACAACGCGACGGCCATCTTGGGTGTGGCATGACTATAGAAAGCCACACCCGACTTCTGGAAGGTGCTTAGCCTTCCTACAGTTGTCACGGAGACAACTGTTTGCTTACCTGATTTCCGATGCGATATCCCGAAGAAGCCTTCCTGGTTCCTAATAATCCTGGACTACAGTTCAGCTTCTCGACGATCTTCTAAAGAAGGAAAAGACACAAAGCTAAGTGAACTATTTCAGTACCTAAGCGCCCATCGCAAGACAGCATAGAACTGGAGCATATTTGTTAGCATTTGTGTAAAGACAATTTTTGGAACGTTTTTTTTTTTTATTTTTAAAGTCAAGAAAAGACACTGGAAGAACTTTAATAGTACTTTTAAAGACGCTTGTACTAATTCGTGAAGCCATAATTCACTAAGGACTTTTGTATTTGGTTGCAAAGTTGTTTGTATATTTTTTCTTTTAACAGCATATCGTGATGGTATCAATGTTTGGGGGTCAAAGATAAGTAAGTGCATTATTTTCGCAGCATGAATAGCTATGTTGAGTAATCTATGGGTAACGGAATAAAGTAACTTATTCAGGCTATTCCCCACATTACAGAGAAGTAAAGACGGTTGCATCACTAGAAGAATTCATGACTACGACATCTCTTGACTTCGCAACGTAATCGGGACCGCGCCCCAAGACAACACCTCAACTCCATCACAAGACTACTTGGACGCTACACTAAACTTCTGAAGATCGCAGGTAGGAAGCTTCACCTTAGCTTACTCAGAGTTAGGGATTACTACGCTTAGTGTAAAAGCTCATAAAGTTGTATTCTAAAACACATCTTGTTGCCTCGCAGGTCGACAACAGGAATTCGTCAGCGTCCAGTACCCAGCCCTCCTCCCCGAGGTCTATCACGTAGCCTTAGTTTACTAATAGATCACAGGTTATCTGATAGGGTCCTGGGAAGTTGGCTCATAGCGTCTCTGCGAAACCCAACCAAGCACCTTACAGGTAAGAGTGTTTTGGTAAACCTGACACATATACGCTACTACCGATGGTTATGGCAGTGGGCTCGCATATGTGTGAGTGAGCTCAGCCACGAAGACTGTGATGGTAGGAGTTGCGGCTATACTTTCCGGTGAAGCAGTGTGCTTGGTGAAACGGTGAGCACTATTAAGTTGATTGACTGTTTTGCCGATTCTAACGTAGATTCCTATTATATTGTGCACCATGGCCGCCGACGCTGTGAGAAGCCGCGAGGAGGCAGCAGTTGAAATGTTCGATGACTCACCAGTCACTAATGTGCCCAACATAGCACCCTGCGATACTGTCAAAACGGGGAGTTTTGAGTTAAAAGACACTTTCAAACAACTGGAAAAAGCAATGCGTACGGAGCAATCAAAGTGGTGGGAGCATAGGTCTCTCTCACGCTACTTGGAGGTGGGGCGCATTCCCCGGGGTCTACGCATTATGCTGGCACCCAGCTATGAGAATCCTGACCCAAAGATGTTGGCCGAATGGGCAGAATGCAATTTGGACTCTTCGTGTAGATTAGTAAAAATACTGATCAAACATGCGGAGAGTGACCGTGCTTCTATCCAAATCAAAATCGATGAGTTAAATACACAAATATCCAAGATGGGAGATTCAGATTTGGAGAAAAAATATCGTGAGGAAATGCATTTGCGCCTGGCTAAAGAAGAGGAGATCATAAAGAAACGCAAGGTGTTCAAATTTCAGAGAGACAAGTTGGATTACCAAAATGGCCACATTTTTACATTTGCGAAAAAATTTGATTCTGTGAAAAGGGCAAAAACAGCGGCGCATGTGCAATCAATATCACTAACTGCAAGCGACGCGGCTCTATCTTCAACCTCTATGTCCGATTTGAGTTCGGTACCGGGGAGCGAATCTGAAAATGAACAAGCTACCTCCGGCTCACGTTTGGGGTTTGCAAAATTTTCACTGGCGCAGGAGGTGGACTGCCTGCGCCAGGATCGCAGACAAACGCTCAGACCTCGCGCCCCAGTACAAAAACAACACAACGAGCAAACAGGAAACGCCGCGAACGCAGACAATGCCACAAAAGTAAGCAATGGCGGAAGGATCAATTACAAAAAAACACAGAGAAAATGGAACCGCAAATGACTGGGCCAACTAATGAATCTCTCTCAATAATCAATCTGACTGATGTACATCTCACGGCCAATGAAAATAAGATTCTCTCACTTGGCTTATCGTACTGTCCACCGAATAATTTTAATTATGCACAAACTTGCATCGACCTGTACAAGTATACTCGGAAACTTAAACTGCGTAAATTTTACATGCTCAACAAAACTAAACAGCCTGCAATACAAGTTGTTGGTGCTTGTGGGAGTTTGAGCCCATCATTAATGACAGTAAGCGAGTATCAACTAATGTGTGATTTACAGGATCTGCACAGAGAAGGAACATTGGATGAGACAATAACCTGCACTGACACTCTGCCCAGACTGGATATGCCGGGTCTAACAGGGTTCAAACCGAGGTCCACGTTTAATCCTATCATGTTACATGATAATATTGATATCTATAGTGAGTTGGTAACTACCCAACTCAAAAGGTTGTATACATCTACACTCCAGGTGCAACAAAAATGCCGTAAACAAAATAATTGCTATGGAGGCTTAATGAAGAAACTACAGAGTAATAACAATGTGGTCATACGCCAATCGGACAAGGGGGGCAATATTGTCCTTTGGCCGAGGGCATTGTATATGATCGAGGCGCTTCAACATCTAAATGACCGACAGTGTTACAGGCGAAGTGACTGGCAGGCGGTCAGATGTGCTTGGAACGACTACAATACTAAATTGGTATCATGGAAAAGTGCTGGTTTACTGAGTAGTGATGAATTGAAATTCCTTAAAGTGAACCATCCAACCATCCCAGTTTTTTATCTGATTCCTAAAGTGCATAAAGATCTCAACAGACCGCCTGGAAGACCCATAATTTCTGCCAAGAATAGTATGATGGAGAATACTTCGAGATACATTGACTTTTTTCTTGAAGATCATGTCAAAAATCTGCCATCATATTTGCAGGATACTGGAGATTTTTGGAGAAAGATCGAATCTGTAACATGGCAGGATGACTTTTTATTGATAACTCTTGATGTCACTACCCTCTACACTAGCATACATCACATGGATGGTGTTAGAGCGGTTGAACATTTTTTACGGAAAAAACCATTTTATATGCTGCAACATAACAAAATGCTGTCTGATATGATCCTGACGTGCTTGAATAACAACTATTTTTTGTTTCAGAGTCAGGTATTTCAGCAAATGAGGGGTGTGGCGATGGGGGCCTGCTTCTCCCCAGTTATGCATGTTTACACATGGGACTGTGGGAGGAGCAGGTCCTCAGGGCTAAGTATGAATACACTTTGAGCAATCACATAGTGGCCTGGTATCGTTATATTGACGATTTATTTTTAATTTGGAAAGGAACAGAATCAGCAGCTAGTGTGTTTATCAAAGAAATTAATGTAAATAACCTTAACCTTGAATTTACAGCAAATGTCAGCAAGGTATCCGTCAATTTCTTAGATGTAGAGGTATACATTAAGGACAACTGTTTGGAGACTCGGTTACATCGCAAAGCCACAGCGGGTAATACGGTTTTGCACGCTACCAGCCACCACCCGGACCATCTGATACGCAGCATCCGTTACGGGGAGATGCTGCGTGTCAGACGTATCTGTAGTGTGGATGCTGATTGCGTGGAGGCTCAAAGTGAAAGTAAGCAAAGATTCTTAGCTAGAGGATACACTGCTAATATGCTTGATACAGCGATTAGGAAAGCCAATGCTATTCCACGCCCTGTAGTATTGGGCTGTAACCCTAGACAGGCTGTATTACCAATGAGCCCCAGTAATACTATTGAGCCTCCTAGATTTATCACCACGTACAGTCGTCAGCATAACAAGTTGCGCATGATTTTTAATAGAAACTGGTCGGTTGTGCAGAATGACCCAGTAATTGGTGGCACCCTACCCAAAGCTCCAGCATTAACTTTTCGCAGAGCCCGCTCTATGAGCGATATGCTTGTCAAGAGCAGTCCAGAAATAATCTCCAACAGTTCCTGGCTGCAGACCACCAAAGGCTTTATTAAATGTGCTTCATGTAAAGCATGCAAATTGGGGAAAAATCGAACAACATACAAAATCCCGTTTAGTGATGTCCCTGTGGTTATCTCTAAAAATTGACATGCAAGACTGAGTTTGCTGTGTATGTGCTGGAGTGTACGTGTGGCCTGCAATATGTTGGGAGGACCAGGTTGCAGGTCCACAAGCGTATACTCCAGCACATGAGAGTGATCAGTAATAATGATGCAACATATCCAGTTGCTAGGCACTTTAAAGAAACTCATGATAGTTGCCTAGACCACTTGAGTTACTTCGTGGTGGACATGGTGCCTCCTCTTCGTCGGGGGGGTGACCGTGAAGCCTTGTTAAGAAAGCTTGAGACGAGGTATATCCTCGAGCTTGATACGAAGACCCCAAATGGGCTAAACTCGAGTGAGGATTTTTTTACTTGTCTTTGACTTTTTTCCCCCTATTGTGTATTTAGCTTAGTGACAGCTATTAGTACTATGTTTTAGATATTGATCTGATCCCCGAATACAGTGATCTTTAGCATACGGGAGACACTAGTACTAGCTTTATAATATTTTACGATTTTTCTTTTCACTTCACTCCTCTTGTTTGATGATTATGTTTAAACGTGACTATACAGGGCAGATTAGATATAGTGGCCCAGTGGGGGTCTCCTTTGTAGTTGACTCAGGAAACATAAGATGTGATGCCCTATCCCTAAAGGCTATTTTAGATTTGGAACGGGTCCCCTAAATTGCCACACAATTCTAATGGGGCCCTTCAGCACCAAGTCATCAGGGAGCTGAGGTCCAGGATACTATTTTAGATATTTATGATGCAATAAGTATTTATTATATATTTTAGAGTGGTTCTATAGATTAGTTGTATTTGTAAAATGAATGTAGATTTTAATCAGATTATATGATTTTTAATTCTTTTCAAATGCATAATGTCTAGGGGGTATGTATTCATGAGGGATCGCCTTGATAATAAGGGACAGTATGAGCTCTATGGCCTATCATGGGTATAAAACAGCATAATTTTTTGTACTTCACATACTTGAATGAGCATTGCATTATTGCAGATATTTCAATCATTTTTTATATATTTGTAATTGGTGTGTTTTGGTGTGATTCATTTTACTATTTAATATTTAGACCTGCTAAGGATGGAACTTTCCATGAAATTTCTTGCGATATGATTTATGCACACCTGCATTAAGCCGCATCATTTTGCACTATTGCTTGTATTTTGCACATTGCTTCAGAGGTAATATGCTGGGCATAGGCCTTTGCTGTCTGGATTTTAGGATTATATTTTTTTATATATGCACTTTGCACTTTATACAGGTAATGCGATCCATTCGTGCCTTTTGCCCCACTAGGGGAGGTATTGTTAAATGTTGCGTACTTTGCACATGAGTTCTTATGCACTATTGCAGGTTTTGCACGTCTATTTAAACTGTATGTTAATCCCAAGCCACCAAATACAAGATCAATTGGATCTGTAATATGTACATGCAATGCTGTGTCAATATATGTTTTCTATGTCTATTGGCCCTATGGTCACGTGATGCTCATGTTTTGCACTTTAAATTTGGTGGCTTTCCCTGACAGCGTCATGTGATCAAGGCCCTTCTTGGGTCGAAACGCGTCATGGCGGTGCGTGGTGCCGATATGGAATAGAATAAATAACCTTTTTTACACGAAGCTATTTTGGGTCTGTGTCCGTTTTTCCTGACAATCTGGATGCTGTTGGACGGAGTTCTTTGTATATATATATATATATATATATATATATATATATATATAAAAAAAAATATATATATATATAGTCACTGAAAAAAACAAAGGTTACAGGGACATTATAGTTAGGCTTACATTTTAGAAGTTAGAGAAGTTCAGACCTTCAAATGGATCCCCCTCGAACACAGAAAGACCATCACTCACGCCCTGGTCACCAGCAGACTCGACTACGGCAACGCACTCTACGCCAGAATAAACAAAAACCTCACCGCAAGCTACAGAACATCCAGAACACCACCGCAAGACTGGTCCTCAACCTGCCAAGACACTGCCACATCTCCCAGCACTTGCGCACACTCCACTGGCTCCCCATCGAGGCCAGAGTCACCTTCAAGATGCTCACCGACGCACACAAGGCCCTCCACGACACCGGACCAGCATACCTGAACAGCCGACTCAATTTCCACGCACCCCAAAGGACCCTACGATCAGCCCAGCTCTCCTACGCTGTTGTCCCCCGCACCAGAAAGACCAGATCGGGAGGCCGCTCCTTCTCCTTCCTCGCGGCCAGAGCCTGGAACGCCCTTCCGCTCCACCTCCGACAGACAACATCGCTTCCCATCTTCGCAAGAAACCTCAAAACCTGGCTCTTCGACAGACCCCCTCCTTGATGGAGTGGAACCTGCACCCCCCTACCCCCAGCGCCTTGAGACCCTTACGAGTGAGTAGTCGCTCTTAACAAACGTCTCATTGATTGATTGACTCACCTTTACTTTAAATACCGGTTTCATGTATAATAGCACTTGCGCATGCATTGTTTAACCTGAGCCTTAGATCCTTGGGCTCAACACAACTTAGGTTTTTATGTATATATTAACTTTGGCGCCCCTCCCCTTTATAACTCAATGGTGCTCATTTCACCACGGCACCCATTTTGTGTACATTCACATTTTTTGTACACACACATTGTAATTATAATAATAGTGCTTTACTCATTTTTATGGCCTATGTGGCCTCCGTATTGATTATGTACTGGTTTTCCTACAGAGAATCCTAATCGGGTCTTGGTAAATCGTTGCTTCAATTTAGAGCTACCTCTTGAGCTCATTGTGTATACCTCCCTAGTAGATCGATTCCCAGCCATTTCAGGTAAGATCCCTTGCCGGACTGAGAACTAATAATTAGTTTTTGCCAATCCACATGGGATTGATAGATTTCCTTCCTTCCTCTCCTTATCTTTGCATTCAGACAAGAATTATAGGTTCCCTTGTGGACCATCGGACACCTCATCGAAGGTGCGATAAAGATAATTACTGTAGAGACATCACTACAGGCGAGGTGATAATTTATAAATCGCCTTGTTTAAACTAGTTTTTCTAGTACTTGACACCAACACATATTCTCTAACACACAGGCTGCTTTTCTGGCCCAGTCCAGATGAAGACCTGACATGATGATTGTGAATTACATACATAATGGGTCGAAACGTCAACATTTAATTTGTCTCTATCTGCTCTCTTTTGACTTTTATTCTGCCTCTTTTTGCTTGTTTCTCACCTTTATTTTGCCTCATTCTGCTTGATGCTGATCATTATTTTGCTTCTTTCTGCTCACTTCTCACCTTTATTTTGCCTCTTTCTGCTCATTACGGACCTTTATTCTGCCTCAATCTGCTAATATCTCACCTTTAGTTTGCTCTTTCTACTCATTGCTCACCTTTATTTTGCCTCTTTCTGCTCATTGCCGACTTTTGTTCTGCCTTTTGCTGCTTGTTTCTGACCTTTCTTCTGCCTCTTTCTGCTCTTTTTCACTGGAACCGAGAGGGAAGCCCTAGGCTCCCACAGTCCCAGCCGAACCCCCACCTCCTGTGGGAGCTAGCATTGCTGCTAGACAAACGGAGCTGCTGGAAAGGTAGTTCCCTCCATGCTGGAGCAATTGTTTCATCTCTTTCCCTGCACTTATGTCTGCGGGCAGGGAAAGAGATGAAACCTCTGCTTCCAGCGGGATGGAGCACTTTGACAGCTCCCGCCTGCTGGTACCGGAGTGTTTGTTTTAGCTTGATGGGAGTTTTGTGCTCCAGCCAAGCTAAAGCAAACAGCTATGTCCCGGTGTGGGCACCCCGGGAAGTAGTAGGAGCCGGCCCTGTGAGGAGGCGGTACCCAGGGCCATGTATGGCTCCAGGAGGGGGGCTGCGCAACCCCCTCCTTTGATCTGCACTGACCAGCCCCCTCCCAGTTTAAATTATACTATAGGCCCTGGAAGGTGGTGGTCCCTGGGGCTCCCCACCATTATCATATAAAAGCCCTGGGGAGGTGGTGGTCCCCGGGGATTAAAGAGCCTCAGAAGAGAGGCCCCAACTTGCCCCCTGGGACATGGCCCACCTGGGGGTTAAACAGTAGAGAAGCCCAAGAGCCCACGCTTTTTTTTCCAGCAGGAGCCGCAGATCCAGGGCGGCTCCCACTGAATTTATTTTTCAAAGAATGCTTTTTTGCCCTTCGGAGTCCCAGTGGGACCCCAGGACCAGACTAGGGGGTCAAGGTACCTTGCCCCCTTTTCTTTTTTTAAAATGTTTTTTGTGGGACTCAGCTGAAGCCAAGTCCCAAGATGGCTGCCAACACTTTCTGGTTGAAGTGTTGGCAGTCAATCACATTTCAGCACGGGACTGTCAGATCCTCAGAGGTCCTTATAAATACAAATTAGGTTTTTTAGCGATCTCTAAAACTACTTAACAGATTTACATCAAATAACAAAAAGTACTCTTTATGGACCAAGAGCTAGCTTTCTGCCAATATTGTGAAATTCTGCACAGCGGTTCGAGCTGTAGTCGTGTTCAAAATCCCTATGATAATTAACATGGGAAACGCATCTTTTTAACCCACCCATTTTCTCAGCCCTTACTTGATGGATCGGCCTGAAACTTTCCATGCACAAAAATAATTGCCAGCTCACGTTTTTTGGAACATTTTGTGAAGATTTGTCAAACAGTGCTATAGGCACGTCAAAAAACGTTTTTCCCATGGAAATATGGTCCTAACTATATCTACCTACTATTTTTAAGGGTTTAGGTTTGGGTAGGGGAATAGGGCGGTAAGGATGTTTTTGGGTTTGGGAGTGGGTAGGGGTATAGGGCGGTATAGGATGGTAAGGGTAATATTAGGGTTTTGGGGTGGGTAGGGGTATAGCGTGGTAAGAGTATTTGTAGGGTTTAGGGTTTAGGATTGGGTATGGGTATAAGGTGGTAAGGGCATTTTTAGGGTTTAGAGTTTGTACTCATGCATTGCACATAAATGTCTGGATGGATTTGAATGAAATTTGACAGGAGAACACATTATAGTGCGCAGATTATCCTTTTGGGTACTACAGGTAAATATGGTAAGTATTTTTTAAGTTGTAAGCGATCTTAACTTGATATCAGTAGTCACAGTATTTTTGTGAAATTTTGCAGTAGTTTGCTGTATTTTATAGGAGTACTGTACTACATAGCAATGGCAAGTCGTCATGTGATTAACTAATGACTCGAGCTGCAGTCATGAAACTCTTGTTATATGATACAATGGTAAACACATTTTATAGCAAACACTGTTTTACCTTCTGCCTAAGGTCTACCCAAACAAACATGTTTTTGATCTACCACGCATTCACAAGCTCTGTTCACTGGCGGGGCAGGTGCTAGGAGTTTTAGGGCTCACGGATTAAGGGGCACAAAACCGCCCCTTGAGTTTGATCTCGCAGAAAGTGGAATCAAGAAATGTGATATTAGAGAAAGTGATATACCTGTCCAATAATTCTTTTTAGCATCTTTAAAGCAACTTCTCAAGAAGATATGTTCCTTGAACGAATATCAATAAATAGATAAAAACTCTAATTCCAATTAATATATTTTTAAAGCTCCATTAATTCGATACAAATTACATTAAAAATATTACATTAAATGTATTTCTGTAAGATCAGAAACCATATCCAGGTCTTTCCCTAACTGATATCTTGATTCCACTGGACACTGAGCCACTATGCATAGGAACCCACCTCTAGAACATAAAAATAGAGCCACCCTTCCGTCTCTCAGTGAGGATGATATGACAGCACAGCGGATTAGCATTGCATTCTTTAGTTGCAGCAAATCTGGAGCTTAAGAACTGTACTTACCAAAGTGATTTGCCACTTTGCAGCACTCCTTTTAAAAATGTAGGCACATAAACACATTTATGTGTGTTTTTTCATGACTACCTGTTGACCAAATTCAATGGTACATCTTTTATTCCCCAATTTATACATCTCCCATGCACCCACCACCCATGTCTGACCTTTACGATGGCAACTGGGGTTACAATAATATGCCTTGCAGTGCCTCCACGCTTTCACCAACAACAATGGCAGTCTTTTTTAGGGAGAGGGCGGGGACCCCAGGGACCGGAACACAAGACAGGCAGTTTTTCCAATGGGAGGCAGATCAGAACCCTCAGAGGGTGACTACACAGAGCATGACAAAGGACTTAACCCCAGGGACAAGCAATCAAACATAGTTTTCAACTTAACAAATTGTGAGATTTCATCCACAAGCAGAGTGACCTAGAGAAAGGTCAGGGTTTGCTCCTGACACCCGGTTTTGACAAGTTCAAACTGCTGAGCGAGGTGTCAGAGTTTATGCGCAGGATTAAACTATGCACTTTCTTCATGTATACCAACATACCAGATGAAAACCGAAGAGAAACTGGGCCGCATAACAAGTCCAAGTTTGTACCTCCCAGCTCAACCACTCCGGGAGAGAAACTGATATTTGAAAAGGCAGTACTAAAGTACATTGACAATCTCAACATGAAAGCCAGACAGACCTTCCAAAACATGTAAAGGCAGGAGAGGCATGCTCTCAATGAGCTCAAACAGAATTAAACAATAACTATTAAAACCCACTGATAAAGAGGGAGTGATCTTCCTCCAGAACTCCACAGTTTACAGGGCAGAGAGCTTGCGACTGTTGGGGGACAGACTGAACTATCAAGTACTCCATTCTGACCGTACTGCGAGTTTGACTAGTGAGATAAAAATTATGGTAGAGGAAATGAGTGGGAACGTTTGAATGTCAAAAAGGGATGCAGATTTATTGGATAACACCAGTCCTACAATACTGTATGTCTATACCTTCCTACAGGTGCATAAAAATGTTATACCGCCCCCGGGGCAACCCATTGTGTCAGGCATTGTCTATGCATTAGAGCCTTTATCAAAGCTTTGTGATGTGTTTCTGTGTCCATTCATTCAACAAAAAAAGCACCTACCTGAAGGATACAAAAGATGTCCTGGTACTGTTGAAAGACCTCGCTTTAAATCAAGAGAAAGACCTACTTATCAGCCTGGACATTGAAACCCGTTATACTAGAATGCCCCACGATGAGACATTGGAGGTGCTGGAGGAAACCTTGTTTCAAAGTATCTCCCATACGGCCAGTTCCTGAGATTGCCAAGGAACTGTAGTAACATCGCCAATTATAAATTGCAGGCAGAGGTTCTCTCTCTGAAATTGAGGAACAGACCACCCACAGCCCATCATTGCTAAAGCTAACAAAAGGGCCCGCAACAACAGGGATGCCCTTTTAGAACCCCCTATCAGGAACAAGGAAGACCTATGCCAGATCTGCGTACCAACCTACAATATGGCCACTGACGCAGTTAAAAAAATTGTCATCAAGCACTGGGGTGTGCTAAGTACAGGCGCATTGAAGTTTGAAAAAAAAACTTTTTTTAAATAGAAGCACATAGCCTCAGAGACTATCTAGTGATTGTCTAGTCACACACACCCTAAGACTAACCCTGGGCGGTGAACTACGCTACGCTCGCGGAATTTGCGAAGTTTCGGTAACTTCGCGATTCGCGTAGAACGCGAAGTTACCGTGCACTACGCAATTTGCGGCGTAGCGTAGCTGTTTTTCTTCTTCGCGCGCTCAATATACGTTCTCGCGCGCGCGGTAACGACCTACCGTGATTCTGCGTTCGCCGACGCGACTTCCTATCCGTTCGCGGGCGCCACGAGATTTGGAATCCGGCCGCACGATCCCGCGAGAGTGTGCGAACGCGAACACGTCATTCGGACGCGCGATCTGACTTCCGGCGGCAGTGTTGGTAAGATCGCGATCCCGAACACGAAGAAACTACAATCTGGCGAAGAATATATCTCGAGCATCATAAAACCTTCTCGAAAATGATGAATTAGTTCATTTTGCACAAAAAACTCCTCAGGTTGTCATTTAGAGATGTAGTTTGGTGAGCAAGGAGTCCTTTTTCTTTTTTTCCAAGAGGAAGGAAGTGCCCCTGATTCTCAAACTTCCTGTTCCTGTCCAGCAGGCTCCTCCCAGTGTTTTGTCCATGTGCTGTTCACTTTCATTTGGATTTGGAGCTGGAAGGATCACTTTTTGTGTCTGTCTGCTGCATCATATCATTGGATTGGATTTGAGGACTCTTGGATTTGAGATTTTACAAGTAAGTTGGAGAATTGGTGTACTTGTTTGTTTGATTGGGGCTTGTTTGTACCTACATTTTTTGGGGGGATTTCCATAGTTTTTAAAATGTATTGTTGTGGCCTGTAGTTTCGGCAGGGGCCTAGTTGTTTTTCTTTGATTGGAATTTCAGCCAGTAGGCCCGGACTAGAGCCAGAGGTACCCATGGGTGCATGTTTCTGTGGTGTCTGTTGAATTTAAAGTTTAAACATCATGTAGAGGCATGCATGGATGGCATTGGATTGAATTGGTAAAAGTGGTTTTTGGGGTGTATTTCATTTTTGGGTGTTTGTTAAATAAATAGGCCTTTTCAGCCAGTAGGTAACCCTGGGCGTTCAGCTTGCGGACTTTGGGCAAGTCCGCACTGCGCGACAACGCGGACTTACACTTTTTATCTTCTTCGCGCGCTCAATGTACGTTTTCGCGCGCGATAACGACTTTTTGTGACGATCGCGATGCCGAACACGCAGAATTTACAATCTGGCGAAGAATATCTCTCGAGCATCATAAAACCTTCTCGAAAATGTTGATTTAGTTCATTTTGCACAAAAACTCCTCAGGTTGTCATTTAGATGTAGTTTGGTGAGCAAGGAGTCACTTTTTTTTTGTTTTACAATTTTTTTCAAGAGGAAGGAAGTTGCCCAGAGTCTCCAACTGCCTGGTCCTGTCCTTTGTCTTCACTTTTTGTTATTTTGGGTGGCCTGGCCATGTGGGTGGCGGCCATTTTGTAAAGCCAGGCATTGTGCTTTTGCCATAGGCCTGCATTGTCTGTCTTGTGTTCCTTTTCTTGTTGTTCTGGGTGGCCTGGCCATGTGTTGGCGGCCATTTTGTGTGAACAGCCACTGTGCTTTTGCCATAGGCCTCCAAGCTTGCGGCCTAGTGTGCCAGTAGGCCCGGAGGTAGTCATCCACATGGGTGCATAAAAACTGTTTCTGTGTTGTCTGTTGAATTGTAACCTAATTTAGGCCATGGATGGCATTGGATTGATTTGCAAAATGTGGGTTTTGGGGTGGTATTTTATTTTTTGGGTGTTTGTTAAATAAATAGGCCTTTTCAGCCAGTAGGTAACCCTGGGCGTTCAGCTCGCGGACTTTGGGCAAGTCCGCACTGCGCGACAACGCGGACTTACACTTTTTATCTTCTTGCGCGCTCAATGTACGTTTTCGCGCGCGATAACGACTTTTTGTGACGATCGCGATGCCGAACACGCAGAATTTACAATCTGGCGAAGAATATCTCTCGAGCATCATAAAACCTTCTCGAAAATGTTGATTTAGTTCATTTTGCACAAACAACTCCTCAGGTTGTCATTTAGATGTAGTTTGGTGAGCAAGGAGTCACTTTTTTTTGTTTTACAATTTTTTTCAAGAGGTAGGAAGTTGCCCAGAGTCTCCAACTGCCTGGTCATGTCCTTTGTCTTCACTTTTTGTTATTTTGGGTGGCCTGGCCATGTGGGTGGCGGCCATTTTGTAAAGCCAGGCATTGTGCTTTTGCCATAGGCCTGCATTGTCTGTCTTGTGTTCCTTTTCTTGTTGTTCTGGGTGGCCTGGCCATGTGTTGGCGGCCATTTTGTGGGAACAGCCACTGTGCTTTTGCCATAGGCCTCCAAGCTTGCGGCCTAGTGTGCCAGTAGGCCCGGAGGTAGTCATCCTCATGGGTGCATAAAAACTGTTTCTGTGTTGTCTGTTGAATTGTAACATAATTTAGGCCATGGATGGCATTGGATTGATTTGCAAAATGTGGGTTTTGGGGTGGTATTTTATTTTTTGGGGTGTTTGTTAAATAAATAGGCCTTTTCAGCCAGTAGGTAACCCTGGGCGTTCAGCTCGCGGACTTTGGGCAAGTCCGCACTGCGCGACAACGCGGACTTACACTTTTTATCTTCTTCGCGCGCTCAATGTACGTTTTGCGCGCGCGATAACGACTTTTTGTGATGATCGCGATGCCGAACACGCAGAATTTACAATCTGGCGAAGAATATCTCTCGAGCATCATAAAACCTTCTCGAAAATGTTGATTTAGTTCATTTTGCACAAAAAACTCCTCAGGTTGTCATTTAGATGTAGTTTGGTGAGCAAGGAGTCACTTTTTATTTGTTTTACAATTTTTTTCAAGAGGAAGGAAGTTGCCCAGAGTCTCCAACTGCCTGGTCCTGTCCTTTGTCTTCACTTTTTTGTTATTTTGGGTGGCCTGGCCATGTGGGTGGCGGCCATTTTGTAAAGCCAGGCATTGTGCTTTTGCCATAGGCCTGCATTGTCTGTCTTGTGTTCCTTTTCTTGTTGTTCTGGGTGGCCTGGCCATGTGTTGGCGGCCATTTTGTGTGAACAGCCACTGTGCTTTTGCCATAGGCCTCCAAGCTTGCGGCCTAGTGTGCCAGTAGGCCCGGAGGTAGTCATCCACATGGGTGCATAAAAACTGTTTCTGTGTTGTCTGTTGAATTGTAACCTAATTTAGGCCATGGATGGCATTGGATTGATTTGCAAAATGTGGGTTTTGGGGTGGTATTTTATTTTTTGGGGTGTTTGTTAAATAAATAGGCCTTTTCAGCCAGTAGGTAACCCTGGGCGTTCAGCTCGCGGACTTTGGGCAAGTCCGCACTGCGCGACAACGCGGACTTACACTTTTTATCTTCTTCGCGCGCTCAATGTACGTTTGCGCGCGCGATAACGACTTTTTGTGACGATCGCGATGCCGAACACGCTGAATTTACAATCTGGCGAAGAATATCTCTCGAGCATCATAAAACCTTCTCGAAAATGTTGATTTAGTTCATTTTGCACAAAAAACTCCTCAGGTTGTCATTTAGATGTAGTTTGGTGAGCAAGGAGTCACTTTTTTTTTGTTTTACAATTTTTTTCAAGAGGTAGGAAGTTGCCCAGAGTCTCCAACTGCCTGGTCATGTCCTTTGTCTTCACTTTTTTGTTATTTTGGGTGGCCTGGCCATGTGGGTCGCGGCCATTTTGTAAAGCCAGGCATTGTGCTTTTGCCATAGGCCTGCATTGTCTGTCTTGTGTTCCTTTTCTTGTTGTTCTGGGTGGCCTGGCCATGTGTTGGCGGCCATTTTGTGGGAACAGCCACTGTGCTTTTGCCATAGGCCTCCAAGCTTGCGGCCTAGTGTGCCAGTAGGCCCGGAGGTAGTCATCCTCATGGGTGCATAAAAACTGTTTCTGTGTTGTCTGTTGAATTGTAACATAATTTAGGCCATGGATGGCATTGGATTGATTTGCAAAATGTGGGTTTTGGGGTGGTATTTTATTTTTTTGGGTGTTTGTTAAATAAATAGGCCTTTTCAGCCAGTAGGTAACCCTGGGCGTTCAGCTCGCGGACTTTGGGCAAGTCCGCACTGCGCGACAACGCGGACTTACACTTTTTATCTTCTTCGCGCGCTCAATGTACGTTTCGCGCGCGCGATAACGACTTTTTGTGACGATCGCGATGCCGAACATGCAGAATTTACAATCTGGCGAAGAATATCTCTCGAGCATCATAAAACCTTCTCGAAAATGTTGATTTAGTTCATTTTGCACAAAAAACTCCTCAAGTTGTCATTTAGATGTAGTTTGGTGAGCAAGGAGTCACTTTTTTTTTGTTTTACAATTTTTTTCAAGAGGAAGGAAGTTGCCCAGAGTCTCCAACTGCCTGGTCCTGTCCTTTGTCTTCACTTTTTTGTTATTTTGGGTGGCCTGGCCATGTGGGTGGCGGCCATTTTGTAAAGCCAGCCACTGTGCTTTTGCCATAGGCCTCCAAGCTTGCGGCCCAGTATGCCAGTAGGCCCAGAGGTAGTCACCATGGGTGCATAAAACTGTTTCTGTGTAGTCTGTGGAATTTTGACATCATTTAGGCCATGGATGGCATTGAATTGATTCAATTGAATTGCGAAATGTGGGTTTTTTTGGAGGGTCTGACTATTTCACTTTTTGGGTGTGTTAAATAAATGCCTTTTTTGCGTGTGTACTGTGTAATTATAATCGTGTTGTTGTAGTGGTTGTCTAACTTTCAAAAGTGTTTTTAGCCATGTGGATTTTAGTTTTTGCATTAAAGCTGTGTGTGTTTTATAAGGCATCCTTTGTCTGCCCATATATAGGCCTGCTTGAGTTCATTGTTTGCCGTGCCTTGTGCCTGTGAGTCACCATGTTGCTGGGGGCCATTTTGTTGTGGTAGTTATTAGTGTGCTGTTTTTGCCACATAGGCCTGCGTGTCTTTCCATTGTTCCTCTTGTCTTACTGCTTCCAAATCCATCCCCATTGCCAGCTGCAGCTCCCTGATGCTGCTATATAATACATCCCACGTGATGCACAAATTTAGGCCAAACATGCTCCACTACATTTTAGTTTTTGTTCTTTACTATTCTTATTCTTCCAGAGTGTACACTAGCACTACACAGTAGCCAGGAAAGCCCTGGCCTTGTAGTCAACGTCTCATAAAGGGTTAGACTGTGTGTTGTTGTTCACAGAGTTTCTGAAATGTAATAATTGAGGCCACCACACACTAAGTTCTATATTCTATTTGTTTGATTTGTGCTATGTTTGACTGATGTTCTGGCTTTTTTGCTTTTAGGTGCACAAAGACTGAGGAGGAGGTGTGTCTCTCATCATTGCCCGTTGCACTGCCAGACAGACATCCTGCTGCTGTACACACAACACAACGTGACGTGTGACCTGACCAGACATCTCTGCAACTGAGTGCTGCTGACATCTGAAGAAGATGGGCCCAAAGAAAGCAGGTACCAGGTCCTCCAGTACCAAGAAAGTTGCTATTGAGAAGAAGAAGGAACAGAAGAAGGAAGTGACACTTAAGTCTGGTGTGCCGGCCAATACCTTTTTGGGAAGAAAAAATTGCGCCTGCAGCAGCGGTGTCCGGGGGCAAGCTGGGGGCAGCACCTCCGCATCAGTGGACCCAACCCACCAACCCAGGCCCAAGCACATGAGTGTGGAAGAGGTAGCCAGCCTAATGGTGGAAAGCAGTGATGCTGAGCCTGAGATAAACTTATCGCTATCTCAAAGTAGTACCCAATCAACGCAGGAGGAAACACAGCAGATAAGTGGTCAACAACAACAGCCGCAACCACCGCCCGCAATAGTAGTTGTTGTTCCTCCTGAAGCAGGGGCAGTTCAGGAAATTGAGCCTCATGCAGAGGTAGAAGAAGAAGCCACTCATTCAGAAGATCCATTGTCTTCCAAATCCCCAGCAAGGAAAAGGAGGGGTAGTCCATCAAGTTCTTTGCCAAGCCCCCCTTCTGATGATCTAGATGCCACTTGGAAGCCACAAACTGAGTCTGAGAGGGAGCCACGTTCCAAGACCAAGCTAGGGAAAAGGAAGGTTCCGGAAAGCCTTACACTTATGGAGGTCGATGTAGAACAGCAAGATGATGATGATGACGAGCCAGTCATCACGAACATCACTCCCGGCCCCGAGGAGATGGAGACCAACATTATTACCCTATCCAAAATCGCTGCAAGGGATGTAGCACGCATACCTCCACAGGTAACACCAACACGACCTACAGCTTCCATATTTGCATTAGCAAAGGCCCGGCAGCGACCTACATCCAGCATAACCACCACCTCAGTAGGAGTAGGTAGTGGTACAGCAGCACAGAGTCAAATTCAACACACATCCTACAGATCATCCGGCATTGGAAGTGGCACCTCCAGCAGGAGGCCAAAGTTAAGCTCCCCAGTTTGGGACTTCTTTACGGTTAGCGAAAAGGAGGAGAACATTGCTATATGCTCCATTTGTAATACCTCTGTTAGTCGTGGTAAGCTTGGTACAAACTATGGTACCGGAGGCCAAATGACCCATCTGAAAAACACCACTTGATCAGCTGGGAGGACCACCTTCGCGGCAGAAAAAAACTGCAACCATTGGTGTTGGTGGGGATAAAGGAGTAGAAGAAGAAGATCCGATCACGGTGGAAGAGGAAGGACAGGGAGACATTCTCTCTGGTAGTGGTACACAAGGTGTCCCTGACCCCAGCAGTGCAGTCTTAACGTTGCACACATCTTCAGCAACATCTCAGTGGCACAAGAGTAAGAGTCAGCCGGAGACACCAAGAAGTACCAGGTCCGCACTACCAAAAAGTGCGTTGAGCCTAAGAGAAAGGAAAACCATGCAGCCTACCATTATCAGCATGTTTGGGGGTGAGGGGCAGTACGAACGCAACCACCCAATAGCACGTTTGTACAATGCGAAGCTGGCTAAAATGTTAGCACTGGACCTTCTCCCTTTTTCTTTTGTTGAAGGGGTGGGTTTTCTGGAATTTGTGTCAACCATCTGCCCAAAATGGCATGTTCCCAGCCGCTACTATTTTGCCAGAGTTGCAGTTCCAGCACTATATCACGACGTGCTGGAATTGCTAGGCAAGGCCTTGAAGCAGAGTGCTGTTCACAGTATCCACCTGACTACAGACATGTGGACCAGTTGCCAAGCCACAGATTACATGTGCATCACTGCACACTGGATCTGTTTTGCGGGGGTTAGAGAACAGATATCTGCTGGTGTTGATACTGCAGAGATTTTTCATGCCACTCGCAAACATGCAACTGTAGCCATGTTTGCCATGGAGAAATCTCATACTGCTGCAAACATTTAGGAAGAGTTTAACACCAAGGTCTTTGAGTGGCTGCGCCCAAGAGGGCTTACGATTGGTTTTGTTGCCACGGACAACGGCAGTAATGTAGTTTTGGCCATGCGCAATGGTGGCTATTTCAGGGTCCCGTGTTTGGCACACTGCATTAACATTGTTGTTCAAGACTTTTTGAAAAATGAATCCAAAGTCAGCAACTTACTGGTCACCTGCAGAAGAATATGCACACATTTCAGCCATTCTTTTAAAGCCCGGAAGCAGCTGAGGGTCATTCAACGTGAGCATAAAATGCCAGTCAAAGCGCTCATCCAGGAGGTGCCAACACGTTGGAACTCAACTTATTACATGCTTGATCGTCTGTTTGAACTGTACATACCACTCAATGCTTATGTCATGCAAAGATTAGGGGAACCTACTGTGAGAGGCATGACCGTTGAGATGGCTCAATGGGACCTCATTAAATGCCTGACTGAGATGCTACTTCCTTTTGAGATCTTCACACGTGAAGTCAGCAGGGAGGACTGTACTATGGGCCAAGCTATCCCATTGTTGCACATGCTAGAGCAACAGCTGAAGGATGTGTCTGAAACGTACGCAGGTGTGGATGACAAACAAGACGCATATCATTTGGCGGAGACCTTAGCCGCTCGCTTATCGGAAAATACAAGGATTAAAAATAAAATTTTGTCACAACCACATTACATTAGTGCCACAATTTTGGATCCACGGTACAAAGTATTTCTGAACAGCAAGGCAGTAATTCCTTTTTCGGAAGTGGATGTTGCCAACTACAAAACTTTGATAGCTAAGGAAGCCACTATTTTCGAAAGCGAACGGCTGTTAATTACAGGCCCCCCACCCCAGGCCATAACCAGTACTACAGGGCATCCAGAGTCAAGTTCTACTTCGGAGCCTGAGGGCAGTGCATTTGCCTCCCAGCAGTCACCTACACCAACAATAACATCAAGAACAGGATCATCCACAGCACAATGTGCAACTGATTGGTTTCTACAGCAGGGGTATGGTAAGTCCAGTGCTGATGCAAAGGCAAAACAGGCCGAGCACATCAGAGCACCCCTGAACATTGAGCGGATGGTCCAGGCCTATCTGGATGACCCAACAGAGGTCTTCATGGATCGAAACCCATTGGTGTATTGGTATGGGAAAAGAAGCCAATGGACAGTGCTCAGCAGGCTGGCGATAAAGTATCTGGCTTCCCCTGTCGCAAGTGTCTCTTCTGAGCGTGTTTTCAGTGCTGCTGGTGCCATTGTAACTTCGAAAAGGACCAGTCTCTCGGCCCAAAGCGTGGAGAGGTTAACCATGATCAAAATGAATCAGCACTTTATACCACCGGATTACAAAATACGTGAATCACAGCAGGAAGAGGAGAGCGACTTGGATGACGTAAATAGTGCGTTACAGGACCTACTTCTGTCCGAACCACCAGAGTTTGAGGACGAGCTCCTCTTCCCTGACAACTAGGCTTTCAAATTGTTACTTTCTTCCTTCCTTTATGTGTCTGTGTATCTGTCTTTCTGGTTCAAATCACAACAAATCCATCACCACCGTCTTCTCTTTTATTTCCCTATTGGAGTTGGATGTCTGTGCATTTAACTGTCCACTCTTCAGAGTCCTGCTTCATCTTCCTGTCTCGCACAAGTACATTTCCATCAAGCCAGACATTAGTACAAGAAATGTTGCCTTTACCAGTCCCGCCTCCATAAGAAGTGAAACGTGACTATAGCTATCCTCCGTTTTGTTTTCGAGCCGAAACTCATCAGTGTCCGAAGGCTACAGCCTCAGCAGGCATCCAAAGGTCCTCACTGTCAGGACAGAAGGTACTTGGCAGAGAAAGACAAGAGACTCTTCGAAGAAACTTGCTGACATTTGTGCAAACTCAAATGACCATCAATGAGCGCTACCCAGGCCGCGGCCCATCATCACAGTGCTGACCATGGGAAGCAACTTAAACTGTGACAAAGTGCCACAGAAGAATAAGACGAAAACCGAAACAGCGACTAACACTCAAAATGAATGTGGACTGGAGTAATGATGAGGCCACTGCCCCGTAAAAAAAATAACAACTGTCAGAACTAGGCATCTGATGATCTGACAGCCAAAGAGAAGAGCAAGACAGGTAATGATGGAATGCATTGGATGCTTGCAGACTCTGAGCGATTGCTGTTGTTTGTTGTTGATGTTGTGCATGAAGTCGAACTCTACTCTACTAGTTAATCTACAAAGTGACTCAAGTCAGTGACAGTCAATGTTTCCCTTCTTGTTGTTTAATAACCAAATTGTACTCCTACTACTGCAGGTGCAGGCCAATATCTGTTGCAATTTTTTAATATGGAATATGGACTTAATCGGAGTCACTACAGACTGAGTTGTAGTTGGACAACACGTACCACACCATGATGATGACCATACTATCTTTGCACGCAGTCATTCAGTTGGATCGGAGATGATTCAAGGAATAACTGCATTTCATGAAGTGGCATAAGGTAAACATAAACACAACAATTCAACAAGAAAGTAAACACAGCAGACCTACATGTCCATGTAGTGGTGTGTAGTCGAGTGTAGTGATGACTGACAGCGGCGCATTGATTTTGTCACTTAATTAGGAAAATGCTAAGTTGCTGTGTATGCCTTTTGTCTGGCTATGTCAAAAATTAAGGTAAATGGAGGTTGGGTCACGGGCTGGTGCTGTGGTGGGCCTGTTCTGTCCTGTTGTTGTTGTAGCTTAATGCTGTAAACAGAATCTACACGATATATCCAAGCCGCCTCACTCTGAAAGTGTTCTCTCTTCTCTTCTTGGACTCCACCGTAATTGATGTTTTTTTTTATTCATTGATTTTTCAATACCCCTTTTGTTTTTCCATCTAGACGTTACAGGCCGGCCTTTACCCTGTGCTTGCTATACTGGGAGACACAACTCACATTTACCTTACCAATCGGCATCAGGAAGGCCACCAAGATTGATGTGCGGAGCGTCCATGGAAGATAGGACCAAGAGGAAGGACGAGATTCAACTCCACAATTTGAGCATGATAATACAGTAACTTTAGTATCATTCATCATTCATCTTTTAATTAATTTGAATCCTTTTTTCTCTTCAATCATTAGGAATGTGTGTTGTGTGTTGTTTGTTTGCTAATTGATTCCTACAACTGTGTTTTAATTGTCTTTGCTATCTTTACAAGTAAGCCCAGTACAACATGGAATTTGGGCATATTACAGGCAAGGCAAATTGCATAGAATATACTGCTGCCCTGTACTGTCTAATTGTCTAGTAGGAGTTATTAAGTACTACTCATTAACCATCAAGTTATCTTCATCATCATGCATGCATTTCCCTTTTCTCCCTTTATAGATTTTTTGTATAAGATCATGGTCGTCTGCCAAGATTGCGCTTTGCTTTTGTTGTCCATGCGTACTGTTTTTCATTCTCAAACCTTTCCCCAAACCCCCCTTCCCATCCAGTCATCAAACCCTAACCCTCTTCCCCCGGGCTGTGATTTATATTGAGGTGTGATGTGACTACATAAAATGTACACCAATTGATCACACGCTTGCTGGGGCAGATGTGGTGAAAGCAACACTAATTCAATTGCAAGGCAGGGCGAGGAGCTTCTTCTGCTTGCCCACCCATGCTCAGTCTATGTGCAAGCCATCACCGGCTAATAGTAGTACATCATAATTAATTGCCGTTATTGATTGGATTAATCATCAAACTCCTACCACACAGCAGTAGAGGTTACGAATTACGATTGTGTTAAGTTAAGTGACTCACTTGACACAACTACAGTTTGTAACTTCTTGTACTAGGCTGTCCCCGCCACCATTATGTTTCATTTGACTTTAGCAGTTGCAACTGCAATATTGTTTGTTTGGCAGTCTTCTTCTGTACTGTATTTTACTTCGTTCTACTACTCCTCCCACAGTCGCTCTCAGGAAAGTGACTGTCTCTTTTTTAATTTTTTAGCAAATGCTACTGCCAGTGTCTACTCTACTACTACCACCACAACCATGGCATCTTCTACATTCTCTCTGGAAACCATGCAGCCATCGCTGTGCCGAACGTAATCATCATCAATCACAGGTAAGATAAGTTTGGTGGGAGGTATAAATGGACTAGGAGGAGAGACTGACAGTACTAGTAGGACAAATAACTCAGTGAGGGGTACCGCATCTATCTGTTTGTGTTACATCATCGTCGGCAGATTATTTAAATCAAACACTGGCTGCGGCCCTGCAGCAGCAAGGAAACCAATGTGACGTTAATTCGTAAAACAGTAACACCCCACAAAACATTAACATTGTATGTTTAAGTATAAATATAATTTATTACCCTAACAAAAATAAACTATCCCACACCTGACCCACCCTTCTCCCTAACCCCAACCAATGTCCAAAAAGAAAAAGTCCAAAGAATGTCCCGAAACCCCAACGCCCAATTCCCACCCACCAAAACAAGGAATAAAAAGGGGCAAAGCAACAGGGTCCTCGATGTTAAATTCGGCGGGCTTTGAGGTGTTTGTCCACCAGTATTTTGACACGCTTCTCCATTTGCTCCTCTAGCCGTGCCATCCGGAGGAGAATCTTCCTGCGAAATGCCCTGCAGTGGCATCCAGGATGGGGGACAGCAGTGCTGGCTGCTAGCGAATTGCGGCGGGCGGCTACCAGACCGCGGCGCCGTACCGCTCGAGTTGTGGCCTGGCTGGGGCCCGGGGCATCGGACGAGGCTGCAGCTGCTGCTGCCGCCTCCTCCTCCTCCGCCTGAGCCACCAGCCGCCGGTACTCCTGGCATATGGCCTCCAGTTTCCGGCGCCGGGCCCTGGCTGCCAACTCCTTCCGCGATGGTTTGTCTTGGGAAGGAGTACTATCTATATCAAGAAAGAAAAAAATATTGTTGTAACCAGTACTCTTAGCTAAACAGTAACACAAAATTAATTCAACACATAATGGCACAGTAGCACTAGCACGAAGCACAGTACATAACATTTGTGGTAATAATCTATCTATCCTCCCACTTCCTCGGCCTCTAACATTTGTGGGAGTTTCAGGCATTATACTAGCACTATGGACTCCAACCAGTACACAGTACACCAGTGTTCTTCTTATCTCTAGTTTAGCGAAATGACATAACCTGGTTGTAGCCGGCATTGCCAGCTCGGTCATCTATGCTTGCACCCAAGACAAACATACGAGTCATGACGCAGACTCACGTTAGTTTGATTTACTACTGTTTGCAGGTGGGGAAGCTCGTATTTTTCTATTATGGGTGGCACTGGCCATACTCTCTCTGTTACATGGAGGGCAATTGCTCAATTTCACAGTGCCTTGGCTACTACAAAAAGGCAGATTATATATCTGATCCAATGATCATTGCTTTTATATGGGACAACGACATAAGGTCAGTAGCGGTCGGTGGTGGGACTCGGGGAGTTCGGCCGGGCGGTGACGTGGGTAGGGGCAGGATGGGGGTAGTAAACTATGGATTACGGCCAATTACAGGTAAGTAAACATATAAATAAATGAAACTAATTTTGTTGCGCACACTGCATCGCATTTGGCGGTGCAGTGCGCACAATGAAATTCGCTTTATTTATTTGTATGTTTACAGTAAAGTTACCTGTATTTGCCCGCGTAATACATTGTTTACTACTACCCCCCACCCTGCCCCTCCCCACATCGGCTTTGCTACTCTGGCGCGGTTTCTTTTACATTCCCTAAAACTGTGCATCCCGTGACAGTCTCCACCTATGCTGTCTATGATGAATACATACAGGCATCCATCCATTCTAAGTAAATGTCAATCATTCTTCTTAATCTCTCCACAAACCTTACTTTGTTTCACCAACAACAACGCATGCGTCCACTCACTCCGTTGCTTGCCTTGGCTTTGAGTTTCACCCAAACACCACTGATGATTCTTGCTATCCACAGTATCCACCCATACTGTGTCGCCCACCCAGGCAGGCATCCATTCTTCTTTCACCTTCCACCCATCCTTCAACAACACATGCATCTGATTCCTATCAGCCACCTATCCATGCTTCCAACGTATCCTTCTCTGCCAGTCATCATATTAAATCTCGCCCGCCCTTCCTCCTTCAACCCTTCTTTCCCTTTTTGTTCAACACATCCATCAAGGTCATCTGATCTGACTTTTAGTCTCCTCCATAAAACTTTCACAGCTGAGTTGGAGTCAGATATAAGAGGCCATTGGTTAATCAAGTCACGCTGGTAATGCTATTGCTACTGCATTGCTCATGCTAAGTAAAGGGTGTCTTCTTTAACCGTTGTATAATGTTCACTACAACTTCATACCTAATAAGTCTCAACAACAGTACAGTGAGTGAAGTCCACACACCCTTCCAGCTAGTGCAATGTCAATAAGTCATGAATATAACTTACCACCGCCCGCCACTGCTGCTGGCTCCCCCGTGTAGCTCCTGCAGGTGCCGCATCTTCTCCTGCCCCTCCGGAAGGCTATAATCGCCGGTGGCCCCGCCGCCACTGGTGGTTGCTAGTACGCCTAGATAAAAACATGACACATTTTTAGATGCCTGTACACCTCCCCCTATTTATTCTTTTTCACTAGCAAGATTGAAAAAAAAGTTAATACATACATATTATTATAAATCACATTCAATTAGCCAAATCGGGTACTAGAGTACAGTCAGTAGACACTAGTAGTGTTATGGTCCCTAGGGTCATTATTATACTATACTCTACTCTTTGCAAAGTTAGCCTGAGCCATGCAACCATTTTCCGCTTCATGTCTTTTGCGCATGTTACCTCGCAGCTTGTTGTGCAGTAACAGTAAGACGCCTTTTTGAGCCCACATGAGCACATACAGCTACTGTCTGAGCGTTGCGTACAAGAGGTCGAAAAACAAGCCACTTTGTTATGGAGTTCGGTTAGTCCGTATTGCTTAGCCATAGGTAACATGTTACACTTTTTGGGCAGGACTGAGAAATGCTTGCATTATACTATATAACACGCACCATTTTTCTCAGGCAGAGGATTCCCTTCTACGAACCAGAGATTTGCAGAGCTTATGAATGATGCATGTAACCAGTAATTCTACGTTCTACGGTGAGGAGTCGCCCAGAATTCGCACAGATCTTTTGTCTTATATATCATCAATGATCATGCACTTGTTGCAACACTGTTTATTGTTTTAATCTTATGCATTTTGCTGTTGGAGCTGGCTGGAGTACACTGAATTTTATAGAACAACATACATACAGAGCTTGTTAGTTGAAAATAAACCTTTTGAACTTACACATAGACTCTGTGGTATTTGGTGTGGTGGTGGTGGTGGACTTACACGAGTGAGTGAGCGAAAGGGTGTTATGTTCTGGGTTGTGTAATCATAATCATTGGGTATCTTCGGGTGGGGGTTCGGGGACCTAATGAGACACTATAGCTAGTCGTTCAGGGGATTGTGGGTTCACTTCTGACTGAGGTGTGAGGAACGTCCAAGTTCCAAACTCGCATCACCAACATCCTATTTCATTGTGCATAGTTCTGCATGGGGCTGTGCAGAATCCAAGTAGTATGTACTATATCCTATCAAAAATAGTCAAATATCTGGTTGGGCATTTTGTTTGTGGTAATTGTCAAAGCCTCAAGATTAAGAAGCCTAGAAGAGGACAACCGAAAGGACTGGACTCAGTGGCTAGAGCTATTAGTATTGGTTAATCTGAGTTTTATTCAAAACCGTACAATAAAGAGTGGCAATGCAAACTGGGCAAGCTTAGCGACAGACTAATATTAGTAGTACAGAGTACAGACATTCATAGCAGAGGCAGTTAGAACTTAGAGGCAGGGATAACCAGAATTTAGAAACAGATAGTCAAGTCAAGATCAAAGAATCTTTTGTAAAAAATAGAATTAGGGAGTGGAGCCAGAATTAATAGTTCTGAAAAAATAAGGTGCAGTAAAAGTTAGGGCAATATAATTGTTAATATTAACCACTGGAGGACTTACTGGGACCAGCAGCAGGGCCCTCGGTAGAGGAGCGGTCCTCTGGTGGTTGTCCCGCCGAATCGGACCCCGTCTTCTTGCCCCTGGGTGCTGCACATCAGTGATCATGTAAGATATAATAAAGAAAAAGAAAGACACAAACATTAATGATTGCTGTGAAACAAATAAATTATCTAAAATAAACGCTCAAAAAACGTTTTAGGAAACAAAAATTGCAATAAAATTGACCTATCTAATCCGATCGACTACTGGCTTGCGGGATTCACGGACAGTCTACTTATTTGGGAACACTAATTCAGTGTTCCATTCTGATTGATTCAAATAAAATCCAGAACACTAACTAAGCCTAAGTACCACCTGACCTAGCCCACCTATTCCAGGCGGGCCAATTGTTCATTAAGCCTGCATTTCCATTTTTTTTTGCCATCAAAAATGCATAGATGAGAAGGAGGACACATGCATAAAGTGCATAATGCATACACCAAATTGTTGGTTGGTTGCGTCTGATGTTCTGCAGCTGACTGACACTGCTAAGCTAAGCTTACCAGTACCACTCACTAAACAAACTACAAAAGGTTCTAAGGACTGGGGTAAGCAGCACTCAGTGACAGAGGATGCGTCACGCAGACCGCTCAAAAATTATCAACTAATAGTAACTAAACCTAGTATCAAATGCATCCACCACTATTTGACAGGAGGACAAAGGAAGGACTACAGTCTCTCTAGCAATAGCATTACCTAACTGAAGTTCTCTAAAGTAAACTCTTACATAATAATGACAAACGAGCGCAAAGTTGCAAAAAAGTAAGAGTACCGCCCAGCACCTGTGTCCTACAATCACAGAAGATTTTGAAACGTAATTTACCTGCAATGTAAGCAGCAGTATTCTTGTTATTTGTAAAAAATGTATACACAAATCACAATACTTATACTACTATATATATATTGGCTACTCACCAAGCCCCACGACCTCGACACCTAGCATGTCCAACAGGTCCTGCTCCCGGTCGAGGATGTCTGACCACCGGTGGGCCAGCTGGTTATGGGTGCGCCGGACCGCGGAGCAGCGAAACACTGCCCGACGCACCTTCGCCCACCGGCGGTGACACTCCTGGGTCGGGTACCCGGAGCCTGGCCTGCCGCCTGCTGCCAAGGTCAAGGGGAGGTGGCGCTGAATAAAAAAAACAAGGGCGGCCACCTCCGCATCAGTAAACAGCTGGCGGGCTTGCACCCCTGCAGGGCGCAGTCTGCCGCAAGGCAGGCGGCGATTGGGCGCACGCGCCTTGCCCTTTGAGCCGCTGCTGCTACCCTTCGCCATGGTTCTGGGGTGGGAGGAGGTGAAAAAGAAAAGTTAGAAGGGAAAAATAAAGTTAGGGGAAGAAGTAGGAGCTTAAAGAAGAAAGTTATATAAAACAGTCGAAAAGTAAAAAAAACAGTAAAAAGTAGAAAAAAATGCAAAATACAGACTTAAGCAGAGAGTGAGATAGATAAGAAATAAAGAAAAATTGAAAAACAGTGTAAAAAACTAAGGATTGCAAAGATTGAGGGAGGATAGAAAAGCAGGCCCAGAACCATAGCATAGAGTGGTAAAACAAGATGGCCGCGCCCATCGCGACCGCGTGGGTAAGTTCGCGCGATATTTGTCCCCGAGCACGCAAAAACGTCGCGAACACGTACAACGCGTTCCCGAACAAGGAATGCGCATCGCGAGCACGCTATACGCGACCCGGAACAGGAAATAAGGGATCGCGAACGGGCGGGACAAGTGAAAAACAAAATGGCGCGCCCATAGGCGACCGCATGGGTAAGTTCGCGCCCCCGAGCACGCAAACAGAGTCCCGAACAACCACAACGCGTTCCCGAGCAAGAAAAACGCATCGCGAACGGGCGCGACAAGCAGCTACGCACGCTCCCGAAGCTACGCGTAGCTCGCGTAGCGCTCCGACGTCTTCGCGTAGCTTCGCGTAGCGCGACTATGCGAACTACGCCCAGGCTTACCTAAGACACAGCCACAAGTCTGTCAAGGTACCTTATGGGATCTACCTAAGCCTACTGGACACTACTCTTGTGGATCCTGCAGTGTCGGCAACTTGAGAAAATATCAAAAGACCTAGACCCGGGCCTGCCTTCCAAATGGGAATTACGAAGTCTAACAAATTGCAATTCAGAGAGAGTCGTCCACATGGTTATAAGCCCATTGCTTTACATTGATAATACCTGTAGGAAGGTAAAAAACAGAATCTGCTGACATCGCAGTAATATAGGATGTAAAAGAGAAACCACAAAACTAGCAACAATTTTCATTAGACACCCTCATACAACAGATGATTTGAACTGGGTTGTTTTGGAACAATTGGAAAACAGTAGTAACTCTGAGAGAACCCTCTTTGAAAGAGAACAACATTGGGTGTATAGACTACAGACACATATGGCGGGTCTCAATGATGCCATCCCATGGAGTTCTTTTAGTTAGTAGGACTAATGCTTTTTTACCTCCATAGATACTCAGCTCTGCCTCCGCAGACCATAAACATTTTGCTCATCAATGTTTTGAAAAATGTTTTAATTCACGTTTTGATCCACTCATTTTTAACAAATCACATCTGTTTCTATTTGAAGAAAGCTTTAATCAGGCATTTAGCTAAAACCTCTAGAACCAAATAACATTATGGCTGTCCCGCCCGGGAACCAGGATGTGGTTCCACTCCAGGTGGCCATTTTGTAATTTGCATGGTCTAGTGTTTTGACCGGCTTGCTTCGGGAAGGCAGTTTGGACCAGTTGGGGAATGCAGGGGTGTACTTAATCCTTGCTCAGTCCTGCAATCACTAACATGCAGGCTTCGGAGAAGGTGAACAGTCTTAGGCCGAGTGGGGAGCTCTGATGACGCAGGTACATGGCCATTTACCAGAGGTACCGGCGGTGTAGTACCGACAATACAAACTATGACAAACTATTTACAATACAAATTCTCTTTACAGTGCGTGACTACTGAACACACGACCCTCTAGAGATCCCTATGGGGCACCAGACGACCACTAAATAAGTAGGCATTCAATATAACTATCCATAAGGGTGTGTGTCTGGAGTATGCATTGAACCTCTCACATATTGCTTGTGTTTGCAGTGTTTTCACCTTGTTTGCATCAGCATAGTAGACACTGGCACACGCACTACCTTCTGGTGTAAAGTTATTGCCTCATGGTACCTTTCTGGTTTTTCCGCATATATAGGTTGTACCAGAACCATGTTTAGGACCATAATCATGGTCCCCTGCTGTGACTAAATGTGTTTCTTATCCTCAAGTGAACCCTCTTCTAAGAAAGCATGTGTGTGGCATGGTGTGAATGGTTAAATAAATAACCAGCCACCCTTTACCAAAAGGATGTTAATGCCACTGTATTGGGGGTGCATGGCAAAAACTAGTTGATCATACTCAAGGGCTAAGGAGTGATAGTAACTCCAACTAGCCTGTCTTCCCCAGCTTTTTAACCTTTTCAGACAGACCCGTGAATAAATACTGATTTGGGCTCCACACTTTGGCATTTTTTAAGGTTACCTCATATAGATCCCACACCCCGTTTTCTTAAAAAGTGCTCCCTTTGTAAGTAAAAGGGCTTTGCAAGCCTTGACCCTCACAGGGTCTGGAAGAACTTGATGATGAAGCATCTCACTGGATAATATTCAGTGAGTGAGAGTTTCTTTAAGAAAAAGGTCTTTCCCTATATCCAGTAGGCCCACCCTAGATGACTTGAGATTGACTAGCTCTTGATTGTAACACATATTTTATTCCACCTAGAAGAATAAAAGGCTGAATTGGCCTCAACAATATTTGAACCTAAGACATTAAGGTTAGTCTTGGGATCCCTCGGAAGTAACACTAGAGTTACTGCTGATTAAGTGTATCTGCTGGTAGTATGGCTTGGGGGATAAGATAACTTCTGCAGAATTCTAGCTATATACAACTATCTTTAGGATATATAGTTCACTAGGTCATGCCCCTACTGCAAACATCTGCAGGGAACCACAGGTTTCAATCTTTATTGTTCCACCTCTAACGTTCAGGATTATGAGGTGAATACCATCAGCATATTGAATTGAGTATTGTTTACTAACTACTATTATGTGCCAGAAATAATTCGGTCTGTACTGTATGCTATGTAAATGGCAATGAGCAGTACAATCACACAAACAGCTGCATACATGTACTCCCGTAGAGTAGATATCATGTGTATAGACTGCATTTTACTTTTCTTGAGGGTGTTTAAAACAAGACATTACAAATCTTTCAGCAATTAAATGCAATGGTCTGTTCTTTTTCTTTCAGTACTGTCACACGCATTTTGGTTAAAAACCATCTGTGGTATGATTTTAGAGAACTTGAACTCCAAAACCCTTTTACATTGGTTTATTTCAAAGAAACTTGTATACATTAGTTTCCTTTTGATGCCTTGGTCTGTAGATGTCAAGGTAGCCATCAGTGCAGACATCTGACAGACATTTCATGATCCAAGCCTTGACCTAATTGTCGTTTAAGTCAGAGTAGGCTGTAGTCCTGTTTGAGGTTCTATGAATCACTTCACATTGTCAGTTATCCTTGATTGAGAGCAAAGCTATCTCTCTCTGAACAAATCCTCAGAAACCTTTATGTTCATGAGTGTTTCAGACATCATAAGTCAGCATTAAAGAAGTGAACGGACACTTCCTCTTTAAACATAAAATATTGCTAAGGTCCATATACCAACTAGGGAATGTAAGTTGTTAATAATGGCCCCGTGCGAGGGGGGTGCAGGGAGTTTATTCCTCGATCCACTAACATTTTTGCAGCTCCTTTGATCGAACAAAGTTTGTTATTCTAAGCTGCAAAAAAGACTTGTTCAAGATTCAACATGAGGGTGAGTGTTTGTTCATTGTCAAGCGTTTGATCCTGCTAGTGAAGCCCAACATTGTTTAGCAATAAAACGCCTTTATTTTTTAGAGCTATGGAGGATGTTAATTTGGGTCTCATGCTTGCCACTATGGCCTAGAGGACAGGACTTCTTTCCCTGGACCATGGCTCTGAGACCTTGGTCAGATGGTTAATCCTTGCAACTCACCCCACATCCCATATCCAATCAGCCAACACTGAGACGCCTACTGACACCGACCAGTGGGCAGACATGGGCTGTTCTATATTGAGCCCAGCAAGTCCGTGCCCATTTTATCTGGTGGCCTCCTCCACCTATGCCCTGTAGAGTGGTTCGCTTATGTCCATTATGGCTTCAAGTAGAGATCACATCTTGTCACTCGGAAACATATCAATATAAGAAGGTTGTGCAGTGCATTGAGTTCTTTTTCCTACCTAGAAGCAACAGCACTTCCCTGAGCAATGTTGCCATGTGGCTAAGGCATGCATCTCCGAAATCTCACCACAATCTTCCAATAGAGCACGAGCTGAGTGAACCTCCAAAAACAACGTTTTGGGCAGACTGTAGAGGTTCTCTGATTCCGTACTCAGTCTACCTCCAGAAAAAAACTTTGAAATGCCCCAATCCCAATTTTTGCCAATGTGTATTATGGCAAGGGCCACCGGAATTATGGGGCGGGGAGGGCCAAATAATGAGTCAGGGTTGACTAAGTTATGCAGCAAGAAAAGGCAAATCATGCAGCTTAATGTGCCACATTTTGTGATAATATTTCTTCATTATTTTGTCATTCTTACACTTTTTAACACTGTGTGGGAATTGGTTGCACCGCATTAGAACCAGTTTAACACGCAAACGTAGAAATAAGCAACAGAAAGGTGACCAGCCAACCTTTGCAAAGGGCCTTCCACTGCACGGACCAGCCAACCTTTGCAAAGGGCCTTCCACTGCATGGCAACACTTGCCTCTGTTTTTAGCAACTTTTGAACTTTTTGAGCTAGAATTTTTGTTGTTGTTGAAGTCTGAAGATTATGCACCAGATGACGGATTGTGTGGTAAATATGGCAAATCTATGAATATGCGAAAAATGTGGCGGCACAATCACATAATTCCTGGTGTCCAGATTATGGCTGACGCTATCAGTGATCTGTTGATAAGTGGAAGATTTCATTCCAGAGCTCTGCATAATGGTACAGCACACTGTAAGGTACCTAAAAGGACAGATGAAAGAGACTTCTATGGCACTTCATCAGAAGCAAAGCAGATTCTACATTGCCTTCCTCCTTCAGAATTTATAAAATGAGTCCTATTGATTAGGGTAGAACCAGTAATGCCCTATACTTAAATTGGAACACATTTTATTAAATTTCTAATGATTTTGAAAACTATTTGTGTTCCGATTAATTTGTCATGATTTCCACTCATTCAATCTATTTTATCAAAGTAATATGGCAATTTAATTTTGTGCCTTTTTTAAGCAGCTTTATTTTTTTAGAAGTTGAAAATAGTAATAATATAAATAGGAATAATATATATGGAGAATATCTACTGTTCCTCTTTAACAAATTGTGCTTAGGGCTTTCCTGAGGACTGCATCGCCTTCTGGATTCGGAGTATTTTATTATGACATGGATTAGTTTAAGAGTTTATAATTTCTTTTGAAGTCTGGAGATTGCTCTACACAATAGGGAACAGTTTGAGCAATTACCACCCACAGTCAGAACACCGTGTGACACTCAAATGGGCAGCCGTAATATGATAGCACCAGTACCGTCTGTTTTATATTCTACCAGGCTAGGACAAGGACAAAACAGAAATATGTCATATAAATAACACAGTGTCTCATTCCACCTTCCTTCAAAGGCTATTTTCCTGGATGCAATGCTTTTTTTTTTAAGTTTAAGAGCTTTATTGAAGCAAATAAGAACAAAGGTACGACAATACAGCAACAATTGTAGCGAAATGGCAACAAAAAAAATAACAAGCAAAATGTATAGTGAGGAAGAATGAAAACTTAAGATAACTACCATTGTCAAGCAATTAAAACCAAAAGATGAAGGCGATAGTGAAAGGTTGTACCTTGAAACAAAATAGCATTTTACATTTTTCAGAGTGGAAAGAAAGCTAGAAGGAGAGAAAAGAAGAGGAGGGAGAAAAAAGGAAAAGAAAAAGAAAAGAAAAGAAAAGACTAGCCAAAAAGAGCAAAGAGAAATCAACATCCTAATCAGATAGCATATGTAAGACTATCAAGGTACAATCATTATACATTTTCTGAAAACAGAGTAGGAACCATACAATGACTTATAAGAACTGTATAAGAGAAATAAAACATAATACTCATGGCGCTTGAAAAACGAAGGAACTGACTTTGTTACGTAATGCAGAGGAGGATAGATAATTGGTGAGTGGAGACCAGAAGGCTTCTTTTCGAAGAAGTTGCTGAGATGTGGTGGCAGAAGCTCTATCCAGCCTGTGGTGATAGCAGAGAAGGTTCCACCAAGCAGAAAAAGAGACCTTGGTGGCATCCTTCCAATTAGATGTAATTACCTGAAAGACAATAGCACCCTATGAGATCCAAACCAATTTGCGGAATTACTTCCCAAGAATATGGAGTAAGTGTCAAAAGGAAAATTAATAGAGCAAATGGAGGAGATTGATTCACATACCTTGGTCCAAAACAGAGTAATACTGGGCAAAGAAAAAAGGAGTATATAAATGAGCCGGGGGTGTTTATACAGGACCAGCAGTTCGGGGATAAATCGGAACTATACTTGGAGAGAGATAATGGAGTTAAAGATAACCTCTGATAGAAGTAATAAAGAGTCTGAGTAGTGCTGGCAGTGCAGGAGGTGTGATGAATGCGTGCCCAAATAGAGTTCCATGTGTGAATAGAGAGGGTACGCTGCAAATCTGATTCCCATAAAAGCTCACCTTTACTCTTGGGGCGGTTAGGAGAGGAGAAATGAAGATATTTGTAGATATGAGAGGCCCAAAGGAAAGAGAGGTGGATAGAGGTTCTAAAATGGGGTCTAATGCGGAGGGGGGAGATCCAGAGAGGAGAGAAAACTGATTAGTTAAAAGCAGTCTTAAAGAGTCATACCTAAGAAGTGAGGAGGCAGACAGGCCGAACTTAGATTTAACTTCCTGAGTGGAAAGAAAAAGCAAACCAAGTATTAAATGTTTAACTTGGAAGATCCCCCTAGCCACCCATTTTTTCCAGAAAATAGTACGATTAGACAGTTTAATGGATTTATTATGCCAAAGAGGTGAGTCTAGGAACATTTGTAGAGGTGTATGGGATTTGCGCTTGACCGGATAGAAGGTTGAAATAAATTGTGAAATGGTCTGGTAATTAAAAGAACGAGGAGGATGAGTAAAGTTGGCTAACGAGGAGAAAGGGAAAGGGTGAATCAAGGATTCCTCCAATTTATGTTAAACCGATGTGGGAGTCTCTTCCGAAGAGGAAAAATAAGGTAACACTTGACGGATTAAAAAGGAGGAGTGATATTGACGAAAATTGGGTAAATGGACACCTCCCCGATCCCTAGGAGCAGACAAGAAAGATAAAGAAATACGGGCTTTCCGATTATGCCAGAGAGATTTACTCAAAACACCGTTAAGAGTTTTTAAAAATCTTAATGGAAGTTTCACTGGTAACATGGACAGATAAAAGTTGATAACAGGGAGCATCATGATTTTGATTGCGTCCAGTCTACCCCACCATGACAGAAATAAGGGAGACCATTTTACCGCCGTTATTTACTTTTAATAAAACATCTTCCAAATGAAGCTGAACCTTTCTCACAATTGAAGAAGAATATTTAATTCCCAGGCAAGTGATACTATTGATATTCCATTTGAAATCAGTCCCATCAAACATGCTTTTCAAACAATATTTGCTTCGGATTTAGACAAATTTAACTTATAACCAGACAAGGCGGCATAAGAAGATAAGAGATCTGTGAAGGCGGGCAGAGATGTAGAGGGATCAGAGATGTATAGCATAATATCGTCCTCATAGGCGGTAAATTTAATTTAATTTGCCTTGTGTTTGAAACCACGAAAAGTAGATGAGTGAAGCAGAGAGTGAAGAAAAGGCTCAAGAGAGAGGAGAAAGAGCAAAGGAGAAACCTTGACGAGTACCTCATTGCAAAGTGAAATAAGAAGATTGAGATCCATTAACAAAAACTGAAGTGGTTGGGGAGGAATATAACAAATTGATAAGAGACAAGATAGAGGGACCAAAACCATGCCATTTGAGGGCGCGCATCATAAAAAGCCAGTGAACGCGGTCAAAAGCTTTCTCCGCGTCGAGGGTTATGGCTGCAACGGGGGAGGAACTCTTAGATGCTAGATGTATAATATTAAGAAAAGTTCTGGAATTATCAGCTAAAGTCCTTCCCTTAACGAACCCAGTCTGTTCAGAACCAATCAATTCTGGAAGTACCTGGTTGATACGGAGGGCCAGTACCTTAGCAAAAATTTTACAATCTAAATTGATTAATGAAATGGGGAGTTAATTGGCACACAAAGAAGGATCCTTATCTTTTTTTGGGGAATTAAACAAATCATAGCTTCAAAAAAAGAGCCTCAAGCCTCATTGTGAGAAATAAAATACTGAAAAAGAGAGAAAAGATGAGGCAAAAGGATCTGTGAGAAGCAGGAATAAAATTCAGCCGGAAAAGCCTTCGGGGCCAGGGGCCTTATCTTTAGGTAACTTAGTTAAGGCTGACTTAATCTCGGAAAGGGACATATCTTCATCTAATATAGAGCAATAAGGGAAGGGAGAGGAGCGGGGAGGTAGCGAATCAAAAAATGAATCCAAGGCAGCGTCAGAAGGGGAGGATTCAGGGGTGTACAGGGTCTTATAAAAGTCCGTAAAGCATTTCAATATCTCTTCGTCTTTAAAACGATTAACACCACTATCATCAGTGATTTTAACTATTCTAGATCTTTGAGCCTTGATCTTTAAGTAATTCGCCAACAATTTACCTTCTCTATTGCGACCACCATAAAATTTGGAATACATTTTTAGTAACGTCCCGGAAGCTTCCTCCGTAGATTTTCTATTAAAACTTAATTTTGCATGGACCAAATTCTTAAGATTAACCTCATCGTTAACTCCATTACTCCTGCAAACAAAGAGACTCCAAGCTCATCTGGGAAATCATTAACCAGTTAACCAACGGCAGGAACCGACTCCACAACTCGGACATCATGGAGGAAACATGGAGAGCCCATATTGAATTACTATACAACGAAATTCCACTCCCAGGTATCGTTGATTGTGGCTTCCAATCAAGAAACGGAGCTGTTGCCAGAGATATAGTAAAACATGACTCCCCCTCTGATTCACCAGACTTTGCTCCGCAGATCTTCAACGAACAAGTCTTAAAAACAATAAAAAAACTTAAAAACCGAGGGTGCCCCTGGGCCCAACGGCCTCCCAAACGCCTTGTTTCGGCACAATCCCCCATTCTGGGCGAACTATCGGACTCCTCTTTTTTCTGATATCTTAGCCTCTAATACGATCCCTGACTCCTGGAGGGGAAGTATTCTAAGCCCAAAATACAAGTCCGGTTCTCGTTCTGATCCCTCAAATTATAGATTGATCGCGTTAATTGATGTGGAGGCAAAAATATACGCATCGAACCTGCTGGCAGACTTAGAGGACTGGGCGGCTCGTATTAACCTTATTCCTCATACGCAAACCGGATTTAGGGCTGGGATGGGCACTCTCACGAACATTTCTGCTGTAACCCTCCTAGCTAATCGAGCCCTTGCAAAATCAAGGCCACTGTATACATGTTTCATCGACCTTAAAGCGGCCTTTAACAAGATCTCAAGAGCCAAGCTATGGACAAAAATGTACAACTGGGGGGTCCCAGCCAAGTTGCTGGAGGCCATAATCAACTTGTATTCTCAGACATGGGTCCAGATCAGGAAAGGAGATGGGCTCAGCATAACTAAGAAGATCCACACTCTCAATGGGTTAAAACAAGGGTGTGTGCTGGCGCCCTGTCTTTTTAACATTTACATCGCTGATCTGAACGAGCACCTTCAATATGCGGACAATATCGTCTTACTAGCGCAAACACCAGTTGGTTTGCAACGATTAATCACCGAACTTGGAGCTTATACCACCTCGGTCCAACTAACCATCAATCACCAAAAAACGAAGGTGATGCGCTTTATCAAACACCGTAAAGCCGATCGTAAATTCACTTGGACCTTGGACAAGCGACCTTTGACTGAGGTGGATTCGTACAAATACCTAGGCTTTCAAATTGACCGCAACCTTAACTTCAAGACACATCTGGACCAAGGTCGCACAAAATCTAAACAGCTGCAGTTTGCCTTTAAAATCTTAAAAAACAAGCTCGCAGGCGGCTCCACTGGTCACCTATTAAAGGTTATAGCAGCAAAATTCTTGCCCTCCATCTCATATGGTACAGAAATCTTGAACAGCAAAGACGCCACAGGTCTGAACCTAGCACAATCAATCTTTTTCAAGAAACTGTTTGCAATCCCCGCCATATTTCGCAAGCTCAAATCCGACTTGAGTATGGTCTAAGAAACCAGATCCCCGATAGACAAGGTGCATTAGTCAAGTACTACTGGAGGATGCGGGATGCAGAGGATAACACGCTCGCCCATCATTGTTGGGTAGAAATTGAAAAGCAAGCCAGGCTTAAAAATTCAATCTTTGAAGTTTTGAAGGCTTCGCTCTCGGCCCTGAAGCTAGAGGAGGCCTGGCTCACTGCTCCTACCTGCCCTGGCTTTAAATCTGTGGTCAACAAAGCCATAAAACGGTATTCTTTATCACTAGATAAAACAGCCCTAGCAACAACAAAAAAACACGCCTGGACCGTGATACAGACATACCAGAGGTTGCAACCCCAACCTTATTTGCTAGACTATTTTCCGTTTCCAAAAAAGCACTTCTTCACGCTACTAAGGCTTGGGTCATATCCATCATAGGACCTAATCCCGAAATGGAAATACCCATGGCAATCAAAGGAATGCCGCCTATGCGGAGTAGGGGATGAGTCCTTACTGCATTTAATATGCATCTGTCCTGCTCTACTAGAAACACGCAAAACGGACCTTCAGGAGGTCTTTAGGAAGGACCAAATAAGAACTTGCAGAGCAGCAGTGATTCATTTTCTCAGGGGCTCATCAATCCCACTAACCTGCAGAGCTATAAACTTTTTGAAAAATGCGGCAAAAGAACTGGCCAAAATAGAACCCGCCAACCAACTCAAGTAGTGCTAGAACATTCGGCTCCGAAATCCTTCTACTGCCCTGCTTACATGTTAATACTTTTTAAAATATCGCTTTTCTACATCTTTTAAAAAAAATATAACAAATGTATATTCTTGTATGTTTTACCCATGGTGGTTTTTCCACCCTTTTATGGTTTTTTTAATGAAATCAAATAAAAGTGTATTTGACACTGATACCTCATCGTTAGAAGAAAAATAAGCGTGTTCCAGTTGCTTAATGGTAGACAAAATGGAGGCAGACTCCTTACGATATTGTTTCTTTTTAATAGCTACATAGTAAATGATAAAGCCTCTGGCTGTCGCCTTAAAAGCGTCCCAAATAGTATGAAATGGAATATCCGGACTAGCATTAAAGAGAAAGAATTCTGACATGAAATCTTTAAAGTGTCCAATGAAAGTAGGGTCTTTGAGAAGATAGATATTAAAGCGCCATCTACGAGATTTGGAAGGTAAGGAGGGAAGTTCTAAATTAATAAAAACAGGAGCGTGATCGGAAATAAGTATGGATCCAATTTCAGCATGGTGTAAATTGGGAAGAAGGTGTGGGCTCAAAAAAATATAATCAATTCTAGATGTAGAGTTATGAGTGGGAGAATAAAAAGTAAATTCCAAACAGTCAGGATTATATATCCTCCAGGCATCTACCAGGCCTCTCGAACGTATTGTGCTAGCAAAGGTTTTTTGCATTTTATTGGGGGTATGCCTAGAAGAGGATTTCCTATCAGTAAAAGGGTCCATGACCTGATTGCAATCCCCACCTACTATGAGATTAGACTCAGAACATGAGTGAAGGGTGTGTCACATGGATTGCCAGAACTGAGTCGATACCTGTGGGGCCATAAATGTTGAGGAGAGAAATATGGGATCCATTTATGAGAGTATGAAGAAGAAGCCATCGTTCATCTGTATCCTTTTCCTCGCTTTCTATAGTAAGGGAAAGGGTCTTATGAAATAGTATTGCCACTCCATTTTTCCTATCTGTAGCCGGGGAACTATAAACATAACCTACCCATTGTTTTTTAAGGGAATTAATATCCTTGTCATTAAGGTGCGTTTCTTGTAACATCGCAATCTTACATTTTAATTTGGATAGATGTGTAAGTACCCTTTGTTTCTTGACAGGATTACGTGAACCCTTTACATTCCAAGAGATAATACGAACACTATCAGTCATCGTAAGAGGGAAAAGGCATTAAACAACACCATGAGTATTATAAAATTGAAAAAAGTTGAAAACTCAACAAGCAAAAATTTGAAGTCAACAAGGTTGTAACATTGAGGTAAAAACGGATAGGAAAAAAGGATGTGAAAGAGATGAACGGTATGGGTTACGAAAAGGGAGAGAGTAATAGAAGGTGATAAAACTGAGGAAGAAAAAAGAGAAAAGAGGAAGAAATAGGAAAAGGAAAACAAGAATGGAAGAGAAAAGGAAAGGAAAAAAGGTAAAGAATGTAACTGATAGACGAAGAGAAGTTGACAGGAAGCCGGGGGACTTCAGTCAAGAAAGACGGAATACACATCGAGACTAAAGGGGATATCATGGGGAGGCGGGGAGCCGCAAAAGGAAGGCAGATGGCAAAGCCAGCGAGGACATCGTGGAACGACAGGAACGAATAGATAGAAAAATATGAAAGCGGGGAGCCTAGTAAGAGGTACCAACAAGAGAAAAACCAACAACATAAAAAACATAAAATGATAAATGTATAACAGGCAAACAGCTACACAAAGGGTATCTGATGGAAAAATTAACACTTACCAAACATGAGGAGTAACTATGAAGATTAGGAGCGGGATGGGAGGGCAGGAAGGAAGGAAACATCAGGGAAAGGAGTCTGTACGGGACGGGAGAAATTTGTGGAGAGAAACCAAATAGGTAATAGGAAAAGGTCTCCAGAGAAGGCAGACAAACTTCAGCAGCCTGCAATAAAAACAACAAGCAACAACTAACAACAGCAAGAGAGGACGAATATCATCAGAACAGTAGAATAGGAAAAGTTCAACCAGAGAAACTAAGACAGAGTGAGAAGAAACAATGTTCAGGCCCCTCCAAAGTCCATCTCTTCTCCTTTATGGCGGGAAATAAATTGTCTTAGATCTTCAGGACGATCAAAAGAGTAGGTCTGTTCTTTATGAGTTACTTTAAAGAAGCAAGGATGCAGCAGACCGTATCTAGCATTCATGGATCGAAGGGCCGGGCGAAAAGAAAGGAACTCCTTGCGCCGAGCAGCAGTGACACGGGCCACATCTTGAGAGAGGAAAACTCTTTTACCAGACCATAACATCTGCTTTCTCTGCTTTGCCACCAAGAGAACCATTAACAAATCAGTGTACTCCAGAAATAAAACAATTATCCCTCTGAGGCGGTTGACTGACGAAGTAGAAGATGAACCTCCAGATTTAGGACCAATGCGATGGGCACGTTGCAAATTAAGGGGCACGTGCATCATTGTTTTTTGCGCTTGCAAATGTTGCGACCGCAATTTTTGCATTTGGGATGCATCATCCCAAATGCAAAAATCGCTATTTAAGTAATCTCAAAATTTGCGATTACTTAAATTGCGATTGCATTTAGGGAATCGCAAATTGCGATTCCCTAAATGCAATGCAACAAAAAAAAATAAGAATATAGCGATTTCGCTTTTGAGAAACGCAAATTACCATCAACTTAAAGTTGATGGTAATTTGCGAAAACTTTGAAAAATGCACAAAAGTGCATTTTTTAAAGTTCTGTGTTGCACACAAACATGCCCTTGGGGAATGTGTGTGTGCAACATGTTTTTTAATTGCACTTTCAGGGGTGCATCAGTGAGTCCTTTTGGCACCCTTGCACCCTTGCAATTGCATGCGCAATTTGCGAGTACCTATTTGGTACTCACAAATTGCACATGCAATTTCCATTGATTCCTATGGGCCTCTAGGCCCATGTTTTTGCGATTCCTACATGCATAAGGAATTGCGATTTCTTAAAAATCGCAATTTAGGAATCGCAATTCCTACGTTTGATGCATGTGGCCCATAGAGTGGTGCCGTCCTTGAGACCAACAACTTTAGGAATGTGTGTTTTTAAAAAGGCGAGCATGTCAGACTCCTCCTCACCCTCAGGAATACCATAAATTCAAAGGTTGTTGCGCCTATTGCGATTTTCTAAGTCCTCCGTTTGCATTTTGAGAAGAGCAATCTCTTTAGACAAAGCTGCAACCTGAGGGATCACATCCTGAGTATCGCTGATTCTCTGTTCCACCGCGGACACTCTCGAATCTAGATTGGACCACTTCTCTTCTAGCCTCTGAAGGGTAGCATTAGTGTCAATCACAAATGGTTTTATAAGCTTTATCTCTTCCATGAGGTCATCCAATGTTATGGGTAAAGGGGATTTAGTAGGGGAGTTGGGTTACTTCTTTTGGCGTTTGGAAGAAGCAGCAGTATTGGAGTCCTTGCGGAGGGAAGACATATTTGCAGATGTACTCTTCTGACAGAGGGAGGAGGAGGTCTCCATATAGGTGAATGTATTAATGTAGCGAAGTCTCAAGAAACAGGCAGTATATAGGAATAGAATGCAAAACCTATAGAAACTGCTGGAAGGAAAAATGAGACAGACCTTTATCTTGTAATCTCTCTTCAACACCATGCAGAGCAACCAGAGATGCCTCTATTGATCAAATAGGAGCTGGGAGGTTTTAGAGTCAACACAGAGGTATCCAAAAACTGCTAAAGTACTTCATATAATTTATTAATGACTGGCCGCTAAGAGGGGTCGAAGTGTTCACAAAATCAGGCAGTAGAAGGAGCTCCTCTGATCACCGCCACAGCCAACTAGGAACATGGGGCCTGATTCACAGAACTAACTTACGTCAAAATCCTAAACTTACAACAATTTTGGTATTCACAGAATGAACTTACACATTTGGGTATTCACAGAATGAACTTACACATTTGGGTATTCACAGAATGAACTTACACATTTGGGTATTCACAGAATGAACTTATAACAATTTTGGTATTCACAGAATGAACTTACACATTTGGGTATTCACAGAATGAACTTACAACAATTTTGGTATTCACAGAAGGCACTTACTCATCAATGAGTAAGTGCCTTCGGTGAATACCAAAATGTGTAAGTTACACAAAATGTGTAAGTTACACAAAATGAGTAAGTTACACAAAATGTGTAAGTTACACAAAATGTGTAAGTATCTTCTGTGAATACCAAAATGAGTAAGTTTATTCTGTGAATACCAAAATGAGTAAGTTCATTCTGTGAATACCAAAATGGTAGTAAGTTTAGGATTTTGTCGTAAGTTAGTTCTGTGAATCGGGCCCAGAGCGTCTGATGTTACCAGAACTCATATGGAGAGCACACTTAATACGGGACGACCAGACTCAGCCACAACAGCCTCGCAAGAGGGGCAAGCCAGTTCAAAACACGAAGCATCAGTTGGATGTGGCCACCTTATGATGATTCAAACCGCTCCCCCCATATAATTTTACTTTATTCTCCTCTGGTGGTTCCAAGTTATACTGAGTTTCTATAATACATGTTTCTCCTCACAAAGTTGCAAGTAGGAAATATTGCTCCAGCACCAAATGACTCTGTCACAGTCAATCTGGAGCTCCTCACACTAAGCAGCAGCGTTTCTGCCAAGACGCAACTCAGGCAGCACAGGGAGAGCCATAGATCACAGCCTCATCCCACCGCGAGCAAAATGGCGGGCGCCACCGAAATTCCTGAGGGGAGCCCGGCGCGGGGAAAACGGGGGCAAAAAGTAGCTCAAAGTAATAAAAAAAAAAGCTACCTGTGCCCCCGCGCCCGCTCCTCAAGTAGGTTTGCTTCACAGCATCGGGAATCAGCTATAGCGGTTCCGGGTAGAGATGAGGTCCCATTCAAAGTACAGAGCCTCAGCTGGACGCGGCCATCTTGTGGCAGCTCAAGCCACCCCCCCCCGGATACGATGTTTTTAACTCTAACAGTAAATGCCAATGCTTACTCTCATGTGTGCAATGTGTAAACAGTTTTCACTGCATTACAATCAAACACTGAGACCACGGAACAATGGAAATATAATTTAAAATACAATATCGCAGTATAAAATAAAAGCTTCAAAATGACCAACGTAGATTAGAAAACAACACTGTCTGTTATGATACTTTAAATCAAGTTGTCTTCACAAAGTTTGAGGAAAAAAGTTATTTATTATTGCCTCACACTCAAAGTCAGCATTGGCACATAGGGGCCTCTGAAAGGCAAGACTCAGAACGCCTCTTCTATTGGTAAGGTCCAATGCAGTCTCCTTTACCCCCAAATCCAAGCAGACAAAATATGACTGTCTCCACACAGAAAGCATAGGAAAAGACAGTCAAGAACAATAATACTATCGCACTTTTGGGGAGACTTTTTACAGGCCATCTCTGCTCTGGTGCTGTGGCCCGAGGGAGCTGTCGAATAAAGAGAGAGTCCAGATGACTGGAAACAGTACACAGGAGCATGTGTTAAAACCATTTATGTGGTGAAATTTGGTAGCAATATGTCACCAGCCAGTATGATACCCCCAGGCAACACAGTGCTGCGGACTTATTTGTATTTAATTCGAGAGTTTGTGTAGGAGGCCCGGGATGGCTGGTTACTTCACTCACTGTAAATGCACCCTCTGTTTACGCATTGTATGAATGATATTGCACGGGTGGCCAATCGCCAGGCAGTGCGATAACCAAACCGCATTGTGATTGGAGAAGTGTTATAGCCCCCCTCCTCTCAGTCACACTGCAATGTGTGCAAGGGTCTACGACCTGCCAGTTATTCCTGAAGCTTCTTTTATTAATATGTGTGTGGCATCGAGACTGGCTGACCAACCATCATCTTATGCATATGTGGAGTGTGTTGACATACCACTGAATGTCTTTCCCAGTTAAAATCAACATGTGCAACAGGCTTCCCAGTCCGTTTACACACCCATGGTAATTTGGAGCACCTCCTGGCACTAATCTGGTCACGAGCCTGGTTGGCGCTGTGCAGACTGCACCCACTTTACTAACTAGGGGAACCATCACAGAACTACATAATACATGAAATGAAGCTTCAGGCAGGACTTCGATAGGGCATGTTAAAGTACAACAATAACCGAAAATGAGAATATAATTCATGTCTTTATTTTTTTCTTTTCTTTTGAAAAGCATCACATGTATGCAGTGAAAACAGCCAACGTGTTTCGTCCTGACAAAGGACTTCTTCAGGGCAAATATTATCAGAAAAGAGATTCAGCCAAGTGGAAGCATTGCGACATAGAGCCAAGAGAAATCCAACATTACTCTACTTCATCAGTATTTCCGGCTCATGAATAACCCTGTCATCCAGGTTGAAGAATGTGTGTACATCACAATGGTAGATTCCCAAGTGGGGTGATGACGATAAGGATAAGGCAAGAAAAAGGGCACTCGGGTGTTGGGCATTGGAGACGGGAGAGAAAAAAGTGGCTTTTCTCCGGTCTACACACCCAACACCCGAGTGAAGTGGATGGACGACGGTAGCACCAGCTCCCATCAGAGTGGTCATCAGGGCTTATTGGCCCTTTTTCAGCAATCTTTTCTAAGTAATCTACTCCTTTGTTATTTATGAAGAGTTTGACTTTAAATTGTAGCATATCATATTTGTTTTGGTTTGTTTGCTAAGTTTAGGGACAATTTGGGTAACAGATTGTTCCATTCTTAGTTGTAGGTAGCTTTGCTCTTTTTGCGATGCTTCTATAAATTTGTAAAGTGTAGGTTGGGTTCTGCCTAATGTGGATTGGAAGGCTTTGTGCCATCCTTCCACTGCATTGTTTGTTTTGGCTTCCTGTGTGAAGGTGCTGTCATAGGCATTCCTCCATGGTATTTGGAATCTGGATAGGCGTCTGTGTCCTGAGCAATGAAGTCTGCCAACCCAAGTGTCTTCGAAATATTCCATTAGGGGGCTACGTTTGTCTTCATTTTGTTGGTGTAAAGGGCTTTCTATTAGTAGATTGTAGTGGTTGGTTACCTCTGTGACTTGGACATAGACTAGTGCTATCATTTCTTTGATTTCTAAGGCAGTACTTAGGGTGTGATTACAAGCAGGGCGATCTGAAGACCCACTTACTCGTGGTGATGGTCTGATGGTGGCCTACTTATTGGGCCGACCGCCCGATTATGAGTAGGGCGGTCGGACTGCCTCATGCCCACTGCAAAACCACTGCCACCGACAGGATCTTGGATCCCGTGGCGGTCGGGAAAGCAGCGGGGTATGGCGGCGGTGCCGATTCAGTCACTGCCATCAGGATTACAAGTTGATTTTCCGACGACCTCTTCATGGCGGGTAACCCACCATGGAAAGGTTGACGGAAAGGCACAGAAGGGGCCCACAACAGGGCACCCGGGCTTTTTAGCACAATGTAAGTGTGGCTGGGGGCCATGTTGTGCCCCCCCTATGCCTGCACTGTCATGAAAGGTTAGTATAAATGTTTAACACCCATAAACTCTTGAAACCACTTACACTGACTTGATGATGTCATCAGTGATGTCACTGACCATGTAATGAGTGATGTAATATGTGATGTCATAAGCAGTGCATTGGCGGGCGTAAGTTATAGTTAGCCCAGGTAAGTATAACTGCTGAATTTCACTGGTTTTGCACGAGTGAAATCTCAGCCTAACTACAACATCCCTGTAACCTTTGGTTTTTTCAGTGAATTTCTAAGGTTTTTCAAATTCTATTTTCTAACTAAAACATCTCTGTAACCTTTGGTTTTTTAAGTGAATTTCTATGGTTTTGTAACTAGTAGTTGCATTTGCATAGTGCTGGAGAAAGGGGGCATACCTCTGACAAGCTGTCAGGAATCCTGATGTAAGGGGCTTATTGGAGGTTAGAGGAGGGCTTCTTGGCCCCCAAGGTCACTCAGCAGCAAAGGGGACTTCATCCCCCAAGCAGTAGTGCACCAGGAGGCGCGTTTGCAGAGTGCTGCAGAAAGGGGTCATGGCTACAAAGTACTTACAGCAATCATGCTCTGTGGGACTTAGTGGAGGTAACTGGAGGGATAGATGGCCCCCAAGGACCCTCTGGAACCAAGGGGACTACCTCCCTTAACCAGCAGTGCTCCAGGAGGTGCATTTGCAGAGTGTTGGAGAAAGGATACATGGCCTCTGATAACCTTTCAGCGATTCCCGCTGTGTGGCACTTACTGGAGGTAATAGGAGGGGTAGTTGGCCCCGTAGGATCCTTTGGAGCCAAAGGGAATTCATCCCCCAACCAGGAGTGTCAGGAGGTGCGTTTGCAGAGTGGTGGAGAAAGGGGGTGTGGCCTCCGAAGTCCTCTCAGCAATCAGGCTGTGTGGGACTTACTGGGCGTAACAGGAGGGCTTGTTGGCCCCCAAGGACCTTCTGGAGCCAAGGGGACATCTTCCTCCAAACAGCAATGCACCAAGAGGTGTGTTTGCAGAGTGGTGGAGAAAGGGGGTGTGGCCTCTAAAGTCCTCTCAGCAATCAGGCTGTGTGGAACTTACTGGAGGTAACAGGAGGGCTTGTTGGCCCCCAAGGACCCTCAGCATCCAAGGGGACTTCATCCCCCAACCAGCAGTGCACCAGGAGACATGTTTACAGAGTGGTGGAGAGGGGGGGGTCTCCGGCAACTTTTTTTTTATACGGGGAGGGAGGCCCCCTCCCCAGGCCAATTTCAGCTTTTTACTTTTTTATATTTCATTAAAGGGCGGGCCGAGTAGCCCCCCTCCTGGGCTCCTCTCGGCACCGGGGACCCCATGCCCCGGAGCCCAGCCTCTAGTCTGGGTGCCCTGGTCCCACCCAGGGTACAGAAACTTTGTTGGGGACTGCAGGGGGAGCGTGAAGGCCCCAGTGGTCCCTGCCGGCTTCCCAGCGAGGTCCCTGGGTGGACACCCTGGGATACAGCAGGAGGCGGCCCGGGGGGTGGCGGTCCCCAGGTCCATCTTTGACTCCAGGAGGGGGGCCACGCAGCCCCCCTCCTGTGTTTCATTTAGCCCCGGGAAGGTGGTGGCCCTCGGGGCTGGGGGTCTGCAACAGAGTCCCTCCATTATATTATTTGAGCCCCAGGGAGGTGGTGGTCTCCGGGGATGCAGGGGGGCACACGGGCCACCCCACATTTCTGTGGTATTTGCCCCAGGGGGGTGCTGTCCCCGGGGCTGGGTTGGTCCACGTGGGCCCCCCATTAATGAAAGTTAAAGCCCCGGATGGTGGCCGTGTACCCCCAGATTTATTTTCGAGGTTGCGGTCCCCAGGGCTGTGGATGTCCGTGCGTCCCCCCGCATTATTTAAGCTTAAGTGTAAAGGATGTGGTGTCCCCCAGGGCTGCGGGGAGGGGTTCCACATGGCCCCGCACTTTCATTATACATAGAGCCCCGGGTAGGTGGCGTCCCTGGGGCTGCCGGGGGGCTGTGTGTCCTTTGCCTTGGGGATGTGGCAGTCCGTGGGGCGCGGGGTGACGCATGGACACCCACCACAAAATTAAAAAACATGCCCCGGGATTTGGCCCACCAGGGGCTGTAGCTGTTAAAAAATGAAAAATCCCCATAGACATAACATAGGGAAAACATGTTTTGAGAGTCTACCTTTTTTCTCGGCCCCACTTAATAGATCACCCCAAAACTTTCAACACAGTAGCTGAACCAAAAAGGGGACGTTTTAATGAAAATTTGGGGAACATGCGTCAAGCGGTGCCAAAGTTATTGGCAAAACAAAAAGGCTTTCCTACGGAAAAATATAGATAGACAGACAGACAGACAGACAGACAGACAGACAGACAGACAGACAGACAGACAGACAGACAGACAGACAGACAGACAGATAGATAGATAGATAGATAGATAGATAGATAGATAGATAGATAGATAGATTTTTGTTCTGATGACAAATTGTGATTGCGGTTGTCCTACAAACAAATAAATCTAAAGATATTGGTCATCTAGAAAATGGTAATAGTTACTCAGAACAACTAGTGAAAGTCTCATTTTTAGAGGAATTACCAGTAGTAGGGATAGGCGACTGGGATAAAAAATTTAAACTGAAATAAGAAACACATGGCAGATGCATTTTGAGTTTGATCGATAAATGAGAAGGGGAATTCGGAGTCAAAGTCACTAATCCTATCTTTTATGTGACGAGTTGTCTATCAAGAGTGCATGTAAGTTTGACATTTAAGGTGTAAACGTGCAAGTGGCAAGAGGGGTGGCAGGAAAATGAAAAATATCTACCACAAAGTGGTCGGAGAAAGAGAAAATTAAAGAGGAGCATCGGGAGAGTCATGAAAATACAAAATGTCAACTGCAGTTCTGCAAAGTTAAACCCACATTTAGTCCAGCAGTGCTACTTCCCAAATTAGACACACCTACAAGCACAAAGAAATACACCTTAAAAAGTAGAAATAATGGATAGATAACTATAGATCTTGCAGAGACCTATATAACTCAGATTGTAGAAATGTTAAAAAATAAATTAAATAAAAGAAATAAACAAATATAACTGCAAACATTGCATATTCCTGTGTCAATTACAGTACACAATTGTAAAAAAAAAAACATAATTAAAATATATATATATATAAAGTATGGAACAAAATAGTCATATAACTGTAATCATACCACACACCTTTACAAATCACATTATTAAAATGTAAACACAATTGATGCACATATGTAGAAAATCATAAAAATTTACATTTTAATGAATTATTTAAATAATGGCTCACCTCAATCTAACACTGCTCTACCCACACTCAAAGACAAACCATAGCAAATTAAATGCCCTAAAAACAGATGCACACACGTGGACAGACACACAGAGATACACATGCACTTACAAACACTCACAACGACACAACGACACAAACACAACTGTAGCTGGTGTCAGGCTCCACAGCATCTCGGGGCACATGGAGAAGCAATACGATTCAAGGTGTTGGCTCTACTTATGTGGTTCCAGTAGTTATGTTCAACAGGTTTTCATTATTTTCCTCTGGTCATGCCTATATCCCTATTCTGTTAAATGTATAGTTCTAGTTAACATAGGCCTAGATCTACCCTTATTTTAACTAGAACTCCATTTAGTAGATTTATGCCTAAAATACACCTCTAAAGATACTAGTAATAACTTGCCATTTTGGACACATATTCCTACTACAAAATGCAAATCACCACCCAGAGTTGCTGAATTTCATTTACGAAGGGATTTATTCCCAGGTGTAGGTGTAAATCTATGTGTTTGGAATTTTTCACCTGCTGAATTATCTTTGTGAAACAGGCATCTTTTTTCTAGCACCAGGCAGCCAATGTAAATATTGCAGGCCTGGTTACCTGCGAGTCTGGGTATGTAAACCAAGGAGCTCTCTTCCAACAACTCAGGTATGATCTGTGCCTACACTCAGTACAATGAAGTAAGGTACAATAAGATTATTGGGCAGATTTACAAGAAACTGACACATCTGTGCATCATAGCAGAGATGCGTCAGTTTACTTGCGTCACGCAAAAAAACCCTTGCGCCACCATGGATGTGTCGCATTGACAATGCGGCGCACCATGGCGCAAGGATTGACAGATACGTCACGCATCTGTTGGCACAAAGGTCACGCATTGCTGGAGTTGTGTTGCAAGGACGACGCAACTCCAGCAATGCTCAGGAAGGCCTATACCTATTGTGCTGCATCACTCCTTACGCCTGCTTCAAGCAGGCGTAAGGTTTTGACGCAGTGGTGTCGTAGAAGTGGCGCAGTGAAATCTTGTAGATTTCACTGCGTCACTTTTACGAGGCTTTCTTGTGTCGGAATGCCCACCATGCATACATTATACCTGACACAGGTATAAAGTGACGCAGGGCTTTACAACATGAGGCATCTCTCTAGATGCGTCACGTTGCAAATGTGTCACAACGTGGCGCATTATTTACACCGCCACTGCGTCACAAAAGTGACACAACGGCAGAGCAAAAAAGTCGCAAGGGGCTTGTAAATCTGCCCCTATATTTTCAAAGTTGACGAAAACTAATACTTTTAAGAGATGCTATTCTAATAAAATTATTTCAAACACTGTAGACATGATTAAGAATTCCGACAGGATTCCAAGTGCCATTCTATAAATCTAGCTTTTAGCCTTCTTCACAAGAAAGAGCAAACGCTCCTCATAGCAAAGCTTTTTGATTCGATGCAGGGCACTAAATGTTGCTTTGAAGAAGAATTTACTCCATACCCAACTCTGCATGGAAGAGTTACAAAAACTCATTCCAACAAGCGATGCCCTACGTTTTAAACATTTTTCTTGACATTAAAATTACAAAACAAAACATCAAGTGCCTGTTTCAAAACTCATAAACCAGTATGCATAGGAATCATATTAAGGGAAGCTTTATAGCAAGTTCATATGTTAAAAATGGTAAGTATGTCGAACCTCATGAGAAAATTAGTATTAAGAAACAGCTGTTTGTTATTATTTTGGATTCTTGGTACCTCAATTTCTGCTCGATTTTATTTGAGGTATGTTTATAAATTAATATATTGCCATGATTGACTTATGTAGTTGGAGCACATTTTTTCAGAAAAGTGTCTAATCCGATGTGCGATCCTTCTAAACCTCTGAAATTCGATTTTTTTTTTTACACCTTAATCATTGCAGGTAATTAGCATCTTATGTCAAGAAAAATGTCCTTTATCCCTTGAATTCAGTCCTTTCGTTCAGTTCTTCAGTAGCCGTGACTGCATCGCTGAAAGGAGAGTCTCCAATGATATATCAATAGCCATCCACAGTGGGTCATCAAGGAGCATGCACCTTTGTTACCACTGGTAGTTCCTTGATTTAAATATGACGCCCACTTAGATTGCCCTTGTACTTCCAATGGCCCTTTCACACGCTGACTACTGCAGGAGAACTCCTTATTATATCATTATATATGCTCCAAAGGACACAAATTTTACCTCTTTTGCATAAGAAAATAATGAAAATTGCCAGTGCTACTTTAATCAAGATTCAAGGTTTTTTGGAGAAGACAGTTTAGAAAATACCGTCATGTTTTGCCCCTCACTCTGCAGCTACTGTCTGAGTGTGCCAGAGCTCCACCGAAAGTAAATAAAGAATGAATATAAACAAAATAAATAAAATTTCAGTGATCCTTTGAGGATAGTTCTAATGAAACCTAAGCGCCGATTTACTCCAGTGTTACTTGTGTCTGCATGGCATCTTGCTACAATGATATGACAATCCTTAAGTGAGGGTCAAGAAGTAAATTGAAGATTAGGTGTCATATATTGGAGGTCTTGTAGCGGGACTGAAAATGTTCAATATAAATAGGGCTTCCATTCTACACTTCACAATAGTGATAACTCTCTGAAGGTTCCCCCTCTTTCTAAAGGTGGGACAATGAGTTTAATGGACATTCTGAAAGATGCCTAGGCATATTCTACATACAAGCACAAGTGTTGTCCATTGTATGGAGTCCTCTACTTCATTCCTACCCAATTGCCCTTCACTATTCCTGGACCACAACAAGGTGGGAGATATAGTAATGGACGCACAAATCAGGCTTACCTCAGTCAAAACCTATACAACTCATTCAGAAATTCACAGATGGTGTCTCTTACATTAGTTTTATGTTCCTAAAAAAAAATCTCATGCATTGGAACATTTTGCCCCTATTTATTTGTAATGAGTAGGATCTAGAGATGTATTGGTGTTACTTTTTCTTTACACTGTGCCACTGGTGACAACAAATCAACTCAGGCTATTTTGATTGTCCCCATGTTGGCCAGATTCACAGAGCACGCCTCACATGCTGAATGTGTGGATAAAGTGGTGAAATTAGCTTCAAAGAAATATTACTAAGGCATTAATCTACCAGTGTTTGCTTATTTGGTCTATACTTTATAATCTTTGGTCATAGACTCTATAATATCCTCTAGAAGATAAAACTATGTCACATTTTTGACAGAAATGAACTTTTATGGCCTGTGGATGATGAGGTGGAGAGGAGGTGCCATGTGAGTGGCTCAAGTGCAAATAAACATTGGGACTAAATGTTGAATGATGTGAAAAAGTACTGTCTCCTCAAAATGCCATTCCTCACTTTAAAAACCCTCCAAAACAAATTGGAAAAGTTGAACCATAAGTTCTTTTAGGACCAAATCCTAAGGCATTGCCCACAACAAATGTGTTAGTGGTGATGTACAATAGCTAACCAAATATTTAGGAAGGACTAAACTGTCCAAAGCTAGTTAATAGAAAAATAAGTTACACACCAAGGAAATTTAGTAAAATGTTCAAGAAAAAGTGTAGTGTAAAGTATTAAAATTCACCTAAGATTTAAAGGGGATTCTTATGTATGAAAGTACTATTGAACCACAAGAGAGCAGACTCGATGACTTAATGACAAATTAATGCAGGCATTCTAGCTGTGGCCAAAAAAACACATATTAGGTGTGATCAAATGTTGATGCAGGGGAATAGGTTTTTATTAGAGTACCACAGGGCTGGAGGACTAATGCTTGAACTGTCAATTTAAGGGAGCTAATTTGATTGGAGTCATTTGAAGAGAAATGGAGGCTCAGTGATGCAAATCCCTGGTTCGAAGATCTCAGATCACCATCCCTGAAGTGGCTGAAGCAAATCAAAACTCCAATGAGGGGATGTCAAAAGACAGGGCCAAGCCATGCACTGATGCTATTCACATTTATATTAATCCTGGGTGTAGATTGCTCAAAAGCATAGGAGTCATGTCTTTGTGAAAGACTCATACAAGGCACAGAGGTCTCTGTGGGAACAGTTCACATTGTTCACAAGCTTGAAGCAGAAGGACCTAATCATTTGAAAAAAGGTTTTAAAAGGTTAAGGCACTCAAAATCCCAATTCAAGCTGCAAATGCATTAAGGCTGAGTCTTACTCAATTAGACCCATTTGTCAAGGTTTGCTTGGCAGCAGATGATCTATCAACTCTTTAGCAACCACACTTAACAATGCAAGCTCTTCCATCAGACAAGCTTCCTGAATCAGGTATTATGGCTCACAGAGGTCTATGAACAATTTATTTTTTCTTATAGGAACTTATAAGGAAATATCTTCACATACCTCTGTGAAAGCTAGCACGGAACTGGCTCAACCTAGTTCTGGAGGCTAATACTGAAAGCAGATTACAAGGCATATACTGGGACACTGCTCCCAGTGATCCTTTGCAGGTATTTTGGAGTTTCCTGCAAAAGCAGGAAAAAGGAAAGCTTTCATTTTTCAATAACACCATATACGTTATGTGCTCCCTGAGGACATGCAAAGATATTTAAAGGGCAAATCGATCTTGCCAACTTTAACAGGTGTAGGGTGTGATTTTTGGGATATTTACCTAAATCCTTTCCACCGAAAATCAAACACAGTAACACCCTGCCTCAGCTATGAGGAGCTCTCCTATGCCTCTCAATTCCACCCAAACCCTTTCCAGTTCACCCCCTCCACTGATATTGGATCCAAGAGTTAACATAGAGAAAGTTCTTACAGTCTGTCTTGGCCTGTATTTTGAACAGATGGTGGTCCTGCTCAATCTCTTCACTAACACATTTTCTCTTTGCAGGCTTAGGTCAACCTTGCCTCATAGTCCATTCATCATTTAAGTGTCCTTTGTTGGTCGAATGGAGCCTGCGATTGTTAAAAGGTGAAAAGTCTAGCCAGAAATGTTCATCTTACATGAATGCACTGGTCCAGGTATATAACATTTAGAAAAATACCTAAAATATGATTTCATTAATTTGCGTTTAAACCCATGTAATGAAAGGTGAATGCCCAAGGGTTATCAACTTATGGTCCCAAATAATATGAATAAAAAGATCCTATTCAATTTCTGAAAGACATAATCCCCATACCACATATACTTGCAAAAGCAGCAAAGATGTGAGCAGCATCTGCCCATACAACAGCAAACTGAAAATATTGACCATCCTGCCTTATCTTCATTTTGCACAGATGATACCTAACACAGAGCAAATCATTCAGAAACCTAAAATGGTAGGTCTTGACCAAGAAACATTGAAAACTGCCTGTGCAAGAATATTACTGCTCTTAATTTCATTATATGTAATTAAATATCTACTCCATTTGTCCACCCTAATTTGGAATAGGTCCGCTCTCCCTTCGATCTCAGCTATGAGACTAATTTAATAGGCCGAACTTATGTTACTTTTACGAGTTTCATGAGATACTCAATAAAGTTATTCTGAGAGCAGTACACCTCTTCCGAGTCCAAGTTTAATAAGAAAGGCCCTAGTTGGAGATATCTGAAAAGGCCCTAATGGCGGGAGAACTGTTGCTGGCAAGACTCATAAGATAATAATATTTTATCATCATGCAATTGTCCTTCTGTATAAAGTTCTGAATCAATCCACACCTGAGAGAGCTGTGATGAACAGACAGTGGCAAGTTCCGGTTGTGCCCCAAGAGAGTATTTTAATTATAAGGGGCAATACCAGGGAATAGTTTTTATACACAAGTTAATATTTGATGATAGACCTGTAGGGTCTTGAATCTTGCCTTATTGAATTATATAATGTGTATAAACCCTAGATAATGTTTGATGACATCTGCCCAGGGTAAATAATACAGGTAATACACAAGCACTGCTGATAAAGACATTTTGTCTCTATCACAAGATAGCTGGTGGTGTTGTATATTGCATTAGGGTTTTTTATAGCTCCATGTAAACCTGCCAAATAGATTCAATTTTGTTGAAAAAATCTTTAGGAAGAAAAAAAGCATACACCTATATAACTACAGACATCGAGGCAGAATAACCATCTTTATAAGATTACACCTCCCATATCAACCACATTCAGTGTATTCCAATTATTAAAGACCTCTATAGATTGATTATAGACTTTGCCATAATTTAGGTCAATAATTTCCTCCACCCGCAAAGTCAATTCTTCCCTTAGATATGTTGCAGAATGTGCCTTCCTCTTATCTAGAGCCAGTGCTAAGACATTGGAAATAACCTGGGACTTATCAGGATTAAGCTTGCACCCCAATACCCAACCAGATTCCGTTGCTAATTATTCCACTGGTGTGAATATGTTGGTCTGAGAAGATGTCAGAATGGTCACGTCATCTGCGTAGCAAGAACTTTAAGTTCTATATGATGCAAACGCAATCCGCTGATCGTATGCACAAACTGCAGGACCTGAATATAAGGCTGAAGATATAACGCAAAACGTTATGGTCAGAGCGGACACTCCTGTCAGGTACCTCTAGTGATTTCAATAGGGACAGATACATTTCCACCATATGAAACCCTTGCCTTTAGTCCCCTATACAGTAGTTTGACCCTTTAAAATAAACCCGTGACCAAACCCTGAGGTGCCCATAGTGGCCCAGAGGGACTGCCAGGAGACCTGTTCAAATGCTTTTTTAGAATCCTACATGATCAACCCTATAGGGACCTCTTCCACTCTTCCACTGGCACTACTTCCAAGGTGGTTAATAGCTGTATTGGCATGCAAGGTCGTATCACATCCTGGGATAAAGCCATGTTGATTTGGATCAACCAGATCAGAAATCACTTAAGATAATCTATTGGCCAATATCCTTGTATAGATCTTTGAATCAGAATTATTCAGGGCTATTGGCTGATGGGAACCACAGTGTGTGGGATCCTTCTCTTTCCTCAGAAAGATAACAATTTATTCCCCCCCCCCCAAGAGCTGGAGATTTGGCCAAGAAAATCAGAGAGTTGAAAAGATCTCAAAGGACCAGTACACGGACCCCTGAGAAAACCTTGTACAATTCCAGGGGAATTTGGTCCAGCCCAGATGCTTCACCCTTCGCCAATTGACCGATCACTGTTTTCACTTCAACCAAAGTAACAGGCTCCTCAAGTTTTTCACGCTGTTGTTGTCTCAATTTACGCTGATGGAGTTTATCTAAATATTTATTAACAGATTCTGGAGAGGCAACACAATCCTCTCTGTAGAGGCTTTGATTGCGTTTTTTAAACTCCTCCCTAATTATCACCTACTCTATGATATGCTTACCTTATTCATTCATGATCTTATGTATAAGATGACCGCTTACTCTTTTTGACCTGAAAAAGCAAGTACCCTGCCAGCTGTTCCAAGACTTCTGCAACTCTTTGCCAATCTTGATCAGTAATACTGTTGTGTAGTTCCTAGGAATCCCCAGGACCTGCGCGTTTTGGATGACCTAAACTGAGGGCTTGGTGTCCAAACTACTTCCGGACACCTCCACAGGACACTACCACCCCCTCTGTATGTTACAGTGGTGAATGTAGTTTCTGGCGACCACTGAACATGACAACGCTGATTCCTCAGGGATCATGGAAAACAGTACAGTACTTTTCGCTCAGTCACTCGTGCTTGCTTATTCTCAGAAAATACACAGGATCGCGATTAGGAAGTTTCAATAAGTATTTATTGGCCCAGCATCAGTCTTGTGTAAAATATATTTGCTGCAACAATTAGGAGACAGAAGCATACGAACAAAATCGCAAGTACCAATATAGTAAACAGTAGATATATTTCTACCATAGTGCTAGGACGATGAACACATAAAGTTCAGATAAAACAGTATCACTTGCATATTCCTAAAATGAGCGCTCCAAGTAATATGCCTAAATGTACCTAGCCTAGATCCGTATGTGTAGCATGTATATGCGTATAGATATGTATATGTATATATGTAGCCAAGAATTCCCTAGGGAAGAACCATCCCCCTCACCTGATAGTAGAGAATGAAGGACCCTGTCTCTGCTTCGCGGATGACACCTCGCAAAGGATGTCAGACCGCTGCGTGTCGAAAATTCAGCATGCAGGACCCGGTGTCAGCGTGGAAGGAATTATCCTCTAATTTGCAGGGGGGAATAAGGGTCTTATGTACTAGATTGGTCACTCCAGGGTTTCTTCTAGAATCAATATGTTTTGAAAACAATCATAAATGTTTTGAAAACAATAACAAATGTTTTTCCAAACAATGCGATCATGCACAGCGGGCTGTTGGCCAAGGATGAAAAAAGTGGTGACCCTTATACAAAATAATTATGCAGTGCCTGAGAACATGTTTATGTACCTTAGGTACAGGGATTATGATAAAATACTAAGAGCCTGGTGTCAAAGAGACAGGAGCAAGCTACTAGGTAAACGGTCACCTGTTCAGAACTGTTATTGTCGTGTGGATGGGACAATGTCTATAAAAAGGGGGCATACATGGCAGGTCTATCCTAAAAGACATAACATCCACTCCTCGTCAAAAGGTCAACAGGGTCAGCTATATAATGATAAAGCTAAGTCCATAAAAAGCATAACAATCATTTATAATACAAATACTAAAAGCACTATAAGTCAGCTATATAATGATAAAGCTAAGTCCATAAAAAGCATAAAAATCATTTATAATACAAATACTAAAAGCACTATAAAAGCCTGTAAAAAATGTTCATAAAAGAAAAGCCATTTTTCCTAAAAGCGTTCGAAAGGTCCTCTAAACTTGTATATGTGGTTATTATTACACTGAGCACCTTGAAAGCCATTATGCTCAGTCAGAGCAGAGAAGGAGAAAAAATAAAACAAAGTCAGTTTCGACCTTCAATTTGGTAAATATTTAAAAAAAATGCTGAATAGTTCCCAGCACAGGAAAGGCCAGATTGTTTATGAATTCTGTGCTGAAGACTCAACATCGCTGAACATTGCATCCCCAGGTGGCACTTCCAATATAATGTTGAGTGAGCAAAGATGGTCATATCTGGTTCCCACAGCAGCCGCTGGGGAAGAATTAGATGCCTGCACGCCTGGAACCGATGCCTGTACCTCTGGAGCAGAGCCGATTTCCCTTCCAACAGGAGTGGAAGCATCCCTTGGAGGCTCTAGAAATGGCGCCATTAACATGGGAATATGCTGTGGACAACTGTACACGTGGGCCTGCAAGGGCTCCAGGAGCACGTCTATGTCTGGTGGTGCAACCAATGGAAGAGTCAGACACAGATCCAACACTCATCCGAATCCGCAGAAGAGGCAGCAGAACACAGGCAGGACGCAGTCTAGCCAGACTGGTCTAAAAGTTAGGAACCAATGCTCACTCGAAGCCTAGGTGTAGTCAGGTAGAACACCATACGCTCACGACAACGTTTTTCCAGCAGCGTTCTCTCCATGTCTTGAGGGATTGAGACGTCCATTGCGATTAAAATCAGGATGCCCACCACTGATAGTAGGACCAGAGGAAGCACTCTAAAAACGCTTACAAGTACGGAGTGTATGAAAGCTGGGATTACTCCGAAGATGGTCTGAAAGGTGGTTAATAGACCTGATCCAATGCGCTTAAATAAGTGTATGATCTTCCTCGTATCAGACATGTTAAAGATACGATGAACCATTTCTCGAAATGGAGCGGAAGTTCGTACAGACCAGGGTCTGTATCTCTGCTGAAGACCTTGCAATGTGGAGATCAAATGTCTCTCGGGCTGAAGTTAAGGCCCTATTTTGTTGAAACAACATGGCTTTTAGTCTGCTCAGCAAATCAAACCTTATACTTTAAGCATTTAATGAAGGCCACAGTGGTGCCTCCCTTACTAAGCGAGCCTGGGGAAACAATACTTGCTTACAACAAATAACCCTGGAGTTTAGTGTGACAAGATACGCAATGCCTGGCCCCATCCCGCAACAGCCTTTATCATTCAGCATTAAATAACTCCCATTCGAGAGTAACTTGAAAACTGGATGAATCACGGCAGCTGGGGAGCCTTTCAAGTAGCAAGATAAGTTCGCTCAGTGAAACGAGACCTCTTTACACACTAAAGACCCACTTAAAGCCTTCTCACAGTCTGTACAACTTAAGAAAACTTCAGTGTTCTTATTTCTACACCTATATCTGTACGGTAACTCCCAGATTTCCTGTATGTACCCATCACCCAATTCTTCATACCTGCCTACCTGGAGGTATTTCAGGCAGTACTGGAACTGGAATGTCGTGATTGGCAGTGTGATATAGCCATGAATTAACCATTCTGTAGGCGGGGACTCTGCTACTGTAAAAGCTAACTTCTCTAAATTTTTCAATGAGCAGCATGGTGTACTTTGCATCTCTGCGTGCCATGGTCATTTGTCTGTTGGTCACATTATAAGCCAAAAACAGATTTGTGCCGTTAATGTACCGCCATGGCACATGGCCAGAAAGCAATGATTGTAGCTTCCAGCTTAGAAGCATAATGGATCGCAATTGAGATTGCCCATGTTGTAGAATAGACAAATCTTGTTCCATTATGTCAATTGCTGAGGACACAATGGTGCCCATTGAATAAATATGCAACGAAAGTGTGGTCATTCCATTGTCTACCACAGATAAGGCCTTTTCTAGGTTAATTCTATCATTCTCACGTAATCTCTCAGCAGCTTCCTGTTAGGAGACTTTCCACAGTTCATTGTAGATGGCACATAAGAAGCGTTTTTTATGCGGTTTCTTGGGACCTAGCAAGAAATCCCTAAGATCCATGTTATCTGACAGAAGGGACAAGTGTTGTTTCACCTGTAAAAGTGTTGAGGTTTTTAACCATTCTAGGCACAACTTCCCAACATTATAAGAAGTGACTACCCCTGGGTCCTCTGTGTGCACATAGCGTGGGTCAGGCCTATGGATACTAAACCCTCCGGTGGTACCCCTGAATCTTGATTGACACCTATTTGTGTAGATCGGCCAAACCAACCATCCCTTCCAATTGGGAGCTGATGAATTGTATGTACCATTCTGTATCAATGTACTCAGTACCTCCTCACTTAACAGTGTATTAATTGATATACCTTCAATAGATCTGGGCGAGGGGATACGTGGCGTTTTCAGGTCTTTTATTTTTGCAAACCCGTAGCAGGTAGTCTGTTGCACTGTCCTGTTCAGGAAGATTATCTGTAATGGTATGAGGCAAGCTCTAAATAATGCCTCTGTTCCCTGAACCTGCCAATCTTTCGTCCCCCAGATGGATTTTGTGTCTATTGTGTCCCTCCAATAGTCGAAACCCAGTATAGACAGTTGGGAGATAAAAGGTGCGGAATATATCAGCTTTGTGTTTGTCAGCATAATTTTCTTCGCGGTTGCATTTGTTTGTGCAAGCTTATAGTAGTATGACATTGGGTCTGATGTATTGAACCCTGAAAAGTACGCAAGTTTCTGTGCGAATGTGGCAGAACTACCTTTCGGTGGTGTTGGGTAATGTTCCCATTGATGGTAAGTGTTAACAGTGCGTGGGACACTTGCTTTATGCAAAAAGTGATGACCATAATGTTGGTAACAATACATAGGGGTAGATTTACAAGAACTGACGCATCTCTGCATATTAGCAGAGATGCGTCAGTTAATTTGCGTCACGCAAAAAACCCTTGCACCACCATGGATGTGTTGCATTTACAATGTGGCGCACCGTGGCGCAAGGATTGACAGATGCGTGATGCATCTGTTGGCGTAAAGGCAACGCATTGCTGGAGTTGTGTCGCAAGCACGACGCAACTCCAGCAATGCTTCGGAATGCCTATTTCTATTATGCTGCGTCACTCCTTACGCCTGCTTCAAGCAGGCGTAAGGTTTTGACGCAGTGGCATCGTTGAAGTGACGCAGTGAAATCTTATAGATTGTACTGCGTCACTTTTACGAGGCTTTCTTACGTCAGAACGCCCACCCTGCATACATTATACCTGATGCAGGCATAATGTAGAGCAGGGCTTTACAACGTGACGCATCTAGGGAGATGGTGCATTGTTTACGACGCCGCTGCGTCACAAAAGTGACGCAACAGCTGCGTAAAAGTGTTGCAAGGGGCTTGTAAATCTGCCCCATAGTGTCGAAGTCAGGTGTAACTTCATACAATCCCCTGTAAGAAAATGCAGCAGATTGTTCTAAATATGAGAGCATAGTATTTACAGTCTCAATGTCCCAATCATCAGAGAGTGTACTCGGGGTGATGAAATCATTCAATGAAATTTTATTTACATGTGGAATTTTCAAATGTTCAGTAGGACCAAATACATCATATGAAACCCTATCCCAAACTATACCATCAGGTACTGAAGCTGCTGTAATGTTTACTAGGGACAGGTCTCTCCGTTCATGGTGTGATGACGTATGTGGTTTCAGGACCAAGTTCACAGATTGTACTGCAGAGCGGTGTGGGAGGAAATGTCCATTCAGTAGCAGGAAAAAGACAGTTACTGTACCAATCCAAATTAACAGGAACAGGATCCCTAAAGCAAACCAAAGATGCAACCAAGGATACACAAAGAAAGTCTTTTTCAGCCAGAGATAGATTTGTCTGAATTTTTATTTTTTGGAAATGGGTGGCGTTTGCTCAGGTTCACTTGGATCTGAAGAAAAGTCATCCAAGTTGATAAAGTAGCCAGACGCAGTTCGATCTATCTTTGGTAGCTCAGCAGGGTTTGTAGAACTGTCGGGTGCTTCTTGTGAAGGTACATTGATGTAGATTTCATTGCTGGGTCGAATTGCAATTTCTGTTTCAGTTGTATTTGGATTTTGTTCTATTTCAACTTGTGTAATTTGTACTCCGTCATTTGATACTCCTGCATTTTGCGCGAGGGAGTCTTGAAACATTATTAGTCGTTCCATCTGAACTTCCTGTATAGTAGCAAGAGGAGATCTGCAGCTACTCAGGATTCCACTTGGCCTACTGTTGAGAATCCGCCACATAGTGTAGTTTTATCAGACCAATGGAGACAAATCTTCTTTCTTTTTTGCCAGGAAGAGGCGGAAGAAGTACTGTTCTTGTTCCTTGAACTGCAAGGACAGGTACAGGTGTTCCGTAGGATGGCCCAAACTCCGTCTTGTCCATGATATTTTCTATGACCAGGTCCCCAATGTTCGGGACCAGGCATGTCTTGCCGGAACCGGTTTTACTTCCCCAGTGGCAGTGCGTTTTACTTGGATGTTGCTTTGTAATGCCGGGAATTCATTAAGTTCCTGTAAAACAGCCAAACGATAATTCAATTAAAATGGTTTTACATCTGCCACTGTGCTGGCACAATCGAGGTCAAGTACCCACATTCTTGTCCAAAACAAGATCTCATAGGAGGTACGTCCTCCCAAGGAACTTCTTGGCATGTTGTTAAGTGCCTCTGGACCCCATACAGGTGATTTACCCAAGTACCGCCCGCACCTAATACCCTTGCTGTTAAGTATTGCTTTAGGTCCCGGGTTTTTCCTCTCCACCACTGAATTTTCCTTGGGATGGTAGGGGAAGGAGTACCGCAAGGCCACGCCCATACTTTCCATGGCTTCTTTGTAAGCCTGTGAGCTAAACACAGGGCAACGGCCGGAATGTAACATGGCGATTGCGTATGTCCCGATGAAGACTCGCAAATCCTTTATAACAGTTCGAGCATCAGCTGAGCGCTGAGGCCAAACCCATAGAAATATAGATCATGAATCCACTGCCACCAAGATGTACTTGTAAGCCCCATCTGAATTTAAGGGGCCGCAGTGGTCCAAATAGACACATGTGAGAGGTCTGTCTGAAATAAGTAATGGTGTTTGAGGTAGCCGTGCTACGGTGGAACTTTTCATCTGCTGACAGATGTTGCACTTTAGGACATAACCCTTTGTTTGTTTAGACAAACTTGCACACCAGTATCGCCGCTTCAGTAATGAAATTGTAGCAGTAACTCCTGCGTGTGCTGAGCCCAGACCCCCGTGTGCAGCTAGAATTAAACCTAATCTGCGATCCATGTTTGGTATAACTCTATCCCCCACTCCTGGAATTTGAGTATACAGTGCATTTTGCGCATCTAATTTATAGGAATATTTGAGTGGAAAACCCTTCGGCACTGCAGAGCTGTTTTTAGAGGTGTTGACAGCTATCAGTATGTCTCCGTCCATCCTTGTGCTAGAACGAGTGATTGCAGCAACGGTAGAAGCTCGCACTGTCGCCTTGTCGGCTTCATCAGCCAGTGAATTCCCTTCAACGTGTACACCAACACGCTGATGACTCAAGGTGTGAATAACTTGAGCCCGTAACAGGCATTCCTTCAGCTTTGCCACTTGTTCCCATAACAATTTATGCTTAATTGTGCAACCGTGGAATCTCTAAACCCATTCTGGCCCCAGTAATGAAGATATTCATTATAAGACTGTACACAATAAAGCAAATCTCACACTATCAGTGTGGGGAATTTCCGATCCATATATTGTAGTGCTAGTATCAGGGCTTTCAGTTCTGCCAGCTGCACCGTACAATCTCCTACAGATTGTGTAGTTGTATTGCTGGGATGGAACTTATCATCCCGCATACGTCCCTTCACTATAGCACATGCTGCGCTATGCTGTTGTTTACTTCCTGTTGCGGGCTGAACAGACCCATCAGTATAAATGATGTGCTCATATTTTTCTAGAGGCAAGATTTCATTCGTGAGAGGATATTCTTGTACATTCTGCAGGAACACTTGTGTTTTAAATGTTATATCATATTTGTAATCTACATCTGTTGCAGTGAGAGAATTAGCCCATTGTATCCATTGTGGATGCAGTGCTTTTGCATTTGGAATGCTTGCTTTGATAACAGCTTCTAAAGTTGGTACTGGGGTTACAACGATTATGCATATTCCTGTGCTAGTGCTCTTTCTCTCACTATAGCAGTCTGTACTGCTGTCAGTATTTATTCTGTAGCCACAAATCGCATTTCAGCATTTGTGTATAAATGTGATTTGTGTGCAATCGGGACTGTTTCACCTTCATTGAAAGTGATGTATGTATATCCTGATAAACCTGGGACCACCGTGATCATCAAGTTGGTAGAATTCGCATGTGTGTGCAAATGTTTTGATGCTGTCATGTCAGCCTGAACTGAACGTAGAGTATCTGTATGTCCCTGTGTCCACTGATGTGCTGTGAAATCAGGTCTTATTAAGTTGTAGAGGGGTGTTACTCTTTCTGCATAATCCAGAATGCATGTTCTGCCAAAATTCAGAAATCCTAAAATGGATTGCAAACCTTTGAGAGCCTTTGGAGGTTGGAGGAGCACGCACTTTTCTAAAAAAGTTGGCTGCCAGGCTCTTACCTTCACTTGATAGTTCATATCCCAAAAATAGGACATTGAGATGGGCAATTTTTGATTTCTCGAAATTACATTTGCAGCCCAAGTTGGTGAAACCCACAATTATGTTGTTCACCCTGCTCAAGTGTTCAAGTAATTCATCAACCGTCAGATAGATATCATCAACATAGGACACTGCCTCCTCATCGAATGTTTGTAATAATTCCCACACTCTTGCCGAGAATAGCCCAGGGCTGTTTTTATACCCCTGGGGCAAACAACAAGTTTTGCTAAGTGCCAAGGGCAGAGAAAGCTGTCAAATTTCTTCTTTCTGGAGCTATATTTTGGCAGAAGAATCCATTTGAGATATCTAATGTTGTTTTGTATTTCTTCCGCACAATGTTATTCATTAATGCCGCACTATGTGCGTTTTGAACTGCAAATGTTTCCGTGCATGTGTTTAAATGTCAGTAATCTAAAATCAGACGATATGAGTTGACCGGTTTCATTATGGGAAACAAAGGATTGTTCATGTGGGAGGTGCAAGTCTCAACCACACCTTGGTAGTCAAGTTGGTCTAAGATTTCTTTGACCTGTCTTTTTGCATCGTTTTTAAAAGGGTACTGTCTCTATGGAGTTGGGGTAGATTTTAATGGTATTTCGTGGTTACGGCATATTGCAGGAGCTAGCGCTAGCACCCACTCCTGCACGTAGGAATGTTTTCAAGATTCTGGAATGAGGTCGGAGAAAGTAGGCAAAATGATGCTTTCCCCTCTTGGGCAATCCATCACAAATTTTGGCGGTAAATCTTTTACTGCTAAAAGGATGTCATATCCAAATGTTAAGCTCTCCCAAAAGAAACCTGTTAAAAGTATAAACAACAGGAAACAGTGTAGGTTTAAGTCCTGTTTAATTGGCCATCCACTCTCCACAACTGACCATAGGTGTCAACATTCTATCCTGAACTCCTGGTGGGAGAGACCAAGGAACGGGGAAAGGAGGGGATGACGGAACGTACCATTGGTAATAAGAAAGGTTACAACACACCTCCCTCCCTACAAGAATAACCATTAACAGATTTACACATTTATCCATGAAACATTTGAGACTTCACAACTTTGTCACAACTCCACCATTGCCGATTGTCAAGTTGAACTACGTTGTTGAACGCCTTTACAATGCGACAAGGAGGGTAGAATTTACTTAAGCTGTGGGGTTCCTTCACACTTCTCTTAACCTGCACCACATCACCTACTTTCCAGCTAGGGGCTTTGACCCCATTCTTTTTGTCGTACCATTCCTTGTACTTAGCTTGGTGCAGGTCAACCTTTCTCCCCACCTCCTCAGGGTAAATGTCCACAGCCCTACCTCCCCCCAACCAACTAGGGTTAAGTTTGGTGCATGGTTCCCTCCCCCTGAGGGAGACAAAAGGGGATACCCCTGTTACCAGGTTGGGCGTGGTGTGGTATGCCCACAACAGTCTCGTAGGGATGTTTCTAGGTTGAGACCGTTGGCCATGGCCAGTTGGATGTGCTCTTTTATTAGTCTATTTGTCCTTTCAACTAGGCCGTTGGCTTTTGGACAATACAGGGCCGTCAACTCATGTTTGATATTCAAGTTCACCAAGAATTCCTTCATAAATTGGGATGTAAATTGTACACCGTTGTCGGTGACAAGGATTGAGGGTATGCCCTCCTTCGAGAACACATCTCTGAGGAATTCCAGGACGGTATTGGTGTTTACACGATGTACGAATTTCTGAGTAACCCAATGGGAGGTGTAGTCCACTAAGACCAACATGAACCTCCTTTGCATTCCCAGATTGTCCATGGGTCCAATTATGTCCATTGCTAGTTTACTCCACGGTTTGAGTGGTACCATGACAGGAGACAGAGGGGCCTTCCGTAAGGACTTAGTTTTATCACTTCTGGCACAGCTCACGCAGTCTTTCACTAGCTGTTCTGCCATGGCATCCATCCTAGGGAACCAGAAGTTCGCACGAGCTCTATTCTTGGTTATGTTACGTCCTAAGTGTCCTTCGTGTGCCAGGTCCATTATTCTTCTCCTGAGGCCCACAGGTGGTACAACTTTGTTCTGGCGATAGACTCTGTCCTTTATGATACTTAACTCGTTCCTGACTTCCCAGTATTCTTTGAGTTCTTCTTCCAGCTCATTGCATTTGCTGGGCCATCCTTCTTTCAATACAACTTTTATCCTGTCCAAAACCTTGTCTTCCTCCATGTATTTCTTCCATTCTTCTTCTGTGATGGCGGGGTTGTCTACCACCATGATGGGGCTGTCCAGCATCTCCTCTGGTTGTTCCATTTCTAAGGGTGTTCTAGATAAAAAATCTGCAACCTTGTTGTCTTCCCCCCGAACGTACTCCACTTTGAAATTAAAATTCTCTAAACCTAGGATCCATTTCCCAATGCGTGGAGTACAATTTTCCATACCTTTCACCGTAAAAATGGAAGTGAGTGGCTTGTGGTCCGTACGAATAGTGAAGTTCAGCCCCCACAGGAAGAATTTAAAATGCTTCACTGCCCAGAAACACGCCAGGGCCTCTTTTTCTATTACTGAGTAATTCTTCTCTGTGTCTGTAAGGCAGCGGGATACGAAGGCAATTATTCTTTCTTCCTTCCCGTTCCTTTGAGACAGGGTGGCCCCCAGACCCTTGTTGGATGCATGTGTGGTGAGGATGGTTTTGTAATGATGATCAAATACCCCTAGAGCCGGCGAACTTAAGATCTCTTCTTTTAGAGCATCCACTACCCCTTTGTGCTGCTCATTCCATTCGAACTCCTTGTTTTTCTTCAATAGTTCTCGTACTGGTTCACATTTGGACGAAAAGTTTTTAATGTACTTGGACATATATTCCATCAGCCCTAAGAGGGATTTCAGCTCCACATTGTTTTTTGGATATGGAGCATTTCTCACAGCATCAAGAAGGTTGCTTTTAGGTCTAAATCCTTCTTCAGAAATTGAATGTCCTAGATAGTCGACAGACGTCACCCTTAATTTGCACTTAGATTTCTGTACTGTCAACCCAGCTACCATGAGCCTTTTGAAAACTAGCCTAAGAGCTTTGTCATACTCCTCCACATTGCGACCATACACCAAGATGTCGTCTTGGAAACACATTGAGCATTTTATCCCTCATAAAATTTGCTGCATGGCCTTCTGGAAAACCGCCGCAGCGGACGCTAATCCGAACGGCATTCTTTTGAACATATAGGCACCATGAGGGGTTATGAATGCGGTGAGTGGTCTGGATTCTGGGTGTAGGTCTACCTGGTGGTAGGCCATTGAAAGATCAATGACGCTGAAGTATTTGGCTTGGGACATGGTGCTGAGCATCTCATTTATGTTGGGCAAAGGGTGTCTTTCTATCCATATGCTCTCGTTCAGGCTCCTCAAGTCTACACATAGACGGATGCCTTCACCACTGGCCTTGGCTGCCATTACAACTGGCACCAACCATTCAGAACATTCCACAGGTTGTATGATCCCCATGCTGCACAGTTTGTTAAGTTCTTTCTCCAAGGGCTCCCTCATTTGTTGTGGCACGGGGCACAGTTTATGTACAACTGGCTTAGCGTTGGCCTCAAGTTTTATTTTATGCTCAAAATCATGCAGAAGGCCCAACTCTTCACAAAACAACCCCTGGAACTCATCATAAATGCTTTCCTCTTCCACGTTGTCTTCCGTAAGTAGGACTTGTTCTTCCTTGTTGGGATCCAGAATGATGCCCAATTCCTTCTGGTGCTGCCAACCTAACAGGTTTGATCCTGACTCTACAATGTATACTTTCCTGAAAGTGTTCCTGACTTTGAATTTAATGTGCATCTCCTTCATACCTAGTAGGGGTATGGGTTCCCTGTTGTAGCCAGTTGGTGAAATGTCTGCTTCCTGTAAAGTGCACCTATTTTCCCCTTCAAAACATTCAAAATCATTCTTATTCAACAATGTAAAGGGGGAACATGAATCTGCAAACATAGTTACTGTATTGTTGTTCAAGGATATATCACATTTAGGGTGAACAATATTGACACTCTCAGAACATTCTTTAACCTGCAAAACATACTTACTCTGCATAGGCAGTACACATTTTACTTCTTTGCCCCAAGATCCTTCGACACCCCCACCCTCTTTGACTTGGGGGTCACCTTCTCTACACACCCTGGTAAAATGTCCCCTTCTATTACATTTTTTACAAGTAACACTTTTAGCAGGGCAGTCTGGGTTATTAGCTAGGTGATTGCTACTTCCACACCTGTAACACCTTAAATTTCTCTCCCTACTGGGAGTCTTGTTGTATGACTTCTCTTTACTATTTACTTTTAAGACTTCACAATCCTCTTCCTCTCCTTGTATGCTGGCCACTACTTCATTAGAGCTCCTCATTTCTTTAATGCACTTTGCGGTATGTTCCACCGATTTAGCTATGTCAACAGCTTCTCTAAGATTGGGGTTCTTGGCCAACAGTTTTTCCTGTATACACACATTGTTAGTACACCTTACCAGCTGGTCTCTTATTAGTGGATCTGTGAGGTTGCCAAATTCGCATAACTGAGTGAGACCCCTCAATGCTGCAATATAATTGGTCACGGATTCCTGTTTCCCTTGTGCCCTTCCAAAAAACTTATGTCGTTCCAACACTACATTTATTCTATCCCCAAAATGTGTCTCTAGTTTAGCCATGGTGCTTTCAAAAATATCCATTCCTTCCACTGCCTCACCACCCTCACCCACCGGTTCAGGCAATGTCTCATATATTTTGCGCCCATACACCCCCAGATTATGGAGAAGGATGTGCTGCTTACGCATGGAAGTGAAGCGCTCTCCCCCTATGGCAATTAAGTATGACTCAAACAATTTAACCCACTCTTTCCAGCTTATTTCCGGCTCTCCCACTTCATTCAAGAAGGATGGGGGTTGGCTCATGCTGGCTGCAGCCATAATCGTGGGTAAAAGTGTTGCAGCAGGACTTTAAAATTATAGTAATGTGAACACAGGGTGATAAGGGTGCGACTGTCTTCTTTTCTCCAAATAAGAATAACGAAATGAGGCTTTCACAAGTAAAAGTGGCAAAGAGACTCGTGCATTTAAGATATAATGGCACTACCACTCTGGCAAAGTACCACGTGAATGCTGTAAGAAGTTGCAGTACTTAGGGAACTAATGGTGAGCAATTATTATTTTTTTGAATGGTAGTGTACATCCCTCAGAAGTTTTATAACGTGGAAAAGAGCGAGACCGGTCCCAAGCTGAATGAAAATGATCAGTTGACACTTATGGCTGAAGTTATTATGTCAAGAAGCTCTATTCAACTATGCTGCAGGAACCGAAATGTGGATGCAGGAAGGTAATAACGACGGGCTGCAAAGGTAATTTAAAGAGTGCCCCTTACTCACAGTGTTTTTTTTTTTTTCCTGTTTAGCAGTGCAGGATTCCCTCGACGATATTCCCCAAGAATAGACACGCATGGATCAGCTGGATGTAGCGGCGCTCAGGCTACGGAGCGCGACCTAGGGTTCACCTCAGAGGAAACACGCAGGCAGGCGTCTGGCGCGCTCCAGTGCTCTGAGGAGAAAGTGCGCAGGCCCGGGAGAACAGCGTTGCTGCACCTAACACACCGGAAATGCTGTTGGCAATGGAGCGGAAGAAAACACTGCACCCTGGAAAGCAGGAGACGCTGAGGTAAGAGATTGAGCGCCCTTCCCACTTTCCTCAGTAACGCTGTCAATTTCAATGAAGCTCGCCTCCTGGGCTCAGGCTGCGGTAGAACTTCCAGGAATGGCGCAGCCCAACTCCGATCCTTCAAAAAGGAAATGTCACGCGCTGCCCCTCACCACCGACTCTCACCAGCGGCGACGTTCCCCGTGCCGTTGACTGCTCTTTGAGGCTACGTGTATGGGCAGTACCTCGCCGGTTTGCATACACCTCACCAGTCCGTGGTTCCTCCACACAAGTGCTTTGTAGGAGAGTACGTTGCTCTATGACATAGCGAGCGCTGCACCAGGGCAATATAGCTAGGCACACAGACAGTAACTTCCAGCGACCACAGGGGTGACAGCTATGCACAAAACTCCGAGCGTTCTCGTCCTTTTCCCCTCAATAGTCATTTAGTGCAAGCAAGCAACATCACACCAACAAGCAAGGCGTAGTATTACATCACAAGACAGCTGACACTAGCGCTGATACACGACGGCATAGCCAGTCCATTGATACTGGAGGATTGGTACAGCGCTGATACACTCTCTCACACGTTAGCTGTAACTCGTTGATAGCGGTCCTCATTAGTTCATAATAATGCCGGGTGTTAACATCAATGCGACTTCTTCACTTCCGCACAATTCACCATAACTTTACTTGAAGTCTTCTTATAAAGTCCTTTAATGAACTCACAACTCACGATTTTTCCTTTCCCAAGTTCTTCTTATGTAACTGGAGAGAGCACACAGAGGGGAGACGGCCACACTGCCCCCTTCGCAGTAATCGTCGCCAGTGTTAAAAGTATAAACAACAGGAAACAGTGTAGGTTTAAGTCCTGTTTAATTCGCCATCCACTCTCCATAACTGACCATAGGTGTCAACATTCTATCCTGAACTCCAGGTGGGAGAGACCAGGGAACGGGGAAAGGAGGGGATGATGGAACGTACCATGGGTAATAAGAAAGGTTACAACAAGACCTTTAACTTTTCTTGAGATGTCCCCCTCTATTTGGAGTGTAATTTCGTATAGTCTATGTGGGACACTAACTCTTGTATCAGGTGTTTCCACCGTGATGTGTTCATTCAATACTGCTGTCACCAGAAAATCCTTCAGGTTCTGGCGAGCTATTGTTACTTCTGCCATGCTGTCCAGCATCGTCAGAGCCCATTCCTCGTTCAGAAGCCGAGTACTCAGTAACCTGGGTATGTCTAATTTTCAAGCCAGCTACTTTCTTCTTTTTGAATTGAGGCTTAGCTTTAGGTTGTTCTTCCTGTTTGATAATGTAATCTGAATTTTGATGTGTTTCCCTTTTTGTCTTTGGTCGATCTTCAGTCTTTGGTCGATCTTCAGTCTTTTGTTCTGATCGCCCGTCCCTCTCTGAGTTTTTTGATGAACCCTGGTAGGAACGAATGGAACGTATATCAGTGTCCTGATACCTGTCAGGTTTCCTAATGTTATCATGATTCCTAAGGTTATACCTTTTTTCAGAGGACTCCCGTTGAGGAGACCTACCCCTTGATCGTGAATTCTTTTCTTTATTGTTATTTTTGGATTGTTTGTCATCCCATTTCTTTTTAAAAGAAGAGGGTGCTTGCTTCGAGTTGTCCTTGTCGGGACTACCCCCCATTTGTGGCTTCCCTGGTTTGGCTCCCAAACTATCTCTACCTAATCTGGCATAAGTTTATTCGATAAATTTTGATAACTCTCGCTCATTATTTATATGAGCTATTTCCCTTAGGCGGTGGTGTATAGCCACTGCTGCTGCCTCCCCTTTTTATGTTGCTCAGCATGATTGCAGAGACTTGGGCAAAATTACCCATCAGTTTCACTCCCAAGTCCAGGGCAGGTCCTGCCCCATACTCATTCTGTATCTGTTTCAGTACCTCTGGAATGACTGCTATGGAAGGGGTACCGTGCAGTCTGATGTAAACAGCAGCAAAGATTGTTCCCCAAGTAGTACAATCTTCAATCGAGGGAACCATCCCCATTGGCAAGAAAATGGTTAGCATTCTATGTTTTTCCTGCTGACCCGTATGGGGAAATACTGCTTCCAGCTGTGCAATTTTTTGTGCTATCCAGAATGGAATTTGCTCCCATTTGGATGGAATTGTCCCAATCACTAATTTTAGTGTCTGTGGGTTAATTGTAGGTGTGGTCTAATGTGGACCAACTGGAGCATTTCTCGCAGGTTGGACTGTTAATGTTCGCATGATAAACTGGACAATGTGTCTGTATTGCCGGACTTTGTCTTTATATATTGTATGGACTTCATCCACTGGTATTGTGTCTATCTCAGGATGTGGAGTGTATCTTGCTAAGACCAGCCAGTTCGCTCCTTCTATGGTGAGTGGACCAAGTCTTATGACAGATGTTGTGTGTGGGAGGGCACCTTTAAACCAGTTTCTGTATTGTTGGTAAGTTAACGGGTCTTCAATGTCTTCATATGGAATGCGTTCTTCCGGTGGTTCAACTACAATATATGTGTGGAACAATTCAGTCTGTGGATCTGCAGGTGGGAACTGATCCCAAGAATAGAATACCCTCTAAACAGAACACCTCATGTGCCTCAATCACGAAGATAACACAGCCACCTGTTGCAGGTACGTCGTGTTCTAACAATATTATAGTTACTGCATGTCTGTAGTTCTCTGTAATGTTGAGAGCGTTTGCAAATTCGTCTTCTCCCGAGCCCGAACCACCACTCGTGGACTCAGTCATTCTCAGGAGAAGAAAAAAGTTCTAGTAACTAAGGGTTTTGCACAATGTGGGAACCTTTTATCCTTACAAGCTTGTTAAATCTTCAGCCCATACACTGCTCAGCTGAGGCGGATTTCCCTTCCCACTTCAGACAACTCTGCGAGGTGTGAGTAGGGCTTTCTGAGAAAGCACAACTGAACTGCTCAGATTTTCACTAGTAATATAAGAACCAAACCAACGTTGGCGGCGCCATGTCGTGTAGTTCCTAGGAATTCCCAGGACCTGTGCGTTTTGGATGACCTAAACTGAGGGATTGGTGTCCAAACGGCTTCCGGACACCCCCACAGGATATGTCGGCCGTTAGACCAGCTAGCTCTACAGTGTCACTACCACTCCCCCTGTATCTTACAGTGGTGTAGGTAGTTTCTGGCAACCCCTGAATGTGACAACCCTGATTCCTCAGGGATCGTGGAAAACAGTACAGTACTTTTCGCTCAGTCACTAGTGCTTGCTTATTCTCAGAAAATACACAGGATGGCGATTAGGACATTTCAATAAGTATTTATTGGTCCAGCATCAGTCTTGTGTAAAACATATCTGCTGCGACAATTAGGAGTCAAAAGCATACGAACGAAATCGCAAGTACCAATATAGTAAACAGTAGATACATTTCTACAATAGTGCTAGGAAGATGAACATATACAGTTCAGATAAAACAGTAGCACTTGCATATTCCTAAAATGCGCGCCCTATGCAATTTGCCTAAATGTACCTAGCCTAGATCTGTATGTGTAGCATGTACATGCATATAGAAATGTATATGTATATATGTAGCCAAGAATACCCTAGGGAAGAACCATCCCCTCACCTGATGGTAGAGAATGAAGGACCCCGTCTCTGCTTTGAGGATGACACCCCGCAAGAGATGTCAGACCGCTGCGTGTCAAAGATTCAGCATGAAGGACCCCGTGTCAGCGTGGAAGGAATTCTCCTCTAATTTCAGGGGGAATAAGGGTCTTATATACTAGAGTGGTCACTCAAGGGTTTCTTCTAGAATCGATATGTTTTGAAATCAATCATAAATGTTTTGGAAACAATCACAAATGTTTTTCTAAGCAATGCGATCATGCACAGCGAGTTGTTGGCCAAGGATGAAAAAGTGGCGACCCTTACACAGAATAATTATGCAGTGCCTGAAGACATGTTTATGTATGTCAGGTACAGGGATTATGATAGAATACTAAGAGCCTGGTGTCGAAGAGACAGGAGCAAGCTACTAGGTAAAAGGTCACCTGTTCAGAACCGTTATTGTCGTGTGGATGGGACAGTCTATGTAAAAAGGGGTATATATGACAGGACTATCCTAAAAGACATGACAATACTTTGTGCCAATCTAGCCTCGGTCTGGCTAAGGGAAAGTCACATTCGAGATTCAGAGATATACCAGGCCTTTTGTTGATGTATTGAGAAACTCAACTTTTGCCCCCTGCAGAAAGTCTTAAGAACAGAGATTGTTGATGCCGAGCCAGTATTCACATCTAGGTAATCTCGTATGCTATTGTTCATTATTTGGTTATATTCATTATCCAATAGCAGCTTCTGAAAGTCATAGGGGGTAAGGGGCTGGCAAAGCCAGTTTGAGCTAATAAACATAGACAATAAGTTATAGTTCAATATTATTCTTGGATTTGAGTGGATACCAACATAAAATTGAAGTGAATGACTAACTAGAAACATATCAATCTGAGAAAGAGACCTATGAGGTACTGCATAAAATGTAAAACTGGGCTTCTGCAGTCTACAGCTACATCAAGCATCCACTCGTGTAAAGGAGTTCATAACTTGCTTCAGTGCATCGCTGAGTTTTTTTATACACCCAATCATTTGGACTGATTGCCATTTACTAAGCAGTTCTTCAACTTTAGTGGCATCTTGGCTAAAATACATATGTCCTTCGAAATTGATCCTCAAGTACGCTGGCCCCATTTAGGGAAGCTGTTGCCCCAATCTTTTGTAGTGCCGGAATATGTTCATGAAGCTGCCAGCAGCACACAACTGCCTCGTGGCAGACATCTAACCCAACAAAAGAGTCCACACCACATGCCATGAAGTGAGGCAGCCACAAATGGATTTTATTACTTCGGTCTTGTTCATTTTAACAACTGTACTCACAAAATCTTCAAAACTGTTAAAGAATTCTCACACTAAACTAGTTGAAAGAAAATGTGTCCTTCCTCAGTCCACTGTACATGGATTGCTTCCTACTTTATTAATAAAATACAGGATTCTCAATTGAACTTATTGCTACCATTTTTTATTTGCCTTGGTCTTGCCGGAAGACTTTTGGAAAGCTATGCTCGATGTTTAAACAGGCCTCCCTATAAATCCCTGTCTGGCTCCTTTCAAGCATTAAACTGCTCTTAATTTCTGTAGCTTTTGACATTCCTCAATGAGTAATGACTTAGGCCCTGGTTCTTGGAAGAAAGTTGTTGTTTCACCTTATGTATTTGCTCCCATTTGCTGCCAAGTTGCCTTTAAAGAGGATAAGACGCAAATGGCCACCCTTATCAACTTCAACCTGTTACTTGGCTTCTGGGCTTTTCATGGAAATTAGCTTACAGCTTTACAGACTGAACCTAGAATAATATTGGACCAATAGAGACACCATAGCATTAATCTTTCTGGATTTTTCCATCGCCTTTCAAATTGTCTCACTAATTTTGTCATATGTAATTATCATTTCAAGATTACATGAGGATAGTGTTAGAGAGACAAAAGTTTTCCTTTTTATAGGATCACTTGTGGTGCTCTTTTTGGACCCTTTTTTATTTTTCTTTATGCTTTTTTAAAAAATATTTCTTAATTAGGTTTTGCATTGTAAACAAACACATAAAATGGTATAAATGTCAATCGTCATCCTAAAGGTACAGGCATGTTCTTTAATTTGACCATGATTCGATCAAAGAAAGGTAGAACATCAACTTATGCAATTATGAATGCTAAAATGAGTTACTCCAGTAAACTCAGACACACAGCCTCCAAAGCCTCACGATTACAGTTACCCCTCAGACATTAAACAGGTTACCCCTTCCGTGTGTACAAGGCACTCCGCATCTGCCAGGCATCCCCATATGGCATTCTAGACTAGAATGGGTCCAGCCTTCTTTGACAAACATAGGGACACCCCCATCCCCCCACACAGCGGTATCCAGTGATATATTGTATATACCTATAAGCATACTGCCATCTGGTATAATTTTCACATGTATTAATTAGTCTACAGTACCTCAGAATTCAGTTCACGGTGGCCTGTCATCCGACTTAGCTTGTAGAGCCAGCAGGAGTGTGTCCCATTCTGTAGTTTGCAGACCCTTACCGAACTGATGGTAAGTGGGTGGAATGACATTAATATCCGCTGTGCACCATTTTATCAACTCCTGAAGCCATTTTGCAAATCGCGGGGCCGCAGCTGCTTTCCAGTTCATCACAATGTTACGTTTACTTAATAGTAGGACAAGGTCAAGAAATCGAGACTTGTGCTTGGCTTTTTTGGGTCTTGGAAATCTACCCAGTAGGCACCCTGCCAATGTTGTGGCCAATGGTCTGCCTGTCATGTCTGCTAAGAGAGCAGTCAAGGTCCTCCTGTAACTTGCTATGAGAGGGCAGTCCCACACCATGTGGAAAAAGTCTGCATTTCCCACCTGGCAGTGGGGGCAGGCCGCCTGAGGACCTGGATACATTTTAGCCAGTCAGACTAGAGACAAGTATGTGCAATGGAGATAATTCACTGGGTATACTTAAAACAGGGGTACTAATCACCTCCTATTCTAATATCCTACTCCATTCTTTGGTGGAGATATCTTCACCTATATTCTGTGCCCATTTCGTTTTCTGTGCCTCAGTGGGGGTATGGAACACCGGGGTCAGTGCCCCATTCACATGTACCTCTTTTCTGTTCACCCTATTTGTTAATAGTGTAGACAAGGCCTCTGCTTGGCCCTGCCCCTGCATTCATGGCCCTCACATGTTTGCTATCACTGCACACAGTTCATCATATACTGGAAGTTGCCCTCTATATAACCCATAATCTGTCATCAGAGTCTCAAAAGTTAAGAGCTCCCTATCACTCTAGAGGTCTCCCATAGTAGTGATTCCCACCTGAGTCCAATTGTGTAAGTTGTGTTTATCCTCCACTGCGGCCATGGTTGACACCGCCTGACTGGAAGTTCAGGGGACCAGGGGACCATGGGATCCCCATGCCTGGTTTTTAGTGTATGTGTCCCAGCATGCCTTTATTGTCAATAGCGTCCTGGTATATGGGATGCTCGGTTTGGTTCTGTGGTTCAGGATTCTCAGTAAACTGCCATTGCCCAACAAGCCCACCAGATCCTGCCCCACCGGGTCTGAGTCCACCTCTAGCCATTGTGCCAGCCACACCAGTTGCGCTGCAACATAGTAGATTTCGAGGTTGGGGGCACCCATGCCACCCATATCCCAGGGGTTTATAGTTTTTTCTATGACGAGCCTACACCTCTTTGTTCCTCCAACACAGTTTCAAGAATATTGACCTCATTTCCCTGAGAATGATTTCGGCAGGGTTATGAGGAGGGTCAGAAATAATACAAAAATCTGGGGAGAACAATGATATTTAATATAGCCACCCACCCCAGAGGAGATAGTGGGAGTAGAGGCCAGAAAGGCATTGATTCTCCTATGCATGCAACGCTTTTATCTAAGTTGCCTACCTTCCAATTCCAATCTGTATGGTAGATCTGAACTCCAAGGTATTTAAACGTTATGGGTACCAGGACCAGGGGGCCCTTCAAACACCGCGGGCAATCCAATTCCAGTGCGTGCTGCAACGTGAACAAGCATGACCTATCGCAATTTACATGTTGGCCTGATACCTCTCCAAATTCCTCAAGCAATCAACCCAGAAAGCAGAGAGGTTTCTTGGTCCCTGAGGAACAATAAAGCATCATCAGTGTATCAAGCTGCCACATGATATCTGTTCCCCACTCTGATCCTCCACTCTGGACCTTTTGCGTGCAAAAAACACACTACTGGTTCCAGTGCCAGTATGAGGAAAATAGGGGATAGTGGATATCCCTGAGGGGGGCCCCTATACAGCTGATACACAGCTGAGTAGACCTCCCCGGTGCGAACCCTGGCCATGGGACTTGCATACAGCTGGTGTATCCATGTCAGAATTTTTCCTTGATCCCCAGCATCTGTAGAACCACAAACAGATAGGGTCATGGGAGGGTATGAAAGGCCTTCTCTATATCCAGGGAGGCCACGCATGGGGTCCCTGGTTCCCATCCAACCATATCCATGATATGGAACAATAGGTGAATATTGGTGTGAGTATTCCTCCACGGTATGAACCCACATTGATATGAGTGTACCAGAACAGGTAGGTAGGACAGAAGTCGATTCGTAATAACCTTCCTTTGGCTCAGAGGTGGTTTATATAATGAAAGCACTGTTCCAATGCTACTGTGTCAGAGGTGCAGTGCTGATGTGTCTTTGTCTTGAGTCTCAGAGCGGTCTCCAACCGGACAACCAAATGGAAGCGCATTGCGTTCTGTGTTCCTTAGCCTTGGACGGAGTGTATGAACGACATGCTAAAATGCCTACTAAGAAATGTGCTGCAAGTAGAATAATTTTTAAGTATGTTATTGTGTAAGTGCAAGGCTTGTAACAAGTCACAGTTTAGAAAAAGATGTAAAGTTTAGAAGTGTATCTAAAATGGAGACTTGTGCGTGGGCCCTGTCGTACCTCACAACACTGTGCCCAGTGACTTGGCACCTTTTACACCAGATGAATGTTCACCCTTGTAGCCTCTGATAGCTAATACAACAGACACTACAATAAGCAGTGGGAACAGGCTGCAGTCATTCTTGATCCTCATGTAGAGATGTTTAGTGGACCCAGTGGCATAACACAGGCCCCCACAGCACTTGCAGTGCAGGGGGCCCCCAAGCTCCAGGGGGCCCCCTCAGCGCAGTACTCTGGCCAGAGAGCTCCTGATTGAGTCCGGAAGGGGCCCCTCCACGTACCTTACAAGGGGGCCCCCTCAAATTTTGTTACGCCACTGGGTTGACGCACCTAAACCACTTAACCCTCACTTCAAAACATGCATAACCACATTTTACTTGTTAAAAAAATCTATTTAGTGGTACAAGACAGCTGGATGGCCACTTCTCAATTTCAGTGTAGCACATTGTTCCATTAAAAAAATGAAGAGCAACCACTCCTTGACTCATTTATCTTTGGTTGATGTGGCTCCCCCGTTCATCGTCAGGTAATGTCAATGACAGCGAGCATCATAATCAGAACGTTGCCAATATAGCTCTCCTAGGATATATATATATATATGGGTGTGCTATGTATCCCAAAAATTACTGGCTAAAGCAAATGGTGAGTTTTGTTTGTTAAAAACTTTATTTTTAATAATTTTTATTGAATAGAATAAGAAGTACCAAAGATACATGTTGTATAAAAAGATAAATAACATAGTAATAAATACAAACAGGTAAAATACAACGTTATTTAGAAGATTTAAAATAGGAGAGATTAGGGTGCCTATTAATACATTAGTTAGTCATATAATTTTTTGAAATAGAGGACAGAAAGAGGGAAGCAAGAGAAAAGAGAAAGAAAAGAGAAAAGAAAGAAATAGAGGCATAAGAGGAAGGGAAAAAGGATACTCAGAAAATAATTAATGTAGAGATGAATGTGCAGATAGAAAAGTAGCAAAAAGGTAACCATAGTAGACCATTTTTAATTTTTTGAGACAGTGTTGAAGATGAAACAGTAAAAATTCTATGTTAATTGCAAATAAAATTCCACCATGTTAGCATACATATTTTAGAATTGTCTTTCCAGCAAGAAAGAATGACTTTAAAAGCAAGAGCAATAAAAAGGTCAAGTAATTTAAACTTCAACGAGGTGTCATGAAAATCATCAGACATGGAGCCAAGAAAAACATTATGTATTGACAGTGGAGTACAAAAAAGAGATATCTTGGAACATTTAGTCCAAATGGATTTCCAAAACTTGAAAACATTAGGGCAATGGTATAACAAATGAAGTAATGTACCGTCAACGGAAAGACATGACAAGCAAAGAGGAAAAGAGGAAGGATTGATTTTATGTATAAATATGGGTGTCCTAACTGCCCTATTATATAGGAAAAATAACGATTGAGTAATATTAGTAGCTTTAGAGGTAGTAAAAACTTTATGCCATCATTTGTTCCATTTTTTAATTGAAAGAGACATAGAAAGTTCTAGTTCCCACGCTAATTCAGTTGATGATTTTTGTCTTTCAGAAAATGGAGTAGATAGAAGTTTATATATAAGAGAGGTTTTCGGGTTAGAATCAGGAGAAATATTATACAAAGGAGTCAGGGGAGTAAATGGAGTAATGTTGGGAGGGAAATTTCTGGTAATTAGAAATTATTGAAGTTCCTGTGATAATTGGGAGTATTGGACTAGACAATGAGAGGGTAAATCATAAGAGTTTTGTAATGTAGCGAAAGGTAAAACGGAGTTATGGGAATCAAGTTGGTGAACATATATGAAATTCTTCTCCTTCCAGTCTTTGAAGCAAAAAGATTTATGGTGAAACTTAATAAATTTATTGTACCAAATAGAGGAGGCAAGAAAAGCTTTGTGAAAATTAGAGCCATCCATGAAACGAGAATGTATTAGGTGTTGGGATTATTTTAAAATAGGGTGTTTGGATATAAAAGTGCAATTGGATATAAAACAAGGGTCATTGAAAGAGAATTCATGTAATAAAGAGCGTTCAAAGTTAATCCAGCTAGGTATTGGTTCATCATGGTATTGTATGTTCAATGCATAAATCTGTCGTCTTAAAAAAGCAGTGTGATATAATTTAAAGTTAGGAAATTGTACATCCCCTTCATGTTTGGATTTGTTTAATTTAGATGCAAAGAGAGTCGATTTGGTTAAAATAATAATTGTGGATTTTAAAGGGTAGCATAGAAAGTAAGAATAGAATGAGAGGTACAATCATCATTTTGATAGTATCCAGTCTACCCCACCAGGAAAGATAAAGAGGGGACCAGGAAGTTACTAGGTTTTGAATTTTGGTTTTTAAAGTATTGAAATTGTGAGAGAGAGTTTGAGGAATGGTAGAGGAAAACCACACGCCTAAGTATTTAATTTTAGAAGGACACCATTTAAAATTGGTATCAGAAAACATAAATTGGTAACAAAAGGAATTTAAGGGTAACATTTCAGTTTTAGAAAAATTCAGTTTATAACCAGCATATAAGTTATAAGTCAATTTCCTGTAGAAATGGAGGCAAGGAAGTTAAGGGCTTAGAAAGGTAAATCAAGATATCGTATGCACAAGCAGATAATTTAATTTCATGAGAATTATGTTGGAACCCTGTTATCGAAGGATTATAGCGAATGCGTTCAAGAAAAGGTTCAAGACATAAAAGGAATAAAAGGGGAGAAAGGGGACAGCCTTGCCTAGTACCTCTATGTAAGTTAAAATAAGTGGATAAATAACCATTAACAGAAACACATGCACGGGGTTCTGAATACAATAGTTTGATGAACGAGATAAATTTAGAGCCGAAACCAAACCAGTGAAGAGTTTTGAACATAAATTGCCAATTTATGCGATCAAAAGCTTTTTCAGCGTCAAGGGATAATGCAGCTATGGGGTCAGGGTATCGTTTTGCCATTGCAAGGATATTGGAGAACATTCTAGCATTATCTGAGGTAAGCCTACCCTTAACAAAGCCAGATTGATCAGGTTTTACCAAGGGTATAACATCTTCTAATCTAGATGCAAGGATTTTAGCAAAGATTTTACAGTCATAGTTGATTAATGAAATTGGGCGATAATTTTGACAAAGGGAATGATCTTCATCAGGTTTGGGGATGATTACAATGAGAGCATCAAGAAAGGAACCTTCAAGTTTAGAGTGTGATAGAAAAGGAGTAAATAGTTCATGTAAGTGTGGAGCAAAGATAGGTGAGAAGGGAGAAATAAGTTCAATAGAAAAACCATCAGGGCCAGGAGCCTGAGCTCTCTTAAGAGATTTAATTGCGTCTAAAATCTCCTGAAGAGTTATATCTTTTTCCAAGAGGGCCATAGCATCTGGTATAGAACGAGGGAGAGGGAGACCATCAAAGAACCTCTGAATATTGCTTTCAGTAGGGTGAGTATCTTCCATGTATAATGAGTGATAATAGGATTGAAAAACATTAACAATATCTGAGTCAGAGTGTAGTAAAGTGTTAGTAGAGGTATTGCAAATGGGTCCAATGGTCTTCCTTTCCAATTTGATTTTTAGATCATAGGCCAGCATTCTACCCGCTTTGTTTTGACCCCCGTGATATTTATATTTTATTTTGAGAAGGATGTTACAGGCATCAGTTGTAGCTAATTTGTTTAAATCAGATTTAGCCTTGATGAGATCTCTTAGATGATCAGGGGATTTAGAGGTGTAGCAAGCATGTTCAAGGGTATTAATATGTGATAGAGTAGAAAGATATTGGGACTTTAAGTGCTTTTTCTTTCTGGCAGTATATGCAATGGTAAAGGCTCTGAAAGAGGATTTAAAGGCATCCCAGTTATTGTGAACAGAGGTATCACTTGGTTTGTTAATTTGAAAAAATTATTTTATAAAAGAGGTAGCATCTGAGATATAACTTTGGTCAGATAGTAAGGGATTATTAAATTTCCATCTAGTATGTTTGGATATAGCGAGGGATAAATCAAAGGAGACTGAAACAGGGGCATGATCTTTATCGTTTTTGGTTTTGTCTTAAGTATATAAAAATATTGGTTATTTTTCTAAACTGGTGTGGTGTCCTTTTGTAGTGCTTACACTGTTTTACTGTTGGGTATGTGCAAATGCTTTACACACTGCCTCTAAGATAAGCCTAACTGCTCGTGCCAAGCTACCAAGGGGGTGAGCAGGGGTTATTTTAGGAGTGTAACTCCCTTATCCTGACTAGAAGGAAGGGTCCCTACTTGGACAATGTGCAAACCATTGCCAACTAGAGACCCCCATTTCTAACATCGACCAACATGTGTGGACTCATAAGAACATTCAGGTGTGAGTATGGTAATTCATAATGCACCCATGAAGAAAATTCCTGGTGAAGTGAGTTGGAAATGAGCTCACCGAACGTTGTTTGCCGCGTGAAGAACTAGAGTAGAAGTATTGCGAGTAGCGCACTAGTAAAATGGCAGCTGCTCACGTGTGAGGGGAGAGCATTGTCACAGCAAAGTCACAGAATAAGCGGGTTCGTGAGCTCACCAGTTGGTTCAGTAGTGTGTCATTACATATCCAGGCATGAAATCAGCTTGGCAGTGGCATAAGAGGTCTCGGCGAAGCTGGGATTTTAGTCTTTATTTCCGTGAAAGACGGAGCTCAGCAAATTGCTGCCATCTAGTTTAGACGCATAAGCCACGCCCCTGCATGTATACTTTTAACATTGCTTTGAGGTGTTATGAGCCCCTACACGCACTTCACAATGAAGAGTATTGCGATGTGTGTAGATATTGATTAGAAATCACTTTGTTATCTTAAATAATACCTCCTCCAGTCGATAAGTGAGTGATCAAAAACACGTTAGTGATGTGATATTTGGTGCCATCAGTAATGCAATCTGCCAGCTGCAGTTACTTTAGAAATAGTTGTCCTTATTTTGAATATTTATTCAAAAGCATACAAGTGATGCGTTCAAGGTTAGTTATCATTTGGTTGAAATGCTTGAAAATGAAATGAGCATCATTTAATACCCACTGCAACCACCAAACACGCTCAAATAAGCACTTCGTTTTCCATACTGGCAAAAATAACATCTGTCAAATGGATATTCTTAAAGGTGGGTCCAGGTTTCCTCAGTTTTACATACGAGACTTGTGTTGGCAAGGAAAGGGTGATCAAATATATTTCTGCTTTTTTTAGTTAGAAATCCCCGCAAGTGGTCCTGGAACAATTATCTGATTCTTAATGACTCACTGAACATCTGAAAGGTAATTCCTTTGCAGTTTCCCGAGCATAATTTGCTGCGTGAACAATTGGAGAAAAAGAGTTACGAGCGGCGCGATAGCAAAATGGCGGCCGCTCGCATGTGAGGTGAAAACGTTGTCGCGGCAAAGTCGAAGGAATAGCAGGTCCAAGAGCTCCCCTGCTGGTTCAGTAGTGTGCCGTTACATTCCCATCCATGAAACCAGCTTAGGGAGCGGCAGAAAACGTTTCAGCGCGGCTAAAATGTCTGCGTTAACTCAATTAAAAACGAAGCTCAGCAAAACGCCGCCATCTTATTTAGGCGCATAAGCCACGCCCCTTTTTTTGCTAAAGACATAGCAAGCTCTGATCGCCTTCTGCACTTGAAATCTACTGCAGATGTATCAGAACAACAACGCAGCCTAGTGCGTTATAGGGCTTACTAAGGAGGCAACAGTGTATTAAAACCTTGTTTAGGTAATAGTGGAGCTGAATTCATGCTTTATTTTTTACATATGCACTAATTAGAGGCCACCCCATTTTAAACCAGGTGTCCTTCCAATTTAAGATAAATCATTGCTGCTAATGCTAACATTGGCATGGGGAAAGTTCATGCCTCAAGCATCGAGATTTAAACTGCCAGACACCATATTGAAAATCTCCCAGAGGTGAGACATGAAAATCGCTATTCTTAGTTGGTTGGAGTCACATCTAAAAATTGTCCCTACATTTTCATGTTGCATTTCTAACGTCACAATGTATTGAAATGCCCAGTAGCAAAGAGTAGAGTTGTTTTTTCCATTTATTGAACTCTTAAGATGTTTGTTTCAAATTGAAATAACTCCTTTAATATTTTTGGTAAACGGTAAGTAAAGTCATGCTTTGATTGTGCTATGTTGTGTAGCATTGACAACTTCGTACTGCCTGTTCGCAGAACTGTAAAACTTACAATTGTCACTAAGATGATAGTAAGGTGCTATGAAAATGTGATGCCACTGTTTAAAAAAAAAAAGAAGCAAACTCCCATAAATTCAAAACAAGAATACAACTATGAAAAATAAGAGTTTTTTAAATGATTTGTCAAAATAAAACCAATGAATTTAACATGCAGTCAAATGAGAACGGGCCTTATTTTTTAAAATCTATTCTAAAAATAAATGAAAAGACATCACAAAAACCTTTATACATCACAGATTGTACAATGACTTGTGAAATGACATTAGGGAAATCGGCACAATCTGTCTGCCTAAAATGTGCGTCATAAAATGTGATATGTTGTAAAATAAAAACTTTGATTAATTAGAGAATGTCTGTCTGACAAAAACAAAGTATGTCCGCAAATCTTGTAAACAGACACAAGAAAACACTGTAGTTTTTGGAAGAATATTTAATCATTTGTACGATATGCAGCGACATTATCAGTTAAAAAAAAAGAAAAATTGGCATGGTAGAAGCCTATTATATTATGTTATATAGTATGTTTCAATAGTTTTCACTGTAGTACTGTTTAACAGTTTGTTATAAACACTATGGCGGTATATTTACTAAAAGATGTTTTGCGCTGGAAAGTAAGCAATATATTTACTAACAGTTCATGACTATATTCAAGACAAGTTGCTTCACTGTGTTGTGTGGGCAGGAGAGAGCTGAACATCACCCTATAACTAAGATACGATGCTGTTCAGCTCCCTCTATGGACTGGTGTACTTGTGGCTGCCTAGCGCTAACGCAGGCAAACTTGCTCCATGGTGCAAGGGTTTCTGTTTTAAGGACAGGATTGTTTTTGTGCAGAAAGGGATTCCTTCCTGCACAAAAATAATCCTTAAAGGCATACTCCTCTTTGTTATGTTATGTTTTATGTATTTATATAGCACAGAACTCTCCCGGGAGGGTATTGTGGTGCTGAAGCAGGAGATGTATGGGCCAAGCCGGGATCAGAGCTAGGTGACGAGTTAGTTTTCAGTTTCTTGTGAAATTCAAGAACGAGGAAGCTGCTCTGATGTGCAGGGGCAAGCCTTTCCAGGCTTTAGGAGTAGGTAGGCGAAGGCACTACTGCCGGATATGGTTCTGTGTATGTGGGGGTGGGTGAGAGTGGGAGTAGAGTGAGTGGAGATGTCTTGTAGGTTTGTAGATGTTTATGTGGTTGTTGAGTTCTGTGGGGCAATTGTTCTGTAAGACTTTCTATGTGTGCGTGAGGAGTTTGAAGAGTGCTCATTTGTGGATTCGGTGGAGTATTGTGTGAGTACATGGGGGGAGTTAGAGGCTGAGCCTGGTGGCTGAGGTCTGTATGGACTGGAGTCTTCTGGTCAATTGAGCATTGATTCCAGCATAGAGTGCGTTGTCGTATTCGAGCTTGCTGGTGATGAGGTGTTTGGCATCTTGTTGGAGTTGGAGGGTATGAGCTGGGTGTTATCAGCCTAAGATATGATGTTAAAACCATAGGCATGGATGATGCTGACAAGTGGCATCATGTATGCTTTGACCAGAGTGGGACTGAGTGAGGATCCTTGTGGAACTCTGCAGATGAGGTTGAGGCTGTGCAAGGTGAAAGGGTCAGGCTGAGCGACTGGGTACGGCCTGTCAGGAAAGTAAATATCCAGCGAAGTTCGGGACCTTGGATGCTAGCTTAGTGAAGTAATTGAATAAGGATGGGGTGGGAAATGGTGTTGTAGGCTGCGTAAAGAACTAGTAGGATGAAGGCTGCGGTGCCACTTCTGACCATAAACATCTTTCCAGAATGCAGCACCCATGGAAAGAGGAAGTAATGAGGAGAAATTAAAATATTTCTCCTTGTTAAGCCTGTTGGGTAAGCACACCGCTATGGAGCAAACCCAGGTTTTTCAAGTGTTTGTAAACCTAGGTTTGTGTCAAAATACATTTGTGTATGCACATTAACACCCAAACTACACTCATGTAATGCATACTCAACACAAAGTAACACAAGACAGCGTTATGTGCTGCGCTGTGTTGCTTTGAATTGACTATACCTTGCAAAGCCATCTATATTGAAATTGTGTGGCTTAGTAAATGCCAAATGGATTTTGCATCGGAGTTGCGACACAGAAAAGCGATGCAAAATCTTAGTAAATCTCGGCCATGGTTTGAAATTAAGTTTTGCGCTTATTTTTGTACCTCTTTTGATGCAAAATCTGCACAACATATTACCAAATATACCCCTATCAGCACAAGTAAATGGTGTAATATTACTTTCGTTGTATCACTCTGTGGCTGGAGCTGGTATGTTACATGACAACGAATTGTGAAGCCTGAAACGGAGGCAAAGGAGTCTTCCGATGCAGCACAGCAGCTTCACAACTAAGTCAGAGGCAGCAAGGGATAGAGTAGGGGGTGGCCGCTGAGAGTTGCCACCTCTCAGCTTTCTCTGCAGTTTATGTTCCTGGTGTCACGATAGAGAGATTGTTTGTTTGTTGTCAGGTGAGCAGAGGTAGAGAGCAGCATCAGTCAAGGGAACTTGAGGTGGCTGGAAAGAGACCCCAGCCATGTGAAACTGGAGGAAATGAAAGTAGCACATAGATGCAGACAGGGGAAAGTGGTGAGACCAAAGTGGGAGACATGCAAACTTTGGAATGTTTTTTACCAAAGCCAAAAACGTGAAAATCCACAAACTGCCATGGGCAGATGCAAAAAATGACACACAGCTCATAGAACCAATGGCTGGCAGGAGGTGACCAAAATAAGCCAATAGCTGAAGGGGTTGAGCCAAAGCCCACCATCTCTGTATGTACACATAAAGGGGTCTTGGCTTCAGGCACACCTAAAAGGAATGACTGCTGAACATCCAGTGTTTCTCAATTAGATGGTTTATAATCAACAGGGAGTTCCATAGCTTTGGGGTGGTGGTAGACTTGGCATCTTTTGGCGGGTTTCCCCTGACTTTTTGCTTTCTGACCTCCCGTTTTTGACTCTGTTTTTGCTGGTGTAATGATTCTGCGCACTTTCCTCACTGCTGTCCAGTGGGAAAGTGCTCCTGTATGAAATGTGTATGGATTGGTATTTCCATGATTGGCCTATTTGATTTATGTGTCAGTCCCTAGTAAAGTGCACTGCGAGTGCCAGGGCCTATAGATCAAATGCTGTTGGTGGGCTGCAGCACTGGATTGTGCCACCCACGCAAACAGCCCGTAAAGTGTAACTCTGGCCTGCCATTGCAGAGCCTGTGCGCAGCCTGGGGCTGCCATGTCGACTTGGCAAGTGCACACACTTGCAAGTCCCTAAACCTTCCCTTTTCTACATGTTAGTCACCCCTAAGGTAGGCCCAAGGTACCCATGTGGGCAGGGTGCATTGTATGTGAAAGGTAGGACATGCCCTGGTGTGTGTGGCATGTCCTGATAGTGAAATACAGCCTACTTCGTTTTTCACTATTGCAAGGCTACCTGTTCCCCATAGGCCAGGATGGACAGTTTTGATTATTACCTCCTATGATCCTAACTGACCCAGGGAACATGGTAGAAATTCGAGTTTAGTATGCCTGAACTCAGAATGATAAAATGCATCTTTCAATGAAGTTGGTTTTAACATTCTGTGTTTGAAAATACCACTTTTAGAAAGTAGGTATTTTCTTGTCTAACCATCCAAGCCTGCCTCTGCTAGGTTGTGTATTCCTTGTCTGGAGTGTGAGTGACAGGGGCTGGGGGATTCCAGGAGACAGGGTGAGTCAGCACAGGGCTGAATAGCAAGATCTACATGTAGATGGGTGGGAGGAGTTGCACCTGGGACCTGAATAGGGCTGTGCCTTCCCTCCACAATGCTGCCTCCACCTCCTGTGGTGTGTCTGATGTCCCTGGCCTACACTGCAAAAGGAAAAAAGGAGACTTGTCAACAAAGTGCTCCAGGACTGACCAGAACTGGTTTGGACTAGGCAAAGGCCTCTCTGCCTTCAGAGAACAAAGAGAAATTGAGGATAAAAAGGGGGACCCAAACCCCAGAATTTTAGATCTCGCTGGAATCAAGGAACCTGCCAAGACGAAGAGCTGGAAGAGCTGCCAGGAGGAGTACTGACCCTTTGCTGTGTTGTTGCTTTGTTGGGTTGGCCTGCAGCTGCTGCTTCTGCCTTGGGCAGTGAAAGGACTGGACTGAACTTTCTCTACTTGTGCTGAGTATCTCCAAGGGCCTAAACCGAGCTGGCCTCCTGTTAAGAAGTCTAAGGGACTACAAAGACTTCACCAACCTCTGGGTACCGCTCCTGGAACTGCTGTTTCAGTTGCCACAGAGAAGAGGGAACCGCGACCGACTCTGTCAACCGACTCCGTCGCTGGCCTTGTGTCCCGAAGGCACCGCAAGCCGCACCGACTCGCCCTGCACCGTAAGCCTTGGTCTCACCGACTCCATCACTGAGCCGCTGCCTGCACCGCATCGAGAGACACCGTGACCTGCATTGCCTCGCTTCACCTCGCTGGCCTGGGCTCACCGACACGGTCGCTGCTGGCTCGACACCCGTGACCGACTCGTCACGCACAGCTGTCCGGCTCGGCCAGCGCCAAATCCCGCCAACCGGCTCCGTCGCTCGCATCGCAACTTGCCAGCACCGCATCGAGCACCGACTCACCCTGCACCGCAAGCCTTGGTCTCACCGACGCCGTCTGCACGATCGTCACCGAGCTGCTGCTCGCACCGTGGGACACCGCACCTTGCACCGCTTCCACCTTGCACCATGACCGCGACGAACGCCACAACCAGCTCTGTCACCCGCACCGCAACCTGCCAGCACCGCATCGAGCACCGACTCGCCCTGCACCGCAAGCCTTGGTCTCACCGACGCCGTCTGCACGATCATCACCGAGCCGCTGCTCGCACCGCATCGAGGGACACCGCACCTTGCACCGCTTCCATTTTGCATCGCGACCGCGACGGATGCCAAGACCGACTCGCACGCCTGTGTGAGCCACACTAAGAAAGGTACTGTGAACGAATCTGTCCCGCTGTTGCTGGCCTGTACCGACGCGGTCAGCGGGAACTGCAGGACTCTGTTGTTTTCAGCATCGCGGTAGGCTCGGACCGAGCTACCGACTCGTACGAACTGTGTTTTTCAACGTATTTTGCAACTTAAAGACATTTTGAGAAATAACTATTTCTGAAGTACTGTATAGTGGATTTTTATCGTATTTGGTCTTGTTTTAAGTATATAAAAATATTGGATACTTTTCTAAACTGGTGTGGTGTCCGTTTGTAGTGCTTACACTGTATTACTGTTGGTTATGTGCAAATGCTTTACACACTGCCTCTAGAATAAGCCTGACTGCTCGTGCCAAGCTACCAAGGGGGTGAGCAGGGGTTATTTTAGGAGTGTAACTCCCTTATCCTGACTAGGAAGAAGTGTCCCTACTTGGACAAAGGTGCAAGCCCTTGCCAACTAGAGACCCCCATTTCTAACATTGGTTGTCAGCGGTGAGGATAGGACTTGTGTTTGCACTTGACTTACAGTGATTGGTGTGCACTACTACCACATCGCAGACCATTACGTACCACATACAGGTTCTTTTTCTTTTTGGCCTATTTTTGATCTTGCCAGTTTGAACTTGCTACTTCAACATGCCTGAATCTATAGGATCATCAATTGCATCAGTAGAAATTGCCTTTGAGGAGGATCGATTGGAAGCCTACAATGTCAAGGAGTTAAAATCGATTTGCAAGAACCTGAAAGTCCAGGTCAGATGCCTCACCAGGAAGGATGAGCTACAGAAGGCGCTGAGGGCCTGGGTAGCAGCCAGACATGCCAGTGAGCAATCTGGTGATCTCACTGGAGAGGTGGAGGAGCCTGTTCCTAGGGTGGATGTGCTTTTGGGAGGGGGAACCCTCCAGACCAGGCAGCAGTAGCTTGTCCCCAGAGGAGCTGGAGGACAGGCGGGAAGTAAGGAGGTTTGAATTGGAGAAACTCAGAATAGAAAGTGAGAGGGAAGACAAGAGAATAGCCATGGAGGAAAAGAAGATGATGTTAGATCATGAGAGAATGATTAAGGAGCTGGAGCTAAAGAGTAGAACCGGCTCAGATGGTGGCAGCAATTCTTCAGCACACACAGACAGGATCGTACACATCCCCAAGAATGTAGGTAAAGAGTACAAGAAGGGTGATGACATTCAAAGGTGGTTTCAAGGGTACGAGTCGTCTATTCATATGAATGGGGTCCCTGAGAGGAACTGGGGAGCGGGCTTGTGGCCTCTCTTTCCAGAGGAAGCTAGGGATACTCCGATAGCTTTGGGTAAGGGGCAGGACCTCACCTATGCTGACATGAAAGACGCTCTCCTCACTAGATATGGGCTCACACCTGAAAAGTACAGGGATCAGTTTAGGTCCAGTAAAAAGTCTGAGGCCAACACTTGGTTGGAATGTGTGGATATGTTCTGTAGGTCGCTGGATGGTTGGGTGAAGGGCAGTAATGTAACAGATTTTCAGGGGCTCTACAATTTGATTGCATGGGAGCACTTGTCTAGTCTATGTTTTGCAGATCTGCGTCAGCACCTAGTTGACAGTAAGCTAACTGACCCCAGAAAGCTTGCTATGGAGGCGGACCGCTGGGTGAGTACCAGGGTCCACAAGAAAGCGTTTGGGGGAGACTCAGCCAAAGGTGGGCAGGGTCCCCAGCAGAAGAGTGGGGGGGACAAGGGTAAAACTCAGGAGTTCTCTAAAGGGCCCCAAACTAGTACCCAGGGTAAAGGTTCCCATCCCCCAGGTGATAAGAGGAAAGGGGTCTCTACAGGAAAGCCTGCTGAGACCATCCCCCGCAAGTGTTATGCATGTGACCAGGTGGGTCACATGAAGGGGGACCCCAGGTGCTCGAAGGGGACGCAGCCACCCACTGGTGGGCAGACCAAGGTGTTGGCTAGTGTAGCGCTTGGGGAGGAGGGGGTGCCCACAGGAGGGTGGGGATCCCGCAGAAATGACCCTTGTCTCACTAGGGGACAGTGAGATGGTCCCAGGAAACCAGGTGCCCCCTAATACAAAGAAATATAGCACATGGGTGACCATTAATGGGAAAAGGGTAGAGGCTCTCAGAGATACTGGAGCCAGTGTGACCTCAGTCCGGTGTCACCTGGTCTCTGAGAAGCAGGTAGTCCCAGAGGCATTCCACCAAGTAGTTGCTGTGGACAACTCTGAGCGCCAGTGTATGGTGGCGCAAGTTCCTTTTGAATGGGGGGGGGGTCTCAGGTCCCTTGAGGGTGGTTGTGAGCCCTACCATGCCTGTAGATTGTCTGCTAGGTAACGACCTGGAGCAGTCCTTATGGAAGGATGTTGAGCTCAGGTCTCACTTGGAGATGCTTGGGTTGCCAGAGTGGGCATGCGTGTCTACTCGGTCAATGGCAGCCAGAAAGGGTGATCAAGAGGACTTGGAGCCTGGAACAATGGCCCAAGTCCCTGCCAAGAGGAAGGGCAGGGGGCGCGGGAAACCGGCCCCCGAAGCTCCCACGGACTGGGAGGAGGCGGACCTCGAGGAGGACGCCCCGGTGCCTACAGGGGAGCAGGTAGCCGAACTGGGAGACCTCTCTGAGCTGACCCATTGGCAGCAAGAAGGGGGTCCCACCTGGGAGGAGTTCTGCAGGGAGCAGAATGAGTGCCCTACTCTGGAGGGTCTGCGGCGGCAGGCTGCAGACCAGGCAGCTGGTAATCAGTCCGGGTCACATCTGATCTACTGGGAGAATGGTCTCCTATACAGTGAGCCTAAGGTTGCTGAGCCTGGGTCAGCCCGTGTGCTGGTGGTACCCCAGCGCTTCAGGACCTTCCTACTGGGTCTGGCTCATGACGTGTCTTTGGCAGGACATTTGGGACAGGACAAGACCTTTGACAGGCTTGTCACCCACTTCTTTTGGCCCCAAATGCGAAGATGCACACTGTAAGTCTTGCCAAACTTGCCAGGCAAGTGGTAAGAGTGGGAGGAAGGTCAAAGCTCCTCTCCAACCTTTTCCTGTTGTTGGAACACCCTTTGAAAGGGTAGGGATGGATATTGTGGGGCCACTGGATCCCAAGACGTACATCCTGGTCTTGGTGGACCATGCCACCCGGTACCCTGAGGCAATCCCTCTCCGGACAATGACGGCACCAGTGGTGGGCCGGACGTTAATGGGGATCTTTTCCCGTGTGGGATTCCCCAGAAAGGTGGTTTCTGACAGAGGGACCAATTTCATATCCAAGTATATGACATCCCTGTGGAAGGAGTGTGGTGTAACCTACAGGTTCACCACGCCTTACCACCCACAAGGAAACGGTCTGGTGGAGAGATTCAACCAGACCTTGAAAGGCATGATCAAGGGTCTAACAGAACCCATGAGGCGTAAGTGGGATGTCCTCTTGCCATGCCTACTCTTTGCATACAGGGAGGTGCCTCAGAAGTCTCTTGGGTACAGCCCCTTTGAGCTCCTGTATGGCCACCCTGTCAGAGGACCTCTGAGTTTGGTAAAGGAAGGCTGGGAGGCAGCTCCCAGGAAAACTCCCCAGGATGTGTTTAGTTACATGCTGGCCTTTAGAAACCAAACTGCCCGCTTCAGGAAACTCGCTCAGGCGAACCTAGAAGCAAGCCAGGAAGAAATGAAGAGGTGGTATGACCAGAATGCCACTCTGGTCGAATTTCAACCTGGGCAAAAAGTGTGGGTCATGGCCCCAGTGGAACCTTGTGCCTTGCAGGACAAGTGGACTGGGCCATATGAGGTGGTGGAGCGCAAAAGTGACGTCACCTACCTGGTGGATTTGCAGGCTCCAAGGAACCCTTTGAGGGTCCTTCACGTGAACCGCCTCAAGCCCCACTTCGAGAGGTCCGAAGTGAGTATGCTCTTGGCGACAGATGATAGGGTGGAAGAGGAGAGTGAGCCTCTCCATGACCTCCTGTCTACCAAGGAGCATGATGGGTCAGTGGAGGGTGTGATCCTCTCCCCTACACTGACACAGGAGCAGCAGGGGGACTGTCACCAGTTGTTGGGACAGTTCGCCCCACTGTTCTCTCTGACCCCCGGTGTTACTCACTGGTGTACCCATGACGTGGACACTGGTGACAGCCCTCCTGTGAAGCACAAGATTTATAGGTTGACTGACCGGGTCAGGGCCAGCATCAAGGAGGAGGTCTCTAAGATGTTGGCGTTAAGGGTGATTGAGCCCTCCAACAGTCCTTGGGCCAGCCCAGTGGTCTTGGTCCCAAAGGCTGCTGCACCCGGTGCCACTCCAGAACTCCGGTTTTGTGTGGACTACCGTGGGCTCAATGCCGTCACCAGGACTGACGCGCACCCCATCCCCAGAGCTGATGAGCTCATTGATCGGTTGGGAGCTGCCCGGTTCCTCAGCACGTTTGATTTAACGTCTGGGTACTGGCAGATTGCCTTAACCAATGGGGCCAAGGAGAGGTCAGCATTCTCAACCCCAGAAGGTCATTACCAATTTCGGGTGATGCCCTTTGGGTTGAAGAATGCCCCTGCCACCTTTCAGAGGTTAGTCAATCAGGTGTTGGCTGGACTGGAGGATTTCAGTGCCGCCTACCTGGATGACATTGCTGTGTTCAGTTCCAGCTGGGAAGAACATTTACAGCACCTTGAGAAAGTGTTGAGGGCTCTGCAAGGTGCAGGCCTCACGATCAAGGCCAGTAAGTGCCAGATCGGGCAGGGTTCTGTGGTGTACTTGGGACACCAGGTAGGAAGCGGCCAGGTGGCGCCCCTACAACCCAAGATTGACACCATCCTGGCTTGGGAACCCCCCAAGACCCAGACAGAGGTGAGGGCCTTTTTAGGACTCACCGGCTACTATAGGAGATTTGTTAAGGGCTATGGCACCATTGTCGCCCCCTTAACAGAGATGACTTCCAAGAAGCAGCCCAGGAAGGTGATCTGGACTGAGTCTTGCCAGAAAGCTTTTGATGCCCTGAAGGCAGCCATGTGCACGGCGCCCGTGCTCAAGGCACCTGACTTCTCCAAGGAATTCGTCGTGCAGACTGACGCTTCAGAGCATGGTGTGGGAGCGGTGCTCTCACAACTGAACGAAGAGGGCCTGGATCAGCCTGTAGTCTTCCTTAGCAGGAGACTACTCCCCAGGGAACAGAGTTGGAGTGCCATAGAAAGGGAAGCTTTTGCTGTGGTCTGGGCACTGAAGAAGCTGAGACCATACCTGTTTGGGACTCACTTCCGGGTTCAGACAGACCACAGGCCCCTCAGATGGTTGATGCAAATGAGGGGTGAGAATCCAAAACTGCTGAGGTGGTCCATCTCCCTACAGGGAATGGACTTTACGGTGGAACACTGCCCTGGTACAGAACACGCCAACGCAGATGGTCTGTCCAGGTTCTTCCGCCTTAGTGAAGAGAACTCCAATGGGGTTGGGTAGTTCTCCCTACTTTCAGCTGGAGGGGACATATGTTAGACTTGGCATCTTTTGGCGTGTTTCCCCTGACTTTTTGCTTTCTGACCTCCCGTTTTTGACTCTGTTTTTGCTGGTGTAATGATTCTGCGCACTTTCCTCACTGCTGTCCAGTGGGAAAGTGCAAGTGCTCCTGTATGAAATGTGTATGGATTGGTATTTCCATGATTGGCCTATTTGATTTATGTGTCAGTCCCTAGTAAAGTGCACTGCGAGTGCCAGGGCCTATAGATCAAATGCTGTTGGTGGGCTGCAGCACTGGATTGTGCCACCCACGCAAACAGCCCGTAAAGTGTAACTCTGGCCTGCCATTGCAGAGCCTGTGCGCAGCCTGGGGCTGCCATGTCGACTTGGCAAGTGCACACACTTGCAAGTCCCTAAACCTTCCCTTTTCTACATGTTAGTCACCCCTAAGGTAGGCTCAAGGTACCCCTGCGGGCAGGGTGCATTGTATGTGAAAGGTAGGACATGCCCTGGTGTGTGTGGCATGTCCTGATAGTGAAATACAGCCTACTTCGTTTTTCACTATTGCAAGGCTACCTGTTCCCCATAGGCCAGGATGGACAGTTTTGATTATTACCTCCTATGATCCTAACTGACCCAGGGAACATGGTAGAAATTCGAGTTTAGTATGCCTGAACTCAGAATGATAAAATGCATCTTTTAGTGAAGTTGGTTTTAACATTCTGTGTTTGAAACTACCACTTTTAGAAAGTAGGTATTTTCTTGTCTAACCATCCAAGCCTGCCTCTGCTAGGTTGTGTATTCCTTGTCTGGAGTGTGAGTGACAGGGGCTGGGGGATTCCAGGAGACAGGGTGAGTCAGCACAGGGCTGAATAGCAAGACCTACATGTAGATGGGTGGGAGGAGTTGCACCTGGGACCTGAATAGGGCTGTGCCTTCCCTCCACAATGCTGCCTCCACCTCCTGTGGTGTGTCTGATGTCCCTGGCCTACACTGCAAAAGGAAAGAAGGAGACTTGTCAACAAAGTGCTCCAGGACTGACCAGAACTGGTTTGGACTAGGCAAAGGCCTCTCTGCCTTCAGAGAACAAAGAGAAATTGAGGATAAAAAGGGGGACCCAAACCCCAGAATTTTAGATCTCGCTGGAATCAAGGAACCTGCCAAGACGAAGAGCTGCCAGGAGGAGTACTGCCCCTTTGCTGTGTTGTTGCTTTGTTGGGTTGGCCTGCAGCTGCTGCTTCTGTCTTGGGCAGTGAAAGGACTGGACTGAACTTTCTCTACTTGTGCTGAGTATCTCCAAGGGCCTGAACCGAGCTGGCCTCCTGTTAAGAAGTCTCAGGGACTACAAAGACTTCACCAACCTCTGGGTACCGCTCCTGGAACTGCTGTTTCAGTTGCCACAGAGAAGAGGGAACCGCGACCGACTCTGTCAACCGACTCCGTTGCTGGCCTTGTGTCCCGAAGGCACCGCAAGCCGCACCGACTCGCCCTGCACCGTATGCCTTGGGCTCACCAACTCCGTCACCGAGCCGCTGCCTGCACCGCATCGAGAGACACCGCGACCTGCTGGCCTGGGCTCACCGACACAGTCGCTGCTGGCTCGACACCCGTGACCGACTCGTCACGCACAGCTGTCCAGATCGGCCAGCGCCAATTCCCGCCAACCGGCTCCGTCGCTCGCATCGCAACTTGCCAGCACCGCATCGAGCGCCGACTCGCCCTGTACCGCAAGCCTTGGTCTCACCGACGCCGTCTGCACGATCGTCACCGAGCCGCTGCTCGCACCGCATCGAGGGACACCGCACCTTGCACCGCTTCCATTTTGCATCGCGACCGCGACGGATGCCAAGACCGACTTGCACGCCTGTGTGAGCCGCACTAAGAAAAGTACTGTGAACCAATCTGTCCCGCTGTCGCTGGCCCGTACCGACGCGGTCAGCGGGAACTGCAGGACTCTGTTTTCAGCATCGCGGTAGGCTCGGACCGAGCTACCGACTCGTACGAACTGTATTTTTCATCGTATTTTGCAACTTAAAGACATTTTGAGAAATAACTATTTCGGAAGTACTGTATAGTGGATTTTTATCGTATTTGGTCTTGTTTTAAGTATATAAAAATATTGGATATTTTTCTAAACTGGTGTGGTGTCCGTTTGTAGTGCTTACACTGTATTACTGTTGGTTATGTGCAAATGCTTTACACACTGCCTCTAGAATAAGCCTGACTGCTCGTGCCAAGCTACCAAGGGGGTGAGCAAGGGTTATTTTAGGAGTGTAACTCCCTTATCCTGACTAGGAAGAAGGGTCCCTACTAGGACAAAGGTGCAAGCCCTCGCCAACTAGAGACCCCCATTTCTAACAGGTGGGGACAGAATAACACACTACTGGCATTCGAGGACCCTTAAAACCGGGAACAAATTAAGCAGTGCATTATATCAGAATGGAGGACACAAGTAGGGCTATAGAGCTCAAGACAATCTTTCAAGAAAGAAGAGGCAATTGTCTTTGGTGACACAGGATTTCCAATTTAATGCACATCGGTAGCCCGTGTAGATGCTTGTGTGGTGACGGTATGGAGTCCAGTCTCTTGAGGCTGGATGGCTTCTTGTAAGGTTCAAACATTTTTCAGGTTTATCCAGCAGGGAAGCCAAGATGCAAAGCATTGTTTGCACAATCAGGCCTTGTGGAGGTAAACTTGCTGCAAAATGTGCAACGCTGGGTATGAAGATAGAAAGCAAAATTTGTTCTTGAGAACAGTGAATCTGTACAATCTAGAGGAACCATAACCAGTATGTCTGACCTACAGTTACACTATTTGACAAAACCAGGAGAGAGAATGTGGCGTTAGGAACAGAAGTGCTGAGTTTGAAACTGGGGACCCTGGTTCGAGTCACAGCGTCAGCTCAACATCCTGTGATTTTGGGCAAATCACTTAATCTCCCTTTGCTTAATAATAAATCTGACCTTGTGTAATGTAACTGGTGCTCATGTAAAGCGCTCCAATACCTTCAGGTCATGTTCACACTACACAAAACTGTAAAAATATAAATTCATAACCAGTTCATAAGTTTATTGACAGACTGGAAAGATGCATTTCATCATCAAAACGTAAAACAACCAGCAAGAATACATCATAAAAACCATTAACAATTAATTAAAAATAAATAAATAAAACCCAATAATACCAACACTAAGTGAATAAAACACCACAATTGTCCTAAAAGACCTAGACAAATGGGCGCAATGCACATACAAGCTTCAAAGTCGAGCTAAGAGATTGTGCCTAATAAGCCATGCAGCAGAGAGGAATTTGGATATGGCCACAACACTAACACTCAAATAATCGCTTTTGCAGATCCTAAGGGCATACATTTGATTAGTTAGGCCCAAAAGTCGGCATAGGGGGACAATATAATGATCTCTGTGTTTGGCATATTTTGGAGAAAAAACCTACAAATGCTCCTCAGTTTCGGCCATGAGCCTACATAATTGACGCCGAGTAGACAAAGACGTTACAGAGTCCCATGATGAAGTGTAAGCAGCAATTTGGAGAGCCCCATACCTGAACTACGTAACAATGAATGAGCATGCACAGGTCAGATGTAATTTAGAAATTCCTCTGCCTTGGCTATGGATTTGTTCACTAAAAACCATCTTGTAAGGCTCCCTCTGTGGCTAGACAATTTGTGTTGAGCAGCAATTCGCTCCAAATATCTAGATTTAACCACCACACTCACAGCGGCCGGGATAAATGATGGGTCTTCCCAGAAATTGGCTAGGCCTAACTCATACCATGTTTGTTTAATACAGGCCAGCCACTTAATCTTTATGGAACGTTTTAGTTTAATGATATCACTGAGGCCCTCTCTATAGGGTTGTAGTTCTTCAGTGGCCCAAATATACACCCAGTAGAGTAATGGCCTTAGGGCAACCAGCTCAGAGACAGGGTTAAGATCAAGTTCCAGTGTTAAAGGCACCAGAGGTGTCCCCCTCCCTAGACCACTAAAGGCTCTGATAAAGTTGTTTTCACTAGTACCCAAAATACCCGTATAGCAATATCCCTACAATTCAGCACCATGTAGTGCCCCACCCCTTGCTTTGGTCTTGTAGATCTCCATTGCAGGAAGAATTAGGAGCCATGAGGAATTTTTAGCAAACCCGAGGATTGCCCCTGCTTTATGATTTAACAGATGCAAGCTTCTGAGGATCTGCGGGGCAAAGAGCCAAAATCCACCAGACATATCCCCGAGTAGTCAAAGTCCCTGACCCTTTCTAGTACTTCCCTTCCTAGGTTTACAGTGCCCTTCACCCTTTTCTTCATGGAATAAGTCATCTACTTTGTTTTGGAATCATTAATTTCAAGAACATGCTCAGAACTAAACAGATTAAATGTATTCATGAGATTTTGGAGACCAACCCTAGTTTTCACCCAATAAAAGGGTACCATCAGTAAAGAAAAGAGCCAGATCTTTCTGTCCCACAAGAGTAGGGGATTCATTAACACAATTAGTCAAAAACTTGACATCATTGTTGATATAAAGGAGGAAGAGAGTAGGGGCCAAAACACACCCCTGATGCACAGCATTATCAACAGAAATTGACTGAGTTAGTTTTCCTTTCATGCCACATCGGACTTTTGCAAAGCTCTCCTTGTGGAGGTGCATAATAATGATTAGCAAACAACAGGTAATCCCCATCTCAGAAAGGACTTTCCATAATTTATTCCCAGGTACCAGGTTGAAATCAGTACTAACTAATGCTACAAAAAGTTCACCCCCTTCAAAATCTGCAGACTTCCAATTAACCAAAAGGAGGTGGAAGGCCTGGTGAATTAAGCTGGTCTTAGATCTAAATCCTGTCTGGAGATCAGACAAGAATGTTTTTTTTGTTCCAATCTAAAAGTCTCTTGTTTGCAGAAAACCTTCCGCAGGTTATCAAAAAGGCTAATTGGGCGATAGTTAGTTGGGGGTGCTTGGGCTACTCTTCTTAAAGAGGTGGACAATCTCTGTCCCTTTCAAAGAAGTGGGCATCGCTGCCCCTGCTGCAATTGCATAAGTGATAGTATTAATGTAGGGGATCCATATATTAGGGTCAGATTTAAAAAAGTCATCATGGATCTTGTCTAGTCCAGAAGCCTTCCCTCTCTTCAGCGATACTACCACATGAGCAGTCTCCGCTAAGGTAAAAACTAAGGGAGTAGGAGGCGATGTAAGTACAGTAGCTCCCTCAGTACTGAGGGAGACCAAGTCAGTTTCATGTGGACAGGAGTATAGATTCTCAAAATGAGCAACTCACTCACAGGGCAAAATGGATATCTGAGCTGCCTTCCCTAAATGCCCATCACTTAGACGTACAAAACACCAAAAATGTGTTTTGTTCATTATTAGAAGAGGCATCTAAAAGGTCAGACCATTTATTACACTAGCTTGCCGCTTTGACTTGCCTTACTTCAAGTCTATATTGTCCTCTACATGCCCTTATTTCTTGCTAGCTCCTTTCTTGATTGCTCCAAGGAGATTTCTCTTAGCCTCTCTGTAATGATGTGTAAACCACCCATGCATGGGACCCCTTACAGGATCCCTTGTTAACTCTTTGAGAAAAAAAAATCTTTAAGCCCCTCAAATAATTTGGAGTGTTCAGCTATAATAATTTTGTTGATTGCCCAGTTCTTGAACATAAACTCCATGCGTGAAACAACTGAGTACATATCTGAAAGTACCTGGGGAGAGGAACACACCCCCTTCCATTTCACATTCCCACGATTATTTGTGACCTCCAATTGTTGATCATGCGACTGGAAAAAAGGGGGTGAAAAATGGAAGACTAACTCCTTCATAGATAATACTAGGGGAATATGGTCGGTCTCCTCCGTCACAAACACATTTATAACATCCATCAGCCTCCAAAGATTAACATCTAAAATGCTAAGTCAATAAAGCTTACATATAACCCTCTTCTAAACGTGAGGATAGGGACAGCATCAGAAGGTGAGCGACCATTATAGGATCGCAATCCAAGGGCTAGAGTGAGGTTTGACACTTGGAGAGCAGCCCTTGTAAGGTTTCCCTTCACTGGAGAAGTTACTTCAGGGATTTCCCACACTAAGTCCTCCTTAGGGCACAAGTCTTGAGTTATACCATTGGGTTCATATGTGAGATTTAAGTCAGCTGCCACGATAACATACCGGTACTCTCAGTGGCGAAAAAAATCTCATCCAACAGGTGGAGAGAAGGTGATTCTTGCTGATTACCAAAACTCTGCTTATATATGTTAATTAACAAAACAGAAGTGGCCTTAGAGAAGGAGAAAATTAGCCCTTGGATATCTGCCAATCCTGTTTGAAGTTCTACTACAGAACAGGAATGTGTGGTGTTCAACCAGACAAGAAACTCACCCAATGAGTGCCCAGCTAAGAACTTAATTGCATGGACACAAAAACTCATGGAACCGCTTCTGTGTACATGCTCAGTCACCCATGTTTTCTGAAAGAGACAGAGTACGTAATTGTCAATAAATTGGCCCCATGCAGGGTCATCGAGCTTTGGCTTAACCCCAGAGATGTTCCAGCTAACAATAGCAATGGAACTGGGCAGAAGAAGTGCAATTTCTGGGTAAAACCGGTGGCTGCTGGACAGTAATCGTAGGTTGGGCCTTGTCCTCAACAGACGGCTGGGCGACAAAAGTTGGTAGTCGTGCACTGCCAGCTATGGATTTTAGAACATACTCAGTAGCTGTCAGTAGTCGAGATCTAAAAGGATAAGTAAGAGGGATAGGAGGAGCTGATCTTGCAGGCTCTGGTACTAAAATACCAGCTCCATGGACAGAAAGGGATGAGGTAGCTATAAACCAATGTTCTATGTTCAGTCAGTCAACCTCAATAGAGTCGAAGAAGCCGGGTGATGGTTAACTTTATTGCTGCTTGGGATCAATGATCTAAATAAGTAGGTCAAGGGCAAAGACCTTGGCAGCAGATGTCAGTAATAGAAAAACTGTTGAAGAAGAGAGATAACAGAACAGGGTTTACTAAGGGAGTGGTGATTGGCCAGTGACATCTGTGCAATGGCAGGAGACCCGGGGCCGTATTACAATAAGTGCCCCGGGGACGCAACGGGCGTTTGTGCCCACTTTGCGTGCCCTTGGGGCCCTTTGGTATTATAGAAGGGGGTGCAGACGCTTGTGCCTCTCCTCCTACAATACCAATAGCCCTGAAACACTTAAAGCGTCAGCGCTACCTTCAGAGGGTGTTCCCTCATTTGCATAGGGGCATTCCCTAAGCAAATGAGGGAATTCCTTTGACTCTGCGCCCGAGCCATATTACAGAAGCGGGCGCAGAGTCAAAGCAGCCCTCAGGAGGCGCACTGACAAGGCGCCATTTAAAAAGTGGCGCACTGTGAGTGCACCTCCCGAGAGCAGCAATCTGCAGGGGGTAAAAGGGGTCTCATGGACCCCCCAGACATCCCCTTACAGGCGGGTGCAGTCCCTGACTGCACCTGCCTGTAAGGGGATGTCTGTTACCCTGTAAAAGGGCAGGTGGGTGCCGCCTGCACTGTGAAAACACGGAGCAGCTGCTCCGTGTTTTCACATGTATGCTCTGCCCCCAGGGCAGCGCGAGTTCGCGGCTGCCCTGGAGGCATCGCATACACCATAATAGGGCGCATTGTGATTGTTTGCTCCCGGCGCACCTTTTAAAAAGTGCGCCCTGGCACAAACAATCACAATGCCTAATACGGCCCCTGAACTTAAAAATCACACAGTCGTCCAAGGAACTTTTTGCCAAATGTCCAACCCATCCTACCCTTCAAACCATCAAGACATCAAGCACATGCGAGTATGAGTGCAGAACCTTGTTTTTGAGCTCAGTAGTGTTCAGTGGGGCCCCCTGCAAAATACATGGAGAGGCCCCCCTCTGGATTCACTCAGGAGTGCTTAGGCCAGGGCAGTGTGCAGAGGGGGCCCCCCGCACCGCAGGGGCTGTAGGGGCCTTTGTTGAGCCACTGACAGTGTTGGGTGGCAAGCATAGAGCATTTGATAGTACAACCACATAGGGACAAGCCTCGGGGGGAGATTAATTGAGATGGAGTTGCATTCATGGGTAGATGTGTGTCCCACTGCTGCTGCTGGATTTCCTCTGTCTCCCCCCTGGCCCCACCTGAACAGATGCATTCATCCCCAAGCATTCAGTATTAACCATAGTAGATTTATGTTTTGCCACCCTGTCTGGTAAGCAGTTTTGCATAAAGTTAATGTTGCCTTCTCTGGTAATGGAGATGTTGGGGGTAATGATTTCCACAGGGCCTTGAGTAACAGGTGAGAAAAGGTTTGAAGCTGTCCTTTTAAGACCAAGTTTAGTTTACATAGTTCCACCTCAATTACATCCATCCACTCTATATTGGCTATACTTTAACTTACATGAGATCAATGACAATCACACAAAGCCCCCATTACATCTGCCAAGCTGTCTTCATCACGGACAACACAAATCCTACTAGAACTATTTCGGGATAAACGTGAACACTTGGATTTGGCACACACTTCAATCCTCTTTCTTTTTGCTGTCTGGCTATTCATTGGCTGTGGAACTTGGCAATTTAGGATGTGGCTCCGAAGGCACTATGGGCACTAAAGCAAGAGTACTAGGGAAAGAATTGACGGGACCTGTTCCCAGAGTATTTCCATTGGGTGCGCTTCCCTTTTATGAATCTGTTAGAATGCAGGGGGCAGTGTGCACCGGAGAATAAGAGGTCAGGGATAAACTGTGCCCTGCCCGTTCAATTTCTATATTTGGGACACCTACCGCATGCTGAAGGAATCCATCGATAAAGGTGCCAGGCTGGGGTTTGGACAAGTTTGCAGTTGGTTTACGCTTCCCCATTTTACCACTCTAGTCAATTTCGAAGAAAACAAAAGGTAGACTGGCAGTACCTTGATGAAATACAAGTAGCTGGTGGGATTTGTAGTTCCAGGCGAAAGAGGGTTGGCCTGGCCGGGTGAAGATGGACATGCTCTTGGCCCAGACTTTGCCGGGACCATGCCTGGCCGAACCCTGCACAGGTGTCTCTCCTCGCGTTAAAAGCGCTTTTGCCGACTGCCCCGCCTTCCCCTCAGCAAGGGGCACCAAGGGTTTGTATACAATAGAGTGACCCAATCTCCTCCAGCGCGTCCCACGCAGCGGTGTCTCTCCTCACGCTAAAGTGATTGCCCCGCCTTCTCCTCAGCATAGTGCCAGCAAGGAATTGTGGGCAATGGAGTGCCCCAGTCTCCCCCAGTGCCTACCATTAACAGTTTAATTGCCTAACAATATGTCAAGAGGTAGATGTTGGCTTTCCTCTTAGTGTCTCTAAGATCGAGATGTGTCTTACCAGTGTTTCACACCACTGCCACACTGTATCCATTCATCATGCAACTTCTAGCTACTGTATAGTAGGCACTTCTTTCAAATTGCTACTTGTAAATATGCAGTGCAGTTTGCATGATCTCTCATATTGTGACGGTCCTTTATTATTTCAAAGTAAACATCTCTAAACAAAATTCAGTTCAATTAAAATCAGTGTCATAATTAAACTATCCGCAGTATTCCATCTTTGACGCCACCAAATACATGAATGCCAGGAATATGAACGAATTCATTCTGTGCTCCGTTCAAAGTACAGCTTCATTAATACTTGAATATTTATGTAAGAAGTTTGCTCATGCATTGGGAGTTCAGTTGAGTTACTGAACACACAAAACACATCAATTATACTTAAGGTGGAGAGATGCTGCATTGTTATTTTGGAAATAATTATGTTTGGGTTGCTTATCGAAAGCTCAAATACATACTACCTAATTACTCATAAAATAATTAAAAAATGCAGAGCCAGTTCCAAGACGAAAACACAAAATTGCTATATGGATTCCCTGCTGATCATAACTCAAAAACAATTTAATGATGATAAGCTATTAAATCGAAGCTTTCATTTGTTTTTTTACAATGTTCAAACAGAAGGCATAAACAGCACAGAACTTATGAGAGTGTTGCTTGCACATGAAATATCTTGGAAAAACAAGAGACAAGACGCTTTTGGCAAAACAGGAATAGTTCGTTTAATTGAACAATGCGGCCGCAAGCACAGTCTCATGCATAAGATCTGAGGACAATCTTAATTTGCAATCGGTCTAACATAGACTTTTATACAATTTGTTGAATGTAATAAAATGTTTCCGGCCATCCATTTTTTGTGAGGAAAGTGTACCTCTGTCTTTGAAGCCATAAATTAAGGTATTGGATGAGGAATCCAGATGGGCCTCGACCTTGCGTGGACACACAACGGTCAGTGGGTAATCTGTCCAGACTTTCGACATGGGGAGCGAGTGATCACTGCGTGTACTGTGTGTGCTGTGTCTTCACGGGCTAAGTGTTCCTAACTTTATGTGGCATCTGACTTTATTTTTGTTTTGGGAACGGGCGCACCCGTCCAGCTATGTGTGCTTTATTGGGGCCAATCTCCCTGGTCCATTGTGGTGTCGCTGCGCCTATCTGTGGGATCGATCTGGGATTTCCTGTTTGCTCGTTTGTCTGCTAGCTACATGCCACCCCACCTGTGATCTGTCATGCAGTGACCTCAGGTCTGTGTCTCAGAGCTTCTCTAACTATGTATTTCTGAGTTGGGGTTGACGTGGAATTCACTTCGGGCGAATTCGTCAATAAAGATGTGATTTTGTTTTTATATATGAATGTATCATTATTCATATTGACATCGACTTTTTCAATATTAACAAGAGTTAAGGTAAATATTTTCATAAAATAGGCTGAAGAAGTGCTAAAAGGAATGGCATATGCATCACAATGCTATGGATGACTCTACATACTGGTTTAACGGTGTTACCTTTTCTCGGTAAGTTGAATTTAAGGACATGTGTGATGTTGTATGATACCATAGGCGAAGACATGCATAGCAACTCAGCAAAACTGAGGCAAAGGGTTGATAGTTTGGTTAAGTTGGCTTCCCAAAATGAGCAGAATTTTGCCAACAAATCTCCCTACTTGTTCTTTAGCACTCATCTCTAGTTGCATTCTTCATTATTGTACATCAGAGCTGCCAACCCACACAATCAGAGTTTAATTTTGCACTCATTTTCATTGATATTGGACCATGCTTCTGGCCGTAGCTGAGACACTGGGGCAAACAACAGCCATGCATTTATACTCCACTTATTTATTGGATCATCATTCACACAAGCAGTAGTTGGACAAAAGCTATATCTTCAATAGCATAGTGACTGCACCATTCTTCACACATTGTGACTTGAACATCACGAAAACCTGTTTCAGTGGGGTAAGAAAATTCACCACATATAAATAAATCAGGTTGAAAATCAGATTCATAATGCCTTTGGAGATCTAAAAAGAGTTTAAAAATTAACCACACTCAGCAACCTCAAGAAATATCTCTAACTGCATTGCCATTTACTACAGTGTCAAAATTTGAGTGCTGGATAAAAGGGTACACAAACCTAATCAATGATATAGAGGAATCCCGATAAGATGACAGAAAGAGCAAGCACTGAAATCACACTCAGCTGATTTATGGAAAACACCCATCTCTCTTAAACATGACATCAACCAAAAATGTAACTGCAACATGCTTGGCAAATTGTTAGGAAAATTCAACAGTCCATCATGAAGTCTGTTCATACAAACCCAGAACTTAAACCTCAATCTGAGAGATCCAACATAGTTCAGGAGTGTAGTTGATAGTTAAAGGAGTATGGTTATATTGCCTCCCTCCTATTCAGTCTCACCTGCTCAATGGCTAGCAACATCTATCTGACCACTTCAACAACATTTTGAAACCCATTGTTTCCGATATATGGCATCCTATTGCTGATTGATGTGCACACGTCCTAAGCTTATTTATATGTTACAGACGCAGCCCAAGTGCCCCAACTTACAAGTGCTTGTGACAGATAGATAATGGTCCTACGAAAGCATTTAGCATGGGTTCATAAAGTAAACAATATTTAAACTGTAAAAGGAAATGAATAATTCTTCCACAATTCCCATATGTGGTCTGTCCTTGGACTCATCAAGCCTCTTCAGGTTTGGCACGTTCTGAAGGATTGATTGGTCTACCTCCAAAACCTGTCCTTTCCATCTGTTACATGTGCTACAAACTACTCTTCCTCTCAACCCCTATCCCACTGTCATGCAGCTAATCCAAGCTAATGTTTGGGATTATATTTTACTTCCGCACCTAAATGATCTGAAGTGCTAGAGTTGCGGTAATGTTGTTGCTATATGAAGACACATGAGCTGAACTTAAAACAAACTACATTACCAAACACAAACAGTCCATCAATGGGATCACTCTTAAACTTTGACGAGGGCAACAATCTGAAACAGTGTGTTCAAATAGCAAGCAAAGTTGACTGTTGTGAGCTTTCTCTCATGCTAGGATCAGTCAATCAATCAATCAATATTTATAAAGTGCGGCTAATCACCTGATCGGGTATCCAGGTGCTAACATGTCCCAGAAGCTTATTCAAACAGCCAAGTCTTGAAGGCCCTTCTGAATTCCAGAAGTGAGGTGATGGTCTGGAGTTGCGTGGAGTGGCTGGTCCAGGTCTTTGCTGCAATGTGGGAGAAGAAGTTACGTCTACTTCTGCTTTGGTAGATGCAGGGAGTATAGATAGGTGATAAAGAGGCAGAGTGTAGTCTTCTCAATGAGGGGTGGAAGTTCGGGCAGTGGTTAATGTAGGCGGGTTCTTGGTTGTGTAGAGCCTTGTGTGTGTGGGTCAGCAGCTTGAATTGTCATCTCTTCTGTATGTGGAGCCAGTGGAGTTGCTTGAGGTGGGGTGTGATGTGGTTTCATCAGAGAAGGCCAAGGATGAGTCTGGCTACGGCGTTTTGTACAGTCTGGAGCCTCTGCAGGAGTTGTGAAGCGATTCCTATGTAGAGAGCATTGCCATAGTCCAGACGGCTGGTGATGAGGGCCTGTGTCACAGTGCACCTCGTTTGCAGGGGTAGCCACTTGAAGATCTTATGTAGCATGCGCAGAGTGAGGAAGCAGGCGGAGGAGACAGCGTTGATCTGTGATTTCAAAAATTCAATAACTGTACACATTTTCCCAAAATGTATTAAAGATTTGGCATAATTTTAGTCTGAACACGGATTTAATAATTCTCTCACTTTTATGTACATAACTTGTATTATGGACACGGATTTAATGCCAAAGAGTAGCACATTTTTTGTGTGATTGGAAAATTCTCAGGCGACCAATTAGGTTCATGAATCTGGAAGTGATGAAGAATTTAAATTTTAGTCACATAATGTATTTTAATATTTGTAGTCTGTGATAAACTGTACCTTATGTTGTTGCTTTAACGTGGTGATAGTTGAGTTTTTCTTTCGATTTTTCTATCCTGTCTTCACTGCTACAGTGTTGACCACTCTGCTTATTCATGTATCCATCAATATATATGCATTATCTTATCCTGAAGATGATATATGAGGTTAATGATGTCACGACACTAAGAGTATATCTGGAAATAGTGTAATCCCTGATTGAAATTGTCACTCAACAAAATCAGATTTTTCTGAAACTGTGACATTTGTGTTTTAAACATTGTATTAAGTATGCTAAATTATAGCTTTTCTGGATAAAATGTTGCACCCATGTACTAATCAATTCCACAGATGAAATAAGACTTTGATATCTCAACGTTTTATAACAGTTGTCTTTCTAAGTACAATTGCTGCTCTCTAAAATATCTATGCTTCTAGAAATTGAACATGCAATGTAAATATGGCCTTTCATTCACATACCTTTTTCAATTTCTAAAAAAATTGTGCATGTCAACATAAAGAGGGGGAGAAAATTAAGAGCTTGTAGAAGGAAATGTCGTTGATAACCTCTAGTATGCACATCAATATCCTTTTAGGGAAAGCCTTTTTGGAAACTGTTAATTGTGTTAGGTAGGTTTATCAGATCATGTGTTCATATCTTTCATGTTTTTCCTTCTCTATCCGGTTATTCTGTGATGTTATTCAATATTTTGCTTCAGAAAGTTTAATTCAATATATTTAGAATGTATTTATTTTCAAGAAATAATTTGAATTCTGTCTCTGAATAAGCAGACTTTGCGCCACCATTGTGATGGCTGTGCTTTTCTGATGTTTTCAAGAATTGTTATGGATTCTATCACTATACCAAAATGGAAAATGTTGTCTTGAAGCCTGGAAGTACTAGATTGTTTCTCTCTTTATCTTCATATACTGATTTGTGCAGAGCTGTGCACCTTTATAATGTACTTGGAGGTGAAATAACAACTATTACACAGTAACAGGTTGTGATGAATTCCCTGTGCTTACTATGTTCACCCAGTGTTCCAGATGTATTTCTTTCTGGAACGATAGTTTTTCGGCCTATGCTGTAGTCTAAATCCTGGTTAATGTTACATCTGCAGACAAAATTCACCAGACAGTGGTTTTGTGGAGGTGGTGGTTTAGTCATCTTGTTCTCCATCAGCAGGCAGTGGCATGCTTAGCATGCTGCAATAATTCCCTGTTCACTTCTCCATGGCCCAAGAGCCGGCATTGAACTATTTACAACTATAGTAGCCCTGAAGAGTTTTTGTTGGTGGCCGGCTGCCATGTGCACAGTCAAGGATGTTGTGGTGAGAGTTCAGAGTGAGGAATGCAGTGGTACAGAGACACCAGAGGACCAAATGACAGGAATTTGAACTCCCTTCCTGCATTTGCCATTTTCCTGCGACTCTGGGTGTAGTTACGGGTATATTCATTCCAATCCAAGAAGTGAATTTTCCCATTCTGTGCTGCCAGAGATTCATTGCCCAAGAGAGTATTCAACTAATATCCTGTGAAGTCATTTTCTGTTCTTCTCAAATATAAGATAGCGAGGAGCTGAGAAGGATGCTTTGCAAAGCTTTCGATTTCCCTAATTTAGCCACGTTCATTGCACACCATAGAAACTTTTTGTCCTTGATTGTTGATCCTTTTCTGAAGCTGTTTTTCTCTGCTGGATTCTTTAACTTGGAAGATAATGCTAGATTCTTTCTTTACTCTGTCTCAGGGTAGCTTTGATATCTTGCTTCCCAATCTTTACAAATCCCTTCATCTTCAACAAAGAATTATCCATATTGCCAAGGCCATGTTCTTCTACACTTTGTGGCTTTTCACTCTAATTGAGGGAATGGGAAACTTTTGAATAGTATTTTTAAAGCAGGTTGGCACTGTGACATTTAGGAGTGGCTCTTTATTCATGCAGTCACAAAGGAAACAGGGGAGATCGTCACTGCAACTCTTTATTTAGTGCTAAGCAAGTCTATTTCACTGCTGTCTGTGTAAACGCCATTGTCCTTCAATTTCAGTGCAGCCCTTGGCAATATGGGAATGACCTGGAAGAGACCAGACACCAGATGAACAGTGGGGGGTGGAATAGAAATAACTGACACGTTATATGATAACTTAGAAGATACTTAGTTCATTTCAATGTGTACATATTCTGGGAGTTGGAATTATTATATATGCAATTCAGTGCACCATGTCGAAGGCTAGGCGCTATGAAATAACAGTAGCATATTTCTAATGTATGAAGGTAGGGGAGGAGGAAAATCAATTTGAGCTATTTATAGGTCTTTATAGGTAATGAGCTCTTATGCTTAGGATAAAGGGGTGTAGGAAAGTAGGATCTGCTTCTTATGGTTAACCCCACTTTTTGCATGATGTGATGCTGTTTTTGACTAGTCTGACTGGGATCCTGCTAATCAGGAGCCCAGTCTATCTGCTTTCTCCTAACAACTGTTGTATATGTACTTAGGTACACCCCAGATTGGATACTGGGGTACCCTTGTCAGTCTATAGTATATGGTACCCATGTACCCAGGGCATAGGTACCCCAGAGGTCTCCAATGGGCTGCAGCATGTATTATGCCACCCATGAGAGATCATCCAAAATGGAACTGCAGGCCTGCCATTGCAGCCTGTGTAAGTTGGTGCATGCACCACTTACGAAAGATATAGGTTTACTATATCAAAAGGTCACTGCACTTAAAACCTATAAGTCACCCCTACAGCATGCCTTAACAATCCGGAGGGCAGTGTGCTTGGTTCTAAGTGAGAGGGTGCCCCTGCATGAGCAGGACACCCCTGCAGCCTACAGAGTCCATTCTCCCTGGTTGTCAGTGAAGCAGTCATATACTAGTGTAGAGGGGCATTACGTGACTGTGCACTGACGATCTCGAAAACGGCTGCAACAAAACCTATCGTGTTTGGTGTCAAACATGTTGGAATCATACCCCCACACCGTTACCGGTGTGGAAGGAATGATTCCACCCACCGGGAGAGCCCTCAGTTAGGCTCTCAGTTTTCCCGGTACCAGCCTTCTAGTCAGGGACAGCACAATATGGTTGCTGCCGACCAGAGACACACTTCTGCCCTCCTGCTGCTGAACCAAGCTCCAGCAGGGGAAGGCAGGACGATAGGCATCCTGTCACAGGGAGGTGGGACCACCTGCCATACAGGATTTAGTGTATTAGGGCTGGGTGGGGGCGCTTGCCTGCGCCTGAAAGTCTGCATGAGGGGTACATTTGGTGTCCCTGTGCATAGTCCAGTTCATACCAGTCCTGGGAGCCATTGGCTCCCGCTCTGGCGCAAAACTGGACAAAGGACATGGGAGTAACTTCCTCCCTTTCCAGACCCTCCCCTGGGAGGATCCCCTGAATCTTCCCAACCCTTTCCTTAGGGTACTTAAGGGCTTACCTGGGTGTAGGTCCCTAGATTTGTCGTGGACAAGATTCAGAACTGAAACCACTGCACTTCGACCGTCTGGGCACTCTGGACTTTGCTGGACTTCGTTTGGGCCTGACTTCATCTCCCTCTCAGTCTGTTGCCTCATCTGTGCATGTGCACCATACAGGATCCATGTAGGGCCTGTGGAGCATCCAAGACAACTGAAGATAATCTCCCTTTGAGTGAAGGAGTAACTCCCCTGCATTCGAAGTACACCGCAACACTGCTGAACTGTCTGCTGATCCCGAGCTCGTACGGACTCTGAAGGATTCAACAACACAGGAGGTGGGCTTCTATGTCGCTCGAGGCTCGAGCTGCCTTCTCACCCAGTTTGAGGTCAGAATCCCTCGTGGGGGCTGCAATACCTGAACCCCTGTGCACTGCATACTTTTGCAAGTGCAAATGCTTGTTGGCAATTCTGCAGCAAGTGCATTGGGCTCCTAGTAGCCCCAACCTCTGGCAACTTCTCCTGCAAAGATCTTCAACCACATCACACCGTATGCTCCGTGGCCTGTCATTTTGTAAAGCTGCCCAAGGTCCTCCTGCGACTCCAGTGTCTTCAACCTGTGGGTCCCGTGGAGGGTCAACTTCTTCTACTTTGGGCTTACTTGATTGCTCTGGGCTTGCCCTGACTCCTCCGCTTGTGGTGAGTCTCCTGGACCTTGCTGGTCCTCTTCCTGTAACTTCCTGACTTCCTGCATGGGTTGCTTTTGCAAAGGCTTGTTGGTGCTCCCGCCAGACACCGACCCCTCACCACTCGACATCCTTTGTGGGACAGCTCGTATCCAGCTCCTGGTTGTCCTCAGCATTGCCTGGTCCCCACAGCTGCAGAGTCAAGGTCATCAACATCCTCCCATGGCACCCGACCAGCTCTTCGAGGTCCTCATGACATCCTCCCTCGTGAACTCTTCATGTCAGACGTTGAGAAGGTAACTTTTTCATTGAGGATAAACTGGTTCCTTTCTCCGACCTGTGCTCCATCACGATCGGCCTGAACTTGTGGCTTTCCCCATTCTAGCACAACCAGATGACATTGAGTGGCCCTTTTGCTATTAGGCGCTAAATCTACTTAAAACTTTAACAATTGTTTTGTCCTGGTAGCATTTAAATTAATAAAATAATCTCAATTTTTTTTAAATTGGATGATGATTTTTCTTGTGTTGTGTTTTCAATGTATTACTGTTTGTGTGCTGCATAACTGCTTTACACATTGCTCTAAGTTAAATCTAACTGCTTTGTGCCAAGCTAACAGAGAGTTAGCCCAGGCTAATTTAGTAACTATTGTGGTTAACCCTGACAAGGATTGTGGTTGTTGCCTGAGTGGGACTTCCATCCCCCTCAACTAATCACTCAATTTCTTACAATAAGGCATTACCATATTCCAAACAGGAGATGGTAAATGCTTCAATAATGGTTTTAAAGGTGGATTGAGGCAGCCAGGAGAAAGCGTTATGCAGCATTCTCAAGATGGAAAAGCACCAGGCAGTAATCTGGTTGACATGATTGGCCAAAGTGATGTTTTGATTGAGGACAATTCCTAGGTTCCTTATAACTGGTGTGGGTGACAAAGTGAAAGACAGTTCCTGAACAGGAAAACCTCTGTCCTATCTCTATTGATTTTAAGACAACTGGATTTCTTCCAAGAGATAATAAATGCTATGCAGGAACAGTATTTGGTTTGCGCATCTTCAGAGTTTTTAAAGATAGATACGATGATTTGGGTTTTTATCAGCATAGGAAAATATATTAAATTCAAAAATTCTGAATAGACTAGCAAGGAAGGAAATGTAGATGTTAAACAGTGTGGGATGGAGTGAAGAACCCCAGCGAACTCTGCAAAAGATAGAGACCAATGGTTAATAAAAAGGAGGAAGGAAGTCTGCATGAGATCATCAGGTTAGAATGAGGCACAGTGTTGAATGTTCCTGAAGGCCATGAAGAATCAGGGTGGCCACACCAATAACTGACGAATATTGTGCGTGGCAATTATCAGCGCAGATTCTATGGTGTGTGAGGCCGAAAACCTGATTGGAAGGGATTCTATGTAGGTGGTCAGTTGACTCTTCCTACTTTTCCTATCAGCTTGGTAGACAAGGCTCAAAGAGAAACAGGTCAGTAGTTAATAGGATCCTTACGGTCTGCAGATTTTTTAATCAGTAAGGGAAGGACCATAGCTTGTTTCCAACGGTCAGGAAGAGAGAAGATAAGGTCCCATCCAACAGAAGGGATATGAAGGAGGAAGGGGTGAAGGGAGATACTGATTTAATGGTTGGAAAAATCTTGAAAACTACCTCTAGAATCAAAGTGCTAAATTTGACTATGAAGGTGCCGTCGTGGGCAAAAGAACTGGTACCAAGATGTTTTAAGGAAGATACAGCTGGATGAGGGGCAAAATTAGCTTGTATCATTAACATTTTGTCTGCAAATTGAGAGCAGAGGCATCAGCAGATCTCCTGGGAGGAAGGCATGACATTAGTACTTTTACCCATTAAATGGCCAAGAGGCAGAGATACAAACATAGCAGGGTGGTTAAAAAGGTTTGTTGATTTGGTTTAGGGGCAAAGGAAGGAATACCTTGTTAGCAAATGCAGTAGTTGTCATTTAAATAGTAACATAACTTGACACTCACCCCAGCAGCCACTTTCAGTTCTCTTTTGCTCTTTGTCTTGTCTTCCCTCTGCTAGGTTGACAATAGGAAAAAGAAATGTATTTAGTATCATATCACTTTCAACCACAGTACCTGCAACTGTTGAAAAAAACATACCTAACTAAATTGAAATTATTACTTATCAAAGTATTTCGAGTATAATTTGATCTACATTCTAAAAGCTGAATGAGTCAAAAATGCAACAAAATAAACACTTGGAAAATTGACAAAAGTGCACGGAGAGGATTAGGAAAACTGGATAAAAAATAGAGAAGAGGGCAAGGGATAGGAGAAAATTAAAAGAAAGAAAGGGTAAAGGTTGACCAGGTAAAAATGAGGAAAGGAAGAAAAGGGAAACAAAGGAGACAGGGGAAATAGGGAGTGAAAGACTCCAAAATAGATAGCAGTGGATGTTAAGAACAATTAAGAAAGTTAAGAAGATCAAAAAAGAAAATATAGTGGGCCTTGTTGCTTAAGAAAGAGGTGGGATGAATTATTGTGAAAGAACGAATAAACATGACTCGTCAGCAACAGGCATGCATCGAATTTCAGAGAAAAAAAGTTTTATAAAAAAAATAAGAAGAAGATTGTGAAGAAAGGAAACCCTTTTTAATTAAAGTTTTCGGATGGAGTCTTTGCAATATGTTATTCAAATTTGTATGATGACTGGTGGGTGCTGAATCTTCTTCTTGCAATTAATCTATTGAGTTTTGCTCCTGTGTTGGAGAATAAGTGACTGGTCTTCCAGATCCGTGCACCACTCTCTTTGTACTTGGATAATCCACTAGAAGTGATAAATGCAATTGTAGTTGTCTCAGTCTCTTCTTGTAAATCACATGCCTGCAGCACTGCAGGTGGAGAATTTGGATGTGGTGTTGTTGCTGGTACTGTTGCTGGTCTTAGCATTGCCCCTGCTATTGACCCTTGCCTTCCTTGGTTGTTCTGAAAGGAGGAAAGGATTCGTTGTATCAACAGCTGTAAGCACAGGTAAATAAATAGTGACATAGTGAACAATCTTGTCCACCCCTTGTGAGTGGCTGGCCTGGTATATGATGTCCACTAATGTAAGTGGGCACCTTGAACCAGTCCAGACAACCCTTATGGTGATTTAAGAGGCCACAGACAACCTTAGAAAGCTATCCAAGTGGTAGCTGTGGAGAGCAGCCTTCAGGCTTAGTCTAGAAGGAGTATAAAGCAGCTTGTTTTACCAGAACACAGGTATTTATAAAAATATGTATTTATTATATAATACTCTCTAGTATGTTTCAATATCTCCCACACGGAGATATACAAAAAGCACACAATACTATAGCAAATAAATCACAGTAAATAGCACTAATACACAGCTGGCCCCAGGGGGAGACCGAAATATATACTAAAAAAGTGGTATAAGAACCACGACTCGAGTCAGGACAATGTCAAGAGGACGTAGAATTGCTTGGACCCCAAGGAACCACCCAAGGTGAGTAGATAGGGACCCCAAGGAGAGCGTGTGCAGTGTAAGTACATGACCATGTGCTCCGTACAAGTCTATGTGCATGTCAGAGTTGGATTTTCAAAGATTAAGGACCCTTCCCAGTGGACCCTGAAGAAACCCCGTGGAAGACAGACGGTAGGAGAGCCACCCCACTCGTGGATACCGTGGTACCCAAGTTACCTATCCCAGGGAAGCCGGGTGCATAGGTGTGAAGGGGCGTGGGAAACCGCCATCGAACCCAATGGAGGACTTCAGGAAAGTGGCGCTGCTGGAAGAGGAGAAAGTGTCCGTGGGAATCCAAATGTGGATTCTTGATGAAGAGTACCTGAAAGCAGAGGGGACAGAGTCTGGGTCTGAGAGTGACCAGGGGCTCGGTAGACGAAGCCCACCGATGTTGGGTGCCTCTGGATAGATGTTGATGACCTTGACTCTGCAGCTGTGGGGACCAGGCAATGCTGAGGACAACCAGGAGCTGGATACGAGCTGTCCCACAAAGGATGTCGAGTGGTGAGGGGTCGGTGTCTGGCGGGAGCACCAACAAGCCTTTGCAAAAGCAACCCATGCAGGAAGTCAGGAAGTTACAGGAAGAGGACCAGCAAGGTCCAGGAGACTCACCACAAGCGGAGGAGTCAGGGCAAGCCCAGAGCAATCAAGTAAGCCCAAAGTAGAAAAGTTGCTGAAATTTCGCATTGGTGGTCACTGCTGGCTATCGTTGCTGTAGTGCTAAGTGCAGATCTTGCATTGGCAGTAGTAGCTGGTGGTCACTGCAGCGTGAAGAGTACGTCTTCACCGGAGCTTCACATTGGTAGTCATTATGGGCAGCAGAGTCTTGGTGCAAAGGGTCCCATTTGCAGTGACAAAGAGTCAAAAACTCAATATATTTCCTTTCTTCTTGGGAGGAGTTAAGACTGATGCCTGCCATGGGTCCAGGACGTAGGGGAGGCACCTCCAGCAGATCAGGAACTCACTACAGCAGCGGTCAGCATGGCTCAGGCAGGTCCAGTTGCAGGTCCAGACACTTCCAGTTGCAGCGGGTTAACTGGGCAGTTGCAGGCAGGACTCTGGAGCTTGTTCTGTCCCTATAGCTCAAACAAGAAGTCAGCCAACTGACCCTTGGAGTCACTCATGTTATTCTGGGATGAAGGTGAGCAGGTTCAGTCATCCTTCTCAGATAGCAAGGAAGTCCTCAAGCAGCAGGGCAGTCCTCTGGAAGCAGGGTATTCCTTCTTCTGTATTTTCCACAGGTCCAGGAGTGTTCTGAGGAGTTGCTCTGGAGGTCCAATATTTATACCTTGTGCCAGTCTTTGATGTAGAGGGATTCACTATACTACTTCCATCTCTGGTTCTGGACAGTTCTCCTCTTCCCCTGTCAAGGCTCCAAGATGTTTCAGTGACAAAAGACAGGGCAGGCCTGGGTCAGATTCATTTGTATGTGTTTGTGAGGCAGAGTACTTTGAAGTGCAAGTAGGGCTAACTGCAGCTCCTCCAAGTCATTCTGTCAGAATGGCCCATCCCGTCCACACCTAAGCCCCCTTTGTTTCACTTTCTAGAAGGAATACACAAACCTCAACATCAAAGCCACTCACAGTCATTTGACCCAAGAAACTGGCAGAAGGCACACAGCTTTCTAAAAATGGCATTATCAGAATTGTGACTTAAAATCTGACTTTACCATTAAAGAAGATTTAAAATTACAATTCATTGTGTCCGCGCTCGGACCGGGCTCAGGGCCTATCCCCCTGGTTGTTTTACTCCGAATATTTTGTCTTACCCAAGGGAGGACCTTCTTAGACTCAACCCTGGAGGGGGAAGCGTAAGGTGCCCCTGTATCCCTTTTGTGGCAATACCCGACCAGCATAGAAGTATATGCCCAAATTGCAGGTTACATTTCCCACACATTCTGGATCATCCGGCCTCTGGCCCCAATGATAGGCCAGGAAGGAGGGATAACATAACGGATCCACCGCCCCTGAGATGTGTGCTGCTGAATGCCAGATCTTTGATTAAACATAGCATTGAGTGTGCGCTGCTTATTAAGGAACAAGATATTAAACTGGCCTTCATAACCGAGTCCTGGACAGATTAAGCTCCGGACCCGATTTAGCGAAGGCTACCCCCCCAGGATTCTATTGTTACACTTTAGATAGACCTCTTAGGAGGGGGGGGGGAGGGTTAGCAGTCATTTACCATGACTCATTGAAGCCCATCTTTCATACTGCATCGAATGCATCGCGCGAGGCTCTTTCATTTAGCCTATGCACTTCATATCAAAGCACCTTTAAGGGGCTACTCCTCTACCGCCCTCCAGGTCCCAGGGGTGGCTTTTTAGAGTCACTGGGGACGCTACTCGAAGAAGGACTATGTTCAGACACCTTCACGGTGCTTGGAGATTTTTATTTCCATCTTGAGGTTCAATCCGACTTAGATACTATCACACTGGAGCAAGTGATGGAGGCCGGTGAACTGAAGCAGCTGGTTGGAGTTCCAACAAAGGGCATACGCTGGATGGAATTTATTCTAACGATCCAAATCTGGCGTATATCTCGGTGCTCCCACTGGTGTGGTCCGATCATAGCGCCATTCTTTTCGAACTGAAAGAGTTAAAGGGCTATAAACCTAGATCAGAACCTACAAGGAAGATTGGAAAAAGAGCCTGGAAAAACGTAGATAGTGAAGAGTTAGAGGAGGCATTAAAGAATACCATGCGCCCTCTTCCTTTAGAGGTAGATGAAGCCACCTCTGTGTACACAAAATGGATAGACGCAGCTTGCAAAAAACTAGCCCCGGTTAAAAAGTGGACCCATAAACGGGCCCAACCTTCAGCCCCTTGGTACTCGGACGAATTAAAAAACCAAAAACAGGCCTGCAAGCGTCTAGAAAGGGCATGGAGGAGAGGCTATAAAAACATGGATAAAGAAAGTTATAAGCAAAGCCTTAGACTGTACAAGGACACACTGCTGGAAACCAAAAAGAAGTTATTTGCAGAACAAATTTCTCAGGCCAAATAGAATCCCAAAGAACTCTTCAAAACCATTACCAAACTAGCGGCCCCAATGGCCCCTGAGAGCCAAAGTAGCCCAGAACTCTGCGAAAAATTGGCTGACTTCTTCCAACAGAAAGTGGAATCTATCTTTTCCTCATTCACCCTAGCTCACAGGGGTGAAAGGGTGATCCCACAAACAATGGAATCAAATACACCGGTTTTATATAACTTCTCTCTGCTAGAGACACCAGACTCAATTAAACTTCTGAGTTCCATTCGATCCGGATCTACGATGGATCCATGTCCGGCATCGGTATTGAAACAAATCCCAGAAGTAATAGGGTCCGCTCTCACACCATTGTTCAACGCCATACTTACAACAGGCAAATTTCCAAGAAATTGGAAGAAGGCTTCTATTCTTCCACTATTAAAAAAACCAACCCTTGACCACAAAGATCCAAATAATTAGTGACCAATTTCAAGACTCCCGCTTCTTGCGAAAATTATTGAAAGGCTATGAATACCCAGCTCAGCACATTCCTCATAACTAATAATCTACTCGACCCATCTCAATATGGGTTTAGAGCAGAATATAGCACTGAGCTGGCTTTAATTAAATCAACAGAGGAAGTGAGGGAGGCCTTGGATAGTGGAGGAAAGGCTATCTTGATTATGTTAGACTTATCAGCAGCCTTTGACACGCTCCATCATGAAGTTCTGATGGACCGGCTGTCCGAAGTAGGGGTACAAGGAGCCGCTTGGAATCTTCTGCAGTCCTTCCTCTCGGAACGAACACAAACAGTGGAACTGGACGACCACAGGTCAAAGCCGTTCTCTCTCCCGTGTGGGGTGCCACAGGGCTCATCGTTAAGCCCGACGCTCTTCAACGTGTATGTGAGATCTTTAGCAGGCCTGATCAGATCCTATGGCTTTAAACTTACCTCCTATGCAGACGACACTCAAATAGTGCTGTCACTTAGAGACAGGGAAGAGAAGGAAACAGGGGCTCGCTTTCAGGATTGCATGATAGCCATCTCAGGGTGGATGTCATCTAACTGCCTAAAATTAAACTCAGGCAAAACTGAGGTCATCATGTTTGGGATCAACCCCAACCTGTTGACGCCAGACTGTTGGCCAGCTGAGCTGGGTGTCTGCCCCACTCCCACCAGGAAAGCAAAGAACCTGGGGGTGATCGTGGACAATAAGCTCAAGTTTGGTGATCACATAAGCTCGGTGGTCTCAGCATGTTTTCTAACTCTAAGAATTATAAGGAAAATAAAGTTTTTTCTCCCTGAAGGCAGTCTTAGGACAGTGGTCACCGCTCTCATTATGGCGCGGCTAGACTACTGTAACAGTCTATATTTGAATGCCCAAAAACAGCACATCAACAGGCTTCAAATCGCACAGAATGCTGCGGCTAGACTGCTTACAGGGACATCAAAATTTGTCTCTGTAAAAAAGGAGTTAAAACAATTACACTGGCTCCCCGTGAAGCAAAGGGTACATTTTAAGGCCCTCTGCATGTCCTTTAAAGCCCTCAATGGAATAGGCCCCGACCATCTGAGGCAAAAATTCAAATAGTATGTTCCTGGAAGGACTCTTCGGTCCGCAGGAGCAAAACAAGTCCTGGTCCCCCGATTAAAAAGGCCAGGTGGGGTGGCAGAAGCTTCATCACTTGTGCCTCTAAAGCCTGGAAGAGCTCCCGCTCCATCTGAGGAACTCAGTAGATCTCCTCTCTTTTAAAAAGGGGCTGAAAACATGGCTTTTCTCACAGTAACATCTCTCAATACTGATAACCAGCAGGCTTGCTCAGCGCCAGGACACCCAAGGGTAACCATGCGCTTTATAAGTTCAAATAACATAACATAACATAAACAGCATCTGCATCTGTGTCCAATCCCAAGTTAGCACTTATTTAATGTAGTAAGGTAACCCATTTGGAGTCAATGGGAGAGATGGCCTTGCAACACTTAAAAACAGCTTTAGGAGTTTTTCACTCATAGGACATGTAAATGTGTTCTACTATTTATATACAGTGCACCCTGCCCTAGGAGCCTTTGGGGCCTACTGTAGGGGTGACATATTAAAAAGGAAGGTTTAAGCCTGGTAAAAGCTATTTTGCCAGGTTGAAATGGTAGTTTAAAACTGCACCACAGGCTGCAGTGGCATGCCTGAGACATGTTTTAAAAGGCTACTTTAGTGGGTGGCACAATGAGTGCTAGTAGCATTTAGTTTACAGGCCCTGGGTTCACGTAGAATAATTGACTTACCAGTAAAATAAATGTACCAATCAGGTAGATGCTTATTATACCATGTTTTAGGGAGAGAGCACAAGCACTTTACCACTAGTTAGCAGGGTAAAAGTGCACATAGTCCTAATGCCATCAAAAATGGGTTCAGCAACAGAAGACAAAAATATGGGGGACACCCTACAAAAAGGGCCGGGTCCAACACTTACACTTTCGCACCTCTGACCTTCTGCTGCTCCCACTCCAGGTCACCCACAAGTAAGCCATTTGACTCACCATCCCACTCCCTGCATGCTCTCACATCTCCCAGTACATTAGGAATTTACATTGCCACCCGGTGCACAATCGGGCATTATTCAAAATCCCATTATCTGCACACAAGGCTTTAACAATACTGCCCTGTCTTACTTGACAAAACGTTCAACTTCCATCTGCAGACTCAAACTCTATGTACAGCCAACCTTCGTGACCTGTATTCATCGCCACTGAAGTGGTGGGAGCTTCCTTTATTACATGGCTACCAGAAACTATAATTGCCTTACTATTTATATTCGCTGTACCACCAACTTCTCTTCCTTCATAAAACTACTTAAAACTCGACTCTTCAACACTGTTGACCCCTCTTACAATCCCTCTTCAAGTCAAATCTCTAGTGCCAGGATGCTCCTTTGAGGGTTCCACCACATAACATCACAGAATGACCCTGTGAGAAATCAGGACCTGTTTACTGTGTCCCCCCACTTGTTGACCCCATTTGACTACTAGGTGCTGGCTTTCTGACTCTGACTGTGCCCTGGGCTCTGCTAACCAGACCCCAGGGCCTGTGCTCTGATTAAAAGTATATGGTAATTATGAGTAATTACAATTGGTACTGACAGCCTAGCTGTATGTTGCTAGTATGTAATAGGGCATGTAGGTTTAGAGGCCAAGTATACTTAATGCACTTACGTGTGCAGTACTGTGGTGTTTGCTATCATTTTAAAGGCAGCACTGCTTTTCAGGCTGCCTTTGCATTAATTGTATATGCAAATTCGATTTTAGAAACAAATGTACTTCCTAAGTCTCAAATTACCTTATTCTTACATATAAGTCACCCCTAAGGACTCCTCTAGGTTCCCCAGGGGTAGGGTCCCTTGTAACTATAAGCTGGGAGATTATAAAAGATGTTTTATAAGCCCTGGGGAGGGAAAACTGCCAATCTTGTTTTTCCCAATTGTAGAAAACTAGCTCCATAGGCTAACATCGGGAAATTTTATTTAAGTATTAATATTGATAGGAACGAGCTAGAAACGTCCTTCAAAGACTCAGAATGACAGTTATGATAAATCCAACAACTTGCCACTGTTAGATTTATAATAACTATTACAGAAAATAAGTTATGGAACTTTCTTTTCTGTAAGCCAAAATACAGCCTTCCAGCTGCCCTCTCCTGATTCACCAGCCTCTGCCAGGCTGAGCCAAACTTTCTTAATGAGGTGTGAAGTGGCCTGCTAAAGAGATAAAGGATTTCCTGTGGTTGGAAACACCAGCAGCAGAAGCAAAAGGCAGTATGGGCGTGGAGTACCCAGACTGGTCTTCAAAAGGAGAATTACACTTTAGGACTGCACAGGCACACCCCCACATTCTGAACCCCCAGCCACACAGGAGCCCCTATAATTAGATTAGTGAAGGGGCTGGAATTGACAAGTTAGTGAATCTTATTCACACCAGTGGGTTGGCTTAGCCTGATCTAACCCTCCAGGAGAAAGATTCTCCATCTTGGATTTTAGAATAATAGTGCTTTCTGTGATAAAAATGAATTACTGACAGAATATCGAGAGTCAGAAAATCGACCTACAGAAATATCGACGCAAAAATATCGAAGTCAAGAATATCGACATCCTATCTACATTATGGTAAGTACAAAAATATCGAAAAAATAATATCGATGTCAAAAATATCGTTGTTAAAAATATCGTTTTTTTAAGTGACAAAAATAATGTAAAATAAAGTAAATAATACATATAATTAAAATAAACATAGTTAAAAATATTTTAAAATGTTTAAAAATTATAACTAATATATATATAATGTAAAAATAAATTAAACATATACATATAATATTTAATATATATACTTACTTAATATTTTTTAATAATTATTTTAATAACTTATAAATTGTTAAAAAATATCTTATAAATTACAAATACATCTCTACACATAAAACAATAATATAAATAAAAATTAAATAAATATATATAGCAAATAAAAAAATATAATTATTTTTAATATTTTAAAAATTAATTATATACTACCAGGTACATGCATCAACCATTTTTGCGAGCGCAAACGGTGCGATTCGCACAAATCGGCCGTTTGCGCCCACAAAAATGGCATTTGCGATGCATCAAGGTTCAAGGCACTCGCAATTTGAGAATTCGCAATTAATTGCGAGTTCTCAAATTGCGATAGCATTTAAGGAATCGCATTTTGCGATTCTTTAAATGCAATGCAAGAACCACTTTGAAGCAGCGATTTCGCTACTAGGGGGCGCAAATTACCATGAAGTTGAACTTGATGGTAATTTTCAAAAACTTTGAAAAATGCACAAAAGTGCATTTTTCAAAGTTGTAGGTTACACACACACATGTCCTTGGGACATGTGTGTGCGCAACATTTGTGCACAGATCAATTTCAGGGGTGCAACAGGGTGTCCTTTTGACACCCTTGCAAATTGCGCATGCAATTTCCCATTCATTCCTATGGGCCTGTAGGGCCATAGGAATGAATTGGAAGCCATTCCTTATTTGCGACTCGCAATTTGCGAGTCGCAAATAAGAATGTGTAGAAATCGCTATTTTTATAGCGATTCCTACATGCATAGGCTTTGCGAGTCCTTAATTGCGATTCCTTAAAAATCGCAATTAAGGACTCGTAAATCCTACCTTGATGCATGTGCCTGCACAGTAACTAAAATAATACAAAAAATATTAGATAGCGGAGGGAATAAAATTACTATTCCAACTCCAAACAGTGCAACAGTAGGGAAAATGTTGGATAGCGTAGGGGTAAAAATTACTATTCCCACTCCAGTGAGTGCAACAGTAGGAAAAGTGTTGGATAGCGTAGGGGTAACAATTACTATTCCCACTCCAGTGAGTGCAACAGTAGGGAAAGTGTTGGATAGCGTAGGGGTTAAAATTACTATTCCCACTCCTTTGAGTGCAACAGTAGGGAAAGTGTTGGATAGCGTAGGGGTAAAAATTACTATTCCCACTCCAGTGAGTGCAACAGTAGGGAAAGTGTTGGATAGCGTAGGGGTAAAAATTACTATTCCCACTCCAGTGAGTGCAACAGTAGGGAAAGTGTTGGATAGCGTAGGGGTAAAAATTACTATTCCCACTCCAGTGAGTGCAACAGTAGGGAAAGTGTTGGATAGCGTAGGGGTTAAAATTACTATTCCCACTCCAGTGAGTGCAACAGTAGGGAAAGTGTTGGATAGCGTAGGGGTAGAAATTACTATTCCCACTCCAGTGAGTGCAACAGTAGGGAAAGTGTTGGATAGCATTAGGGTTAAAATGACTATTCCAACTCCAGTGAGTGTAACAGTGTGAAAAATGTAGGATAGCGTAGGGGTTAAATTAACATTCTTATTAATTAAAAAAATGTTTTAAAATAAATAACATATTAATAATTAATTAACAAAAATATTAATAATAAATACCAATAAAATTAAATAAATATTTACTCAAATAACATTAAATTACTTCCCACCCTATTCCCCTATAAACGCACAACACACTACACATAAAAAATAACACATTTAATGTAATAATCAATTAATAAAAATTAATTACCAATTAATAATTAGATAACAATAAATTAATAATCAATACCAATTCATAAAAATTAAAATGTACTCAATTATAATAAATTACTTCCCACCCTATTCCCCTATAAACGCACAACCCACTACACATAAAAATAACACATTTAATTTAATAATCAATTAATCAATTCATAAAAATTAATTACCAATTAATAATTAAATAACAATAAATGAATAATCAATACCAATTAATAAAAATTAAAATGTACTCAATTATAATAAATTACTTCCCACCCTATTCCCCTATAAACCCACAACCCGCTACACATAAAAAATAACACATTTAATTTAATTATCAATTATATTCTGTCCCTACGATATTTAAAACTCGATATTAGTGTAGGTCGTTAATACAAAATCGATATTATGTCTGCATACCGATAAAAATAGGTCACACTTTGGAGGAAGTGGTCATACCTGAGGGTGGTACCCTGCATCCCATTGATCAGGGGTGCCCCACTACTTGATGCCCAGGAATACGAATAAACATTTAAGAGTTGACATGTAACTCAGATCTACTGCCTGAAACAACAGGGAGAAGAAGGACTGCCCTGCTGGAACCCTGATCTGCACCCAAATGATTGCACTCTGAAAGGCTGCACCTGCTGCACAATCTGGTACTACAGCCCTAAGGACTTTGCCTAGCTTCACAAGGATTAAGGAGTGGACTATAGGTTAACAGAGCCCACCTACATCATCTCCACCAAGAAGTGCTTGAGTGCTATTTGCTTTTAAGCTCTAGTTTTATTCTTTAAAAATTCATATCTCTGGTTCCCTACATTGGACTTTTGTCATTTTGGTGTCTATTTGGTCATAAAAATATAACCTATTCTTATATATTGGTGTTACATTTTTATTGTGTATTGTGTAATACTTATTTATGGTATTGGTGTTTTTAAATTCTTCACACACCTGTCTCCTACGTTAAGCCTACCTGCTTGTTACCAGCTACCAAAGGTTGTTCAAGGGAATCATTTATTGAGACCTTGACAACCTTTTATTGTGTTTGTGGTCTTATTACTAGTGGTAGGTCCCTACTTATCTCTACTAATAAACCACTTTCCAACAGATCCATACTTCTCCTGCATCTTTTTCCAAAATGTCTTCTTATGCTGTTCCTTCCACAAATCCATTCCTAACAAACATTTCAACACCTCACTCCTTAAATGAGGAACAATATTTGCTGCACTGAAAATGAGTTAGGGGGAAGGTGTAGTGTTGGATGAAGTTCGGAACAGGAAGGTCATGCCCATGGGAATTATTATTATGCGGCAATAGTTTGTGTGTCTCTGAGCATGTGTTTAAGCTCATATGAGTCAGAGACATAGGCACTCTGCAAACGCTTTTTTTTATTTAAGTTCTAGAGCTGATTTTATTTGTATTTTTTGTTTTTGTGTATGTTTATATGGTTTTTCAATTTTAGACACAGTGATGCCATCAACAATCTCACTTACTTTTTTTATTATCTTTTCATTATTGGGAAAAACATGACAATTACAAATCGAAAATATGTAAGAACCACCAGTGGTGGAATAATCAGCATAGCCAAAAGTAGATAACCACAGGTGATCACTACATAACTGCAAGGGTGTGGGGGAGGGGGATGGGATTCAGTGCAAGATAGAAGGCCTGCAAGGGCCGGCCACTGTCGGAATGGCCTATACGGGTCCAGTGATGGATATAATAAGGGCTTCATCATGACCTCAAACAACTGAGATAGGAGGAGAAGTGGGGGGCTATGGGTAAAGACATACAGGTACATGCATCAACCATTTTTGCGAGCGCAAACGGTGCGATTCGCAAAAATCGGCCGTTTGCGCCCGCAAAAATGGCATTTGCGATGCTTCAAGGTTCAAGGCACTCGCAATTTGAGAATTCGCAATTAATTGCGAGTTCTCAAATTGCGATAGCATTTAAGGAATTGCATTTTGCGATTCCTTAAATGCAATGCAAGAGCCACTTTGAAGTAGCGATTTCGCTACTAGAGGCGCAAATTACCATGAAGTTGAACTTGATGGTAATTTGCAAAAGCTTTGAAAAATGCACTAAAGTGCATTTTTCAAAGTTATAGGTTACACACACACATGTCCTTGGGACATGTGTGTGCGCAACATTTGTGCACAGATCAATTTCAGGGGTGCAACAGGGTGGGCCATAGGAATGAATGGGAAGCCATTCCTTATTTGCGACTCGCAATTTGCGAGTCGCAAATAAGGAATGTGTAGGAATCGCTATTTTTATAGCGATTCCTACATGCATAGGCTTTTGCGAGTCCTTAATTGCGATTCCTTAATAATCGCAATTAAGGACTCGCAAAATTCTACCTTGATGCGTGTGCCTGTAAGTCCCATAAACATGGGCCAGAAGATAGGGGAGGGACATGAGCACCATGAAGGGTATCATGCTGGCCCATCGGGACATGAGGGTGAAGGGCAATTATGAACACATCGGAGGTTACCCAATGGTCGTGCGGGGCCAAAGGTGCCCGTAGGAACACACCTGACAGTGGAACTGCTCTCTCCTTGTTTGGATACCCCATGTAAGACTTAGTGATTGAGTTGCAGAGAGGCAATGGTAATGAGAGAGTTTGTAGGAGCCCAGCATTGGTCAACGAGTCATCCAGTAAGTGTGAGAGGGGGCACTGGGTGGGGAGAGGGAGGATCAAATAAGGATGAGGATGGGGACCATGGGTCTCGGAGAAAGTCTCCTTATGTCTCCAGGAATTTGTCAAAATGAACAGTGACCTTGGCTATAACCCACTCATAAGCGGCCACCTTGTACAGTTCCTATAGCCACTTATCACAATGTGGGCAAGCGGGTGACCTCCAGAGTCTCAGAATACACATCGTGGTGGAGGCCAGCACCAGCCATCAGGACTGTTAATTTGTAATGGTTGGGCAATGGGTAAAGTCATGAAGGAGAGTCGTTTGAGCTTTCAACTCCCCAGTGAGAGGTATTGTTCGTCTAAGTATATGCGTGATGTAGGACCAATAGTCCCAAAGTAGATGAACAATGTCGCCCTCCAGCGATCTGCATCTTCAACAGGTTGGAGTCAGTAGGAGGGATGATCTATGAAGTCATAGATGTATCCGGTGCCACCGGTGGAGCATCTTGAAGTAACTAAATATAAGTTGGACTTCTCTGAAGTGTTTATCATGGGTATCTAGGAGAACCTCCCAGTTGTCCTCTTAGTAATTGACCCGTAGACTTTCCGACTACCATTCCTACAGAGAGCTTGAATGCAGCATGGGGTATAGTCGATCTACCAATATCTGGTACAGCCATAGGTAGTCTATCATTAGGGAGGATGGAAGGTCTGGGAGGAGTACCCAGAATTGTACAAAGACAGCGCTTCAATCTCTGGTAATCCCAGAACTGACTCAGGTGTAAACCATATTGTTCCTGGGCATCTGCAAAAGATTTGGACTGCCCGTCCTTAACTAGATCTGAAAGTTGATGGAGCCTTCTAGATTTGAATGGCATCTTGTTGGGTTTCTTTGCCCCTACCAACAGTGTAGTGTTATACCACAGGGGGGCCTGTGCATAGACAGTGGGATTTATCTTCAATAGTTTATGGGCAGTTTGCCAGGCATGGACAGGAGTGGCCAGAACCGGGTGTGATTTAATCAATTTAGTTGTGTCCCATGTGTGCAGAATTTTACCGCCCCTGAAATGACCCAGAAGGGCCGATTTCCACTGCACCCAATTGGGTGTGTCGAGTGGGGTATGGGTAAGGTATTTGAAGGGTTAAATCTGGGACACCAACTAGTAACAACAGAGGTTTGAGAGCTGCATGCCACCTGGCTCTGTGACAGCATATAGCTTCCCCAGTTTAAGTTTTGGTTTTCACCCTCCGCACAAAAATTTAATTTTTTCAGATTGTTCTCAAAAGCATTCATGAAGCAGCCTGGGATAGGGACGGGAGCAGAAGCATGGTGAACAAATAGTTCAATCTGGGCATTAAGTTCATTTTGAGTATTTGTGCCTTCCCCCATAAAGAGGAATTGAGTTGGGACACGCGGTGCATGTCAGTTCTAATGTTTGCATGGAGTGATTCAAGGTTGCATTCAACCATTTGACGAAGGCCCCGGGTAACTTCAATCCCTAGGTATCTCATGGAGGAGGGGGACCATTTGAAAGGCAAACTAGCAATCACAGTGGCCATTGTGCAAACTGTGAGGGGCAAGGTCTCATTTTTATCCCATTTAATCTTGTACCCGGACAGGGAAGAAAAATGCAAGATCAGATTGATAAGGGCTCTCAAACAGGTGGCAGGACGTGTATCATCTGTATATAGCAAAAGTTTGTATTCGTCCACTGGGAGGTTACTATCACCAGGGGTTCCAGGGCCAGAACAAAATGTAGAATGGATAAGGGACATCCCTGTCTGGTGCTTCTATGTATTTCAAAGGGGGCGGAAGCATATCTGTTGCAGGTGATTACAGCAGAAGGGTGAAAGTACAGCCTCCGAATACTGTTCAAGGAATCTGGGTGCAGGACTTGGAAAAGATAATTCCATTCAACCCTGTTAAATACCTTTTCGGCATTGAGTGATACTGCTAGCCTTTCATCAGCATCATGTCTGACACCCCAAAGGATATGTACCAGAGCACGAAGATGGGATGCTGATGTGCAGCGGGGGACAAACTTGGTTCCTGTGGACAAAGGACAGGAGAACTCGTTTAAGTCTGTTAGCTTGGAGTTTAGCCAGTATTTTTGTGTCGACTTTCAACAAGAAATCGGACGATAGCTAGAACAGTTTAGGGGATACTTACCTAATTTAAGAATAAGTGTAAGCGAGAGTGCAATGTCATAGTGTGTCCTCAGTGTAGACCTTACTAAGTACAGGGGCTAATATGTCCATGTGCATTTTATAGTATCCAGACGGGTAGCCATTCAGACCTGGGGCTTTGCCATACTGAAGGCCATTTATCACCTCCAGGATTTCCCGCATGATGGCTGGGATGCTGCAAGTGAAGCCCGGTTGCTGTAATTGTAGTGCCAAAAGACAGCCCACTTTTTCGCTATGCTCATAGTGTCTCTCTTTCTGGGCAAAACATGGCCATTTCCGCGATGGAAGTGTACAGTGCGTTGTGCTCATATATAGCTTGCAGCAAAGCACGTAGTGTAGACTGCGAATGGGAACAGAACTATTGGGTCATGAGAGATGCGAGGGTGGATTCAAGTTGTACCTGCTTGCTTGAGACCTCTCGTTTCTACTGAGAAATGTCACACATTAAGTCTCCCTATACCGAGTCATTACCGGTCGCAGAGGCAATTGACCCCCTCATTGATGTCTAAGAAGGTGCTGAGATAGGTGCCCAGGCTGTCCTTGTCTGCTGGAGTCTTTTCATAAGAAAGATTCAGTCTCCAGTGGGGGGGAAGTGCGTAGCTGTAATAATGAGTAGCGTATCATACAGGTCTGCCATAGTAACAGTTCACGGGGAAGGTGCAATGTCCAGGGGAACAGTCGTCTTTAGAGGGGAGAGATATAATTGTTCCTTGGTTAAGGCTGTCTCTCATCAACTGGCCTGTCTGTTTGTTCAAGGGCGATCATCCATGTGGCCAGTGGTGGGACCCTGGTCCACATCAATTGGTAAGACTGTGTCCAGCTAGCCTTCCAGTTGGACGGGATTGTGGAACTTCGACACTTGTTGTTGTGGGTGATCAGCATGATCGCTAGACACAGGAGCCCATAGCGAATGCTGAGTTGATGGCGGCGGGGGCAAAGCTGAATAAATCTTTTGCAAGTGTTCTAGGTTTCCAGAAAGAAGTCTTGCGATATGAATGTCCTATACCCCTCAAACAGCAAGGGGCCATTCCTTTTCACCACTTGGATCACCTGCCTGGCCTGTTGGTGTTGAAGAAAGGATGCAATATTCTGCCTCCGGCCATCACTAGGTAATTGTTGGCATTGCCGTATCCTATGAGCTCTTTGATACTACAAAGGAGGGTAAAAGGCCAGGCTGGTGATTGTCGGTAGAAAACAGGCTAAAAAACCCATGATGTTGAGGTTGTCTTCCCAGTTAATGGAGGCTGTTAACTTCTCTTCGATCTGGTATAGTCGAGATTCGGTCATGGACATAATGGCATTGACGGAGGCAATATCCTGACGAATACCCTGAGTGTCTGCTGAGGTTTTGGAGGTAGTTTCTGCCACCTCTAAAAGGATGGTCGTAAGTGTTCCAAGCTCCCTCAAGATAATGCCCAAGGCTGAGCCCAGTGACGGGTCAGGATCCTTCCTAGGGTTGGTCTGTGTCCTGGTCATCGCCTCCATGAACAAGAGCTATCTGGAAGGTTTCAACATGATGGGAGGTAGACCAAGCTGCGGGGGGAGGAAACTGAAGTCGTTGGTCCAGTGGGGGGGTGCCTGGAATCCCCAATGTGTGAACAGGCCCAGCAGTTACTGGGGCCCCCTTGGTGGCTTTTTGTAAGCTCAGGGAAAAGCGGTAGAAATGAGAGGAAACTGAGGCATGACTCTCAGGCTCAAACTCATTTTATAGATCTTGTAGAGTTTATAGATCACTGATACATCAACAGAACAAGAAGGCGTATCTAGGGCTGGAGCTCTCGGACAATGGTAAAAGTTCAGAGAGGGATGCAGGCCACACAACGGGTGTCATGGATCCAGTCCATGTGCCTGCGTGTGCGTGATCCATTTCCTTGTAGGGTTAGCAGTCTAGCTTCCATAACCAGGAAGCAAAACCAAAGGTCACCACTAAGGCACTTCCGGGTCAGACCGCATAAGGACCTGCGGTGCTCAGCCCGAGGTGCTTCTGATCCTGGATTTGAATGAGGCAGAGTCGGAGCCCACGGAGCAATCTCTTCCTCCTCAATTCTGTTGGAAGACACAGGTATTGCAGCATTCGTATCGGCACAGGAGTGCCGGTGCAGACTTCCTTGCGTAACTCGCGCCGGAGTGCATGGTTACAAATTCAGAGACCCTTGCAGAGCGAAAGCGCAGAAGCACTTTCAGACCTTGTTGTATAAGGCACGCGCAGGAGCACGTTGCCTTTTCCTTTCTCATTTTTGCACCTTCAGGCATTTTCGTACAACGGTAAGCGCAGGAGCGCGTTACCGATAATTACATCAGCATCACAAAAGGCTCTGGTATCCGATCGTCCGCACCAGCGCAGGAGCGCTAGTGTAGTTTTTCGTTGGTGTGGCTAGTGCAGGAGCGCATGGCTACAAGACCAGCCACTTAACCTCAGAAGAAGCGCAGAAGTGCTTTCCGACCTGGTGGCGCAGGGGCAAGCACAGGAGCGTGTTGCCTTTCCAGCATTCGCTATGTGGTGGCAAGCGCAGGAGCGCGTTGCCTTTCCAGCATTCGCTATGTGGTGGCATGCACAAGAGCGCGTTGCCTTTTCAGCCTCATTTGTTCACAGCGCAGGAGCGCTCATGTATGTCTAAAGAGGGCCATGCAAAAGGATGTGTTGTCTCTCATCTTGTTATTTCTTTCTGCGCAAGAGCGCTTGATACTTCATTTTCATTTAATCGGAATCCACATTCTTGATACTTCCTTCACCAGCGCAGGTGCGCCTACTTTACGTGTTCCTTTGGTGTGTAAGGTCATACACCACAACCTATCTGAGTGCCACATCACAGGTGACTATAGCTGTTTCCCATGACTGCTTTTCCCAAAGCGTGTATGTATGTGTGCTTTTGAGGGCGGTATTGATTATCTGTTGGTTTGTACTTACAGGCAGTATTCCAAGAGGGGTTCCTACATCTCCATTGGGCATATTCAACGGGGCCTGCACACTGAAAACAAACCCACCACCTTTTAGGATTCCTTCCCCGGCCTCCACCACCACCCCGGTCAGGTAAAATACTAGGACAGGGGAGAGGTGGGAGACGGTGGGGGTTGTTCATGTCATCCCTGCGAGACTACTCTACAAGCAGAAGGTAAGACTTGTGGGATCCTGACAGAATCAGAAGCCCAAGCTGTGTGTCACCCCCGGGCGACATGAGCAACCCCGATATCACTTTGCAGGACATAGCAGCTATGTTGACCTGCATACAAGTAGAAAACCAGAGTTTACGGCAAAATGTAACTGCCTTACAAGGCAAACTGGCCCTTAGTCAGACGGGGGCTTGGGGTCAGACACCTACTATTAGGGCCAAACAGAAAGACATACTACGGCCGCCCTTGTTCAACCCCGGAGGGTCCTTGCCACCTTCACAAAGTTCTACCCCTCCCATACAGGTGATAGCCCCTCACTCAGTCCAATTAGCCGCCCCGGAACGCTTTTATGGTGATAGCTCTAAGTATAATATATTCCTCAACCAATGCCATCTTCATTTCATGGTGCGTGCTTCGGCCTTCCCGGACGACACGTCCAAGGTCGCTTTCATCCTTTCTTATCTGGGTAGAGACCTAGCACAGTGGTCCATAACGTTGGTGGAAAACGACGATCCCATGCTATACAACCTTCCTGTTTTCAAGGAAACCCTGCGAAGAATGTTTGTCAGTCACACATTCATACAAGCAGCCGCCGACGAGCGCCTCAACCTCAAACAGGGTAACACCGATCTATTACCCTACATCACCACGTTTAACAGATTGGTGATTGAAGCGAGATGGCCTGAGGCAAAAAAGGTGTCTGTGTTCTACCGAGGATTGCGTGAGGACATGAAAGATCTTATCTCCCAGTTGTCGGATCCTCCAGAAGAAATCGGAAAATTCATCGACTTGGTAGTCAAATTGAATTTTAGGATGCAAGAACGAAGAACAGAGAAAACCAAGGGGACCGATCCCAAGTTCCTTGCATTTAGAGAGAAACTCAGAAACCAGGTGATCAAAACACAGGACATCCCAGAACCCATGCAAATAGGCGGAATTCGTGGTCCCTTGTCCAAAGGAGAGAAAGAAAAAAGACGTCAACAGAACCAGTGCTTATACTGCGGCAAGAGTGGACACTTCGTCAAGAAATGCCCTGTGAAACCAAGTAAACCGAGATCAAGCAAATCACATGCCCTTCCTGTGTGCCGAGGTGAATGGCCGGAAAATGACACAACTCAGTAGAAGAAGGGGTCAGTCTGCTGGGTTCTTCATCAACTAAGACCCCTACCTTTGCCCTTTACGATAGCAACCAACATGCGGGCATAACGGTAACCTTACAGTCACAAACTGGCCAGTCATGGCTTGTTACGGCTCTCATTGACTCTGGGGTGCTACTGGGAATTTCATTGATACCTGGTATATGGAAGGCCTTGGGATACCTGCCGTCATCAAGGAGAAACCGGAAACAGTAAAAGCGGTGGATGGCACAGATCTGACCTCCGGATTGATCCGTTACCAGACTGACACTATGACGATGACGAGTGGGAACGAACACGTAGAGACCATTTCCTTTGATGTCATAGATGCACTGCAGTTCAGACTCATATTGGGTCTACCATGGCTTGTAACCCATAACCCACACATCGATTGTGTGTCCAGGGTTATGACCTTGGACTCTGTCCACTGCAACCTTACCTGCTATCCACAGAAAGGGACCTCTGATAAATGGGCAATACAATCCCAGGCTCTTTCACTGACTGGAATGGGTGCTCTTACCCAGGGGATGGTACCGGAAGCATATACAGATTTGGCAACTGTGTTCGATGAACAAAGAGACAACACATTACCTCCCCATCGCAGTTTCAATTGCAGGATAGACTTGATTCTTGGGTCCAAGCTACCTTGTAGCAGTGTCTACTCCCTCACCGAGAAGGAAAACAACCATCTGCGCATCTATCTGGATGAATACTTAAAGAACGAGTTCTTTCGCCATTCCAAGTCGCCTGTCCCTTCTTCCCTCTTCTTCGTGGCTAAGAAAGAGGGGGACCTAAGAACCTGTATCGATTACAGAGCCATGAATACCATCACCATTAAAAATGAATACCCTTTGCCCCTGATTTCTAACCTTTTGGATCAGGTGAAGGACGCAACAGTATATACCAAACTGGATCTGCGTGGGGCCTGCCATCTGGTTAGAGTCCGGAAGGGGGACGAGTGGAAGACCACGTTCCGGACTAAATATGGTCTGTTCGAGTACCAGGTCATGCCCTTTGGGCTCTGTAACGCTCCTGCTGCCTTCCAATACTTCATTGACGAGGTGCTAAGGGAATATATTGATCAATTCTGCATTGTCTACTTTGACGATATTCTGATCTATTCCACGACCGTCCCAGACCATATCAGACATGTCCGTACCATCCTCAAGCAACTACAACAGCATGGCTTTACGTCAAACTAGAAAAAAGCGTGTTCCACACTGCTGAGGTGGAGTTCCTGGGTCACATCTTGACCCCTGCAGGGGTGAAAAAGGTCAATTCCGTGTTACAATGACCTTCCCCGAGTACTCTGAAACAAGTCCAGCAATTCCTGGGTTCTGCGAACTACTACCGACGCTTTATCTCAGGGTTCTCGGACATCATCACTCCCATAATTCATTTATTACGCAAAGGCGTGAAGTTTGTGTGGGATCCCGGAGCTGAAAAAGCCTTTCTGGAGCTGGAAACCAGGTTCACTAGCGCTCCCATACTGATACACCCCAACCCCGAACAACCGTTTGTTGTGGAGGCCGATGCTTCACAAAACGCTCTAGGAGGAGTGCTATCCCAAAGAGACACTCGACAGGTCTGTTGCATCCCGTGGCCTACTATTCCCGGAAACTACAGCCAGCAGAACATAACTACACGGTTTCTGATCGAGAACTCCTAGCCATTAAGGCAGCATTCGAGGAATGGCGCCATTACCTGAAAGATGCCAGGTACCCAGTAACCATCTACACGGACCCTCGGAACCTGCAATTTCTCCGCTCAGCCAGGGCCCTTACTTCCAGACAGCTAAGGTGGACCCTATTCTTCAATGAATACGACTTCATGATCACATATCGACCCGGAAAAGAAAATGCCAAAGCAGAAGCCCTATCCAGAATAGGAGAAACCAGTGAAGAGACAACCAAACTAGAACCATCATCCATCCTACCGGAACGCTGCTTCCAAGGTGAAGTCCTTTCATCCTTCTTTATATCCCAGTTACACGAGGACATCAAACAAAAGAAACCAGAGGAATGGATTGAAGACCTCAAAGGAATCACAACATGAGATGGGTTCTTATACAAAGGAGAAAAATACTTCCTCCCCTTGGTAGAACATCAGCAACAAGCCCTGTATATGTGCCACAACCACCTATTGTCCATGCACCCTGGATACCACAAAACCATGGATCAGTTGCGTAGACACTTTTGATGGCCATCCATGGATACCAACGCACACGCGTACATAGCCCGCTGTTCTATCTGTGCACAGGGAAGGGTCCTGTCCCGACCCACAGTTGGTTTATTGAATCCTATCCCTGTTCCTCCATACCCGTGGCACACCGTGTCTATGGATTTTTTCGTTGAACTACACCGGACCAGGACCGGCTGTACCACCATACTCGCCATAGTGGACCATCTCAAAATGGCACACTTCGTACCGTTAAGAAAACTGCCATCCGCTATCGAACTAGCTGTGATCTTCATGAACAACGTGGTACAGTTGCACGGACTACCATCCGTACTGATCACTGACAGGGGTTCCCAGTTCGTATCCCGGTTTTGGGGAGCCGTTTGCGACGCTACAGGGATGGAAGTGCATCTATCCTCAGCATATCACCCACAAACCAACGGACAGGCTGAAAGGACTAACCAAACCATGGAACAATACCTCCGTTGTTTGCTTCTCTCCATAGAGAGAGAATGGTCAGAAGTACTATGGATGGTGGAGTATGCCTACAATCACAGCAAACACTCTTCCATAGGAACGTCACCTTTTTATTGTCTTCAGGGTCGGCATCCACGAGTAGTACCCTGGGAAGAACCGCTGACCAGTCCTCTACCCACAGTGCAAGAATACCACACCCTGCTACACGACTTATGGCAACAAGCTCGGTTCGAATTGGCCAAAGCCAAAGAAACTTTCAAACACAACGCAGACAGACACAGACAGGCCGAACCAGAATACAAAACCGGTGATAAGGTGTGGGTATCCATTAGAAACCTCAATGTGCACGGCCCCAGAAAGCTACTGCCACGTTATGTAGGTTCCTACACCATAGCTAAGGTCATCAATAGGGTATCCATGAGACTCTCCTTACTCCCACACATGAAAGTACACCCTGTATTCCATGTGTCTCTCCTGAGACAGGCTCATCCTGAGGGCCTAGTTGCTGCGCCTCAGCCTCCTGTACTCAGGGATGACCACGAGGAATATGAGGTGCGTGCCATACCGGATTCACGTAGGACCAGGGGGAGGCTTTTCTAACTGGTAGAATGGAAGGCATATGGTCCGGAGGAGAGATCCTGGGAGCCCTAATCCCACATACGTCATGCCCGTCAGCTGGTACATGCATTACACACTCGCCACCCCCTGAAGCCACGTCCTGCCACTCCTGTTTAGGGAGGGGGATCTGTTTTCGGAGGGGTACTGTCATGGATCCAGTCTGGGTGCCTGCGTGTGCGTGATCCATTTTCTTGTAGGGTTAGCAGTCTAGCTTCCATAACCAGGAAGCAAAACCAAAGGTCACCACTAGGGCACTTCCGGGTGAGACCGCATAAGGACATGCGGTGCTCAGCCCTAGGTGCTTCTGATCCTGGATTTCACCGAGGCGGAGTCGGAGCCCACGGAGCAATCTCTTCCTCCTCAATTCTGTTGGAAGACACAGGTATTGCAGCATTCGTACCGGCACAGGAGTGCCGGTGCAGACTTCCTTGCGTAACTCGCGTCGGAGCTTGTGGTTACGAATTCAGAGACCCTTGCGGAGCGAAAGCGCAGAAGCGCTTTCAGACCTTGTTGTATAAGGCAGGCGCAGGAGTGCGTTGCCTCTTCCTTTCTCATTTTTGCACCTTCAGGCATTTTCGTACAACAGTAAGTGCAGGAGCGCGTTACCGATAATTACGTCAGCCTTCACGAAAGGCTCTGGTATCCGATCGTCTGCAACAGCGCAGGAGCCCTAGTGTAGTTTTTCGTTGGCGTGGCTACCGCAGGAGCGCATGGCCACACGGAAGACTTTATGTACCATGTTCCTTTGGTGTGTAAGGTCATACACCAGAACCTATCTAAGTGCCACATCCCAGGTGACTATAGCTGTTTCCCCTGACTGCTTTTCCCAAAGCGTGTATGTATGTGTGCTTGTGAGGGCGGTATTGATTATCTATTGGTTTGTGCTTACAGGCAGTATTCGAAGAGAAGTTCCTACATCTCCGTTGGGCATATCCAACCAGGCCTGCACACTGAAAACAAAACCACCACCTTTTAGGATTCCTTCCCCCGGCCTCCACCACCACCCCGGTCAGGTAAAATACTAGGACAGGGGAGAGGTGGGAGACGGTGGAGGTTGTTCATGTCATCCCTGCGAGACTACTCTACAAGCAGAAGGTAAGACTTGTGGGGTCCTGACAACGGGTCCCATTCCTCAGGCTGCGCAGGCACTGTCTGTGAGCTGGGACCTGATTCGGCTCTTTGATGGGCCTGGTGCTGTTCCTGCTCACCTAGGGGTGGTTGGTACCAGTGGAGGTCATAGTCTGGTAGAACTGGTGCATCGGAGAGTGCCCGCCTCGACTGTGCAGGGTGGCCAACCATGAGGAGGCGATCAGCGCCATGGCCACACCATGAGCATGTCCTCTTTCCAGCTCCCCCTGTCACAGTTCTCCTGTCCAGCTTGCCCACAGTCCACTACCATCTGCTGCCATCTACCTGTTGCCCTTTGTTTGTGCCTCCTCTGATCATTTCTTGCTCTGTTTTGCCTTTTCTGCTAATTTTTCTGCCCTCTATTTTGCCTTTCTGCTCGTTTTTCTGCCGTCTGTTTTGCCTTTTTCTGCTCGTTCTTCTGCCTTCTGTTTGGCCTTTTCTGCTTGTTTTTCTGCCTACTGTTTTGCCCTCTTCTACTCTGTTTCTGTCCTTTGTTATGCCTTTTCTGCTCGCTCATTTTTCTGCCCTCTTTTTTGCCTTTTTCTCCTTGTTTCTACCCTCTTCTTGCTGTCTCCTCAAGATTTGGCTTTCGACAGAGACCTCGCACCCCGGCACCCAAATACCCCCAGGGATGACAGTGCTACGTTCTACAAATGCTGATTGATGGATTGATTGATTGTCTCCCTCCTGCAGCTGAGAGCCCCCCAGTTCCCGCGACTCAGTGGGACGTATTCCTCTTTCTCAGTGTTGGAATGGGTGAATACGATGTCAATAAATGCCATGATATGTGCAGGCCCGACAATGGCCAATACCAATAAAGGCAATATCAATGTATGCCATAACCTGTGCCCGCATGACCATGCCAATACCCGTCAATGCAATGCCAATGAATGTCATAATCTTTACTCGTACAGCAGCACTGACACCTGCAATAACAATATCAATGTATGTCATAATCGATGCACAAATTATAATACTGTTACTAGTAAGAACAATGTCAGTGTACATTATGACTAAGGTTCCCGGTTTTCCCTTTAAATGGATTTTTACATTTAAATACATACGGAAAACTTTTATTCCTTTGTCTGTATTTTTAAATAGAAACTGAATAATACTTACCATCCGGCTTTATGGTGTCTATTTGCTCCTCTGGAAAATTAGTGTCTGAGGCGCACAGGGGTTAAGGAAAGAAATCTGAAACTGCCACTGCGATGTCCTGCAGGTTATTCTCCCCTCTACATCACCCCGCCCTCCAGAGTCTGGGCTAAGCACTCTGTTGCCAAGTGAGACTGATCTGTTAATGAGCAAGCCTCTCTACCTCCCAGACAGTAGCATGCTGAGAGAGCTTATCGGCCTTTATCAATACATCACGCACGTTTTGACCATGCCACGGGGTTAATGTGGCAGCTATTGCCCCCCCAAGACATCCTGTTAACACCATGACGTTCATCCGTTGTCTCACCATCAGCTTGTAGGAACTGTCTGTCCGGAGGCATAGTTTAAAATGCAAAGAAATGGGCAAGTAGCAGGACAGCTCAGATGGCTTTTGAGGCAGCGGAGTAGCTCTCAGCATGTAAAAGCTGTATAGATGTCTAAACGTTGGCGTTCAACATTTCTGTAGCCTGATCTCTAATTGTATTGAGAAAGCTGAACCTCATTACAAGTGCATGAATCTTGGTGGCCTAAAGTGTCAACCTGTGGGATCTGTCTTTACATTTCTTTTATTAATTATATGACAATGGGTGTATACATCAACCAAAAAGGTGGTGGGTGGAGGAAATGGGAGTAGTAGATTTGGAAGGACTTGAACGTTGTGGTCAATTAGAGTTAGTGAGGAGTACAGATAGTGAACCATCCAACTTGCTTTGTCATCACTGCTGTGGGAGAAACAGGAAGAAATCAGGAATCTAAGAGCCCTGTTTACTTTCCTTAATTTTCACTCAGCTTTATTTTCTTAGCTGCACAGCAGGAATTAAGTGACTTCTGTGGGGCTAAGAGTGGGTGTAACCTTGTGATGGCAAAATGATTGTGATGTCACTTCCACTAAGCACTGGGGTGAATTAACGTACATGGACATGAACATACATAACCAGGCTCAAGTCTCTGGTTTGGCTCATCATCCCATGATTCTGGCCAAAATCCCTTAATTTCCCAGTGTCTGTAAAAATGAAAATGACCTTGTGTTATCAAACTGATGCTCATATGAAGCACCTCAATACCTTTGGTGCAAACTCACACTATAAAAAACAGCAAAAAGTGTGCATTGTCTATTTAAATAAATGTGAAAAAATACTAGCTGCAGCTTCTTCTTTTGCTTGCCACAAAAATAAATGTTGATAAAAACAGATAACATGATAAAAAAATAAATATGGATAAATACAAACGGAAATGTGAAAAAAATAAATACCATAAAACCGGGAGCCCTAATTACGACCTAAGCAAACATAACCATGTTAATACTAGTAAGAACAATGTCAATGTATGCTATGACAACTGTATGCACCATGTTGATGATGTCGATAAAAATGATATCAGTGATGTCCATATCATTTTGAGGAGTTCAAATGAACTCACATCACTGCTGTCGGGTTCACTGTAGTGAACACGCTCTCTTCATGCCAGACATCTGGACACATACATGAATATATGACGTTACAACGCAAACAACTACAACGCATGCTTTTACAACACGGTTTATACATCGCAACTACCATTACATTGCATGTTTTTACAACGCATGCCATTACAACGCATTTTTAAGAACTATCATTACAACGCATTCCATTACAACACATACCATTACAACGCATAATACTTTAGTGCAACAGAAGGGTAAGTGTTGGATAGTGTAGGGGTAAAAATTGCTATTCCAACTGCAGTAAGTGCAACAGTAGGGAAAGTGTTGGATAGCGTAGGGGTAAAAATTACTATTCCCACTACACTGAGTGCAACAGTAGGTTAAGTGTTGTATAGCGTAGGGGTAAAAATGACTATCCCCAACTACCCCAAAACCCATACCCACCCTAAAACTTAAAAATCTCCATTACTTACTTTATAATGCGTTGTAATGGCATGCATTGTAATGGTATGCGTTGTAATGGCATGAGTTGTAGTGACATGCATTGTAATGGGATGCGTTGTAATGGCATGTGATGTAAAGGCAGTTGTGTTGTAACAGTTGCATTGTAAAAGCAGTGCGATGTAATGACTGCGTTGTAATGGATGTTTCCCCACATACACACTGGACCACACTAGCTCTCCCCGAGGTGGGGAGCCATCTGTGTCCTTATCAGATGATCGCACTTGATGATTTATGACTGAGATGCTTTTTTGGAATGTGGAGATAGCTTTATTGTACCTCTTGAACTGTATATGACAATTGGCAAAACTTTGTACACCAAGAGACTTTGAGCAGACGCACTCTGTCATGGCTCTTCCGGCCGCAGCGTTTCATTAAACCAACTTGTTCCTGTTTTGCCAAACGCCTCTTGTCTTTTCATTTATTTAAGGTAAATTCATATCCAAGCAACATTGGCAATGTCGTTGGTCATGCCGCAGCCACCGCTGGTGATGTAGGGCTCCATTGACTCTCAATAGTAGTTGTTCTCCTCAAAGCAAAGTATCAGGGCAAGAAGGAACAGACACTGTAGGAGACTGTGTAGATAGTGCCGGACCACCGGGGAAGGTATACCTGGCCCCCAGTCTTAGCGTTCTCCTGCAGCGCAGCAGAGCAGGTCTCAGCTCCCCATGATCAAGGGTGGCCCTGGGGAGGTTAGCACTGCATTTCTAAGCAAAGCCATCGATGTCAGAGAGGCAGGAGGTAGCTCGGTCACCACACTCCAGTGGGAGCTCTTCAAAGGGGCCTCTATCTTGCCCAGGTGCCAAGCCCTGCCCCAACAATCTCACTTATGATGGGATCAAAATTGTCATGTGTGATGTCATAGGCAGCTGAAGGAGGTGGCGCAAGTTATGGTTCATATAGTCATGACAATAGTGATGTCATAAGTGATGTTGTCAACTGTCATTTATGATGTGATCAATCATGTGCGATTACAGTCACAATGCATGGAGCAGGTGATAGTTATGGTTTGCGCCACAAACCATAACTGGTGAATTTCAATTGTTCTTTTGAAGAGATGTTGCTTCAAAATAAGGATTACAATATTTTTGCTGTAACTTGCTTTTTAAAATCTGTAATTTCTTACCTGATTGATAATAAATGTATCTTTCTTCTTTAAGTAAACTTGTACATATTAGTTGGAAAAAGAAACAACAAATTAACTCAATTGTATTATGTTGTTCTGAGTGAGTATTGCAGTCAGTGCTGATGTTTGTGATTTTGGATCTGTATTGGACAATCACTGCTTCACCCACCCTTACTTGCCATTGGAGCCTTCAGTTCTTCAGTGTGATTACTCCTGAGTGTTTTTCTGAATGAGTGGTGCTGTTAATGTTCTTGATTCTTTGTTGGACAATCAACAGCTGAGAGTGCCATTCCTGCAGTCAGAGTGATAATTTTCCAGACAGTAGCCCTGAGTGTGTACTAGACTGAGCGCTAGTGTTTGGGTTCTTGTACATGTGCTGGACATACTCTATTCTCACTCTTCTGCATCTTCAATCTCCTCAAATCTATATGATAAGTTCAACCTCTCACATTTAATTTGCACACTGTTGCTGCCATTTGTGTGCTCCCTCAAATCCCTTGTGGGCATGAGTGCTGATATGGGTGAGTAGGGTGTGTGCAAACCTGGACCTGCACTGGATGTCCTCTTACTCACCATACTGTTGATGCTGTTGAACCAGTCCATAAATTCTTTTAGTGTGGCCCTAAGTGGCACCATCCACTTCATTTTACCGTTGCTGCAGTTGCAATGCTCCCTGAAGTACCTGATTGTGGTCCTGAGTGCTGACATTGATGAGTGGGGTGTGTGCATAAACCCGGTCAGCGTGAGACAACTTCCACCTCACCATACTTTCATGTCATTGGATAACTCACTCAAATCCCTGATTGTGGCCTTTTGTACAGATATGGGTGAATGGGATGTGGGCATGAACCCAGAAATGTGATGGATACTCTCTGCCTCACCATACTTTTGCATCCATTGAAGTGTTTCCTCAAATACCTGATTATGGACCTGAATGCTGTTATGTGTGAGTGATATGCCTAAATCTGGACCTTTTTCCGACACCCTCTGCCTCACTGTACTTTGCCTGCCATTGGAGTGCTCCCTCAAGTCCCTGATATTGGCCCTGAGTGCTACTATAGGAGAGTGGGGTGTGTAAGTAAACACAGACCTGTGTTGGGCACCTTCCACCTCACTATACTTTTCCTGCCATTGGAGCGCTCCCTAAAATCCCTCATTTTGTTTGTGATTGCTGATATGTGTTAGTAGGGTGTATGCACAAACCCAGACATGTGTTGGGCAGCCAGTTTGTACAGGACAGTCGAAGAATTTTAACCTGTGCACTCCCCATGCACAGCGATGCCATCAATGATGTAATTTCAGATGTCATCAGTGATGGTATCAATGATATCATAAAACATGTGATGAGTGATGCAAGATGTAAGGTTATACGTGAGGTCATAAACAGTTCATGTCTGGGTTGCTAGTTATAGTTGCTTTATTTAACTATAACTGGTGAATTTCAGTGGTTTTTTGAGTTTAAAATGTTACTCTTTATTAACTTACATTTTTACCAAATTATAACGCCACTTTAACCTTTGGTTTTTCAGTGAATTTGTGAGGTTTTTTTTTTAATGTAAAGTAAGATGTTGTTATCATACATAACTATGAAGTCACTTTAACGTTTGTTCATTTTAAGGAATTTCTAGTTTTGTTTTTCTAACGGTAAGTAATATGTTATTACCATTCCCATTCCAAGCCTCGGAGGCTTGGATGAAGACAGTTTGGTCAAAACACATTGCCACCAGTAAATATTCAAAACACAATATGGAGTGCTGTTAATTTTGTACTTTCAGCTTATTTGAGAGAAGCGCACATGTGGAAATATGAAACAGGATTATCACCTGCTGACTCCACAGCAGGTCAGGTGGTAAATGGTCAGCTGGGCACTGTGCAGTGCTTCTTTAGCTTTTGAACATCCTGAGGCTTAACAGGAGGCAAGCTAACTAGCCCTTGGTCTACTCGTTGGTCCTTGGCACAAGTGGTAGCTGGCCTAGCCTTTGGAGTCTCTTGCCACGGGTTCAGCAGCAGGAGCAGCCCTTCTCTTTCTGAAATCCTATCTTGGGTCAGCAGGTGCAGTCTTTCTTACTGCAGTATTCTTTTCTGATGTCCACTGGTTCAGCAAGTGCAGTCCTTCTTCTGTTCTTAGAGTACAGCATTGTTCTGAGGTTTGGTGCCACTTGTATGCAAATTTTGAGTCTGGGGGTGAGGAAGACTCCCTAACCAATGGGAGTATAATTCTCACGGGGAAACCCTACCCACTCTTTCATAACTTCCTGTGGATTTGTCACTAAACAATGCCACAGTGCATCTCTCTGTCCAGATCCAAAATGTTTGGACCCCTTCTTTCCTGGTTCAGAGCTATGGGCACGCCCAAGGTGTGTCCACTACAAATAGCCACCCCTCCTGTAAAACCAGTTCTGCGATGGGGTTTTTCTCTCTGGAGGAGATGCCAGCCTGTCAACCTATACAAAGGAGCAGCCAAGCTAACGTGTGAATTTCATTTTCCTCTCAGAAGTGGTAGCCCCTTTATAGCTGTGCTATCTGTTGTCATAGCCCTCTGGACATCCTGTCAGGAGAAGGCCACACCTCCTCCTTCCTCGTTCCTGAGATCCATTTATACCTCCTGCATGCTTGGGGACAAGAAAGGGGTGACTTTCTAAAGTCACCTTTATATTAAATGTTACATTATATCTGATTTCAGCATTAAGTCGGCATCATCCTCGACTCCTCCCTCTCCATGAACCACCAGATCAACGCCGTTGCTTCCACCAGTTTCAACTGCCTGCGCATCCTCCGCAAGACCTTCAAATGGATCCCCCCCCGACTACAGAAGGACCGTCACCCACGCGCTCATAACCAGCAGACTGGACTACGGAAACGCCCTATACGCTGGATTCAACAGAACTCTTCTACACAAACTTCAAACCATCCAGAACGCCGCAGCCAGACTCGTACTTGGGACACCGCATCACGAACACATGACCCAACACCTACGAGACCTCCACTGGCTCCCCTTCGAGAAGAGGGTCACCTTCAAACTCCTCACCCACGCCTTCAAATCCCTCAACAACATCGGACCCAAATACCTCAACGGGAGAGTCTCTTTCCACGTACCCAAGAGGAACCTCCGCTCTGCCGAACTCGCCCTGGCGGAGGTCCCCCGCATTCGCAGAAACAGAGAAGGCGGGAGAGCCTTCTCCTACATTGCAGCCAAGACCTGGAACGAGCTCCCTGTGAACATCAGACGCTCCCCGACCCTGCACACGTTCAGGAAGGACCACAAGACCTGGCTCTTCGACTGATCCAGAGCTGCTCTCCCTCTCCGTAGCGCCTTGAGACCCTCACGGGTGAGTAGCGCGCTTTATAAACCCCTGATTGATTGATTAATGTAATGATTAATTTGATACCACAAAGTACCTTATTTGGTGGTCTCAAATGGAACTTGGCACCTCGTGTTAGTCAATGGGACTACTGGCCTTGCTACAGTGAAAACAACAATTGCAAGTTTTCAATGTCAGGACATGTAAAACATAAAAGAAACATGTCTTTCTTTTTAATATTTAGCACTCTGCCTTATGGGCTACAAAGGCCTGCCCTATGAGTGATTTATCAATATTAAAATGAAAAGTTTGAACTTGGCAAAAAGGTTTATTTTGCCATGTTGGGTTGGATGTTTAATACCTGCCCAATTAGACTGCAGTGGCAGACCTAGAGCCATCTTTTCACTTTGTCACTGCAGTGGTGGCACAATTAAGTGCTGCAGTCCACTAGTGACTTTTAACCTACTAGCCCTAGGCACACTTTGTACCATATCCTAGGGACTTATAGGTACGTTAAATGTGCCCCTCATGTATTAGCCATTGCACATACAGCTTAAGGGTCATAGCAAATGCACTGGGGCCTGGACAGCAGTGCCCAGTGCACTTCAGAGTAAAAAAACAGCAACATCAAGCACAAAGTAGGGAGAAAATTGGGGTGATCCTGCAAAAAGAGCAATCTCCTTACTGCCGCCCTCATATAAATCAACATACAGAAGTCAAAAATTGCTGAAATCTTTATTAGATAATGTTCAGACCAAGTGAGAGGAGCTGCTGAATCTACCTAACAATGAGTTTATGCTGGTGAAAAGTAGAATCCAAAGTATTGCCTGCTACAAGTATGGGACCAATTACTGTTTGTTGTAGGTAAAGGCTCCATGTTGTCCCTGAGCTTAATATGTATGGGTTCCAACTGCTCTTCAATCTCCAAGTCTTAGAAAGTGATTAAAAGTAATAAGAAATGGGGCAAGTATTTTCCAATAATTTCAGCACTCAGCTCACAAACTGGCCCCTTAGGTCATTAAACTTGATCACCATTTTGTTCTTAGAGATTTAAACTTACATTTTGAAGAGCAGTCTGAAACCATAAATATCAAACTAAGGGACACGGGGGCATATTAGCAAGACCGGCGATAAAATTATCGCCGTTTTAGCGGCAGGAAACTGCCGCTAAAGCGGCGATAATGTGCTTGCTAATATGCGTTATAGAATTCAATAGAAGCCCAGGTTAGATGTGCAGGACATCTAACCTGGGCTTCTATTGAATTCCATAACGCATATTAGCAAGCCCATTATCGCCGTTTTAGCGGCAGTTTCCTGCCGCTAAAACGGCGATAATGTTATCGCCAGTCTTGCTAATATGCCCCAAAATTTTAAACATTAAAATTGTCTTTAGACAGCTAATCCAGTGGTGACTGCTTTCACTAAGGGTGTTTCTTAAAGCTGTTGTCTGGGTAATGCTCTGCAAAGTCCTGGTGCCATCACATCATGCTGTTTTAACTACAACAGCAGTAAATTGATGTCACCTGCAATCAATGGTACCGAAAATGTAATACTATATTTTTCCATATCAGGTCTTTTCACAGTAGCCTACAAAATGGCTTGAATCCCCCCCATCAAAACATGGAGTAGCTATAGCAGACATGAAAAGTTACGGGACCAATATGGTACTTCTGGCTACAGACTGATTTCTATGAGAGACACAGCAGTGAGGACATTCTACTCCCTATATAAATGTGGAGCTACCAGCAGGGCTGCTCCTATTAGATCTTCCAACTGACTGTGCATCATGACACCTTGATCAATTGTTGTGCCACATTTGGGCTAACTGGCACTGTGTTGGACTGGTTCTCTTCTTTTCTTAGGGATTACATCCAAATGACTTCCCAGTCACTATTTTGTTCAGCAAAATTCCCATTGTCATGTGGAGTCCCACAGAGTTTCAATTTACTTCCATTTACATCTTACCACTGTGTCTGTTTACACAGTAAGAGGATAGGGCTATAAACTTGGGTACTTGTTTTCTTGATAATAAGGCTCAGATGAAAAAGGTCCTGTAAGATTGTCTCCTGCAGCTTTGTTCACTGCAGAAAATCCTACCTTTCCTTCCTGCCTCATTGCTAACCATGTTGGTAGAGGTTCCATTCATGCCCACTAGTTTCATTGATGCGTTTCAAAGAGTACAAAATATCACTTTGTGCTTTGTCTGTGGTTAGTGTGGGTTTGATGAGATGTCTGCAGCTCATGGGTCACTTTAACTGATGGTTAAGCCCTGTATTCTTTACAAGGCCTTGCGGTTTCTTCTTCTACCAAACTGGACTCCTTTTTATATCTATTTGGGTGGCACCACATTCTGGGACGTAGCTTACTCATAAAAATTGTAGAGGGGTGAGCTTCAGATTTCCAAACAATAATGCTGGTTGAAATACATTATATGAAAAGCAGAGCAGGAGACGGGCATAAGGAGCAGTAGGAAGGGAGAGGAGTGCGGATTGTGAGGGGTACTTAAAACTCAATATTAAGTAAAATAAACATTTTTTAAGACCTTTAAAACAGAGACGAGAGTGTGTGTGCATTTTTGTCTGCATGTGTATGTAAAAATCTCAAGTGAAATCCGACAAACACCTCACCATATCCAACTTGAAGCACCTGTACCCAACTATTTACTACAGAATATATTTATTAGGGGGCTGTAATACCCCAACACCCCCCCAAAGCTGTGCCCCTGACCACGGTTCAAAGCAGACTCATAGATCAGGTGGCATGCTCCTCTTGTATATTCCCCATTTTAAGCATGCTCATTGCAAAGGCAGAGCATCCCAGACTCTTGACCCTCATCAATGCCTTCCATTAGTCCTTTAAAGTGTTTCTGATTACCAGCAATTTTGCTGAACTTTGAAGATGTAGCTGTTTTGTTAAACCTTTTTGTGACTGAATTTTTCCCTGTAGGCCTCTGCTTTTTTCTACCACAAAGGTACTCGTGCGTATATGCGCACTCTATTAATAAATACATGCACAATAAAACTGCTAATTTGCACCAGGAATACACTTGCCCTTCTTCTATTTGTCGAAAACAATGAATTTTCTAGTTACTACTTAATTGTAAGTTGCAGAATTACATTTGTTTACTCCTTCATAAAGTCAGCAGGGATAGCATTCTTGAGTAAATGCCCCATATAGTCATTTTTCGTTGGACATAATATCAATATCTTTTATTATATTGTAGTTCTTCAGATGCAGAGTGGATTAGTGAATGCTCAGTTAAACTTTGAAGTTGAGGCAGACTCAGACATTCAGTTCTTAGGTGAAGCCCAGGCAGCACATGCGCTGTGTCTTTGAGATATGCTTTATTCACTCTCTGGCTTACAGCCCACCCATTGCCTTTTTATTCGTCCTTTGATTGTTGTTAAAAAATGCTTGCTTGCTAGCGGTTAATCCTTCCTCTTTGCCCCTCCTTTTTGTGTTTGGTTTCCTCCCACAGAGCACCACCCAATTACTGGTAACATTGCGCTTCTGTGTTCATTTGGGGGACTATTTTTTTCTTTGATTCCTGCTCGTGTCACTGTTTGCTCATCTTCGGTGGCTCAGCTTCAGCACCCGTGACTTAATCTCCCCGTCCCGTTAAATACCGAGATGAAATGTCAGACTCTGTTTTGGAAATCGCCTCTTTCATTTGCTCTGACTTCAAAGTGTGAGGATTACCCCCAAACCTCTCCTGCTTTGGTGCTTGTTGCTTTAGCGAGCTTCAGTCACCGGACCTTCAGCTGCCAAACCTTGCAGCACCGTTAAGGGCAAGGCTTGGTCAACTCCCTTTGCATTTTCTCTGATCCGTGTGTCTATAAAGTGAACTCGAGCAAACCAAAGGTGATGGAGCACTTTAAATGAGTGCTAGTTACATAGCACAATGTTAGATTAATTTTTGGGGGCATTTTTATAAAGCACAAACTCAACTGACCCAGAGGTATAGAAGTGTTTTTAGGTGCACGCAGATTAAGTGATGCCAATGCCGCCCCTGTTTATTCATTATTACCCCTCTACCTGACAAAAAAGGAGCAGTATTTTCCCTCCCACCTCCTCCCATGTCCCTGCCTTCCTGATCTGCTGCCTCTTGCTGTTGTCCTCCTCCCCTCAGAGCTCTAATTTCAAAGCACATTCACCGGAACTCCCCAGGGACTGTGAGGCATTTTTTGTTATATAATGTGAACTTGAGCGACCTGAAGGTGTTTTTAGGTGGGAGGAGATTAAGTGATGCCTACGCCGTCCCTGCTTATTCATTATTTCCTCTACACCTGACAAATGGGAGCATTTTGTTGTTATTGCTATGGCTAGTGCTCCTATACCCAGGGGTCTGGGACAATCAGTGGGTCCAGGGGCTTGCTGGTAAACAGATGGTGCGAGCAGTGTGTTGAATGGAAAACTCTTGAGAAGGGTGCCTGGAGACTAAAGGCATGGGGTAGGAGAGATGCAACGTTTTCACCATTGGAAAGTACTTCACTGCTTTTTTTCATAGGCTGTTCAATGTTCTAGTGATGCAGTTGTACACAGAAAGTTATAGTACTGTTGACTTGCATTGAGGCACTTGTCTTTCTCTCTGTGCACTAAAAAGCCTTGGACTGTGTCCATAAATGTGTCCTGAGCAGTCGCGGTCCGTGTAGGAGTGCCGGCCGGGCGGTGACGTGGGGCGGGGGAGGGGCAGGGTGGGGGGTAGCAAAGTACGGATTACGGACCTATACAGGTAAGTAAACATTTAAATCAATGAAACGAATTTCGTTGCGCGCACTGCATCGCATTTGGCGATGCAGTGCGCGCAACGAAATTCGTTTCATTGATTTAAATGTTTACTTACCTGTATAGGTCCGTAATCCGTACTTTGCTACCCCCCACCCTGTCCCTCCCCCGCCCCACGTCACCGCCCGGCCGGCACTCCTACACGGACCGCGACTGGTCCTGAGGCAAGCATGTATTTCTGAATCACACTACATGACCCAGTGTGTAGTAATTGTATAGCTCTTCAATCCCTGGCTGTAGAGCACCCAGAATAATGTGCTGCATGGCTAAACACTTAGAAGGTCCCAAAGGCGAGACCTATTGGCTATGCCAGAGCTTGATGTGTTTGGCGGACAGAGGTGAAACTGGGACATCTGGAGTCAATAGACCTCCTGCCGCAGACTGCAAGGTTTGGATAGACTTTTCCTTTCGATGTGCCCTCGCGTTGAGTTTGGAACCTTTATTGCTGGGCAGGAAATTAAATGTTGTTAGTGCCCTCAGCAGAAGTCAATAGCAATTAAATATTTATTTATCTACCTCTATATCTTTATGGAAAAACAACGTGTATGCCTTTGTTTTACTTTGAATTACTTTACTTTAATTGAAATGTATCTGTTGCTACTATAGCTGGTTACTGATAACTGGTTACCGGTAACTGAGGTATTAGAAAAAAACTGCCTATATTCCACATTAGTCAAGGGTAGGAAGCTTTTTAAGTGCATCCAACACTATTCATTTTTAGAGAGGCCAAGGAAAATCATTTGAAGGCGCCATATAACAAAAAGTTTTTTTCTTACAAAACATATGGTGACCTTCTCAGAACTGACAATCTCTTGCGCAGTCCATAATATTTCAAATGTCGCTGCATCGCAAAGCAGTAAAATGAAATTTAATAATGGTGGCACCCATTTATATCACTGCATCAGATGAGCAGCAGCATCAGGATCTTTAAGCGCGGCTGCTCTCTTAGGGCCAGTGCTCATTTCCCTTGAATTAGTCAGTCAGAATTATTATCTGTAATTGCAAGAATGGAGCAAATTCTGCTGAAAATGATTTACCAGAGATTGAAAGCCATATTTGCTCATTGAAAAATCCCATTTTAACTAAGTAAATTGAACTGTGGTATTACAATTGTGCGATCAATGAGTAAAGGATTTGATTTTCATGCAAATCCAGCTTTATGTAAAATATCATTTACATAAAGCTGTACTTGCTATTTATCTAAAATGTAATCTTTAATCAAGTTAAAGAATATGAGGCAGAAGGTTAAGCAGAGAAGAAATATAATGCAGGATGGCTCAGAAATAGATGGTGCAAATTATCTATAATCTATTAGTGAAATAAGCCGTACTGCTGTGCTCACTCGCCATATCACCCTTGGAATTGAGTCCATCACTGCATGAGAGGGCACGCACACAGTTTGGTATAAATGTCAATGCCTCAAAGTTTGATATTGGAAAGAATCGCGTTACATTAACATTAATAGGAGGCCAAAGCAATTATCTAGTTGAGTAATTAGAAAAAGTTTTCAAACAACTCAAAAATATTTTAGGGGAATAGATGTAACTACACATATGACTATTATTCTCTTTTTGCTAAAATTCACAAAAAGATACGTAGATATTAATCACAGCTTTAAAACAGTGTGCAGCCATGTGGCACAGTTTTGACATTGGCGGGCAAGTAGAAGGCATTCAACTGTGTGGTTTTGTGGGTTTCAATCAATCAATCAGGGGTTTATAAAGCGCGCTACTCACCCATGAGGGTCTCAAGGATTCAGCTCAGTGTCCTACTCATGCATGAATAGGTACTAAGGATACAGTCACAGATTCAGATTACAGAGGGCATGTTGATGGATCAGAACGTGGTCACAGACTCATTTTCGATAGTCCCATATTCAGACTTTCTTCGATGGAGAGACGTCCACTAATGGACACTTATTTGGGTACACCATGCGGTCCACCAAAGTGCAGGAGTTAGTCTGGCAATATGACAAATCGGACAAATTCTCCAGAGTTCCTTATCCATCACTGTGTATGTGTCATGCTTCCAAACATTCACCAGCATGTAAGTTAGCTTAGGTATGTGAGTACTGACAATGTCCCCGTCTTTCAAGTGCCCACATTTGATCTTGAGATGGACATTGGAGTAATTTATACTGGAAGCCACTCCCCAAAAAGTGTCACAACTAATAACTTATGCATGCACTTTTGCATAGATGCCACTACTGCCCTGGCAAATAAATCTAAATTAGACTATTTTTCACTACTACTTTGGCTGTGGTGGAACATTCTCCACAAATGCAGGCAGCACTTTTGCCACAAAAACTCTATATTAGGCACATTGTCAGACCTCTAACAGTTAAGGAAGCCACAAAAAACACTGTAATATGGCTGCAGCATTTGCCAATTGCAACAATACCGGTGCATTGTGGAACACGCAACTGGCCAATTCAAATGAAAGTTCTGGGGCATGAGCTGTTTCGGGAACAGCCTCTAATTGTAATGTGTGGTGAGAAGTAAAACCAATAGAAGTACCACAGGGTCCAATACCACCATCCTATTGACAATTGCACCACAGAGAGAGATGAGTTGGTAGGGTATGCTCTGCTGAATCTGCTCTCCCCCCAGGGACACAGGCATCTAGACTCTGGGATATTGTGTAGGGGGGTCGAGAGCATGTACAAGGAACATGACTACCACAATTGGGCAGTGTCATAAGAGCATCATCATGCGTGATGATGTCTAGTTGCATGGGGCCAGATGTACAACCATTTTTAGTGGTCGCAAACGGAAATTGAGCCGTTTGCGACCACTAAGAAGTGTTGTAGCATGTAAAAAACCTTATTTTGTGAGTCGGTAACATATTACCGACTGGCAAAATAGTGTTTGTAAGTCGCTATTAACAAGGGGCGTGCCAAGGACATCCCTTCCTAATAGCGAGTCGCAAGGCCATGTATGATTCTTTTGCGACCGCAAAACAATCCCAGTTTACCTCCTATTTCAAGTAGGTGGCAAGCCACTCGCAAATGGGAAGGGGTTCCCAGGGGAAACGTTTTTTAGGAGCAGGCAGTGGTCCCAAGGACCACTGCCTACTCTTAAAAAATGAAACAGAAATGTTCAATTTCTTTAAGGAAAACGGGCTGCATTTTAAAAAAAACTGCTTTATTTAAAAAGCAGTCACAGACATGGTGGTCTGCTGACCCCAGCAGGCCACCATCCCTGTAAGTGGTGGCCATTTCCAAAAGCTCGCACATTGAGACCTGCCTCATGAATATTGAGGAGGCAGGTAATTTGCAACCCCATTGGGAGTCGCTAAATGTGTCTGAGACACATTAGTGCATTCCGTTTTGCTAGTTGCAAATTGCGAGTCACAAAAACTCACAATTTGTGACCCGCAAAATGGAATGGTCGTACATCTGGCCCATGACTGTATATTAGCATTAGGCTTCAAAGGGCTAGCTGTTGTGCGCTGCCAAGAAAGAACTAGTTGGTGCATTGCCAGGAAGAACAAAGAATGGTTTGTAAAAAAAAAATGTATAGATTTTGTATTCATCCTAAATTGTTGATCTCTGAAGAGGTCTAAATCAATAAAATTTAATTGAATTGAATTGAACAAAGGATGCCACTGTAGGAGATCACAGTCCCCTCAGTTGGGGGACATCTCCAGCAAAGGAGACTGCTGTGCAAGTACTCCCAAGGACACCAGATTGTGTGTGCATGTCTTGGGTATCTAAGGAGGGGCTTTGAGTGTAGGACAGCAGGAGTGGGGAACCAGGTAATATGTGTTTGGCTACTAAACCACCAGGGATAAATTAATCACCAAAGGAGGCTTCAGCAAAGGGAGAGAGTAAAGGAAGAGGTGCTTGTGGGATCCACTGTGCCACAAGGTAGCAAGGAAGGGAAACAGGATGAAGACGAAGAGGCCACTAGATCATTAGAGAGAGATAGATTTAAATAAGTGGAAGGTAAAGGGAAGGGTGGGATCTAAGGCAAAGAGATCACTGTGGGGAAATAACCTTTACCACACAGTCTTTACCACAAAGTGCTTTACAATGCAGTCTTTACCACTCATGGACATTTACGATGCATTCCCTTACCATGAATCTCTTTACTTTGCATAATGGTAAGCCTTTGTTATTGTGTTACTGATGTATATTGTGCAGTAAATTAATTATTTATTTAATTTATTGCAATTTAAATGGATTTTTTTAAATTAAAATGCATATTTGTTTAAAATAGACCAACATTATTTTTTATGGGTGGGATTTAAGGTATCTGGGGGTAATAGACAGGTAAGTGTATTAATACACAGGTATTATTTAAATTACCTAGGTACTAAGAATAAAAAAACGTATTGTTAAAATGAAAATACATATTTGTTTAAAATATGCAAAATAATTTTTAAGGACTAGTAGGTAAAGGATCTAGGGGTAGGAAGTGTATTAATACTTAGGTATTAATTAGAATATGTGGGTATTAATTATTTAATAAAATGTACAAGTATTAAAATGCATGTTTGTTAAAAATATGCATCATCATTTTTTAGGCGCTGGATGTAACAAATCTAGGGGTAATAGGTGGGCAAGTGTATTAATACCCAGGTGTCAAGTAAAATACCCGGGGAGAAATACTTTAATTTGATTCATGATTATTTAAAATAAAATTCATGTTTGTTAAAATATGCAAAATATTTTTGAAGGATTGGGATGCAAGAGATCTAGGGGCAGTGGGTGGGGAATTAATACTCAGATCTTCCTTTACATGACTGGGCATTAATAATTAAGGGGCTGATTATGATGTCAGTGGGCATTGGTGTCAGTCCCACTGACATCTGCCACTGCGGTCCGCCCGCCGCATTACGATGCGGCGTGTGGAGGTATCGGTTGGGGGGACTGTCCGCAGCGCTTCAGACTGGCTCAAGGAGCCCTTCAGCACGACGGATGGCACAATAATCCCCTAATGATGGCGTAGCCAGGCTCAGCTCTGCCGTCGGGATTATGATGGCACTTTCAGCCTGCCCTTTCATGGCGGTTCGTCTGTCATGAAAAGGCAGGTGAAAAGTGACTTTGAGGGCCCTGGCCCTCCGCTAAGGGGCCTGGGGGGGCATCTATGGTGCCCTCCTAAACATCCATGGACCATGTGGCAGGCACTGTGAGGTGCCTGCCACACGGTGCAGGGATGTTTCAAAACATCCATTTTACAATGGAAGCTTGTGCTGCAGGCCTTTTCCGCCTGCCGCACAAGCTTCCATTGTACAATGCATGTTCGCATCGTAATCCTGTGGTCGGAACTGCCGACCTAAGGTCGGGCGGTTCCAGACTGATACGGTGTGTCTGCCTGACATGGTAATCAGCCCCTTATGTAACTTTTTGTTATTACAATTTAAATGTGTGGGGAGTGTATTAATACTGTGGTATTAATTAAAAAAATTGCATAAATGCTGTAAATTTATTTACAATTATTACAATTAAATTGTATAGATGTTTAAAATATTGAAATTATTTTTAGGAATGAGATGTAAGGAATCTAGGGGTATTGGGTGGGGAAGTATATTATTACTCTAGCATTAGTAAAAATACCTCAGTATTAATAATGTTGTCTTATTTAAAAATACTATTAAGTTAAAAAGGTAATACAAAAATGGTAGAAAAACATAACTAATGTAAATAATTGATGAATACTAAGGGCCTAGTTACGATGTCGGATGGACTTAAGTCTGCCCGACACCGTTTCGGTACTGGGACCGACCGACCTTCTGTCGGTGGTCCCGACCGACCAATTAGGATGCGACCGAACCCTGTTTGGTCGCACTCCTATTCTTTACAATGGGAGCATGCATTCCGACCGGAATGCATGCTCTAATTGTAAAACGGCGAGGTGCAGTTCATCCCTGCACCCCGTGGCAGGCACCTCAACCAGAGGCCGTGCACTCATGGGGACCCTGCTGGGGGCCTCCAAAGTTCTGTGTCGGAAAGGCCAGCACAGAAAGGCTGTAGGAATCTGACATTGTAATCCCTCGGGGCTTAAAGAGCCGCCCTTGGGATTAGTGAAGTCATTCCAACTGACGGACGGGCGCTCCGAGCCCGTCGGAAGCCAGTTGTATTGACCGGTAGGATTTCTTTCCGACCGACACCATCCTAATGGGTCGGTCGGAAAGGAATCCGACCAGCTGATTGCAATGCAGTAGGAATGGCTCCAACCAACGGTCCGAGCCTTATCCTACCGCATCGTAATCAACCCCTAAATGTAAATTAAAAAATATAACAAAGAATGAAAATAATATAAGCAATAAAAAGAAAACACACAACACAATTAATTTTATAATACAAATTTTATTAAATATAATTTGGTATTTTAGGAATTAAAACACACTAATTTTGAAAAATAACATCATATTTTCACAAAATGTGCATACATATATTTGAAAATATTTTAAAGTTTAAAAATCAATGGTCAAACAATTTCCTGTGGTTTCCCATTGATGTCTATGGGCAAAATTGTCCTTGTTTTATTTTAATTTTTCAGGGTGACATTCACGGTTCTGCATCTGTTTCTACAGTTAGTGACCATTGCAATCCAGATCAGAAGCATGGAGGAGTTGTGGTCAGGTAAAAACAATCTCATTTACTTAAAGCAACATATAGGTTAGGAAATCTATTGGAGATAGGGAGGTAGGTAGTTAGGCTTTACATAAAAGAGTATTGCATTTATTGTGAGTTTTAACCAGGTTTACATCCCCATACAGGTTGCGTTCGTATGTGTGCATCAGTCCGGTTGTCATTTTTTTAACAAAAGTTTAAAAAAAAGTTAAATAGACTATTTTTTAAACCAAAATGAAAAAAATACAAATTAATCTTTTCCAATTGGATTTTTATCAGGGTTCACTTTTTAAAGATGAAGACTCCACTTACAAATTAAGAATATAGAATGACTGGATTGCATTAGTCCTTTTCTAAGAGAAGTACTTTTAAAACAATTCAGGATGTTTAGACATTGGAATTAATTCAATAGAGAGGCACCATGGAGCAAAGAAGATAGCATCTTAGATTTTGGTTTGCATTTTTCTATTTTTTTTTTTTTAAAAACATGTTTTTTAAGAATGGTACTCACGTAGAACAAGTTGAATAGAAGGACGAAGCAAGTTATGGGGTTTTGGATTGTGGTACACACTTATTGATTTCTGGATTAACTGAGACTCGTGGTAAGTGGATGGGTAGGTAATCACCATGAGTTTATGAAAGAAGACATCAACAGGTAGGAAAAAATAATAAATTTGGAACAATTATGAAAAATGGCAATTGAATTTCATCATGTTTTTTAAACAGGAGAGTACATCTTTTAATTTATTGAAGTGGATAGTAATATAAATTGTGTGCAATATTGTTAAAATAGTATGATGCTCCCAATGATGAAAACTGTTGGATTTTGATTAATAGTCTTTCTGACATTTCTTTGCTTCTTTTGGAAATTGTGGGATTTAGATTACCTGGCAATGATTGCACAGGTCTCTTTTCCTGAAAACTTTGTTCCTTTTCCAAAATTTCCAGGAAATGATACAGGTTTTGGTGACTTTTTTAAAAAGGTTATGCCAACCATGAAATGTATTGTTTGTTTTTGCACCTCCCCCTAAGTAGGTTGCGTAGCATTTCTACCATTCATTTGGAAATAATGGTTTTTTTCTGTGACCCCACCTCTTTTTGCTGGCCAATCTATGTCTCTTCAAAATTAATTAGAAGTGGTGCCAGTGACAGTGAATAATCTTTGTTTCATCAGAATCTGACCATAAAAGCACATAATAAAATACACACTACATCAATTACAAGGCTTGATGAGTAGAAAATGCATCTCAAATACTTTAAAAAATGGCATGCTAAAAGTCAATCCTGAAGAATATAGACCCGGAAAACCTTCTGAATTAATATGGGTCCATATTAAAAATTACATAAAATCACATGATTCAGGAGACTAATACATTTCTGGCCACAAGAGTAAACAATCCAAAATACAGATTACGTTATAACCGAGACATCTTTATACAGCATATTTCTTCCTCCTCTTCAAAGCAGCAAGAATAAAATTTAAGACGGAGAAACAGATTGTCAGAGAGGGCAAACTTTGTAAAAAGGACAAGCCCTCTTTATGGGTCATAAAAATATTCTCTCTCAGGATGGGTTAGAAAAAACAGGCCCTAAAGTTTGCAAAAAAGCATAAAGTGCACGGTGAATTGGGCACAGACAGCATCAAAGGGACAACACGGGAGCGTGATGGACCAAGAACCTGTCCTGGGAAACGCAATCAAAAAATGGACCATGTTGAGGCGGAGCCGTGTGAGGTATAATCTGTGCTCAGTGTTTACAACACAGGTTAAGTATGGCTCTATCCCTGTGAAGGTAGGAATCTGCACATACTTAACGAGTATGTTGAGGGCCTTAGCTATTGTTGCCTTTTCTCTGTTCTTGTGAAACCTTTCTTTCATTAGCATCTTCAACCTAGGATTAATACTTCCTGGACGGTCAAAGATATAGCTTAACCTTAGTTGAGAAAAAGTATTTTCTACATATGCTAACCAGGGGATAGCAGACATGGGACTCAAGTTCAAACAGTCCTCTATTAGCTTACGTGAGAAGCTGGTCTCAGAGGTAGACCACAGTTTGAGCCACAATAAAAGTGATGCCACTCTTACTTGGTCCTCCAAAAAGCCAAGGCCAAGGTCCTGATGTGAAATGAAATTAGATGTCTTCTATGGCCAGAAGTCTACAGAAAAATTTGTTTTCAGCTGTCTGTAGGTTACCCAAACCAGCATACCCCCATACACTGCACCGTATGTTCCTGGTGTAAGACATTTAGGGCCTGATTATGACTTTGGCGATGCAAAGCCAGGTCCGCCCCAGCGCCGCACCCCCAAAGCTGTGGTCAGAACGCCCACCAGATTAGGAGTTTCCTCCGGTTTGGCGGGCTGGTTTTTGGCATTCACATGGCATTCACATGGCAGTACCTCAGAAAATGGGCACCGCAATGGGAACGACAAAAACAGTTCCTCCATGCATGGAATAAAAAGCCCATGCCATGCAGGAACTGGGGTGCATGCACACAGGGGGGCACATGTTGTGCCCACCTGCATCCATCCCCATGTGGAGGAGGCCCTTTGTTTCCTCTCTGCCATGTTGTTGATAGCGTAGGAACATCCATGACACCGCCAGTGGAGAGGAAACTCAAAATATGCTTGGCGGGTTCACCGCAACACCACAAGGGAATGGTAGTTACCTGGCAGCTGTGGTGGGGCACTGGCAGTCCGACCACCCTAATCATAATAGGGCAGTTGGGAGGCTGTCGACCGCACAAGTCTGGTGGTCCGTGTACCGCCAGACTCATAATCTGCCCCTTACTCTTATAGAGTGTAACCATTTCTCTGAGGGGCTTATGACCTAGCTCTGTTGTGAATCTACAAATGGATTCACACAAAGCCACCATCTTCTGTGTTCTTAAAACAGTAAGCCTGTCCCAACTCAGGTTTGCATCAAATAGAATACCTAGGTAATTGAAGCTAGGCACCTTGGCAATTGGGGTTGTCCTGATAAAAAAGCTCTTGGATCTAATTTTCTTTGGGTCACAGGTCAAGATAAAGGATTTTTGGTGGTTAATCTTCAGTTTAAGATCCCCTATAAAACCACTAAAAACGTCTAAAAGGTCCTGCAGTCCATAAGCTGTACGTGCGATTAGTACCGTGTCATCTGTGTATAAAAGTACAGGGACCGATCGTGATCCTATCTTAGGGACTCTTTAACACGAGCTGCTAGGGCAGACTCAAGAGCATTAATATAAAGTAGAAATAAAAAAGGAGCCAAGACGAATCTCTCTTTTACCCCTCTTGTGACCTTTATAGAATGGGTACACTCACCATTGGATGTGTAACCGACTTTGGTGGATGTGTCCCAATGAAGGCACCAATGGAGATACATTAAGTGGGGCTCAATGCCGGTTTGGTCCACTGACTCTCATAATTTCCCTCTGTCCACTAGGTCAAAGGCACAGGAGAGGTCCATAAAAGCCTTGTATGGCACCTCTCCTGGCCTTGACATACTTCCCAAGAACTAAGGACAGGTTTAGTGCCTGCTCAACAGTACCCAAACCAAGCCGGGACCCATACTGGACTTCGGACAAAAAAGGAATTTTCCTCAGTCCATTCTTCCAATGTATCCAGAATTACAAGCCCTAGGACTTTTGCAGAAGAATCTTATAGGGAGATAGGACGGTATTTATCAGGGAGGTTCCTGTCCCCTTTCCTAAATATAGGCACTATGATTGATTCCCTCTAGAAATCTGGAGGACCTGACTAAAACACTGCTCTCAGTACATTAGTTAACAAAGGGGGCCCAAAAGCTACATGTAGCTTGAACAGATCTAACAACACCCCATCAGAAGTGGAGCCAATTTGAATTCATTTAAAAAATAATAATAATTTGATTGTATAATTGTTGTATAGAATCGTTGTTCATTTGAACTACATGAAGCTGTGAGGTCTTGTAGTTCAAATCAAAGTTTACTGTTTGACATATACTCCTCAGCTAAGGATGTTTTTTTAATTAGTTTCCAATATGCCTGAAAAAATGAAACAAATCCGTAAATTTGGGTATTTGGATAAAGTTTATAAATAGTATTTATCATTTGTAATTCAAAGTTAATTATAATTTTCCTAGGACTTTTGTTTCCTGTTTCAGACTTTATAACTTATAAAAAATCAGTATAAGGTGAGGATTGTTTGACTGGTAGTAAACCATAAATTAGTGGTACAGTAGTATTATTTATGTTAGCAAGCACAGTACAAATTTGGGCAAATGCATGGAGGGATCAACTTAAACATACCATTCATCATGCAAATGTCACAGTTTATAAAGATAACAGTGTTACATATGGTAGCTAAGATAAATGTAGGAATAGTATTGGTGGGGATGCTGATCGGCTGAGAGAGGCCGCAACCACTCCCCCTCACTTCCCCCTTGACGTCAGATGCCAGAAACATCTGTGAGGAGCCGCGAAGCTGCCGCCGACGAACTCGATGCTCCGGAGCCGCGGAGTTTCAGAGGCCGGTTTCTGATGCATTAGCGGGCAGGCTGCGTCCCAGCAACGGGCGGTTTTGATTTCTCCGAGGAGGAAAGGGGTTTCTATCTTTTCCCATTCTGGATGTTTTATTCTGCCAGTTCCACTTAGCGCGAGGAGCTTGAAGTGAAGCTGGATCTGTAGACTCTGGAGCTGGTGTTAGTTAAAACGCAAGGCAATATACTCTCTGCTGGGCTTTAGAGCTAAGTCACTTTTGGTCTCGGTCTGCCTCCACGGACACTGGGACTGCTGTCGCCCCCGGACTTGAGGATTGGGGATCGTCTTTGGATCGTCTCTGGGACTCCAGGTTTCTCTCCAAGAGGGGGTAAGTGAAGATCTTGTCCTTACTCACCTTGGTTGAGGGTCGCTGGGGAGGTCCCATAAGTAAATTTGGCAGCAATTCAGGTCAGGGACTGGCAGAGGGGCTTTACAATCAGTACACTATGCGAAAGCTAACCAAAGGAGCTAAAGGGATTGCCCAGTCTGAGTCTCCGAATTTCGGCCAAAAGGCTAAAAAGCGAGTTGGCCAGGCCACAGCGCGGTCGAATCATGCAGCTGCCTTTAGAAAAGATCCTCCCCTCCTAACTGAATTTGCTGAGATGGCATGTGCTGAGACCACTAAACAAGACCATCACGAAGCAGCCTCGGCGGATTCGGACTCTACCATTAGCCCTAGTGGGTTGGCTTCCTTACGGGCGGATTCACCAATCTCTTCAGTTTCGACTAAAGTAAACACGACACCGGATGGAGCAGTTGGGGGAACTACAGAGTTTAGAAAGTACCCTATATTTTTTAAAGCCAAACAGGGCAGGCTCTTGGGTGAAGCTGAGCAGGAGATGGTAGGGAATGACCTCCTATTCGCAGATAATTCATTGGACTCAGGTCCGGAGACTCTAAATTCCGAGACTGGTAGTCATCCCTCCCTTCCTTCCTCAGGTGTGCTAGATCCATCAGCTGGAGGAGGGTCCATGTATCATTCTATTCCGGTGGTCCCAGAGGCCTCTATTTTGACTTTACCAGTGGAGCCTGTGCTGGTTGATCCAGAAGGTTTGCAGTCGGAGGACAGGCCTAATGTAAATCAGATTAATCCTTCTCTAGACATTAGCTCTTTTTCCATGCAATGGGATGCTAAGAGTCTTCTTAATTTGATTCTGGAAGAAATTTGTGAGTTAAAAACCTCCCAATCTGCTGAGATTGCAGCAATCCATGTTCGCCTGACAAAGATTGAGGAAAACATGGCTCAGATCCCGGTACGGCTCTCGGAGGCAGAAACCAGGATTTCCCAATTGGAGGATCAAGTGTCATCTATGAATCTTAAAGTCGCCACCTTACAGTCCCAGAAAACCACATTGGGAATTCAAGTTGGAGGAGTTAGAGAGCCATTCCAGGCGCTCAAATCTTCGAATTTTGGGCATCGAGGGTCAGCAGACTCTACAATGGGTTGACTCATTTATAAAGAAAAATGTCCTCCCAGAATTCAATGGTGATCTGACGATAATGAGAGCCCATCGTGTTCCAGCACACCTCCCTCCTAATGCTAAATTCCCACGGACTATCTTGGTCAACTTCGGGGACTTTAGGGTCAAGGAACAGATTTTATCAAAAGCCATTAAACAAAGACAGTTTTCCTCTGCAGAAGTTCCAGTATGTCGCATTTTTTCGGACATGTCAGCTTCCGCAGCGAAAAGGCGGAAAGAATTTGTCAAAATGTTACATCTGTTTAAGGCACAGGGGGCGTAAGCTATGATAGCCCAGCAGAGTAAGCTGAAGGTGCTAGTTAAGGTAGATTCCACATCTTTTGCAGTGTTCCAGATGAACAGGAATTATTGCAACAGATTTCTATGGATAAACCCTAATGGCATTATGTTCGTTTTCAGTTAGCTGTTCGGGGGGTTTCTTTCTTGAAAAGGCAAAGAGCTACTAGTTCACAGAGGACTGTTATTGCCCTTTTTTTTTACTTTCTTCTTTAAAGATGTCTACTGATGTCTAATGCAGTTAAAATGTTGCTTTTTTCGTTTAAGAAGGGGAGGGGAGGGGAGGGTAGAGGGGGGGAGTGGGCTATCCGGCAGCACTAGGCACCAAGTCATTGTGCCAGTAGAAGGGTGGGTGGGATAGGTTGTCTGGTTCTGAGCAGGGGGGGCCATCTGCTCGGGACAACAATGGGCCAAGGGTGGGAACACGGGGTGGAAAGGGAGCATGTGGGAAAAAACGAAAACCATATTTTAGGTTCCAATACATCTGTCCATCGCTATTTAGAAAGGAAGCAGGGGGGACAATTTATTTTGCTGGCATTTTGTTGCAAACTGTTGGCCAAAGTGGGATATTTATTTTCTTTATCAGACTATTGGGGTATCTAGAAGCTTGTCTCATTTTCCGTAAATGGCAAATTGGAAATAAGGCAAATGGGAAATAAGGAAATACTGAAGGTGGTTTCTTTTAATGTAAATGGCCTCAATAATAAGAAGAAAATGAGGGCCATTGAGGCCTGGATTAAGACAGAGAATCCCTCTGCTATTCTTTTACAAGAGACCCATATACCAGCGGGTAAAATAGCAGACTTCTCAATGTTTAAATCCTTGGGCAGTGTATAGGGGTTTCTCTTCATCTTCTGCGGCCCACAGGGGGACAGCGATTTTTCTTAGTAAGAAATTTCAGGCTGAGGTACTTAATTCGGCGAGTGATCAGGGTGGAAGATGGTGTTGGGTCACCTGTAATTTAGGACACAGATCTTTGACGCTCGCTAGTTTATATGCCCCAGTAGAGGATAATCCCACCCCATATGAGGAATTCTTCCAATCATTAATCCAAGTATCAGGCGATCTAATTGTGGGTGGGGACTTCAATTTGTTAATGAATCCGAAAATTGATTCCTCATCTAACGCAAAAAAACAGTTAAAGCGAAAATCTTTTAAAATTGTACAAAGTTATAGCTCGATGCTTGATATAGCTGACCCTAGGCGGGCTGCATTTCCCACTGAAATCGCTTATACCTGCTTTTCAGGGAGATTCCATACTTATTCGCGTATTGATTTTTTCCTTATTTCCAGGCGTTTGGTTTTTAATTCACAGAAAATCCTTCAGAGTGGGTTCTCGGACCATGCACTGATCATTTTAGAATTGGAACTGGGTGAATGCAGTAAAACCTCCAAAAGATGGCAGCTAAATCGACAATACTTATTTGAGGAAAATTGGGTCTCTTATATTAAAACAGAAATCAGAGAGTTCTTTGAGCGAAATCATGGCTCCGCTCCACTGCATGTGGTCTGGGATTCGTTTAAAGCCTTTTTTCGAGGGCTTGCTATTGGTAAAGATGCGGAGAACTCAAGGAATAGGAAGGAGGAGAAGCAAATACTTGAGCAAAAAGTGCAAAGGTCTCTCGACATATTCCTTTCTAGCCCCTCGGTGGCGAACCGTCGACAGCTGGACCAGGCTAAGCGGAACCTGGCCGATAAATATTATGCTAAAAGTGAATCCCTATTTCAGCATGATAGGCAAAAGATTTATGAGGAAAGCAATTATAGAGGCAGATTTCTGGCATGGCAGGCAACGGAATGGGCTGCAAGTAATTAAATAGTCGCACTGAGATGCCCCACTTCAGGTTCTCGTTTGGAGGACTTAGGAGCAGTAGGAGACATAATGGTACAACATTATGAGAGGATATATGGCCAACATCAATCCATCGATATGTCATCTTTGGGAGATTTTCTCCAGGAAAATGAATCACCTGTCTTATCAGCCTTAGAAAAAAGGAACATGGCGAGACCATTCACAAAAGGAGAGCTAGGGGAGGTTATTAAAAATCTCCCAAATGGTAAAGCCTGCCGGCCGGACGGCCTCCCTGCCGAGTTTTTTAAAACATTCGCTAGTGTAATTGTGGATTATCTCCTTTTATTGGTAAATTCAATTCTTGAAGGAGGGTCCATACCTCTGTCTTTTAGAAAAGGGAATGTAGTCAGTTTTTAAAAAAAAGGTAAAAACAGTGAAGATTCAACTCATATCGCCCGATAACGCTTTTAAATTCTGACTACAAATTAATTACTAAACTTTTAGCCAATCGATTTAACAGGATCGCCTCGCATTTAATCTATCCTGATTAGAATGGTTTTATAGCCGGGAGGCAGCTCGGAACCAATACGCATTTTTTAGTGGAGGCACTGGACTATTTTGAGACCCGGAAGATTCCAGCATTAGTACTTTTTTAGATGCCGAGAAGCCATTTGATTTGATTATTTGGGAGACTTTATTTTGTATTTTAACGAAATTTGGCATACCCTCTAAAATTGCAGGGTTGGTTGAGAAATTATATATGAATGCAGAGGCCAATATTATCATCAATGCCACTGAGGTCGGCCAAGTAAAAGTTAAAAGGGGAACCAGACAAGGATGTCCGTTATCCCTGGTGCTATTCGCGATAGCAATCAGGAATAATGGGGATATCTGCCCTCCGCTTCCAACCATGGGTAAAGTTAAATTATACGCCGACGACATTATGCTTATTATAAAGCCGGAGGAGGAAGTGCAGGCAAAAGCCTTCCAGATTTTTGACCTTTATGAGTCGTTCGGTGGCTATAAAATTAATAAAAGGAAAACAGAAATAATCTTGTGTGGGTGTTCATCTAGGGTTTTACACCCCGATATTCTTCCGTGCCTAAATTCTAATCCCAAGAGGTACCTAGGGGTCTATTTTTCACCATTAATTTCGGAATTATATGATCTGAATTTCGGCCCATTGTTACGAAAAGTCCAGGACTTATTCTCACGATGGAACTCTCTCCCTTTAACCATTCTCGGTAGGGTCGCTTTGATCAAAATGTCAGTGCTTCCACTGTTTAATTTCCTTTTTTCAGCAATTCCCTGTGTTTTAGTAAACTCCTTTTTTACGAAATTAGAGTCAATGTTTACATCGTTCCTGTGGGGCAAGAAAGTTCACCGAATTGCACTTAGCACTTTATATGAGAAACTAGAAAATGGCGGCTTAGCCCTCCCCAATTTGAGGGACTACTACTTTGCATATTTTGCACAGTACATGTCTAGATTTAAGCAGGGTCCACATCCGGGTCTTTTTATTAATTACTTTATGAATTTAATGTGTAAAGAAAATCAGATCCACTGCCTATTATCAATATTTAGATCTCCTAAATTAGTAAGATATAAGTGTTTACATTGGTTTTTTCATAAACGTCAGGCTTTTTTTAGACGGTATTCTATTCCAGTTATTAATGTCAGCAGGTATTAGAGATTCGTTTTTAATTATACAGAATTGGAATAAGGCCGGCTTTCATAAACTCTCCGATTTTCTCCGGAACGATAGATGGCTGAATATTAATGAAATGTCTCAATTACTCACCGGCGATTTCCTCCTCCTTGGGTCATATAATATTCTCAGTAAGTTCCTTAGCAAACTTGATTTGCTTCAGATTAATGGCCAGAAACAGTTAGTTTTCGACTTGTTTGAAGATAGGGTAGTGAAAAAGCCGGGGGATTGGAAAAAATGTTTAGCCACAATTAAAGGGGTTGATCTGGAAGCCAAGGCCATAACAAAATGGGGCAAATATGAGGACCTGGAAATTACAGCAAATATGTAGTCTACAATTAATAACTTAAATTTTAGTTCAGTCAGAGGGGCTAACTGGAGAAGGATGTTATATTTGAGCAAGTGGTTACTGTATAGAACCCCTTGCTTTGTAGCCAAGGTTTATCCCAATCAATCGGGGCAGTGTTTCCGGTGCTATATTCACCCTTTAGCCAATTGGACTCATATAATATTAAAGTGCCCCTTGATCCAGAAATTTTGGAACGATATTTTTGATTATCTGGCAACAGAATGTTTGATATCGATTGGGTTTAAAGCTCGACTGATAGTATGGGGCTATGACCCAGATCTTCGGCTACCCGAGAAGTTGACTAAACTTTTATATATTGGAATGGCTGTCGCCAGATCACTTTTACTTCAAAGATGGCGAACGGATTTAATTCCATCCAAAATTGAATGGGTTCGAAAAATGGGTCAGGTTAAAAGAAGCGAACGAATCTATGCTTCACGAATTGGGGGACTTAAGAAATTTGAGAAAATCTGGGCACTGTATTTTGACTGTGATTTCTAAAGTTGTATATAATCTGTTGTATTCCTCCAATCTGTCCTTTTTTTTATGAATCTCAGAACTTGGCACTTTAATATGGACAGTATACTTCATGTCATTTTTTTTTTTTTAGTCTTTTTTGAGGCAGTGGATATGAGTCTCGAGATTTTAGGCGTTCTTTTATTCTTCGGCTCAATAATGGTTTTTTTAAGATCCCCCAGCTTATTAATTACTAGATGTGTTGTTTCTTGCTTAATTGGTGCTATTTATTACCCCCTCGGATGTCATTGATGGATTCTAAAGTATGTATATCTGGATTTAATTCTATGTATTTTATATGGTTTTCAATAAAATAAAAAAATAAAAAGAAAAAGGAATAGTATTGGTATACAAAGTATAAATGATAATAAAGTATAGGAATAAGTATCATTATATAGGTATAAGTACCAGTATAAGTTGTTCATGGGGAGTGTTAATATCAGAATAGGTTTGTGGATTACTTGCCTGTTTTTGTCATTTTACCATCCTTCTTAAATTTGGAATTGTAGGTATACTACTTACAACATGTGGATATTCTGGGCTACCTTCCTCAATAGTATGACACAGGTTTCATTGGAGGTGACACCAAGTGACTATGGGCCCGATTCACAAAAGTAATCTGAGACAAGATCCTAACTTTACGACTTTCGGTATTCACAAAAGGCATTTAGGAGTAGTAAAGTTAGGATTTTGTCTTAAGTTTGTCTTAAGTTTTGGTCTTAAGACAAAATCCTAACTTAAGTTAAGCTTAAATTAAACTTAAGTTAGGATTTTGTCTTAAGTTTGTCTTAAGTTTTGGTCTTAAGACAAAATCCTAACTTAAGTTTAACTTAAGTTTACCTTAAGTTAGGATTTTGTCTTAAGACCAAAACTTAAGACAAACTTAAGACAAAATCCTAACTTTACTACTCCTAAATGCCTTTTGTGAATACCGAAAGTCGTAAAGTTAGGATTTTGTCTCAGATTACTTTTGTGAATCGGGCCCATTGTCTCCAAGAGTAACTGCTCTGCCTTTTGCAACAGTTTGAGAAATAGTTTACACACCACCAATGACTCCTGGCTCAGTAGGCCTCTCCTTACAATAAATATACGCACCGTACATAGAAGACAGTTTCCGCTTTTAAATCTGACTTATTGTGCTTGACTTTGGTTTCCCTTATCTTGATTTTCTGCAATGAAGAAAAAAAGTTATGTTTATTTTAAAACCTTTTTAATATTGTTTTATTATTTCTGCTTATCCTCCTGTTGAGAGAAAGAACATGTTATTTATGTTATACACCTGTATATTTTTCTAAAAAACATTGTGTTGAATTCTGCTATAAAAAGAAAAAAATGAAAATATTTTCCTGTTATGGATTGGGACATAGGTTATTTATTTACTTTTTGTTCTGCAGAAAATGTTAATTTGTTAACCTGTCGTTCTTGACCAGGGGTCTTTGATGTTAATTTGTTTTGAAGTGTTGATTGCAATTGTTTGTGATTTTCAGATTTTGAGGAGACTGTTGATCTAGAAAAAAAGTGATTTGATCACCATGTTAAATTGTTTTTATATATTGTTGATTATATTCTTTTAATCCTGTTAAAAGAAAGGAAATGTTGTACATTTGAAACAACATTAAAAAATGCTATTGGTGTTACTTCTGTAGGAAGAAAGATAAGGTATTTGTCTTTTTGGACTTGGAAAAATTGGTTGACATTTTTTAAGGAAGTAAATTGTAAAATATTCTTTGTTGAGAATACTCCTATGCTTAGTTATTTGGAATTTTCCTTGATTTTCTATCTGATGAGATTTTGACCTATGAGGTTAAAGCAAAATGTAGTGTAGGGACTCATCGTTTAAATAATTGATCTGTTTTTGTTTGACAACATAAAGCATTGTTGGTTTTTATAACTTAAAAGTTGGTTTCTTAATAGTAAATCTCCCCAGTTTCAGTGTTCAGCACCTAGCCCGAGTTGGCTCTGACTGGAGTTTCGAATACTAAAGCTGCCCTCTTTCAGTGTCCCACTGAAGTTTGCATTAAGTGATATATGGACTGCTTGAATTAATCTCAGCCACTGGTAATTGCTAGGGCTGCATACCAATCCATCATTATTTTTCATACCATGCCACCTCAGTTTGGACCCAACCATATGCAACTCAGTCTTGACCCTGCTCTAAAAGGAACAGTCCAGCCTGAACTGCCAGGCCAGGTCCTCCCTGAACCTGAACATAAGCAGCCCAGGACTGGTTTCTCCCTTCTTAGCGTTCATCAGCTGGGCATAGCTTGGTTCCAATTGCACAGTGTGCAGGGGACCCATGTCCGGGCATACCCGTCCCACTTAGGGTGTCCTAATGAAGTATATAAAAAGTGATGGATGGAATGCTTGGATTAATCTCAGCCTCTGATAATTACTTGGGATGGGCATAACTTGCATGATTCCATGTAGCGCAATCATGCGGAATTACTTAAGAATTCCGCAAGATTTCGCGGAATTACACAAGAAGCATAATTCTGCGTTTAGCGCTATTTCTTAGCACAAAAATGTCCCCTTGCGTCTAAACTGGATGCCAGGATGGATTTTGCACTAAGAAATAGCACTAAATGCAGCAGAACATGAAGAGCGAGTGCAAGCTAAATGTGCTCTTGAGGTAAGATTTTTCCCCCAAAATTACTGTGACACAAACTACCCAGGCTTGTTTCGTCCTTCTAAGGGCTCATCAGCCAGGTATATTTTTGTTCCAGTGGCACAGTGTGCATGGGACCCACATCTGGGTATGCCCATCCCACTTCGAGCGTGATACTTAAATATACAAAAAGTGATGGGTGGAATGCTTGAATCAATCTCAGTCACTTTCAGTGTCCAGCAACTTCCTGGAGTAGGTCCTGACTGAAGTTTAGAACAGTAAACCTGCCCCTTTTCAATGTCCAGCACCTTGCAAAATAGGCTCTGACCCAAGTTTAGAATAGTAAATCTTCCCACTTTCATTGTCCAGCACCTTCCCGAATAAGCTCTGACTGGAGATCCGAGTAGTAAATCTGCCCACTTCAGAGTCTAGTACCGCCCCTAAGTTCGCTGTTACTGAATTTAGTTGCTGAAAAAGTAGAGGAAAATATGTACTTTAATATACTTACTTATTCAAGATTTTTTTTACTTGCTATAAAGTAAACATATGTCTGCAGAAAATATTACACATTTTATCACTAAATGTGTCTGTAAGATACAAAAAATTGATTTGCTATATTTTTGATTGATTGCTAATAGGGTCTATTTCATTACAGTAATACTTACTTTGAAATGTATGTGGCACAGTGTTCAGCTCTCACTGTCTTTCTCTCTCATCCAGTCAGTAGTGCATGTGTCCAAGTCCGAGGTCAGTGTACGTCTAAACACAAAATGGTGGACGACCATTTTTATAACATTGTGAAAAGTTTTCCTTAATTTACAATAAAATAGTTTTTTGTGAATCTTTTTATGTGAACAGGGAAATGTGTTACTAAACTCATTTTTAAGTGAAAATATTTATTTGACATAAATTTTGTGACTTACTTTACGTATGGGTGTCAACCATCTTGGTTGAGGATAGATGGACCAATTCCCCTAGAGTTTTTTTAAATTTGTGTGGGTTTGCAAATATTTGTAAAACTTTTGCATTGCCTTGTGTTGTGATGCGCAACACAAGAACAATACGGGGGGAAGTATTTTTGTTGCTTTGCGGTGGTTTGAGCTATTTTGTGTGACACAAGACCAATGTAGAGGGAAGCTGTTGCGCTGCCTTGCATGACACAAGGAGTTATCAATGGTTTTGGTTATTTTTCTCAAAATTTTGTAATAATATCTGACATTTTCTTTGGTGGTTACATTGTGTTTTTATTAAAACTTGAGTTTTGCAATTAGTACTTTTTTAAAAGTAGTCTTTAAAGTATAAAAATTGCATGGTTAAGACATGCATAGTAAACTATGCCTGGTAAATATATGCGTGGTAAATGTAGTTTCGGTGTTATTCTATGTAAATGCATGGTAAAGGCATGCTTAGAAAAATATACATTGTAAGAGCGTACATGGTAAAGACATGTTTTGTAATGTCATACATCCCCCACTGTGTCATGGCTTGTAATAGGTGTTCATCCATAGTCCGTACATAATTAGTAAAATAATAAGAGCCAGTGCCCAAATGTTTTTTCCAGAAGGCTGCAGCCATGCTGACGAATGTCGGAGTTGCAGAATCTTAAGGATGCATAGTCTTGATTCCACCTCATACCTCTTACTTCCACCACCATAATCTGCTTTGCCCTTTATTTGAATCATGCAGGTTTTCTGTATTTGCAGGGTTTGTGTCACTGTTTTTCCATCTTTCTCTTCCTCCTGTTTTCCTCTTTTTTTTGGTTTATCTCACTTCCTCTTGGTCAAATTCTAAAGATGAAGAGTAAGTGCCAGTCTCCAAAAATGAGTGCCGGTGGGATTCACCTGTTATCACAGGCACAATTTAAGCACTGCTCCGACTCCCATCCAACGCTGGTCCTGGGCGTTATTGGCTGTCCCTTCCACTCTTTGCTCCAGGCATTGTCATGCAGGATATTGTCCACGCTGGAGTGACAGGAGCCATGCTTCAATGCTTCCTGGGATTGTGACGACCACATATAGGCTGACCAGTTTTACTTCCCCAACACCAGCACAGTCAACCCTTTTCTCATGCGGGTACACCAAAAGCTGTGACCATATGCCCCAACTATCTGAGCAGCTTCAGTAGGATTCAAGGATCTAATAAAAAATTCAAGGAATTGTTCATTTGGGGATCTACTACTGGATTCAAGGATTCCAGAATTCAAGAAGTTGTTGCAGAAACCAAGGATCCCTCAGCATCCAGGGAATGGCTCGCTTTCCTACCTGTTAATGAGAGGAAACCTCTGCTTGGGCTCGGCCTTCAGCTGTGTTCCACTGCTTGAACTCAGCTCTTCATCTGTGTTCCTGGCTCTCAAGAGCACGTTATCTTCAGGCCAGATGTCGAGAAAATCTTTAGTGAAGGTGAGAAGATTTCTCTTTGTGGAGCTTCTTGAAATTCCTTCAGCAGTCACTTCAAAGACTGTCCTTGCATCCTTGGAATTATTTGACCTCTCTCAGCGCTGTATTTGGGAGCCTAAGGTTAGTGATAGCTAGGGAGAGTTAGAGATTACTTGATTTGACTCATTTTGGACCCCTGTACTGTTCTCTGCACCTGTGTACTGGGATTCTCTCAGACCCTCAAATTTGTGCTTTCACTGTCTCTTGAGCCTCCACAATGTTGTTTCATTGATATGCTAAATGTTTACCCTAGTGCATCATTTACTAAAGTACATGTTCTGTGTGTCGCATTTCCTATAGAATGTTACCAATCATGCATAATCCATGGAAAAAATATTATTAGTTGATTTAAGAGCAGAAAGTAGCAATAGTCTTGTATTCTGTTTAGTATAAACAAGTGTCACTCATGAGAGATTGCAGAAAATGTGAGAGAACTGGCATCTGATGAGATGAACTGTGTGACTATAAACTGACGATGTCTCTTGTGTGCCTTCTCTCATATCTCTCTCCCTCTTATCCCCTCTGTGCCAACAGTGCCAATCACAGTCTTGGATGTGTTCAACACTGTTGATGGGGAAGGAGACTGGCGGGTTCCATGTAATTCCTGGGGCAACATTTGGATCTATGGGTTAGTCGTGACTTGAGTATGATGCCCTGGTCACCAGAGAACAAAGGAGACTGATGAAGGGGAGTAAAGGAGAATGGTGAGAATAACAGGGAAGGGTGTGTCCGTTGGGCCACCAAGGAGCAAAGAAAAGTGATTTGGCGGCAAAGGACAAGGATGTGAAGAATGGATAGAAATAAAGAAAGGTAAAAAAGAGTAGGCTGGGGGCCCACAGGGATTTTCAGAAGGGGAGTAACCTGTGTACATTTGGGACATCACAGGTGTTAGCGAAGTAAGGGCTGAGGAAAGACAAAGATAAAGAAGGACTGAGTGTGGAGATAGGGGTGCCTGGGGGTTAGAAGGTGCAATGGCAGGCAAAGCCAAGAGGTTTCTGAGAGGGCAAGGAGCTAAAGAGGGAGAATTCACAGAGTTTATAACAACTGACGTCATTGCTCACAGCAACAAGTGCAGAAGTGAAGACCAACAAATGTGCAATGGTGGACATGAAGGCTTATCAGGAGTAGGCGTGCAGGAGGCTGGACTAGATTGGTAAGGGGGAAATGGGTAAGGATATAAAAGGAATGGTGGGGAAGAGCAGGCAGGGCTGTTGGGGCAAGGGCATTGTGTGAAAGATGAGGTAGTGGAGGAAACAGTGACAGATACACCGGGGGAGTAGAAGGCAGTGGAAATGGTAGAGTTTACAGAGCCTGAGACAAATGTGCTTGAGAAGGGAACATTGGTGGAGATAAAGGGGGAAGAGGCTCCCTGAAGAAGAAAGTAAGGGAAATAGAGAAGGTTAGGGTGAAAACAAAAGGGCACATAGGTGGAAGGTCTGTGGCAAAAAAAGAAATACGTGAGGATGTGAAAGGGCATAGGGGAATCAGATGAGGGCCTGGGAGCACAACACACTAGATAGTGAGTAAGACGGAGGCCAGACACAGAAAATACTAAGAGTGTAGGGGTAAGTGGTGAAAGTGAATAGAACACAAACAGATGTGAGCAAGCAGAATATAGATGAGGCAGCTTGATGGATGAGGGATAGGAGGTTTTCATGGAAACGGTTAGGGAGCTGGTCCAGATGAAGAGGAGGATATGGCATAGGAAGGAGGAGATCAGAGTTAAGTGGAGGATTGTGAATCGAGGGAACAGTGGAAATGTGATGAGTTGGTATGACAAGGAGCAGGAAGGAACATCAAGGATGGTAGTAGCAATGCAGATGGTAGAGTACAAGGTGTCCAAAATGGGGGTCAGGGCAGAGCAGAAGTTGGAGGGGGGCTAACAAGGGTCAGGGTATGATGAGCGATGATCTGGAAGCACTGCAAAGAGGAAAGCAAAGGCTATAAACTAACTAGTAGCATTGGAAAAAGATACAGTGTGAGATAAGCAAGTGTGGGGAAGGAAGTGAGGCTACTGAAGCCAGCCCAATTGGGAAAAGGCACTGTGAGGGATTTTAATTTACCAGTGACAGCAGTTTGAGTAGGGTAGGTCTCCATAGAAGCATATGTTTCTATGGAAGGTGTTCAAACTACACTACTTTCCCATGTTTGCACTGCTGCCAGAAGAGAGGAAAGGGAAGGCAGGAGCTCAATATGTGGATGTATGGATTAACCAAGAAAATAAAGAATCCAAGGAACAGTTACATAGGACATTTGCCAACTGGAGATATGGATTGGCCATTACAATGCACATCATTTAGGAGGCAAGGCTATATCTTGCACCAGGGCTACCTAAATATGTAGAGGACATTTGCAAATCATATGATGGGAATAGGAACAGTGATGCTTGGTCTTATTACAATCAGCAGTTCAGAAGATACATGGAGGAGAATCCTGATTTTGGTTTTGCACCTAACAGAAGTGTTGAAGGATTTAGGAAGAAATGGTACTGCTGGCAACACTACAAATGTTGCAGCTGCACAGGACTGCCCTTTCAATTTCTGCTCAAGTTCATATATGTGGCGATGCCCTTCCAAGAACACAATGTTGAAAAAGAACAATAAATACAAAAAATGAGGGAGAGCCCATATAACCCTCTAGAGCCTGAGCTACACCACAAAACATGTGAAAAAGGGGAATAGCTCTAGTAGGAAGGATACACTTAACTAAACAAGAAACCCACTTTTTATTTGTGGTCTCTGCAGAATAACTCACCTGCCATAATTATTTCATTTTTGGAAACAACTGTACATGAAATAAATCTATGAGAATTGTAAAGGTATTGCTGTCAAGGAATACGACACAACAAGATGATATTCTTCTTCAAATATTTTTTTTAATTAATGAATTAATGTTTCTAATGAGTCAAGTAGTGAGTCACAATACATAAATTCATATTACAAACAGTCAATTTCAAAGTAACAACCAAAATGATAGCAAAAAATCAAGAAAATCGATCCACAACCTTCTGCAGAGGAGCAAGATACAGCGGAAAGGTTGTGGATCACGGACGCAACCCAACTGTGTCGCTAGGACTATTCCAATCCTAAAACAAGACCATCGAACAGCAGAGCAAGCTGGTTTTCCTCCTTCACTTTCTGAAGGACGCACATTTTATGTGCTGCTCAGGGTGACTTTTCCATCCCCTTATGACATATGACCCTGCAACCCGCATTGGCTTTTGGAGTTTCCAATTGGAACACTCTTTATAGTAAATCCAAACATTGCATCTTGGGTGATTTCGGTCCCGCTTGGTCCTGAGGAGGCCATAATTGAAGGCCGAAACATGTCATCTATTATTACCTACAATCAACATCGTTCATCCCAAAGGAAGAAAAAAAAACAATCTGGCTTAGACCACAGAACTAATATTGCATCCAATTAATTTGTGAAATGCACTAATTGATCTATTATGAATTGATTTTTGGTACCTACAGACGGTCTATTGACTGTGGCCCAAAGAAGGGCTCATTATACATCACCGCAAACACCGATTTCACCTACTTCTTTCTTTACTTTCTTCTTGATTTTTTATTATCATTTTGGTTGTTGCTTTGAAATTGACTGTTTATAATATTAATCTATGTATTGTGACTAACTACTTGACTCATTATAAACATTACTTCATTAATTAATAAAATGTTTTTGAGGAAGAATGTCATCTTGTGGTGTCGTCTTCCTTGACCGTGCACAGCAATACCTTTACAATTCACGTTGATTTATTTCATATACAGTTGTTTCCAAAAATGAAATAAATATAGCAGGTATGTTATGCCGCTAGAGACCACAAAAAAAAGTTGTTTGTTAAGTTCTGTGTATCCTTCATGAGAAAGATTAATATGGCACTTCGGGTTTCATCAGATTACAAGGAAAAACAATTAAGGGAGCACAGGAGAAGCTAAGGGAGAGTTGTAACAGGACATGCAAAATGAAGGGTCGCTACCTAGCCAAAGCTGACCTACACCAGTGAGGAATTACAGGCTAAATAAAGCATTGGTAGGCTCTGGAATGAAGGAGAAGGCAGACATCTTAAAACAGGGATTAAGACAGGGTTTCACAATTGCACATCAAGTGCCAATTGTGAGTTTCACACCACCTAATCTAAAATCTGCACTGAAACGGCTTGCCATTTTGGAGAAAACATGGATAAAGAATTTAATTTTGGCAATACGGAAGGCCCCTTTCAAGAACCAACATTTTGGAATTTCAGAATTTACACATTAGGCTTGGTAACAAAGAGGGAACAGGGTGATATCATAATGATCTAAAACCTCTCATACTAATCAGGTAGCTTATTGAATTCAATTATTGAAAAAGGCGAATGCTCAGTGGCTTACACATGTTATGTTAGGAGTATTTGTAGAGCGCATGGCTACCCGAAGGCGTCCTAGCGCTAGCAGAAAAGACAGGGCAAGGCAGGTCACAACAGCTTAGTTGGTGGGGTTTTGGAAAAACCAAGTTTTCAAAAGTTTACAGAAGGGAAGGAGGTTGGGTTCTGAACGTAAATGGAGGGGGAGAGTGTTCCAAAGCTTGGCAGAAGTGTAGTGGAAAGACCGGCCACCACTTCTCATCCTATTGATTTTGGGGACCGAGGCTAGATAGAGACCGGATGAGCGGAGGCATCTGTTTCGGCGGTAATGGGAGATGATGTATTGGAGGATGGGGGTGCTTTTCTTCCAGAAGGATTTATTAGCAATACACAGGGACTTGAATTTTATTCTATCCGCAATCGGGAGCCAATGCAAGGTTTTCAAGGCAGGTCTTGCAGAGAGGCTGTTGGGGATCTTAAAAAGCATACGTGCAGCACAATTCTGAACGACTTGCAGTTTGTTTGTGGTCGCCCCTGGAGCTCTTAGATACAAAGCATTTCCATAGTCGAGGCGAGAGAGGATTAAGGCCTGGACCATGAGTCTCCTTGCTGAGAAGGAGAGGAGCGGAAGAACTTTGTGGCGCATCCGCAGGATGCCATAACAGGATGTGGGCAGTTTTGTTGCCTGATGATCAAATGTGAGTGACCGGTCTAGCCACACGCCAAGACTTTTGATCTGTTTTTTGGGCGTGGGTGGGGAGCCAGGACAACTTGGCCATGCTGGGCCGATATCAAGGATGGGTGAATTGCCCAGCAGCATGAGCTCCATTTTATCTCTATTCAATTTGAGGAAGGAGAGTTCCATCCATTCGGCGACTCTCTCCAGGCAGGGGTCTAAACGGGGCGAGGTAGTTCCTGGATGATTTAAGGCCACCACTAATTGAGTGTCATTGGCATAGGTGACAATTTCTATCCCAAAAGGGAGGACAATCTGTGCCAGAGGGCTCATATAGACATTGAACAGCGTCGGGCTCAGGGACGAGCCCTGAGGGACGCTGCAGCCAAGTGGGATCCGGTTCAAAGAGTTTTCTCCTTCAAAGACTTGGAAGGTCCTGTCCTCGAGGAAGGACTTCAGTCAGGTGATAACACTCCCTGATAGTCTGACATTCCTCAGTCTGTGGATCAGGATGTCATAATTAACGGTGTTGAAAGCGGCACTGAGGTCCAGAAGGATGATAGTTGTCGATCCACCTTTGTCAATGATCTTTTTGGCGTTTTCGACCACTGCAAGTAACGCAGTTTTGGTCCCATGTTGGGAGCGAAACCCAGTTTGCGAGGGGTGAAGTATGTTGTGAGATTCGAGGAAGGTGGAGATAACTGAATTAACATGCTTTTCTAGCATTTTACTGATCCCGGGAAGGAGGGAAATAGGGCGGTAATTTCCATGAATATCGGGGTCAGGAGACAGCAGATATATTGGTCCAGAGTAAGGTTGAGGGAGCACTGCTGGTGAAGGCGGACATCAAGGCAGCATTTCATTTGCTGTCAGTCAATTCAAAAGGTAACTTACATTTGTATTTTGCATTGGATGGGTATTCTATTATGATAGATGCTTGACCACAGTATGTGTAGTGTTGTGTGTAGTCTGTAAGAAGCAGGAGCGTGGGCTGGATGGAATGGTGAATTACCTGGGTGATTTATTTTAGTGGTATGGCTGAGTCAGGTGAATGTCAAAGATTAATGACATGTTTTACATAGATAGCAGTAAAACTAGAAGTTCCCCTTAGCCCTGCGACATGTGAAGGACCAGCAACAAAGCTGTCCTTCTTTGGAATTGAGCTGGACATGTTTAAACAGGAGTCAAGGCTTTCCAGCAAGAAAGTGCAGTCCTTCAGAGTATCAATATGTTTTTGCATTTTAGTAAAAATGTAACACTGCTTCAGCTTCAGGCATTAATTTGCCTTTTAACGTTTGCACCTGTAATACCCCTACAGAGGTCCTGTCAAGATGGTTGGTATGGACAGGGCCAGATTGAGGCACATGACGCACTATAACAGGCTGACACAATTGTTGAAATAAGACTTTAAAGTATGAGATGTCTTCTTGGCTGACTTCTCTGGCGTCTCACTGTGGAGGAAAGAGAGTGATGTACTGACTCTATACACAGTGTGCAGCAGGCAGCATTATATTTAGGGACTTATTGGACACAAAGGCAGGAAGAAGTGTGCAAGGCAATGACCAAAGTGATGGCAGCAAAGGTGTCTCCCAAAGAACTTTAACTGTGTGAAGGCACTTCCTATTGTGGTGGACAACTTGAAGCAAGCACTTGCCACCGGGGCTGAGCACTCATTTTGGTAAAGTGTAGGGAAAATTTAAAACGTTTATGAAACTTGTGAAAAATTATGATTTATTTCTGTTAATTTTATATATTTGTTTTGAATGTAGAATTAAAAAACACGTCAGTATTATTAGCTTAAATTTTAATCAAATATTTTATTAACTTAAATATATTAAAGTATATTAACCTTATTTTTTAAAGATTTATTAGCAACATATGATGCCTAAAATAAAAAAAAGGTTTTAATGTGTAATAAATACTAAAAGTGATCTATAGATTTTTTAATGGTTTCATTATATTTTAATAAACATAAGTTATATTAATTAAAAAAAATTGTATTAAGATATGTTGCATTATGTTAAAATTAAATAATAAATATGTGTCTTTTTTGGATATTTTCTAACATTAAATTATTTTAAATAATGTAATTAAATTAAAAATTATTTCCCATGAGATTTTATTGTAAGTCCCAACCTTCATTAGTTTCTATGGGAAGCTATTGCTTTATCAGTGGTTGGTCATGTGCAGTAATAACTTTACACTTGTGAATTTGGCACCGCCCCCGTTTCAGGGGAAGCGACAGGTAAGTCTACACTTTAGAGTAACTTTACACACAGATTTTGTGACTAGCCCTAAGTAGCTACTCGAAAGTATTAAGAAATTGAGTCATTAGTTGAGAGGGGTAGAAACCCCACTAAAATAACAGACACAATTCTTGTCTGGTAGCTTGCCACAAAGTAGTCAGTCTTAACTTAGAGGCAATGTCTAAGGTAGTTATGCTGCACTTAAATAGTAATAAAATGAAAACGCAACACAAGAAAAATCCCAAACCAATATAAAAACAGTTTTTAGGTGAATATAGCACCAAAAAGCACAAAGCACCACTCACAGTTATCTGGTTTTGCTGGGCCAGGGAAAAATCACAAGTCCAGGCCAACTACAATGGAGCTTGGGGCGAATTTAGGAACCAGGTTCATCCCGCTGAAGAGTTACCTTCTCAAGAGTGCCTTTTGCGTTGGCGGGGGCCATGAGGAAGACTTTGTTGGTGCAAGGAACAGGTCAGGTATTGCGGACCATCTCTGCTGCAGCCCAAAGAACAGGTTGTTGCTGGAGAATTGCTTTGGTGGACGATGGGGGATGTTGCTGTCAGCACGAAGAGCAGGTCTAACTGAAGTTTTGGGTGGACAATCAGCACCTGCTGTCTCTGTCAGCCTGAACAGCAGAGCTCACTGGAGTGTCTTATTGGCAGTCATCGCAGACAGTCATTTCTCTGCACGAAGAGCTCACTTTGTGGTTGGGAGGAGCCCAAGCTTTTTTTATATTCACCTTTTCTACAGGAGGAGTACACTCTTATGCCAGCCAAGGGTCCAGAACCTGGGGGGGTCACCTCTTGGGGATCAGGAGGACTCACTCAATCAGAGGCTAGCAACGCTGCTCAAGGAGGTCCAGTTGGTGCTGGGCAGTTGCAGGGAGGCCTCTGGGAGCCTGTTGTGTCCCTGTAGCTCATCCGGGAGTTCAGCCTGGGTTTAAGGCAAGCAGGTCCAATGTTTCTTCCTCAGACAGCAGGACAGCCCTTCTTCTGAAACTTCCATAGGTCAAGGAGTGTTCTGATGAGAGGTTCTGAAGGTATCACTTTGGTGCCTGGTACCAGCATTTGTGGAGGGAATTCTCTGACCTACCCCCAAAACTGGTTCTGGTCAGTCCTTCCCCTTCCCCTGGTCCTGGTGCCAAACTGTCTAGGGTGGTAAAGGCAATGTCAGACCTAGTGTGAGGTTCCTTTGAGTGTGATACAGGCAGGTCCCTTTGAAGTGTAATCAGGACAGGGTACAACTCCTACTAGCCATATTGTCATGAAGGTCCACCCACCTCACACCTCACACCTAGGCCTCTTTTGTCTCTATGTATGGAAGCAATTCATGAAGCATCATAGGAGAGCTATTCACAGTCATGTGATCCGGAAAAACAGGCAAAAAGGTAGATTTGGTTTAGAGCAGATATCAGACTTTATCATTGATAATGATTTTAAATTGCAATTCATTTAAATGTAAACAGCCTTTCCCTAAGAGGCAGCTCCTCCGCTCTGGCGGAGGGGTGTCAACCCCCTGCCAGCACCCTCAGAAATGTGAAAAATAAACTTTAATAAGACAGGGTTAGAACCCGTTTATTGTCATTTTCTTCTAAGTGATTGTGTGCCAAGTTTTGGGGGCGGGGCAAGGGGGTGACTGTACTGGAGAGGGAGTGGTGGGCACTGTTTTCAGTGCGCATGACAGTTTGGCCGGCCATCTCAGGACGGCCAAACCGTCATGCGCACTGAAGCTCTCTCCAACCCGATCTGTGTTGCTGGTTTGTAGAGCCAGGCTAGCTTGAATCCAGTGGCAAAGTGAGCAAGGGACCCACGTCTGGGCATACCCTGCCAATTTAGGGTGAACAAAGCAAACACAAGGAGATGATGGACAGAGTGCTGAAACTTTTCAAACACTCACCCCCAGTCACAGATCTGGGTTGAATCCATCATCATTCTTTAGCTCACTTCGCCACCCCAGTTCAGACACAACTATATGCAAATCAGTCTTGATCCTGTGCCTCATGGGAACAGTCCAGACCGAACTGCCAAGCTATGTCTTCCCTGGACCACAATCAAGCATCCTGGGATGGGTTTCGGGCTAACAGCCCTCATCAGCCAGGCTAGCTTGAATCCAGTGGCAAAGTGAGCAAGGGACCCACGTCTGGGCATACCCTGCCAACTTAGGGCGAACAAAGCAAACACAAGGAGATGATGGACATTGTTCTGCATTTTGTCCATCAATTGTTCTTTTTGCATTTGTCACCCCGAGTGGGACGGGTATGCCCAGACGTGGGTCCCGTGCTCTCCATGCCACTGGAGTCAAGCTATCCTGGCTGATGAGGGCTGAAAGCCCGAACCGGTCCTAGGATGCTTGTTTCCAGTCCAGGGAGGACCTGGCCTGGCAGTTCGGGCTGGACTGTTACAATTGGGTGCAGGGTCAAAACTGATTTGCATATGGCTGGGTCCAAACTGAAATGACATGGTGAGCATAAAAACGATGGATTTAGGCCCAGATCTCTGTACTGGGGTGAATGTATGACATTGTTCTGCATTTTGTCCATCAATTGTTCTTTTTGCAGAGGAGAGGAGCAGAAAAGCACGATGCTGGAGGGCGTCAGGTAAGTTCTTTTTAATTTTTTTATTTTTCTCTGTTGTTGCCAATCCACCCTCCAGCCCCCCTGCCTCTTTTAACTGACACGAGCTGCTCCTTCTTTCTCTATCTGTTCCCAAACTGAGGGTAGCACTTATTAAGTGTAATAAGGTAAGCAGGGAAAAACATCTTTAGATGTTTTTCACCCCAGGACATGTAAAACTTAAACATACACTTCCTACTTTTTAAATATCATGCATTCTGCCCTATTAGCCTTTAGGTCCTACCTTAGCGATAACTTATAAGTATTTAAAAAAGGAAGGTTTCGGTTTGGTAAAGGGTTTATATTGCCAGATCGAAATGCCAGTTTTAAACTGCACTCAAGCTACAGCAGCAGGCCTGAGACATCTTTTACAGTGCTACTTTAGTTGGTAGTACAATGTGTGCTGCAGCCCACTTGTAGCATTTACTTTACAGGTCCTGGGTACCGGTAGCACCATTTAATTTAAGGGACTTATAAATATATTAAATGTGCCAATAGGGTGTATGTCAATTTTACCAAGTTGTTAAGAGAGGGCACACACTGTGCAGCTGGTTGGCAGGGGAAAAGTGCACAGAGTCCTAATGTCAACAAAAATGAGTTCAGCAAAATCAGGGAGTCAAGGCAAAAGGTCTCGGGGAATACCACACCAGAGATTTCAAGTCTAAAAAAAGTATAAGAGTAATTTACTAGTATTAAATCTACACATGTACATTTACATTTCTGGATAGGCCCCATAGTCTTTTGGTCAGTTAGTTGTGTATTCATGCAGGTCTTCAACAAACATTAAGCAAAGTGCCCACAGGGATATAGTAATGCAGTGCTTAAGGTTGAACACTTATTTTACTGCACCCTTTGCTGAAATTTGGAAAAATGAAAGTGCAGAACTTCATTTTGCTTCAAATTTGACAATTTTCAGGCGGTTCTGTGCCAAATGCGAAGGAAATACTGTCTGTCCTAACAGGCCTTTATAATTGTAGGCACCCCAAGTGAATCTGCTGGCACTGTGCTCCACCACAAACCAATTTTTGCTAGATGTGAGGTGAGTATGGAGGATTACAGGACTTACTTCAAAACATTGGTGAGTTCCCCAATGCAGTTGCTAACTGAACATACTATGGTACAATTTTTTATGTGGGCCAGTAATGTTAGGCCTCTAGCCGAAAGCTGGGAATATGGGTGAATCACCAACTGGGTTCTTCATCAGGAAGATGATGATAGGTTGAGGCAGGTGGAAGAAGGCTAGCCTAACAAAAGGGAAGGAATTGAATTGATGACATTGGAGGCTTCCTTACTTCAGTGCATATTTGCTCTCTTGTTGTTTGGGGCACTGAGAGTTAGTGAAGTGTCAGTGACCAAGAGATGTGGAGTTGAGGGCATGGTGGAGGAAGATATAATTAGTTTCAAAAGGAGGGGAAAGCACTGCTCATTAAAGCACTGTTCATTTAATAAGGTGCAGCTCCAGTGTTGGTAGACCAGTTTAGCGCATAATCAATGGACATTGAAGGTGTCTCTCAGGGAACGTGGATTGGATCACAGGCAATATGGTACTCATTTTTTTTGGGTAGGTGCAGCATCAAACTTTGCAGCAGCTGCAACAGAAACAATAGTATCAAGATTGGCAGCGGGTAGTCACAATGTTTCAGGTATTGTTAAAGCCCACTGACTATGTTAGTACTTGACCTTTGTGCACCTTAGCTCCCTTCAGGCATTGCCATTCTGGGCTCAATCCGTCCCCAATAGGGGTGCTTCATTGGAATTTCCCCACCTTCATGTTTTTCAAGGATTTTCAAGGAAGGTAAAGGTTTTGACCCATGGAAGTTGGCATGACTTGGGGGGCACAGGGCACTAAATACTGAAGATGTCTGAATGACCATAACAGGCATAAAAATGAGGCAGAAATAGCATATTGACAACTGCTCTATTACAAACTATGTGGCTTAATGCTGCATATAGACAGATATATACTTAAGTAATTACTCAACAAGGAGACTCTCAAAGGCAAAATGGCAATTTTATATTAATAATAATAAATAGCTATTAGATATTAAACAAGTGCAGCTTAATATAAACATAAATCTATATGCATAACTAGCTATGAAGCCTATATCCATAAGGGAGGAAGCAAATGGGCCTACACGTAGACTAGGCAAAGTTAGAAATGCATTTCTGAAAATTAATAAAGGGTGAATTAACAGGGTTACATCTAAAATTGTTGTAGTTAGCATACTACCACCAAGCACAGTGCCCTTTTTTACAGAGGGGTCGGGCCAGAGGTGGAACCAGATACCAAAGGCAGGAGAGAAATCACTATCAGCAGATGGAGCCACCACATCCTCAACCGTATATGCGGACAAGGAACCAACAATATTGGAGGACATAATATGCAGACGCACTAGTACTACAGATACCATTCCGATCTTTAACCTTTCTGGACTTGACCTCTCAGAGGAAGAAATCAGCCTTCTTAGCAAAGGCCTGTCTTTTGTTCCGAGTACACAGAATAATCTATTCAAACTAAACCAAGACATATTTTCCTTCTTTCGGAAGGTTAGATTGAAGAAGTATTTTATGCAAGACATACAAATAGAACAAGAGACAAACCTTTCTGGGTGCAAACCACCATCCGAATTTACGCCTACCCTAGACATGGTTGACCCTGAGGTCACCATCTTTGAAAAATCAGTTATTAAAGATCTGCAAAGAATCACTAAATTCATCCCTAAAGTTACATCTAATCTAACCACCCAAGAGAAGGCAGCACTAAAAAGATTACAAAACAATGCTGATATTACAATCAAACCGTGCGATAAGGCTGGGGGCATAGTGGTTATGGATACTGAACAGTATTCAACCAAGATTAACTCCATGCTAGAAATTCCGGAACATTATAAAAAAAAGTCAATAGAGTGGCTCTAACACATTTGAAGACACAGATAGAAAACATCACATCCAAAGCTCTATTGGATGGGCATATCTGTCGAAAAGAGTTTGACTTTTTAAACAAAATGAATGCTGTAATCCCAGCTATTTATGGAGTCCCAAAAACGCATAAGGACACAGTAAATCCACCACTGCGACCGATAGTATCGTCTATCAACTCTCATACAGAGCCACTTTCTAAATATGTGGATGCTTTTCTATGCCCACTTACCACACAGAATGCATCATACATTATAGATACTGGGCATATGATAGCCAAAACAGAACATATGCCTTTTAATGTAGAACAACAACTTTTCCCCCTAGACATAGAAGCTCTTTATACCAACATACCCCAGGACCTGGCCATAGAGTCTGTGGCAGCTCTATTGGCTAGATCTCCTGGGGACAGGCCAGACAGCTTCATTCTTAAGTGCCTGGATTTTATTCTCTATCATAATTTTTTTGAATTCAAGGACACACTGTACCAACAAATCAAGGGGACCAGCATGGGGGCCTCTTGCGCCACAAGTGTAGCGAACATCTTCATGAGAGAATATGAGCACAAGCATATTTTCAATGAAATAGCACCGTACTATGAAAATGTTGACTGTTGGCAGAGATTCATAGATGATATTTTTTTCGTCTGGACAGGCGAGGAAACAGATCTCCTAAACTTTATGGCATGGTTAAATTCCAGCGATGAGAATTTGAAGTTCATGGCAAAATACTCAAAGGACAAGGTTGAATTCCTTGATATTTGGATTGCAGGCAGGGGTGGCACATTAGAGGTAAGTCTATACAGAAAACCTACAGCAAAGAACACCTTCTTGGAACACAGCAGTTTCCACCCACCCTGCCAAAAGGATTCCATCCCCTTTGGAGAATTCCTTAGAATTAGGCGCAATTGCACTAACATTAAGGAATACATGGAACATGCGGAACAACTGCAGAAGCGACTACTACTCAGAGGCTACCCTAAACGTCTAGTGCGCCAGTCACTAAAACAAGCTAAATACTACAATAGAGACGCTCTCATCTCTGGCCATATAAAGCAGCCCCAGGACAAACTAGTCTGTGTAGTTAACCACTCCAATATCAATTATAAGATTAAACAAATCCTGGACAAAAACTGGAAGATCCTCAATGTCAACACAGAGGAGGACCAACTTCAGAAGCTGATTGTGGCATATAGGAGGAATCCTAACCTCAAGGATAAACCAGCACACAGCAGATGCCAACCAAAGGGAGATAATAGTCAAACTACAATAGATGGGCTCCCACCTGTGAAAGGGAACCATAGATGTGGCCAATGCCATGCCTGTGATTCAGATATCACAACACAGCAATGGAAATATGGAGAAAAATCGGGCTATTTTAAAAACATTACTAACTGCAGAAGTACCAACATTGTCTATCTAATCCTTTGCCCTGGCGGGTTAGGACACATAGGAGAGACAGGGAGAGAGTTCCGTACTCGATTTTCGGAAAAGCTATCTTTGCAAAATTGTGTTGGAAATTCTGAGCGTCAGAATCTGGATCTCTGAATAACCTATGCTGGACTGAAATAAGGACCCAGTTTGATCAGAAAACATCAAACACATGGGGAGAACAGCTGAGTACAGCCCTGGAAGTTTTAGACATTCGTGAAGTTTGGGATAGTAATATGGAAAGAACAACATTTAACAGAGTGTGCAACGCTACGGCCAAGAAATGATCTTTTATGGAAGACAAAAGAAGACTAACCAAACGTCGACATGCCTGGTCTGTAATAAATTCATACACAAAGCTAAAGCCGCAAGCTTATTTAGCAGCTCATTTTCGACTAACATTAAAAAAGAGGTTTATGTTGTACCGACTAGGAGATCATAACTCAAAGGACTTGGTTCCTACCTGGAAAAGTAATCATCATGTCAAAAATTGTCGTTTATGTGGTTACCACACAGAATCCATATGCCACCTGATGTGCGCCTGCCCTACAGTAAAACATGAAAGAAGGAAGTTACTAAAAGTAATCTTAAATGAATTAAACATCCGCACCTGCAGGCAGGCCGTAACCAGCTGGATGGGGGGCTCATCAAACATTTTAATTTGCCGCGGGGTAAAGTTCTTGACACTGGTCGACAACCTTCTACTAAAAGCGGACTTGGAATAAATAATTGAGGCTGGAACAGGACTGGAAATTTTATAAAAATTGTAAACATTGTAAACAATGCATTACATTTTTGGGAAATACCATTCTTTTAAATTTGATTGTTTTTAAATTATTATGGTGTGCTTTATGGTTGTGATAAACCAAATAAAGGTTTTTTTGACTGACTGACTGACTGATTTTCGGAACACAAATCAGCTATAAGGACACAGAAACTACAGGCACCTATGGTAAGACACTGCCTTGACCTCAAACATAGGGAAGATGAGCTTAAATGGCTCATCTTGGAATGAGTTAAATATAAACCAGGAACCAACACAAATCCGTAAAGAAAGGGGGAGACCTTTTGGATTTTTCCCTTAGATACAGTTCGCAAAGGTCTAAATGAAGAAATAGTTTGGATAGTTACATGATGAGGACCTTATGTATTCAGAAGGAATATAAGTAGCAGCAGTAAGACCAATTCTTTGAGATCAATTTCAGTAGGACATATGCCATGGTGGCAAACCACCCCCACCATTTGTCTCATTTTAATACCTCTATGTAGTCTTGATAATATAGATGTACTATCTAGAGTCCAGCGATCTATATACATAGTTATACCATCTATTACAATCATAAGGTTAGGACTCTGACATTACTGACCACATAGCCACAAACTCTGAAATACTAGATTTATAGAAATGCCTCATTACACCATTATAATGCGCCCGTGAGGTCCCCATTCGTCTACAGCTCCATCTAGGTCTGCCCACCATTTCAGCACCCTTTGTGGATTCGGCACTAAATCCTATGACATCTAGCACCACAGGGTACTCTTTTCAATAAAGATAAATAATACAAAGTCAGCCCTACATGCACGAATATAGAATACACTGAGTGCAGGTTTTATAATATATATTGGTTCGAGATCTTTGATATTGGCTGAGGATACCCAGACACTAACTAGGTAGTATCTACTGCTTTCTTACGACCCTGTCGAAATTGTGACATGGTACTTCAACATGCTCAAAGATGGGGCCCAATCTTTGGGATCAATCATATCTGGCCCATATACCTGCACCTCTAAATCCTTAGATGATTTATGCTTATACCTTTGCTGCTGCCCATATTTTTCATTTGGCAACATTTATTCTTTCTGTCTGTATTCACATACCAGACTAGACCACGGATAACGAATGCTTAGTTTAAAGCCACTAAAAGATGGCGCCTATCTTCGGCTGCTTTATGGGCGCCACCATGCTTTTTAGTGTGAGCGCTGACTCACATGTAGGTAATCGACTGACAATTGCACGTGTTTTAAATAGGGCTACGTAGCTACGCCAACTGGTATCTGTCGGAGCAAGATGGGGAGACATGCTGCCCGCGTTTTACGAGCGTGTTATCAGACTGCGAGAAAAAACGACGGTAAGGTCCATAATCGGGTATGCGCCCGGTTGGTTCGTTCTTAGAACTGCTGTTCCGTTAAATAGATTAATAACGTTTGGTTTGTAAGACAATAGGAACAGCTAACATGACAGAAAGGGATAATAGTGGTTCCTCTCCCCACAGTAACCGCAAGCAGCGAAGGTTGCTTTTCTTCCTTTTGTCATTTGTACGTCAAACTTTGTGATTGAGACTCTCCTCGCAGGCTCGTGAATTTGTCTGTGTATCAGCAGGAAAAACCTGGAGGCACATAAAAGACGTGGTGTGCTAGACAATAAGTATAGCTAGCACGATAGAGAGGAAGAACAGTGGCCCATATCTTATTGTGCCCACTATCAGTGAGGAGCTCCATTTATATCCGTAGCGTTCAACTCGGAAATAATAATATCGCCGGTAGGTCGCTGTATTTGTCTGTCTCAGCAGGTCTTTGCTTGTAATAATACATAAGACCTGATCTTGGATTTCCAAAGAAACAATGATTAACATTGTTTTGCATTGTGTCGTGGCAATTTGAGGCAGTTGTGCTGTCCCGATCAGGTTACATTATTTTGACGCACACGAGAGACGAATGACCACTTTAAAATAGTATAAACGTATGACACTGCACAGGAGACTATTCTCGTGATGTGCCATAACACTATCGGGCACATGCATCAATGTAGGCTTTTGTGATTCCTTAATTGTGATTATTAAGGAATCGCAATTAAGGAATTGCAAAAGCCTATGCATGTAGGAATCGCTATAAAATTAGCGATTCCCAAACATTCCTTAATTGCGACTCGCAAATTGAGAGTCGCAATTAAGGAATGCCTTCCCATTCATTCCTACGGGCCTACAGGTCCATAGGAATGAATGGGAGATTGCATGCGCCACTTGCGAGTACCAATAGGTACTCGCAAATTGCGCATGCAATTTCAAGGGTGCAAGGGTGTCAAAAGGAAACCCTGTTGCACACCTGAAATTGCTCTGTGCACACATGTTGCGCACACACATGCCCCAAGGGCATGTGTGTGTGTAACCTACAACTTTGAAAAATGCACTTTAGTGCATTTTTCAGGATTTGCAAATTACCATCAAGTTCAACTTGATGGTAATTTGCGCCCCTAGTAGCGAAATCGCTATTCTAAAGTGGTTCTTGCATTGCATTTAAGGCATCGCAAATTGCGATTCCTTAAATGCAATCGTAACTTGAGAAATCGCAATTAATTGCGAATTCTCAAATTGCGAGTGCCTTGAACCTTGTTGCATCGCAAATGCCCTTTTTGCGGGCGCAAACGGCCGCTTTTTGCGAATCCTACCGTTTGCGCTCTCAAAAATGGTTGATGCATGTGCCTGTATGTCCTTACTCCAGAGACACCTATGTACTTACTGTCTATATTTATTCATTTTCCATATTGCATCAAGCAGAAAGCAAATTTGGCCCTATTTGAAATTATGCCAGAATATTTGGATTGACAACGGGGCTACAGAAAGTAACAGATGGACGACTGACGCCATACGCATCATAATAGGGTAAGATGAGCTAACATCGCGACACCCTAACCTATTTGCAAATATAGAACTATGAGGTGGAGCTTAATCTGAATTGATTATCTTGCAGAAAGAGACAACATAGAACCTCCTAGATGTTAAGATAGCGTCCCTGAATGCCAACATTCTGATACTTTGACTCGCTCTGATAAGCCTTTGCAAATGAGAAATGAAAGTTTGAAAGATCTCCCTAATACATAAGGTGCAGTTGTATTTTCCCTATTATGTACTGCTGAGATTCTCACAAGCTCTCAATTTTTCTCTGTTTCTCTTCTTCTCTTTTGGGCAACTCGGGTGAAAGGCTTCTTACCCTTTATTGCTTCCACTGAATGGTGTCTGTTCACAAATAGCGTTGGAATGAATACATAGGAATGATGGAGAATGGGTTTAGTCCTATAGCATGGATAGGACGCACAAAAGTGGTGAGCACTTTATTGATTTTTGTTTTAGGTTGTCTCACAGGATCGTGTTTGGAGTGAGGCCAATTTTTCTCAGGTAGCTTTGGCTTTTTAACTTAGTAGCTGCTTTGGATAGTCCCCTAACGAAGAGATTTTGCAAAACGATCTTGGTCTTTGTTATTTCACAGATAACCCCCACCCACTTTTGAGATCAATATCTTAAGCAACATGGTCCTGATGAAGGTGGTTATAAAGTCCTCCCACCGAAACGTGCGTTGACCGTGACCGTTTTTATGGGGAACCCCTCAAAAGACAACACATCAGTGGAAAGCGTTTCAGATAAAATCAAACCACACAACAAAAAAAGAGTGTATGTCGTATAAATAAGACTTGGAGTTTCCCACGAATTTGCATATTTTTTGCGTGTGAGTGTTGGTATGTGTGAGACTGTTCTGAATGGTGAGAACGATTGCTTGATGATTGAGAGTGGGGTTATAGTTAAGTTTTATTAATGTCAATTTTTGTTTATTGTATGTTTAAGTTGTCTTATGTCACAGGAAATATTGCTTATATAGCAATTGATGTACATTTATTTGTGTAAATGTTATTTACTGCTCATGAATTGTGGAATATATGTAAACTTATGTAAAAAATGAACTGATGAGAACAAAAACACAGAAACTTGCACTACAAAAAATAACAAACTTTTTAGAAAAAAGAAAAATATCTATGTATAAAAATATTAATAAAATATATTTTTGAATAGGTTACTGTGGTCAATAAGTATGTTGGGGATCTGTCCTGTATAAGAGCCTAGCGTTTGGCTGCCCACAAAGAAATATAGATCTGACAAGAGTTTTTCTTAGATAGAGTTAGCATGGTGAGTATGCAGCATGAGTATGTGGAAAGTCTGGATCTAGGATTCCAGCCCTTGCATTAGTTGGTAGAGTGAGGACCGCTCATTGGCCAAGGATAGGTGTCATGACTTGCTGTTCACCCTTTGCGGTATCAGTTTAGCACCTGGTAGAATGAACTACTGTAGGAGCTTATGTTCACCCAGTTGCCACCCATGGACTGAGTTAGGGGTGTGTCTATGGGTCCAGTGTAGGGGACCGAGCAACATCTCCACCCTGCATTCCCACTTCCGGTCAAGGGGTTATTCCCCACATTCCCAGTCCCATTTCAAAGCAACTAATTGTTCCTGGAGGTAAAGTCCATCCTAGACATGGATGGGTAATGGACAGTTAATGTATATATATGGGTTTTGTTGGGGTACCCTCCATTAACTTAAACCTAAAGTATTAGTCTATGATTTATATAATTAATGCAAATACAATGGTGTCCAGCTGAATTTAACTTGTTGTCTATCTTTCTAGAGTCAGTGTCTGTTTATTCCACAGGAGAAGGTTGCAGAAAATATGTCTTATTGCACAGGAGAAGGTTGGAGAGGGGTGGCTAGGGCAACACAGAAAGGAGAGCTCACTCTAAAGCCTGTCCCTCACAAAGCCTGGAGAGTAACTGATGTTTAAGAAAGCAGGCACTGTGACTCTACATAGTGATAGGGACAGAAGGCGGGCGGGATGCACTGAATAACTAATAAGAGGGTCGATGTGCAAGATCAGGATTGTCTGAGTCGTAAGACTTTGTGAGTCTTGGTAAGACTTAGGTCCTGATTCTGAGCTTGGCAGTGTGGAAGCAGGGTGGCATGCCACCGCCCTGCTCCCCCCCACCACCAAAGCTCACCGCCGGCCGCTCGCCCTGTTTTATCCCGCATAGGTGCCCCAATGTAGACCCGTTCGTACATGCCCTAAAATGGACGTATTCATATTTACCCTAATATGGTCATATTCGTACTTGCCCAATTATGGTCATGGCCGCATATGCCCAATTATGGTCACAACTGTACATGTCCAATTATGGAATGATTCCTTATATAGGCATGATCTTTCACCTAGATTGGTCCCAGCTAGCACACAACGAGCACTGAGGGCTGAACGTTATCTATCCTGTGGTTTTGAATGCAGCAGGGTTCTTCCAAACACAGGCCCACACTGTACTCATTAATTATGCATGGCTTTCTAAGAATACACCACTGACATAATATATATGTACAAAGTTCACCCCTGACGTCTTCCTCATGTCCAATACAAACCATACTGAGGACCGAGACTCTTTAGGGTATAAATACACCACATCTTGCCCCGGTAAAACAGAGGGAACCGAGACTTCCATGCTGACACACTGACCAGAGATGCTGAGGCTCCTGCATGCAGTCGCTCAAGCTGACAGTGGTCTGACACAACCCGGACGGGGTGTCCAACTCGAGACCAGGAAGGGGTCCCACACTCTCTCTATTCAGGTATGGAGGTTCGACTAAATCCTAGGAGGATTCTTGGCTCTTAGCTTCTAAGACCTACACACATATGCTAGGTACAAACAGGTACATCTAGGTAGGCATCGTAGGAGTACGCGCACTTGCATAATGCTTTTATATTCATGTATGTACTCATGATTATCGCAATATGGTAGAACTGTTCTATCCCTTTGATTTTATCGTACTGCTGATAATATATCTCTGCTATTGTCTGCTGGTTACCGCAGCACATATATTTTACACTAGAATAACAACTGTTCAATAAATACTTATTGAAACGCCCAACTGTTTATTCTGTGTAACTCTCTGAGACAAACCGAATAAGTGAGCACGAGTGACTGAGCGAAAAGTAGTACATTGTTTCCACGATTCTGAGGGATCAGGGTTGTCATGATCTAAGGTTGCCAGAAACTAATCTCTCCCCGATAGGCGGAGACACTAGTGGCACTGCGAGCTAGCTAATGCAAAACTAGGCTAACATATACGGTGGGGGTGCACGGAGTCAGTCTGCCACCAAGCCTGCAGTATATGTTATCCAAACGCGTAGGTCTTGCAGGGGTACTATAGGAGCTACACAACATGGCGCTCAACGTTGGTTTGGTACTTATTTAACAGTAGAATCTGAGTAGTTCAGTCGTGCTATTCTCAGAGAACCTACTCACAAAACACCAGAGACGTCTGGAGTGGGTGGGCACAAAATCCGCCGCAGCTGAGTAGTACGAGAATACTATTTATTGGCTGTTGGTTATTCAAGCTTGAAGGACATATAGTTCCTACAATTGTGCATTTGCACCTTATCTTAAAAATTCTTTAACCTCTCTTCTTCCAATTAAAAATGGTGGAAGAAACAGATGAAACAAGGAGAGTTACAACAAACCTCTTCGGTTTAGAAGAAGACCCTGAGGATGCAACACAAATTGCACCAAATTTCAGAAGGGCAGTCACCATAAAACTTCTAGAACATGGCTTAAGAGCCAGGGGTGGTACAGTAATTTTTGTGATTGAGGCACACGAATCTAATAAAACAGAGGTGTTCTATTCATGGGTTACATTCCCAGCAGTAAATGCAATTACAAATGTATTTCACTACTACCTAGAATGTGAAACACCAGCGGACTATAATCCTTTTGAGGAAGTAGAGGTTCCGCTCACTTACCAGGAGCATAATTACTGGTTGAAAGGCGCCGTACCCCACGTACGAGGAAGAGCAAGATTAGGCCCGCTCGGAGGAGCAGGAGCCACATGGCCCATATTAGCGGCATACACACCACATCCTAACATTGGCACAATGCTACAGCCAGACTTACTCGTACAACACAGAGATTTAATTAAAATGTACAGAAACCTCACACAATTTGTGATGAGGACTTTAACAGTTCAGCCTGCACCAGCTGCAGCACAAGACACTCCAGTCCAAGGTACAGTTAATAAAATAACTCCACAAACATTACACGCGGTAATGGGCAAAATGCCAGCAAAACGTGAACAAATCCCATTCTGGATAGCTCAGAAAATAACTCAGCTTGAAGCAGTATTCCCGAATACTACAACAAGTGATAAACACAGAATTCTAACAATCTGCTTGCCCATGGGTCTCACACCACAAGAAGAGGACTGCACCTCTTGGAGTTCAGTCTTTGCTGCCATATATACCAGAACACATGGTATCCCGTCCTTAGCAGTAGTACCTGACGTATTGAGACAGATACAAAATGAGTACGGAGCAGAGCCTGCCCTTAACTTAGGGATGAAGTTACTAAATAACTTTGACCAGGTCTCAGCCATAATACTAGCTAACATTAAGGGGGAAGCAGCTTCTGTGGCGATCTGCCAACCCATAAGGGAGTTCGGTCCAGAGGACCAACAACACGAACTACCCAAAATAATTGAAACTGCATATGCAGAATTAGGCAGAGACAGTCTAGGTGGAAAAGCATTAAAACCAAAACTAGTGGGCAGTCCTGAAAAGGACACTACAAAGCAGACACCTACTTCTTCTAAAAAGAAGTGGGAAAATAAAATACAACAAAAGTCTAAAGACACCAGATCTCAGTCCAGAGGTAGGTCTCCTCAACAGGAGCCCTCTGAAAAGAGGTATAACCTCAGGAATAGGGATAATATTAAAAACCTGACAGGTATCAGGATACTGATACTCGTTCCTCTTGTTCCTTTCAGGGTTCATCACGAAACTCCGAGAGGGAAGGATGGTCAAAGGAGCGTACAAAGTCCAGAGACACGCAACACGCTGCGGACTACGCACCTAAAAAAGAAGATAAACAAAAACAGAAACCTCAGTTCAAAAAGAAGAAGGTAGCAGGTCTCAAGATCAGACATGCCCAGAATTCTGAGGACACAGCTTCTGAATGGGGAATGGGCTCTGACGATGCTAGACAGTGATGGAGCAGGGTAAATAAAAAACATTTTAACCTCCAAATAATTTCGTAAAATAATTAATAAACATGTTCGTTTAAGTAAATAACCAACAATGTATGTTACATATAAAAGGGTTAAAGGTAACACGCTATTTTGTGTGCAGAATAATCAACTTATAATTGTTTATGTGTCTAACATAATATAATATTTGCGTACTAATTAAATAATAAATGCATGATTTGTGCTTTTAAATAAAACGTGTGGTTGCAGAATAAAGCGATGGTAGGTAAGGGACGGCTTTATATGTTGCTTTTTGCTAGGTAATACCTAATTGGGGTACGTAGTAAGACGGGAGGGAAACGAAAGGGTTTATATTCTTTATTTTAACAATATTTTGTTAGCTTTGAAAATAGTGCACTTAGGCCTGTCGAGCAGCGATATAAAATGGCCGCCATAATGTTAGAGTACGCATGTCCAAGAAGCTGTGTGGTAGAGGAGAAAGGCTGGGGAAAAGGATAACCACGTGTTCATGCGGAGAGGCTAAGATGGAAGTATGGTCAAGGCTATTGTGACCTTTCTGAGCAGATGTGTGCCAAGATGATCAGCAAGAAGCGTGAGAAGTCAAACTGAATAAATGGACGGAACTGTTAAATCTAAAAAGTAGCAGAAAAAGATACAAATTGGACTGATCGAAGCGGATGAGCAATGTCATGAACTGTGGGAAACGATGCAAGCATGGACATTCCACAAGGAACTGGTTAAGACAAGGAAGTTTGATAAAAAATGTATATGCCCTGAGTGGACCAATGAGAAAGAATCACGCCATGAAGAGGCAACATTTTTATTCAGTAAGCTAGAATTAGGGTATAAGAAGACCTACTCTTGGTGGGAGGAGTTAGTTGCTGGAGAGCAGATGCTGGAGAGTGAGATGCTGAAGAAGTTAGATGCTGTAGATGGGTGAAGTTGCGGTTGCTGATGCTGACGAGCTGATGCTGCTGCTGCTATTTTTATTTTCCAGTTGAGTATAAGATGCTGCTTTAGGAGAACCTTTTTATTCCTGATAGATTTTTCATTTAGAACTATTAGATTTTTCCAAGACAGATAGATTGATCTTTTAGAGTTCTTACTATGATAACCTTATTTTTCCGTCTAATAGATATGCATTGCAATTTCAATTTATTCTTATAATGATGATAAATGTAATGATCTGAATAATAAGCTTAAAACTTATTTCTTGCTTTGAAACTTTATATAAACTTTATTATTCTTTAAACAAATGACTCAGTGATTCTTTAGCTCAATGATTAAGGTAAATTGATAAAGAGTTTATTGTGATTGAGCTGGTCTTAATCACCATCTACTGATTCCTACTAGTTGGTCCATCGACCAATGAGCGGAATACCTTAAAAGCAATGAGAAACATTATGTCGTGTTAAAAGAGGTATCCCGTCTCCTTCCAGCGAATCGTTTTCTCCTAAGTTAAGGACTGAGGAAATCCAGGGAATAAATGAGAAAGTGAATGTATGTGCGGTGTTATGGGCCCCACCGTCATATGGATATAGTTTGTGTGTTGGAGGAATAGTTGCACCTGGATGACCGAAGCATTTAGGAGAATAATTTTTATTGTTAGCGCTGGATCAGATTTCTTGGTAGCAGAGTTATGGTTACTATAGATTAGTTTGGTGATTATTGATTATTGATTAGTGATTATTGATAAGTTCATGTCTAACACTTTATGTTGAGTCGCGTTATGTTATATGTAAGTTTTCACGCTTCCGGGAAGTAGGAAGTGGAACACGTGTGGCAAGAGAAGTCACATGGAATGGTGCATTGTCTGAGTTCATATTGGTGATAACACAGGTTGTGTTATGATAGGGACATTTTCCGTATAAAAGGTGTGTAAGTGAAATAGTGATCGGTATTCTTGTGAAACTCTGGCCTTAATTCTCAGGAGCAGTATAGTCTCCACATGTGTTTTATCCCCAGAGAAACGGGTTTACTGTTTGCTTGAAAGAAGGGTAAGGTAGAGGGAAGTGCTACTTTATCGGCGAAACTGAAAATTCTGTGGTAGGGTAGAGGTAAGCGCTGCCTACTGGAAAATACAGAGTTCTTGTGTAAATGGTCAGAACTATCTCTTCGGTTTAGCGAATCAGACAATGGAAATGTGTTTTAAATGTTGTAACTAACGAAGAATTGTTGAAAAAGAAATTGCCGATACATTTTGTAAAGGAGGGGTCAAGAGCAGAAGTGACGTAGACAAGAGTCGCGCTGGGATTGGTCAGTGCGCTAGTCACACGGAAACAGGAGCAGAACTGACGTAGACAAAAGCCGCGCTGGGATTGGTCAGTGCGCGTTAGACGGAAATCGCTCTGATTGGAGCTTTGGTGTGAGTCACGACAGGATTGGTCAAATAACCTAGTGACGTGGAAGTTTGTGATTGGAGTGTTGGTGTGAGTCGCGCTAGTATTGGTTGGAATAACGCATACAGAACAGTGTTGAATTGCGGATCGTTTGAGGAGAAAAGAGATTGTGAATCATGTCGTATTATGAGTATGGTAGAGAGAAAACGTCATGGATGTCGAGAGTTAAGAATTTCTTTAAGAAAGACAAAAAGGTAGTGACTAGAGAGGGACAAATAATTCCTCCGCCGAAATCACCAGCTTCGCATATGATGCTGAAATATGGATATCATACATGCATATGGTTAGAAAATTGGACAAAATATACCAAGAATGATGGAGCATTGGCTTTCCCTGAGAATGGTTCATTTAATGTAGCTGTACTACGGAACTTGAGAGAAAAGATGGCAATGTTAGAACCTAGACCTAGACCGACACAGTTTGAAGCTTTAACTGAATGGGAAGATGAGATGTATGAACGAGAGAGATTCAGAGGATTAAAGAATCATGAGTTTGTGCCTGGAAGGTTATGGGGAGTAAATCATGAGGACAGAATAAAGCGTTGGAGATGTGCTAATATGACAGGAGGTTTGTTTCCAGCTTTTATAGTTGAGGAAGAAGCAAAGAGAAAGTGTACGGAGAAAAAGAAACATGTAGTGATAGAAAAGAATGTGTATGGTGGTAGTGAAACGGATGACGAATTGCTGGAAGATATTTTAAACAGAAACCCACCTCCATACCAACAGACTTCTGCGGTGGTGACACCTAATGCACCGCCAATGGAAACTGGGAGGAATAAAAATCCCGAACGAAGAGATGAGACAAATAGGTCACAAGATCAATTAAAAACTTCACAAAATGAAGAGATAGAAAGTGACAATGCAACTGAATTAGCAAAAACGACAAGAGAATTGACTGAGAAAATAAGAGCATTAACAAAGAATATGGAAGCTGTAACTGTACCAGTAACGATAGGTCCAGTAATGCCAATTTTTGAGAATCAGAAAATTGATGAACGTTCTTTAGTGATTCCCATGAATTCACATTTGCAAAGAAAAAGAGAAGGGATGGAACTGAATGATGAAGGTGCACACCATTTGGCTAGTACCTATAGACCAAGCCCACCTACTAATTTGACGATAAATGAGAATGAGATTAGGAGAATACCTATGGTGACAGAGTCTGCATCAGGGACACCAGAAAGAAATAACAATTGGATAGAACTAAATAGTACGCCTGTAGGTCCGACTCCAGATGAGTTAAATGAATGGATGAAAGCGCTAAAAACAAAAGAAACAGAAGTGAAACCATTAGATGTAATTAGGTTGAAAATAGACATGGAAGAATTGATTTTAGGAACAATTGGTACAGAAAAATTAAAAAATTATCAGGATGATGAGATTATGTTTTTGTGCAAAAGTCTTACATGGAGAGCTAGGAATTTACATGACAAATTGGAAGAGACAGCAAGTGAACTAGGAGTGGAGTTTGTAAAAGTGAGAACGTTGCAGAAACCATACAGAGTAGATTTTTGTGAAAAAGATATAGAGAATTTGAACACATCAGGAAGACTTACCCAAATAAAAGAATTAATTGTTTTACTGAGAAAATGGGGTGATGTGGATAGATGGAGAAATAGATGGACGAAAAAGAATGAGAAAACAACAGATAAAGCATCTTTGGCTTTTGCAGTGACAGATAAGGAACCAGTTGTAAGGGAGTACCCGATGAGAGAAACTCCAGGTGGTAGTTATGTGCATGTTCCATGGACCAGACAGGATATACTGTCATTTACAAATGACTTCCCGAAGTTGAGAGAAAAGCCAGTAGAATGGTACAGACAAGTGGAGAGATTTGTGAAAGTTTCAAAAGTGTTGTGGATAGACTTAGATGGATTGTTTGATATAGTAGTGCCAGCTGATTTGTGGACAGAATGTAAGATTACTATTGATTGGCCAACTGTAGAATATCCAAGGGATGCTAAAACAGGAGCGCCAGGACCAGAAGTAATGAGGAAGTATGACCAAGTAATTACCTTTTGAAGAATAAGATTCCACCTAAAGAAACAGATTGGGTAAAAATAGACAGAACAACACAGGAAAGTAAAGAATCAGTGCATGCTTATTACGAAAGGCTGTTGTTGGTTTTCAAACAGTATAGTGGTTATGAGACACTAAACGAGAAGGATATGAGTCATTTTGTATATAGATTTGTATATGGGTTGAAACCGGAGATAAGTGAAATGATTAAGCAGCATATGATTTGTTGGCAGAATAGCACAGTTGACGAGGTTTTGAGATATGCTAAGTATTGTAGTGATGATATTGAGAGTAGACAGCGTAAATTGAAAGAAAAAGTCATGTGGGCACAGGTGAAAGTTGCAGAGAAGCAAGAAGCTCAATTGAGTAATACTGGTAATGAAACAGGACAGGTTAGATCCCGACCTAATATAGGTAAAGGAAAAGGACAAATGAGTATAGATGAGGCAAAGAAAAAGTGGCCATGTCACAACTGCGGAAAGCTAGGACATTGGAGAAACAAGTGTAAATTTCCTCCAAAACCTAATGTGGAAAATCAACCATTAAATTCACAGGTGCAGAGTGAGGTAGTTACTCAACAAGGTTCCGGCGATACAAGGATAGGTTTTCAATTTGGAGCCCTCGATACAAAGGGCACTCCATCATGTGTGTCCGTTATCAGCCGGTAACTGCTGAGGCAATACTTTTGTAAAGATTAGGTTGTCCTCTATATCTGCGGGTACTTCTCCCGTAGTCTCATCAAGTGGTAGGTAGGTGTAACCACCTGATCACGATGTGTAGATAGTGTTCACCAAGGTCCTGAAGAATTGCTACCGATCCCCCTGACGATTAAAGCAAGAAACATGTTGACCCGTAAAGTAAGAGTAGGGCGCAAATACGTTGATCTAGTATGGTCATATATGCCACACTCTCTCTTGTTTTTAATCAGGTAGGGAGCCTACCAGAATAAATGTCTTTTACTGGACTCCCTGACCTGTTTTAACCCCCTTTTTCACTCACCAGCACATCACATCTACACTTAATAGGTCCCTCACCCCCACGACATCATATGGCATGGAACAAAAGATCTCCGCCAAAGAGCCCCTCATTGGGTGCCCGTCGGGTATTGCAGCGCCAACCCGACGAGGAGCAGGCCCAATGATGAAGCATGACACCTAGCTGGCTGGGTGTGTGAGGGCCCTAGTTCCAAAGGGAACACATTTTTTTTCCCTTGTTTTAATGACAGTAGGACTCCCTGTAATCGTGGTACCCTGTACTTAGCTCTCCTTCCCCCCCTTTTTTTTAGACCCAATATAGGAACAACGTACTTTCTTTTTGTTCAAGTTACTCAACAAGGTCAGGTGCCACAACCACCACTTCCCAAGAGTGTTAACCAACAGAAATACAGTGCAGAAACAGGATTCTACAGAGGAGAACAGGTAACACAGTTGCCGCGTGCAGCTGCAATTTCTCAATATTGGTTACGACAGGATGAGGATGACACGGATGAAAGTTTCTGACGGTGCCTAGGAGAAGGGGAAGAGTGCGTGCTTGGCGCAACTCTAGAGGTAGATCAGTCTGGTCCATTTGTGGATGGAGAAGTGAATGGTGCAAATGTAACATTCCTTGTTGACACTGGAGCTACCCGTTCTACTGTTAGGTCAGTGGAAATTCCAAACCTTCCTCTCTCAGGTGAACATATCCAAGTAATTGGAGTTTCAAATCAGCAAATTAAGACGCCTCTTACTAAATTAGTGAAGGTAAGAATTGGTCCATTTAGTGAAATGCACCGATTTGTGGTATGCGATTGTAGTCCCGTGAACCTTTTAGGACGCGATTTATTGTGCAAGATGAATTGCACTATCTATTGTACTCCAGACGGAATTGCATTTCAGACCCCAGATGAAGATGTGCTGTATAAAATGACAATGGTGAATTTAGAACCAGAAGTAAATGATTTGTTTCCTGTATTTGATGCAGAGAAAATCCCAATTGAATTAAAAAGACAGTGAAAGAAGAAGTGTGGGACTTTACAGGAGAAGATGTAGGATTAATGAAAGGAGTAGATCCCATTAAAATAACAGTAAAAGAGGGAACGAGTTACCCAAATTCGCCCCAGTATAAATTGACACCAGAAATAATTGAAGGAATAACGCCAGTAATAAATAAAATGATTGAACAAGGGATTCTAAAAGAAATCATGAGCAGTCCATGTAATTCGCCAATAATGGGACTGAAAAAGCCAAACGGAACATATAGAATTGTGCAGGATTTAAGGAAGGTAAACAAAATTGTAGTACCTTGTTGCCCAATAGTACCGAACCCTGCTGTGATTCTATACCAGATTCCACGTGAAGCAGAGTGGTACACAGTAATTGATTTATGTCATGCATTTTTCTCTATTCCATTGCATCCAGATAGCCAGCCATTATTTGCGTTTAGGTTTGGAGAGCGTATTTTGGCATGGTGCCGAATTCCTCAAGGGTACACAGAAAGTCCCTCAATCTTTAATCAGATTTTAAAGAAATTGTTGGAAGATTTAAAAATGCCAGAAAAGTCAGTAATGGTTCAGTATATTGATGACCTACTGGTGGCATCAAAAACAAAGGAAGCATGTGTCAATGATACAATTGCTTTGCTGAATCATTTAGCAAAAAGAGGACATAAAGTGTCCCCCTCACAATTGCAGTTTTGTCAACAAGAAGTCCAGTATTTAGGGCACAAAATTGAGAAAGGAGTGCGAAAGGTAACGACTGAAAGAATAAAAATGATTCAAGGAATGAGAGCTCCAATGACGCAAAGAGAGGTAAGAATGTTTCTGGGAATGGTTGGATATTGTCGACAATGGATAAGCGGTTTTTCGCTGATTGCTAAACCGTTGCAAAAACTGACAAAGAAGGATGTTAAGGATCCGTTTGAAATGAATGACGAAGAAATGAAAGCATTCAGAGAGCTGAAAAAGAAATTGTGTGAGGCTCCAGCATTAGGAATGCCTGACTATGAGAAAGATTTTGAGCTGTATTGCAGTGAAAGAGATGGATGTGCATTTTCAGTTTTGGTACAGAGACATGGAACTATGAAAAGACCCATTACATATTTTTCAGCTGTTTTAGACCCTGTAGCGAAAGCGTTGCCTGGATGTTTGAAAGCAGTTGCTGCTACTTGTGTGAGTCTGGAACAGAGTGAAGGCATAGTGATGGGATATCCACTGAGAGTATATGTTCCCCATTCTGTGGAAATTCTCTTGACAAGAACGAAAACCCAATACATGACACATAGTCGGCTGACTAGGTATGAAAAAGTAATTTTGAGTGCAGATAATGTGACCATTGACAGATGTATGAATGTGAATCCTTCGACATCTTTACCAGATGAAGAAAGTATAATTGAAATGGATGAAGTAGATCACGATTGTCTGAATGTGCTTGAATATTGCACAAAACCAAGGTCAGACATACGAGATGAACCTTTAAAGGAATCAGATTATATTCTGTTCGTGGATGGCTCATGTTTGAGAACGAGTGATGGAGTTCTAAGTGCAGCATATGCGGTTTGCACAGTAGCAACTGTAATGGAAGCATCTTGTCTGAAAGGGATACGGTCTGCCCAAGTCGCAGAACTAGTAGCTCTGATTCAAGCATGCAAGTTGGGAAGAAATGTACAGGTTACGATTGTGACAGATAGCCAGTACGGCTTTGGGGTGGTGCATGATTTTGGTCAGATTTGGTCACAAAGAGGTTTCTTGACGTCTGCAGGAACGCCAATTAGAAATGGAGATTTTGTGAAAAAGTTGCTTGAGGCGATACATCTGCCTAAACAGATTGCTGTTGTGAAGTGCAATGCACATAAAAATGGGGAAGACTACATAACTGTCGGCAATAAATATGCTGACGAGATTGCACAGTACTGTGCAAAGAATGTCGTTTCTTTAAACAAGAGTCGAGAAAGAGAGCATATTTCTTGTCCTTTGCTTTTTACTAACCCTGTTGAGACATGGGATGAGGTGAGACAGTTACAGGAAGCCACAGATGATGAGGAAAAAGATACATGGATAAAAGCAGGATGTAGAAAACATGAAGAAAATGATGTTTGGGTTTACAGAGATGAAAGACCAGTTATGCCTGATAGCATGATTTCTGACATGGCACGGATGAACCATGGACAAGCCCATATTGGGAGAAATTCAAGGATCAGACTTTTTAGACAAACATGGTATAATCCAAAATTCAGAGCCATAGCTGAGAGTCTTTGTCAGAGATGTCTTATTTGTCAACAGTTAAATCCAGGAAGGAAGACAGTAGTGAGTCTAGGAACAATAGGACGAGAAGGAGGTCCGTTCACTAGAATGCTAATGGATTTTATTGAAATGCCACCTTGCAACAGACTAAGGTATGTCCTAGTGGTCGTCTGTTTGTTTTCCCGTTGGGTGGAGGCATACCCAACCAGAAGGAATGATGGAATAACGGTAGCAAAACTTATGCTGCGAGAATTCATTCCGAGGTATGGTTTTCCAGTCACGATTGAAACAGATAGAGGAACACATTTCCAAAATGAATTAGTTAAACTGATTTGTGAAGCACTCAGTATTAAACAGAAACTGCATTGTGCATACAGACCAGAGGCTTCTGGAATCGTAGAGCAAGTGAATGGAACAATTAAGAACAGGTTAGGAAAAATGTGTCAAGCTACAGGACTCAAATGGCCAGATGCCTTGCCATTAGTTTTAATGACAATCAGAAGTATTCCGGAAAGGAAAACTGGACTCAGTCCCCATGAAATAATTATGGGACGAGCAATGAGACAAGCACAAGTACCTGTCAACAAACTACTGACTATAACTGATGATCTAGTGCTGGATTATTGCAAAGGATTGGCTGATGTGGTGCGTTCTGTGTTTCATCAGGTTGGACCGGATGCGACCACTCTTGAAAGAAAACCAGCTCACGACTTGAATCCAGGAGATTGGGTCCGCATAAAAGTCCACAGGAGAAGAAACTGTTTGGTTCCTCGCTGGGACGAACCACGACAAGTGATCCTGGTGACAACCACTGCAGTCAAGTGTGCAGGAGTGAAACACTGGGTGCATGCCAATCACACCATCAGAGTTCCAGAACCTGAAGATCGACATGTGAGTCGACATCTGGAAGTATTGGATAACAGTTCAGCATCAGAAGCAGAAGAAGAAACAAACAGAGTGCCAGAACCTGAAGATCAACCTGTAAGTCGACATCTGGAAGACCCAACTACAGGTGCAACGACAGAAGAAGTAGAGGAAATAGCTGAAGTTCCAGAACTTGAAGATCGACCTGTAAGTCGACATCTGGAAATATCAGATACCAGTTCAGAATCTGATACAGATCATTCGAATTGTGAAGAAATTCTAAAAAGAAATTGGAAATTTGAAAGCATAAGAGAAGAAACTGAGCCAGAAGATAGTAACAGTGAGCAACCAAGTACAAGTTGTGGGGAAAATCCTTCGGAGATAATATTAATAGATGAAGAAGGGAGAGTTTCAAACAAAAAGCTAGAAAAATCGGAAGATCCCCGAGGAGCAATAGGGACAGATAGTCAAACACAAGAACAGGGAAATTTAGAAGCAGATAGAGAGACTGACACAAATTCGGAAGAACCTCAAGGAGGGACAGAAATAGATGAACGATGAAAGATAAGAAAAGAACCACAAGTAGAGGAAGAAAATGAAATTATAAGTTTCAAAATAAGAGGCAATAACGAAAGAATTGAAACAGAGTCTGAAGAAAGTGGAGAAGAAAGAAACCAAAAACTAGAGTCAAGAAAAAGAAATTGGAAAACAGAAAGAGAGGAAAAAGGAAGTGAGGCAAAAAGGCCAAGAAAAGGAGACAATTGGCCCAACGAAGTAAGAAAATTAAGATACAGAATCATAAGGTTAGATGGGAAAAGTGCTGAACAAGTGAATGAAATAACAAGTCAGAGAGAGCAAGAAAAACAAGGTGGAAAACACTTGCAGAAAACGAAAAGAGTAAAGAAGGTAAATCCGAAGTATAGATCGCCTGAATGGTTGTATCTTGCTTTGACTGATAACAAAGAAGAAAAGAACACTCACGAGAACCCAGAACAAAGAAACCTAATGGGTGAAGGTGAGGTGCAACAAACCTGAAGAAATGTAAACAGTTTCTACCGGACTTGACAAAACACTGGATCTGACAAATTTCTACCGGATATGACAAAGAAAGAATTCTGAAAAAGAATTAAAAGAAAGTACCAAGTAAAGACAAAACATTGGAGTACAGAGTGGCAAATAAGTCATTTCTGAGGTGTAGTGACACAATTTTAGGAAAATAAATAAATAAGGTTATAAAACAAAATGGAGAATACTAGAGATAGAAAATGTAAATATGAGTTTATAAGTAGATGGTGTAAGATGTGCTGCTTTTGTACAGGATTATTAATGACAGTATGGGTGGTTTTAGCAATCACTATTCCAATTAGTTTAGCTGTAGCAGAAACGTCTAATAACACTGAGAAAGAAAAAGGAGCTAACACTCAAGAACCAGTTATTTTAAAAAGTAGTGCAGAATTACACAAGGACAAATCAATAACAGATTTTTCTAAAAATGTTTTTACTACATTATTATATGAGTATGTAGAAACAATGGATGTAAGAGATTGCTATGTTTGTATGCAGTTGCCTGCATCTGTAGCAGAGGGTGTGACTTATCATCACCTCCCTTTGATGTATGGAATAACATGTAGTGTCTTAGCAAGTTTATTTTATAAAACAGGTAGATTAGAATATTATTACACTGACATAGATAAGATTTTTGCGAAAGTTTCTGTAGTTCCCGAGCTAAACAAAATAAAAGAGGGAAAAACGTTTGGTGAATATTTTTTAGAAGATAAGATTTTAACATTAGATAATAATTAGGTACAACCTTACCTGTGAGTTAAAGAAGGAAGAAAAAGTATTTTTAGAGATGGTTGAAGAGAGAAGAGTGAAATTTCAAAGAAAAGTGATAGAAGAGACAAAAACACCTCTTTGGGCGTTTGAGGAAGACAATCATGACAAGAAAAAGACAAATGCAGCTATGACTCTGGATTGGCCCCAACAGGGAAGGTTGTGTATTAGAAGAAATAAGACAAGATATGACAATTATTTTGTGGGTTCCAGTATTTGTCATGACAATTATCAAATTTTAGGTGGATGGGGATTCAAAGGGGGAAAAGATCCAATATTTCCAGGGATCTATTATGTTTGCGGTAATAGGGCTTATTACAGGTTTCCAGACCATTGGTATGGGTCATGTTATTTAGGCCTGGTTTTCCTAAGATTTTCCATATGGACAGAAAAGAAAAAGGAACACACAGAATGATAAACACCTTTACACGTAGAAAAAGGGAAAGTTTTTCAGAAATAGTAGGTGATATTTTTGGCGCATTGATACCAGCAGTGGGAATATCTTTGAATGCATTTAGAATTCGGAAATTATCCACAGTGGTAGATCGTTTATCTACAGATACTGCTGGAGGGTTCTTGATGGTAAATACCGAGATGGTTGCCATGAGAGCTATGGTGATGCAAAATCGACTTGCCCTTGATATTCTTTTGGCAAAAGAGGGTGGAGTCTGTGGAATGTTGAAAGTTCAACATTGTTGCACTTACATTCCGGATAAAAGTGAAAATATACAGAAGTATATAACAAATATTACAAGTTTGCACAAAGAACTTGTCCCACTGGAGGTTGAAAGTGCATTGGGAAAACTTGGTAAAGGGTTTTCTTCAGTAATAAATTGGTTAACAAGAATGAGTGGATTAATAATAGGGAAAGTTATAATAATAGCAACCATGATAATAATAATAATTTTAGTGCTGAAGCTTGTAATTACCTGTATAAAGAGAAGAAGAAGACAGAATAAAATAGAAAAAGAAAACATGATAAACAAGGAGAGAGAGAGAGAAATGGGTGAAATAGAGTTAGAAGAAATAAAAGAGAACATGTACAAGAAAACGAAGAGACAAGTTGAAAGGGATACAGTTGTGTAAACTAACAAAAGCAAACGGATAAAAGATATATGCTGTCTGAAAGAATTGTATAACTTGGGTTTTGTGGTGATATTAAAAATCACCAAAGGGGGGAGTTGATAAAGCAGGGTAAATGAAAAAAATTTTAACCTCCAAATAATTTTGTAAAATAATTAATAAACATGTTCGTTTAAGTAAATAACCAACAATGTATGTTACATATAAAAGGGTTAAAGGTAACACGCTATTTTGTGTGCAGAATAATCAACTTATAATTGTTTATGTGTCTAACATAATATAATATTTGCGTACTAATTAAATAATAAATGCATGATTTGTGCTTTTAAATAAAACGTGTGGTTGCAAAATAAAGCGATGGTAGGTAAGGGACGGCTTTATATGTTGCTTTTTGCTAGGTAATACCTAATTGGGGTACGTAGTAAGACGGGAGGGAAACGAAAGGGTTTATATTCTTTATTTTAACAATATTTTGTTTATCTTTGAAAATAGTGCGCTTAGGCCTGTCGAGCAGCGATATAAAATGGCCGCCATAAAGTTAGAATACGCATGTCCAAGAAGCCGTGTGGTAGAGGAGAAAGGCTGGGGAAAAGGATAACCACGTGTTCATGCGGAGAGGCTAAGATGGAAGTATGGTCAAGGCTATTCTGACCTTTCAGAGCAGATGTGTGCCAAGATGATCAGCAAGAAGCGTGAGAAGTCAAACTGAATAAATGGACGGAACTGTTAAATCTAAAAAGTAGCAGAAAAAGATACAAATTGGACTGATCGAAGCGGATGAGCAATGTCATGAACTGTGGGAAACAATGCAAGCATGGACATTCCACAAGGAACTGGTTAAGACAAGGAAGTTTGATTAAAAATGTATATGGGCCTGAGTGGACCAATGAGAAAGAATCACGCCATGAAGATGCAACATTTTTATTCAGTAAGCTAGAATTAGGGTATAAGAAGACCTACTCTTGGTGGGAGGAGTTAGTTGCTGGAGAGCAGATGCTGGAGAGTGAGATGCTGAAGAAGTTAGATGCTGTAGATGGGTGAAGTTGCGGTTGCTGATGCTGACGAGCTGATGCTGCTGCTGCTATTTTTATTTTCCAGTTGAGTATAAGATGCTGCTTTAGGAGAACCTTTTTATTCCTGATAGATTTTTCATTTAGAACTATTAGATTTTTCCAAGACAGATAGATTGATCTTTTAGAGTTCTTACTATGATAACCTTATTTTTCCGTCTAATAGATATGCATTGCAATTTCAATTTATTCTTTTAAGGATGATAAATGTAATGATCTGAATAATAAGCTTAAAACTTATTTCTTGCTTCGAAACTTTATATAAACTTTATTATTCTTTAAACAAATGGCTCAGTGATTCTTTAGCTCAATGATTAAGGTAAATTGATAAAGAGTTTATTGTGATTGAGCTGGTCTTAATCACCATCTACTGATTCCTACTAGTTGGTCCATTGACCAATGAGCAGAATACCTTAAAAGCAATGAGAAACATTATGTCGTGTTAAAAGAGGTATCCCGTCTCCTTCCAGCGAATCGTTTTCTCCTAAGTTAAGGACTGAGGAAATCCAGGGAATAAATGAGTAAGTGAATGTATGTGCGGTGTTATGGGCCCCACCGTCATATGGATATAGTTTGTGTGTTGGAGGAATAGTTGCACCTGGGTGACCGAAGCATATAGGAGAATAATTTTTATTGTTAGCGCTGGATCAACAGCGCGGCAGAAGTAACGATAGCTCGCCAGAACCTGAAGGAATTTCTGGTGACAGCGGAGTTGAGTGAGTATATCACGGTGGAAACACCTGATACTTGGGTAAGTGTCCCACATAAGTTACATGAGATAACACTCCGGCTGGAGGGGGACAAACCCAGAAAAGTTAAAGGTCTCTTTTGGAAAAATCTGTCATCTGGTTATGACATTCTATTAGCAGAACAGGACTGGCCGCCAGCATTCGTCATGGAGTGCCCTAGGGGAGAAACGATAATTTTTCCAGCCTTTTCCGACCTCGTTCCCATTCACCTAAAACATGCATATGCGCAGGAGTGGGCGGTTGCCCTAGCTTCAGCATTGTATAAAAATCATGCTGGTTGGGATGAGGAGTCAACCCACCACGTGATCCTGTTAAAAGTTTCCCCAAATGCTCAAAGGCAATACCCTATAAAGCAGGAAGCTAAAAAACAAGTCAGGAGATTCTAGACCAACTAGAATACCAGGGGTGATAGAAAATTGCACTTCACCTATGAACAATCCTTTGTTTCCCGTAGCCAAACCTGACAACACATATCGTCTAGTTTTAGATTACAGACATTTGAACACTTGCACAAAGACATTTGCAGTTCAAAATGCACACAGTGCCGCATTAATGAATAACATTGTGCGCAAAAAATACAAAACAACACTTGATATCTCGAATGGATTTTTCTGCCAAAATATAGCACCTGAAAGCAGGTATCTGACCGCATTCAGTGCGTTAGGGTCACAACGGCAATTTCGCCGACTCCCCCAAGAGTACAAGAATAGCCCGGGGTTGTTTTCAGCAAGGGTAACAGGGTTACTCCAAAATTTGGATGAAGAAGCATTGTCCTATGTGGATGATATTTATCTGCCGGACGATGACTTAAAGAGGTACTTGACCAGGGTGAGCACCATTATTATGGGATTCGCCTCTGAAGGCTATAAATTTAATTTCAAAAAGTCAAAAATCGCCCACCTCAATGTCCTGTTTTTAGGATATGAGCTGTCAAGTGAGGGAAAAAGCCTGGCTTCAAACTTTTTAGAAAATTGTGCGCTGCTCCAACCTCTAAAATCATTAAATAATTTACAATCAATTCTGGGATTCCTAAATTTTGGTCGAACATACATTTTGGATTATCCAGAAAGGGTAAAACCTTTCTACGACTTAATAAAACCTGACTTTTCAGTCAAACAATGGACACAGGAACACACAAATGTCCTGCGTTCCCTACAGGAAGACATGATAGCTTCTAGACATTTACAGACACGCGTAAACGCACAGAACTTAGTGATCCGAGTAATAGTGGGTCAATGCGGGTACACTTATTTAACTTTTAATGAAGGTGAAACAGTACCTATCGCATACAAATCACACCTGTACACAAACGCAGAAATGTGTTTCACTTCAACAGAAAAAATCCTGACAGCAGTGCAGACCGCTGTAGCAAGAGAAAGAGCTCTGGCTCAGGGGAAATGCATAATTATCGTGACCCCAGTACCAGCTTTAGAAGCTGTTACAAAAGCTAGCATTCCAAATGCGAAAGCCTTACATCCAAGATGGATACAATGGGCTAATTCTCTTACTGCAACGGATGTTGAATACAGATATGATCCAAGTTTAAAAACACAGGCATTCCTGCAATATGAACAAGAATATGCTCTACCAAATGAAATTTTGCCTCTAGATCAGTATGAATACATTATTTACACTGACGGGTCTGCTCAACCAGCCACAGGAAGTAAGCAAGCTTACAGCGCGGCGTGTGCGATTGTTAAAGGTTGCATGCAAAATGGAAAGTTCCATCCGAGTTGCACTAAAACGCAATGTCTAGGAGACTGCAAGGCACAGTTGGCAGAACTCAAAGCACTTATACTGGCACTTATAAATACGGATCACGAATTCCCCACACTTATTGTGTGTGAATCCTTTTACTGTGCTACAGTCGTACAATGAATATCTACATCATTGGGAACAAAACGGGTTCAAAGATGCAAAAGGTGGTGTTGTAGGGATTCTGCACATACACAGAGCTATGCACAGGATAATAGGACCTCGGAGTATAGTGGTGAGCCAACCATACACCTTAGTACCCACAATTCCAATCCGACTAGCTTTAGCGTCTCATGAGCAGCGATGCTACCAATGGTTAGACAACCCAGAACACGGTATCTCTCTCTCAGGACTCGCGGGAGCAAGAACACCCTTTCATAACTCACTCATACCTGTCCACAACGTGCGTAATAAAAGACACAGTATAGTTTAAAATGTTTATTTCAACTATCGTGCTCTAAGATACAGTACACGTGCCAGTACTATCAGCATAATGCATAAGGATAAAATAAGCAGCATAGTTACAATTCCATAGAATACAAACGGGGAAAGCATTTCATAAAGCAGTGGATATATGGCTAAATGACCATACCACCCTCCCCGTGCTATTAGCTAGTTTATTATAAAAACAGAAAACCTCTGGGCATTGTCAGGCGGACCCTCATACCTCAATATCTAGATGCAAGGTTTACATCATCAGACAAGCACAGCTCTTCTCTCTGGAAATGTTTTTCTCCAAGTGCCTCTAACAGTGAAATCACAATATTAAAAAGCACACGAATTTCTCCAGTGCAGCTGTACGTAGTGTTATGTCTAGTTACGAGGGACTGGCCAGATCAGCAAGAACAAGGGACGTTGTTTTTCGACCTTGTACATGTTGTGCAGATGTAACCCACAGGAAACAGGAGAAAAGGTGAAAGGCAGAAATGCAGACAGTCCTAATATAGCCGGGCACAAGCAGAGGCTGGAAAAACAAAGTCACAAAGTAACGTGTGCAGAAAAGGCATCTTGGCAGCCAGGCCTAAGCCAACTTAGCAAGGCAGACCCTTAGGCCACAAACCACACGACAGTGGCACAATTAAGCATAAAATGCTATGGGAACAGGTAGTGGAGTTGAGAAACGAACTACCAAGGGCTCACGTAATACATACACTGAGTCATCAGCGTGATGGCGTTCACGTTGAAGGGAATTCATTGGCTGATGAAGGCGCAAAGGGGGCTGTTCACACAGCCGCCATAGCTGCAGTTACTCGTTCAAAGACCAGGGTAGATGGCGAGATAATGGTAGCTGTCAATGCTTCATGCAAAGGCAGCACAGCAGTACCAAAGAAATTTCCACTCAAGTACTCCTACAAGTTAGATGCACAAAACATTTCATATGCTCAGATTCCTAGAGTGGGGGATAGAGTAATACCAAATATGGATCGTAGGCAAGGCTTAATTTTAGCAGCACACGAAGGGACAGGTTCTGTACATTTGGGACTTGATGCAACTGCTTCTTTATTGAAGCAACACTACTGGTGGCCTGTAATGAGAAGGCAGATAAGAGACTATGTCTGGAACTGCAACATCTATAAGCAGATGCAAGGGTCCACCACAAGACGTCCAGTACAGATACCGTTATTAGACAGCATCAGGTTGTCTGTTCGTGCACGTCCAGCTCAAGTTTCCTCAAGGTCTGGCCTCAGCGCGCGGCTAACGCTCGAACTGTTATAAAAGATTTGCGAGTCTTTATCGGCACATACGCAGTTGGCACGTTACATTCTGACCGTGGTCCGGCGTTTAGCTCTCGGGCTTACAAAGAGGCCATGGAAGGAATGGGCATAGCATTGCGGTACTCCTCTCCATACCATCCAGAGGGAAATTCTGTTGTGGAGAGGAAAAACCGAGACTTAAAGCAATCTTTAACAGCTAGGGTATTAGGCAAGGGCGGTAGATGGGTCGATCACCTTTATGGGGTACAGCGCGCGCTCAATAATCAGCCAAGAAGCTCTTTAGGAGCTGTCACTCCTTACGAGGTCCTATTTGGGACAAGATTGTGGGTACCTGATCTTGATTGTGAAGGCGCAGTGGCGGATCAAAAACCATTTGATACCCATGATCGTTTGGCTATTTTACAGGATCTAAATGAATCCAGGACACAACAAAGTAACGTGCTCCAGAAACAGGCCGCCACTGAGGAAGTCAAGGCAGTAACAGCAAGACCTATCTGGATCCCAAAGATTGGGGATCTGGTTAGAGAGAAGATTGCTGACAAGAAAGAATTTGGGCCATCCTACAGAAAGCCTGTACCGGTCCTTGCAATCCACGGCACAAGAACTGTACTTCTGCCTCCTCTTGCCGGAAAGAAGGAGAAAAGATTTGTCTCAATAGACTTAATCAAACCACACTATGTGGCCGATACTAAACAGTAGGCCTCGTGGACTCCACAATAGCAGACGCCCTCCTCTCGCTACAATCCAAGAAGTCCAAACAGAAAGACTCATCACGTTTGAAGAGCCACCTGTACGGAATGATGGACTAAGCAACAATGCTATGGAACTCGTTCCACTTCGACAAGAAGAAAATCAACTTAACAACCAAGTTGCAATCAGACCTAATACAGACATCTATGTCAATATGCCTCGACAAGAGAACACAGCGATTTCAACAAATCCCGATGCAATTCCAACAATTGATCGAACTGCTTCTGGCTATTTCATGAACTTTGATACGTTTTCACTGGACCCAAGTGAGCCGGAAACGACGCCAGCCAAAAAATCACTCCAACAGAAACTCATTGACTTTTTGAACTTTTTTAGAAAGACTTACCTGGTGTCACCTTGGATGGAACTATGGTATATCACTGGGATTTTATTTTTTATTTTCTGGCTAGGTTTAATAATAACTTTTAGTATGCTTATTAATGGTCGAGACCTCCAACCAAGCTCTACAGCCCAAAGAGTCAACTTGATTTTAAAACCACACCAGTCTTCACATTGTGAACCAAGAGACTTGTCTTCAGTGAACATTACAGCAGTTCCTATACCAGACGGTATAGTATGAGACAAGATTGATTATGATATATTAGGTCCGACTGAACTTTTAAAGCTAAAACATGTATTTAAAATTTCTTTCAGTGATTTCATTACCTCCAGTACATTTTCGGATGATTGGGACACTGAAACTGTGAATGCTATGATGTCTGATTTAGAAAAAACTGCTGCATTTCCGAACAATGAAATGTTAGAAGGTACTTCAGACTATGATACATTGTACTGCTACCAGCAATATGGTCATCAGTTCTTACAGAAATCTATAACACCTAGAAATGTATTTGAATACCACCAGTGGGAACACTGCCCAACACCACCGAAAGGTAGTTCACAAGCATTTGAACAGAAATTCACATACTTCTCAGGGTTTAACAGAACCAACCCGATGTCATTTTATTATAAAATGGAGAAAACTTCAGCTCAGAAAATTATGTTAACGAACACCAAACATATTTACTCTGCATCCTTTCTGAACCAGTTGTCTAAACAGGGTTTCGATCTATGGAAAGACACAATAGAATCCAAATCAATCTGGGGTTCTAGGGACTGGCAGGTCCAGGGATTAGAAGCACTTTTGAGAGCATGCATCATTCCGCAGCAGATTTTATTTCTGAACGAAACTGTGCAACAAACAACCTGTCTTGGATTAGCCAAAGGCAAGGAAATGAACACACCGGGGTTTCCAACACCATCACAGATGGGTGGGGGCCAGAACTCAACTAGACAAGGGGTAGGATTAGATGACATTTTCCAGTACAACAGATCACATCCTGATTGGACAGAATGGCTGATTTGGCCCATTGACACAAACAAATGTCAACAGAGATTTATGAATACAACCAAAGGGTTTAGTATCCATAGGCCAGATCCACGCTATGTACAAAGACAACACCCAGGGGTAGTGACATCGTATAGTGTTGGGAAGTTGTGCCTTGATTGGCTAGAGACCTCAACACTGACAGAAGTGAAGCACCACTTGACCTTACTCACACCTGAAATGGATCTTAGAGATTTTCTACTTGGACCCAGGAAACAACGTCAGAAACGTTTCATATATGCAGGCCTTTATGCCTACTATAATGAAAACTGGAAAATATCCCAACACGAGGCCGCAGAAAGAATACGAGAAATAGACCGTATTAACTTAGAAAAAGCATTGGCAGTGGTGGATAATGGGTTAACTACTTTGACCTCCAGGATTTACTCCTTAGGCAACATTGTGTCCTCGGAAATCGACATATTAGAACAAGATCTGGCCTTGTTACAACACGGGCAATCTCAGCTACGTTCTATTATGATGTTAAAATGGACGCTGCAATCTTTGCGTGCAGGCTATGTGCCATGGCATTTTATAAACACCACGTCTCTGTTTTCAGAATACAATCTAACTGATAAACAGACAGAAATGGCACAAAGGGGAGCCAAATATACAATGCTGCGTATTGAGAAACTGGAAAGGTTACCATTCACTGTAGCCGAATCACCATCAACAGAATGGCTCATTCATGGCCAAATCACTCTGCCGGTCACTACGTTTCAGTTTTAATATTGCCTTGAGCAAAGGCAGGCAGGCAAATATGTAAGAATGGGTAAGGGATATATCAAGGAAACTTGGGAGTTACCATATAGATACCGATGCCTGAATGGGGATCGAGAAGTGTATCTGAGTGGTACAAACTGCAAGAGCGCTTTGAGCGGTTCTCTCATGTGTCAGGATATTTCTCTACACGGAGCCTGCAGTGGTTCAGTGGCGAACTTATCTTGTCACATATCAGGGACCCCAGCGGCCATGATCACGCTGGTTTTCCAGCTGCTCTCGAATGGGAGTTACTTAATGCTAAATGATCAAGGTTGTTGTGGGATGCTTCCGGGCATCGCATATCTAGTAACTGTTAACTCCAGGGTTACTTGCTGTATGCAAGTATTGTTTCTGCCACTGAACACAGTCAGGGAGGCGCCGTTATGGCCTTCGCTGAATGTTTCTTTGATACAGTTTGATACTCTGAGCAGATTGAAAGCCATGCTTTTACAGCAACCCGTACCCTTAACCTCCGCTCGAGAAACCTATGAACTTCAAGTTGCAAGGACCTCAACTGAGATACAGGCACTCATACGTACAAACTGCCCCATTCATTTAGCAGAAATGGTGGGACGTATCTTCAATATGTCTGATACGAGTGGAATTGTACACCTATTTAAGACCATAGGGTCCGGACTGTTAAGCACCTTTCAGACAGTCATCGGAGTAATCCCAAATTTTATACACTCCGTGTTGGGAAGCGTATTTGGAGGATTCCCGCTCATCCTGTTCCTAATCGCAGGAATCCTGATTGTAATATTGCTGCTACGCAATGGACGGCCCACTTCCCGAGGGAATGGTGAACACGCTCCTGGAGCAGAAATACCTTGAACGCATGGTACAACTTCTGGGCATTTCTTGCCTGCGAGAACTCAATGCCTCCTGGTTTCTATCATTTAGACCAGTCTGGATAGACTGCATCTTACCTGTGCTTCGATGCCTGTTCTGCGGAGAAGAATGCACGTTGGATCTTTGTCTAACTTTTCCATCAGATGCGCCTCCGGACACGGATGCAATGCTGGACCCCATAAAGGCCCACGCTCTGCGTTGTCCTCAACGGCTTCCGATTCTGATGAATGCATTCCTGGAGAATCCACAGGTGCCGTTCGCTCCTGCTGGGTTAGGTGACTCCTCCACAGGCACCCAGGTAACAACTGCCGCACAAGCTGCCGCAGCACCGACTGCTGGCAGTACTACATTCCATCTATGTGCGATCGACGTTCTCTGTGAGGCGTTGGATTTGTCATCTACAGCAGCTGACACCGATAATATTGAGCTTCCCAGCCAGGACGCGTAATCTTGAATTGGCTCATCGTGTCCTGGGAAAGAATTCGGCTTCTTCACTCGTTTCAAAATAAACTATCTAAATTTGAAACATTTTCTTACGTTGACACTTTCACTTGCGAAAAGCATGGCCTTCTCCTGCTTATAGTGATACAACTTCTATAGAGAGACTTTAAGTGGCAACTAAAAAAGCTGAATTTGAAAAAAAAAAATTTTACAAAAAAAAAGGCACCAAAATTTTTAAACGATTTTTTAGAACCATGTTTTTACCTGCTTTTAAACAAAAAGTTTTTAAATTGTCCAGATTTTAAGTATGGTCATTTATTATCCAGTTCGGAAGAGGAGTGGGTGTTATATCCCGCATTGGTGCCCCAATGTAGACCCGTTCGTACATGCCCTAAAATGGACATATTCATATTTACCCTAATATGGTCATATTCGTACTTGCCCAATTATGGTCATGGCTGCATATGCCCAATTATGGTCACAACTGTACATGTCCTATTATGGTATGATTTCTTATATAGGCATGATCTTTCACCTACATTGGTCCCAGCTAGCACACAACGAGCACTGAGGGCTGAACGTTATCTATCCTGTGGTTTTGAATGCAGCAGGGTTCTTCCAAACACAGGCCCACACTGTACTCATTAATTATGCATGGCTTTCTAAAAATACACCACCGACATAATATATATGTACAAAGTTCACCCCTGACGTCTTCCTCATGTCCAAAACAAACCATACTGAGGACCGAGACACTATAAATACACCACATCTTGCCCCGGTAAAACAGAGGGAACCGAGACTTCCATGCTGACACACTGACCAGAGACGCTGAGGCTCCAGCATGCAGTCGCTCAAGCTGACAGTGGTCTGACACAACCCGGACGGGGTGTCCAACTCGAGACCAGGACGGGGTTCCACACTCTCTCTATTCAGGTATGGGGGTCCGACTAAATCCTAGGAGGATTCTTGGCTCTTAGCTTCTAAGACCTACACACATATGCTAGGTACACACAGGTACATCTAGGTAGGAATCGTAGGAATACGCGCACTTGCATAATGCTTTTATATTCATGTATGTACTCATGATTATCGCAATATGGTAGAACTGTTCTATCCCTTTGCTTTTATCGTACTGCTGATAATATATCTCTGCTATTGTCTGCTGGTTACCGCAGCACATATATTTTACACTAGAATAACAACTGTTCAATAAATACTTATTGAAACGCCCGACTGTTTATTCTGTGTAACTCTCTGAGACAAACCGAATAAGTGAGCACGAGTGACTGAGCGAAAAGTAGTACATTGTTTCCACGATTCTGAGGGATCAGGGTTGTCATGATCTAAGGTTGCCAGAAACTAATCTCTCCCCGATAAGCGGAGACACTAGTGGCACTGCGAGCTAGCTAATGCAAAACTAGGCTAACATATACAGTGGGGGTGCACGGAGTCAGTCTGCCACCAAGCCCGCAGTATATGTTATCCAAACGCGCAGGTCCTGCAGGGGTACTATAGGAGCTACACGACAGCCCGATTTCCAGTTACCTCGTTGTCTGGCGGGCGGTCCTTTAGTTTTCCCACGGCGGTGCCTATTAAAAAGGCACTGCAATGGGAACGCCAAAGCAAGTTCCTGCAGGGCATGGATTGTTAAGTCCATGCAGTTCAGGAACTGGGTGTGCATGCTGACAGGGGAGCACACCATGTACCCCCCTGCATGCATCCCAATAGTCATAATGCACCAAGTTCCTCACCGCCCCAGTTTTCATGGCGGGCTCACCACCATGAGAACTGTGGTGGTGACGAAACTCATATTCTGCTTGGCGGTGAAGCAGCCACCACTGCGCCACCCCAGGTTTGGCGGTCCACAGACCGGCAAATTTGGAATCAGCTCCTAAGTCCAACGCTAATAAAGAAACCTGTACAAGACAATGATTCCAGGTTAAAACCTCATGGTTTCATTAAAAAGCATGATCATTACAGTAAGCAAAAAGCAATTAGTTAATCAGGAATTCACATTGAACAAAATAATCAATTAATAATTCTGTCAGAGGACTAATATAAGGTTGACCTCTAAAGAAAGCCCAAGGAAAGACTAAGGGACTGATTCTGAGTTTGGCGGTCCGTGGACTGCCAAACCTGGAGTAGCTCAACGGTGGTGGTGCGCCCTGGCAGTCCTACCACCATATTCTGATTTTGGCAGTCGGACTGCCATTGGACCGCCGCAACTGCTGGGGATCCGTGATCCCTTGGCAGTGGCATGATGGTCTGAGGCCATAATATGCTGGCTGTGCAGCTGTTGCACTGCCAAACATATTATGAGTTTCCTCACTGCCACAGTTTTTGTGGCTGTGATCCTGCCATGAAAACTGTGGCGGAGAGGAAACTACTGGGCCCTACAGGGCCCCCTGGTGCCTCAGGGCCATGGGGATTCATGCAGGCGGGCACATGGTGTGCCCCCCATCCGCATCCATGCCCAGTTCCTGGATGGCATGGACTTAACAGTTCATGTCGTACAGGATGTGCTTTGTCGTTCCCATTGCGGTGTCTTTTTAATAGGCGCCGCTGTAGGATCGCCAAAGGATCGCCAAAGGACCGCCTGCCAGACAAAGAGGTAACTCGTAATCTGGCGGGCAGCAGTGAGCTTTGGCTGTGTGGAAGCAGGGTGGTGGTGTGGTGCCCCGCTTCCACTCTGCCAATAATCAGGCCCTAAGTATAATCCATTAAACAGACTGACATAGAGTCTGCTCAGTTAGAAAGGCAAAAAGAGTCTAACTTTAAATCAATAAACAGACTAGCGCAGAGTTTGCCTCCAAAGGAATAAGCCAAAGGACTGGCTCATCTCTAGAATAATGTAGCATTTATAATGTTTAGGGTACAGAAGCAACATGCACTTCATGGTATGGTATGACAGGATGGGACTAGCAATGCTGCAAACACATACACCAACCGATATTCTGGTAAATATGAAACCTCTAGAGACAGCAGCTTCCTAATGTATTTTATTGGTTAGGCTATGCATATCTAATTAATTAAACAAATTTAAATTTTTAGGGCACAATAGAACAGTGGTTTGTTCAACTAATGAATGGCATACATAAAACAGTGGCAGGAAACCTTGGGAAGTTACAAAATAAAGAAACACCCTGTGCATTCCTCGAGAGAGCACACATATTACATACCAGACACAACAGTTGAGGCTTCTTTTTCAATGACTTTCCTGAAATGGAAAAAAACACAAGTACAGAGAAAGAAAGAAAGGCTCACACTCATAAAATAAACATACACTATTATTGTGCAAGTATGAATAGCTGTCAATGCAAGCTGACTCCGGCCTAGTCATGCTAAATAAACCACGTTTAAATTAAGCGTTATTTTTAATTAGTAAAAACTCACCAGTAATGTTGTGTGATCATGTGCAGTAGGACCCTTTCAGGCCTTGCCGGACTCCTTACAAAGTTACGTAATCAGTTGGGGGGTATCTGGGTGTGGCTGGTCGTGGTCAATAAAGTTTATGACATAGTGTTTTCAGTTAACGGTTGCATGCTGAAGAATAAAGACGTGTGCTAAATAGCTCCATGTGTGACCTGGTCTTTTGCGTGCTCCAGAGCTGGGGAGGAAGTGACAATTGGTGATGAGTAGGGGACTTGTGCCCCAAAGAAGCAAGACTGCTCACACTGAGAGTTTGCCGAGGTCCAGCAAACTGCTCATGCATCCTACGTGCGCCCCAAGAAGCAGTCGACTGGTGGCATATGTGGAGTCAAAGTGCCGCTCTAGCTCATACAAACACTTCGAAGAAGGTGAAGGCCCTACAGAGAAAGACAGTCAGAAAGCCCCCCAGAAGCCTGCTGGTAAGGGTGAAAGAAGAGATACTGTTCCACAACATAACACAGAGCCATCATCCGTACAAAGCAGAAAAGCTAAAGGCAGAGACTGCAAGGTTTGAAAAATCGCTAAAGGCACCGACAGCCAGGTGCAAGAAAGCGCTAAATGCAGAGATGGCCAGGTGCAAAGAAACACTAAAGGCAGTGACAATTAGGCACAAGAAACCAAAGTCTACTCACCAGTGAAAACAAACAAACCACCTTACAACCTCAAAATCTGGCGAGGCAACTTGAGCGCCTGTGTTTACAAAGATGTTGGTCCCTGCAGAGATGACCAAAGAGGCAGCTGGTGGCATTCAGCAAACCTCAAAAGGTCTTCAAGAAATTGAAGTTCTTCAATGGCTGCAGAAAGGAGCACCACATACAGCGCAGCTATGTTTCTGAAACCACCACCGCCATTCGACATCGACAAGAAGCAGAATATTGGCCACAGAGGGACTGAAACGTTTGATGACTTCAGAGCTGCTCTAGAAGAAGATGACAAAAAGATAATCAAATACTTAAAGAAGCTTGCAGGTGATTTAGTGAAAGAAGTGATAAAGAAAATATCACAAATTGATGAAGTATCGTGCCATTGAATCAAAGAAACATTACAAGCCAAGTTCAATCCAATGCTGAATGTTCACTATGAAAGGTGCATTTTCAAACCAGGCAAGACAGCAAGTTTATGAAATGATGGATGAGCTTGTCGAAAGACTTGATACCCTTATCAAGCACTGCAAGCTCAATTAATTTAATGACGAAGAAGCCATATGTCTCAGAGTCATCGATGGTTGCCTCTCCGATTCGTCCGGAAGATGCATGCTTAGAGAGACACTTAGGGGCCGATTCCGATTCGGCCGGAAATCTCTCCGACCGAGCCGGACCCGGAGAGATTTCCGACCGAATCGGACCCGTGCAGCCCGACCAAATGAGTACAATGCGCACGTATGCCATCGGACTCGAGTCGGTCGGACTCCCATTGAAGTCAATGGGAGCCTGTCATACAACGCGTACGCGGGCTCCCATTGACTCAATGGGTGCGAGGCGGACAAGGGCGCGCCCTACAGCGTGTACGCGGCGAAGCGACTCGCGCCATACACGCACAGGTAGGGGGACCCATGGGTCCCCCCTCTGTGCGACTCGCGCGGCTACGCGTACAGGGGGGTCCAACACGGACCCCCAAAGTACGGCTCCGACTGCTCTTTGGAGCCGGAGTGCACGGCTCGGTCGGACTGCTCGCGTCGCGCATTGTACTTACCCGGCCGGGGAACGTCTCCATTGTGCGGTGCGAGTCGAGTCCGAGCGAGTCGGTCGGTGCGGTTAGACCCGGGAACGAGTCGGTCGGAGCGGTCGGGACGCCCGGACGAGTCGGTCGGCGATTTTGCATCGTACTCGCTCGCCCGGACGCGCGTACTAATCGGTCGGGCAATAGGGCTCCGAATCGGATCCGGTTAAGCCGAATCCGATTCGGAGCCCTACCGGCCGAGATCGGAATCGGCCCCTTAGTCTAGAAAAGGTACTCATGGCTGCTAGAGCTGAGGAACTTGCAGATCAACAGGCTGCTGATATGGAAGCAGGAACAGCCCAAAATGAATCAGCGTTGATCATGAAAAGTAAGCAGAAAAACAAAGTGAAGGTCCACAAGTTGATGTCTCCGAAGAAAAAGAAATTGTGTTTCCAATGTGGGTTTTCATTTCCACATGAAGGTAAATGTTCCACCATTGGACAGATATACAAAGGCCGTGGGAAAGAAAAACATCAACCATCAAATAATCTTCATTCAATCATTTCCCAGATGATCATAAAAGACAAACACAATTTAAAACACACACAATTAATATAAAAACAGTCAAATATTTAAATGTTTTTAAATGCATCAATAGAAATAAAATACATGCCAAGCACAAAGCCGTAAAAAAGACCTGTTCTTAAAATGTGGACAGATATAATACATGATAAGATTTGAACAAGCAATCACAAAGGCCAGGAAATAAGGTAGAATTGTGCGACCATTATTTAAAATAACATTGCCATTCTCACATGTAAAATGCCCCTCAAAAAAACAGTCAACCAATTATCAGGTATCTGTCATTTAGTTGTTGTAAGAAGAGCAAAGCAGCTTTATACTTAGAAAATTTGTGCCTGCACAGCAGAGGCAATAAAAAAGTTCCTGGTGCACGGGAGATAAAAGTTACAAAAGAAAGCACAGTGCAATAAGGTCTGATTTGATTGCTCATCACACGGGCAAATGCAGATATCATTTGGAGAGTATTGCCCTAGGGGGAAACACAACATCCAGCATATCGTTCCTAACCTAAAATGAGTCAGAATGTTGCGTTTGTATACGTTCTGCACAAATAATAAGTATGGAGCGATCCTGGCTGTCATCTGAACCAAACAATAATCTCTTACAGACGGCTTCACCACTTCCAATGCCTCCCTAGAGGCCTCTCTGTTTGTAGAAAAGCATTCCTGGGTCAAGCATTTGTCTTTCTTGCTGATACTTTTCGGGTTTTCAAACAAGTGTGTGCAACCCAGAGCCGAGGTGGTATCTCTTATATTCTTTAGCCATGGAATGTTCAATCCATAGTCACAAGCAAGACAATCTTTAACAACTGCACGATTGAGCTCAGCTTCCTTATTAGACCAAATGGAACACTAAAGGGCTACGAGAGCGGCACCAATGAGGTCCTGAACATACTTAAGGCGTAAATCATGGTGTAAGGGGAAGTGAGGTGTCGAAGGAGAAACCCCCAACAGGTGGTGACAACATTTTCCTCTATTACTGTGAAGGGGGACCCCCTCTAACGGAGAATAAGGTCAGAAAGAAGAGGGGAAAACGACAGAAAGAATAAATGTACAATACAAGCTCCCTCGCGATCTCTATTTCTTTTACTATGTAGACAAAATCTAGTGTGGGCTAAACATTTATATGAACAATGTCTAAGCAATTCAACACTTCAACAGTATATTTTGTTTTTCATAGTTTTATTATTCAAAGCAGTTATATCAAAATACATTTCTTTTTTTTCCTTTTTTTATAAAACAAATTATATATTCATTTCTATTTATACTCAATTTTTCTCTTTATACATAATTGCACACCAGCCAGCATGTTGCAGGCTGATGTAACATACTACTCTGGGCCCCTGAATAAATAGATGATACAAAACAATTGTCAAATCTCAAACTCACTCAATCACAACCTCACACATTCATACATCACCCAAAACCATCATACATATCTGGGTCATGGGGAGACTTAGGACTAATTAATCTCCACGACCCTGTCGGATGAATTGCTTCAACAGGGTCTGACAGTAAGGTCAACGCGTGTTTCAGTGGGGTAGAACAGATGTAAACCACCTTCTTCAGGACCTTGCCAAATAGTATGGTTTATCGCAACCAACCAAGGGGTACAGAAGGTACAAATGTGCACCTAATATTCAATAGATACACTGTAAAAGACAGCATTGACGGAATCGGTCACTGTGCTATGGCGCTTCAACATACTAATATGTTCTTGTTTGTATCGGTTCTATATAGCCATAGTGGATGCTCCAGACACATGAATATAATTGTCACAAAGGATTTCCTGAACGAGGCATGTGATGTCTGCTCGATTAATATATTCCGAGGCAATATACGAGTTTCAAGAATGTTTAGATGTCCCGTGGTGTGAATAGTTCCCAACTCTAAGTCACAGCGGGATGTCCCGTTTCGTAGTTTGACAAGGCTCCGTGGCTCTCACTTGACCGTCGACTTGGATTGCAGCAACATCTCTGTAACCCCATACCCCCATGCCATACGTCAAGGCTGGAGGACATTTCCTTTTATGGATTCTATTGATGGAACCAATGGTTTTCTACCAATGCACGCAGCAAAAGAGAAAATGGTGCCGACCGCACAAGAGAATCAGGATGATCTGCTTCTAAGACATGCGGACCATGTGCAAGAATCATCAAAATCCAAGCCAAGATAAGGAAAAGTGGATACCCTATCTAATTTTTTCACTCCAATCGATTGGGTACTAGTATTGGTATTCCTAGGGCTGCACACCATAACAAACCTTTTGGAGTAATTTGTTTTCAAATCAAGGCCCTTCATTAATTCCAAAGAGGTACTGAGCAATATCTTCATACTGTTTGCCGTTCTAGCAAAAAGCACTGCATCATCCTCATATAATAAGGCAGGCGTGGCTTTATTTTCTATGAGCGGTACATCTGCTCCTAAAACATCTAATGTCCTCTCCAAGTCATTAATATATAATAAGAGGAGGATGGGGGCGAGTACACAACCTTGGCGTACTCCTTGATTGACTTTAAATGGGGAAGAACACTCTCCTGCCTTGCCAAATCTTACTGAGGCTGTGAGATCCCGGTATAGGAGTCTAAGAAAGGACACCAGGTCTGCCTCAAGAACCATAAGTTCAAGGATTGTCCACATTTTCGACCTATTTACGCAATCAAAGTCGCTCGATGGGTCCATAAATGCAAGATGGATTGGGATGCCCCTTGCATATTTATATTTGGCCACAATAAGATTTAAGTTTAAACACTGCTCAATAGTTCCTAGGCCCTTCCGGACACAGTATTGAACCCGCGATATGATGTAATTCTCCCTTGCCCGCACTAAGAGACAATCTAAAACTACTCTGCCAATTATTTTAGTGGTGGAGTCGAGCAGGGATATTGGTCGATAGCACCTAGGGTCGTTGGCATTGCCCATTTTAAAGATAGGTACAATGATTGAAAGGCTCCAAGATGGTGATATATCCCCTAGCTGCAAACCGTATTAAAGACAGAAGTGAAAACTGCTAACCAAAATCCAGAGTCCTCAAATAATTCCATAGGCACCCCATCCGGGCCTGGCGCTTTTTTGCGCGGGCTGTCATAAATAGCTTTAAGAACTTCCTCCTCCCTTGAAGACAAATTGCCACAGGGGGACTCTTTGAGCAGACCCTCATCTGTGGGCACCATTTCAGAGGAATACACAGCTAAGAAGTGGTCATACCACACCTTGGGAGTAATACGGACTGTAACTTTACCTGGGGTCTGGGCAGGTGACATGACAGTCTGCACAGCCTTCCAGAATGCCTGAGGATCTTTGTTCTGACAGGCTACCATTATCGACTCCTACCTCTCATCCTTAATTGCCAATGTTCTTTTTTTCAATACCAGGGCGTATTCTTTCTTACAGGCTGCAATTAAAATCTGATTTCTAGGGATTTGCTTTATGGCCTTACGCAGATTATCACTCGCCACTCTACAGTCATTGTCGAACCATGGCTTAACCTTTCAGGGGACTCTATCCTTAGGCCTGGTCAGGAATCTTTTAACACGGGACATGAGCTCCCCAAAGCTTTTTAGGACCACGATTGTACCTTGCACATTTAATAGAGAGATATTCGCTAGATCCATGCTACTACCCACAATGTGGTTCATAACTAGCTTCATGTCCACATGGCGCCAAGCCAGTTTCCAACCTGCATCTCTAACAGTTAGTGCCTGACTACTTCCAATACCTGCGTACTGGCGCTTTGGGGGGACTGCAAGCTGAAACGCTGTAGGATTGTGGTCACTAAATGCTGATGTGCGGACCTCTCCCCCGTAATAAGTGGGGATAAATTCTGTGAAACAAAAAACATAATCAATTGTAGACCCAGGTCCCCTCCCGATAAAAGTAGGTATGGTTGTTGTGGCACTGGGGGAAACTATGGGGCATATTAGCAAGACCGGCGATAAAATTATCGCCGTTTTAGCGGCAGGAAACTGCCGCTAAAACGGCTATAATGGGCTTGCTAATATGCGTTATAGAATTCCAATAGAAGCCCAGGTTAGATGTCCTGCACATCTAACCTGGGCTTCTATTGGAATTCTATAACGCATATTAGCAAGCCCATTATCGCCGTTTTAGCGGCAGTTTCCTGCCGCTAAAACGGCGATAATTTTATCACCGGTCTTGCTAATATGCCCCTATATTCTCTAGGTCGTGGGCCACCAAATAAGGGTAGAATAGATGTCCCCTGGAGTCCATGGCATCAAGATCTGCTTCCATAAGGAGGGGATCGAAAATTGGGGGTGAAAAAGACGGCAGTGAGAAAACAATATTATAAAAGTGCGCTACATAAATCCTGAGCTTATTTGCCCAATTTAAATCAAAGGCCTGTAGCATATTTGTTCCACTTGCTATGGGATGAATCTTGCAGCCGATATCCACCTTAAACCAGGCTGCTATTCCCCCTTTAGCCCGACCCGTGGGAGAAGGGGTGGCTGGGAAATAAAAACATGAGAATCCATCACACAAAAACTCTGTTGTGGCCCATGTTTCCTGCATGAGCACAATATCATGGCCTTTAACAGAGGACTGCCATCCCTCAAGATTCATTTTGGTAGCCAGGTCAGCAACATTCCAACTAAGTAGGTTAATGTTGGAAATGCTCAAGTTCGTGCAATCACACCGTGCTACCATCTTTGGATCAAAGTGGGACAGCATAGCAGGATCTGAGGCAGATCCCATACACAGTGAGTCCGGAGTTGCCATCAGTGGGGAGATTGACACACAACCAGAAGGGCAGTGAGACGCACTGATCGGCTCCCTATGAGCTGCACCAACTGAGGCGCTAACTCCCTCTCGACCTGTGTGTCAATCATTATCTTCCAAACCCACCAAAACTTCAAATCTATTTTGATGAAAATGTGGCAGATTCGGCCTACTGGGAAATTGAGGTGAAGCCATGGATCTACTTAACCAAAGGGTGCCTGGGGCCAAATGCCTGTAAAAAAAGTTTAGTGGCAGGATCTTAATCTGACTAGATTTGACCATCCCCACTCTGGCCTGTTCCAGGATTTCTCCTGCAACCAAGGGATTACGTATATTAATAATTATCACATCCAGAGGGAATTGTTTTGCATGCATCAACCACCGTACAAAAAAGACCTCCTTGTGCAGATCCAATGGGGCCCTCACATTGCTAGACAGACAATTAACCACTTTGTTCTTTAAGTTCTCTTTGATTCTACTGAGGCATCTGGCACATTGGGGACATTGGCTAAAATAATTACATAAGGACATGGCACTGGGGGATGGTCAATCATGGGGAGGGGTTCCGATTTGAAATGACTCTTTTCACCTAGTTGGATGACTGCACAATACTCAGTTCGAAGTCCAGTTCCTTGCTGAGAGGTCGATGAGGCTGGTCCTGCAGGTGTAGGCTGTGACTTTGGTCTATTGTTACGTCTGCCCCTCACATTTTCGTTGGTAAGCGAGTAATGCATAGCTGTAATTGCAGAAATAACTGATGAATTGATACCACCCTTTCAATTAAATGCTTCCCCTGGGTGTGGGCAGTGTCTTGCCCCCCAATCTTGGGAACATTGCCTAAAATGATTCAATAGCTGCAAGCCGATCAAGGACTGGGTGCAATTACATTATCAGCAATTCACCTAGCTGAGTGGACAAATTATCCCAGGGGTCAGCATTCTCTGTGGGCATCATTCCTTTGGTTAATCAATCTACGTGCCCTTGTTGTTGTTTTTGACTCTGTCGTCTTTGGTTTTTTAGCCTTTTTTCTATGTTTGGCTGATGGGCCAGGATCTGGACTTGAAGCACAGACTATAGATCTCCTATCAACATTTGTCTCTGCCCCAGCCTCTTCCAAATCAGGGCATGCATGACCACTGGCCATATCCCTTTCCAGCGCAGTCAGGACAACTGGTACTGAAGTGGAAGCCAGAGAGACTGGGGGCTCTACGTTGTAGGACCAGGGGCAAGGGGACAAGGGGCAGGGCCCTCTGTTGTAAGGGAAAGGCGGCGCTCTGCCATTTTAATCTTATTGGAGACAAGATTCAGTGCCCGTGTCAAGAAGTTGCCACGGGTGGGGCGTGAATGTACCGATGATGGGGTGGCAGTTGCCTTTACATAATATTTTTGTTTAGCTTCAAACTGGTTTAGCGCTAACAAACCTTGTTCAACTTTGTTCAACTTAGACTGTCGGGTTGCCACTTACCTCCTCCCCCAGGTTCTGGTCCTGCTGCCGCCGCCACCACCGCCCACACAGAAAACACCATTCGGCAAAGTGAAAGAGAATCTAATTGTGTCACGACAAGAAGAGAAACTAGGCGCCAGGAGTTCCAGAAGCATTCTAGCCATGCCCACAAGGGCAACTGGCAGTATCAATTGAGGCACGTGGAGACTAAACGAAGTCGAACATCATCAAATTCATTTTCAAAAGGTTCTTCAATGTCATCATCGAGCAACAGGGAAGAAGATGGATGTGCAATGGTGCTATCGACTGCAGAACAACGTGAACATGTAGTGTGGGCTGCTTGCAAAGAAGAACACAAGTCAAAGGGAGATCCCCACGTTAAGCGGCCAAACTTATTTGGTCAGTGCCCCAAGATCACGGTAAAGGTGAAAGGCTGCCCACTAACTTTTATTATAGACAGTGGGGCATCGATCAGTATCATGCTGGCAGAAAAATACAATGAAATGTCTCCAATACCACATCTAATGCCATCAAAAGCAAAAGTGTACACATGGGCTTCTTCTACCCCATTGTGAAGTCAAGGGTCATTCGTAACGACCATGAGACATAAGAAAATGACAGTACAAGCACCAATTCATGCCGCTCAGTTTCTGCACATGGGAGTGATATCCATCAACTACATCCGGAATGCACATTCTGAAATAGTAAGTTTTTTGGACTAGGGAAAGTCAAGAGAATGAAGATGCCACTTCACATTAATGAGGACATTCGTCCTGTTACACAGCGACAGAGTGGTATTGCTTTTCATTTACAGGACGCCGTTGAGAAAGAACTAGAAACATTATCAAAGCATGACATCCTTGAGTGCTCTACTGGTCCAATGCCATGGGTTTCACCCATAGTGGTAGTGCCGAAAAAGGACAGTGGAGGTGCAGTGCGCATTTGTGTTGATATGCCCCAGACCATTAAAGCAATTAAGAGAGAAAGACATCCGGGTCCACATATAGTGGACATGATTACAGAGCTGAATGGCACCAGAGTCTTCTCCCGACTTGATTTGAACAAAGGATACCATCAACTCGAGCTGGAAGATAACTGTAGTTACATTACTACATTGCTACTTTTTCAACTCATTTGATTTGTTCAGATACATAAGACTCGGTTTTGGTGTGTTGTCGGCTGCAGAAATCTTTGAGAATGTCATCCACCAATATTTCAACCTGCCACACATGTTTTTTTTTTTTTTGTCCTCATTCTGCCAACTCTCTTGCAGGTAGTACTCTTATCTCAATTGCCGAATGATGGCCGTATTTTTTACTATAAAAGGTGAAGTCCCTTGCCCCCTCCATCTTACTTCGCCAAATGTCAACCAAATTAAGCTTGTGCATCATGTTTTTCAGGATTGCCGAAGTTCTAGGGGGGCTAACATATTTAACTTTAGAGATTCTATCTATAACCTTGTCTTGAACTATGTTACAATCTCCTCCAAGTATTACTGGGGCGGCAGCCTCCAGGAGGCACAATTCAAGCTTCATTAAAGCTTCTGGAGAATCATTATTAGGACCCTAATAATTAGCACACACTATTGGCATCCCCTGTATCATCAAGTTAGCCACCAACCATCTGCCAGAAAGGTCAGATTCGTATTTTACCAACTTTATACCCGAGTTACTTCTAATAACTAAGGCCACCCCTCTAGTGCAGCCTCTCTGGTCAGAGCAGACTACTTCCTGGACCCAGCCCAATTTATTAAAGAATGGCCTGCACTCCTCCCGTTCCAAATGAGTCTCCTGAAGCAAAATAATATTCGCCTCACTCTTCTTAAGAAACTCAGTCACCGGGGCCAGCTTTTTCCTAGACCTCAAGCCATTGACATTCCAAGATATGAAATAGACAGGGTTTGATCTACTCATCTTTAGATTTCAACCACCCGCTCCCAGAAACCTCCTTCGACATCTCATCATATTGTGATACCATCGACGGAAAGATCAAAGGGCCCGCTAAGACTAGAACCATACAGGCATGTGGCAGAACTAGGACATATTTTTCAATTTTTTCCCCTTGCTCCCACCACCCAGTGCACCCAACCACCCACCCACCTCGGGGAACCCCCTTTCCTATCCCTAGACGATAGTGTTCGCCTTTCGCGACCCCCCGAACGAGGAGAGAAAATCAAAGATATAATTAATTTTAAAAAAAGAAAAAGAAAGCGTAACTAAGTATCGAGGTTATGTTGCTACATTTATGTAAATTCATCTTGATGGAGCAAGGACATGCCTCTCCGAGCCTCTACTATTCTGATCCGTCCATCTGAGCCAGAAAAGTATCCACCTCTTCCGGATTTCTGATATTGTACATTTTGTTACGCCACATTATTTTCAACATCGCAGGGAACTTCATCTGGAGCTGGGCGCCCTTGCTGCGTAGATCATTCATGTTGGAGCCCAGCTCCCATTGCCTCTGAGCAGTTCTCTTACCAATATCAGAACGTATTTGGGAGCTGAGATCCCCAAATTTCAGAAAACGTTCCTTCAAGGCACGCCCCAGCACTAACTCCTTAACAGCGTACGAGAGAAAATGTATCAAAATTTTCCTAGGAGTCTTCCTCGCGGGGTTTAACCTGAAGGGATCCCTATGAATTCTTTGGATCTCTCTGTCCAAATCAATATCCGGCCTATCTTGGAGTAAACCTTCCCCCAGAAGTTTACATATAAAGCCTTTGATATCACTCTTTTTGGAACCTTCAGGGATATTAAGAAGTCTCACATTATTACGCCTGGACTGTATTTCGAGCCTCTCCAAATCCTCCTGTAACAGCTTGTTCTGTGCTTTAAGATCCACAATATCTCTTGTGTTCCCAGACAGGGCAGCTGACAGAGACTTTACCTCATCTTCCAGGACTGAGGTACGTTGAGCGATTCCATCTAATTTTTCTTCTAGTATCCCACATTTTTCTTGAATGCCCCTTTGGTTGCCTTCAGAGATCTCAAACTTTACCAGAATATCTTGCCTCAAGCTGAAAAGCAATTTTTCAACCTGGTTTCCCGGGGGAGACTCCTCTTGAGGGCCGTTATCCAGCCCTGACCCACCACTATTGTCCTGAATCTGTCTTGGACTCTGTTCCAGAGCCCCCCCATCATGGGCAGTTAGAGTATCTTGGGTACCTTGGATGTCACCTATAGTTTCAGCCAGCAGGGAGAAACGATTTCCCAGCAACAACGGTTCAGCCTGGGAGAGAGACTGGATTGCCTTACTCCCTCCTCCCTACGCAGAAGCAGCAACTTGCTCCATGATTTTAAAGTATGACCTTAGAGAAGGGGGAGGCTTGGGGGGTACACGCACTTCTTTTGGCCCGCACCTCTTAATTTTCGCAGCCGCTTTAGACACCTTTTTTACAGGAGATACTGCTAGGGACTCTCGGTGTGTCGTGCCTTTTACTCTCTCACTTAATCCTTTCCTCTCCGGAACCTGACGTAAATGGTACCTGTTCCTTAAAAGGGGAATTTGTGGCTCTCTACCAGGAAGGGAAATACTAATTTTGACACTCCCCCTGGAAGCCTGTACAGGGACTCCTCCAGCACACTCAGCTCCCAGCTCTTCATTCACAGAACTCATAGGGAAAAACGGTACCTGAAAGGGGAGATCGTCTTCCAACCACCCCTGCTGTACCTTATCCCCACTTGGATGCTGCGATATCGTCACTTCGGACACACTCAGCGCTGGCCGGGACGTCTCCTCAATCCGGAGAGACTTGCTGATAGATCACCGCGGTCTTCATTCCACTGTCTGTACTCCGGGTACGGGCATCCTGTGCTGACTCTGCCACAGCCAACCCGGAACCCGGCCAACGCCGCCGCCGAGCGGGACCTCCGCAACAAGGCCGCTCCCCAGCACCAATTCCCCTAATATCCACCGGTGATGATGTCCGTGTCTGTGCCCATACGCATTTCGGGGGCCCACCCGGCCAGGTAGGCTCGTTATTGTTGCAAGTGTACGATATATACTATGCGATAGTAGCTATCACATCATGGCTTTCTAATAGTGGAATCCCTCATTCCTTCACTCGGGAGCTCCCGCGATGGGCGTCAGCCTGCCGCCATGTTCCCCAAACGCCGCCACACATGCTTTTGACTACAGTGATGATATACTTGTGTTTGGGGTCATAATAGATGCAAGCCCGGTGGGGTTGGGGACGATTCTTGCTCAACGCAATGGGCATTCAAATGTTCAGGTACACATTGTGGGTTATGCTAGCAGGAGTCTGTCTCAGACTGAACGTGCCTATTCTCAGCCAGAAAAAGAGAGCCTGGCTGTAGTGTGGGCTTGTGAACATTTTCCTGTGTTTCTGTACTGAAAGCATTTCACCCTTGTCACTGACTACCAGGCGTTGCTCACCATTTTCGGAAATCCGAAAGCCAAGATGCCCCTTGCATTGAGAGATGGGGATTGAAATTGCAAGAGTATGATTACACTATTGTGCATAAGCCAAGGAAGGATCAAAACCCCGCAGATTACTTCTCACGAGTGCCATTGCAGTGTCAAAAGTGCAACTTCCAAAATGGCTCAAGAGTATATAAATGTCATAGTAAGGTCCAACACCCCATGCAGCTCTATTCTTTGAGCAGATCATTGCTGTTACCTACAGAGACAGACACATGCTCACATTCAAGGATATTACTGCAATACAATCATGGAGAAACCATACTCGACCTCTCACAGATGACGTTATATGGCAAAAATTCCAAAATGTGAGAGAAGAACTTTCTTTCACTCAAGAAGGGTTTATATTAAGAAGTTCGAGAATTGTCATACCTGAGTGCTTAAGGCAACAAGTCATTGAACTGGCACACAAAGGACATTGTAGCATTGTAGCCACCAAGAGAGCCTTCAGAGACCGAGTGTTGTTTCCTCACCTTGATGAATGAGTTGTTAAAGAACTAAAAGCATATCACCTGTGTAATTGCTTATCTCCCAAGACAATACACTATCTGCTAAATATGTCTGACCTTCCTAAACAAGCATGGGAGAAAATTGTAGTTGAATTCTTTGGACCCTTAAACAATCGACATCATCTCATAGTAGTTATTGATGAGTACTCATGTTTTCCCTTAGTGGAAGACTTATCATCGACCACCCATGGCAAGAGGCTGGATGATATTTTTGGGGCGTATGGTGGTCCCGCCATTCTCAAATCTGACAACAGCAGAGAGTTTAAGGACTTTCTTAGTCACTTGAAAGGCAAGCATCAGAAAAACACACCTCCCTGGCCACAGGGAAATGATTGAACAATTTATGGGCACCCTGAAGGAAATGGTTAATGCCCGCTGTGCTCGAAGGAATTGATCTCAGGTCACCCTTATGTCCAGACCTTTGTTCCTATTGGTCAACTCCCCATTCTACAACAGATGAAAGCCCTGCCACCTTGCTGTTTGGTAGAGCCAATGGGACAAAGCTGCCACAATGAAACATGAGCCGAGTAATAGACACTGATGACATTTGTGTCACGGGCGGCACTTCTCGTGAAAGCAAGATGAAAGCCTATGCATATCAGCTCAGATGCGCTTGGGTCACGGTTTTCACAGACGGAGACCGGGTTCTAGTCAAACAAAAGCAAAGGAGCAAGACTGATGCTCTGTTTGATGCTGAGCCATTGAGCGTCATGACAAGTAAAGGACATATGGTAACCACTCAATGTCCCGAAAAGTCCATTATGAGAGACTCCTCACATTTCAAGCCTCTGCCTCGATGTTCGTCGGCTCCGCACATCACGAGTGAGACAAGTCCCCCTGAGTACCCAAGTCAAGCATTGGAGTCTACATCTATGAAGCCAAATGACAGTTCAACTCCTTACTTCGTATGACTCAATCAGGAAGTTTGGTGTGAGCACCTCAACAACTTATTGAGGAAGTCTAATGTATATATGTTGTCCGTACTTTTTATTTAACGAAGGGGGAGATGTAATGTTGTGTGATCATGTGCAGTAGGACCCTTGTGGTCCTTGCTGGACTCCTTACAAAGTTAAGTAATCAGTTGGGCGGTATCTGGGTGTGGTCAATAAAGTTTATGACGTATAGCATTCAGTTAACGGTCGCATGCCAAAGACTAAAGACATGTGTTACGGCGCTCCATGTGTGGCGTAGTCATTTGCGTGACCCCGAGCTGGGGAGGATGCAACATTGCCTACAGCTGCACCCTGCAAAATAGGATCCAAAGTCAATTGAGTCAAAGAAAGGTGATATTTATATTTGCTGTTGATCCGATCTTCACAGCATACATTGTATGGTCCGTTGCTCTCAAGTCTATATATAATTAGTGATCTGTCTGAACCACTGTCCATTCCCTGCCAGTTACCCACTCCTCAGTTTTCGTTCATGCTCAAGCTGAATATATATATTAAATCATCTGCCTTACAAATTATGTCACAAATAAAGGTAGATGCAGATTACAGTTGAGAGCCATCTGCACAGCTCAGCTGGGGCGCGACATAAGCAGGGGGGCCCCAGCTCTTCAAGAGCGCCCAATTCAGGCCAAGGCCAATGAATATCTGTAAAATATGGAAGACTTAGGGGACCGATATCAGTCTGCAGTGACAGCATATCATCTGTGTTACGCCACTGCAGCTCAGTGTAGAGTTCTGTACAAAGAAGGACTCCTGTTACTTTTTGTGCATTACTCCTTGCTGAGGTGTGCTATTCCTGAATTTCCAGACCTGGTTCACAACGATTATGTAGCGAGTAGCTTTACTTGAGATTTAAGCTTGTTGTACACATGAGTCGCTAGGATTTTCTTGTTTAGGTCAATTGATCAAATTAATTTGTGAATCCTTCGTCTTTGCAATTGCAGAGATGCATGGCTCTTGTGCAAAACTAATTTTTGCTTCTGTCTACTTAGGCTTCTTGTTATTGAAGAACCAGGACCTCAACATTTCCTTCAGCTCGTAGTATTCCAGAAAAACAAGAAGGAAGGGAGCACCTATGGTCATCTTATATTTCTTTTTTTCAAATAATATTAAGGCCCATCCTTCATGTGTTGTCTTAAGAATTTTTCTTAGCGATCTGGTTGCCTTCTTGTCTTAGTTTTACTTGTTTACTGGTGTGATTTGTGTGTCAATAATGGATCAGATTGGGGGCGTGGCTTGAGCGCCGACAGAGATGGCATCCAGCTAATACCGCTCCAGGGAGTTTGCGAGGGAGCCGGAAATTTTTTACCAGTTGAGGAGTTCAGTGAAGAATTTTGATTGCAGATTTGGTCGTCGGAACCTCTGCGGCGTCCAGAGATGCCTTTATTGACCCGCGGTAAGCCCGCATTCACTTTGAAATCTATTTCTGACATGCGGCGCGCTGAGTGAGGAGTCCGCGATCGCCATCTTGTGCTCTCCGTGACTTTTGCCTCATACAGCGATCACCACTCCACAGAAATGTCGCTTTCTTTAAAATACTTTGAATCCTCAAGACGCTTCAGTTCTGGAAAGTCATTGTTTGCTGCATGACGCTACAACCACATTCCTTCTAATTTATACTTAGGAATACGGTGCACTTTATGAAAGGACCGCAACTGCTATTTTTTCAATTTCCTCCTTCCCAGACCGGTTTTTTCTTCATATTGTGCTATTGTTAAAGGGATGTGTGATACATGGAACGACACCTTATATTTTCCAGCAATTTTTCCTTCAGCCTTACTACTTGTGACTGCCATCTTGTGGTTCTTTCTAGCATCTAACTCCTGCTGCAATTTCTCTTCACACAAATGTCATTTTTCATGGAAATGTTGTATTTTTGATATTCTGGAAGAGGGTTACTGCCATCTTGTGGTTCTTTTTAGCATTTACTGCTACAATTTCTCTTCACATGAATGCCATTTTTCATGGAAATGTTTTACTTTTGATATCTTGGAAGAGAGCCTGTCCTTCTGTTCGCTATTGGCTTCATAACAAACTTATCTCTACGTCTCTCCGTCCACTTTGTGGTCTACAATAACTATTTCTCAATTGCTGGAAGATATTCTGTAATTGGACCACTAATTCTTAAATAGTATTACTAATTTTCCTGTGGTCGTTCTGAAATACCAACGCTCTCCCGTTGGGAGCTGTTAACATTTTCTATTCTACAAGTTCTTACCTACTTTATTTCCCTCATGTCTATGGGAAGAACCAGAGGGGGTCGAGGCAACATTTCACCTAATTTATCTACCTCCCGCTCAAAATCCTCCATGCTGTCTACCTCCAATCCCTTTTCTGTTCTACAAGACGACATGGATGACCCTACACAAACAAATATACCTCAGCTCACCGAAGCTTCATCTACCATGTCCTCTCCTATTCTTGTTTCTGAACCTCCTTCCTCTCAAGTTAATATTAAGACTACACCTAAACCAAATGCTTCATCGTCCTTATCCTCTGTTAAAAGAGTCAAATAGGATCCTCCTACACCTACTGTCTCTCCTCCACCTCTCTCAATAGAACTGCTTCTGGATGAAATACGTGCTCTTAAGCCGTACATGGAGGAAACGAATACTCGTCTGCAAAGACTGGAAGATAATTGGTTTTCACTTCAAACCAAACTTACTTCGGTGGAAGATCAAATCGAGTCGTTGCAGGTCTCTACAAAACAAATTTCCCCTATGAAAGCTGAAATCTTACAACTTCAGAAACAGGTTGAAAACCTCGAAAATCGCAGCAGACGTAATAATTTACGTATTTATGGCCTATCCGGGGTTGGAAGGATATAATCCTATTGCCTTCTTTCAGTCCTTTATTCCACAATTGCTTGACATTCTGGATTCTCCTCCTTTGAACATACAAAGAGCTCACAGATTGGGCCGTCCTCCCTCTGCTTCTTCATCTCAGCTTAAACCGAGGGGTGTCATACTCTACTTCTTGGAATATACTGACTTGTTGAAAGTTTTGCAGGCAGCCAAAATCAAACGACGCATCTCCTGGCAAGGTTCACAGTTGTTTTTCTCACAGGACTACGCCAAAACCACTGCAGATAAAAGAAGAAGCTTTCTTGCAATGCGACCAGCACTACGAGAGTTAAATGCTAGATTCGGTTTGATACATCCTTGCCTCTTCAAAGTAACTTATAAAAATAAAACCACTACATATGAAGACCCAGCTTTACTTCAGCGTTTTCTTGAAAATTACAGAGAGGAATCCATGGATTTTGCAGGACCATCTTCTTCCTGAGAACTTTATTATTTTTTCCATGTCAAATTGTAATTATGTATTTATTTTGCCTCGTCCTTATCCGCGATAACTGAATTAACTTTCTCCTTTTCCCACATCTTTTCATTTCAGGTGTCGTCTCCCTTCAGTCCTTCCCCTCCATTGTTCTCTATTGTTTAATCTATTTCACATTTTTTCCTGAGAATGTTTCTTATCATTTTTATGTTATATTTGTAGTCATGTATTTATTTTGTGTTTTCAGTGTTTATGACAAATAAACTAACTTTCCCTTTTTCCCTATATCCTCCCTTTTAGGTACTATCTCCCTCCGATCTTTTCTCCTCCATTGTTTTAATATTGTCTGGAATATTTCCTTCCTCGTAATCTACCCCGGAAGTGTTGAGTTGGTTCGTCTTCTCGTCCTGTTGCCTCAACACCCTCCACCCATGTTTGAGTCGTTGGTATGTTTTGATGTTCTTCTTTTATCATTATCCTATTTTTTCCTCTTCTATCCTTCCTTTTCTTTCTTCCCTGCTCCACTTTCCTCTTTCCCTTATTTGGTTTTATCTCATCATCCTTCCTTCTTTTCTTATATCTCAATTCAATCTTTATTTCCTCATCATCTTCTTTTCTTCTTTTTTTCTCCATTTCAAAAAATGTTTATCTTTCTTTTCTCTTTCATTAGCATGGACTGTTTATTGCATTGGTATTTATGCTGTAATATTGTAAGTGTTCTATTTTATATGGTTGATTAATGACTTTGCGTATTGTTTCTTGGAACGTTAAAGGTTTGGGTACACCTATTAAAAGGCAAAGGGTACTCTCCCATTTATCCAATCTTAAGTCAGATATTGTTTTCCTACAAGAATCTCATTTAGTAGTTTCAGAAGTTCTTAAGCTTAAGAGACAATGGGTAGGACATGTTTTTTCTTCCCCAGGCACTAGTAAACGAAATGGTACCTTAATTCTTATTCATAAAAAACTTAAAGCTTCCTTCCTTTCACAGGATTTAGATGACGATGGTCGATGGCTCATTATTCATGTTAAAATTAATGATGTACCTGTTACCCTATTTAACATATATGCACCTACTAAACCGGACAACACTTTTTGGCCTCACATTTCCTCGCTTTTGATGTCTATTGATACTCCATATGTTATTTTCGGTGGAGATTGTAATTTAATTGTTGATCCCTACATTGACCGTACTTCTAAAACACCTTTTATTTCTTCTCCAATGCACCAACTTTTTACCAATCTCATTGCTCATAGATCCCTCGTTGACTCTTGGAGACTCTGCCACCCACAACTTCGTGAATATACTTGCTTCTCCCCCACTCACCTCTCACAATCACGAATAGATTATTTATTTGTCTCAAAAGCGCTAACTCAATCTATTTTACATGCTGACATTGGTTCTATTTTGATCTCTGATCATGCTCCTGTAATATTGGACCTAGAACTACTCCCCATTACTACTTCTAAAAAGAGATGGCGTTTTAATACCTCGTTATTAGCTGACCAATCTTTTACTTCCTCTTTTGAAGATTTCATTAATGAATTTTTTAAACATAATTTATTTTTTGTTTTGTCCTTTTCTATTGTCTGGGACTCTTTTAAAGCTTCTGCCAGAGACTTTATTATTTCTTATGTTGCTAAAAAGAAACGTCAAAATTATCTTAGAGCGAATGAACTTCTTAAATCCATTAAATTACTTGAGTCCCTTTATACGGTAACTAATTCTATAGCTGATCTTAATAACAATAAATTATCCACAGAAAACGCCTCTGCCTACCTTCTTAAAGGTAGTGCTCGTTACTATGGTGGTCAAAATAAAGCGGGCAAGCTTCTTGCCTCATACCTCAAAATTAAAAAAGAACGCTCCAATATTGATTATGTATTAAATTCTATCTCTGCTCCAGTCACTAAACATCTTGAGATTTTAGATGAATTCAAAAAGTATTATACTTCGCTATATACCCCTGAATCTTCTCCAGACTCCCTAAACATACAAAATTATCTTGCTTCCATACAAAAACAATTTCCCACAGGTGTTAATTTTTCTTCACTGGAGCAAGATATCTCCATAAAAGATATTTCCCAAGCTGTTAAACTTCTAAACACGGGGAAAGCACCCGTCCCAGATGGATTCCATGTGGAATTCTACTCCCATTTTTCCAAAGCCCTTCTTCCCCATCTCCTCTCTCTGTTTTTATATTTTATTTCCTCTAATGCTTCCTCCGGTACTTTTCAAGATGCTCTTATTTGCTTAATCCCTAAAGACGGAAAAGACCCTCATCTCTGTAAAATCTATAGACCAATATCATTAGTCAATTCTGATTATAAAATATTCGTTAAAATATTAGCTCTCCGATTAGAACCTATCTTACAATCTATTATTTGTAAAGAACAGTCTGGCTTTATTAAAGGTCGGAATATCTCGGACAATACCCGGACCTTCTTTAATATATTACATAAAGCTAACAAATATCCCCATTCTCTCGCAGCCATCTCTTTAGATGCGGAGAAAGCTTTTGACCGAATGGATTGGTCTTTTATTCATACTTTATCCTGGTTTGGTTTCGGTCCCAAATTCATTTCTTATATTTCTTTGTTTTACACTTCACCCAAAGCCACCATTTTTATTTTACTAATGGTTCTTTTTCTGACTCCTTTATTTTACAGAGAGGTGTTCGCCAAGGCTGTCCCCTTTCCCCTCTCCTTTTCATTCTGGCTTTAGAACCCTTTCTAGCTAAAATTAAGCAAAACTCTGAAATATATGGTTTTCAGCATGATAAACTTCATATTAAAATGAGTGTCTATGCAGATGACATTCTTTTATTTTTATCTAAACCACAAATCTCCATTCCAGCCTTCGTAGCAGAAGTCAATGCTTTCTCTTTACTTTGTGGTTACAAACTAAACCACGAAAAATGTGAAATCTTACCTCTGAATATCTTTTGTTTTAAGCAAGACTTCCTCTCGACTCATTTTTCATGGAATCCCAACAAATTAAATATTTAGGTCTCTTGTTTGCGCCCTCTATTAAGAAAACGCTGTCCCTAAATATGAACCGTCTCTCTCTACTCTATCTACTTCTACTGATAAATGGCATCCTTTATACTTGTCCTGGTGGGGCAGACTTGATACCATTAAAATTATGTTTGCTCCCATCGTTTTCTACATGATCTCTGATATCCCTCTCACTCTTCCTGCATACTTTTTCAAAAGAATTAACTCTATTCTTTCTACATTTTTATGGAACAAGAAAAAGCCACGCATGTCTTTAATTAAGCTAAAGCGCCCTAAATCTCAAGGTGGGGTTAATTTTCCAGATTTTCAACTTTACCATAACGCCTTCCTTCTTAAACAACTCTCCAAATCATTAAAGGACTCTACACCCAATTCCTCTCCATTATGGAAGTATTTAGAACATTCCTTTTTATCCCCTTTTTCCCTTGATGAATCCCTCACTTTCACTCATAAATCTCGTTTTCTATCTTCACCTATACATAACACTACTCATAAACTATTTCACTCCTTTATGTTATCACACCTCTCAGCTAAAGACCAATTTCTTAATTCATCTATTTGGCATAATATATTTCTTAAAATTAAAAATAAACCCATTTTTTGGAAGACTTGGCGAGATAGAGGTCTACTGTGGATTCATCAGCTATACTCAAACGATTCTTTTCTTACTTTCTCTGATGCAAAATCACTTTATCAATTGCCAAACTCCTCTTCTGTCAAATTTAATTTATTGATCAAACACTTATCAGATTCTCTACTTCTTTTATCCTCTATACCACACTCCTCTTTTCCCCAACGCAACATTCTTCCCATTTTAAGTACCCAAACTAGTGCCTCAGTTATTTACAAATTCCTTAGTACACCCATTGTACATAGATCTAAGACCCACACAGAGCTCCAATGGGAATCTGATTTCCACTCTTCATGGACTGTTACATTTTGGGATAAATTGTGGTTGAAACTCCGCAAGACCTCAAGATCAGCCAGCACGACTCAAACACTTTTCTTTATATACAACTGACTTCTGTTTACACCATTATCTTTGCATACATTTCAAACCACACTTTCTTCAGACTGTTGGTCTTGTAAAGCTTCTCATGCAGACTTATTTCATATGCTCTTTTCCTGTCCCTATACACATCAGTTTTGGTTGAAAGTATGGTCTCAAATTAACACCATTTGCCATACCCATTTCCCTTTCTCCCCTGAAGCTATATTTCTAGGTACACTATCTGATCATTGGCAAACCCTCTCTCACAACATGGCCATTGTGGATTTATTGATTGCTATTGCTTTCCAACAAATAACAAAAAATTTGAAATATTCCACTCAACTTTCCTTTCAATCTTGGTGGTACAGTGTCTGTTTCAACCATCGACTGGATCGCGCATATGTTTCTCCTATGTCTCTACTCCTGAAGAGAAAACGCATATGGTCTCCTGTGACTGTTTTCTTAGATGCCTCTGCACAGAAATCTAACCATCATCATCCTTCGTCGGAAGAAGTCCCCAAACCACTGTGACTTGTTAATAATAACATACTGTTATTTTACAATTTGTTAATTATATATTCTCTCTTTTTTCGCTCGCTTTAAATTGCTATCATACTCTGTTTTACAGCAATTTCCTCTATATATTGTTCGATACCTTTTTAAATTTATTAAGCTTTTTTACCTTCATATGTATTTAATTGATTACAGTATTAGTATATCCTTTACCCTTGTTTCTCCTTTTCCCCTCCCTCTCCCCCCTCTTTCGTCTCTTTTCTTTCATAAGTCTTATAACAAGAAGTTCTATATGCAACTATTTTCGAACCATTTTTCCTTGCTTTTATATTGTGTAAATCTCAATCCACTTAATGTTTTCTACCTATTTGATTGCTTGTACTGGGTTGCATTTTCTCAAAAATAAAATCTATGTTTAAAACTTAAAAAATAATGGATCAGATTCAGTTTATGTTCTGGGATGTTCTGTGACTTTTGCTGCTTCCTAGAGACTTCTAGAAAGAGAGACTACGGAAAGTTTTCAAACATCACGCCAACATCTGACCTCAGGCCATGGTGTCAAATGTTCTACTAACAAATACAAATGACTCTTTATCTGTGACCTTTCTGTAATATCATAAATCTCTTATATGCCGCTGCAGCCTTCTGGCTCTCACCACCCTTTTCAGTAGTGGCTGCACGGCCCCCAATTAACTAGCAGCCTTTGGGACTCAGCAGCAGGCTCTTATTGTGAGCTAAAATATACATTTGTGCTGCAAATACAGAAGGCCAAATTAGCACCCTGCTAGTTGAAAAATATAAATGCCTTTTTCAACTGCAATAAAAGTACATTTACAGGAGCCTTTATTACCACAGCATGCCATGCCCAAGCCTGCATTTTTGTCAGAAAGAAACTTTTGCAAAAGCGTATTTAAACGCCACTACATATTTCTGCCTACTTGTTCTTATCAAAAATATCATGCAGTATAAAGGCCGCAGCAGGTTTTTCAGCAATGGGAAGTCAGAGAATCACAGCACATCAATGGATGCACTGTAGGGAAAGAGAAAGGGGCTAATCTTTTTTAAACAAGAGTATTACAGCTCGCAGAGGGTCATGTTGCAGGTTAGTTAGAATGAGTCATATTACAGAAAGGCACTACAGTGGGATAAGGTGTGACATATGCAGAGCCCAGTTAAGTGTGTATTGAGGCACGTGCAGAATATTTGGCTCACAAATTCATTCATGTGAATAGTTAGCATTGCAGAACAAGAGTTATACTAACAAAGGTTGCAATCAACATAAGAGCGCACAATGATAGCACAGTATACCAGCTTTTAGGAACCACACATAAATAAAAAGTAAATGCTTAATTTATGTGTTTGCAGGTGCTGTGCATCGACACTCATTCTTAGGGACTGGAGCAAGATTTATTTTTCATTAACAAATCTTGACACAGAGTAAGAGAGAGAAAGGGGGAAAGAAGGAAGATAATGATAGAGAAACAGTGACAAATAGAGAAAGCAAGAATGAAAGAGAACTGCAAGAGTGAGCTAAAAAGACAATAAATGTAGAGTGGTAGAAGAAAGAGGCATGAGGTGGAATAAAGACGAGGCAGTTTGCACTTAGCATTCCCAGCATTTGGAAGTGTAACTGGGCTTCCACAGATGCCAATACCTCAGCCGCACAACCTCCACCGATGGATCTCCAACTGCTCCGACACTCTGGCGCCCCTCAAGAAAGCACCCAGCAAGCAAAACTCCAAGAAAGCCAGCTGGTTCACCCCCACTCTTCAAGAGTCTAGGCGCACCTGTAGACGGCTCGAGAAAAGATGGGAAAACAACAAAATCCCAGAAGCCCACACCGCCTTCAAAGCCGCCGTCACCGCGAACTACCTCCTCCTCAAAACTAGAAAGAAAACAGCCCTCCAAGACAGAATCAACACCAATTCACACAACAGCAAAGAACTATTTACCATCATCAAGGAGTTCACCAAATCCAACTGCGAGACCACAGAGGTACCACCCTCCCAAGACCTCTGCAACGAACTCAGCACCTTTTCCCACCACAAGATCAAGCAGATCTATGACAGCTTCGACACCCAAGATCTTCCCACCACTACAGCCACCATCGCACCCAACAACGCCGCACCCAACAGATCCTGCTCAACTGGACCCCGATCACCACAGACGACACTATCAAAACCATGAAGAGCATTCACTCTGGATCCCCCTCGGACCCCTGCCCACTCCATATCTTCCACAGAGCTGCCACCTCCATTGCCCCGAGCTACACCGCAGCATTAACTGCTCCATCAAGACCACCACCTTCCCCGATGACTGGAAACACGCCGAGATCAACCCCCTACTGAAGAAGCCATCCTCCGACCCGACAGACCTCAAGAAGTTCAGACCCATCTTCCTGCTTCCCTTCCCAGCCAATGTCATTGAGAAGGTCATCAACACTCAACTCTTCGAGTTTATCACAGTCAACCATCTCCTGGACATCTCTCAATCTGGCTTCCGAAGCAACCACAGCACCGAGACCGCACTCCTTGCCACCACCGATGACATCCGCGCCCTCCTTGACCAGGGCGAAACAGCAGCCCTCTTCCTCCTGGACCTCTTGGCTGCCTTAGACACCATCTCACATCGTTTCACACCCCACCCTAAGCACAAGACTCCATGGCACGGGCATCCGTGACAAAGCCCTTGACTGGATCTGCTCCTTCCTCACCGGTTCTTCTCAACCGCACAGAGATCAGCTGCAGTGTCCCCCAGGGCTCCTCTCTTAGCCCCCTCTTCAATGTCTACATGGCCCTGCTCGCAACCCTCGTCAGGAACCATGGACTCAACATCATTTCCTATGTCGACGACACCCTGCTGATCCTCTCCCTCACCAGTGAACCCACTATCGCCAGAAAAAACTTCCACAATGGGAGGAAGGTCATCGCCACCTGGATGAGAGACTGCTGCCTCAAGCTCAACTCGGATAAGACCAAAGTCCTCATCCTAGAGCCCACCATCTCCGCTTGGGATGACTCCTGGTGGCCTGCAGCACACATAGAATGAGTGAACAACGAGGTTAAATAAAGATATTTCTCTTTGTTGTGCCTCCCTTACGCCTCACCTAGGGAGGCATAAGTTTTTGGCGCTACCTCAGGCTTACAATTTCTCATAAATCTGGGGCAGTGTCAAAAAGCCATGGACGTTCCTGGGAACGCCCCCAGCAACACCCATGGAATGCCCCTTTCATGCAGTTTTCTGCGTGAAAGGGGCACATATTTATAAGGCCATGAAAAGCAACGTAACATGGCTTTACGTTGCCTTATAAATTTGCCAGTGGCACATTGCGCCACCGGAATGTCACAAAAGTGACATTCCAGTGGCGCAATAGTGCCGGTAGTGCCTCATAAATGAGGCCCTTTGTTTCTCTGAAGTGGAATGCAAGCCAAATTTGGCGCAAAGTGGTAGAAAAAAAATAAACATGGGCCCCAATTGGTGTAGGCCAGGTTAAATGCAACAAGTAAGGTAACTCTTACAACCACACATATCGAAATTTTGAACCCCTTGCATTTTCACCCGGTAAATTTCGGTAAGTAAAACGTGTAAACATTTTGTTGAAAAATGCTCAGTAAACATCGGGGAAAGCAGAGTTTGGTGCAGTAAAATCAAAACTCGCCATGTTATGCCCAATTTTATGCAATAATCTTAATTAGATTATGTTTATTACACCAGAGAATATACCCAAACCAGCTGTGCCATAATATATTGGCTGAAATAAATAGTGCATCATTTGCAACTGTAATTGGGACAATAGTATATTTTTTAATTTGTTTCTACTTGTCTGCTGTTGCTTGGATTCACATTCCCCCTAAGCAAATCAAGTGCTGGGACGGCAACACTGTGAAAGCATCAGATATTTATCTGATAAGTTTTGATGAGCCCTCGCCTGTTACTCAGAACCAAAATATTTAGGCAGAACATTAACATCAGTTATGGCCTGCAGTTCCAGATACTATCAATGAAGCCTTCACCAGTGGAGCAATAAAGTTGGCATCCTCCATTAAATTTTGTTGAGTCAAACCTTAAGGAATTTGACAGGAAAAATTGTCTGGTATTTATTGAGATGTGGATTTTTGTGTAGTAAGCACCAAAATTCGCATGTTATTCCTCCCAAAAGTCATAATCGACCAAAATTATCGCACGTGATAAATGCCAAACACAGCTAGGTGAGATAATTATCAGATCCAACAAAGGACACTCTTAATCAGGCCCTTAACCAGTTAATCTGGTAGGACTAGTTCATAAACAATAAACAAGTTTAAAGTCTGCCATGGAGTGAGCGGTTCCTCTAAATGTACTTCTGACGTTCCTTCTCGAACGATGCGACCAGTGAAACAACATTATATCTACCATGGTAAATTGAGTACAACATTATAAGAGCACAGTCTGCCTAAGCCATACACATATTCAGTTAACTGCGGAAAGCAATAGAAAGGGACGAAAACTGAAGCCATAATATCCCATAAAGTTGATTTACAGGCCCCATCCCAAATGCTACTCTGCGATAGTGTACATTTCTAGCTATAAATATATGAACTCCATTATTATAAACTCCGAACAGAAGCATCACGCGGAGCTCATCCATGAAATTGATCAATACATTTAAATGTGATCATATTGTGTATTTATTCCACCATCAAATTGTCGATAAATGTAATATCTAAAAACATTCTTGCTGAAGGAGTGACAGTAAATAAGCTGTCTCAACGCAGGGACTGATTGTCTGTAGGAACAGTCTACTTTAGAGGCTATTGATTCAATTTTAAAGGCTTTTCGCTATCATATGGATGCAAATTGCAACCATAAATTAATATGATGTAAGGGCTGCACACAGCACAGATGTAATTGCCAGTCTTGCAGTTCAGAAAGCATCCTAACACCGTACACTGAGATATTTCATTGGGATTATTGCCATTATTATTTGATTACTTTATGTTTTTAATGAATATTTCAGTGGGGACGTTGTGTACTAGATACAGTAGCAAATTAGACCAGTTAAGACAGTTTTATAAAAAAACTATACATTGTTTTCTGACTGTTGACTATAAATTAGATTCAGCCCAATTGATTTTCTCTCCCAAAATACCATCTACCTTCCTATAGAAAAATATGGTAACTACTGCAATATAATATTTGCATAGCATAACAGATCCAGAGGTTGCAAGCTGTTGGGCTAATGATCCGAATTCTATGGTGGAGATGGTTTTATAAATATCCAACTCCAAAACAAAGAGAACTCATTTTGAAAACTAGCCTCTCTATAAGAAAGCAGTGGGGGGCTCCTTATTTGTGTAAAAGGACCCTCACCCGCGAGTAACACTGGTGGCATACTTCATCGAGGACATTAGGGACACGCTTAGGACCTCAACGGGCAAGCTCCCTTGATGAAAGTGTGACAACAGAGTCCACCCACTTCTAAGTCTATGATGCATTACAGTCACAACATGAAAATGTACCAATGAAGAAGTGCCTTAATACTGGTTTGTAAGGCATGCATTACCTAAAGCAAATATAAAGCTCGCTGCAAATTATTTGACTACACAAATAATGTTCAGTCTAAAACACATAAAAATTAGGGATCTAAATAAGCCCTGATTCTGAAGAAAGCCATTCAACCTTTCTGGTGACTTTCTATGACTGAAACATGTAGCACTCTTGATGTGTGTTTTTAACTTTGCCACAGGATGCCCCAACAAAATTCCCAACATATGGGACATCTGCAGGCAATTTTAAATATAGATCCCACACTAATACAAAGAAAGAGCTTCACGGTTATACATCGTAGAGCCCTCCCAGGTACAGAAGGTATCATGGGTGAAGCATGCCGCTAGTGTTACTTATGCCACTAGTGTTACTTGTGGTTGAGGTCCTTTTACACAATTAAGGAAACTTCCAAACAACTATCTTAAAGACAGGCTAGATCAGTTTTTAAAATGAGTTCTCTCTTTTTTGGTGTTGGATATTGAAATAATTTGAAGTGTAGCGAATTCATGTACTTTAAAAATCACTCCGTCCCTGGTGGATTATTGGAGCTGGTTTTTTTATCAGGACAAAGCTCTCACACCTATGACTGTATCCTAATATAACATGTATAGTTGTAAAGCACACATTCTCCCCTTCGAGCATCTTGGTCCTGAATAACATGTTTATTTGTACCCAACTTACTGGCACTCATTTTATCCATTGCATAAGAATTAAAGACTGAGTAAAACCAGTGAAAATTGTACTAGTGATCATGCTGTCAACCAGAGATTCCTAGGGAAGATGTATTAGTTCCCTGAGCCACCTGAGTCGGCTCCTACCAGGCCTGTTCTTCTCAGAGATACAGGGTAATCATTCTGACATAAACTGTCAGTTACCTCTGGACCCAGTGAGTGGATGCAATTGCACTGCTCATTGAAATCCCTTATATCTTTCTTTTTCCTTTGAATTTCATGGGAAGTGAGGTTCAAAAGTCATTCCTGCCAGGGCTGAAGAAGGCTTAACAATTCAAATATAGCTAACACATTAGCAATGCATAAGAACTGGAGCAGTATACTGGATTATCAATATTAGAACATCACCTTACATAAACATCTAAATATCTATTCCTAAATATCATTACACAAATATTGTTAAAAGTTGAGAGTAAGAAATCTGCACCCCATCCTATTCTATTCTACTCTATTCTATTCTAAGATTGATATTGTGGCACACAAAGAAATGAAGCACTATTTTAATTACTCAATGCTTCATTACAAATGTGTTCATTCATAAATAAATTATTTTAACCTAAATGGAGATCACATGACTCCCATTTGTATCTAGAGCTCAGTTATGAACACACACAATAGACCGGTGAGCAAACAACATTATTACTTGTTTGGACTGGGCATTGCGAGTCTGGCTGGTACAAGCATTTCACAATGGTTCTGAAAGTGTATGGCATTCAGTTTCTCATTTCTTTGCTGGTGTGCAATGTCCACAGCACCAGGTGTAGTTTTGTATCTATTGCTCCTGGAGAGCAAAACACTGAATCACTCTGGCCCAGGAACCAATTCTGTGACCAGTGCTTAATTTGTGCAGGTGGATGCATGTGGACTGCCACCACTCATTTTGGGGAGTGGCACTTATTTTAACCCCTCAGGCTTTGCCCTAGAACAAGAGAGAGGAATACACAAAACAGGTCAAGAAGGAGGAAGAAAAAGACATAAAACAGTGACTAAGAAAGAAAGCAGTGATAAAAAAGAAGCTCCATAACGGAGATAAAGGAGCTGGGACTGTCTGGTGGTGGGTTAAAAAGGCATGCAGTGTAATCAAGACTAAGGAGCCTTGGGGGCGTGGCTTGGCGCTGCTACAAAATGGTTGCGAACTGAAGAGCTCTACGGTGGCCATGGTAGAACATCATCCCGACTTTTAACAAAACAGAGGGAAACGTTCAGTAATTGGCAAGCTAAACTGTGGAAACATCACCCTTCTATGCAGGTTCATTCTGCTCCTCAAATGAGGTAGGTGCGTTGATGGAGATGTTGCGTCCGCCATTTTGAAACTTGGAGGTTTCATTCTTGCTCCAATTTACCTCATGAACAGTCAACTTTTCAATGTAACGCTTCATAATCCTTTTTAATTTTAAATCAGCAACTAATACTTGCAAATGTACCACAACGATAAACCAGAGTTTTATAATTTTTCCTGTAATTTCTTCATATATATAAACTAAAGATTCAGCACTCTGCTGAAATTTTGTCCGTATGTTTTTCTGTTCATTTCCTATGGGAAGAACTAGAGGATTGAGGCTTCTCCCATCTTGCACAACTAACTCCTCACATGATTAATCCATAACTACTGCAAATTCATTTTCCATGCTGACAAATAATATGGAAGGCGGTAGTCAGGAGTCAGCCTCGTCTTCTATTATGTCATCTAGTGAAAACATCACAAATAGTCTTAAGATGATTACCAAACAAAATTCGAGTGCTACTCAAGCTTCTAAACAGGTTAAAAAAGACCCTCCGTCTCCCATCAAACATGTCATCTCAATAGAGCTCTTGCTTGCAGAAATTAGAGCTCTTAAACCCTTTATGGAAGACACCAATAATAAACTGAAAATATTGAATGATAATTGTTCACTAATGGATAATAGAGTTACTCACGTGGAGCAACAAGTTAGTGATCTTGAAGACATCATGCATACTCTTCAAAGTCTACAATCTGAAGAAAACATGCTGAAGATTTCGAAAATCAGAGTAGGAGGAATAACCTCTTCATTTATGTTCTGCTGAAAGGGGTGGAAGGCAATGATCTTATTTCATTCTTTCAGTCATTTCTTCCTAAGATTTTAGATCTTCCATCTACCTCATTTTCAAATATGCAATGAGCATATAGATTGGGACACTCTCATCATCATCCTTTGTCATCACAAAAATCTAGAGGAGTCATTCTTTACTTCTTAGAATATGTTGACCTTCTTCAAATTATTAGAGCTGCTAAAACCAAAGGATGAATTTCATGGTCTGGATCACAGTTATTTTTTGCACAGGATTTTGCAAACGCTACAGCGGATAAAAGGAAAAGATTCCTAGACATGAGACCAGCTCTTCTCTCTTTGAGTGCAAGACTCAGGCTTTTAAATCCATTGCTGTTTAAACTGGCTTACAAGAATAAAACTATGACATATGAAGATGCCTTCTTTTTTCAATGTTTTATCCATACTTTCAGAGGAGAAGAGATGGATACTTCAAAACTTTCTTCAATCTGACATTCATTGATCACTATGGTTTTCTTGAGTTACTTCCTGTAATAATCTAGCTGTTCATTATCACTTATGTGTTATATTCATGTATTCCTGTCCTCCTTATGTGGATTGTTACAGTTAAGCTGCTGCTGCCAGTCGCTTTGTTTTGCACTGCTACTTTTTTAAACTGTCACCATTTTAACCTGACTCACAATCGGATTACAATCCTGTCATTCTTTTATTGGAGCTTGTGTACGAATTACTGATTAACTGTGACCTGTGACCTTTAATTTTAAACTTAGGAAACTGACACGATCTTTTATCTTGTATTGAACTGAAAGCGCGTTGTTTTACCGTATTTTCGTTTGCACTACAGCACTTTCAGGCCACTCCCGCCCCGGTCCACCGCAGCTTGTTGCTGATTGAGTGGAGGGCGTCACGTCCAGATTACCATCCTGACGGCAGAGCACTTCTGCCTGAGAGAGGGCGGAGTTACTCTCCCGGCGGTTTCCTATTTAGTGCTATGTGCCAGCGTGCGCGCTAGAGGTTGGTGGTAAACTGCTGCTGCCAGTCGCTTTGTTTTGCACTGCTACTTTTTTAAACTGTCACCATTTTAACCTGACTCACAATCAGATTACGATCCTCTCATTCTTTTATTGGAGCGTGTGTACGAATTACTGATTAACTGTGACCTGTGACCTTTAATTTTAAACTTAGGAAACTGACACGATCTTTTATCTTGTATTGAACTGAAAGTGCGTTGTTTTACCGTATTTTCGTTTGCACTACAGCACTTTCAGGCCACTCCCGCCCCGGTCTACCGCAGCTTGTTGCTGATTGAGTGGAGGGCGTCACGTGCAGATTACTGTCCTGACGGCAGAGCACTTCCGCCTGAGAGGGGGCAGAGTTACTCTCCCGGCGGTTTCCTATTTAGCGCTAGCGGGCGCGCCTAAGGCAAGCCCGTCTGCGCCCGTCCGTGCCCGGCCGGGTCCAGGGCACAGGACCCCTGCTCCAATTAACCTAGTGCCGGCAAATAGACGGTCCTACTCCAGAGTCGCAATGTTGGCCGATGCTAACTTTTCTTCCCCAATGCTCAGTGCCTGCGCAAAGATGTCTCCAGAACTTGCAGAAGGGCCATTCTCCTGCCTCAACTGCAAGTGGTGCAGCCTACCTAAGGCTGAGATGCCACATATTGACACGGGGGACCATGCTAAGCTTAAATGTTTATACATGAATGCTAGATCAGTGCCCAAACATTCTTTTGAAATTTGGGACACTATTAATGAGTCTCACCCCGACATGGTTTTTATTACTGAAACCTGGCTGGGAGATAACAACGGCCCCAACATTGCCCACTCCCTACCCTCAGAGTATAAAATCCTGAGACAAGATAGGCAGGGGAGAAAGGGTGGGGGACTTGCTATCTTATTCAAAGACCACCTAACCTGCTCACACCACATTTGGGATGCTTCATGGTGGCCCCACTCTTTAGGACACGCTCCAGAGCCCAAGAGGTGTGCTAAGAACTTGGGCGTCCTCATGGATGACAAACTATCCATGCAGGATCACGTATGGACCCTCTGCGGGAAAAGTTTTGCCTTACTAAAACTCCTAAAAGGCTTTTTCCCTGGATCCCTTTGGAAGATAGGAGGACAGTCACCCAAGCATTGCTTGTTAGCAGAATGGACCACGGTAATGCCCTGTTTGTGGGCATGCCAGACTACCTGTTTAAACGTCTCCAGGTAGTACAAAACGCTGCAGCTAAACTGGTCTGTAATAAGGGCAGACTAAGCTCAGCTACTGAATGCCTGAAACAACTTCATTGGCTGCCGGTGAGCTCCTGGGGCATACCTTTAAGGCACTACACCGCATCGGTCCCAAAATTCTCCAAGATAAAATCCGATTCTACACCCCTCCTAGATGCTTACGGTCACAGCATCTTGCGCTTGCAGAATCAAAAAGGATCAAAAAGGCTAAAACCGGGGGACGCACCTTCTCGCACCTCGCGGCCTTACACTGGAATGGGCTGCCAGTCGAACTTCAACTCATCAATGACTATAACACCTTCAGAAAAAAATTAAAAACACATTTATTTCCCACCTAAGCAGATCCTTACTTCCTCCGGCCCTTCTTTTCAGCACCAGATCTCACCTCCTCAGCGCCGTGATATCCCGTTGTGATGAATGTAGCGCTATATAAATAAATAAATAAATAAATATTCATTCCTCTCATTTCAGATACTGTTGGGTATACCCAGTGTATGCCCTGAGCTGGAAAGAAGCAATTGTTATTCCCCCAAAAAAGAAACCGAATGGAGATTCAGGAGATTTTAAAAATCTGTGACCTATCTCCCTGTTGCCCGTACTAGACAAAATCCTAGAGAGGGATGTAAATCAGGAATTAGCACAGTTTTTGTTACAGATTCTGTGCTTCTAAATTCCTCACAGAGCGGCTTTAGAAAGAACCACAGCTCTGAATCGACACTTATCGCAGTGGCAGATTCCATTCGCCTCCAAGTAGATCAAGGAGGCACGGCTGTTCTAGTTATGCTACATTTATCTTCAGACTTCGATACCATCCCTCCCATGTGATTGGTGCAAAGACTGTGTCAGGGTATGTTGAGGGGTTCTGCCCTCAATCTTCTAGAATTCTTCATGTAAATAGGACCCAAAAAGTGAGCTGCCAAGACTTTAGAGCTAAACCTTTCCAGTTCCCTTGTGGTGCCCCTCAGAGGTCCTCGCTTAGTCCCAAATTGTTCAACATTTATGTGGCCCCCTGGCTAAACTGGTACGTTTCTTCAGCTTTTAGGTATTGCCCTATGTGGACGATACACAAATCATAATTTCAATATCAGGTGATTGGGAAGGTGTATGGGGAAAATCAGTAACTGGATGCGGGATAATTGGCTCCAGATGAATGCCAATAAGACGGAGATTGTGATCTTCGGGGCAGAGAACTCGGTTTGGTCTGACCGCTGGTGGCTGGAGACTTGTGGCTCACTATCTGTTCCTAGAACCTCCACTAAAAACCTGGGGGTGATCTTCGACAACACCCTGACATTTGACCTCCAGGTTAAGAGGACTGTGAGCTCTTGTTTTTTGATCATCAAGTGCCTGAAAAAGATCTTTCCCTTCCTTCCCGAGGAGCTAAGAGTGTCGGTGGTCATTGCGCTAATAACATCTCGCCTTGACTACTGTAACGCTCTGCATTTGAACACCAACCAGTATTCCCTTAGTAAACTTCAGGTTATCCAGAATGCGGCGGCACAACTGGTTTTGGGCATTTCTAAACATCTATCATGAGGGAGGGGCTGAGAACTCTTCATTGGCTGCCAGTGAGGAAGAGGCTGTTGTTCAAAGCGCTGTGACTGGTTTTTAAGGCCCTTTACCAGCAGGGCTCTTATTATTTAAGAACTGTTCTTAACTGGTATCTTCCCAGCAGACAGTTGAGATCTGCTGGTCAGAGGAAAGGGACTGTTCCACACTTTAGAAAGGCGAGATGGGGTGAGCGTGCATTTTTGGTGACAGCTGCTAGGTTATAGAGCACTCTCCTGTTACACATTGCTAGCATTACTTCCTACTTTGCATATCGACTTGCAAAAATATTGAGTCAAAAATATTGTGACATGGAAATATCATCAGCAAAAATATTGCTGTCAAGAATATCGATTTTACGGTAAGTAATATAGTAATATAGTATATAGTAATATAGATTTTTAAAATATCGAAGTTATTAATATTGATTACAAAGACATAGGGGCATATTATCAAGTCCTGGCGATAACTATCGCCAGCGCCATTTAGCGGGAGTTTTTTTATCGCCTTCTTTCCCTGATAATTATCGCCTTGTTATCGACGTATTATCAACACGTCGGTAATAGGCGATAGTGCCAGGGAACGACGTAGAAAACTCCAGCTAACATCTTAGCGATGGCGATAGGGAATCCTGCGATAGAGGCTGGAATCTAGCTATAAGGCCACTAGCGGCATAAAAGTCCCTCTACCCTCCCGACGATAAGTCTGTGATAATATGCCCCAGAGAGTGAGACATGCAGACAGAGGTGCTGACAGGCAGGTGATGCAGACAGATGGGCTGACAGGCAGGTGATGCATGCATACATATATATTTGTAGGTATTCAATATAGCGTGAGCCAAGCTCCGAGGGGCATCTGGGCGCTTTACAGAGAGCATGAGGGTCTCTGCACAGAGCGGTGCTGGGTGTGGGCCTAGTGGAAACCAGACATAATTCGGACAAACTCTGCTGCTTTTCACGGAAATGTAATGTATCATTGGAGGCATGCAGGTTTAAAGTAGTTTGTCTAGAATCACAAGATTTTACGTCAAGTGTTGAAGCTGGGATTAGAACCCTGGTCAGCAGGATTCATCTTCAACAACTTGTTCATGGAGAAATGAAGAGATAAATCAATATAGAGCAATGCCCCAGAGAGAGAGAGAGAGCTGGAGGGACAAGGATTGAAAGGATACAGGGACAGGCAAAGGGAGAGACAGTCAGGTAGACCGTAAATAGACAGAATAGATAGAGGGCGACATGATCCAAAGAAAGAGTGAGAGAGAGCAAGCAGGTAGAAGACAGGACGACACATAGGAACATGAAACGATTAGCAACGTGGTCGACTGGCAGAGAGAACTTACTGGATGGATGGATGGATGGACGGACATAAGCATGTTGGATTTGTTAGCTGGCTAGGTCGGTGTATGAATGCATGGTTGAATGGTGGATGGACGGACACTCAGATGGATGTTGGCTGGATGGATAGTGAGTGGACGGGAGCACAGGTGGATGAATGGATCAATAAGGTAGAGAGGGAAAATGATGGACGGACTGAAAGAAACTAAGAGATCGACAGGGTGAATGATGGGTGGAAAGGTGGATGAATGGGTGGGTGAACAGAGGGTCCTAGAGACAGGGAACGCGACAGGGTGGGTGGGTGCATTGATAGAAAAGTAGAGAGAAAGGCAGGTAGACCAACTGGGTGGATAGTTGGAAGGAGGGCCAGGGGACAGAGATGAACTGGATAGATGGATGGATGGACGGACGGCTGAAATGCAGACCAACAGGATGGATAGCTGGGTGGTGAACCAGGAGACAGGCAGACCGACTGGATAGATGGACGGACGGCTGAGATGCAGACCAACAGGATGGATAGCTGGGTGGATGAGCCAGGAGACTGGCAGACAAGTGCGACCCTGCACAGGCCTGCCTGCTGTTGGTGTTATGATGCATGCTTCAGATGCACTGCCTCTCAGAGCGGCTCGCGGCAGGGCTGTGCGCTAAGCAGGGCTTTAGGGGGATGAAAAAACTTATGGGAGTGGGGGGAGGGTCTCTCAAAGAGATGTGGCAGTTGTAATTAAGGGCGTGGTTTCAAAACACAATAGCTAAAAATCTGTGCTTAGCATAGTGTGCCGCCCCACTGGTATTTTGCTGCTTCTGTCATTGCATACAGATGTATAATACAAGTAACAATACACCTACAACAAGACAAGACTATTGGCTTTGTCAATGGTTGTTGGTTGCATAAGATAAATAGGCCATAGCTATAGATTCGTCGTATATAATATTGAAAATGCTTCCGTCCTTAAATTATGAGACTGAAAGAACTATAACGAGTCTCGTTGACCTTACAGTAAAGGCAGTGAAAGGGGGAGGGGGGGCTGCAGTGTTGAAGGGGCCATTGTGCCCAATTTTTGACTGATTTTACTACTGACTTGGGGAGCAGAGGGGTCTATTTTCCTTCTTTGAATTATTGGAGACATTCTTGCTACAACACTGACCCCATTGGTTTACGTGGCCATGATAACAGGATTCTGAAATATTAAAGTGACAAAGTCCAAAAATGAAGACACAGAGCCAGCAAACTACAGTTAAATACTTACACTACATAGAAATATATTCATAGGTGCTCTTCCGGTCTGGTGTTATTATTTAAATGTGACCTACAGAGCTTCTTTGGGTTAACACAGAGGGTTACAGTAAATTATCCATATGTGAAGTTCCATTGAAGCAGATGGAGCAGAGGGACACCAAGGTATGAGACTCATGTGAAACTTGCAATCTTAACAAGACGGACTGCAGTGCAGCAGAGTTCTCTAGTTACAAAGAATCTCTTCGGTTTCAAAAACAAATGTTAAATACATTCAGATGAAGAGGGACTGTAACCAGTAAACAAGCACTTGCAATGCCAAACGTTTAGTCCAGAGCTAGTGCATTTTGCAAGGTAAATCTGGGGCTCGTGGCTAAGAAGATCGGGGAGGTTCTGGTTGAGAGAGGTACTTGGGACCTTGAAATAAGAGGTCATTGTTATCTTTGCTCAGGACACACTGACCTCGGGAGGAGCTCCTGTTACACACAACCTAGATCGGAGTGGATGCAAAGTCCTAAGGAGAAATATAGCCTTTCTGGACTTCATTCATAAGGCAATCTCTCAGCCCTCGACCCCAGCCATGGCCTACATTTTGTTTACTGCTGTAGGGTGTCCTGCTGCAACCTCACCAACCTGCTATCACAAAAATTTTTGTTTCAATGTTGCAACGTTCTAGACCTCACACCATCAACAACTTTTCATTAAAATGGTGCCAGCTTTGCATTACCGAGCTCTGCCTATTGTCAGTGTGGGACTGGGAGAGATTGCTAAGAGGATAAGAAGTTGAACAAGTATTGCCTCTGCTGTAGTTGTTTGCTGTGTGACGCTTCCGTTACTGCTTTACATGCTGTAGTTGTTATGTGTGTTTTTCTAATCTTGTACTACTGCTGCCTATGTAGCTGTTTTGTGTGTTCTGGTAATCTTGCCCCGCTGGACCTGCGTCTGGAGCCTGGATGCCTTGCTGGACCTGCGTCTGTAACCTGGATGCCCCGCTGGACCTGCGTCTGGAGCCTGGAGTGGGATGTGGAGGAGCTGTGGAGTTGATGAGCCGTGGCGGGAGACATTGATGCGCGACGATCGCCCGTACCTGGTGGTGAAGTCTGGCAGGTCGCATGGAGACACGTTGCTGACCTGTGTGAGAAGACCGCCTTGCGACCCTTGAAGCTGTTAATGGTAGAGGCGCTCCTGCGCACCAACGTTGTGAGGTCCGCATCGCATACTACGATCCACCACTACACGGGGTTGCACGGAGGGGATTACCAACGGTGTGTGCCGTCTCCCTGCATCACAGGCCGGATGATGTTGGGCTGGCCGTACGCTGTGGAGGCTGAGGCCCCTATGCTACAGCGAACTTATGTGGCATGAGCGCTGCGCCTTCACGGCTAAGGGGGCCCTGCTGCATCAACTTCATCGGGAGGTCCACCAGCGTACTAGGCGGCGACTGCTGTACCCAGCCGAGTGAAATCACACCTGGCTGAGGCTCCTGCTGTCTGAGTCACAGATTTGGAGAGAGTGCAGTGGATTGCACCACGGTGTCAATGACCAGGTAAGGAGAAGGTGGGACGCGTAGCGCAGGAGGGCCAGGGGTGAGTCGCTCATGCCTAACACACGTAGATGACACACCCCCAGTGGCGGCTCTTCTGCTATGGCGGAAGAGCGTTGCCCCACCACCTCAAGCAGTGCAGAAGAGGAACAATCATCACATGATGATAACTCAATCAATGAATCAATCAGGGGAATTGTAAGCGCGCTACTCACCCGTGAGGGTATCAAGGCGCTGAGGGGGGGGGCGCAGAACTGTTAGCTGAAGAGCCAGGTCTTGAGGGTCTTCCTGAAGGTGTTCAGGGAGGGGATGCGTCTGATGTCTGCCGGCAGCTCGTTCCATGCTATATGGGAGAAGGATCTTCCGCCTGCTCTGGCTCTGTGGATGCGCAGGGTTTCGGCAAGTGCGAGTTTGGAAGATCGGATGTCTCTTTTGGGTACGTGGAAGTTGATTCTGTCGTTGAGGTATTTGGGTCCATTGTTGTGTAGGCCTTTGTAGCCGTGAGTGAGGATTTTGAAGGTGACTCTTTTCTCCACGGGGAGCCAGTGGAGTCTACGTAGGTGTTGGCTGATGTGTTCGTGCCGGGGGATGCAGAGGACGAGTCTGGCGGCAGTGTTCTGTAATCTCTGGAGTTTGCGGAGTAGGGACTTGTAAATGCCGGCGTAGAGTGCATTTCATTAGTCCAGTCTGCTGGTGATGAGTGCATGGGTGACTCTCTTCCTTGACTCCGGGGGGCTCCATTTGAAGGTCTTGCAGGGGATGCAGAGGGTGTTGAAGCAGCTGGAGGTGACGGCGTAGACCTGTCGGTTCATGGTGAAGGATGAGTCGTGTATGATGCTGAGGTTTTTGGCTTGGTCCGAGGGGGTAGGTGGGCTTCCGAGGGTGGCGGATACCAGTTGTTGTCCCATGCTGAAGGGGTGGTTCCAAGGACGAGGACAACTGTCTTCTCGGCATTGAGCTACAGGCAGCTGTTGGTCATCCAGACTTCGACGTCATGCATTCCTTTCTGGAAGTTGAATCTGGCGGTGGTGGGGTCTTTGGTGAGGGAGAGGATGAGCTGGGTGTCATCAGCGTAGGATACGATGTTGAGGCCATGTTGTCGGACGATGGCGGCGAGGGGGGCCATGTAGATGTTGAAGAGGGTCGGGCTCAGAGATGACCCCAGTGGGACTCCGCAGGTGATTTACGTGGGATCGGTGAGGAAGGGTGGCAGTCTGATCCTTTGGCTTCTTCCGGTGATGAATGATCGGATCCAGTCTAGGGCTGTTCCTTGTATGCCGGCGTCGTGTAGTCTGGCGACTAGTGTGCGGTGGGAGACGGTGTCGAAGGCCGCTGAAAGGTTGAGTAGGATGAGGGCTGCGGAGTGGCCTTGGTCCAGGAGGGTGCGGATGTCGTCTGTGGTGGCGAGTAGGGGGATCTCGGTGCTGTGGTAGATGTGAGGAGGGAAGGGGTCAGTGGGGGCTCCCGAGTGGATGCCTTTCATGGTTGAGGCGGTGTATTCGGCTGTGACCGGCGTCCAGGTGGATATGGTGGGCTGGCTGGTGTGTTGGGATGCGGGGGGCCGGCTGTGACGTCTGGTGGATGGTCGGCAAAGTTGTTGTAGAGTTTGTTTATCTTGAGGTGGAAGTAGGTTCCACGCTTATCGCAGAAGTCTTGGGACGGGGTGATGTCTGTGGCTTTGCTGCGTGGGTTGGTGAATTCATGAATGACCTTGAAGAGTTGCTTGTAGTTGGTGGAGTTGTTGAGGATTTGGTCGTGGTAGTCCACCATGGCGTCCTTGTAGGTGGTGTAGATTTCGGGTGTCTTGGTGTTTCTCCAGTTCTTCTCCAGGCATCTGCAGGTGCGTCTTGCTTCTTGGAGATCGGTGGTGAACCAGGCGCTTTTCCTGGGGCACTGTTTGTCGGACTTGCGTAGCGGGGCGAGCTTGTATATGCAGTTGGAGATCCAAGTGTGGAGTTCTCTGGCTGCGACACTGGCGTCGGATGTGTTGGAGGCCGGGGTGGTGGTTAAGGTCTGGCGGCAGTGGAGGCAGGAGAACTGGCCATGGGTCGTGTTTGGCGAGGCCTGTTGTCAGTCTCTGAGTTTTCCGTGGTTGAGTGCGTGGAGGGTGGCTGAGCTGTAGCAGTGGCTGGCTCGAGATCCAGGATTCCTGGCGCTGGTCGCGGTTGGGTCACGGACGGACCCAAATGGGCTTGGCTTAGGCGCGCCTTCTGCGCGCCAGAGGCGCACATCCACTGCGCAACCGCGCAGCGTCCACCATTTAGTAGGGGAGGGGGGAAGAACGATCAGCTGGGAGGCGGCAATGGGTGAGGACAGGGGTGCGGGGCCACAGGGGAAGCAGCGGCGGGAAGCGGGAAGTGCGGGCTCCGAGAAGCCAAAAAAACTGATCAAAAGTTAAAAACAAGGGATAACTAACTGATGTGATCATGCTATGTATCCTCAGGGGGTGGGAGGGTGGGTAGGACTGCTCCAAACACAGAGCAGGGCCTGGGCAGATTGGCATGCCCACTCAAGTGCGCAATGACTGTTTGGTCGGCCCACTCATGCTGCCCAAAGCAGTCATGCGCACTTCCCTGTTCGCAATGCAGGCTGCATTACAGCCTGCATGGAGAACATGGCCACCCCTCCGGCCCCTGGCTGCATGACTTGTCCCGTTGCCGATTACCAATCCCACCGCTGCATCGCAGCGTTGTGATTGATTTAGGGGAGGGAGCCTGGCTGCCTACTTCCTTTTCCTGGAAGCAGACGCAGGAGAGCAGGAGCTACAAAGACTCGGGACACAGCTTCGAGGTAAGACTTCCCTCAATAAATTCTTAACAACACACGCTCACACACACATCCCCGCGTACACACACCATCCAGTGTTATTTCCGGCGTTTACCACCTCACAGCTGTCCAGCCCCCCCCGCACTTCTCAATGGTGGCCGCTGTGCGCCCATGCACAGCAGGCATACCACTCATGTGCCAAAGGCACATACGAAGTTGCGACGCATGCCATCACCTCGCATTCCATTCCAATGCATACTAATACTAGGCACATTGCAACAGTAGAGTGGGTGTTGCATAGCGCAGACATAAAGATCACTGTTCCCACTTCAGTGAGTGCAACCCAAAACTAACCTTTGCACCACAAACCCAACCGTGAACCCTGGAAATCCTTTTTTGAGCCCCCAAAACACACACAAAAATCACATTTGAGACAGATGCACACCCCATTTTTCATATTTTACCCCAGAAAACACCCCATTTTTCATATTGTAGCGCAAAAAAACGTACATTTACAAATTTTACCCCAAAACCCATACACACCTGAGAAACTTTAAATTACCCCATTACTGACCTCACAATGCGTTGTAATAAAATGCGATGTTAAGGCACCCGCGTTGTCGGAGTTGCGTTGCTAACGATGTACTGCCTGCATTGTAATGGTCATCTCCCGTGCCAAAGGCAACCCATAGGCTACGCCGTTTGTGTCCTTCTGCCCCTGGACCGCGCTCAGCACTAAGGAGCATTCCTCTTGGACACTCCACCGCTACGATGCCAGCACCCTCCTCGCCATCAACCCTGGACGCCACCTCGCCTGCCAGGACCAACCTCTGCTCCATGCCGGACATCGCCTTCGCCATCACTGACGGCTGCAGTATCACCCACAAGGAGCACCCCGACCATCAAGGAGGAGGCATTGCCGTCACCTACTGAGGCACACTCCGACTGACAACGCACCCTAATGTGCCAAGGGTGACCATGGACCATGTCAACTCTCAGTTCCGGAACAAGCCCCAGAACATCCTCTGCGGCACCCTCATGTGCAGGCCCCCCGGGCCATGGCCCCCCATTCTCCAATGCCATTGTAGACCTCATTGCACCCCAGGGTCTCCCATCCACTGACGACCTCCAACTCGGTGAACTCAAGTTCCACCTGGACAACCCCAGTGCCCAGAGCACCACACCCTCCTGGGGAGGGTCACCGACATCAAACGCAAGCAGCAAGTCAACTCAACAGGCCACATAGCAGGACACACGGTCGAGCACGTCACCTCCGCCAGCGGGTACTTCAACTACAGCCACAACACCGGACTCTCCTGGACCGACCATCATTGGTAACATCACGTCTTCACCTTGCCGACCGGACGCCACCGCCATCATCACACCCCCTCGCATCTGGTTCAAGGCCAGCGAAGAACATCTCGTCAACTCCCTCCGCACCAACACTCCACCAATGCTTCCAAACGACGACACCGCAGCGCGCAACCACCACCGATGGATCTCCAACAGCGCCGACATTCGGGCACCCCTCATGAACAGCACTGCGTCAGTACCTTCCGCCTGCCTAATGGCAGGCGTAAGGGTGAGGCAGTGCCACAGGGATAGGCTGGCCCCATGCATTGCTGGAGTTGCGTCATGGTTGTGACACGACTGCAGCAATGCGTGACTTTAGCGCAGGCAAATACGTCAGGATTCCTGACGTATCTGTCATTACTTGCGTCATGGAGCGCTGTCCAGTGATTACAGCGCATCCATGCTGTCGCAAGAAGGGCGTAGTGAGAAGTGTTGCAACGCTGTCTTGTCGCAGCGCAGCAACACTTTTCATGACTGGGGCACAGGTATGCACACTATCTTATTGATTGTGTGCATTGCTGCACTGTAGTTTTGTCGCAGGGCAGCGTTGCAACATTGCTTGCAGCGCTGGCCAGCGCCAAAACCTGCAGAGATATGAGCCCAAGTTTCATCACCATTTTTAAGACCAGCTATTTTCTGGTCTTAAGTAACTGGCTCTAACTGCAGTTAGAGCCAGTTTTTTGGCTCTTCAGAGTTTCAGGGAGCCCCTTGATAATATGGAGTAGTGGTGTTTGCGTGCCTTTTTGCACGGGAATGCCTACTTTGCATGTAATTAGCGATAAATATCGGTAACATGCTTTGAGATGAAAAAACGGGCCGCTATCGCCAGAAAAATCACGCTAAGGCCCGTTTGCTGCAGCTTGTTAATGAGATAAGATTATCGCCACTTTAGCGGCAAAAAAGTGCAGCTAAAGCGGCGATAGGCCCTTGATAATATGCCCCATAGTTGTTTCTAATATCATTTTTGAATTATTGTCATGTATTTTGGTATATATTGTAAATGTATATGATGTAATTTGTTTGTATAATTATTGTTTGTTTATTATTGTATTTGTAATATTTTTTGTAGTTATTAAATTTAATTTAAGAAATTGTTATTTTTAGTACCGTCGTGGGTTGTGGCTGTTTAGGGGCACAGGGTGGGAAGTAATTCAATTATCTTAAATTAATTATTACTTTTAATTAATATTTTTTTAATTAATAACTAATTATGTTAATAGTGTAATTTATTTTTCAATTTAAATTGTACGTATGGTTTGGGGGTTTATAGGGGTACAGGGTGGAAAGTAATTTAATTTGCATTACTTAATAATTAATTGTTAATTAATATTAATTATTTAATTGATAACCTCCTCAATGCCACCTCTCCTGACATCGCTTTCTTCACAGAAACCTGGACCAACCCCTGCTCTGGACCTGACAACGCCATCGCCATCCCCGACGGCTACAAAATCACCCACAAGGACCGCCCGACTGCCCAGGAGGAGCCATCGTCATTGTCCACAAAAGCTCACACCTACTGACCACGCACACTGACCACCACAGAACACCTCCACTTCCAGATCTGGACTAACCCCACACCACCCTCTGTGGCCCCCTCGTCTACAGGCCCTGACCCCCCCTTCACCAACACCATCGTAGGCCTCATCACACACCAGACTTTCCCATCCACCGACTACATCCTACTCGGAGACCTCAACTTCCACATATTCACCCCCAGTGACCAGAACACCGCCTCCCATCTGGAGAACCTCGCCAACATCAGACTCAAGCAGCTAGTCACCGCACTAACCCACACAGCCAGACACATGCTCGACCCCATCTTCTCTGCCAGTGGGAACATCAGCTACAGCTACAGCCACACCACCGAACTCTCCTGGAACGACCATCACTGTGTGTGTCTCGCTTTTGCTAAGCCCACTGTACACCTCCATCACCATCGACCCCCATGCCGCAGCTGAATCAAGGCCATCAAAGAACTTCTCATCAACTCCCTCAGCACAACCACTCCACCAATACCAATGAATGCCAATACCGCAGCACGCAACTGCCACAAATGGATTTCCAACTGCGCCGACACCCTGGCAGACCAGGCAAGCAACACTCCAAGAAGGCCAGCTGGTTCACTCCCACCCTCCATGAGTCCAGACACACCTGCAGACGACTCGAGAAGAGATGGAGGAACAACAAAACCCTGAAACTCACGCACCCGTCAAATCGGCCTTCAACGCACACCACTTCCTCCTGAAAACCATAAAGAAAACGGCCATCCAGATAGAATCAACACACAGAACAGCAAAGAACTCTTCACCGTCATCAAGGAATTCACCAGACCCAATAGCAGACCACAGACGTTCCCCCCTCCCAAGACCTCTGCAACCAACTCGGCACCTTCTTCCACCACAAGATCAGGAAGATCTACAAAATCTTCGACACCCTAGACCGGGGCCACCACACTGGCCACCATCCCACACAACCAAGCCGCATCCCAACAGACCGTGCTCTGCTGGACTCCGCTCACAACAGAGGACATGCTCAAGACCATGAACAGCATCCACTCAGGAGCCCCAATGGATCCCTGACCGTACCACATCTTCAATAGAGTAGCCACCGCCATCGCCCCCCAGCTTCGCTGCACCATCAACTGCTCCATCAAAACTGCCACCTTCCCCGATGACTGGAAACACGCTGAGATCACCCCCCTGCTGAAGAAGCCATCCTCATACCTGACAGACCTCAAGAACTTCAGACCCATCTCCCTCCTCCCCTTCCCAGCCAAGGTTACCGAGAAGGCCATGAATGCCCAACTTTCCAAGTTCATTGAAGTGAACCACATCCTGGACACCTCCCAATCTGAATTCCAAAGCAACCACAGCACGGAGGCCACACTCCTCGGCACCACTGACGAAATCCACTCCCTCCTCAACCGGGGCGAGACCGCAGCCCTCATCCTACTAGACCTCTCAGCCGCCTTCGACACTGTCTCCCACCGCACCCTAATCACAAGACTCCACACACCTGCCTCCACGACAAGGCTCTGGACTGGATCCAATCCTTCCTCACCGGCCGCACTCAGTGAATCACACTACCACCGTTCCACTCAGAACCCACCTAGTTCAGCTGTTGAGTGCCCCAGGGTTCCTCCCTGAGCCCCACCCTCTTCAACATCTACATGGCCCCCCTCGCAGCCATCTTCAGAAGCCACGAACTCAACATCGTCTCCTATGCTGACAACACCCAGCTGATCCTCTCCCTCACTAACAAACCCACAACCGCCAGAACCAACTTCCACAGTGGAATGAAGGCCATTGCCACCTGGATGAAAGACAGATGCCTCAAGCTCGGACAAGACCAAAGTACTCATCCTGGGATGACTCCTGGTGGCCAGCCGCTCTGGGATCCCCCCGACCCTGATGGACCACCCACGTAACCTCTGCATCATACTGGACTCATCACTCACTATGAACCGCCAAATCAACGCAGTTTTCTCAGCCTCCTTCCACACGCTCCACCTGCTTTGAAAGACATTCAATTGGATCTCCACAGAATCCAGAAAGACGGTCACCCACGCACTCATCACCAGCAGACTCGACTATGGCAACGCTCTTTATGCTGGCGTCACCCAGGAACAACTCAAGAAACTATAGAACGTTCAATACATCGCAGCCAGACGGGTCCTCACCATTCCCCGCCACAGCCACATCACGCAACACCTCCGACAACTCCACTGACTCCCAGTCAACAAAAGAATCACCTTCAAGCTCCTCATTCATGCCTACAAAGCTCTACACAATGAAGGACCAGCATGCCTTGCATTCCACGTACCCGCCAGACAACTCCGATCCTCCAAACTCACCCTTGCCTCCATCCCCAGGGTCCACAAGACCAGAACCGGAGGAAGGTCGTTATCTTACCTTGCCGCCAAGACCTGGAACACCCTTCCCCTCCACCTCAGGCAATCTGCGTCGATGACCCAATTCAGGCAGGACCTCAAGACCTCACTCTTCGAATGATCCTCCATCCAGTGCGGCCAGCAGCCTCCTCCCCCAGTGCCATGAGACCCTCACGGGTGAGTAGCCGCGCTATACAAGCTCCCTGATTGATTGATTGAAGTTGCTAGTGTTAAATATTATTTTTAAATATAAAGGTTATGCGCTGGTTGCAGGGTTTATAGGGGTACAGGGTGGGTAGTAATTTAATTTAAATTAATTAATAATTAATTGTTAATTTATATTAATTATTTAATTGTTAATTAATTATGTTAATTGTGTAAATATTTTATTTTATTTTGGGTGTGGGTTTTGAGGTTTATAGAGGTACAGGGTGGGAAGTACCCCTAAGTATTCTAAGTAATTAATATTAATATTTTTATTTAATAACGATTATTTAATTTATAATTAATTATGTTAATTGTGTAATTACATTTTTTTAACTAACATTTTAGGTGTGGGTTTGGGTTTGTTGGGGTATATGGTTGGAAGTAAATTACATTTTAATTAGTATAAAATACATTTTTTAATTGCTAAAAATTGATCAAATTTATTACGGAAATTGTGTAATTAATTTTTTATTACATTTCAGGAGTGTGTTGTATATTTTGTGGGGGTATATTGTGTAAAGTAAATTAAATTTAATTAAATAATAATGAATTTTTATTTATAGATAATTAGCATGTTGTTAAATATTTATGTTAATAGTGTAAATAATTAGCTTTTAAAGTTAAGTTTTAAATGTTGCTTGTAAGTTTTGTAGGGGTATATGGTGGGCGGTATCTAAAATAAAAATATTTAATACATTTGTGTTTTCTTAATAAATGATTTTTAAATAAAAATATGTATATGAAAATTAATTTTGGATTTAAATTTTAATAATGTTTGTAATTATTTATGTGTATTTACCATTATATGTATTTATTTTAAATATTTTTTATATGAAATATATTTGTGTTTTTTCAATATATATATATTTTAATTTTTTAATTTTGTTTTTGAAATTATTTTGTTTTGCAGAGAAGTTTTTTGTTTCTAATGTAGTACTGACTGCAGTGGTAAAAATTATTTTTTTCCCTTCCGTAACATAACACTTTCCCTACTGTTGCCCTGACTGGAGTGGGAATAGTAAATTTCACCCCTCCGCAATCAATCACTTTCCCTACTATTGCTCTGACTGAAGTGGGAATATTAAGTTGTATCCCTCCGCAATCCAACACTTTCCCAACTTTTGCACTCATTGGAGAGGGAATAGTAAATGTTATCCCTCCGTAATCCAACACTTTTCCTACTGGTACACTCAGTGGAGTGGGAATAGTACATTTTACTATCTGAAAAAAGCTCCCTCGTGACCTATATTGCTTTCACAAATTGAATATCAATTCAGCATGGGCTAACACACTATAGCATAACAATACCACCATTTAAAAAAAAAAGGAAAAAAGTTTTTTTATTTGATTTCATCATTGTTTATTTCATTTTTTTTAAATATATCAAATACGTATGTATGAGTTTGAATGTCTGTATGAATGAAGAAATTAAAAGGGTTTTTCTTTGTCTACTCAGGGGTTAATAAATGAATTGTTTTGAACTTTATATTGTATGTAATAACTGCAAAAAATCTTTTTTATATGTTTATATTTACACTTTTATATTCAAGCAAATAAGAAAAAAAGTATAAAAGATTTTGATATATTTAAAAAAATGAAATAAACAATGATGAAATCAAATAAAAAACTTTTTCCTTTTCTCTTTAAATGGTGGTATTGTTATGCTATAGTGTGTTAGCCCATGCTGAATTGATATTCAATTTGTGAAAGCAATATAGGTCACGAGGAGCTTTTTCAGATAGTGTTTCTTTCTTTCCCTCTTCTCCCTGACCTTAAATTACTCCAATAGAGGGGGTCCCCTATTTTTGCAATAGTACATTTTACCTCTTCACAATCCAACACTTTACCTACTGTTGCACCTATTAGAGTGGTAATAGTAAATTTTACTTGTCCGTTATCCAACTATTGGAGTGAGCTTTTTATTGTGTAGTTATTTTTTACTTTTAACTGTTTTGGAACTTCTAACTGCTTTGCACATTTTCTCTATGTTACCTGTCTGCTCTCTGTCAAAGCTACCATTAGTTGAGCTCAGGTTTAAATTACTAAAAGCATAAACAAGACCTCTATAGACAGCGCCTTTGTTACTTGGAGTGGACCACGGTGCACCCCAATTAATAAACCATTTTCTCACAAGCGCTCTAGCACAGTACATGTACCCAGTCCTGCAGGGTTTAGACCCTCCTTTAAGTCGAATAGAACTCAGTGTTGGTGAAATGAAGGACAGCAACATGAAAGCTAGGTTAATTCCCAGTTCTGAGTTGTGGATGGGACCTCTGGGGTCTTATGGGTCAGTGACCATAAAAGGCCACTGCAGGCACTGAGTGGGTGCCTGGAAATGCCTCCCAGTTCTTTTCACTTACTTCACTTCTGTCATTTCATCAGTCTGCATTTGGCATCCCTCATTGTGTGTTATCTTTACCCTTCTTGGTTCCATATTCCTGCTTGTCCTCTAAACCTATAGGTATACATTTATCCATTTTTCTTTTTGGGACTACTCATTTCCTTTGCTCTTGTATCCATGTGTGCTTCATATCCAGAAAAGTGATGTTACTTTCTAGCTCAGTAGCGCCTCTGTGACATCTGTATAAGCTTCTGCTGTAATGACTGCAAACATCTGGCTAACTTAGTGTACTGCCTTACTCCATTTCCAGCAGTCCCATATCCTCTCCCTGGCCATTCAGCTCCAGACATGATTCCTGGTAGTACTGGAACTCTTTTATAGTATGTCCTTGCTGTGTGAGAATTACATTATAAGCAACATTATTGTAGGAACTTGGGTTACTGGTTGAGGGGGGTGAAAACCTACTCAAGCAGCAACCACAATTCTTGTCAGGGTGAAACACAAGTAAACCCCAAATTAACCTATACTTTACCCTCTGGTAGCTTGGCACAAGAGCAGTCAGGCTTACAATGTGTAAGGTATTTATGCAGTACTTCACACAGTAATAAAGTAAAACATAACACAAGAAAAATATTGCATGAATTTAGGAAAACAGACTAAAATGTAATAAATTATTTGGCACCAAAACAACAAAATTCCAGTCAATAGAACCAGAGATATGCAATTTTAAAGAGTTAAGACAAGTATAGCGCCTAAAAGCACAAATTGCAACTCACAGATCTCTGGTCTTGCGAGCCTGGATGAAAGTCACAAGTTCAGGCCGACATTGATGGATTGCGGGCCGGATACAGGGATCAAATTAGTCCACTTAAGGAGCTGCCTTTCAAAGTCCAGTGAGAAGAGTTCAATTTCAGTGGAAACGGCCGTGAGGAGCAGGTAGAGCATCGCGGATGGTTGTCTCTGTAGCGCGAAGAGCAGGACAGGCATTGTGGATGGTTTTCTCTGTAGAGTGAAGATCCTGTTGGGCATTGGGTACAGTAACTGGAGGTTCACATTGGTGGTCACAGGGGGCTGTCAATGCTCTTGTGCGAAGTGCAGATGTAGGCTACTGTGAAGTCCTTTGTGTGTGTGTTGAGGCAGCCACATTGACTTTTAAGTGTGACAGGTGACAGCTCCTCCCCCCTCATCCTGCCTAAGATGCCTGTCCTGCCAACACCCATTCTCTCTATTGTGTGCCTGTTTTGGAGGAAAACGCACAAGCCAACTGCCAACTACACCTAGTCATTTGACCCAGGATACAGGCTGCCAGAACCTAATGGTTAGGACAAGAAAAAGCCAACTTTCTAAAAGAAGCAAAACGAGAAATTTGAGAATGCACTCCTTCCCTTAAACATATTTTAATTATCATGTGAAAACGAAACCATGTGTTGCGTGTGAGCAGATGCTGTAAATCGTCCCATATCACAGCTCAATCCAGAAGGTATCCCAAAAGGCACGTAGCTTACGCACCCGTCTGTCGCACTGCAAAGTGCAGGAATATTTCCTTACTATAGACCAATCCTTGCTGCATAATCCAATATTTTGACCAAAGTATACCAATAATTATACCGACTTCTTCCATAGTTCATCCATACAGATTTAAATCACTAGGGAGACAGCGTGATTACACCATGATCCTTTATTTGCACATTTTCAAATGTCTCCTGCATGCCCATCCAGACTTTTTACAGCGACACGTGAGGGTAAATCATTCATCAGAGTAGACTCATTTCATTACACCCAATGCATTTCGAGCCTTAAGGCTCTTCGTCAGGGGTCACTGAAACAAATAAATAAAAAACAGCTCAACCAATTGCTCAATGCCAGCTCTCTATGTATTACAAAATATATGTTACAACACGCTATGCCCTCACCCTCGACCACCCTCTCAACATGCCCCAACCTGCCTTAAAAGAAGACACCCATCCATAACAAACGGAAACTGAACTCATTCCCATTCTACCCAAACCAGTCTCAAAACCCAAAATTCGAAATATCCACTACGTGAAACGTGCAAAAATAAAACTCATAAACACTCATATACAACATTTGTTCTCCTAGTTCAAACCCCTCTACCCACTTTCCCCAAAATTCACTCTTAATCAACCCCCCTTTTCTATTGTAGTTAACCAACCCCGTGTACCAAAATATCTATCTGTGAGCAGGGCCGGACTGGGAACAGAACCCGGCCCTGACAAACTGCTCAGCCGGCCCCCCCTGGGGTGAGGGGGAGTGCAGCCGACCAGTTTGCGATGGCCGGTTTCGGCCGATTTTGTTACCGGGGGCCGATACTGCCGACCCCGGTAACAAAAACGGCCCCCCTGGGGCCCAAAACCGGCCCCCACCCTAGCGGCCTACCGGGGAAAAGCCCGGTGCCCGCTATGGCCAGTCCGGCCCTGTCTGTGAGCTGTTACCTTTAGGAGCCACAACCGGCAACCCGATCTCCTCTTATGTTTCACTCCATACTGACAAAAACTTGTGCTGCCTCTGCCCTTCAGCCGTTATAAGAGACTCCTCTCCCACGTGCATACAATCAATCTTTAAGGTTCACATATTAACTCTACCCTCGTGACTCACCCCTCTTGTGACATCCATACATGTACCTCAAGATACGGCGTCAAGTGCCTGTTTTCGCAGTTTCAGCTCAGCTGCTGATATGGGCTGATGTCAGTGAACTATAAAATCAATGTTCATCACAAAATAGTAAGTCAGTTCCCTTCATTCTTTCATGGATTAGTAAAACTCATGCCTATAAAAGTACAATTACACATTAATGAGGATGTTGTTCCTATTGCTCAAAGGCACAGGCGAACTGAATTTTGTCTACAGGAAACTGTTGAAAAGTAACTTGAATCATTGCTCAAACATGAAAACATTGAATGTTCCACTGGTCCAACGCCTTTGGTTTCTCCCTCAGTGGTAGTGTCCAAAAAGGATAATGAAGGAGCTGTACGCATTTGTGTTGACATGCATAAAGCGAACCATGCAATTCAACGAGAATGACATCTAGGTCCGCACATCGCAAACATGATAACCCAATTGAATGCTGTGAAACTCTTCTCTCGCCTTGATTTGAATAAAGGATTTCTTCAGTTGGAACTTAAGAAGAGTTGCAGGTACATTACAAACTTTTCTACACATATTCATCTGTTCCAATACCAAAGACAAAGTTTTGGTGTGTCATCAGCTGCAGAGCTGTTCCAAAATGTCATTCGAAGTATCAAACAGCCTGTCATGAATGCATTTAATTATAGTGGTGACATATTGGTTTTCGGGGCTACACAGAAGGAGCATGATAAAGCTCTCACGCAAGTGTGTCGTTTACTTGCGGATGCAGGTTTGACTTTGAATGCCTACAAATCTGAGTTCCATAAGACAAAGCTAAAATTCTTTGGCTCTGTCTTTTCTGATGGGGGCATGAGACGACCGATCCCGCTTGTTGGAAAGTGGTTTATTAGTAGTGCTAAGTAGTGACTTACCACTAGTAATAAGACCACAAAAACAATAAAAGGGTCAGTCAGGGTCTCAATAAATGATTCCCTTGCTCCACCCTTGGTAGCTGGCAACAATCAGGCAGTCATAACTTAGGAGACAGGTGTGTAAAGCATTTAAAAACACCAATACATTAAATAAGTAAGACACAACACACAATAAAAATGCAACTTCAGTTTATAACAATAGATTATGTTCTTATGAACAAACAAACACCAAAACAACAAAGATCCAATGAAGGGAACCAGAGATATTAATTTTTAAAGAAGAAACACTTTCTAATGCTTAAAAACATATACCGCCACTTTGGGACATCTGGTCATGATTGACCGGGACAAAGTCAAAGTTTGAGGCCAACCACAAAGGAGCCCTGATCGGATACACTAAGCTGGAGGCCTCAGTCAAAATTTTACCTATACACTTAGTAATTTTTCTGGAGCTTTTTCCCTTGACGTTGAGCAAGGCACGTTGTCAGGCCAGATTCAGTGCGGGTTCGATGACTTGACTTTCTGCAAGGCCCCAGTCAAATCCTGGAAGTCTGGAGCTCTGGAGCTTTCAGGGGTACGAACCTGAAAGCCAGGCCAGGTCGCTGGCTTGATTCGCGATGTCGGGTTGGTCACCTAGTGGAGCTTTTTTCAAACGTTGCTCAAAACTTCTGGAACTTCTTCCTGAAGTTCCTCCCGATGGTTCAAAGTGTACAAAACACGAAACCAAGGGTGTGGAATCTCCTAGATGGTCATTGGGATGTCTGGATTACAATTCCCACAATTCACCTGGCCAAACCCTTAAAAGTCCACTGGATGCACTCCAGGATGGGGACTCTTGGTGGAGATGATGCAGGTGGGCTCTGTAGCTTGCAGGGAGTCCACTCATTAGATTTTCAGAGTAAGACAAAATCCTTCTGGTGCTGAGTCCCACAGTGTGCAGCAGGTGCAGTCCTGGTGAGTGCCGTCCTCTTGGTGCAGGCCAGGGAGTCAGCAGGGCAGTCCTTCTTCTTATCTCTTCAGGCAGCGTATCTGAGGAGCTATGCAGCTCTCCCATATTCATTCACAGTTGCTGGGCGTCAAGCAGGAGGGCACCCCTGACTGATGGGATGCAGGGCGCCTCCCAGGTGTGGCACATTCTTGGCACACAAAGCACCATTCTCTCAAAATCCAAGATGGAGAAAGTCTCTCCAGAGGAGCTGGATCAGGCTAAGCCAACCTACTGGTGTGGCTAATTTTCCTAAACACTCCCTTTCCAATCCTCTCCATAATCTAATTACTGGGGTTCCTGTGTGGTTGTGTTTGCAGGATGTGGGGGTGGGCATGTGCTGTCCTAAAGTGTCATTCCCCTTTGAAGACCAGTTTGGCCACCCTACTCTCCTTCCTGCCACCTGCTCTGCAGCTTGCACTTCTCCGCCCACAGGAAAGCTATTGTTTCCCTGACAGGAGAATTTCATACCTAAATGAAGCAGCCTGCCCAGCCTGGGAACAGGCTGGCCAATCAGGAGAGAACATCTGGAAAGCTGGATTTCGGCTCACAGAAAAAGAATATTTAATAATTTATTTTCTATAATAGTTATTATAGATCTAACAGTGGCATGTTGTTGGATTTATCTCGACTATTAATTTGATGCCTGGAAGTATATTTTATACGGCTCCTATCAATATTTATAGTTAAATAAAATATTACAATGTTAGCTTATGGAGCCATTCACTACAATGGGGAAAACAAGAATTGGCAGTTTTCCCTCCCCAGGGCTTATAAAACATATTTTATAATGTCCCTGCTTATAGTTCCAAGGCACCCTACCCCTGGGGCACCTAGGGGAGACCTTAGGGGTGACTTATATGCACAAATGAGAGAGATTAACACTATAGAAGTCCCTTTAAACCCAAAGTCTAATTTGCATACAATTTCAATTTAAAAGCAGCCTACAAGGCAGGGTTGACTTTTAAAATTACAGCAGGCACCACAGTAGGGCACACTCCAGTGCAGGAAATCTACTTGGCCTCTAAACCTCCCTGCCCTGTTATATACTAGGGATTTGTAGGTTATTTGAATCCCCTTGCCTTGTTATTTTTGTTATTCCCAATCCCAAATTGCCATGCATTTTTAACACAAAGCACAGGCCCTGGGTCTGATTAGCAGAGCCTAGGGCACAGTCAGAGCCAGACAACCAGCTTCTAGTGGTCAAAATGGGGGAAGCAGTGGGGGGGGGGCACTGCAAACAGGTCCTGATGTGTCACATCACCAAAGTGCAATTGTTGTCAACTGCCAGTCCCCCACAAGATGTTTCAATGTTACATTCATTCCTTGGCATGGCCAGCTAGTGCTCTAAATATATACAAGACTTTGCCACCGTATGTGCTATGTTGAGAGACTTGACGAGAAAGAATGTTTCATTTCATTGGTAACATGAATGCGAACAAAGTTTTCAAGAGAATCAAACAAGCTATCAAAAACACTACTGAAATGGCATACTTTGAGCCAAAATGCCAAAGCTTCATTCAGATGTTGTTGTTGATGCTAGCCCGGTTGAGTTAGTCTTAATCCTTGCACTGAATACATCCAAATGTTCTAAGGCATTTTGTGACATATGCAAGCAAAGGTCTGTCCCAAACTGAACGTGCTTATTCCCAACCTGAGAAAGAAAGTTTAGCAGTGGTGTGGGCGTGTGAACATTTCACATATTCTTACATGGAAAGCCTTTCACTCTTGTAACGGATCATCAAGCATTGTTGACCATCTTTGGCAATCCAAAGGCAAAGATGCTTCCCTGCATTAGCATTGAACGTTGAGGTCTACAATTACAAGAATACAACTACATCATTATGCACTGTCCAGGGAAAGTTCAGAACCCTGCCGACTATGTCTCAAGAGCGCCTCTACTCTGCCATGGTATCCCTTCTAAGACTGCTGAAGCCTACATAAATTTCATTGTGAAATCCAGCACACCAGCTGTCATTCCATTGGAACACATTGTCACTGCCACACGTCAAGATAGTGACATGTTAAAACTGAAAGACATTATTGCACATCAGTCTTGGAACTAGCACACTTGACCTCTTACCAGTGGCAGTAAATAACATAAGTTTAAAAATGTCAAAGATGAACTGTCTGTTACTCAAAAAGGCATTATCCTGAGAGGTTTGAGAATTGTTATTCCGGAGTGTCTGTGACTACAGATAGTTTAAGTGGCCCATGAGGGACATCATGGAATCGTTGCCACAAAACAAGCTCTCCGAATCTGGTTTCCCACATTGATGAAAGAGTTGAAAGAGAATAGAAGACCTGTCATCTATGCAACTGCCTTTCATCAAAAACTACTCAACACACCTTAAACATGTCAATGTTGCCAAAGCATGCATGGGATATAATTGATGTTGATTTCTTCGGTCCTCTTGGCAATGGACATCACCTGATGGTGATCGTTGATGAATACTCCCACTTTCCATTGATAGAAGATCTCTCATCCACCACTCAAGAAAGAGTCATCGAGAGATTAGTCACCATTTTCACATCATGTGGTGTTGCTGTAGTCCTAAAATCTGAGAACAGCCCACCTTTCAACAGTGAAACTTTCTCATTCATCTTAATGTGAAGCATCGGAAGAGCATACCTCTTTGACCACAGGACAATGGCCTTGTTGAACATTTCATGAGTACCCTCAAGAAAGCTGTTCAGAGTGCTTCATTGGAAAAGCTCGATCTTAAAACTGTCCTTAATTCTTCTCTTCAAGCTTACCGTTCGACCAATCACCCGACCACAGGTGAAAGCCCTGCAACCTTGATGTTCAGGAGAGCCATGATGACCAAGTTACCTCAATGGACCAACAGAAGATCTAGTGCTGAGGAAGAAACTCGTATAAGAGACTTGGATCATAAAGGAAAAATGAAGGCCTATGCAGATAAGCGCCGACACTAAAGGACATTATATTCAATAGACGAGATCAAGTGCTTATCTGTCAGGCTAGAAAACAGAAATCTGATTCTCTCTTTGATGCTGAACCATTTCATATTGTGACCAGGAAAGGACACATGGTGACTGCCCAACATTCTGGGATGTCTATCATGTGAGATGCCTTGCATTTCTGACATGTGGCTCATTGCTCGTCAGTTGCTGATTTCAATGTAGAGATTGGGTCTGGAAGGACAATTGGAGACCCCCTAACTGCTGTTGTTCCCACATCCCCAATGCACATCATGGACTCTTTGACTGCCTGTACTCAGTTTCTGAAGACCCGGTCAGGACGTTTGATCAGAGCACCACGAAGATTCATTGAAAAGTTATGATTGAATATATTTGCAAAAAAAAAATACATTTTTTATTTAACAGAGGAGGAGATGTAGTGTTGTGTCAGTTAGCAATGGCGGAACCGTTTTGGCTCCTAAAAGACTCCGTGGAACTGTGACGTAAGCGTTAGAGCGTAGTGAAGTGAATGCAAGTTTAGAATGTTGAGTTCGCAGTTACACACAGGAAAATAAAGACGTGTTTTACTAAGCTCAGTGTGTGGTGTCATTAGTGGGTACCCAGGCTGGGGAGGACGTCACACTGTTGTAAGCAGCACTTGAGTTTTTGTCCATTTTTGTGGAAAATGCCTCCTCGTGTCCAAAATGGACATGAAGCTGCATTTCATTCAAAATATAGCACTGGCTGCCAGATTCGCATTTCACGTAACTGCTCCAAAATTTCTCATCATTATGGAGAATGAACCGACATGAATTTTGCACACTTTCCCTTAATGTAGGCCTTACCCTTTCTCATAAATTGCAGCACATAACTAAACATTTATGAGCAATTCATTCAACAGTTCCAGGCAGTGATTGTTAAAAGGCAAAACAAACAAGCTGTCCATATTGCACTAATAAAGCTTCATCAGGGTAATCAAGATTTTGGGCCTGATTTACATTTCGGCGGACGGGATACTCGGTCACAAACATGATGAATATCCTGTCTGCCGTATTACAAGTGCATTATATCTAATGGCACTTGTAATACAGTGGACAGGATATCCGTCACGTTTGTAATGTTGTATCCTATCTGCAAAAATTTAAATCAGGCCCTTGGTCACCTATTTGAGCCCCTCTCAACAAATCTAAGTTTAAGCCCTGTGGACAGCTAAGCAGCGACAGCGACTTCCATCGGACAGTAAAAGAAGAATTGGAAGATGCGTCACCACTGCAGCTTTAATTGATTTGACACTTCAATTGGTGGTTAGCAAAGAGAATCACTAAAGAGAAAAACAAGGCCCTCTGAACCTAGAATGGAATATTTTCATGGAAAAGTCAGACAACCCACGTGAAATATAACATACGCAACTAATGGGGACAAAATGATCTTTCTTAATAGAAAAAGAGTGGCGATGTAGAGAAAGACTGCTCTGTCTTCATTGTAGTCCAATGTTGGTTAACAATAGGAAAGTTTATCCTTAATGGACAAAGGTTGAGCATGAAGATAGTAAATTCATCTGTCAATATGAGGGCACATTTATACACGGATATAGCTCTCTCGACAGCCAAAATTTGCCCTTTGATTGATTCATGAGCTACCAACTGCTTTATGGGTACCCAAATTTCAACAGAGGAAGGATAATCCTGAGGAAGATAAAGCTAAAGCTGAGGAGATTCAAGGAATAAACTGACCAGCTCTTACATCAGGGTCTATTTGGAAAAAAAGAAAGACGATATTTCTGTCTACTCAATTTGGCCACATTTGTTGTTTGGATAAGTTCCTGCTGTAAATCTCTGCAATCAATTCTCACACATTCGACCTCACTCCATTCCGGGTATCCAGGATCCCCTCCTCGGGCATTTGGCTTCAGGGTTGATAGGACTTGGGCTAGTCACTGTGGGCCTTATTTATGAAGGCCTGCATCACTTTTAGTGACGCAGCAGTGGTGTAAATGATGCGCCATGTTGCGCCATATTTACGAAGTGACGCATCTAGGCAGATGCGTCACTTCGTAAACCCCTGCTCTACATTATACCTGCATCAGGTATAATGTATGCAGGGTGTGCGTTCCCCCGCAAGAAAGGGTCATAAGAGTGGTGCCACTTACATGAGGCACTTGGCAGGCGTAAGGGTGACGCAGGCCCTTTCACATGGGGCTTCCCCCATGTGAAAGGAACATTGCTGGAGTTGCGTCACGCTTCCGACACAACTCCAGCAATGCGTCAATTTTGCGCCGACTGACGTATCTGTCATTCCTTGCGACATGATGCATCATACAGTAAATATGACGCATCCATCATGTCGCAAGGAGGGCGCACTGAGAAGTGTTGCATCGCTGCTTCTGAGGACATGTCTCTCCCTCTCTCTCTCGCTCTCTCTCTTCCCCCCCCCCCTCATGTCTGAGCAGTGATTATGAAACAATCCTAAACTGCTGCTGTGGCACTTCCAAACCATTCTCTCCAGTGTCTCATCTTTTATTCGGATTCCTCAGACGTATTATTTATTATTCATTACTTTGACTGAGATAGGAGGGCTTTTGGGATTGTTGGTTATATCTCTTTTGGGGAATTACATTATTAGCCTTAAATCCTGACAGACGGGGGCAACCGCATTGAACAGCAACTAATGTAGCAAAATCGGCTAGTGCGGGTATGACAACATATTGAAAAAACACATCAAACATTATGTTTATGGCTATGTACACACATATGAAAAATAAAATAAATAAAAATAAAACGGCTAGAGCGGTGGACCTCGAAGCTGGGGAACCGGGTTCGAGTCTCGGCAGGGATGCTCAACATCCTGTGATCACTTAATCTCCCCTTGCCTAACAAAAAAAAAAATGAATGTGTCCGTCTGTAAAGACACTCTGATAGCTTCGGGTCAAGTTCTCTCTGAATAAAACTCCCCAAAAAAACAGTTAAAATTGTTGATGTTAAAATATGTCAGGTCGTTTTTTTGGTCGTGCAAAGCTGGCAATGGGCAAAAAAATGTATCAGTCAGAAAAACTGAGCAAGCATTAGGCTGTCATTTGCAGATGTTTAGTTTACTTAATTTGTGTAGTCTCAGAGGTAAATTGTACAAACATTGATTAAAACCTGTTAATATTCGTCAACCTGTGGTATTCGGGAAAAATGCACATATTCCACATTTTTTGCATAGTTTTGTATTCGTTTTAAAAAAAAAAAAATACTTAGCCGTGTAGCTTAATTTTGGTGAAAAAGTACTACGTGCACTTTGAGATGACATCAAACTTAATAATAAAATTATTTTGTCATCTTAACCCTTCCTGAATATCTTAGAAAATGCTGTGCAGCAATACCAACGTTTATTTTTCTAATAATGTTATGAAGATCCTCAATCTATAATAAACATTTTTATGCAGATGGAGCAAGCAGTGCCCTTGCTTTTTTCATAAATGATATCGCATTCAGAGACTTGCAGAAGCATCCAGGAAATTCAATTTCGCTCTATATGCTAATTTCAATTTACGAAGAAAATCTCACTGCACATTCAGCCACGAATTGTAGACCTCACTACCAATTTTGCAACTGGGTGGTCACTCAATAGCAGAATCTGATCTCAGCAGGTCATATCTACCGGTGAGAAATAATATAATGGCATAAAACGTGCCTACAAGCACGATGCTTTAGCACACTACTGAGTTTTCAGACCTCAAAATACGTGAGTATTTTTACGGATTTGTTTTATGGAAGTGGGTATTAATCCGGCCATCGGCTAAATAGTAAATATATCCAAGGGCTGGCAAAATAGTGCTTAATTTTGACTATTTGGCCAGTGGTATGTAAAATATCTGAAACTTCACTGTTTAGGCTAAATAGTAGAAATCATGTACTATTTGACCATCAGCCTGGGCCTTATAAATAGTGTGAAAGAGGTCTTAATTTAGCTCGTAATGAAGGAAAATGAGAATCCAGGCCATGTCAGGGGGGTGGCCATCTTGTGATGGAATGGAGAAAAGTGTGTGAAGCATTTAAAAGTAAGTGCATACACATACATACAAAAGTATGGACCAATGTAAACACATGAATTAAGCTAAATTGTGTATAGATTGAAAAACAGTAAAATTAATTTTGAATGCAAACTTTTACTTAAATATAACATTAAAAAAGAAATGTAGGGTTCAAACTTCAGTTTCTGGAGCTTCAGGATGTGTTTAGAGACGTTTCGTGGTGAAGCCTAGAAGTATTTGGCTGTCTGTAAAGATAATTCACAAGGTAAGTGTCTATTCGCTTAGCTGCCAGATGAAGAAACATGCTTTTTCACACTATTCAGCCTGGAATACATGTTTATTGATCTCATGTCATGAGTGTCTCCTTCAATCATGCTAACATTTTAGTCACCCTCCCAGTGCATCTTGGAAATGGTAGTTTTGTTTTTAACATTCTAAGCAGTGTTGTAAGTGGGCTGCGTCCTTTCTCTAATGGGTCCTTATTTCTGTCCTTGATGGTATTTTCTCAGCAAAGAAAAATGGAAGCCAAAAAAAGTCTGAGTGACAGGCTTGAAGGGTGTACCTAGCTAAAGTCATTGTGGAGGGGGCATGGGGAAGCAAGGAGGACTGGTACTAGGGGGATGACTGACAGTCGAAGGATAAGGACAAAGTAATAGACTTGCCATGAGGGCTAAGTTTACAAGAGCCCAAGGACCAGATAAGAAAAATCAGGACTAGGGTGACCGAGGCCTGCAGGGACTGGGAACAAACAGACGAAGAGGAAGAGATCAGGAGGAATGGGGCTAGAGGCCCGTGGACCAGAGTAAGAAGGATCAGTAGGACAGAGAGGGTGTGGAACGGGGATCAGGATCCAATGGACCAAGGCCCAAGGGAACAGAAAAACTAGAGTTCAGACAAACAGAAGGCCCTGGAGCAGCAAGACGGGGAGGTCTAGCAGGGCCCAAGCGCAACAACCAGGACCAGGACGATGAAGATGACCAGGACCACGAGTAGCACACTTAGGTGGACAGACCCAAGAGCACTAGCACCAGAAGAACAATGTAAGGGAGGACCAGAGACAGGAAGATCAGGGCGAAATAGATCTGATCAAGAAGGACAAAGGTGCTAGAAGCAGAAGTATCAGGCCCAGGAAGACTGAAACCAGGAAGGATGAGGGCTAACAGCACTAGGAGTCCATAGATCAACAGGACCAGAAGAAATAGAAAGGACCAGGCTATCCAGTCCCAGCGGGACCAGGATCGGAAGGTCTGTGATGGTCAGACTCAGGAAGACCCTTAAACAGGTTGACAAGGACTACATAGAATAGGATGACCCACAACATTGGAACTAGGAGAACAGGGCCAAGGAAGGACAAGGAAGATGTGACATAGGAGGATAAATATTAGGAGTATAAATATTAGGAGGACTATGACTGCGACTGAGGAGACCAGGGCCAGATGAACAGGAACAAGTTGCAACAGGCAAACCAAAAGACTAAAAGGACTATGTTATATCTTGAGTTCAATGCTTTTCATGCTCTGCCTGTAGAACCTTGCTATGATGTCATCTTATGGAATGTTAGCGGTGAATGTTCACAGTTGGCTGGGCTGAGCAGCATGCTGGCTGCTCCTGGTGGGGTCTCTCCCTGGTCTAGCTATAGTCCTGATATGATCTTGTTATGGTCTTGTTCTAATCTTCAATAAATCTACTTGAACTATACCAACCTTCGTGGACTCAATCACTACAAGTTTTTGGCGACGAGCTTGAAAAAGAACCTGCACCTACCACCTCTTCAAGACCTCAAGAAACTTAAAACACAGGACCTACTGCAACTCAAGTGAAGCTAGTCAACTGCCATCTTGACCCCACCAGTGACCTCCCATCGGTCGCCCACAGCAGTCTACCAGTTGTTCCTGTGCGTATGGGGAAGTGCCACTACAAGTGCTGCCCATTCAAGCTTGGGCGTCTACTCCCACTAACTCTACACATCTTGTCCTGTGCCTGCGTTCTGTGCTGTGCCTTCTGTGAGGGTAAGCCTGCCTTTCATCGTGTGTTCACTCTACGCAACCGTGCCAGCTCCGGTTTCTACTGCAGCATTTGTTTTTACATGCTGTAAATACAGCGTCTCATCAAGCAAGTCTCTGCCTGCTGACCTTCTGTTTGCCATTTCTTGCGACATCGTTGCACACAGTTCCTGCTCACAGGTCTTCCTGCCCCTCACACATGAGGTGTGAATTCAACATTATCTACTATCACGGAGACAAGCAGTGCCTAAGGTGTTGTGGCGTCAGTGACTGACAGTGTGATTTTCATCTACAGTCTGCCCAAGTACTCTAACTTCTGCTACAAAATGTGTTAGAGTGGGATTGGATCCACCAGTGTTAATTGCACCCAAAACCGTGAGTTCAAGTACTTTAAAAAAAATTCTTGTTGCAGTACTCTGTCCCGGGCAGCCACATTACATTTGGCGGTTGCAAAGTAAGGTTCAAATTTAAAATATGCGCGTGCCTTTTCAGCGCATGCAATCCTACCTGCATACATGCAGCTCCGCGCGATCTTCTATGACGCATGTTGATTTCTCCGTGATATCTTCTGTGACGCTTGTTTCACTCTCTGCCTGCTCGACGTTTTGGTGCACTAGAGTACCGAGAGCCACTCTGCAACCACGTTAAAAAACGTGCCGCCATCTTCGGATTGTCCCAACTCCGGTGTGCATCATTGAAGACTATAACCATGTTTCATGTGCCAACCACGTTGTCCGTGTTTATAAAGTTCCTTTCATATTCAACGGCGTCGGCTTGCTTCCCATTTCAAGCATTGGTGCAGCTGTTGCAGTTCTTTCGCTACCGACGGAAGGCTGTTAAAGACTCTTTACGGTATCTTTGGCGCATTTCCTGATGGGCTCACTGCAGTTGGTGAGCAGACGCTCTATGGTAGAACTTTTGTGACTGGAGGTACTTTTCTATACTTTTCAGTGTGTCTTCAGCTGTTCTTTATCGCCTCATCTTAAATACACCGCAGTACCTCTTGTGAACATTATTCTGCAGCGCGCTCGCCTGCCACAGAATTCCGGTGACAGGCACACCTGTGATTTTTTTTTACTTCCTTTCATGTTCATGTCCACACTCCCGTCATCTCGGCACAGTGTAGTCGTACTGAGGGAAATCAACTTATTGTAATCCACACAGAACAGGCTAAACAGGGTTTCTTTTAGCTTTTCACTGTTGTAGTGTGTAGTTTTTAGTATAATACGGTGCACAATGTTTCTACCTTTTCACAAGGTGTTTCACATGGGATTCAGCCCCATTTTCAAAAAGTGCACAACATTTTTTTGTCGTTCTGGCATCTTGTTGTTTGACTATTGTTATTCGGGTGAGTAGTCGCTCACCGGCGTGGATCACTGTGTCTGCCTTCAACTCTATTGTCCATGGACCCTAGGTATACGCCATGTTGGTAAACACCGTCAAGAGTCCATTTCACTATTCTGTTTTCCCTTCTAACAGGGGATCTTTGCAATGGGTTTTAGTCCCATTTGCAAGCAATGGGTCTTAGTCCCATCTGCTCAATGTATGATTGTACACGCATTACATGTTCATTGTTGTGTTTACCCTTCCACAGGGGATCTATGCAAGGGTGTCAGTCCCTGTGCATCAGTACGGGTTCCTACCCAGATACTTTCAGTTAACGGGTTCCTACCCAAAAGCTAACGTTCATTTTGCTTTAGTGCACAGTGTGGAAGCTCCACACTAGTTGTCCATACACGGACATCTCTCGTTTTATTTGTTTACCCTACATAGGGTGTGCACGACTCTGTCTTCCTCCCTCCTGGGAGCTATGCAAGGGTGTTGACCCTTTGCATTAAGTAGATGGGTTCCCACCCATACACTATTTTTTTTTTTGCTTGGAATTTTTGATGAGTACCTACTCATATGTGCTGTATTAACACAGTTACATTACTACAGTGCACGGTATGGTTTTTCCACACAAAGTTGGTCCTTACACTGAGATGTGTATGGGGAGCATTACCAGTTTTGTGCACAACGCATCTCTATCTCAAGAGATTAGTCATGGGTTCTCAACCATGCATTAGAGAGTACATATTTAGCTTACGTTTTTACTCTATTTGAGTGCTTTTCTTGATTTTATTGCTAAGTATGTTCCGTTTATATTGTATTTTTTTTTATTGCTATGTTTACACTGTTATCTTTATATTACATGCTTCATTATGTATTGATAATGGTGTCTTGGTGAGGAGTTTCCTCTATCCTTCCTCATCTTCCTTGTTTCTCTCTTCATCTCGGTTTTCCTTCTGAGGTTTTCTTCTCGTGTCTCTTGTGGATTCTGGGCTTTCCTCTGCTTTTCTGTCGTGTTTCCTTCTTCTGCATTCATCGCAGCCTGTAGCCCTGTGTTCTGTTAGTTTTCCATTTTCAGCCTTCATTCATTCCTGTTCTGGCCAGTGGGTGTGCTTTGGGGCAGTCTTTTGTGTTTCCTTTTCTTCTCTCTCTGGCGTTGTGGTTTTCTTCTTTTCTTTTGTGTAAGAAGGGAGGATGGTTTCTATGTCTGTTTTCCTTTCTTCTCTGTTACCTGATTTTGCTCCTCTTTAGAGTGTTTTGCGGTTCTGTTTCCTCTAAGTTTTCTCTTTCTGGTTTCTTCTCTCTTTCTCTCTCATTGTGTTCTTTTATTCATTTGGGAGAAAGGGGGATATGTTATATCTTGAGTTCAATGCTTTACATGCTCTGCCTGTAGAACCTTGCTATGATGTCATCTTATGGAATGTTAGCGGTGAATGTTCACAGTTGGCTGGGCTGAGCAGCATGCTGGCTGCTCCTGGTGGGGTCTCTCCCTGGTCTAGCTATAGTCCTGATATGATCTTGTTATGGTCTTGTTCTAATCTTCAATAAATCTACTTGAACTATACCAACCTTCGTGGACTCAATCACTACAGACTAGCAGGACTATGATGGGGCAGGAGGACCATGACACCAGGAGGGCTAGGGAAACCAAGACCAGCATGACTAGCACCAGAGGATCAGACAAAGGAGTACCAGAAATAAGACTAGGACAACATTGAAAAGGGGACCAGGAGCAGAAGGATTCAGAACAAGGTAAACCAGAGAACTAAATAAACCAGAGGAACAGAACCAGGAGAATAAAGGGACTGGAATTAGGGCGAGGAGGATGAAAAGGTCCAGGATGGAGGGGGGCTTTGAATCAGGAAAACTATGATGCAAAGGACCAGGAAGGGCAGGAGTACATAGTAATGACAACAAGAGCACCAAGGACCAGAGAGTCCACGGCCAAGAAGTCCAGGACCATCAGAACTAGGACAGGCTAGGATGATCACTGGTGGGCAAGGACAAGTTATTGCAGACCATGAAGACAAGAAACAGGGAGACCAGGGCCAGGAGGAGTAGAACCAGATTGCAGAGTAGATCAGGACCAGGAGGACAATGGATATTATGTCCAGGAGACCCGGATAAGCAGTACAGGGGATTCAAAGACCAGGAGGATCAGCACCAAGGCCACCAGGAGGACCAGAGCAAGAAAAACTAAGTGAACTGAAATGACCATGACCAGGACGAACCTGTAACAGGGCTAAGAGGACAAGGAAGATTAGGACCTAGGAGACAAGGGCCCGGAGCACCATGAGGAGCAGACTGATCACCTTCTGTAGTAAGACCAGGTTGAAGTGGATCAGGTGCAAGAAACCCTCCCATAGTAGGGATGTCCAAGGGGACTGGACAAGGGCAGCTAAGAGGACCAGGATCAAATTCACCAGGCTCAGAAGGATCTGAACAAGCAGAACCAGGATCAAGCGGGTCAGCACAAGTGAGTGCAGTACCAGATGGGCTAACAGGATAAGAAAAAAGCCAGGAGGACTAGGGCAACCGAAAGCAGGAGGACCAGAACTAGAAGGGCCTAGACATGAGAGGCCAGATGGACCAAGTGGATCAGCAGGGCCAGGCCCTGAGGTTCCATAGTTATGGTGTACATGGTGAGAGGAACCAGGCCCAGGTGACCAGAGCCACGAGGACCAGAAAGGAAAAGGGCCAGGAGAGGTCAAGACAGGAGAGCTACCATTCAAGTCTCCTGTTACGCCTTCGCCACCTCTTACTCTGTTTGTCTCCCTCACACCGTCGCCCCCCTTGAACATTTCCTCACCAGTGCACAGTTAAAAAATAATGCATCTTGGCGTTACTTTAGCCCAGTTACTGAGCGAGATGTCCTCAACATCATCACTAAGCTTAAACCCTCCTCTCATACCTTTGACCCTCTCCCCGCCAACCTCGTTCAAGATTTAAAGCATATCATTGCTCCTTATTGGACTACCATCATCAACTCCTCCTTGACCACAGGATGCGTCCCTGTTTCCCTCCAGCTTAGCCAAATCTCTCCCACCCTCAAAAATACCACTGCTGACCCCAGTGACCTTAACAATTTGCGTCCTATCTCTAATCTGCCTCTTCTTTCCGAGGCCCTTGAAAAATGCGCCTTGCTCCAACTGGACAAACACATTGACTCATTTAGCCTATTGGACACTTTACAGTCAGGCTTTCGAAAGGGCTGCAGTATTGAAACTGCGATGCTCAACATTGTTGATGATATCCACCACTCCCTCGATAAGGGGGAGGCCTCCCTTCTCATTCTTCTTGACCTCTCGGCTGCTTTCGATACTGTAAACCACTCTGCCTTACTTAACACCCTCAAAGATCGATTTGGCTTCAATGGTCCTGTTCTTGAATGGTTCACCTCCTTCTTTCAATACAGAACCCAACAAATTAAAATCAGCAATTGCCTTTCGAAACCTATGCCGGTCTCCTTGGGTGTTCCCCAGGGCTCTATTCTCTCTCCTTCTCTATTTAACCTCTTTATGGAACCCCTCACCCTCATTCTAAAGCAAGCAGCAATCAACTATCACCTCTATGTGGATGATACCCAGCTTTACTATAAAATCAATTCCCATGCAGACATTCTTCACCTCAATGATGCCCTGACTAAGATTCAACAATGGTTCCATCACAATCACCTTAAACTCAATCCTAAAAAAACTGAAGTCATTCTCTTTGCTCCTAAAAATAACCGACTCCCCATTCAACATTGGATCTCTGATCTTAAAGCCCTCAACTGCTCCTTGTCTACCTCTAGCTCAGTAAAATCCCTCGGAATAAGTATTGATCAAAACATCAGCCTTTCTCCCCACATAAAAAATGCAGCTAAAGGCGCTCTTTTTTCTCTACATCACCTCAAGAAAATTAAACCCTTCATTTCTGTTGATGACTTTAAATCTGTTGTTCAATCATTAGTACTCTCCAGATTGGACTATGGTAACGCCATTCTCGCTGGAACACCTAAAGTCCACTTAGCCCCAATCAAGTCAGTCCTTAACCTCGCGGCCAGGCTTATTTCGGATTGTAAGATGTTTGATCACATCTCTCCCATCCTCAAAGATCTCAAATGGCTTCCTATCGAAGGCAGATCCACCTACAAGAATGCGTGCATTACGCATAAAGCCTTGCATCTTCAAACCCCACTGTATCTCTCACAAAAACTTCACAAAGCGGGCTGTGCCAGAGAAATGAGGAGCACAAATACCATCATTCTGGTACCTCCCTTGGTAAACAAGAAATCAACCCAGTCATGCTCTTTCTCCGGAAACGCGCCTACTATCTGGAACTCACTCCCCAAAGACCTACGTTGCAACCCCTCCTACCTCAGCTTCAAAAAGATCTCAAGCAACATCTTCTCTACAAATACTGGGGTCCTTAATCCAGCTATCTAACAGGGTCTCTCAACCTGCCCATGACGGTGCTATGTTTCTCACCACATTATACCTGTTTTACTACCCCGCCTCTCTCCCTCACATATACTTCCACCCTCCTTCTACTAGTCCTCATATCTCCACCTACTCCTACATGCTATCTCCTCTCCTTTCACCTTCCTCGGTTCCACCCTACCTACATACTTTCCCCCCCATCATCTCTGGCTACCCACACTTGCACAACTATCCAAATCATGGTTATGGATTATATGTACTTCTGATCTTCTTGTCCATGTAGTTATTGTTCATTGCATTTTGTTCATATTTTTTTTTCACCCTTTTCCTTTTTGTATGAATGTAATATTACAATCTGTTTCTACTTCCAATCCCTGTAAAGCGCTCTGATACCTTTGGGTCTAGCCAGCGCTATATAAAACTGTTTAAATAAATAAATAAATAAATAAATAGAAAGGTACAGGATGGCCAGAAAATAAGGTTTAGGATTCCCAGCGGGAGAGGACAAGAAGAAGAGAGACCAGGGACACCGACTAGTATAGTTAGGAGGACCAGGTCAGGGAGAACGTGACCCAGTGTCGGGAACACCAGGGCCAGTAAATACTAGAATCACTAGCACCAGATTAGGGAAACTAGTACCAAAGTGACTGGGGCTAGAGAGCCATGGGCAGGAAGAAACCAGGAGGACCAAAACAACCCAGAAAAGGAGGACTTGGAACAGGACCTGGAGGAGGACTAACACCAGAAGGCATAGAAGGGCCAGGAGGAGTAAGAAGATGGAGCAGGTGAACACCTGGGTGATTCTAGGCCCCATGTATTAAGCTATCTCTTTTGTAAATGGTTTCTATTTATGTTTCTTATGCTTTCAACCCTTAGAAACCCCAACCTTTTCAGAACTCTTATAGAACCGATGGTAGGTATTTGCTGAAAAATGAGATCATGCACAGTGAATAAAAAAACTATAATGTTACCCTCTGAGCTCTGATTGATAGCAGATGCTGTCTGATACTGGCACAGTGGCCTTAGTGTTGAGCAGAGGTCAGAGTGACTGAAAATTGACAGAGGGCAGATGGGTGAAAAGGATTGTGGTAAATGGGTGAAAAGGACTGTAATCTGTGAAAAATGGCAGGTAGGGTTTGAGAATCTCGGAGAGCTGAAGTGAGTAAATTTGTCAGTGGTTACAAAGGGGATCAAAGGGCTATGCCAATAAGTAAAGGGAAGCTGAGGATCATAAGAATGGTCTGACAAGTGGAAGGGGGGTCGGGGAGTCTGCAGATAGATGGGTTAATTGACCCACAGAGGGCCTCTAAGAACCTTAGGGCTGTGATTGCCATCTGTGATAACACTGACAACCAATGCCAACAGTGGTAACTTCAGCACTAGATGAATGGTCTGTGAAACTCTGAGGGCAAGTTGAAGAGCGGTTGAGGTACGTATGCAGCAGAAGTGTTGTGAGGGCGTGCAAAGAGTAGAGTAGTTTGTGTGACTCCCAGACATTGGTGCTGACATTCCATATGTGTGCTGTGTGCATGTATGTGCAGTCAATGTGTTGCAAATGCGCAGTGATAAAAGTCCCTGTGTGATGAAAATCTGAGTACTGGGACAAGTTGAATACTTTGGCTTGGAGTCAGCACCGTTGCTTTCTGCGGTGAGAGCCATCACCTTGCACAAAGGCAGTGTCTGAGTCGTAACCAAGACATGACACGTGAAAGAAAACCACCTTAAACCAATTCTGAAACCTTAGACAGTGGGTCTACATCTCCTGGAAAATTAAGAGAAAGGTGTAACTGTAAAATTATTGTTCTGTGGGTCACAAGAATGGAGGCAACAAAAAGCCTCTGTTTATTTCCAATGAATACAAAATCTCTCTCAGTTTCTTTTGTTCCATATTTGATGCCTAAATGTATTTCTTTGATTTACTAGGAATATTCTTTAATATTCCACTGACATTCAGTTCAATTATTTATAGGCCTATTCCTTTGCTAGTACGGAAGATATTATCAATGAGTTGACCATATGTTGGGAATTATTTGATACCACCTTCCCTCCTTAGAGTGCGTTAGGATATTCTTCCTTGTCCCAAAAGAAAGAAAAGGTAATGGTCATCTCTAGTGTGTAGCTTGAATGCTCATATTCTTCCATTATGAATAACCTCTTTTTATTCCCTTGGCGATTTCTACCTGGAAGAACAAAGAGCTACTAGTCATCTCTGGCGTAATGCCAGAATGTTTCCGAATCTGCCATCTCTTTTTCTCTCCTTTATATACAATGGAGTTCAAAGAGGTCCAGGGAGGGCCTGGTGAGTTTTCGCAATACCTATCTCGAAGGGTCTCTACTCTCTTTATCATTCGGACTTGGCATTGGTTCCTTTACTCACTTATTAATTTCCCCATTCTTTACCGTTTCGCTCTCTCCTGACACATCGGGCATGTCAATTGGTTTTGCCTGCTTGATATGGTCGTCACCTCCATCACTTTTTAGTATTACCAGACTTTTGTCACTATATCTTCTATCACTGTAGTTCTTTTTGAGTGTCGATATTGTACATAGCCGTCTTGGTTTTGTTTATGGTGGTCTATTATTTCATTGCTTTCTTCTCTTGAAAATGGGATTTATGGTGTTTGTCTCTTGTACTCTTTTATTGTGATTACATGTCATGTCACATTTTGTATATAAATGTATATAAATGTACAGTTTTTGTATGCTTAGTTTTTAAATTGTAAAAATATATACATATCTAAACTTGCAGCCCTGAAGAAGTCCAAGGTTTCACTGGACGAAATGCGTTGGCTGGTGTTTTTAAGAATATCGAATAAGACAACAATAAAGGAAGAAAACGCAATTGGATAGTGCCATGTTTTGTGATTCCTAAATTGTGAAATATTTAATTGTAACACAGCATCTTTTTGTGTCTCATGTGGTGCAGCTTTGTTCTTTGCTTGGGTGTATCATATCTCCCTAGTGTGGGAGGCATCTTTGGGCAGAAGGTGCATACAGAAAAGGGCACACAAAGAGATTGTCCAATAAGAAAACAGACTATGGGTGATTAACAGTGAGGGTGCTGTGACAGTGCTTTAGGTCCACTGCCCATTTCATTTGTCTTTTCATTAAAGTGCTTTAGGATATTCTTCCTTGTCCCAAAAGAAAGAAACGGTAATGGCCATCTCTAGTGTATAGCTTGAATGCTCATATTCTCCCATTATGAATAACCTCTTTTTATTCCCTTGGCAATTTCAACCTGGAAGAACAAAGAGCTACTGGTCATCTCTGGCGTGTTGCCAGAATGTTTCCCAATCTGCCATCTCTTTCTCTCTCCTTTATATAGGATGGAGTTCAAAGAGGTCCAGGGAGGGCCCAAAGCTTCCAATTTCCTACCGGTGGAGTTCCAGGGCCCTATCATCCTAGTATTCTGATTGGACAAACATCCATTAGAGCCTTTCTTAACCCCACCTCCTTTAAAACCTGGCTCCTTCCCCTTGAACGGTCTCTCTGTCACTATCGAAGGGCTCAGGAAAAGGGCAGTTTACTTGCAGAGTACCACAGCCCACTATGTTTTCCCTTGTGTAGCATGGACTGGAATCAGGGTTGACCTCTCCAACATTTAGGCCCTGACATCCAACCCATGGGTGTAGACCATTACAACACAATTTTGGTTTTTTTCACAATAGCTATCAATGGTGTCTGATCTCTGGATCCATTGTAACACTGCAATCTACCTGCTATATACCACCCTTGTGTTACCTTTACCACATAAGACTCTTGTCAGGCAGAATATGCTCAGATATTTGTCAAATGGACCCAAACCACTCTACTTTGTTCAAGTTCTTCAGAACCAGTGAAGGGAGTGCTCTATGATTACTCAAAAAGCTGATGTGTGACTGTGGGCTGGTGCCTGCATGATAGTCAGTCTCCCAGAAGTGAGGAGACATCACTTTAAGTCTACATTTTTTATTGGATGAGGTGCTGGTCTTTCTAGTAACTAGAAGGACCTAGAAGCCTGCATCTCTGCCTTCTTGAAGAGGGAAGGACAGTGCCTGTCCCTTCTGGAGGAGAGCCTGTCCTGGAAGAAAATCCCAGAATGTTCCTGACATGAGAAACACCCAGAAGAAGCTGACTGCTAGAGGTAGTGAAGCCAGGAGGCAACCAGTTATATGAGGGGTCTCTCGGTTTCCATGAGAGCTCCCATAGTGAATTGAGCCAAGACATTCAACTTAAGAGCAACACTGTTTTGTTCAGCCTCCATGCAAAGTGCTAAGAAGCTGGTGCACCACCTCCTGATGCTGAGGATGCCACACAAAAGGAGCCATTCTTCCACCAATACAGAAGCCTTGATCCATCCTGGGAGACTGCAACTGCTGAAGATGAACACTCAATGGCGATCAGGCCTACTTCAATGTAGGTCTATCATGCTAATCCCTACCCAGCAGTCCCTGTATCGATTGAAACTGCCTCCATAGTCCCACATAATAGACATTAGGAGGTCACATAGAGCTGGCTGAGGGCACCATAGGGAATGTAGGGTTTCACTGAGATTTATAGATGAGATTTCAACCTGATAACTGAATTCCTATTTATACTGTGAGGTATTTAATTTTGCTGTGAAATGAAAGTACTTTATTTTTACTAAGATAATCATGTGTTGAACAATACATTACTTTGTTAATTATCTGATGAGTTCTGAGCAGGCCCGAGCAAAATTATAATTCTGCTCACGGAGTTGGCATAATTCGGGTAACTCTGCACTATGTGTTTAATACAGAGATCCTGCTACATTCCATGTTCTGGTGCGTAATGGAATTATAATCCTGTTGTCATACGCGAGGCTTAGTAAATGTGTGCTTGCAAGCAAAATTTGCCGGCCATTAGCAACTGTGAGCGAGACTTGCCGGCCGCCAGGGCGTCTTCCGGTCACTGCGGAGCCTTCCGGTGCCATTTTATGATGATGGTGATTGCAAGCGGCCGCCCCTGCAATCTCAAGCAGATTCTCTACTAAAGAAGCAGCTAAATCTACTCGAAAATTCCTTTTCCAGTGAGTGTTCTGCTCAAATAGACAGATCAGGTTGTTTTTCAGGGCAAAAAGCATTTTTTATTTATTTTTTTTCAACAGGAAGGAAGTGCCACAGAGACTCCAATGTCATCCTTCTGTCGAGAAGGATCCTCCCAGAACTTTGTCTATCTCCTGGCCACTTTAATTTGGACTTCACAGTGAAAGGATCACTCTCTTCGTAAAAAAACTGAAAAGGGGGCAGGGTAGAAATGCCCTGACCCCCTAGGCCTGTTCAGGGGGTCCCCCAGGGACACCCAGGGCCAACAGAAGCATTTAAAAAAAGACATTCGGTGGTATTTGCAGTGGCTCCGAGAATTCAGCCAAATTTCTTTTTTTTTAAAAACAAAGCGCAGGCTCCTGCGCTTTGTTTAATTATGCCCGCGGGTGGGCCAGGTCTCAGGGCAATACAAAATAATGATAGGGGACCGCCACTTCCCCGGGGCTGAATCACTGAAAAGCAAGGGGGCCACACGGCCTCCCACTGCCCGGGGACCGCCACCTGCCCAGGGCTATATTAAAACATAATGCTTGGGGGCTCCAGCACCCCATGCAGCCCTGGGGATCGCCACCTCCCAGGGCTAATTTACAGAAATGCAAGGGGCCACGTGGCCCCCCGCTGCCCCAGGGACCGCCACCTCCCCGGGGCTAAATTTACAAATAAAGCTTGGGGGGCTCCAACCCCCTCACGCAGCCCCAGGAACCACCACCTCCCGGGGCTTAGTTTTTGTTGGAGGGGGGCCGCGTGGCCCCCCACGTGGAGCTGTAAATAGCCCTGAGGACTGCCATACCACAGGCCCGGCTCCAGCAATGTCCCAGGGTCATTGCAGTTTGCTATGTTTTGCTCCCGCCAAGCCATAGCAAACTTTGCTCCGGATCATGTAAGTGAGAGCATTAAAAAATGCTCTTGCTTCCCTGAAGTGGAGCAGATTTGCTTTTGGACAGATGGAGCTGCATGTTTGCAGCTCCCTTTGTCTAAAAGCAATGCTGGCTACCGCAGGAGTCAGGGAGCCGGTAGGGACCACAGGGGGCAATATCGGTCCGGGGAGCGGGGGCGCGCTGGCCCTCCTTCAAATTAAAAAAAATTAAATATTGAAGGCCTGGTCCCAGGGGATGGGGTCCCCGGGGCCAAAATAGGCCTGGGGAGTTGGGCCATGCGGACCCCCCCACCCTCTTTTTAAAAATAAATAAATAAATAAAGGCCTGGCACCATGGGGATGGGGTCCCCAGGGCCGAAAGTGGCCTTAGGAGGGGGGCCGCGTGGCCCCCCTCTCATAAATAAAAAATACAAATAAAGGGCAGGCCCCAGGGGATGGTGTCCCTGGGGCCTGCGTCCTTGCTTGTTGTTTTACCATGTGGCCAGCGGCAATTTTGTGTAGTCAGCCAGTGTGCTTTTTCCATAGGCCTGCAAGTGTTCACTGTTGTCCATGCCTCCTTGCTTGTTGGTGTTTGAACATGTGGCTAGTGTATTAAATAGATACTTTTTTCCCAGTTGTCAAAGCCATTTTCTAGGCAATTTGAAGAGGGCTATGACTTTTTGTTAATTTTTTACTTTTTTCCCTGATATCAGCTTAATGTGCTTAAGGATCGTTGTAGTATGTATGTACTGTGTTTATATAATATAATATAATATTTTATGCATTTTTTCCATTTTCCCATGCATCACATTTTTTTTATATTATTCCATTTTTCCCTGGCCTGCAACCCCTGCCTGCCATAGATCTCTTAGGCCGTTGGCGCACACAAGCATTCACCTTTTTAAGAATGATTCCATTTTTTTTCCCTGGTCTGCACCCCCTGCCTGTCTCTTAGGCCATAGGGGCACACCAGCATTCACCTTTTTAAAGATTATTCCATTTATTGCCCTGGCCAACCGCAACCCCTGCCTGCCATATGTCTCTTAGGCCTGAAGGGCACACCAGCATTCACCTTTTACAGATTATTCAATTTTTGTCCCTGGCCGACTGCACCCCCTGTCTGTCTCTTAGGCCATAGGCACGCACCATCATTCACCATTTTAAGGATTACTCAATTTTTTCCCCTGGCCACCTACACACCTTGCCTGCCATAGGTCTCTTAGGCCACAGGTGCACACCAGCGTCCACCCTTTTAACGATTACTCTATTTTAATTCCCTGGCCACCTGCACACCCTGTCTGCCATAGCACACAAGCCATAGCACACAAGCATTCACCTTTTTAAGGATTATTCAGTTTTTTCACTGGCCTGAACCCCCTGCTTGCCATAGGTATCTTAGGCCATAGTCACACACCAGCATCCACCTTTTTAAGGATTATTTTATTTATTGCCCTGGCCTGAACCCCCTGCCTGCCATAGGTCTTCTAAGGATTGTTTAATTTTCTTCCCTGACCGCCTGCACCCCTTGCCTGCCATAGTTCTCTTAGGCCATAGGCATACACCAGCATTCTCCTTTTTAAGGATTATTCCATATTTTTCCCTGGCCTGCACCCCTTGCCTACCAAAGGTCTCTTAGGCCATAGTCGCACACCAGCATTCACCTTTTTAAGGATTACTCCCTTTATTGCCCTGGACCCCTTGACTGCCATAGGTCTCTTAGGTCATAGGTACACACCAGCATTTACCTTTTTAATGATTCCCTGGTCTGAACCCTCTGCCTGCCAGCCATTGGTCCCTTAGGCCATAGGTGCACACCAGCATTCACCTTTTTAAGGATTATAGAATTATTTACCAAGGCCTGCACCCAATGTCTGCCATAGGTCTCTTAGGTCATAGGCGCACACCTACATTCACCTTTTTAAGGATAACACCTTTTTTCCCTGCACCCTCCTGCCTGCCACATGTGTCTCATCTTCGAGGCACATAAAGGAAACTTTTAAATCTGTATGTTGTTGCTATACTGATTGAAATATTATGTTATGGTTTGGATTGAAATGGTCAATGGATACACTATTGTTAATTATTTGGGAATGGGATAACCTCACTAAATTATATTGTCTGTATGAATAATTCAAACTGCAAAAATGCCACATTTCACTGAATGTTTTTCTTGTTTGTTTGATTTTAGGTGCACAAGGGACATCACCCACGGTACTGCCAGACAGAAGTGACACCACACCACCTGAGTGAGAGGAATATCTGCTGATGGTGATGCCAGAGGGGAATTAGCTCTGATCGAGGTGAGGAGAGGTGATGAGGAAGAAGTGGATGACAGTTTTACACCAAGCAGCCCTGTCCTCAGCAATATGCCAGTATCACCCGCATCAGCAACCACCAGATGGCATATGACTCAGATGCAGACATCACCACATACAGTGATGATTCCCCCAAGATGCACATTGAGTCTTCCACCTCCTGGTTCTCTCCAGAAGTCGCCTGCATCAGTGGCACCACAGAAGAAAACAATCCAAGCTACTGTTACGGGCATGTTTAGGCAGGATTGTCCCTATGAATGCAACCATCCAATGGCACGTTTGTACAACTGGTCGCTTGCTAAAATGTTAGTCCTTGACCTCCCCCCATTTTCTTTTGTGGAAGGAGTGGGATTTTTAGAAGTTGAGGCTGCCATCTGCCCAAAATGGAAGGTTCCCAGTCGGACCTATTTTGCCAGCATTGCTGTTCTAGCGCTCAATCACGATCTGCTGCAATTAATTAGACAAGCTTTGCAGCACAGTGCTGTTCACACTATTCACTGGATGACAGACATGTGGACCAGTTGTCAAGCAACTGATTACATGTGTATTACTGCACACTGGATCTCTTTGGTGGGGTTTAGGCAACAGCTCTCTGCAGGTCTCAGCGCAGAAGAAACTTTTAAGTTTGTTCGGTGGCATGCAACAGTAGCGATGTTTGCCATGGAGAAATTCCATACAGCTGCAAACATCTTGGAAGACTTAAACAGCAAGGTGTTTGAATGGCTGTGACCCAGAGGTCTTAAAATTGGATTTGCTGCCATGGACAATGGCAGTAATATAATCAAGGCCATGGCAGATGGTAGCTATTTCAGGGTCCTGTGTTTGGCACATTGCATCAACCTGATTGTTCAGGACTCTATAAAAAAAAAGACACGTCACTCTTTTAAAGCCCAGAAGCAGTTGAGGATCATTCAGGGTGCTAATGGAGTGGTGGTTAAAGACTCATACAGGAGGTGCCAACACTTTGGAACTCGACCTACTACATGTTGCAACGTCTGTTTGAGCAGTACAGACCGATCACTGACTATGTCCTTCAAAGAGGAGGGGATACAACTAGGAAAAGCATGACCATAGAGATGGACAAATAGATGCTAGTCAAATGTCTGACACAAATGCTACTTCCTTTTGGGGTTTTCACACGGGAAGTCAGCAAGGAGGACAGGACGATGGGTCAACCTATCCCATTGTTGCATCTCTACAGGACCAGTTAAAAAAGGTGTTGCAAAGGTTCGCCAGTGTGAACAAAGAAGCATATGAGTTGGTTGAGAGCTTAATCTTACGCTTAGCTGTTAATGCAAGTCTGCAAAGAGACATTGTGTCCTTCGAAGAGTACATCTGTGCCACAATACTTGATCCATGGTACAATAAACTACTGGAATCTTTCATTCCTTTTTCAGAAGGGGATATTTCACTATACAAGATGTGGATTGCTGAGCAAGCGAGAGACCTTTAAGAAAAAAGGCTGGAAGTTAGCGGTTCGGGCAGAAGTTTTGGCATGCAGCCAGCTTCAGCTTTCAGAGAGGGCAGTGCTCTTCTCTCACAGCAGCCAACACCAGCAACAACAACACTGGCAACAACAACAAAATGAGCAATAGAATAATCAGACCCAAATTCTTCAGTGGCTTGGCTTCAAGTGGCAGGGCTTAAGTCAAGTGCAGAGGCAAAGGAAACAGAGGTCGAGCAGGTGAGAGCACCAATGACCATTAAGAGGATTGTCCAAGACAATCCGGATGACCCAAAAGATGTCTATGTGGATCAAAACACATTGGATTATTGCTATGGGAAGTTACACCAATGGCCAGAGTTCAGCAGACTGTCAAAAAAGTATTTGTTTGTTTTCCATTAGCAAGTGTGTCTGCTAAGCATGTGTTTAGTGCACTGTTAGAATTGAATCGAAAAATTATTATATTATTTGTATTTTACTCCTAATAGTGTTAGCATTGATATCGCTAATATATTATTTGTAATACTGTGTGAAAATGCAGTCAGAGGATGCCGGCATTATATTTGTTCGGTTGACTTGTGTATCGCCATTTTGTTCTCTAAGACGCCATTTTACGGTTTAATAATCGAAACTGCTACTTGCTCAGTTACGAGAAATGGTCCTTGGTAAGTTTCGTTTCTCCAATGTTAAGGTTTGCTCATTAGTGCATTCTTCTACTGTTACATCGAGGTCTTCTCCCACCTGTCTGGTGGGGAGGATAAGCTAGACGACCTTGAGCAGTAGATAGCTTGTGTCAGGCTGTGGAATCAAAACGTATGTTCTGTAGCCCCAAAGTATTACGACAGCTACCAGTGTTTTTCCATGATAGGCAGGTCTTCGTGGGCTCCACAACCTACTTACTGTATCTTTATGCTTGTTAGAGTCAGTCCCTCGTCAGCCATCATAGGAGGCTGTCTGATTGGACTCCACTGCAGTGTACTTTGTGAATAAACTAGTTTGCTTTCATTCTCTACTGCGTCATCGACTTTTCATTGAATGGAAGGCTAGCGGAGGTCTAGAGTGACCCGAGTGACCCTAAACGGGTCATTTCCTTCAGTTGGCGCCCGAACAGGGACTCCACCAGGTGACCCATCTCGCCCATAGACGGGTTGTAGAGGTTGGGGTTGCGTCTGGTCGGATGGGCGGATCGGGGTACAAAGCAAACACAAGGAGATGATGGACGGAGCGCTGAAACTTTTCAGACACTCACCCCCAGTCACAGATCTGGGTTGAATCCATCATCATTCTTTAGCTCACTTCGCCACCCCAGTTCAGACACAGCTATAGGCAAATCAGTCTTGACCCTGTGCCTCATGGGAACAGTCCAGCCCGAACTGCCAAGCCATGTCTTCCCTGGACCGGAAACAAGCATCCTGGGACCGGTTTCGGGCTAACAGCCCTCATCAGCCAGGCTAGCTTGAATCCAGTGACAAAGTGAGCAAGGGACCCACGTCTGGGCTTACCCCGCCAACTTAGGGTGAACAAAGCAAGCACAAGGAGATGATGGACGGAGCGCTGAAACTTTTCAGACACTCACCCCCAGTCACAGATCTGGGTTGAATCCATCATAATTCTTTAGCTCACTTCGCCACCCCAGTTCAGGCACAGCTATATGCAAATCAGTCTTGACCCTGTGCCTCATGGGAACAGTCCAGCCCGAACTGCCAAGCCATGTCTTCCCTGGACCGGAAACAAGCATCCTGGGACCGGTTTCGGGCTAACAGCCCTCATCAGCCAGGCTAGCTTGAATCCAGTGGCAAAGTGAGCAAGTGACCCAAGTCTGGGCATACCCTGCCAACTTAGGGCGAACAAAGCAAACACAAGGAGATGATGGACGGAGCACTGAAACTTTTCAGACACTCAACCCCAGTTGCAGGGTATATGCCCAGACGTGGATCCCTTGCTCACTTTGCCACTGGATTCAAGCTAGCCTGGCTGATGAGGGCTGTTAAGGACACCCCTGCGACATCTGTTATGTCTGCCTCTGTTTCCTCTCCTTCTCTTACTCCTACTAGCAGCCACTGGTGACATTGTCTCCTATGTCTGTATCACTTATGTCTTCCCCAGGGATTGTTCCTACTATACTAAGTAGTGTTCAGACACCAGTAAGGGGGCCAGATAGAGGGAATTGGGTGGGAATACAAGAGTGAATGGAACAGGTCTTGACTCGATCACATGTAGGTGAGGAAGAGAAAACGATGGTTGCACATCAGGCAGCGCAGTGGGATCGGAGTCCGATTTATAGCATGGAAGACATATGGAGTGTAATGAAAGATTTCGATCCGTTTGTACAGCAGCATGCCCTTCAGCACATGTCAGATACAATGATTAGTTTGTGGGAACAGTGTATTGGGGGCACACACCCTCAAATAATTTATGATATTCGAGACCGCGTATATGCAGCTGGTATGGCCCCGCGGAAGTTCTTGGAAATGTTGGGACGTTACTTGGTTATCGAGAAAGATTACAACATCATACTCTGGTTAGTGCATCTCAGTTTCCAATGAGGGAAGTGCATCCTATTTTTCATCCCGAGATTCCAGAGCAGTGGAATCAAAGAAATGAGGTGGTTCAACAAAGGGTGGAGGCTCGTTTCCAGGAACATTTGGGTTTATACCCCATGGAAAAGAAGTGAGCTATTGGCTCTTAAAAGTCAGTTACCAGATCCAAGAAAGAATCCCACGGCGTACTATAAGGAGTTGACAGAGGCAGCCTCATCGTCAGTTATGACTCCTGCAGATATGGAGATTTTCTTTGGGTTGCTGGTGCCGGTTGACATATGGAGACAAGTGCATACTCAAGACCATAGGGTGGAGTTAGGTGGTACGTGGGATGAGATTAAAGGATGGGATGCACAGCGGAAGCCCGGTGAAAAACCTAGGGTTGAGATCCTGGCGTTGCCGAATCGTATTATTACAAATATGCATTCCCTTATTCCACCTCCATGGGTCGATTGGGATAAGCTAACAGCATGTAGACAGAAGAAAGAGGAGAGTGTGTCTGATTTTTTCACAAAGTTTGAAGGGGTTTTCTTAGATGTTAGTGGACAGGATTTGTCAGTTGAAGGGGGTGTTCGTTTGTTAATAGGTTTGTTACAAATTTGCTTCCCGAGATTGCGGCCCGGTTACAGGCTTCAGAGAGTTCTTGGACTACCTCCTCCCCTTCAGTGATATTGAGTATGGCTCAGTATTATGAGCATCGTGAAAACGAAGAAAAGGACAAGGTAGAGAAGAAGAGTAAGGATTTGAAATTGAAAGTATTGTTGCAGCAAGTTGCTAGAGGGTCCGGCAGGGGACGTGGTAGTGTTCCAACTCAAAGGGGCCGGGGTGTTGGTAGAGGTGGTGCGTCTTTGGGGTTAAATCAGTGTGCATACTGTAAAAAGGAGGGACACTGGTGGAGTGAGTGTCCAGATTTGTTACAAAAACATGCGGTTCCTGGAGGGCGAGGTTCGCGAGGAAGGGGCCGTTATGAGACTAATAGGGAGGAGGTGCAGGTTGGGGTGTCTTCAGGGGATCGCTCTGACTCAAATTATTTTGATGATCCCTGGGGACGACAATACTATCATGATGATTATGCTATGGATGATGCTGCAGGGATGTCTTATGGTTAGGATAGCCAAGGACAGGGAAGGGGACCAGTGCAAATTCCTGTAGATCAAAGTGGTCCTTATGTCACAGCAGATTTGCATGGTTCTGTACAGAAATTTTTGGTGGATACAGGTGCGATGAATAGCTCTGTTTCACATAAACTGGTCCCTGGGGCAACTCTGTCTGGCCGTAATAATGTTTCGGTAGGCTTTTCAGGCGTGCCAGTTGTGAGCCCCATTTCCACTCCTCTGGCTTTAACGTTGGGTCCTTTTACTGTGGACTCTCCATTTTTGTTGACCGCTAATTGTGGAGAGAAACTAATGGGATTGGATTTCTTAAAAAGGTTGCATGATACAATTTCTTGCTCCCCAGACGGTGTTTATATGACTATTGGACCTAATGTGGCCAAAGCGAAGCAGTGTTTGGCTAAAGATGCCCCCCTTCCTACTGAATTTAAAGAAGTGCCATCCGCATTGTGGGCTACGGGGGATACAGATGTAGGATTGTTACAAATACCACCAGTTTCCATAAATGTTAAGGAGAATGATGTGCTCCCTCGTATTCCCCAGTATAAGATATCACAGGCAGGGGAACAGGCTTTGATGCAGATTATACAGGACCTGATTAATTCAGGGGTGGTTGAGGAGACAGCGGGAAATATGTGTAATAGCCCTATACTCCCTATTCTTAAGAAGGCACCGTTAGATTCTCCTGATTCACATCCTGATGTCTATCGCTTTGTGATTGACCGCCGAGAGGTCAATAAAATAGTTGTTCCTCAGTTCCTAGTGGTGCCAGATATCACTGTCCTTTTAACAATGATTCCTTCCACAGCTCAGTTCTTCTCTGTGATTGATTTAAAGAATGCTTTCTTTAGCATTCCTATTCACTCCGATAGTAGGCACCTTTTTGGTTTTGCCTTAGCTGGAAGGAGTTTCCAATTCTGTCGAGCTCCTCAAGAGTATACTGAAAGTCCTAGTATTTATAGTCAAGCTTTACAAAGTCATTTGGACTCTCTCTCTCTTCCCACAGGTAACGTATTGCTGCAATATGTGGATGAACTCCTGATCACCTCCGACACTGTAGAGGGTTGTCGGGATGCTACGGTTAAATTATTGAAGCATTTGGCGGAAAAAGGGCATAATGTCAGAACTGGTAAATATCGTTGGGTTCCTCAGGAGCAGGACCCTCAAGAAGCCCACCTTCCAGCAGCTTCGACTCAAGCTTAATTGCACTGAGGATCAAAGTGGCTAGACGGGGGGAAGGGATTTAGGAAGGGTACTGCGGGGAGGGAGACCTGGAACGAGACGTTGTCCTCAGTTAGCTTTCCTGATATACCGTGTGAACTCTTGAACTAAATCGGCATGGTTAAATAACAACAACATACCGGTAAAGAAAAGCAGGTTACTTATGAAACAGTTGTCACTGTAATACCTTCTTCACAAAGATTGGAATTGCTGTTCCTATAATCCTCAAAACAAAATATAACAATATAGATTCTATGATTAATCTAGTGCTTGCATAAACACTATGCTCCAGAGCGAGTCACACTTTCATATAAGAGAGACTATTAGTTTTTGTTACACTGTCTCTTTCTTAAATTATGATTTGCATGTAACACTGTTAAGAATCACAGCGCTAATTCCAACAAGCGTTTTTATAATGCACAACAGGTTTCAAATGCAAGGTTCGTTTCAACTTGTAATGTGAATATTATCTATGCACATGCCCAAGAAAGCGCTTCAGCGCGATGTGCCACGTTCAATATACAAATGTTCAAGAAAGCGCGTCAGCGCGTTGTGCCAAAGTCAATAAGCAAATGCTCAAGAAGCGCTCCAGCGCGATGTGCCATGTTCAGTATGCAAATCCCCAAAAAGCGCTGCAGCGCGATGTGCCAATGTTCATTAAACAAATGCCCAATAAATTGCTTCGACAAAGAGAGCTCGAGTCAATATGCAAATATCAACAGGTTGCTCCTTTAAACAAAATGGAATGATCCTACCTGATGGTGATCAAAGGAAGGATCTACAACCTGCATTAAGTCGTCCGAGATCTTCTTACTGAAACCGGAAATCTGCTTCTGCTGCTCACGCTCAGAGTTCTCAATAACCAGCAAGGAGAACAGGGTGTGGCTCCTATTTAAAGGCTTTCTCAAGAAGTTTCCAGATGACAGCTCTCAGGTAAACTACCGGAGCTGAGAAGGGCCAATAGACCTTGGGCAGCAGACTATAACAAGCATTGGTACAAACAAGTGACAGTGCAAACAATAAGCACTGGCAAAACCAATAAACAAGCGCTGGTAAAAGCAATAGAAAATACAACTGTGGAAGTGGTCCTTCTCCAACCTCTCACAGGTACGTTCATAACAAGGAAGACCAGCAGTTGGAGGTAACTGTAACATAAAAAGATTTATTTCGCTCAAGCGGGTACACAACCTCACAGCTCCATGTGGCTATGAGAGAAGTGGACAACTTACATAGTCATAGACAGTCTTATATACCTTTGTGCTGGAACAAGCGTAGGTGGGAATGGATATGACAAATTAGCAGCTGCCAAGGATAATTAATGATGCCAGAATGGTATCATGTACTAGTCAGGACCAGTACCTCTGGAAATATGTATACATGGCATGCAGAACACATATATATAAGGATTACTCACTAACTCCCATCACTTATCAGTAATCCCGTGGTCAACAGAAATAAAGCAGAACTGTGCATAATTTGTGCCAGACATATAAACATAGACACGCCTGTGGTTAGAGAGTCAGGCGCTCACTTGATTAATCATCTGGATATGGAACAAAAGGTCGCATATCCTGTATGAACAATAATTTGTGGCCATCAGCAGTTCGTGTTTGTTAGCTGTAATACAGTTGATATCAGTGAATAGGAATGTCAAGTAATTGAGTCTTTGACCTTTTGTTAATGCATCCTGCCCTACTTGCGTGTTAGCAAGTAGAGAACAAACACATGCTCTGGGGTCTTTTTTGACGTATCAACATTGTTCTGTGTAGCTGAAAGGAGCACATTATTTTGTGCTGAGGAGACAGACTAAAGAAAGGTTACCACAAAATGGTGACTGCAAAATGTAAAATGGAGGAGCTTACGTCCATTATAAAATCTGTATTTCCACACAACAGTCTGTAACAAGCATTGGTACAAACAAGTGACAGTGCAAACAATAAGCACTGGCAAAACCAATAAACAAGCACTGGTAAAAGCAATAGAAAATACAACCGTCTGTAACAAGCATTGGTACAAACAAGTGACAGTGCAAACAATAAGCACTGGCAAAACCAATAAACAAGCACTGGTAAAAGCAATAGAAAATACTAAAGGACACGTGATTGGCAGAATCATGACACATAAAGTGTCCCTTTCTAAATTCCAATATTGTCAACAGCAGGTCACCTATTTAGGTCACCTGCTGTTGAAGGAGGGTCGGAGGCTGACACCTGAACGAGTTGATGCCATTGTTAAGATGCCTGTCCCTGTGACTCAGAGGGATGTGCGTGCTTTCATAGGCATCACCTCGAATTGTCGATACTGGATTCCTGCTTATTCTTTATTAATACAGCCTCTGTGCTTTGCTCTGCACCTGTACTTGGTACACCTGACTACCAGAAGCCTTTCTTACTGTACGTATACGAGATGGCTGGGTGTGTGCTTTTGGTGTTAACACAAGCCTTTGGTCGTAAGCAGAGGCTGTGTGCATACTTTTCTGCCACACTTGATCCTGTCGCCAGTGCTCTCCCGAGTTGTTTAAGAGCCACGGCGGCTGCTGGGGTTTCTATACGACAGTCGGCGGGCTCGTTCTTAATCATGATCTCACAGTAATGGTACCCCATGCTGTGGATGTACTGTTAAATAAGACAAAAATGCAGCACCTCACCAGTGCTCGCCTTACTGGATATGAGTTGACATTATTTGCACCCATATTATCATCAAGCGATGTGCTAGTCTGAATCCAGCCACGTTACTACCACTCCCTTCGGACGAAAGGGACCAAGACGTCCATAATTGTTTGTTTCGTACTGAAGAAGAAATGAAAGGTCGGGTAGATTTGACTCATGTTCCCTTATCTGACCCACAAGGGGAACTACATGTCGATGGCTCTTGTTTTAAATTGTCAGATGGCACCACTACAGCGGCGTATGCTATTACTACGCTACGCACTATAGTTCAGACATTACGCGTTCCCTACCAATCTGCTCAAGCTGCGGAGTTGATAGCTCTTTTGCGAGCATGTGAATTAAGTGAAGGACTGACTGTCAATATTTATACTGACAGTCAGTATGCCTTCGGGGTGGTCCATAATTTTGGATGCCTCTGGGCAGAGAGAGGATTTTTGACTTCACATGGGACCAAAATTCAACATGGTCCGTTGATAGAAAGACTTTTGACAGCTTTGACCCTTTCTAACCGATTGGCAATAGTGAAATGTAGTGCACATAAAGCAGTCACTGATAAGGTAGGGAGAGGAAATGCCTTTGCAGATCAAACAGCAAAAGAGACAGCTAGATCACAAATGGCGAAAATGTTTGTGGCCGGACCTGCTAGATGGGTACCGGATGTTACCATGTTTGAAAATACACTGGACAGTGTTAAGGAGATACAGTCTGAGGCGACACTTGAGGAGTTGGCCGTGTGGCAGGAGTGTACAGGGCGGTTAGATGAAGAAGGGTGCTGGACTGATAAGAGCGAGAGGCAGAGATGGATGTTACCTAATGCATATGTTTTCCCTGTAGTTACGATGGCACATGGTCCAGCTCATATTAGCGCCAAAGGAATTTGTAAATTATTAGATCCTGTATGGCAAAATGATAATATTTCAAAAGTTGCTGTGCATTTAGTGAAACATTGTATTGTATGTATGAAGCACAATCCTGGAATAGGCACCCCTATGCCCTCTGGTAATTTTGCACCACCTTCCTTTCCCTTTGAGGTACTTCAGATGGATTATATAGAGATGCAACGGGTTAATAATTTGAAATATGTGTTAGTAGTGGTTTGTGCATTTAGCAAATGGGTTGAGGCTTATCCAACAAAAGAAAATACAGCCATGGCCACGGCGAAGGCTCTTATAAAATAGTTCTTCCCGCGCTACTGTTTGCCCCGTTTGATTTGGAGTGACAACGGCAGCCACTTCAACGCCAAATTGATTCAATTGGTGTGTGAAGGTCTGCACATTAAACAGAAATTTCATGCAGCGAATCATCCTCAGTCAGCGGGCCTAGTTGAGAAGTACAACAGTACCCTTAAGCTAAAGATGGCTAAGATAAAGGAAAGTACTGGGTTGCAATGGCCAGATGCATTACCCCTTGATTTATTGTCCACCAGAATGACTGCGCACTCGAGAACAGGGCTATCCCCATATGAAGTGGTCTTTGGCCGTCCTGCGAATGTGTGGGGTGTCCCTAGACCTAAAAAGTATTCCAAGATAGATTATCCTTTGTTAGTGGATTATTTGTATGATCTTACTAAAGGTTTGCGTTCTATTCATCAACAGATACATGAGGCGTTGCCTCCAGTACCAGAGGGACCCGGACACCTCATACAGCCGGGCGATTCACTCTACACTCTGCCGACGGGTTTCGCTCCCCCTCCCTTATGATCGTTGGGTGAAGGAGGGAGTAGGGGACCATGAAACTGAACACGTTCCCCGCTTTGTGCCCTTTTCTGATGCCCAGCTGACTTGGGCGAACACTGAAGACGAGAGTGAGGCAATTTTGAATGAGGCAGTTCCCCCTGAAATTAAGGCTGCTCAAGGTTCCTCCTGGTCTGATCGACAGGAACGTGAGCTTCGCTCTCTAACACCTGAATTTCAAATTCTTTTGCAGGATGAAACAGTGCCTCGAGTAAAAAGGTACCATTTGCGCCCTCGACGCAAGGATAGTGCACCAAAGGATCAGAGAGTGTAGCAGGGATGGACTTTACGGAGAAGATTGGTTGAATGTTCCTTTGATTGTGTTCTCCTTCCAGTTAGGACCAGGATAATTGGTGTACTGTCAGCGACGCTGGACAGGATAAGTTGAGGGTGTTTTCTCTGGGGGAGAGAGTGCCCTATCCTGAGGATTCGTGAACATTTGCAGATGAGCTGCAACAGTGTGGCTCCACCAACCAGTGATTCGTAGCACCAACAAGGATTGAACAATAGAAGCCTGCCAGGGAGGCTTGTAACGGACCCTGAAATATTTTTTATTGTGTTTTTTCCTTGACCTTATTTTTCTTTTTGTGTCCTTTCCACCGTAGGTTCCATTCAGTTGCCTTTCTCTGGAATTTCTCATCTGTAGTTGTATAACGCTATAATGTATCTTTTTGGTAGGCCGATGATGGATGAAGAACAGCCATTAGAATTTGTTGTTTTGCCCCGATTATTATGGGTAAAGCAGCAAAAAGTGCAATTCCTTTTGTTTGCTATTCTGTTGATGATTATCCTTTGTGGGGTCCTTTGGACATTAGAAAATGCAAGTAATTCACCTATTTCTGGCAATGATATCTCTCTCCCACCAAGACAAAAAAGAATGCTTTCTAATAATGTTTTTCTAGATACCCATAAGCGTTTTTTTGGTAATGGTGTCGCTTGTTATCCTACTGACTCTGTAACTAGCCTGTGGACTGCTTATCCTCTGTCTTTGATAAATTACGCATATTCTAAGCCGATAAATTTTGTTGAGATAAAAGGGGAATTTGGTTTTGGCTACCCAGGATTATGCTTGTATCATCGTCAACCCACTGGAATAGGGTACCCCGGTTGTGACAATAATATGTACTGTGATAACTTTTATTTTGAAGAAAATATTACATTGGTGGGTTGGCATTATAAAGAAGTGATAGTCCCCTGAAAAGCTGGTTATTACCCTGCTTGCTGCCCTATTATAAATAGTACGGATACTATTTTATATATCAATTGTTCCGGAGTGGTTATATTTAAACAGACTTTCCCTTTGAAAAGTGTGAAGGGTTCTGACACCGTTACGGATCATTTTCGCTATGCAGCTGTGAATTATGACAGGCCAGTATATGCTCACCCCGGATTCTTTTTTCTCACAAATGGAACGTACTCAAATGTTCATAATAGCACCGACGATGTAGCTCTTGGGATGGTGCTGCCTTTGGGGGTCCCTTGCAAATATACTCACAGACAAATAAAGTGGGTAAAGAGAACACTTACGAAAGAATTTTGCGAAGGAGTAACAGAAATAGAAATAAACAGTTATAGTAATGGTATTACTTTTGGTTATATCCTATCTGCCATTTTTACATTAGGAGGAATGGCTATGAGTAAGACTGAAAAAGCTAGGGAATATTTCGGCTGTAAATTACAAATATTGTCAAATACTACAGTGGCAGCATTACACGACATCACCATTCAATTAGAGAGCATGAGAATTTATTCTGAACAAACTAGATATGCAGTTGATTTTATTTTATCCAAGAATGGTGGTGCATGCTCAGTAATAGGAGACCAATGTGTAGTCGGTATCACCAACATGGAGAAAAATATTATTATTATTATTTTAGATATTATGGAAAACGTTCAAGGCATGAAAAGTGGTAATTGGAGCTGGTCCTTGTTTGGTGGTTGGGGTTGGATTTTTGAGAAAATAATATATTTTGTAGTCCTCCTGATCTGTTGTTGTATTTTTATCCAGTGTCTTCCCTTATGCTGCTCCTATTGCACTACCTATCTATCTCCTAAGAGAATTTCGATTCATGACACTAATACCAAGATAATGCTCCAACAGGACGTTGATCATCTAATGCAGTTAGATGACGGGATTTTCGGTTCCTCAACATCCATTGCAGAGTCTATTCTTGACGTTGCTTTTGTAGACAAAGTATAAAGTTTGTTCCTATCTTTAGTTTTTCAGTGTATATATATATATATATATATATATATATATATATATATATATTCCTTTGTTTAGAATTGTAAAGACCCTTACCTGATGGCATTAATAAAAAACTGTTATTAGCATATCATGCTAAAAGGAGGGTCTGTTAGAAATGAATCGAAAAATTATTATATTATTTGTATTTTACTCCTAATAGTGTTAGCATTGATATCGCTAATTTATTATTTGTAATACTGTGTGAAAATGCAGTCAGTGGATGCCGGCAATATATTTGTTTGGTTGACTTGTGTATCGCCATTTTGTTCTCTAAGACGCCGTTTTACAGTATAATCGAAACTGCTACTTGCTCAGTTACGAGAAATGGTCCTTGGTAAGTTTAGTTTCTCCAATGTTAAGGTTTGCTCATTAGTGCATTATTCTACTGTTACATCGAGGCCTTCTCACACCTGTCTGGTGGGGAGGATAAGCTAGACGACCTTGAGCAGTAGATAGCTTGTGCCAGGCTGTGGAGTCGAAACTTATGTTCTGTACCCCCATTGTATTACGACAGCTACCAGTGTTTTTCCATGATAGGCCGGTCTTCATGGGCTCTGCAACCTACTTAATGTATCTTTATGCTTGTTAGAGTCAGTCCCTCGTCAGCCATCATAGGAGGCTGTCTGATTGGACTCCACTGCAGTGTACTTTGTGAATAAACTAGTTTGCTTGCATTCTCTACTGCGTCATCGACTTTTCATTGAATGGAAGGCTAGCGGAGGTCTAGAGTGACCCGAGTGACCCTAAACGGGTCATTTCCTTCAGCACCTGGTGCAGATGTCACAGTCAGAAGGACCAGTCTCTCACCTCAAAATGTAGAGAGATTGACCATGATTAAAATGAACCAGCACTTCATACCATAATATTACACTGTTCCTGAAAAAGCATAGGAGGAGGATGAGGGCAACTGGTCAGACTCAAGTGCATTAGCTAACAAACTTCTGGGAGAACCCCCTGAGTTTGAGGGCAAACTCTACTTCCCTGACTGTGTAGGCCACAAAGAACTTTCAAATTATCGTCAAACTATTTGCAAAAATAAAATGAATATAGATACAGGAACATTATATATTTGGTGTCTTAATTATGCAGCCCCCTGTACTTCTTTTTTTCATTCCCCAGCTGGGCTGCCCCATTTAAGAACATTCTTTTACAAGACTGCCATTGTGTTGCTTCCATGGCAAAAAGAGGCGGTACAACAATAGATAATTGTGGATCACCATGCTTGAATTGGAACAGGTAACTATTTCACCAATGAGTGATATTATTGAGTGAGTGTGAGTGATGATGATTGATTGTGGTGGCAGACAGTGAGGGTATTGTTCAACTACTATTTCTAAACTTGATTTCGATGATTTGCAATGTTTGGAGGCTGATGGGTGATTCTGCCTGAAGGTGACTGTTGGCCCTTTATCTTTCAAACTTAGCTAGATTTACTTGCATGATCCACTCTTTGATGTACTTTTTTTCAGGTTTTTCAGAGACCAGTCAGTTTAGTTAACAAATACAATATTCACAAAAACATGCTCACATTATTTTGCTTTTCTTGTTCATCTACAGCAGTGCACTACAGGTCTATCACTCTCAACCTCATTTGGGTGAGGAGGGTTAGGATTCAGGAGTCGTACAGAGTCAGGATTCGTAGTCAGACAGACTCAGGGAGGGACTACCTCAACAGCCAGATGAAGGAAGTTATCTACTTCAAGTTCAAAAGGAAACCAACATGACTCAAAGAGGCCTACTCAGCCCTTTGGACTTCACTGGAGAGAGGTGTGTTGATTTGAGAAATGGTGAGTAGTGTGCTGGCTCAATTGTCAAACTCCTTTAATGAAGTGGTTGTGGTTGGGGGGGCTGTGACTGGAGACAAACATGTCATGTCATATGATGGGTGCACTCTGCTAAATGTTATGACAGTTGTGCGATTGATCAGCCAGGTACATGAAACTACTTGTCTGGGATTGGTTGTAACATTGCTCTCACTTCTCAGTTAATCGCACATGAGGCATCCTGATTACAACAGCCTATGTTCTTGCTCTGCCTCTAGGTCCATCATGAAGCTTACCTTCTAGCCTTCTCCTTGACTTTACAATATTGTTACTGTTTTACAATCCACAGGCCTTCTCTTTTTCTGCACGAAAGGTGAAAGCTCCATTACACTCCTGCTTACCTTACCAGACCAATTCAGCCAGGCACCCAAGACGGACATTCTGAGAAGAATTCAGATGCACCTCCCAATTTGGCATTTATGTACAGTATAATTTTTCTTTTAACAATCATAATTTTTGGAACTGTGTTGGTTCACTCCTCCATAGTTTGAAACCTAGATGACAGAAAATTTAGATATAACTTGGGCCTTTGGGGCTAAAGGACTGTTTGCAATGAATTAACTGCAGTGTGTCATTCCTTCATTGCTTTCCACAACAGATTTGATGATGACAATGTGCTGCTCATCGCCCTGATCAATATTGTTGCTGTGTAGTGTTTGTCAAAAGGGTACTCACCTATGAGGTAGCAGGGATGAAAAAACGGAAGATGATAAAGAAACTTTTGACATGCCACACAACTTATACTGTCTATTGTCTGACCTGCCCATGTGGGCTCAGATATATAGGCAGTACAATACATAGTGTGAAGATTCGCGTTTTAGAACACATGCACGCAATCACAAATAAAGATTTGAATTATCCAGTTGCTAGGCATTTCTCTATCAAACATCAAAGCAACAGGGATCTGTTGCAATACTTCAGTATAGATCATGTGCCAGTCAATAGCAGAGGTGGAGATAGAGTTCAGAGACTGCGGAGGCTAGAGTCCCGCTATATCATTGATTTACAAACTAAGGCACCAAAGGGCCTTAACAGTGGGGAAGAGTTGTCAGTACACCTGGGAAAATAACTATCCAGGGTGATGGAAGAATAGAATTTCCTGCACAGAGTATAGTTTTGTTGTTGGTAGTTTTGTTGTTGGTTCTTCTCCTTGTGTTGAGTTTTAAGATCACACAGATTCTAATTGCAAAGATGCCAATTCATGGCTAGATGTAGACCTGTTATGATAGACCAATGTAATATATAGCAGGGTGACTTGGGTATGAATGCCGATTCACGGCTTGATGGGGAATTTCTATATTAAGTTGTCAGCTTTTAAATGCAATGTGTATAAATGTGCCATTTTTAATATATGAAAGCACAGTTGTTGATGCCGATACACGGCGAAATCAATACATGAAAACGTATTTGTGCATACTTGGACACAATATAGAAATTCGAGTGATAAATCCGTTCCAAGATGGTGCTCATGTTAAAGGCTATCAGGTCCTTTTTAGTGTCTATGTGTACAATGAGATTTAAATGGCTCCTCTCAGTGCGAAGTGTAAACACTGAAGAAGGAGTCTTCCGAAACGCGTTTGTTGTGGTGCAGAAATAAAATCATCGGCGAAACTTTCCCCGCGAGTGCTGTTCTCTTTCTTTGAATAAACGAAGGAGTTGGAGCTGTGATATATATATATATATATATATATATATATATATATATATATATATATATATATATATATAAAAATGTGATTGCCACTTGCTTGGAGACGCACTCAAAGATTAAAGCAGGACCCCATTATTTGCAATAAGATCCTTTATTTTACTTGCAAACCGGCATTCATTTCAAGAGTTCAAGGTAAAAGGTCCTACGCATTTCAAAGCTCCTGCTTCTTGTTCACGGACCAGCATTATGATTGATGGCAGAGATTACATCATCTTTGCAAGTCCCTCATTTAAATGGCAATTACCTGCCCCCAGGTGGGCTGGCTCCGGTGCTCAGTTCTTCAAGCATCCTGGGACTTGTAGGTTTTATTTCGCCAGTACTTTTCCAAAGGTAACTGCCATGCAATCATTATTTTTGGTGCAAATATAAACCCTCCAGTGGGTATTTCAAAAGGAATCCGGTTCAAAATTAAAACAACTTTATCTTTCCGCATTTTCGAGATTCCAGTATCTCGTGCAGCCCATATATTTTCCATGGCGGTGCGAACTCCACGACCTAGGCTGGCCGTATTACATCTGAAAATGTGATTGCCACTTGCTTGGAGACGCACTCAAAGATTAAAGCAGGACCCCATTATTTGCAATAAGATCCTTTATTTTACTTGCAAACCGGCATTCATTTCAAGAGTTCAAGGTAAAAGGTCCTACGCGTTTCAAAGCTCCTGCTTCTTGTTCACGGACCAGCATTATGATTGATGGCAGAGATTACATCATCTTTGCAAGTCCCTCATTTAAATGGCAATTACCTGCCCCCAGGTGGGCTGGCTCCGGTGCTCAGTTCTTCAAGCATCCTGGGACTTGTAGGTTTTATTTCGCCAGTACTTTTCCAAAGGTAACTGCCATGCAATCATTATTTTTGGTGCAAATATAAACCCTCCAGTGGGTATTTCAAAAAGGAATCCGGTTCAAAATTAAAACAACTTTATCTTTCCGCATTTTCGAGATTCCAGTATCTCGTGCAGCCCATATATTTTCCATGGCGGTGCGAACTCCACGACCTAGGCTGGCCGTATTACATCTGAAAATGTGATTGCCACTTGCTTGGAGACGCACTCAAAGATTAAAGCAGGACCCCATTATTTGCAATAAGATCCTTTATTTTACTTGCAAACCGGCATTCATTTCAAGAGTTCAAGGTAAAAGGTCCTACGCATTTCAAAGCTCCTGCTTCTTGTTCACGGACCAGCATTATGATTGATGGCAGAGATTACATCATCTTTGCAAGTCCCTCATTTAAATGGCAATTACCTGCCCCCAGGTGGGCTGGCTCCGGTGCTCAGTTCTTCAAGCATCCTGGGACTTGTAGGTTTTATTTCGCCAGTACTTTTCCAAAGGTAACTGCCATGCAATCATTATTTTTGGTGCAAATATAAACCCTCCAGTGGGTATTTCAAAAAGGAATCCGGTTCAAAATTAAAACAACTTTATCTTTCCGCATTTTCGAGATTCCAGTATCTCGTGCAGCCCATATATTTTCCATGGCGGTGCGAACTCCACGACCTAGGCTGGCCGTATTACATCTGAAAATGTGATTGCCACTTGCTTGGAGACGCACTCAAAGATTAAAGCAGGACCCCATTATTTGCAATAAGATCCTTTATTTTACTTGCAAACCGGCATTCATTTCAAGAGTTCAAGGTAAAAGGTCCTACGCGTTTCAAAGCTCCTGCTTCTTGTTCACGGACCAGCATTATGATTGATGGCAGAGATTACATCATCTTTGCAAGTCCCTCATTTAAATGGCAATTACCTGCCCCCAGGTGGGCTGGCTCCGGTGCTCAGTTCTTCAAGCATCCTGGGACTTGTAGGTTTTATTTCGCCAGTACTTTTCCAAAGGTAACTGCCATGCAATCATTATTTTTGGTGCAAATATAAACCCTCCAGTGGGTATTTCAAAAAGGAATCCGGTTCAAAATTAAAACAACTTTATCTTTCCGCATTTTCGAGATTCCAGTATCTCGTGCAGCCCATATATTTTCCATGGCGGTGCGAACTCCACGACCTAGGCTGGCCGTATTACATCTGAAAATGTGATTGCCACTTGCTTGGAGACGCACTCAAAGATTAAAGCAGGACCCCATTATTTGCAATAAGATCCTTTATTTTACTTGCAAACCGGCATTCATTTCAAGAGTTCAAGGTAAAAGGTCCTACGCGTTTCAAAGCTCCTGCTTCTTGTTCACGGACCAGCATTATGATTGATGGCAGAGATTACATCATCTTTGCAAGTCCCTCATTTAAATGGCAATTACCTGCCCCCAGGTGGGCTGGCTCCGGTGCTCAGTTCTTCAAGCATCCTGGGACTTGTAGGTTTTATTTCGCCAGTACTTTTCCAAAGGTAACTGCCATGCAATCATTATTTTTGGTGCAAATATAAACCCTCCAGTGGGTATTTCAAAAAGGAATCCGGTTCAAAATTAAAACAACTTTATCTTTCCGCATTTTCGAGATTCCAGTATCTCGTGCAGCCCATATATTTTCCATGGCGGTGCGAACTCCACGACCTAGGCTGGCCGTATTACATCTGAAAATGTGATTGCCACTTGCTTGGAGACGCACTCAAAGATTAAAGCAGGACCCCATTATTTGCAATAAGATCCTTTATTTTACTTGCAAACCGGCATTCATTTCAAAAGTTCAAGGTAAAAGGTCCTACGCGTTTCAAAGCTCCTGCTTCTTGTTCACGGACCAGCATTATGATTGATGGCAGAGATTACATCATCTTTGCAAGTCCCTCATTTAAATGGCAATTACCTGCCCCCAGGTGGGCTGGCTCCGGTGCTCAGTTCTTCAAGCATCCTGGGACTTGTAGGTTTTATTTCGCCAGTACTTTTCCAAAGGTAACTGCCATGCAATCATTATTTTTGGTGCAAATATAAACCCTCCAGTGGGTATTTCAAAAAGGAATCCGGTTCAAAATTAAAACAACTTTATCTTTCCGCATTTTCGAGATTCCAGTATCTCGTGCAGCCCATATATTTTCCATGGCGGTGCGAACTCCACGACCTAGGCTGGCCGTATTACATCTGAAAATGTGATTGCCACTTGCTTGGAGACGCACTCAAAGATTAAAGCAGGACCCCATTATTTGCAATAAGATCCTTTATTTTACTTGCAAACCGGCATTCATTTCAAAAGTTCAAGGTAAAAGGTCCTACGCATTTCAAAGCTCCTGCTTCTTGTTCACGGACCAGCATTATGATTGATGGCAGAGATTACATCATCTTTGCAAGTCCCTCATTTAAATGGCAATTACCTGCCCCCAGGTGGGCTGGCTCCGGTGCTCAGTTCTTCAAGCATCCTGGGACTTGTAGGTTTTATTTCGCCAGTACTTTTCCAAAGGTAACTGCCATGCAATCATTATTTTTGGTGCAAATATAAACCCTCCAGTGGGTATTTCAAAAAGGAATCCGGTTCAAAATTAAAACAACTTTATCTTTCCGCATTTTCGAGATTCCAGTATCTCGTGCAGCCCATATATTTTCCATGGCGGTGCGAACTCCACGACCTAGGCTGGCCGTATTACATCTGAAAATGTGATTGCCACTTGCTTGGAGACGCACTCAAAGATTAAAGCAGGACCCCATTATTTGCAATAAGATCCTTTATTTTACTTGCAAACCGGCATTCATTTCAAGAGTTCAAGGTAAAAGGTCATACGCGTTTCAAAGCTCCTGCTTCTTGTTCACGGACCAGCATTATGATTGATGGCAGAGATTACATCATCTTTGCAAGTCCCTCATTTAAATGGTCCGTGAACAAGAAGCAGGAGCTTTGAAACGCGTAGGACCTTTTACCTTGAACTTTTGAAATGAATGCCGGTTTGCAAGTAAAATAAAGGATCTTATTGCAAATAATGGGGTCCTGCTTTAATCTTTGAGTGCGTCTCCAAGCAAGTGGCAATCACATTTTCAGATGTAATACGGCCAGCCTAGGTCGTGGAGTTCGCACCGCCATGGAAAATATATGGGCTGCACGAGATACTGGAATCTCGAAAATGCGGAAAGATAAAGTTGTTTTAATTTTGAACCGGATTCCTTTTTGAAATACCCACTGGAGGGTTTATATTTGCACCAAAATAATGATTGCATGGCAGTTACCTTTGGAAAAGTACTGGCGAAATAAACCTACAAGTCCCAGGATGCTTGAAGAACTGAGCGACCGAGCCAGCCCACCTGGGGCAGGTAATTGCCATTTAAATGAGGGACTTGCAAAGATGATGTAATCTCTGCCATCAATCATAATGCTGGTCCGTGAACAAGAAGCAGGAGCTTGAAACGCGTAGGACCTCTTACCTTGAACTCTTGAAATGAATGCCGGTTTGCAAGTAAAAATAAAGGATCTTATTGCAAATAATGGGGTCCTGCTTTAATCTTTGAGTGCGTCTCCAAGCAAAGTGGCAATCACATTTTTAGATGTAATACTGCCAGCCTAGGTCGTGGAGTTCGACCGCCATGGAAAATATATGGGCTGCAATGAGATACTGGAATCTCAAAATGCTGAAAGATAAAGTTGTTTTAATTTTGAACCGGATTCTTTGAAATACCCACTGGAGGACTTATATTTGCACCAAAATAATGATTGCATGGCAGTTACCTTTGGAAAAGTACTGCGAAATCAAACCTACAAGTCCCAGGATGCTTGAAGAACTGAGCACCGAGCTAGCCCACCTGAGGCAGGCAATTGCCATTTAAATGAGGGACTTGCAAGATGATGTAATCTCTGCCATCAATCATAATGCTGGTCCGTGAACAAGATGCAGGAGCTGAAACGCGTAGGGACCTTTACCTTGAACTCTTGAAATGAATGCCGGTTTGCAAGTAAAATAAAGGATCTTATTGCAAATAATGAGGTCCTGCTTCAATCTTTGAGTGCGTCTCCAAGCAAGTGGCAATCACATTTTCAGATATATATATATATATATATATATATATATATATATATATATATATATATATATATATATATATATATATATATATCTCTAAAGGCATATTCGTTGAAAAAACATGCATGGTAATGGTATTGCGTGGTAATGGCATGCACGTTGGAATGGACGCATTGTAACGGCATGTGTTACAACGGAATGCACAGTTCCATCATACATCTGGTGTGGGCTATAGCTCAGGTAAGAAGATCCTGCAGTGAGTTGGTGTTGCAGTTCAGATTTTCCACACAAAAAACTATTGAAATGAAGCAGTTATAATTATAGTTATCTCAAGTAACTATAACTCGTGCCCTAATGTAACTATAACTCGCACCCCCGTCATGCACAGTTTTCTCATCAATAATTTCACTGCACATGTTGCAGTGATATTATCAATGATGTCATAGAAAATGTAATGAGTGATGTAATATGCGGGATAATTAGCAGTGCATAGCGAAGACATGAGTTATAGTTACTTTAGCCCACAAGTTATAGTTACTTGAGATAACTATAATTATAACTGCTGTATTTCTATAGTTTGGATTGTATAGAATCTGCACCTAACTATAACTTTCTAAGGTTTTTAACATTTTTTTTCCTAACTATAGCGTCCCTGTAACCCTGGTCTTTTCTGTGAATTTCTATGTTTTTTAATGCTATTTCCTAACTATAATGTCACTGCAACCTGGGTGTGTGATGGGCTGTGTGAGTGTGTGCGTGAGTGGTTGTGTGGGTTTGTAAGTGGGTGTGAGAGTATGTGATGGGTCTGTGAGTGTGTGTGACTGGCTGTGTGATTCTGTGAGTGGGTGTGGGAGTGGCTATGTGGGTGTGTGAGTAGGTATGTGAGAGGCTGTGTGGGTGTGTGAGTGGTTTTGATGGTCAGTGAATGGGTGTGTGAGTGGCTGTATGGGTGTGTGAGTGTGTCTGTGAGGTACTATATGGGTGACTGAGTATGTGTAAGGCTGTACCAGTAAGTGAATGGATGTGTCAGTGGTATATGGGTGAGTAACTGCATACATGAAGGGCAATATAAGTGAGTGTTGCAGTATGTGAGCGACTGTATGTGTGAGTGAGTGATTTTAAGAGTGGCTGTATGGGTGAGTGTGTTCTTGTGACAGTGACTGTATAGGTGAGTGAGTATGTGTTAGTATTTGTATGAATAAGTGAGTGGGTGTGGGTGTAGACATATAGGTGAGTAAGTGGCTACATGATTGACTCTATGGGTGAGTGAGTAGTTGTGTGAGTAGCTCTATGGGTGACTGACAGTGTGTGAGTGGCTGTATGGGTATATGAGTGGATATATCAGTGGCTGTTTCAGTGAGTGAGCTGGTGTATGAGTGGCTGTATGAGTGACTCAGTGGATGTGTGTGTAGACCTAGGAATCAGTGAGTGGGTGTGTAAGTACTGGTATGGGTGTGTCAATGGTTTTGAGAATGGTAGTATGGAAGTTGAAGGGGGTGTATGAAAGGTTATATTGGGGTATGAAAGGGTACGTCAGAGATTCTGAGGATGATGTCATCAGTGATGTCATTTGAGATGTCATCAGCGATGTCATGAGTGATGTCACTGACCATGTCATGAGTGATGTAATATTTGAGGTCATAAGCAGTGCATTGTGTGTGTGCAAGTTATAGTTAGCTCAGCTAACTATAACTACTGAATTACTCTGGTTTTGTACGAGTGAAACCTGAACCTAACTATAACGTCTCTGTAACCTTTGGCTTTTTCGGTGAATTTCTAAGGCTTTTTAATTCCATTTCCTAACTATAACATCCCTGAAACCTTTGGTTTTTTCAGTGAATTTTTAAGGTTTTTTAAATGCTAATTCAAAACTATAACATCCCTGTAACCTTTGTTTTTTCAGTGAATTTCTATGTTCTTTTAACTAGTAGTCGCATTTGCAGAGTGGTGGAGAAATGGGGCTGGGCCTCTGACCATCTTTTGGGAATCCCTCTGTGTAAGACTTACAAGAGATACTAAGAGGGCTTCTTGGTAAGGGTGGGCAGAGTTTGCTTACCAGTGCTACCCGGAACTCCGCAAAGTTGAAAAAAAACAACGCCGTGCTACGCGGAGATCAGCGAACGGGCGGAGTTCCTTGACCACCCCCCGTTTGGGTGACGTTTCCCCCGTATGGCAACGCGGATTGCATGTTTGGGCAGAAATATTGCGCAAACTGCACTACGAGGAAACGCATGGGCCCAGCCATCTTGTTTCTTAATCTACTTTTTGATCCTTCTTCAATCTTTTCAGTCTTTGCTTTCTAAAACTTTTTCTGATCTTTTGTATCTATTATCTTACCCTTTGTCTTACTAAGTGTGTATTTTGCATTTTTTCCTACATGTTCATGTGTGTTTGGTGAGTTTTATACTTTCTTTTTTCTTTTTACTTCCTTCCTAATTTTTTTTACTTCCTTTCCTCCTATTCCTTCTTTTTATACTTTCTACATTTTCTCTCTTCTGCCCGAGCATTATGGCAGATAATGGTGCCCCAAAAAAGGCGGCAACTAAGAGCCGCCTTCCTTGTGAAAGGTGGTACCCCGAAGGGGTGCAGCCTCTGGCCTTCTTTTCTGAGGTGGAGGTGGCAGCTCTGGTTTTTTATGTCCAGCGCCATCTCCCCTCTACCCTGGCAACAGGCCTTGGTACGGGTACGAACTCCAGGAGCACCAGTAGTGCTGGGCGAGGGTGCGCCGGGCAGTGTACTGCTGTTCTGGGATCTGGTGCACCGATAATCAGCTGACGTATTGGTGATCTGACATCCCAGATCGAGAGCAGGACCTGCTAGGGGTTGAGGTCGCGGGGCTCGGTGAGTAGCTAATTAATAATATAATTATTACTTATGTGTTCCATGTTATTACTAATATTTTTTCCGAAATAGCAAGCATGCTGCTCACATGCAGGTAATTTAAGTTTACAAATATTATATTATGTGATCATTATTCTAGACAGGTGCTCTGCACTATCTAATGGTACTTGTTTGCGCTCGCTTGTGCTGATTATGTAAGAACTTAGGTAATGCAGAGACTCCTTTGGTCTGTCACTAAGATAGTGGTAGTTAGTTAGTAATTTAGCAGTGCGTGTCCTCTCACATAATTTCTTAGAACCTTTTTTGTAGCTTTTGCAGTGACACGCAACCAAACAATTTGGTGTATGCATGCGTCCATCTATGCATTTAAAGACAAAATGCAGACTTAGTGAATTGGCCGGTCAAAGGGGGTTGAGAATGATTGCGAATTGATTGGAACTTAGAGGCAAACATCATTTGTAGCAATTTATTGGTAATTCCAAAGTCTTTGGAATAGGCAGGCCAGGTAGGTTTAGGAAATTTGGAATAGGATAGGACGGTCCGCGATACTAGTCTACTACTAGTCGATCTGATTTAGGAAAGTTCAATGTTATTGCGATTGCCTTTTCCTGTCAAAAGTCCTTTTGGAGAGATTATTTATTAACGCCAATCTTTTTTGTCTTTATGTGTTACATCAGCATCCAGGGGCAAGAAGAGGTCGTCTGAGGTGGGTCAGGGAGCTGGAGGTGTCTCCCAGTTCGAAGAATGTTCCTCAGCCGATGGTTCTGCTGGCCCCAGTAAGTCCCCCTGTTGTCAATATTAATATATATTTCCCTAACTTTTATCGCTCTTTATTTTGAATTATTTATTTCTATCCATTTCCTAATTTTTTCCCAAATCCTCTCTGATCTATCCGTTTCTAAAGTCTTATTATCCCTGCATTATCCTATTTACTTATTTTCATATTTCTAGTGTCTGTACTTTACTTCAAACTGCCTCTGTACTAGTCTGTCTGTAGCTTCCTTTCTTCTGCTTCGTCAGTCAGCTCTCCCTCTCCCCTCATATACTGTGTGGACTGCCTAGTGGTGGTACTGTAAGACTCAAAGAACCCCTTGGTCATTGGCACGTACTACTACTAGTACTACTACTCTGCCATGAAGATTGCATGCCCAAGTAAGGTATTCTACACATGTTTTTTGAGATAAGAAGGCTTTCTTTTACTTTCTTACGCTCAATCAGTAAAATGAGAGAGTGGCCATTGTCACGTTGGATACCCCAAAACTGTGTCTTCTTCTTCTTAGCTAGTATTATAAGCAGCAGTTGGTGAACCGATTACCGTGCACCATGGCTGGAACAAAGTATGAAGAGGACAGCCCCATTGCATTTTCCAACCAAGACCATACGTCCAGTTGTCCACTCTTTTCTTTTAAAAAACTCAGATTCATCAATAGCTCTAGCCACTCCAGTCTTTTACAGATTGTCTTGAGAGGCTTTTAAAAAATTGCCACCAACAAAATTCCAAACCTGATATTTTTGATAGAAGATACTGTCTCTATCTGAATTGTAGTGATGTGTGTGCTGTATTTTCAATTTTGCTATAGAAAAATAAATAGGGGGAGGCGTATCTGGCATCTAAAAAATGTGTAATGTTTTTTCTAGCTGCACCGACCACAAGTGCCGGGGCTAGTGGTGACGGTGGCGCCAGCCAATTAGCAGATGTAGCAGCGGTAAGGCGTGGCCCAGCGACAGTGGTGGGCGGTGGTAAGTCATATTGCTTGCTTATTGACAATTCATTATATACTCACTGCACGGGTGTACTGTTGAGACTTGTGAACAGTTGAACACACCCCTCTTTACTTAGATATACAGTGGGAGTTGAATAACTAATGGCATCTTCTATCTTCAACTCAGCAGAGAACGTTTCGTGAAGAGTCAGACCTTGATGGGTTGATGGAAAAGGTAAATGAGGGTGGAAAGAGAAAGGACAGGTGAAATGTAATATGACTGGAAAAGAAGGATGCGTGGGTGAAAGGATGCATATACTATAGGTGGCTGATAGGATGCATGGGTGGGTGAAGGATGGATGAATGGATGAAAGGTGAAAGGATGCCTGCCTGGGTGGGTGAAAGTGTATGGATGAAAGGTAAACAGACATAATATCGAATTGTAAATATCGAATTGCCAAAATATCGAGTTGTAAATATAGAATGGACAGAATGTCGAATTGCCAAAATATAGTGGTTAAGAATATCGAAATTCAGGTAAGAAATATCTATTGTCAAAATATCGACAGTCATAATATAGTTGTTAAAAATATCGAATTTTCTTATAGTGTTTTAAGTGTTAGTATATGTGTTAAAAGTATGTATTATTTTTGTAATGTATGTTTTAATTTTTATAAAGTAAGGAATTTTATGTTATTTAATTTTTGCGTAATTTAATTCTGTAGCGGGTTGTGGGTTTATAGGGGAATAGGGTGGGAAGTAATTTAATTATAGCAAATTAAATATTAATTTTTAGGAATTATTAATTATATTTAATTTAATTGTGCGTTTTAGTTCTGTAGCGGGTTGTGGGTTTATAGGGGAATAGGGTGGGAAGTAATTTAAATTTAATTAAGTAATTATTACATTTTATTTATTGGTATTGATAAATAATTCATTGTTAATTAATTATTAATTGGTAATTAATTTTTATTAATTGGTAATTAATTTTTATTAATAGGTAATTAAGTTTTAAGAAATAATATTTATTGGTATTTAGAATTAATTATTAAATATTTTGTAATTGGTAAGTCATTTTAATTAATTTTTTATTGGTATTGATAATTATTTTATTTTTATTAAAATATTAAATCATTATTTTCCCTACTGTTGCACTCTTTGGAGTGGGAATAGTAATTTTTACCCTCCCGCTATCCAACGCTTTCCCTACTGTTGCACTCTCTGGAGTGGGAATAGTAATTTTTACCCTCCCGCTATCCAACGTTTTCCCTACTGTTGCACTCTCTGCAGTGGGAATAGTAATTTTTACCCCTACGCTATCCAACGTTTTCCCTACTGTTGCACTCTCTGGAGTGGGAATAGTAATTTTTACCCTCCCGCTATCCAATGCTTTCCCTACTGTTGCACTCACTGGAGTGGTAATAGTAAATTTTACCCTCCCGCTATCCTACGCTAAAAATATTGAATATTTTTATAAATATTACGTTAATATATATATGTATTAAAAAATAAAAATGTATGTTTATTTTTTTAACTTACATTAATTATTTATTAATTTTAAAGTTATTTAAGTATTTTTAAGTATGTTTTAGTTAATTATATATATTATTTCATTAATTTTACATTACTTTTAAGATATTTAAAAAATTCGATATTTTGACTAACTATATTTTTTACAACTATATTTTGGATTCGATATTTTTGTACTTACCTGTTTGTAGATAGGCATTCGATATTTTGGCATTCTATATTTTTACTTCGATATTGTTGTAGGTCGATATTCTTGTATTCGATATTCTGTCAGTGATCCGGATGAAAGAATGCCTGCCTGGGTGGGTGAAAGGAATCCTCCAGTGGGTTTGATGGGTCAAAGGACGCATGGGTGGGTATATGGATGGATGGATGGTATTCATAGGTGAAGGCTGGATGGAGAGAATGTAAAACTTAAATGGTGAGTAGTAAAGCCAAGGGTGAAGAATAAAAATACTAAAAGAACAATGCAATGATGAATGGAAAAATCCCTGGGAAGAAGAGTAAACAAGAGACAAGGATGCTCCTCTCTAGTGGCATTCTTTTCACCTTCTTTACTTGCTTGGAATGTTTTTTGTTTATCAAGGTTTTTGATTCAAAGGGTTGAGGTGGTATTTCAGACTACTCCCTTGACTCACAGTAGTTTCCAAGCGCAACATATATTATGTATCCTTCCTTGTACCCACCCATCATCATCAATCGCCTCCCTCCGAGTCCCTACCCATGGCATTTTCCCAGTGACAGCCATGGGTGACCTATCAGCTGCATGGTTACATCTGCGGCACTGCATTGTTGGCTGTGCAATGTGCGTCTGCCTCAGTTAATGTGTAGGCCCCTTTACAAATGTCATGGCAATGCGAAAAATAAATAGTTGTGTTTCTCTTCACTCCCAGTGCCCACTCATTCACTTCCTAGTACGTAAGTCCTTTCCTAACTTCCTTGTTCTGTCGCAGCCTTCCATAAAATTTGAAAAAAACATTCTTTGCATGAGCCACTTTCCTCTGGCCAAGTGATATATTTTATTATTGCTTCCATGACGTATCACATCAGTTCAAATCTTTCCCTTTCCACAATTGCCGAACAAAGTGACTCACTGCTAGCAAAAGCTTAGGCACTTGATGATGATGATCAGTGAAATGACTACCTATCCGGCCTAATCCCTCTAACTTACCTGCAGTAGACTAAGTTAATAAATGTTTTCCTTACTGCCAACCAAATCTATTTTGTTGGAAAAAAGTAATGTCAAATGTGGTGATGGAGGGTGAGCCAGGGAGTAAAGTGGGACTAAGAATAGGTGACTTTTCATTTTGTGGATGGGATAGTCTGTGATGAACGTGCCAAATGCAAAATCCGTTCCTTAATCCTTTCCCTGTATTGTAGTGCATTGCTTTTCCCATGGGCAAACAGGGGGATGTCTGTCTGCATAATTGTCTACTTTATAATTGGTAGTACCTCACGTGATTTATATCCTTCATCGTAACTATTCATCTGCCGTGTACTCAGGGTGACACTGAGGCATTTAACAGAGCATGGCCATGATAGGAAAAGAGATAGTTGTCTAGTACAGCTGCCCCAACTGCAGACAGTAGCAAAGTAACATGACACGAGTATGTCTGTCTAGGATGCCAGCTGAGATACCATGCCTACATTAATTCAGCTCAACAAAAGAGAGAAGAATACTTGTTTACTCCATAGTGCATAATGCCTGAAACTTTAATCACATCAAAATCGAATCGCCCAAGGATACCAGCGATTATACTGCTAATGTGCCATTTTTAATTGTATGCGTTTTGCTAAGAGTGTTGTTTACAATTTGTCTTTTTTCGTTCTTGATATAGCTACTCCTGCCAATGTGACACAAATTAACAGGCAGGAGTTGGCAGCCAGGACCTGGCAGAGGAAGCTGGAGGCCATCAGGCCTGAATATCAGCGGCTGGCAGCCGAGGAGGAGGAGGTGGCATCATCAGCAGCTGCAAATGCCCTGGGCCCCAGCCAGGCCCTAGTGCTTCCGGCAGTCCGTCGCCAAGGTCTCAAGACAGCTGCCCACTGTCCTTCCACCACAGCTGCTCCCCCCTACTTTAGAGCATTTCAGCACTGCATTCTGCATAGGCTAGCGAGCCTGGAAGCCAGGCAGAAGGAGTGTCTGGACACATTGGATAGGCACGTTAGGAAGCTCCTACCCTGCCGTTAGGCCTCTTCTGCCCCCTTTCTAATCTTTTTTATTTTTGGTGGGTGGGACTTGTTGGGGAGAGGGTGGGAATGTGGGAGTTGGGACATTCTTGGGATGTTCTTATTTCTTTATGGACAATTTCATTTTTGGACTTTTAAACTACTTTGGACATTGGATGGGGTTAGGGAGAGGGGTGGGCCAGTTGAGGGTTTACTAGTTGATTCATATTTGTCAGGGAAATACATTTTTATAGTTGTAAATATGATTTAAATCTTTTTGGGGGTGTTACTCTTCTACTTCGCACTGCTGCCTTTGCCACAGCCAGTTTTTAAAATCTGCTGATAGTGTAACAACAACAAAATAGTCATGCGGTACCCTCAATTGTCCTACTACTGTCTCCTCCTAGTCTCTGCAGTCTGCAACTATATTAACCCCTAAGGACCTAGAGGGGGTGGGTGTGTTATTTGTGAATTATTGCAGTTCAACAATGAATCACCAACAGTTCTTCTCTTACCTGATTGATGAAGCGATGGCTGCATGGTTTCCCAAGGTGCATTGGTGGTGGTAGTAGTAGCAGCATGCTAGCACACTAGTATAACAGTTAAAGCACAAGATTCAGTAGTAAGGTCCCACTCCCTCCTAGCCAAACTCAAACTATAGGATAAGGAATATTCATTGCAGGGAACTAAACAAATTGAAATAAAAACTGAGGTAATGCCATTATTATATGCAAAACAAAATGTAAATGAGACAGTCACCAGAGACTAAACTACTAGTACACAAGAAGAAGAGAGACAATAGAGAACATATGATAAACAATGCTAAATTAAATTAATCAGAATGGTGAACTAGTAAAAGTTACAAAATGAAGTTGACTCAAGCTACGAAGTGGACAAGCGAAACCTTTGACGCAATACATTGCCTGAAGGATGATGCTGGCAATTATGTTCCTCTAAAAAATATTGAATATTGTGCGTGGGTGGCTTATATAAATATAATATTACTAGCGTGGGCTATACTTAGAGCTGAAGAAGATCCTCACCCTGCACTGAGTTGGTGTTGCTCTCACCACATCCTCCCCACCAAGTGTGTGATCAATTAATGCTGTATATGTAGTCACACCTCAATAAATCACACAGCCCGGGCGAAGAATGTTAGGGGTTCAATGAATGGATGGGAAGGGGGATTTGAGGGAAAGTTTTGACAAAGACAAACACTACACAAGGACATTCATCTTGGCAGTAAGCAGCCAACCATCATAAATCTGTTATGGGAGGAAAAGGAAATGGAAGAATGATGAGTAGTACAGGTAAACCAAATCAAATTGTCCGTCTGCCCCAGGGAGACCCAAGTTACATTATGTTCTGTGGTACCGAGCTTTGAAAGATAGCAAATATATAAAATATAAATATCTGTAAGAGTCAAGTAAACATAAGCAACACACACAGTTCTAATGATTACTAAAAGAAAAAATGAAACTATATTGCCAAATTGGGAGTTCCTCGTGGACTGTCCATCAATCTTGGGTGCTTAGAGGCTGTGGTTCGGTAAGGTGATGGAAGTGTGAGTATGTTATATTATTTTTCCAGTATGGGGCAGGGTAAGAGGGCCAGTAGATTGAAAATCAAAAATGATATTGAAGAATCAAGGATAAAGAAGTTAAACTGCATAAGGAGTGCACAGAGAAGACTCAGAGGCAGCATGGCTAAAAGTCTGTTTCCAGTTACCTTCAACAACAGGCCCCCCACCCAAACACCACTTAGCTTTGAATTTGAGCCAAACAGCACTGTGCACACACAAACCCAGCAACATAGCATTTCCCCAATCAAGTAAAATCAACGCACCGCTGCCACTCACTACACAGAGTTGTGTAGGTCTGTTGTTTACCTTTAGGCCACTTCAAAGTCATCACCTAATCGGTTGGTTTCAGTGAATTTGAAAACTTCCATCTTCTGGTGGCAGTTCTCGAAGTAGTCACACCCACGCCCTGAGTCGTTCCATCATTTCTGATCCTCCTGAGTCTGACGCTGAGTATGGTGTCCAACTCCGTACCAACTGTGTCCCGAGTCCTGACTCAAATGCAATAGATTGACCTGTAGTATCATTTTGTTGTTGCACAACAAGAAGAGAAACATTGCGTCATGTTTTGTGTGGATTAGGTTTGTGTTCACGTTATCTAAGGGACTGGTCGGGTCTGACTCTTTGAGGAGTAGAAAGCAGAAAACAATAAAACAAAGCAGTGTGGAGTGGACCCGGTAAAGGAATCTCACTATCTTTTAAAGGGGAAGGAAAAAAAAATCACTTTTAGGAGAAAATTGATCTGCCGTCGGTAGGCCACCTACATTATAAATCATCACAAACAAATTTTAACCACAATAGTTACAAATAAACAAATACCCAGTGTCACACTGCCTGCCACCACATGAATCATCTCTCAACATACATCCCAAGTTCACAACAAACAACAATCACTCAGCGTGCAGTGCATGCCATTTAATTGTTCTTCCGGCATGCTCACAGTGATCGATTTGTGGTACATGGCAGAATGCTGATCCATTTGTTCATGAAGCAGAAATTGGCCAGTGTAAATTGAATGTCACATGTGGGGCAATCCTACTAGGGTAGGAAAGGATAGATAGTCATGGCCCAGGGTTGGAGGCAGGCACACTTTTTTGGTATTCTCCATCCAATGCCCATGAGGGAAATGGGTATGGGGGAGTCGGGACTTCTTCACTGCACACAGTTGCAACTCCAATCCGGCAATAAAATGTGTCTAAGAGTAAGACGGTGGGGGTGAATTAGTCAACCAGACACAAACAAATAAAAGTAAATAATAATGTTCCCTAGTAGCCATCTCTTTTTTTGGGGAGGGCGTCAAAGAAAGAAAGCAGATCAGCGGTAGACTAGAGACTGATAGAGAAGGTTCTATGGTTTTTTGTCCAGGCCTAGTAGTCAGGGAAGTAGAGCTTGTACTCAAACTCTGGTGGTTCGCCCAGAAGTAGGTCATCTAACACACTACTTCCATGACATGAGTCTCACTCATCTTCTTCCTGTCGTACTTCAGGTGTGGATTAATCCGGTGGTATAAAGTGCTGATTCATTTTGATCATGGTTAATCTCTCCACGTTCTGGGGTCAGAGACTGGTCCTTCTCACTCTGACAACAGTACCAGCAGCACTGAAAACATGCTCAGCAGAGACACTGGGCACCGGGCAAGCCAAATAGTTTATTGCTAGACTGCTGAGCACTGGCCATTGGTGCCTCTTCCCATTCCAATGCACCAATGGGTTTTGATCAAGGTAGACCTCTGTTGCATCATCCACCTTGCTCGACCTCTTTTGCCTACGTCTCTGCATTGGGCTTAAGCCCTGCCAGTGGAAACCACTCAGTTGACAGATTTTGGGGCTGACGCTCCTGTTCTTGTTGTTGATGAAGTTCTTGTTGGTGGCTTTGGCTGCTGTGAGCCAACAGCCCTGCCCTAGAACTGAACTCAAAGGCTGCCCGCAGGACTTGTGCCGTGGAGGAGGTGGGTCTCTAATTCCCTGCCATTCTTTTTCTAGCTCACTGCCTTAGTCAGCTATCCATGTTTTGTATTTTCTAACATCCCCATCTGAAAAAGGAATGAAAGTGAACAGTAATGGTTTGTACTGTGGATCACGATTTGTGGCACTGATGTAATGTTTGGATGACACAATGTCTCTTTGCACCCTTGTATTAGCAGACAAGTGAAGGATTAAGCTCTCCTCCAAGTCATACGCAACTTTTTTTTCCTCCACACCTGTGTACATTGCAGACACCTCCTTTAGCTGTTCCTGTAGCATGTGCAACAATGAGATCGCTTGGCCCATGGTACTGTACTCTTGGCTGACCTCAAAATGAAGCAGCATCTCTGTCAGGCATTTGACTAGGCCCCATTGGTCCATCTCAATGATCATGCCTTTCATAGTTGCATCCCCTCTATGCGTGACATATTCATTGATAGGTCTGCACTGCTCAAAAAATAAGTGGAGTTCCAACGTGTTGGCACCTCCTGTATGAGTGCTTTAACTGGCATTCTATTATCATGCTGAATGATCCTCAGCTGTTTCTGGGCTTTAAATGAATGGCTGAAATTAGTGCAGATTCTTCTGCAGGTGGACAGTAAGTTGCTTACTTTGTATTCTTTTTTGAGAAAGTTCTGTACAATGATGCTGATGCAGTGCGCCAAACACAGGACCCTGAAATAGCCACCATCGGCCATGGCCTTAACTATATTACTGCCATTGTCCGTGGCAATAAATCCAATGTTAATCTCTCTTGGTCACAGCCATTCAAAGAACTTGTTGTTAAAGTCTTCTAAAATGTTTGAAGGTGTATGGGATTTCTCCATGGGCAACATGGCTAATGTCGCATGCTTCCAAGCAGCATTAAAAATCTCAGCATTGTCAACACCTGCAAATATCTTTTCTCTAGCTCCCACAAAAGAGATCCAGTGTGCAGTGCTGCCCATATAATCAGTTTCGTGGCAATTGGTCCACATGCCTGTTGTTAAGTAAATACTGTAAACAGCACTCTGCTGCAAAGTTTGTCGAAGCAATTCCAGCACATCGTGATGTAGCGCTGAAACAGCAACTCTGGCAAAATAAGGCCGGATGGGAACCTACCATTTCGGGTAGATGGCTGCCAAAAAATTGAGAAAATCCACCCCTTCCACAAAAGATAAAGGGAGGGGGTCCAGTGCTAACATTTTAGTCAGCTACGCATTGTGCAAACGTGTTGTTGGGTGGTTGAGTTCATATTGCCCCTCTGGTCTAAACATGGCAGGAATAGAAGCCTGGATTTTTTTCTTTTCTGATGCCACTGATGAAGGTGACTTCTTGAGAGCAGGCGGTGGTAGACTCAATGTGCTTTTTAGTGGGGCAGTCACTGTCCTCTGTTGCCTTGGTGTCTCGACCTGAGTCTTGTGCCATTGTGATGTTGCTGATGTGGGTGATACTACTGCATTGCTGGGGTGAGGGCTGCTTTGCTTAACAAAAATGTTCCTCTTCCTCTTCCTCACCTTCCAACGGGATCAGATCGGATTCGGATTCCCTGCTCAGCCTGCTTTTATCCCCTTCACCAACAAAACTTGCAGTTTTTTGGCTGCTAAGATATGCCTCCCAACAGATCATATTGTGATTTCTCAAATGGGTTGTTTGGCCCCCTGTATCATAGTTTGTACCAAGCTTACCCCGACTAACACTTGCTCCGTAAAGGGAGCATATGGCAATGTTCATCTCCTTCTAGCTAACCGAAAAGAATTCCCAAACTGGGGAGCTCAACTTTCTGATGCGGGTGCCACTGCCAATGTCGGATGAACTGGCAGTAGGTGGGCGTTTTGACATTTGACTCTCTGCAGTACCTACTTCTACTGAGGTGGTTGTGGATGTAGGTCACTGCCTGCACTTGGCAAATATTGCAGCTGGTGGTGGTTGGATCTGTGGTGCCACTGCCACATCACCCCAGGAAAGTTGGGATGGGGTAACATCTGTCTCCACTGGGGCTGGGCTAACATCCATGATGATTGGCTCGTCATCATCCTCCTCTTCTACATCTGCCTCCATAACTCTAAGGCTTTCTGGAATCTTCCTTTTCCTTAGCCTCGTCATGTGGCGTGTCTCACTCTCAAACTGAGGAGGGATGCAAGTGGTGTCTAGTTCATCAGAAGGGGGGCTTGAAGAAGAAGATGATGCACCACTAGCCCTCCTTTTTGTAGCTGGAAATCTGGGAGACAATGGATCTTCTGAAAGAGCAGATTCCTCTACTTCCTTAGCATGAAGCTCAACCTCTTGAACTGCTCCTAGTTTGGGAGGAACTACGGGTGGTTGCGGCTGTTGTTATTATTGTCCACTTCTCTGAGTTTTCTGCAGCGGTTGGGTACTACTTTGCGATAAGTCAATTTCAACATCACTGCTTGTTGGCGTTGCCGGGATCAGACTGGCTGTCTCTGTGACAGACATGGGCTTGGGCCTAGATTGGGGTGGGTCCGGCAGGCACAGTTTTCTTTCTCCAAAAACAATCTGGGGCGACATACCAGTGGTGGTGGTAAGCTCCTTCTTCTTCTCACTGGCCACTTTCTTGGTAGCACCTTTCTTTGGGGCCATTTTGAAGCTGTGAGTAAGCAGTGGCATTTAGCTTTACAAGTTGAAGAGCTGTCTGTGATGTGTGGGTCACGCATCACGTCATACACAGCCCTTCTTTGAAGCAGTACAGTGAGTGATGAAGTCTGTTGGGCACCTAAAAGAAAAGAAGCAAGAAGGACATCAGTGAAACGTGGCATTGTTGCAGTTCAATTAGTAGAACAAACAAACACAATATCATTTAGTGTGGTCACTGGTTACTCTTATTATAAATAAATAGCAATACAGTGAATCTATTCGTAAAACGGAAAACCACACCAACATAAACTTTCATGGTGACTGACTGTACACTCAGGAAGGATGAGAGCAAAAACAACAACATACAGATGTAACTGTTTGCTTTATGTGCATCACGTGACATCACTCAAGTGTGATGTGGCACTCAGGGAAGTGCAGCTGGCAAATGGCAATGGAAGGAATAATCCCTAGACAATGGATGCTGTTGTGCACCCATAGCAGACATGGGGTTGATTGATGCCAGATGTAGTGAAAATGATATGAACAAAAAAAACATAAAAAATTAAAAAACAAATTTTTCAAAAATTTGAAAAGATAAATAAATATATAATTTACCAATCGATAACAAAAATGGAAAAAATTAAAATTCAAAAATTAAAAATAAGTGATGTAATAATAAATTATTAAACTGCTATCTCATTGCTCAACCATCCATGCAGCCGATGGCCAAGGGCCATACTGGCTGGATGCACAAAATGGCTGCCAGCCAGTGTCACATTGTCATCAGCAACAACTGCACTGAGCAGGAAGGCATTGGGAACAACGAGAAGGCATGCAGACCTATGGGGAAAGCACACTGGATGCCTACACAAAATGGCCACCGACCACATGCTCATGAGAGAACACATGCAGGCCTATGGGGAAAGCACACTGGCTGGCTAGTGGTAACACAAAATGGCCGCCAGTCACATGGTCACAACAACAAGAGGCAGGAGGGCGAGCCCTGGAACAAAGACCACATGCAGGCCCATGGACACTGACTGTATAAAAAATGGCCCCTGGCCAAATGGCATGTGGAACAAAGGCAAATGGTGGCCTATGGCAAACACACACACACACTGACCAGTGGCCAAACAAAGGAGGCCTGGTAAAACAGAGAACACAGCATTAATTCAGCAACACCAAAAACGAACATTAACAGGGCAAAAAATGTTTACAACAACACACATCCTCCAAAAAGGCAATTACCCCACCTCTACACTGTTTGCAGGAGAGAAAAGACTTGAAATACCCTAAAAAAAGCACATTTTGTATTTTAATCCCAACGGCAGACTAGGCCACATAGTGAATTAATCTGAAAAAAATATTGCACATGTATTAGAAAACATGGAGAAAATTTACTAAAGTGTGCAACATTTTTCCTGTACAAAATAATAAACATTACATGCATAACAACAACGACAACCAGCAAGAAGGCATGGCCACAAGCAAAGAACAAATGCAAGGCTATGGCAAACGCACACTGACTGCCTACACAAAATGGCCACCAGCCACATGGTCACAATAAGAGGCAGGAGGCCTAGAAAACAAAAAACACATGCAGGCCTATGACAAAAGGACACTGGCTGCCTACACAAAATGTCCGCCAGCCACATGGTCACAACAATGACAACCAGCAAGAAGGCATGGCCACAGCAAAGAAGACATGCAGGCGTACGGCAAAAGCACACTGGCTGGATACACAAAATGGCCACCAGCCACATGGTCACATGGTCCCTTCCGTCTCCTGTCTCCCCCCCAGGGTGCCCCTGTGCACTCCCTGTCACTTCCTGCTGCTGCTCTCTCTGTTCTCCCCTTCTCCTTTTGCTTGCTTGCAGTGCAACCCTGGGTGTGCGCCGTGGCAGTTGCTACAGCTGTGTTTAAATCTACAGGCATGCTCCCACTTACACTCGTCTTTGTCATACTTCCAGCAGGCTGTGGTGCGTCCTTTCCCCGCCTTACCCCAAGGTAAAGCCTCTGGCTTTGGTGCCCTGCATGGAACCCTCGTGTTTACCCTTAAAAAATGAAGGACAAAAGTTGTTTTTGCGCAGCCTACCCCTTCCCTGGCAGCCACCATGTGAGTCATGAAGCCTTCTATGTCTTGGTGATCCAATCTATGATTGGCCATGTCTGCATCTTCTACCTGAAACCCTGCCTTGATATTTCTGCTGCGCCTCGTGCACTTTCTGTTCATGTTGGAACAGGGCCACTGCACTCTAAGGAAATTTCTCTCCAAACATGCACGCCAGGGTTCTGAAGGCCCATAGCCAGTTAACTATAGTCCTTTCCATTCTAGGCTAACGCCTATCTATCCAGTCCTCCTCTTTCTTATCTTGTGTCATCAGATCCAACCCTGCTTGGCTCACTTCCAGCAAGGACAAAATATCAATGTACTCCCTGCGCCAAATCCATTCTTTTACTGCAAGTGGTATTAGGCTGGCTGCCCCTTTATGCAGGTTGGGACGGGAGAATGTATTCGCTGGCAGGTTTGCCCATGCCCCCTGTGCCCCCTCTCCCGTTCCTACCTTGGTCTGCCCTGCCTCTGTGCCCACTGCTGTGCTGCCCATGGTGCCCTGGTCAGTCCCTTTGCCCCCTTCCATGCTCATGGTGCTTTCCTGTCCAGTGCTCCCCTCCTTCCTGGGTGTCAACTGGCTTGGCCCTTTTTTCCTGGGCTCCTTGCCCCCCACAACGCCTGTCCCCACTGTGGGGTATCCCGCGCTGACCTGTGTGCTCGGTCCTGCCCACGGCCACCAAGGCATAAATGCCGCAGGGTGAGGGGGTTGCTGAGGAAAGGGTATGTGGCCCCATGCCTCCCCCTGAAACTCTCTTTCCCCTTGACTGCCCCTCTGATACGCTTGCCAGGCATGTGGAGGTCCCCAAGGCCCTTCTGCTGTGGAGTTTTTGACACCATCTGAGTCCGTTGTTGGCAATGCTTCCTGCTGCCCGTGGAGGCCCTTCGGATCGGTCCCGCAGCCGTGCGTGTGACCCCGCCCCTTCACCCTGCGCTTGTTGCTTACCAGAATCAATGGCTGTGCTGCAGTCCTCTGCACTCTGTGACCATTTGGGAGCTGCTGTTTCGGCCCCAGGCTCCCCGTCTGAATCCTCGCTGCAGCACCCCCCCAAACGCTGCTGTCCTCTTCCTCCATTGGCAATGGTCTCCTGCTCCTGTAGTGTTGGACCTGCCTTCCTTTGGCTGGTCTTCCCTTACCCCTGCGGTCTGTTGCTGGAGGCTGCTGCCCTTTCACCACAGCGAACTTGGCACCCACCATGGTGGGGGTCGCCGTTTTGGCTGCATGCCCCTTCCCACTGGGACCTAAGGGGTCTTTATTTTCACCTGCAGTTTGCCTGGCTCTCTTTGCTGGCCCGACTCCCAGGCCCATGTTGATTTGGTTGTCCACGTCTCCTGGCAACCAAAGCCCTTGCCTTTTCTGGAAGGGCTTCCAAGTCACTATCAAGCTCAGACCGTATTCTCCCCGAGGCCTGCTCTGTCTCTGCCTGGCCGGCCCACCACCTCCCTCGCTAGTCACTTCATCCTGGAAGCTTGCTGGCCTCTTTGTCTGTCTGCCCCTCTCGCTGCTTCTTCCCACCATTTCTCGCCGCATCACTGGTTGCTCCCAACTCACAATGCCGCTGACCAGATTCAGGCTAATCCGTAGTCCCGAGGTGCATGCCCCGTCACGGCCGCCTTGCTTCCTTGAGCCTTGGCACTGCTGCTGCTGACTGTGTTCCAATGCTTGTCTCACTTCACGTTCGGGCCACAACGCAATCCCAAGGTGCATGCCTCATCACGGCCACCTCACCCCTTTGGCCTTGGCGGTGCGGCCACTGGCCCTGCTCCTGCTCCGCTTGTCTCGCTGCGCGAAGGATGCCGACTCGGGCCACAATGCAGTCCTGAAGTGGTGGCCCATAGCCCTGGTCTCTCAGGTGATTACTTGTGCCAGCCATTGTCCGTGTTCTGACTGCCTGCCGGTAAGCCGCCAGCCCCCACTGCTTCGTCTACTGGGCAATGGAGCAAGGTGTCCTCTTGAGCGTTCCTGCTGCCATGGTCTGATAGTCCTTCCGGTGACACTATTCCCCTGGCGATAATCCAGCAACGTTCCACGGCAATGAGGCGAGGTCCACGGCGATGAGGCAAGGTATGATTGTGGTCAAGGTTGGTCCCTGCCACCCGTTTGACCCTCATGGCCGCCCCGCCCTCCTTCGATCATTGGGTGATTTGTTAATTTTCCAAAAGGATGAGCCCAATAGTTGAGCGACCTTTTCGCTGGCTTTTGCCCCTGGCACTTATGTTGGTCCTGCCACTGATAGGGGTTCCCTGCGGGCCACTATCTGGTCCGGCTTTGCCTCCCCGGTCGGCATTACTATGTTAAATTTTTGGAAAAGAAGTCACAAAATACTAGATGTAAAATTGTAGGAGTCATTCAATTTACTTGTTATTTGAAATTCCACTGTACTAAAAATGCTGGTACCAATACACTTCGTGACAGTAAAAGACAGTTGTTTGGCGACGTGCCAAGAGTTTACTCCTGATTCATACGTTTGAATTGTGGCAGCAAAACATAAGCCAATGAGGTAGGTAAGCGTCAAATACAAAGCACAGGAAGTTGAGATAGAGCTCAAGAATTTTATTTTCATAAAAATAGTAGTCAACAAGTCTAAGAATACGTATGTGGTTCCAAATGTACAAGTAATGATTTACACCTAAAGGAATCTGTGGATGTGTTTAACTTCTTTTTCCATATTTTGGAGTTTTGAAGCTGTTTGTGAATCTGAAAACGTGAATGGAGGAGCATAACTGAAACATGGCCTGTAAGCCAACACTGAACATTTAGTAACTGTAAATACAGACTTCCAGGAGCCAGAATGAAAACACAGCAAGATCGTAGAGGATGCAGTAACCGTTTGCCAAGATTTATGGGGCAGGGCTGAAAGCCAACAGTCACTTCACTCTGGAAATTAGACCAATTTTAGCACCACTAGATCAAAATAATGTATTGATATTGCTTTTGTTTGGCAAGACTGAGGAATAATCATTAAATGTAGCTTTTGCATTAAAAATCCCATGCTTGCCAAAGTGCACACATATTTCACTGCAATAACAGTGCTCTGATTCCATTTTATAAAGACTGAGTTGTCCCCGATGTGAATGGGTGAAATGAGGAGGAGCATTTGGGAAAAAGTTAAAAGGAAGGGCCTAGCTCATGTGCTTTTTCTTGAACATGAATTATATAGGCAGCATCCAGGAAGCAACAGAAACTACCACTGCTGGTTACACCTACACATACACAGTCAACACTGTCTACCTACACATATTCCACCACATACAGCTACAAATTAACCACCACATCTCCTCAACAAATACCACCACCTGCACATAGAACATAACATAAACCTACATCACATAGATGTGCATTTAAGCACAAGAAAGCCATGTTGTAGCACTAGTGTGCTGTCATAGCATAACAATACTACAGAGTTATATACAGCACCATCCAGCTACACATGCCTCAGCAAATAGCATTCAACATCAAGAATACTCCAACACCTAGACATACATACTCATACACTAATATGTATGTACAGCAGCACAACTCTACAAAAGCAGAGGAACCAGGAGCTTATTAGGTCCAGCACACATGCTCCATGTAACAGTAACAGTAAGAGAAAGAAGGGTGTGCAGTTCCTTAAGGTAAGGCAACAAAAGACAAGGGTTGTCCTTAGTGTTCCACAGGTATGCTCCAATAGGAGCAAGAGTCCTCGCTCACCCAAATGGGTGACTTGCTTCATCATTGGGCTAGATCCTCATCGAACCGGCGATGCAATGCCCGATGGGCACCCACTAGGGGGCTCTTTGCTGGAGATCCTTTTCCTTTTAGCCATTTGATGAAGTGAGGGTGTGTGGGCTCCCTTGCCCTGAACCATAATTCGGGATTAAAGAGCCACTCTAGAACCCTAATTAACCCCAAAACCCGGCAACACTCCTCAATCCACTTCCCACCACATCCAATGCCACTTCTGCAGCTCGGCTCAACTCGCATCACACTTGCCTCTACCCACAACCATTGAAATACACACCAAATACACCCAAAACAGCATAAAACACATGAAATCACAACAAAACAAAACCAAATCCAAGTCAAACCAACTCAAAACCAGCCCAACTCCTACATCCATCAAAACAAAACACTTGCCCTGAACCCTAAGGCACAGGAACCTTAGCTAACACCAACCCCAAGCCCTAAACACCAATCCAATTGCCCAAACACTAGCCTTAAACCCTAAATACAAGACCTAAGCCCTAAATCCCATCCCTAAACCCTAGACACCAATCCCAAACCCTAAACAACCAACCCTGAACCCTAAACACCAATTCCAAACTGAAAACCAACTCAAACCTTAAAAACCTATGCCGAACACCCTTCACAGCCCTAAACCCTAAAATACCATGAACCCTATACTTCCCAACCCTAAAACACACCAACCCTATCCTTTACCAACCCTAATTAACCCCAAAACCCTAGTTTATGACCCTAATTAAGTCATAAACCTACTCTAGAACCGCGATTAAGTCCTAAACCCTAATCTAGAACCTTACCCTTGCCCTGAAACCTAATTCGTGATTACCGATCCATTCTAGAACCCCAATTAATCCCACAACCCGGCAACACCCCTCAATTCGCTTCCAAACACATCTGATGCCACTTCCACAACTCTGCGCAACTTGCATCGCACTTGCCTCCACCCGCAGCCATTGAAAAACACACCAAATACACCCAAAACACATGAAATCGCAACCAAACCAAGCCAAGTCCAAGCCAAACCAACTCAAAACCAGCCCAACTCTTATATCCACGAAACAAAACACTTGGCCACACACCTTCACTTCATCAAATGGCAAAAAAGAAAAAGATCTCCGGCAAAGAGCCCCCTAATGGATGCATTTGCAGCGCCAGCCAGACGAGGAGCTAGCCCAATGATGATGCATGACACCCATTTGGGTGTGTGAGGGCTCTTGTACAGCAGCACATACATCAACGCTCATGCCACCATACAAACATATACACCAGCTACCAGTGATGCTGGAACAATTATCAGTGTGGGGGGTACTTCCATCAATGTTACATAAATGAATTCATAGGAATTGTGAAAAATCCAAGTGTCACACAAGGAACAAGTGTACCAAATGAGATAGGTGTATGCAGCAGGAGAGTGATCTGAGTGTGGTATGTAGCTTGTAGTGCATTTTGCAGTACACTTTCACAAATATATTACTAAAGCACGATGCAGTAGCACACTGTTGTTTACAGGCAGCACATTATCCATTGAAATGGACAATAAGGGCCTGATTAGGATGGCGGGCGGACTCATGTCCGCCCGCCAACCTTACGGAGATGGGGACCGCCGGACATAGTGTCGGGGGGTCCCACAGGCCAAATTACAATGCAACCGCCACTGTGGCAGTCGCATTGGACAGGTTTTCCATTGCAGCAAGTGCTGCTGGCTGCAGAACCCGCCGCAATGGAGAAAAGGAATGTGTAACACATCCCTGTACTAGGTGACAGGCACCATGAGGTGCCTGTCACTTGGTACAGGGATCTGTTGGGGGCACCATAGGTGCCCCCCCACACCCAAAGAAGTGAAGGGGGGTCCACTACAGGCCTCCAATGTCCATCCCTGCCAGCCTTTCCATGGTGGGTAAACCGCCATTGAAAGGCTGGCGGGGGGGACCATCCTAATCCCTACGGCGGTGCCATTGTAGGGATTGGAGGCCCTCCGCAGCAACGGCGGTGTTAGAAATGGGATTTCTGGTTGGCTAAGGCTTGCGCCAAAGCCAGGCAGAAACCACCACTCTAGTCAGGGCAAGGGAGTTACACACCCAAGATAACCCCTGCTCACCCCCTTGGTAAGCTTAGCACGAGCAGTCAGGCCTATCCCGGAGGCAATGTGTAAAGCGTTTGCGCAACACCCACAGCAGCAACACACTAGGCACACCACAAAAGGAACTCCACACAAGGTTATGTAAAAATAGCCTTTGTATTATCATAAAACACATTAGAAACGTAATCACACATTTACACTGTGCCAACTGGCACGGGCAATATTCACAGGGGAATTATATACAGGACCAGGCCAATCGGGTCACGGTCAGAACCATCAGATCAGGTAAGTAAATGCAAATATAAAACACAACCAGTAACTACTGGTACCATAATGACCTAAGCATTATACTATTAGCATTAGACATAAACCCACATTAGGCCCAAACCTCATTAACATAAACACATTACGCAATGGGCCTCACCAGCATAAACACATTATGCAATAACCTCATGAGCATAAACATCATTAGAGGCATAAATCAGGATGCACAATCACATTTGGCACATAATGCATATCAGGCAGGAACTCAGTAGTGCACCGCAGTAACACCACTACCAGGCGCATACATCACCTTAGGGCCTTGTGCCCTTTCACCATCCTACCCATGACCCCAGGTCAACTGACCTTCCACTGGGGCTCAAATGCCCTATGTCCCAATGTCAGGGTGCTAAGCTGCCACTTGCGGCTAAAGCAAAAAGTGCGCCATTGCACAAGCCTAAACGTAGCAGCTGGCACTAAGTGCTGCGCAGCTGTGGGTCACCCCTGAAGGCCTGGCACCTCTGTGCCTCCTGTCCCCCTCAGGGACTCTGTCTCAATTGTGCCCAATTCTCGTCAGCTGCCCGTGCTGGTGCGGTGCAGCTGTGACACTTTTCATGAAGGGGGCCCGGCACCTCAGTGCCCTCTGGACCCCCACGGGGCTGTAAAAACATGCCTCCCATCGTTGGGACGGCCCGCTCTCTTGCGGGACCGCCCAGGCACCGACAATGTGCCTCAATATGCCCCCAAAGAACTGTGGCCCTCTGGGGCTCTCCCGTGCACAAAAGAAACTGCCCCTCAAGCGTTGGAGCTGCCCGCTGCCAGATGGGGCCGCTCTGACTCTGTGCCTCTGGTTGCACCACACAACGTGAACCCCCACTCACCGGGATTCACTCGTGCCCCTCTGGGTCTCCTCGGGTCTCCTCAGCAGGCGGGACCGGCAGCACTTCTCTCGCGGCGCGGGGCTTCCCTTCACTCCTGGGAGCCCCGCGCTGCCATCGGCGGCCTCTGCCGCCTTGTCCTCTTCACCCGGGCCCCCTCCTGGGACCCGGGACTTCTCACTGGAGCACGTGGAGGCGGGGTAGACTCCCGTCCTCCTCAGCACGTCCCAGCGTGGGGTAGGCTCCCGCCCGGGTCTCCGGCTGCCACTCACGCTCCCGGCCTCTTCCGCATCCGTCCGCAGGCCCCGCCCACAACCAGGCGGGCCACGGACGCGGCGGCAAGGATCTTCTCCTTCTGGCGGCAATGAGGGGTAGGCTCCCTCTCAAAGCAAAGACAATGGCGGGCATAAGGCGGGGTGGGCACCCGCCGTTTTCAAGACGTATAAAGCGGGGTAGGCTCCCGCTCGTGGGCGTAATGCAGGGTGGACACCCGCGTCTCTCCCTCTTCCAGCAGGGGGAATCCCCACGTCGGGATTCCCTCATGATGATTGCAGCTCAGCGCTGCGGAGCCCTCGTGCTCCTTTTCCTTGGGCAAAATAAGAATCCAGCACAGCGCTCACGAGGCGCTTAGAAGCAGGCAAAGGTCCGGCAGGTAAAAGAGTCAGTCCCTAGATGAAGGGGCAATGCAGGGCCCAGGGAGGCAAGCCCTCCTGGCAGCCCCCCCCCCCCTGGGCCCCAGCAGCAGCACGCCCTGCCGGTTCAGGATCAAAAACAGAACATTTTCATGGGGTCACAGCCCCTATATTTATATTAGCAAATCCCATTGTGTCACAGCACAGGGTCTGGGGATACCAGTCAGAACTGGTTTAGGGGGGATTTGGAGCACTTTGTTTTGCCCAGCTCCTCTCCCCTTTGTCAGGTGGGGGCTCAGTGATCAGACACACCACAGGGGGCGGAGCCAGCATTGTACAGCCTGGGCACAGTCCTATTCAGAGTCAGGGGATTTCTCCTCCCACTACTCTCAGCCCAGGTGTCCCATTCAGCCTAGCGCTGACTCACCCTGCCCCTCCTGGAGCCACACACACCTCCCAGCCCCTGTCACTCACAAGCCAGACATGCAATTCACATCAGGCAGGCAGACACATAGCACACAGAAATGCCAACTTCTAAAAGTGGCATTTCTAAAATAGTTATAATAAATCTGCGCACACCATTGCGCAGCATTTATTATCACTATTCCAAATATACCAAACTTGACCACGCTGCGCCTCTCATATCAGGGTTTACCACTGAAACACTTATCAGGGAATCCCCAATGCATTCCTATGGGAGGGCAGCCCCACAGTAGTGAGAAACAAAATGGCTGTTTGTCACTACCAGGACATGTCACACACTTAAGGTACATGTCCTATCTTTTACCTACAATGCACCCTGCCCATAGGGCTAGTTAGGGCCTACCTTAGGGGTGACTGACATGCGGTAAAAGGGGGGTCACGGACATGGCACACACTTTAGGTGCCACGTCACAGCGGCAGTAACACTGCGCGCACAGGCCCTGCGATGTCAGAGGCCTGAGTTACGTTTGAAAGGCTACTTTGGTGGGTGGCGCAATCAGCGCTGCAAGCCCGCCAGTAGCATTTAATTTACCAGCCCTGGGTATATGAGATACCACTTTACAAGGGTCTCACAGGTAAATTAAATAGGCCAAACAGGTGTAGACCAATCTTACCACATTTATCACAGAGGAGCACACGCACTTTACACTGAACAGCAGTGCTAAAGTGCCCAGAGTCCTAAAACCACCAACACCATGTCAGAAAAATGGCTAGGAGAAAGGCAAAAAGTTTAGGGATGACCCTGCAAAAAGGCCACGTCCAACAGGCGGGCTCAAGGAGCCCGTCGGATGCATGACGGTCGGGCTTTCCGCCCGCCTGCACACCGCCCGCCATCAAAATCTGGCAGGCGGAAAAGTTGCTTTGGATGGCGGGGAGACCACTACCGACAGTCTGTCAGTGGTGGTCTCCCTGCCATCCTAATCAGCCCCTAAATTGGCACAGACATAGAGTGTTACTGCTAAAACTATGTAGTTGATAATATGTGGAAATAGGGTTTTAGCAAATATTTATCATTTGCACATCACCAAGAAAAGTCTCTGTTTTGTTTTGATCCTATTAAAATCATTGTTTCCATCACAATTCAGAATTATATTAAAATGTGCTTGGTATGCTATAATAATGGCTGATATATTTTCTAATATTTTTACAGTTTGTTTACAGCTATTTAAATGGAGCGTGTCAGAAAAAAAATTAGTTTTACCATAGAGATTATCTTATAGATCACTTTACAAAATCCTTTCTTTTTGCAGTTAGAGAACAAATAGTAAACACCAGTCTCCATCTTAAAAGAGTTGGCAGTAATTTGTCAGAAAATATAGCCTGACATTTGACCTCTGTCTTTGAACACACACAAATGGGACAATGTAAAAACAAATTTTAAAGGCTTCTTTATTGCTCATTCACCTTCTGACGTCCATGGTTATTTTGGGGGTGCTGCAGCACCCCCCAACACCTGCTTGCAGCGCCTATGAACTGCACCAGCCACTATCATAACCAACAATAAACCCTATCCCTAAACATCTAAACACAAATCATACACATAAACATACACCTACATCTTGAAATTAACCACCATATACATTTACATCACCAACAGCACTACTACATGTGTTGTCATATACCCTCACATGCACCTACACCTCTAAGACTATATACACTGAAGTAAACACATCAACACAGTGGTGCATATTTATAAGAAAGGTATGCAGCACAGCAAGTCACCTTGCAGCGCTGTGCTGAGTGACAGGGAAAGGGCTGGAAAATGCTCTACTTAAAAGAATACGGTGCATTCCTGCCTTGGTTCCTGCGCTGGTGCACTTTTGGCTACCTAGTGCCAATACAGACACCCTTGCACTATGGTGCAAGAGTTCCTATATTGTAAAAGGATTCTTTTTGTGCAGGATTGGCACTTTCCTACACAAAAACAATCCTCTGAGGCATTTTCCTCTTTCTACGTGTGCTATGAAGCACACATAGAAAGAGGAAGTAATGTGAAGAAATAAAGATATTTCTCCTTGTTACGCCTCACCTGGGAAGGCATAGCATTTTGGTGCATTCCCAGATCTACCACTTTTGGTAAAGTGAGCTACTCTGCATTTATGAAGCCACACAGGGCCACGCAAGGTGGCCTTCTGTGGCTTCATAAAATTGCATTGTGGGCTTGCGTCACACATGCAGTACGTTGCGTGGTGCAAACGCAACACAACCCCACTCATAAATATGCCCCAGTATTTATAACTGTGCAACCACACCATTTTTTACATTCTCATCTACATCCACATAAACACATCCATGTCACATGCACTAACCTGTATTTAGATTTTACTGCCACTAATCAACATGTAGATATATACCTATATTACTACTTACTGTACCATACACCTGCATACAAAGACACTTTTGTCTTTTCTTTAACAGATTCTACCACGATAGGTACTCTCATGCTTATTGGTGATTCCTGCATCTAGCTTTATTTACAGTCGCTGTAGAGCATGTCGTTTTTGGATATATTGATCATGAAGTTTGAAAATCACAAGAAGCATCTTCAGAACCATTGTAAACATATTGAATCCATCAATTAATAGAAAAGACATACCACAGAGGCAGAGAAAGAGAGGACATCAGAGTATGCAAGTAAGACTTTTTTAGCAAAACAAAGAGGAGTGTCATAAACAGAGATGAAAGAAGGGCCAGATTTGATGACACTCATGTTTGAGAACACCGCCGCTTGGGCAGGGCAGAAGGAGCCATCCAGAGTTGAGCCTATTTTCTAAAAGAAATTAAAAGGTGAAGACGTTGTGTTGCATCAGGCGGTGAAACCGAGACAGGTCACTAAACAAGACAGCGCTGTCCAGTTGCTATGTGTCCAGGTGTCAGTTTGAAATAGAAAATATGAAGGGCCAAGGAGAAGGGATTAACTGAGCATGTCTCACATCGAACACAGGGAGTCTGAGTGTGGGTACATTTCAGGACTAGAGAAAATGAGAGAAAAACAAGAGAGAAGGAAAGAAAAACAAAAGAGAAGGAAAAAGAGAGTGAACAAGTGAGGATCGAGTGGGGAATGATGATAAGAGTTAAGCATGCAAAGAAATGGAGGACTAGTGTACCATTACTATTAAGTAACCGAGGCTGTGGGCACAGGAAAGGCAAGAAAAGTTGTTATAATTCCGAATCTTTCGACTAACAATCAGTCTTTCATCTTTTATGGTTGTGATTACGTCCGAATACAGATTGATTTGATTGCCATGCAATCTACACATAAAATACGAATCTTTGTCGCAGCTTTAATGCTTATAGTTTAGGATTTGGGTCCTCTCACAAACAATGCTGCAATCTCCTAAAGATGTATTTTATCACACTGCAATTCCCCTGGCTTATTTCTCTTTGTTGCCGGCCACGTCACCTTTTGTTTTCAGGGTTCCTGAACTCTTCTGAAAAAAGACTTCTCAGAGACACGTAGGGGCATATCTACAAGGCCATGCGATAATTATCGCTCAGCGCTCTTAGCGCAAGGATAATTATCGCCGGCCGAAACTGAATTTTATCGCGGAGATAGCGTGCTATCAGCAACGCTTATCTCCAAAGCGATAAAATTCCAGAGCGTAAGCTGCCAATTGTGCGATTATCGCTGGAAATACAGCGATAATCGCACAAGGTGTGGCGATAGCTTGCTGATAGGGCAAGACATACTTAGCCATGATATCCACCTTACATAGGATATCATGGCTAAGTCAATCTCAAAGCAGGCGTTAGGAAAGTAGCGATAACAGAGGTTATCGCTGCTTTTCTTGTCGCTATGCTTCTTTGCCTGAGGCTTGATAATAGGAGAAATGTCACTTAGCGACATTTCTCCCGTTATCCTGGGGAGGAACGCCCACTTTGCATCTCATTAGAGATGCAGAGCTGGGCGATAGGGAAAGGGCGATGTAGCATGGATTCACGCGTTAGCGTGTCCTTGCTAATAGGGCGTTAAAATTATCGCCGCTTTTCGTCCGAAAACGGACGCTAAAGCGGCGATAATTTTATCGCCAGCCCTTGTAGATATGCCCCGTATTCCTCATTTAGGATTGCTGCTTCTGGAACACACATGTAAATGGGGGATTGAACTTCCCTTTCACTGTGTCTCTAAGCACTTTCTTCATAAATGCCTACTCCATCCAAGATGTCTGCTGAAGAGCACTTCCTGTTTAGAGAAATGTGGGGGCATATTTACAAGCCCCTTGCGCCACTTTTACGTCACTTTTCCCATGTTAAAAATGACGCAAAAGTGGCACAAGGGGCTTGTAAATCTGCCCCTTGGAGTTTAGCTAGTTTGCCGCAACCTTTCAGGAAGAAACCTTCATCCCGAAGATGAATGTTTATATGTATGTTTAATTTGCATAGCAACAACACAGCCAACAGGCAGTAAAGCACTGTGCAGGAGCAATGCTTAATGTGTAAAACATAAAATCCCAGGGCCCAAAGTTCCTCAGCCGGTGCTACGAATATTGGGGATTGCTGAGTATCGAAGCTGGGTAGTTTTGATTCTGTCTCATGCCTCTTTTATTCGTCGCCAGGCACTCCCTTCCCCATTATTTAGCTCCTGCTGGTTCTTTCTCACTGTTTTTCTGTCTTTCTCTTTCACTCCGTTTTCTGTGTTTTTCTCTCTCTTGCTCTGGGTGACAGTCTAATGAAAAAACATAATTGCTGGTCCGAAGAAATGAGTGCCTGCGGCCTCACCGGCAACCACCAGCTCAAATTAAGCTCTGCGCAGGGCTCATCCATCGATATTGCTTAAGGATGGGAATGTAAGAGACAATCAACACCATAGAGTGGCTGGGTAGAGAGAGGTCCGGGTGGAAGACAGCAAATTCGAAATTCACAAACCGTACGACGTATAAAATAGTGGGGCATATTAGCAAGACCGGCGATAAAATTATCGCCGTTTTAGCGGCAGGAAACTGCCGCTAAAGCGGCGATAATGGGCTTGCTAATATGCGTTATAGAATTCCAATAGAAGCCCAGGTTAGATGTGCAGGGCATCTAACCTGGGCTTCTATTGGACATTCTATAACGCATACTAAGCAAGCCCATTATCGCCGTTTAGCGCCAGTTTCCTGCCGCTAAAACGGCGATAATTTTATCGCCGGTCTTGCTAATATGCCCCAGTGGGTCATATTAGCAAGACCCAGGTTAAAATTGTCGCCGTTTTAGCGGCAGGAAACTGCCGCTAAAACGGCGATAATGGGCTTGCTAATATGCGTTATAGAATTCCAATAGAAGCCCAGGTTAGATGTGCAGGGCATCTAACCTGGGCTTCTATTGGAATTCTATAACGCATATTAGCAAGCCCATTATCGCCGTTTTAGCGCCAGTTTCCTGCCGCTAAAACGGCGAAAATTTTATCGCCGGTCTTGCTAATATGCCCCAGTGGGTCATATTAGCAAGACCCACGTTAAAATTGTCGCCGTTTTAGCGGCAGAAAACTGCCGCTAAAGCGGCGATAATGGAGCTTGCTAATATGCGTTATAGGAATTCCAATAGAAGCCCAGGTTAGATGTGCAGGGCATCTAACCTGGGCTTCTGTTGAAATTCTATAGCATATTAGCAAGCCCATTATCGCCGTTTTAGCGCCAGTTTCCTGCCGCTAAAGCGGCGATAATTTTATCGCCGGTCTTGCTAATATGCCCCAGTGGGTCATATTAGCAAGACCCACGTTAAAATTGTCGCCGTTTTAGCGGCAGAAAACTGCCGCTAAAACGGCGATAATGGGCTTGCTAATATGCGTTATAGAATTCCAATAGAAGCCCAGGTTAGATGTGCAGGGCATCTAACCTGGGCTTCTATTGGAATTCTATAACGCATATTAGCAAGCCCATTATCGCCGTTTTAGCGCCAGTTTCCTGCCGCTAAAACGGCGATAATTTTATCGCCGGTCTTGCTAATATGCCCCAGTGGGTCATATTAGCAAGACCCACGTTAAAATTGTCGCCGTTTTAGCGGCAGGAAACTGCCGCTAAAACGGCGATAATGGGCTTGCTAATATGCGTTATAGAATTCCAATAGAAGCCCAGGTTAGACGTCCTGCACATCTAACCTGGGCTTCTATTGGAATTCCATAACGCATATTAGCAAGCCCATTATCGCCGTTTTAGCGGCAGGATAATTTTAACGTGGGTCTTGCTAATATGCCCCAGTATTTGATCGGCATATCTTGTTTCTCAACACATCGCCAGAAGGAGAGTCAGTCAGGAGAGGTGTCCAATGATCACTCCGCACCGCTCTATACTTCACGCATGGTGTTGCACCAAAACTGGCAATTAGTTAGTAGCGCCTCTTGCTGAAAATGTGTGCCCCATGTGAGCTAGACCTCTCAAACCTCTCTTTGGATTAATGCAAAACATTGACCACGGTGCCCTTTTAAAAGTTAGGAGAAATGTGAAGAAGCAGACACAGTTCTTCCTACGGAGGTATCAAAATGATTTGTATTTCCTATAACTGTTTTGTGGCTCCCAGTGATAAGCCCTACACCAGCATGCATTATAAAGAGTACAGTAACAATAGATGCCTCGCTTCATCGTTTAAAAAAGACTGTTCATCAATCTGTGGGTGTCTACCACTATATCAGTCCTCCTTATGCTCTTCACGCCAAGACTGAATTAGGGCTGGATGAAATAATTTCCCTAGTAAAATGAATTACTCTCTCACACCCTACAAAAGTGAACATACACAGTTTCGAGTCCCCGATCTCACTAAGATTATCACCGAGCGCAACTCTTCCAGCCACATATTTCACCCAGAATCAGTTCTACCTATTTAGGACAGTTGAGAAATCTACCAAAAGGTTCGACTTCAGAAATATCATAAAAGACATCTCCCATTCCATGCCACATTTTGGGAATATCCGTCTTGACTAACCATAACTGATCACTATCGCAATCAGTTTTTCTCTCTGTGATGCTGCATGGCTCGACAGGCACCAGACGTCTCGCAACACATTCTCCTCATCATAGATCACACTGTAATCATAAGGTTATATGTCTTGTCCTAAGCTGCTTAGGACAAGACACATAACCTTATGGCTAAGCAAGTCACCTACAACTTTGGAAGAAAGGTTTCTCATCTGTTTTTATGTCTCGTGGCCAACCAGTAGAAGGAAGGCCTACAAACAGTGATCATCTCGGTGCACTGTACAAATGCACTTGTTCTGTCTTGCTCATGAATACCCAAGCATCTATAATTCAGTTGATGCCTAGTGTGTACACCACCCACCAACATTTGCAGTTTTGGCACACATCACATCAATAAAATGGCATAGAGTGTAAGGAGAGCCAAGTCTATGCAAAGGGCAAAGGGGCATATTAACAACTGCCAGCGATAATTATCGCTGGCCGTGCTTAGCGTGAGGAACTTATCGCCGGTTATCGCTGGAAATTATCGCCATGCTAGCGCTGTATTAACAACGCTTAGCGCAAAGGCGATAATTTTCCAGTGATAGCGATGTTTTCCATGGAGCATCGCTGGTTTTCCAGCGATGTCCCATGGAAAACGGCGATATACTTGGCGATAGGGCCTGTGGTCTTAGCCACACAATCCACCCCCATGTTAGGTATGCCTTAGTCAGGAATTTAGCAGACGTTAAATTCCTGCGTTAAGGCATACTTAACGCAATTTAAAATATCGCTAACCCACGTTGCTAATATGGCGATACCTGGGTTAGCGATATTTCCCCCTGTTGTATTCACAGGCACGCCCCCTTTGCATCTCATTAGCGATGCGATGGGAGGCGTGCAGAAAACGGACGCTAGGTCAGGAATCACGCGCTAGCGTGTCCTTGTTGATTCGGCGATAAAATTATCGCCGCTTTTCGTCCGAAAACGGACGCTAAAGCGGCGATAATTCATTAACGCCGCCTTGTTAATATGCCCCAAAGTTACATAACTGTAATATGGTATGTAGCTATTGAACGCATGGAATCCAAATAAAATGCATCATTAATAATTGAGCCTGACTGGCTGCTTCACGCTGCCATTAGGTCTGGCTTGCCAGCACAGCTGTCTGTGCGACCTGCTGTTTTCAATATACATAGATATAATAATAAATGGAATAAGTCCCCCACTATCTATTCTAGGATTTGGGCTAGGGCTAACATAGCAGCTTTTTGCAAGGACTTAGGTAACTCTCCTCCCGCCCCGAAGGCGGACATAGAAGCCTTTGTGCAGGATATCACGAGCTGGCTGACAGTGGCTAGCAATGACCATGCATCCCTCCGTAGAACTAGAGCACCTATGCGCCATGAGGCCAATAAATGGTTCTCAGACGATCTGAAAATTGCCAAGCTGAGCCTTCGGCAAGAAGAAAGAAAATGGCGGGCGAGATATGCGCCAGAACTGAAGAAAGAGTATACTAAACAACTTAGAAATTATAAAAATCTTCTGCGGCAAACTAAAGTAAACTTTTTAACAGGCAGAATCATGAATGCCACTAATCAATCTAAAGAGCTCTTCAGGATTGTTTCTGATCTTTCTAATCTTGACCGAGTTACTTTGCCGATTCTATCAACTCCAGATCTGTACGACTCTCTGAATGTGTTTGTAAATAAGATTGAGTCCATTATGAACAGCATCCCGCCCTGTTCACCAATTAATAATCTGTTCACGGATGTGGTGAATAGTCAAACTCTTACCTGCTTCCCCATCTTAATGCAAGAGGATCTAGTACTCCTATTGACAAAGGTAAAGTCCGGTTCTCCAACTGACATATGCCCCCCGAAGGTCTTGAAAGCAGTATGTACTTGGATGCCTGACCGTATATTGTCATTTCTCAACCAATCTGTCAATATGGGGGTGGTCCCTTGGTCCTTTAAGAAAGTGATTATTGCCCCAATTATAAAGAAAGCTGCCGCTGATCCTACGGATATGAAAAACTTTAGGCCTATCTCGCTTTTACCCTTTTTTGCCAAACTACTCGAGGCCCACATAGCACGTCATGTATGTCTATTCATTGAAGAGTCAGGCTTCCTGGATCCGGCACAAGCAGGATTTTGACCTGCACACTTTACAGAAGCAGTGATTATGTCTGTTGTTGATGACATGCGAAAAGAGGTAGATAATGGCACCGCCCAAGTCCTGGTTCTATTGGACTTGTCTGTGGCCTTTGATACGGTTGGCCATAGTATTTTGGCCGACCGGATCAGGGCCGCGGGTTTCTGAGATTCAGCATTGAACTGGCTTCTTTCCTTTTTGAAGGACAGATCTCAATCAGTTAGGCTACCTCCTTTCTTTTCCTCAGAGGTGCAACGGAATTTCAGGGTTCCTCAAGGATCTTCGCTGTCTCCCCACCTTTTTAACATCTATATCTGTCCCCTGATCAATGCCCTCAAACACTAAGAAATCAACATCTTTAATTATGCAGATGACATGCAACTAGTATTTATGGGTAGCGATTGTCCTTCATCTCGCTATTTGTTTCAGGCTACAATGCGGTTCATCCGAGACTGGATGAACAACAATCATTTAAAGCTGAACCCCGATAAAATGGAGATAATGCGTAAGGTGAACTATTGGTGCCCTCGTTTTGGCCTAGAGAGATGGGCTCTCCCCCCTCACCCAAAAAAGCTGTAAAAAGCCTGGGTGTCATAAAAGATGCAGAACTTTCCTTTAAGCAGCAGGTAGGAGCAGTGACTTCTGCCTGCTTCTGCCAGCTACGTCGCATAAAAAGATAAAAGAATTCCTTATTAAGGAGGCTTTGATCCAAGTAATCATAGCTCTAGTCATGTCTAGATTAGACTATGCGAATACAATTTACCTGGGCCTCCCTAAAATCCTTCTGCGCAGGCTCCAGCTTATTCAAAGTCAGGCTGCTCGGCTGATTTACACCCTGCCCAAAAGTTGCCACATCTCCCAGGTAGTGATGGACCTTCACTGGCTGCCAGTGAAGGCAACAGAGATCAATGTTTAAAGCATGTTGCATGGTATTTAAGTCCCTGTACCTGAGCTACCCTGCCTTCGTGAAGTCTAGAGTTATTGAATACTGCCCAACCACAGCTTTAAGATCTAGCAACTCGCACCTCTTGACAATTCTGCCCTGGAAAAAACAAAGGATCGGCGGGCGTGGGTTTGCCGTTATCGCCCCTCGTGTATGGAATAGCCTGCCTTTGGACCTTAGGGCTTCTATGGACCTTGCCACATTTAGGAAACTCCTGAAAACACTGCTTTTTAGACAGATTTATTACGAAGGGAGGTCAAAGTTGACTGGTTACCTAGCACCAAGAGACCGTCTGGTGGATGTGCGCTTTACAAATGGGCAGTAACATAACATAACATAGAGAAGGCTTTGGGTCAGTCCCTTCAGATAATGGATTGATTGGGTCCATCACCGTGAGCCATTGTTTTGCATCTTTTCCAATCACATCTTGATTAAAGCAGAAGAGTAAACATCTCTCACCTCATGCTATTTGATGTGTGGTGTATCAATCCATACTCCATTTTTTGTGTAATACACGTTATTGAAGTCACAGTGCACATTTCAAATATCATAAACATTAGCATTTCTCTTCCCATGAAATACCTGCAGTGAATTGCATGAGGGACTCATTTTTGCAAAAATGTACACTCAACATTACACTTTGTCAATTCAATTTTTCATTTCATAGATCAATCAGTCACAACACTCAACCAAATCACACCCATGTTCAATCTGGACCAAATTATCCACAACAAGTACCACCAAGGATTAAAAATTACGCAAAGTTTTGAATGTTGTGTGTTAAATGTCAGCATTTGCAACATATCATCATTGAGCAAGTAGCAAATTGCATATAACACTATAGTTAAAAGGGATGACACGGGGGGCGTGGCTTGAGAGCCGAGGGAAATGGCCGTTGTTCGTGAGAGCTCCGTGACGGCGTAGGACGTCGGAATCCCTCCAGGCTCCTTTATCTAATATTTGGATCCTTTGACCGCATCCACATGCGTCGGTATCCCTCCTGCTTCACTGGTGGCGTTTATGGACATGGGGGGTGAGCGCAAAATATGTTTTTGAGCATTTTTTCACCGCTCGTGGCTTAATGAGGGGCCGCCATTTTGTTTTCCTCCGCTCTCCCCATTTTCCCGCTTGTCTTCTGGACTCACTTCTCTTCACAGTCTGGTGCTCAAATGACTTGAGGTGAGCCTTTGCTATTGTTTTTACACCACCTGCCGTCTGAGAACACTTTTCCTCGTAGTCCTATGCTCGAGTGACCTAAATTGAGCATTTGCTGTTGTTCTTTCACCGCCTGCCATCTCGAGGTGCTTCTTCGCACGGGCCAATGCTCAAATGTCTTAGTATGAGCGTTTGTTGCTGTCTTTTCGCCGCTTCTTTATATTTTTGATCAACTACTTAGGTGTATATGCTCCAGAGCTGGCAACTTGTGATATTGATGATGTAAACAATTGTAGTACAAAGCACAAGAAATAACTTGTTTTTGTCTCTGTATTTTACTCCTGCTCAGCTCTTCTGCGGCCTTGGACTACATCTTTGTGCTTTTTGTATTTCCAGTGTTTTTCTCACTTATTCTTGATGGTAATGCCCCGTACTAATCGCAGTGGTGTTCAGCATACTAAGTGTGCGTCATTAGAAGATCATAATCCCTTCAGCATCCTGCAAGAAAATATGGAGGAGGCACTCTTTGACTCTGCTGAATCAAGAAGCTCGACTCCTAACACGCCGCGTTCAAGTTCTAAACAAGGTTCTAAAATACCTTCCGCATCCATTGCTTCTTCAGGCAAGCGAACAAAGATTAATCCACCTTCTCCTACCAATTCTTCTTCTTCAATCTCCATAGAACTTTTACTTGAAGAAATCCGTTCCCTCAAGCTGTACATGGCAGAGACAAACTCCCGTCTCCAGAATCTTGAGGATAACTGGTCATATACTGAGCAAAAAGTCGACGAGCTTGAAATCCGAGTTGATTCTATTCAAGCAGTCACAGATCAAGTTCCTGGCATGCACAGAGAGATACTGCAACAAGTTGAAAATTTGGAAAATCGCAACAGGCGTAATAACCTACGCATTTATGGTCTTGCGGAAGGTCTCGAAGGTTCTGATCCTTTGTCCTTTTTTCAAACATTCCTGCCAACGCTTCTTGGTTTTCCTGATAAGCCTTCTTTGAACATTCAAAGAGCTCATCGCTTAGGGCAAAATCCCCATTTTTCCTCTTCTTCACCCTCTTCCACGAAACCTAGAGGAGTTATCTTGTACTTTTTAGAGTACACGGATTTACTCAAAGTCCTCCATGCCGCCAAACAAAAGGGGAAAATCTCTTGGAATGGTTCTAATCTTTTCTTTGCTCAAGACTACGCTAAAGCCACTGCGGATCGTCGGAAGAAGTTCCTGGATATGAGACCTGCTCTTCGTAACCTGAATGCTCGATATGGCTTATTTCATCCTTGTTTGTTCAAGGTGACATATAACAATAAAACAACAAACTATGAAGACCCTGCGCTTCTTCAGCACTTCCTGAACACCTGCAGGGATGAGTCCATGGACATTCCTCGGCCATAAGCATTTTTGATTACTTCAAAACTGTTTGTTATTGTTGTCTTAGTCTTACTCCTGATGTATTTCGTTTTGTCGTAATATCCCTTGTTAAAATTTTCCCTTTTTTTTTTCCTCATTAGATGCGGTTTTGTGATCCTTCGCTTTATGTCCCCTTCGTTGTTCCTGGAGGTTGTTTCCTCGTGCCGTTCTCCGTCCCGGAGTCTTTCGTCTGGTGTGCTGCCTTCCCTATGTGGCTCCACCCTCCCCGCTCTCATTGTCTGCATGTGGTATGTCTTTTTGTTATACCTGAATTGCTCGTTTTTTTTGTTTTTTGTTTTGTTCTCCCTTTTTCCTTATCTTCTCTTTTGTTATTTTTCTTCTTTTTCACACTCTACGTCATCTTTTCTACCATTTCTACCATTCCCTCTTCCCTTTTTCAGTCTTCATTCTGCATTTTATCTTTATTCCCTTATCTACACTCTCTCTCTTAGTAGTATATTTAAAGTTTCCACTGTTTGCATAGTAACTGTTCATATACATTTTATTGGTTATCTTTAAAGTTACAACATGGAACGTTAAGGGAGTAAATAATCCTATAAAATGACAACGGGTATTAACCCATTTAGCCAAATTAAAAACAGACATTGCATTGATTCAAGAAACTCCTTTGTCTGACGCCGAAGCGTCTAAATTGAAAAGATGTTGGGTAGGCAATGTTTTTTCTTCCCCAGCTCTAGGTAAAAAGAATGGAGCCTCTATTCTCTGTCACAAGAAATATCAGATCTCAGTTATTCATCAAGAAACAGATTCAGATGGTCGTTGAGTAATTGTCAAACTCCTCATTAACCAAATACCTTTAGTTCTTTTTAATGTGTATGCACCAGTTAATGTGGATAATGTTTTTTGGACCCATATTTCTGATAAATTGCTTTTATTTGATGATGATTATATTGTCTTTGGTGGAGATTGTAATCAGGTTCTTGACCCTATATTAGACAGACATTCCTCAGTTAAATTTGTTAACGCTAAGATGCACTCCCAATTCACTTCTGCCATATGCCACAAATCTCTAGTTGACATTTGGAGGCTCTGCAACCCAGATCTTCGAGAATATAGTTTCTATTCCCCTCCACATCAATCACAATCCCGAATTGACTACCTATTTCTCAGTAAATCCTTATCCCAACAGGTCCTTAACTCTGAAATTGGCTCTATTTTAATATCAGATCATGCCCCAGTTTATGTTGACTTTGATTTAATACCTTTACACCTCATGCTGGTAGATGGCGCTTTAATAAAACCTTACTATCTGATCCTAACTTTTCAAGCCAATTCAGCGCTTTTGTCTCTGAGTTCTTCTCTTTTAATTCCACTACAGAGTCCTCTCCTGCAATGGTCTGGGACTCTTTTCAAAGCTGCAGCCAGAGGCTTTATAATGAATTTTGTTTCTCAAAAAAGAAGTCTTTTGAAGCCCAATCTGCCCAGTTGCAGATCAAGTAATTCAAACTCACTTATTATCATTCAAATACTGAATCATCCTTAAAAAATCTTATTGATGCAAAACTTTCTTTCAATAAATTATCCACAGAAGCTGCATCATCCTATCTTTTAAAAAGTAGTTCTCGTTATTATGGAGGCCAAAATAAAATGTGGAAATTATTAGCTAATTACTTGAAAATAAGACAAGAACGGACTAGAGTAAAATCCCTACGGAATGCTGCCGGTATCTCATTATTTAAGGATAGTGATATTTTGAATGAGTTTGTCTCATTTTACAAGAATTTATATACCCCGGAACAGCAACCATCTTCACACGCTCTTTCCTCTTATTTTAACTCTCTTGATCCCCCTCCTTCTCATCATACTGATCTTACTTCTTTAGGAAAGGATATCACTCTGTCAGAAATTACTCATGCAGTCTCGGTATTAAAAAGAGGAAAAGCTCCTGGTCCCGACGGATTCACTATTGAATTTTATGCACATTTTGCCAGCCTTCTTCTCCCAAATCTTTTACTTCTTTTTAATTCTTTTATTACAGCGGGTTCTTCTTGTGGAACTTATCAAGAAGCCATGATATGCTTAATCCCTAAAGATAATAAGGACCCTTCTCTCTGCAAAAATTACTGCCCAATCTCTTTAGTAAACCTTGATTATAAGATATTTGCAAAAATTCTTGCTCTCCGTATTGATCCTATTTTACCCAATCTTATTGGTCCTGAACAATCGGGCTTTGTCAAAGGTCGATTATCATCCGATAATTCCAGAGTTTTTTTAAATATTCTTAGTAAAGCCCCCTCTCTTGACTATCCCATTGCAGCTATAGCTTTAGATGCATAAAAAGTCTTTGACAGGATTGGATGGGATTTCATGTTTCAGCAAAACCAAAGGGGATGATGGACGGAGTGTTGAACATTGCAAGCACTCACCCCCAGTCAACTGATCTGGGTTTAATCCATCATCATTCTTTATCTCACTCCGCCACCGCAGTTCAGACATGGCCATATGCAAATCAGTCTGACCCTGTGCCTCATGGGAACAGTCCAGCCCGAACTGCCAAGCCATGTCTTCCCTGGACCGGAAACAAGCATCCTGGGACCGGTTTCTGGCTTACAGCCGTCATCAGCCAGGCTATCTTGAATCCAGTGGCAAAGTGAGCAAGGGACCCACGTCTGGGCATACCCTGCCAACTTAGGGCGAACACAGCAAAACCAAAGGGGATGATGGACGGAGTGCTGAACATTGCAAGCACTCACCCCCAGTCAACTGATCTGGGTTTAATCCATCATCATTCTTTAGCTCACTCCGCCACCGCAGTTCAGACATGGCCATATGCAAATCAGTCTGACCCTGTGCCTCATGGGAACAGTCCAGCCCGAACTGCCAAGCCATGTCTTCCCTGGACCGGAAACAAGCATCCTGGGACCGGTTTCTGGCTTACAGCCGTCATCAGCCAGGCTATCTTGAATCCAGTGGCAAAGTGAGCAAGGGACCCACGTCTGGGCATACGCTGCCAACTTAGGGCGAACACAGCAAAACCAAAGGGGATGATGGACGGAGTGTTGAACATTGCAAGCACTCACCCCCAGTCAAATGATCTGGGTTTAATCCATCATCATTCTTTAGCTCACTCCGCCACCGCAGTTCAGACATGGCCATATGCAAATCAGTCTGACCCTGTGCCTCATGGGAACAGTCCAGCCCGAACTGCCAAGCCATGTCTTCCCTGGACCGGAAACAAGCATCCTGGGACCGGTTTCTGGCTTACAGCCGTCATCAGCCAGGCTATCTTGAATCCAGTGGCAAAGTGAGCAAGGGACCCACGTCTGGGCATACCCTGCCAACTTAGGGCGAACACAGCAAAACCAAAGGGGATGATGGACGGAGTATTGAACATGTCACACAAGATTTGGGGGTCAAAGCATAGACACCCGCACTAGTCTTAACGTCCCAATAGATTATATAGGCTAGAAACAAGGTGCAAAGGGCTTAGGACACAATCCCCTAGGTCCCAAATCGAGTGACCAGAAGAAACCTACCCGTCACTCTAATAAATGCAATAAAAACAGCCCAGCACACTTTCAAATATTGAATGTATTATACATGCAGTAGTATAAATTTCCAACAAACTGTTGTTTTCCCAAAACGAAGAAAAAAGAAATGTAATCATATGATGATGAAATTCATTCTTTATTCATGTTCTTTTTTTATAAAACTTGCAACCGCCAACGCGTTTCGTCCTCAATCGGACTTCTTCAGGGCTTAGAATATAAAATGTGCTCATTCATATAGCTTCTATCAATATGTTAGACCAATCGGTTTGAGAATGCGTTTGTCCCCACAGACATATTATATCAGCTCAAAGGCTCATCGATAACGGTGTATCGGTCAATATCACACCCGTCTCCATGCGGTCATCTTGTTCGGTAAAGAATCAGATTCTTTACCGAACAAGATGACCGCATGGATGAGCCTTTGAGCTGATTTCATCATCATATGATTACATTTCTTTTTTCTTCGTTTTGGGAAAACAACAGTTTGTTGGAAATTTATACTACTGCATGTATAATACATTCAATATTTGAAAGTGTGCTGGGCTGTTTTTATTGGAGTATTGAACATTACAAGCACTCACCCCTTGCTCACTTTGCCACTGGATTCAAGCTAGCCTGGCTGATGACGGCTGAATAGCCAGAAACCGGTCCCAGGATGCTTGTTTCCGGTCCAGGGAAGACATGGCTTGGCAGTTCGGGCTGGACTGTTCCCATGAGGCACAGGGTCAGACTGATTTGCATATGGCCATGTCTGAACTGGGGTGGTGGAGTGAGCTAAAGAATGATGATGGATTAAACCCAGATCAGTTGACTGGGGGTGAGTGTTTGATTAGCTCATGCGCTCCGTCCATCATCCCCTTTGGTATCGCTTTGTTTGCCCTAAGTTGGCAGGGTATGCCCAGACGTGGGTCCCTTGCTCACTTTGCCACTGGATTCAAGCTAGCCTGGCTGATGACGGCTGAATAGCCAGAAACCGGTCCCAGGATGCTTGTTTCCGGTCCAGGGAAGACATGGCTTGGCAGTTCGGGCTGGACTGTTCCCATGAGGCACAGGGTCAGACTGATTTGCATATGGCCATGTCTGAACTTGGGTGGTGGAGTTGTAGAAATAAAAACCTTCTTAGGGGTTCACTGATACATCTGGTCCTTAAGACCAACAAAGAAGAGATTGGCACAGAAGCTGTAATATCAAAAAACATGTTTTATTAACCTCAGATGAGGGATATTGCATCTTACGGTACCCGCAGGCCACTGTAGGAGGCATTCTAATGAGTGCAGAGAACAGGGTCCTTATATATGTATTTGTTACATAGTCAGCATAAAATCAAGGGGAGGTCCTAGCACTTACAAGCATGCTTATTGACTAATATGGGTATACAAAATTTGCTTGCTCCACAAAGTGGGAGGGGAGACTAAACTGCTTACATGAGTAAGAATAGCCTGACAGTTCTATACTAGGAGCAGGTGCATTCTACCAGCTAGGCCTCTCTGAGCATGTGCAAGACTCTGGAAGAGGGAGAAAGCACATGGTGAGCACATGGCTAACTAAAATGGCTGCCAAGTACAAAATGGCTTTCAGCTCATGCTAACAGCGATTCCTGCAATCTTTAACAGATGATCCTTTTAGCATGAGCTAAAGACATTCCCATGATCTAGTAGAGACATAGAAAATATTTTGCACATTTTCTTCTCATAAATTCATCAATATCCTATGCTAGGTGGGCATTTACATTCTAAACATTTCATTAAGCAGGTATATACAAGGTATAAGCAGGAGTACAAAGTGAACAGAGCATTGGGTCATACAGGTAGCAAGAGAGAATAATGACTATTATCTCAAACAGAAATCTCAATATTTTCCAATCCTAAGCAGAAAGCAAATACCAAAACCATCTAGTCTAATTTTAAGTTTCAGGGCTCTGATGTATTTCAGTGACTATTTATGTCAATTTCAAAATAGCCAACAGCACATACCTAATAAAAACATTTTCAATAGACTTTCTCAGTATTTTTTATGAGGGCTAAATTATCAATTAATATACTTAAGGAAAGAGTAAAGTAACATGCTCAGATGAACTTTTCTCGTGCAGAATAAACATTACTCTTAAAAAATATTAAAGCAATCAGACATATTATTACAAAAACAATCCTGGCTCCGGGGGACCAGGAGGACCACACAGGGCCATAGGAATTAGGACAAGGAGCCGCAAAGGGCTGCTCCTCCAAAAAAAATGGGACGACCAAAGGGGTACATTACTAACAAAAAAAAAGAGTCCTTGGGAATTTCTAGAACCACCAGCCAGAGGGGAGTCTTCTCCCTGTGTCCGTTTGAGCCTCACAGGCAGGCTCTTGTTGTTCCCACGGTGGAGCTGCACAACTCGCAACTCAAGAATCACGGAGAAGGAAAAGTCTTTCTTTCAGGATAGGGCAATCACCCCCCAGGGCAAATACCCTCAATGATCCTGTCCAGTGTCTCAGGCAGTGCACCAGTTTTCTTCACTTTAATCTAACAGGCACCAAGGGCACAGCACCTGTACCCTAAACTCAAGTCCTTCCCTAACTCCTGTATTGCACCTCTGGCGCACTGCTCTTTTGTTAGGGCCACAAATTGTACCCAGTGTGCTCGGGCATCTCTTGATCAACAAACAAAGGCGTAGACTTGCATTCACTTGGGACCAGGACTCAAAGGCCTGAAGCAACCCTTGTTTCAAAGGGGGTCACCTCAAGCAAAAGCCTCCTTGCCGTCCTTGTCGTTCTGTGACTCTCTCAGCTGGGCATCAAAAACTGGATCCACACAAAGATTTCTCCATCCTGATTTGTAACCCCGTCTTTCGCCCAAGACAGTGGCAGGGGTACACACTTCACGTCCCAGTGCTTCCGCCTTCACTGAGGTCCTAGTTGCCAGCAACGCCTATGCTGGTTCCTTTAACTTTGGCTTCAAACTGGAGTGGCGCTGACTCCCCAGGCTGGATCTGATGTCCGGGCCCCTCTGGCAATGGTTGTAAGGCAGCAAATATCTATTGGTGGACAGAACAAGAGGTCTTTAGACAAGGCACAGAAATAATCTAACAACAGAGAGGATAGTCTCAGAATACTCTCTTAGTCCTGGGGCGCCCCATACATTAGCAAGGCACCCAAGAGCCACTTCATCTATCTGAGAGTAGAAAACCCTGGACCTATTGGCAAGTATAAAAGGAACGTTTTGGTGAACTGACAAGAGTAATACATCACCCAATCCCAAACAGCCAAGGAAGTCTGTGTTCATTTACTAAATTCTGAGGAAAAGAGAAAAACAATACAGACATACTCCAAATACTTACATTGGTGTATTCCTATATTACCAATCTGAAGAACCCTCAAGAAAAAGGAAATGTTCTACACTTTTACTCATAGATTTTACATTACTTGTACAGGACTGCAGACACTTGTAAAATAATTTCTCTTACATGTTATGCTTAGGACCATGCTCTCATGTTATAGGTGCAGCAGGAAAATCTAAAACTGCTAATTTAACAGGGATTCTTATTGCAAAAAGAACTAAACTTCAACATAGTGAGTACATTTTCTCCAGCAGAACATGTTATGACAAACAAATTCCTATAAAACAATATTTTCCTTCAAAATGTTTGCTAAGGATCACATGAGCGTCTTTCCTGCATTGTACTTTTCACGATCTGGACTATGCAACATCATTTTCAAAAGGAAAAAAAACCCTATCTCCAGCTCTAATAAGGGCTGTCAGCTTATTGACAGAGACTAGCTAATAAAAAACTAGCAATGCCCTTGCAAAACTGTATAGAACATGAGAATAACATAAACAATAATAGTGTTGCCACCTGAGATTTTTGAACAGAAACCGCCACTATACAGTTCTCCTTAAAGATCAAATAAGGGAACATCAATCTGTTCTACTCATTCTTTCATACAGGATGGGCAGTAACATAGCTTATGTGTTTCATCTGTTTATTAATTCTAACAATTTTAAAACAGTATTACAGAATAGCCAATAACTATCACATGGCCATTTCCTAGACAGCTTAGACAGACTCAAAAAAAAGTGAGAAAAAGAAGAGAGAAAACATAATTTTGCCTACCCTTAATTTGTAGAGGAGCTAGCCTCCTTCCCCTATTTTGACAGTAGGAAAACCTGAAACAGGTTTTACTTCTGTCAACACTTTCAACCCCTATTTGTAGCAACTGGGCACAAACAAACTTGTAGGAGATATCTTAGAAAGTGGCTATTCTCTGATTCAAGCACATCGAGTACTGTAGAAAGCGTCAGCAACAAATGTATCAATTCCTTGAGCAATTGTACTTGATTAACATGAGGGCGCATGAATGCAAACTAAAATCCATTTCCTCCTTATCGTAGCCCCTACACAGTATTCTTTAAACTAAAACCATTATTTTATATACCTGGCAGATCAATGCTCAACTGAGGGTTGTTTTCCTTCGTTTCATATGACTGTGCAAAACGTGTGTTTGCCAAAAATAGGAAGCAAAGCTTCTCTTCCTCTCTTTGCGCTATCATCTCGTCTTTCAAAAACTTTTCGAAGGTCGAAGTGTCCCAGCAAACATTACCCTTCACCCTGCTAAGTTGCTAAATGCAGAACTCCGACCTTTGACCCGTTCAGCAGCTGCTCATTTTGTTTGTGCAAGGCTTGCCATGCGGTTTTCGTAATGCAAAGCAACTCTGGAGAATCACAGCTAAAAGGCAGTCCTGTCCGATCCGTTTGCCAGTAATTTAAAGGTAGGATAATAACGTCTGCTGGTTTCTGTATACTTATTTTCATTTATGTATAGTATGTTGGGTGCAGTAGGTCAGCTGTTTGTTTTATACTTGCATATACTTTATGGAAGCCTGAGAGCACGTTAAAACTGCCTTGAGTGGTAGAACTGCTTGTAAAATTGTGAATTTAGCTCAATTTCGACTTTGGTGGTAGGGGCACTTAAAAATGAATATCCTACAATATTTTTGCATAATAGGAACCCCCAGAGTGTTCTCTAGATAGCCCAGGAATGGGAAATCAGAAATGTATAAGATATACCCTTATAAAAATGAGTTTTGTATGGCTGGGTAAAGTGACATTTCACATTTAAGTTCCCTTCTTATTGCGGTACAGCACTGCTTAAATTCAACTTTGATACTAGGAATTCACAGTATGATGATTAGGCTTTATAAAGATGAAAAAACGAATTTAAAGCATTTATGTTTAACAATATATTTTTTTTCATATAATTATTTTATTAATTTTTTTAATCAAAACCAACCATTTTGATGATTCCACATTTGAAAAGCAAGCTTCATTCGTAGCCTATCATATTTAAACGCATTCATTCATAACCCTAAGCACAGAAGCCTTACTTGAAACATGAAAAGTCTGCGCCACTTTTTAAAAGGACAGTTATCATTTAACATCAGAACCATAGATGTACTTATGTAAAAAAGGCATTAAGAAAGGAAATCCCTACTTTCAATTTTGTTCTCTGTTATCCAAAATAATGAAACTGTTTTTTTTGAAACTTTTAAAATAATGCAGGCCCTTATACCAGTTTTACACTGACTTAAAATTTCGCTGACTCAGCATTCCTGTCTGTGGCCGTGATCAGGAATAGCCATATGCTATTTATGCAGCTGTTGTTTGTCAGCAGGCGTCGAATTTTCACGCCTTTCTCAGGAAAAAACCCTTTATTATTTGAAATACCCTGACAGAGTTAAATCCCCATTTGCTGTGTCAAACAGTTTCTTTTCAGTTAGTCAGTTTAAACACAGCTGTTGGAAAGCTTTTTTCTCGGGTGCTGAAAGAAAAGCATGTCACAGTCTATTTAAAAACTGAGGCATTTCAATGCAGTCAAATCTATCTTTCTATAATGTGTATTTAGTTCAGCAACGACCAAATTCACTCATATGATGTGCATGCCTTTTAATGTCTAATACAATGTATTTAAGGAAAAGGCTGTAACATGTATTTTAGTCTATTGATTACAAAACACATAATTTCGTTTTTTTTCCTCTGTATGAGGCCTATTTTAATCCTATTGAATATGAATTCTAATTTTATCTTTAGCATTGTGGCAATTTGCACACATGTACAGTGTCGTACTCTGTCAATTTAATAGTAACATGCAGCTGTTTAGCATATGTCATATAATTCATTTCTGGATTTTTATTTAATATGTAAGTAACTAAATGACATTTTGCATAACAGAATGATGACAGCAAAAAACATAAACAAACTCATTGAGCTCATTCAGACAGTTACAGAAGGGGGTCATACACGCAGAGTACACAACACAGCGCGCTTAAAGCTAGACATTCTTTCACAAAGAGTACTCACACAAGTATTACCAATGTCAAACCACAAACCCCACATAGACATTGAAACACATATTTAACCCACAAATCAACACTTAGGACTGCTTACAAAGTGTACGCAAGACCAACCTATTTGTAAATACTAATTGTAAGTCATATTTACAAGAAGAGCTCTCAAAAGTAGCCCAAAAAACTGTTCCATGGTCAAGAAGCCAAAATACACCAAATTCGCCAGTTTTGGCTGGTAGAACACTCAAAAGCGCTCTGCATATCACCACTTATGAATGTTACTAAGTGCGCAGATCCGGATCCGTTTTATGTACATATTTAGTTCCATGGGGTACTTAGTCACCAAGGAAGAAATATCTTTTTACTATACGTAAACCTATTTAGGTATCCCCTCTGAGGGGAGTCAACTAAGTACTTACTAAATCCATATCGGTACCTCCAAAACAGCAACACTTTCTGCGAAGTGTGCTAGAAACAGGCATGCCAAAAATATTATAGCATATATAATATTATACTCCAAGTGACACTTAACACAATGTGTGCCGTTCAAGTTTTCTAAGTTAGAGAAAAATCTCCTCATTACCTGCCTATATGAATTGCAATGCATATATAACTTACAAAACAAATTCCAAAATTGGCCAATCATACAAACAAAGCCACAGTAAGTGTTACTAAAACTACCTTACCAATCAAAGGCATCAAACCAACAGCAAGTGCCGCAAAACGGCTCTTACCAATCAAATGGTGTCCAGGTTCCAACTGCCAAGTTCTGAGTGACCTAACGGTCGTTTTAAAATACTCACGCCAAAGAAGTTCTCAGTCGGGAGCGGCAAACACTTGGAGGATCAGATCAGGAAGACCAGAAATATACTGGGCTGGAAGACAAACAATCTCCGTGCGCAGGGTACCTCCTCAGTAGATTCCTGTCCTGTACTCCTCAGTAGATTCCTGTCTCCCTTCAAGACCACTCCCTTGGATAGCCGCTGCACCGATGAGGTCCACTTTCGGGCGCCATTTGTAGAAATAAAAACCTTCTTAGGGGTTCACTGATACATCTGGTCCTTAAGACCAACAAAGAAGAGATTGGCACAGAAGCTGTAATATCAAAAAACATGTTTTATTAACCTCAGATGAGGGAGATTGCATCTTACGGTACCCGCAGGCCACTGTAGGAGGCATTCTAATGAGTGCAGAGAACAGGGTCCTTATATATGTATTTGTTACATAGTCAGCATAAAATCAAGGGGAGGTCCTAGCACATACAAGCATGCTTATTGACTAATATGGGTATACAAAATTTGCTTGCTCCACAAAGTGGGAGGGGAGACTAAACTGCTTACATGAGTAAGAATAGCCTGACAGTTCTATACTAGGAGCAGGTGCATTCTACCAGCTAGGCCTCTCTGAGCATGTGCAAGACTCTGGAAGAGGGAGAAAGCACATGGCGAGCACATGGCTAACTAAAATGGCTGCCAAGTACAAAATGGCTTTCAGCTCATGCTAACAGCGATTCCTGCAATCTTTAACAGAGTGAGCTAAAGAATGATGATGGATTAAACCCAGATCAGTTGACTGGGGGTGAGTGTTTGATTAGCTCATGCGCTCCGTCCATCATCCCCTTTGGTATCGCTTTGTTTGCCCTAAGTTGGCAGGGTATGCCCAGACGTGGGTCCCTTGCTCACTTTGCCACTGGATTCAAGCTAGCCTGGCTGATGACGGCTGAATAGCCAGAAACCGGTCCCAGGATGCTTGTTTCCGGTCCAGGGAAGACATGGCTTGGCAGTTCGGGCTGGACTGTTCCCATGAGGAACAGGGTCAGACTGATTTGCATATGGCCATGTCTGAACTGGGGTGGTGGAGTGAGCTAAAGAATGATGATGGATTAAACCCAGATCAGTTGACTGGGGGTGAGTGTTTGATTAGCTCATGCGCTCCGTCCATCATCCCCTTTGGTATCGCTTTGTTTGCCCTAAGTTGGCAGGGTATGCCCAGACGTGGGTCCCTTGCTCACTTTGCCACTGGATTCAAGCTAGCCTGGCTGATGACGGCTGAATAGCCAGAAACCAGTCCCAGGATGCTTGTTTCCGGTCCAGGGAAGACATGGCTTGGCAGTTCGGGCTGGACTGTTCGCATGAGGCACAGGGTCAGACTGATTTGCATATGGCCATGTCTGAACTGGGGTGGTGGAGTGAGCTAAAGAATGATGATGGATTAAACCCAGATCAGTTGACTGGGGGTGAGTGTTTGATTAGCTCATGCGCTCCGTCCATCATCCCCTTTGGTATCGCTTTGTTTGCCCTAAGTTGGCAGGGTGTGCCCAGACGTGGGTCCCTTGCTCACTTTGCCACTGGATTCAATCTAGCCTGGCTGATGACGGCTGAATAGCCAGAAACCGGTCCCAGGATGCTTGTTTCCGGTCCAGGGAAGACATGGCTTGGCAGTTCGGGCTGGACTGTTCCCATGAGGCACAGGGTCAGACTGATTTGCATATGGCCATGTCTGAACTGGGGTGGTGGAGTGAGCTAAAGAATGATGATGGATTAAACCCAGATCAGTTGACTGGGGGTGAGTGTTTGATTAGCTCATGCGCTCCGTCCATCATCCCCTTTGGTATCGCTTTGTTTGCCCTAAGTTGGCAGGGTATGCCCAGACGTGGGTCCCTTGCTCACTTTGCCACTGGATTCAAGCTAGCCTGGCTGATGACGGCTGATAGCCAGAAACCGGTCCCAGGATGCTTGTTTCCGGTCCAGGGAAGACATGGCTTGGCAGTTCGGGCTGGACTGTTCCCATGAGGCACAGGGTCAGACTGATTTGCATATGGCCATGTCTGAACTGGGGTGGTGGAGTGAGCTAAAGAATGATGATGGATTAAACCCAGATCAGTTGACTGGGGGTGAGTGTTTGATTAGCTCATGCGCTCCGTCCATCATCCCCTTTGGTTTCGCTTTGTTTGCCCTAAGTTGGCAGGGTATGCCCAGACGTGGGTCCCTTGCTCACTTTGCCACTGAATTCAAGCTAGCCTGGCTGATGACGGCTGAATAGCCAGGAACCGGTCCCAGGATGCGTGTTTCCGGTCCAGGGAAGACATGGCTTGGCAGTTCGGGCTGGACTGTTCCCATGAGGCACAGGGTCAGACTGATTTGCATATGGCCATGTCTGAACTGGGGTGGTGGAGTGAGCTAAAGAATGATGATGGATTAAACCCAGATCAGTTGACTGGGGGTGAGTGTTTGATTAGCTCATGCGCTCCGTCCATCATCCCCTTTGGTATCGCTTTGTTTGCCCTAAGTTGGCAGGGTATGCCCAGACGTGGGTCCCTTGCTCACTTTGCCACTGGATTCAAGCTAGCCTGGCTGATGATGGCTGAATAGCCAGAAACCGGTCCCAGGATGCTTGTTTCCGGTCCAGGGAAGACATGGCTTGGCAGTTCGGGCTGGACTGTTCCCATGAGGCACAGGGTCAGACTGATTTGCATATGGCCATGTCTGAACTGGGGTGGTGGAGTGAGCTAAAGAATGATGATGGATTAAACCCAGATCAGTTGACTGGGGGTGAGTGTTTGATTAGCTCATGCGCTCCGTCCATCATCCCCTTTGGTTTCGCTTTGTTTGCCCTAAGTTGGCAGGGTATGCCCAGACGTGGGTCCCTTGCTCACTTTGCCACTGAATTCAAGCTAGCCTGGCTGATGACGGCTGAATAGCCAGGAACCGGTCCCAGGATGCTTGTTTCCGGTCCAGGGAAGACATGGCTTGGCAGTTCGGGCTGGACTGTTCCCATGAGGCACAGGGTCAGACTGATTTGCATATGGCCATGTCTGAACTGGGGTGGTGGAGTGAGCTAAAGAATGATGATGGATTAAACCCAGATCAGTTGACTGGGGGTGAGTGTTTGATTAGCTCATGCGCTCCGTCCATCATCCCCTTTGGTATCATTTCATGTTTCTGGCCTTAAAATGGATAGGATTTCCTCCAAAATTAATTTCCCTTATTTCCCTATTATATTCCGGCCCTAGAGCATCTATTTTCGTTAACAGCAAGACTTCGGACTACTTTCCTCTTTTCAGAGGAGTTCGACAAGGGTGTCCGCTATCACCTCTTTTATTCATAATAGCATTAGAACCCTTTTTAACCTAAGTTAGACAAGATACTCAGATTATGGGGTTCCAACTTGATTCTTCTCACATCAAAATGTCTGTATATGCGGATGACATTCTTTTATATTGCTCTAATCCCGCCACATCTATTCCCTCCTTTCTCAATCAGGTGGATATTTTTTCTCAACTATCTGGATACCGTCTTAATTCGGACAAATGCGAGTTCCTACCTCTTAATATGACTTGCCTTAAGCAGGATTTTATATCTACTGGTTTTTCTTGGCAACCTTCTAAAATAACATATCTAGGCCTATGGTTTTCTTCTAGCATTTCGGAAACTTTAAAACTCAATTTTGATTCCATCATCAAAACTATCCGACACATTGAAAGTTGGCACCCACTTTTTCTCTCCTAGTGGGGTAGATTAGATTCCATCAAAATGATGCTTTCTCCCTTGATTTTGTATATTCTTTCCATGATCCCTGTACATATTCCTGGATTTTATTTTAAGAAAATTGGCTCTCTATTAACAAAATTTCTCTGGAAGGGTAAATCCCCTCGCATAGCCTTATCTTCTTTGAAAGCAGACAAACCTTCTGGTGGTCTTAAATTTCCGGTTTTCAAAACTTACCATTACGCCTTCTCCTTAAAACAGTAATCTCGTTGGATTTCCTTGGATCAAGGTACTTATCCTCCTATTTGGATTTCTATAGAAAAGTTTTTTATTTCCCCTTTTGATTTTAAAGAATCTCTTGCATTTACTAATAATATTCCCTCCTTTCGACCTCCAGTTATTTCCCATACACGTAAACTTCTCATCCCTCTTTTACCCTCCTCTTATCCTTCGCCTTCTTCTTTAGATCAACAGCCCATTTGGCATAATACCTTATTACGTATAAAGAATCGCACCATTTACTGGAAATTTTGGAGACTAAAGGGGTTGTTTTGGATTTCACAACTATTACTTGATGGTGTTCCTTTATCCTTTTCTGATCTTCAAACTAAATTTTCCCTACCGTCATCTTTTAAAACACAGTATAATTCTTTACTCCCTTCTCTTACACATTATCTTAGTTCTTTATCATCTGCTCCCACTCCACCATTGGAAAGCTCCTCTCTTTTTCCCTTATGAACCTCTTCTTCATCAGCTTCCTCTTTGTATAAACTTTTATTTCTTTCCTCAGATAGGGATACGACGAAGGCTGAATTGGCTTGGGAAAAAGACCTAACAGAATGCTGGTCGACCCTTATTTGGGATAAACTGTGGTTCAAAATTCATAAAACGTCTCGAGCTGCCAACACGTCTCAAACCCTTTATTTTGTTTACCAACGCCTTTTATTCACCCCTGCTAAACTGGCATCCTTCACTTCGGATTCTTCATCTACTTGCTGGTCTTGTCCTTGCACTCATGCTGATTTAAAGCACATGCTTTTTGAGTGTCCTTCTATTTCCCGTTTTTGGAAATTGGTTTGGTCCCAAATTAATAAAATCTTTAAAACTGATGTCTCTTTCTCCCTCTCTACCATTTTCTTAGGCTCTTTATCACCTAATTGGCCCCAATCACCATCAAATTTTAAATTGATAGACTTATTATTAGCAGTAGCCCTCCATTTAATAACTTCCAACTGGAAATAGGCAGACAAAGTCACTTTTAGAGCATGGTGGAACGCTGTCTGTTTTCATCAGAGACTCGATACTAATTATGTTAGTCCTATATCTTTATCTATTAAAAGAGATCTCTTGTGGCTCCCTTTGACTACCTACCTAACTTGGACTGCTTCTTCTACCGCTATCCTGGTCAACACTTCGGATGAAGTCCGGAAACCGCCATAATGAAATGTGTTGTCTTTGTATTTCATGCTTATCTTATCAGTATTACTCCTTACGTTGTTTTCCGTTTCACAATATGACTCTTATTCTTCAAGTATTTTATATGCTTACAGTTCTTAATACACGTTACTCTTCTTTGTTTTTTTTTTTAGATATAAAGTTTTGATGCATTCCCCTTCCCTTGTTTTTCTCCCTCCTTCCTCCTCACCCTCCCCCATCCCTTCCCTTATTCTCTCTTTTTACCCAATTCATACAGTGTGTTCCTTGATAATGATTGTATTTTGGTTTTATCCTTTCCTATTGACATGTTTTGTACTTATTGTACATGTTGTTTTTTCCTCTACTATGTTTCTTTGCTTAATAAACTTAAACTTAAAAAAGAAAAAGGGATGACACAGCCAACAATTAAAAAAAAAGCAACAAATTGCTTAACTACCCCACAATACGGCGCAACATAAAACCCACAAATGTACAAAAAATATTAAAAACAAATGGGAGAACCACACAAAATAGTACTGATATATCTGTTGTTTTTGCTGATCTCTTATATAATATCAAACACAAATCCTGATGAAGCAGATATTCTTTATCTATGACCTCTCGTTGTGAATGTATTCTGTGTCAAATATATGTCGACATATTTTGGTGGATTGGAAAAGAATTCAACCACCTTCTTCAGGACACTACATTTTTCAAAATAGTTGCATTATTGCCATGTGGTTCGGTCATTCTGATGTCATGGAGAGGGTTCTTACTGTGCTCTAATACCAATCTCCTAAGCTCTGTCACCGTCTGCCCCCCACTGCTCCACAGCTCTGTCTTGAGTCTGATATTCTTTTAATCCTGCCTGCCCTTTTGCCTTATCTGTTCCAATATCCACCAACTACAGACCTATTCTACATCTGTCCTTTGAAATCTTCTCATCTCCTTTGCGTCCTCCTGACCTCTAGCCCTCTCCCCTCCCCTTCTTAACCTCTTATGCTTTCTTCCCTTTGTTGCCCTTCCAGCCTTGCAGTTTCCACTTTATTTCATCTCCTAGCAATAGTTCCCACACAGGATAAGCTCTCTTGAAGAACAGTCTTGTGACAGGAATGTCACAACTCAGAGCAAAGAGATTATTGTTGAGTACCCTACAAACCCTGAAAAAGGTAAGGTGAAACCTAGAATCCCAAAGCACAAAATTACATTTCAGAATGTATACCCATTTCCTCTCAAAAGGCATCTTATGAAGATGTGTCTGTTTCCATCTTATGACTACTGTAGAAGGAGGAAGTATGTAACTCTGTCAGCTTCAAGCACCTTATAATTTTTAGACTACACAGAGAGAAACTGGTGTCCATGTTTTCAAAACCTGAAAGCGGCAGGTTGTTACAGAGGAAGCGCTGTTTCAGCTCATTTTTAGGTCTCACCTGCAGCAGTGAATGCACTGCAAGCGCTCTCGCTTGCAAGAGATATTGTATACAATAAGGGGCTTGCACCCTGCCCATTGCCTGATATTTGTTGGCTTATTTGTCACCTTTATTTTCTGCCTTCTATTTGGCTAGAGTGTGCTGGCTTCACTTCCTCTTCTTTCAGCTGCCAAGTAATGACCAAGTAATGATTTCTTAAGCTTGATAGCTTTCCTTCCACTGATTGCGCTGTGATTGAGGTACTACTTTTATTTTTTCTTCTTCCCTGTTGTCCTTGTTGAACCTCTTGTAGTTATATTTTAATAAGCCCTTTTCTCCTTTGAAATGGATGTTTATTGTGACAACAGATGCTATATTCGTCCAAATGTTTGTTCACTAATGCATGGGTGAAATTGCTTTCTTTATGTGGTAGGATTTTTTGCAATATGTCATATTTTTTTTCTTTTTCACTCATGGGGAGATTAACTGATTTGTTCAGAATTACAGGGGTGTTGGCTGATCCCTAACAAGCATTAGCAAAGCCAATGGAGCGTGCCTCTGAGCCTTGCCCATTTCCTTTTGTTTATGCTGTACATGGTGGCCATTGCTGACTTTGGCAATGATTTGTAGCTATGCTGTATAGTAGTTTGGTTGCTGTACAACATGGCTAAAAGTAATAATATAAAACACTATGATGCATCCAGTGTTAATGCAGTTTTCTTTTTTAAAGTGCATTAACCTTGGCTGCGTCATAGCACTTTTTAAAAATTTGTTTTAGCCACCCTGGAAAGTATACACGCTACCCTACAGCATGGCTACAAAACAATGCCGAAGCCAATATCTCTCATTGGCAAGACCTATTGGCTTTGCCAATGCTTGCTAATCTTCTATGTTTCTACAACTCATTGGGACTGATTGTCGTGCCTTTGCTTTTGAACAACAAAGAGTTTGCAATGTGTCTGGATGCCTTAGAGTGGATTAGAGGTATTGGGGAAGGGGTAGCTCGACTGATACATTTTTATTGATTTAATCTTAATGATAGTACAAGAAGAAAAAAAAATCCTGAGATTTTCTCCAGAGTCTCTACTTGCCAATGTCTCATGTATTTATCCCTTCATGAGATTTGGATAGAGAGGCTTTCCTTTGGGAGACACAGATTCCAATCTAGAACAAACAATACCAAAGTCAATAGGTTTGGCTTTAATGGAAATGCATGAAAACACAGGCATGTACAAATGTGTGCTCACACATGGTGGTGTTCCCAATCCCTTTCTCATTAAAGTAAGACTTTTTGCAAATCATTGTATTTCAGTGTATTTCAATGCAATTATTCCATTGTTATGTATAGAGCGAATACCTTGTTACTATCGTCAATAGTGTTTTTAATCCAATTGCTCAGTTAATATATCATGGCAGTGGAAACAAAAATCGTTTCCCACTGCCATTACATATGAATCTTCTTTTATGCCACTTACCTTGACCTCAGTTACCATCTTCATGTGCAGCTTCAAGCATATGACAGTTTAAGTACCAGCATTTAAGGTTTTTTTTCTTCTGCTCCTGAAGTTGGGACAAATGGGCTTTGCATAGCGGCTGTTAAAAGTGCCCTTTTTGTCATGGTCCTCCCCACTCATTTGCTCTAGATACTAACTTTATAGATCTGGAAGGGCACTGAGACCTGCTAACTAGGCCCCAGTGCCAGTGCTTTTCCCCTTAAACTGTAACTGTTTAATTGATACATCCAATTGGCAAGCAGTTTTCACTCCCTATAAGTCCCTAGTAGATGGTACCAGTGGTACGCAGGGCAAGGGTGATAAGAGGGGTCACCAGGGCTGCAGCACTTATTGTGCCAACCAATGTAAAAATATGTCTGCAGGTCTACCACTGCAGCCCCACATGGGCAGCTTGTCTGCTCGAGAGTGACTCTGCACACACCATGTGCTGCAGAGCCACACCCCTACCTTAATGTGAGCAAGTCACTCTTAAAGTTGTCCCTCTAAGCCCAGGAGGTAGAGTGCATTAGATTAAAAGTGTGCATATATATGTACATATATATATATCCCTACAGTAACCTTGTAAAGTAAGGTTTTACTCTAAGTGACCAGCGGTCCATTGAGTAACATGGCCTGGCTACAGGGAAAACTTGAGATCGCCAGCTCCATTATGGAATGACCGAATTGTGTCATGTTTGGTATCAACCACCATGGTTTTTCACCCTCAACATGATTCTCATGTCGAGTGTGAGCTGGCATGTACAGAGGTACCACCCTACATGGGTATCCCCCTAGGATAGAAAGCTCCAGTCCCTTGATGGGCTTTCCCGGACTGTTTGCCGCCAAGACAAGAGTCTGCCCTCCAGGTGGAATGTGCTAGCACTTCCTCAGGACGGAGACAAAGGTGTGGGCAGGAAGGAGGTCCCACCTCCACCCTCCCAGGATAGCTAGTATTTACAGTCATCAAGGTGGTGAGCCTCAAATGCTTTCACCACCCTGGATGTGTAATTACCTTGTCCCCCACTTGAGGACAAAGCCCTTCCCACCCTGAAGATCAAGCAGGTGGGAAAATTACTTATTCAGGAGGTGTACACTCCCCAAAGCCTAGCAAAACCTTTTGGGTGGGTTAGGATGTCTGTACTGCCGAGAAAGGGTCCTGCCATTTTGACAGACCCTAAAATAGAATATTCTGGGTAGCCCAGTGATGTACATCCAAATGATGTTGTCACTACAGGGAAGGGTTAGCCGCAGGGACCAGTAGCCCTTTAGCTCTGTCCCTCACACCCTTAACACCCCTAAACAAGGATTTAAGGGGCTTCCCTGGCACCAGAACCTCAGTTCTAACTTGGAATCCGAGAAGAGGCACAAAGAAGACAGTGTCACTGACAACAGGACTTTGGAATCTGCTGCAGCGCAGAGAGAGGACACCTACGTTCCCTGAAGAGACGATATACTGAAACCGTGTGTCAACATGTGTCCATGGCAAAAGCTCATTGCTCCCAGCAAGAGGGACATTAGTGGATGCCAGAAGCCTAAGCAGACTCCCCTGACTGGTAGAAACAGTCAGCTGCAACCTGTAGAAGAATCGACGTGCTGTGTCACAAGAATTGCGACCCGCTAGGCCTGGCAAGAGTGAACCCAAAGAGAAGTGTAGTCCTGTAAACTCAGAGTGGTAGCTAAGCTCACACTAAGTTTTGAGCTGCCAATCTACTCCTGTTGACCTTCAGCCACCGAAGTACCCAAGGACTACATTTGCCCCAGCCAAGGCTTGGTGATCGCCAGTCGGGTGACCGACCCCTTGAGTGACATCTCCAGCCCAAGAGCACTCACAGCGACCGATTCTAGCAATGACCCCGCTACTGTGCTCCTGCATCCTGAAGTTGGGGTAGTTGAGTATGTGGCAAAGCATCTTTGGCATGAACTGCCCTGGTGATTGACAGATGCCAGCTACCACTGCACCCGGAGCCACAACGCAAGGTTGAAGAAATCCAGCTGTTGCCCCTGGGTCATGGGCCTTCAAAGACCTCTAATCCCCGAGGGTATAGTGTAACTCCATCCCCAAGTGTAGTTTTGCCAAGTGCTACACTTTTGACAGCTCCCGAGAATCCCACCAGCACCAAGTACAGCCAAGTAACCTTTGCACTCAGTCTCCATGGGCTATGTAACAAAGCAAAGACTGTCGAGTCTTGGTCTGGAGCACCGCAGAACCTTAACCACAAGAGGGTTCATTTGAACGCTCCCTGCAACTATCATTTTCGTAAGTGTGTTTTCCCCCATTAACTTCAATGGTGAACATTGGACAGCTTTCATTGCATTTCTTGTTTAATACTTTGAAAATCTACAACTCCAGATTTCTGCAACATATCAAGTTCATTTTTGTGCCTATATTTATATAAGAATACAATCTATTTTTATAAATTGGTGTCAAGGTTTCTTTAGAGTTGTGTCCCTTACTTATTGTCAATGCTGGTACTGTGAAATGCTTAAAACATGTTCCTCTGAGTACGCCTGACTGCTCTGCGCAACACTACCAGGACCGAGCTAAGGCTGATAAGGGTGAAACCGAGCTCCATCTCTGTATATTGTGTTAGTTTTACACAATAAGGCCGCCCAACCATATCATATAATACTTCCACCTTGCAAAAGTGGCACAATGTCTTCTGTAAAGGAACTGCCTCCATTAAGAAAATTACACGTCATGCCTGCCTCCGTCCTTAAGGTCACCGGGACTCTAAGCCTTTACTGTACACACATTTGATATGCAGCCTAAATTAAAAGGCCTGAACGCACCTCCCAGCAGCCTTGCTTCACACAGCCAATCTGTGGCCTACATTCCAAAGATCCACAAACCAACCCAGCTGCATACTTACGCATTGCCTGATAAATCAGTCAACTTACGAAACAGAAAGAAAATATACTCAGCTTGCAGCAGCCCACTTCTAGACCTCCTACAACAAGGGATGAGCTTTGCAGTAAGAAATCCGTGAAGATGGAAAACCACCAATGGTTTATATAGAACTGAAGTAGCATATTTACAAAAATACACCAATGATAAACAACTACTTGCAGGCTCTTAAAGGCACTTTAAGCAGACAATAAACCTTAACAGCATTAAAAATACTCTGCAACACCTACTTGTTAGACCTAGTATCCTTGGTGTTGTTTACCCCCTAACTTTTTTGCCTTCAACCCTCCAGTTTGCTGACCTTGGTTTTGCTGGCTTTAGGACTCTGCACACTTTACCACTGGTAACCAGTGCTAAAGTCCATGTGATCGCTCCTTAAAATATGGTAGAGTTGGTATATTTATTTCACTTTTAAGTACCTAGTAAAGTGTCACTACCTATACACAGGGCCTGCAAATTAAATGCTTTCAGCATGTCTCAGGCCTGTGTAGGCAGTTGTAAACTGTGATTTCGACCTGGCAAAATAAACCTTTTGCTAGACCCAAACCTTTCTTTTTAATACTTGTAAGTCACCCCTAGGGCAAGGCCCTGGACAACCCAGAGGGTAGGGTGTAAATTATTTAAAAAGTTGTACATGTACTTTTAAATTTTACCTGTTGGTAGTGGAAAACTCTTAAATTCAATTTTGGCTACTACAAGGCCTACCTCGCCTATAAGATAACATTGGAGTTACCTTATTACATTTAAAAATCTGTAATTTCCAAATGGGAACAGGTTGCCAGTTCATGTTTGGTGTCTTTGGGATTGCAACTATTTTATAGTGAAGTAGGATTTTTGGTTACAATTTTTAAAATGCCACTTTTAGAAAGTTGGCGTTTTCCTGACTTAGCCATTTCCCTGCTTTAGTCATGTGACCCTTAGGCCTGCAGCCTGTCTCTGGGTCACATGACTGGGTGTAGCTGACAATTGAGCTTTATGTATTCCTCCAAAACAGCCGCACACAATAGAGAGGTTAGGTGTTTCTGGATGGACCATCACTGGCAGGATGAGAGGGTGAAGCTGGGCACAGCCCTAATTACACTTGAAAAGGCTGAGTCCTGCCTCCACACAAAGGGCTGCTGACCCCCTGTAGGTAGCCTGGAGCCAGGTCAAGGAAGGTAGGATGTTTGGGGCCTTCAAAGGGAAACAGCTAGCAGCTTCTCTTACTTCAAAGGAAGGCCCAGGTATAAATATTAGACCCCAGACATCAACTCTCCTTTACACTTCTGGATCTGTGGATAGTCTGCCAGGAAGAAGGACTGCTGTGCTGATGAAAGGACTGCCACTTTGCTGGACTGCAGCTCTGAAGGACTGCTGCCCAGCTATGCTGCCCTGCTGCCCTCTTTCCTAGGTGAGAAGAACTGGACCTACATCTGTTGAACTTAGGACACAAGAGTGACTCCAAGGGCTTGTTGGCTGATGTTCTGACTTGAGCCTCAGGGACAGAAGGCTCCAACAACCTTGACCCCAGCACCTGGACTCTGTCATCTGTGAGTCTACTCTGCCAAGTAGTGCCACCCCAGTCCTGGACACTTGGAAGTGGGCCTAAGGTGCATCCTCTCTGATGCACAGCGCAACCCCTAGGAGAACTGATGCAACGTCACCGCTATGTGAATCTTTCCGTTCGCAAAGACCTGCATCACACCCCACCACCTCATCGGAATCACCGCTGCATGATGCATCCTTGGCTCTAACCCTTGCATCCATTGTTGATGGAAGTTTCGATGCCAGAGTCCTCTTTGCAGCCTCTCAGCTCCTCAGAACCAACACATTGCTCCGACTGCGCATGCATCCTCAACACCGGGCTTCACATTGCAAGCCCTCATCAACAGGATCCTCCACGATGACACAGGCCCTTCCATCACAGCCTTGCAGCATCTCACAACCAACCCATCACTTTGGCTGCAGGATTTATCTTCTAAGAGTACCCTCGCAACACTCCACAAATCAGGATTTAGGATACTTTGTACAGCTGGCCTATCTGGGTTCCTATAGCCGGCCTGCTCTCTATTGCAGTTGGCCTGAACTTATGACTTTGTTCCAGTCAAGCGTGATCAGATAGTCACAGTTGGCGCTTTGTGATTTTTGTTGCTACTTTTACTGAAATATATAAACGTACATATCTCTGATTCTACCAGTTGGATATTTGCTGTTTTGGTCTTGTTTTGGTGTGGGGTCCTTTTTGTGTGGTGTTTTCACTTTATTGCTGTCTGAAGTATTTCACAAATATTTTGCATATTGTCTCTGAATTAAGCCTGACTGCTCTGTGCCAAGCTACCAGAGGGTAGAGCACAGGTTAATTTAGGGTTGGGTTGTGCCTCACCCTGACAAGGACTGCGATTGCTGCTTCACCAGAGTTCACACTCCAGTCAATTATCAACCCAATTTCTCACACTAATGGAAGGAGAAACACTGAATAGGGTCACAAAAAAATGGAGTCACCTAACAAATGAAAGACTGCAGTTAAAAACCGCACAAGGAAACAGATCTAAAACAATCAAGCAAGGCATAACATTTGTTGGAAATGGCCCTTTTTGCAGGGTTATCCCCAAACATTTTGCTTCTTCCTCCTCTTTTTTCCTGACCTGTGTTTGTTGGCTATAGGACTCTGGGCACTTTACCACTGCTGATCAGTGCTAAAGTGCATATGCTCTCTGTGTAAATTGTTATTGTGCTTGGCTCTCCCTGATTGGCATATTTGTTTTACCAGTAGGTCCCTAGTAAAGCGCACTGAGTGTGCCAGGGCTGGTAAATCAAATGCTACTAGTGGGCCTGCAGCACTGTTTGTGCCAACCACATGAGTAGCCCATAAAAGATGTCTCAAGCCTGCCACCGCGGTGCCTGTGTGCAGTTTGTTAACTGCCATGTCGACTTGGCAAGTGCACCCACTTGCCAGGCCCTAACCTTCCCTTTTCTTACATATTGGACACCCCTATGGTAGGCCCAAGGTACCTCCCTGGGCAGGGGGCAGTGTATGTGAAAGGTAGGACATGTACTGGTGTGTGTAACATGTCCTGATAGTGAAATACTGCCAATTTCGTTTTTCACTATTGAAAGGCTATCTTGCCCCATAGGACAGAATGGGGAATGCTTTGTAACATTTTACAAGCATATCTTCCCATAGGGATACGATAGAAAAATGGAATTTGGTGTCCCTGAACTCAGGATTTAATAGTACATCTTTTAGTAAATATGGTTTTTAAATTGAGTGTTTGAAAATACCACTTTTAGAAAGTGGCTATTTCCTTGTTCAACTATCCTGTGTGCCTCTGCCTGTTTGTGGATTGACTGTCTGGCTTTGGAGTGACAGGGGCTGGGGAGGTGGAGTGGTTTCCAGGAGGCTGGATGAGTCAGCACTAAGCTGAATAGGCCTGATCTGCATTTGGAGTGGTGGGAGAAGTAGCACCTGTACCTGAATAGGGCTGTGCCTGCCTTCCACAATGCTGGCTCCGCCCCCCTGTGGTGTGTCTGGAGCCAAGGCTCACACTGACAATGGATGTTGTTGTGCACTTGCAGAGTGCCCCCCAGAACTGGTTTGAACTGGGCTCAGAGCCCCTTGCACAAAGAGAACAAAGACATTTTGGGGTATAAGTATTAGACCTAAAACCCCTGAACTTTAGATCATTCCTGGAATTCAAGAGGAACCTTTGCCAAGGAGAAGAGCTGGAGAGACTGAGGAGAAGTACTGCCCTTGCTGTATGTCTGGGGTTGGCCTGCAGTTGCTGTGTCTGCCAAGGAAAGGAGAAGGACTTTGCTGTGTGCTGTGTCCCCTGCTTGAAGGAGATCTCCAGGGGCCTGAAGTGAGCTGGCCTCCTGTTCTGAAGTCTCAGGGACACAAAGACTTCACCCCCAGCTCCCCTGAACTCTGCTGCTGTGAGTTCTGACCTGCCAAGAGGAGCTTGTGCCAGTTTTGGGCCTCTGAGGGTTGCTGCTGCTGTTTGGGAGCTGGAAGAAAGAAGAAACTCAAAGAACTACAGAAATCGACGCATCGAGGGATCGCGGCTGAAGAGGACTGGCGCAGCGCTGCTTGACGCCGAGGCATCGATCGCCAACGCATCCCGGATTTCCACACATCGTGCCTGTGCGGCAAGTTCATCCGACGCATCACCTGCGGACCGGAACTGTCACGAAGAATCGACGCATCACTCCCCATACAGACCGGATTCGACGCAACCCTTCCTCTCCGGGCAGCCGGACTGGCGCATCGCCTCCCCAAGGTCTCAGGAGTGTCGCATCTCTTTGTTTTCCGACTCTGTGGCTGTTTGGCTTCGGAACTTTGACACATCTACAGGTATTTTGGTGAAAAGTCACGCATCCATAGTTTTCTATGGTACAAGTTCTTGAAACCTTTTCAAAGTTATATTTTTAACTGTGTATGTTGGATTTTTGTCGTTTTGGTCTTGTTTAGTTTAGATAAAGATATTTTTATTTTTCTAAACCTGTCTGGTGTCCATTTGTGGTATCTTCACTGTGTTACTGTGAGTGTTGGTACAAATACTTTACACATTGCCTTTGGGATAAGCCTGTCTGCTCCTGCCAAGCTACCACGGGGGTGAGCAGGGGTTATCTAAAGTGTGTATCCCCCTTATCCTGACTAGAAGCAAGGGTCCCTATTTGGACAAAGGTACCTACCTCTGCCAACTAGAGACACCCATTTCTATCAAAATTGTTTCACAAATATGTAGAATCATTATTAGTAGCTAGAAACATAGCAGATATAACGCTGAAAGAACTGGATGAACTCATACTCAACTTTAGATATTTCTCAAAAAATTTAACTGGAGATGTGTATGACTCATTAACAGTAAGAAGACTATTTGGCAGCACTGACAGGACCCCTATTTACCCTGGAATATCTCATCACCATTTACAGAACAAACACAAATATTTCTGAAATACCACACAAACAATGATAGCAAAACAAAAGAAGAGTAGTAGCCTAGGAAAAATAAAACTGACAAAAAAAAGATGATGCTGAAATTGGCCTATTGACCTTAACCTGCCACTATTGGTCTAGACAATCCAACTTCACTTCTGCCTATGATGTTTTTTGCAATTCCACCCACTTTGCACATATTAATATTAATGGCTAAAATGGGAAAACAGACAAATATTAAAAAACAATAGAGGCAACAAATACATACAGTACAATGAGAGACAAACAAAAACTCGCACAGGAACAAATTAAAAAGAGGTCATACCAGTACAACCAATCATATCTGAAAACAAGAAAGTGTAAATATTGACCCTATCACAGCGTACCAAGCATAGGCAGCAAACTGACCTGAACATATGAAAAATCCATACTTTCCTTGTTACCTTGCACCAAACACCAATTATAAGACCACTGTGTTACTTAGGTACAGAGCCATGAATATTGGTGAAAATAAAATACCTACAGTCATGAAGGTTCTCAAAAATTCAACTGGATTACTCGGCATAACAGAATAACTAAACATAGCACAAAAAACTGCAATTCAGAAAGTAGTTCATCAAAATGTCTCATCAAAAGATGTAAGCCAAATACCAGCCAAGTCGCAAAATGTCTAATACTGCAACAATAATGCAACCCATCACAACTGTTCCAACACCAAACTTCAAACTTCCTCACATGACCCTCTGTGCATCAAACAACATTAAACACCGGAACCATAACACTATTACAACATCATACTCTCCACAACCAAAATAGAATTAATGTAATCGGTTTAGATAGTGAAAGTGAAATTGCTATTATTATTCAATTTAAAGTTACAAATAAACATATTTTTCTGAAATCAAGGAGATTCTATTTTTGATTTTGTTTAGGGTGGGACTGTAGCTAGGAAGAGAGTTACACAGCTGAGGACTAAAATAGAACATTTCTTGATAGCTTCAACCTAGGAACCTGAAGCACACTTCAATAAATACAAACTTAGCTAATGCCAAATGTTGCAAAATCTTGAGTGGGTCACCAGTTTTCTACAGGATGGACAATAACATGGGGGCATATTAGCAAGACCCACGTTAAAATTATCGCCGTTTTAGCGGCAGGAAACTGCCGCTAAAACGGCGATAATGGGCTTGCTAATATGCGTTATAGAATTCCAATAGAAGCCCAGGTTAGATGTCCTGCACATCTAACCTGAGCTTCTATTGGAATTCTATAACGCATATTAGCAAGCCCATTATCGCCGTTTTAGCGGCAGTTTAAAACGGCGATAATTTTATCGCCGGTCTTGCTAATATGCCCCATGGTTTTTAAAAACATTATGTAAAAGTGTAGAATTCTAACTACGAAAAGTTACTTTCTGAGTGATCTGTAGAAGACTTGGGGACAGATTTACTAATTTTTAATACAACAGCACAGAAACCAAGGGGCATATTAGCAAGGGCACTATCGCCGCTTTAGCTGCACTTTTTGCCGCTAAAGCGGCGATATTCTTATCGCCCTATCAGCAAACTGTCTCTAACAGCAGTTAGCGACAGTTTTCGGGCATTAGCGCCCGTGTTTTTACCGCTTTGCATGTCAGCGATATTTATCGCTAATGACATGCAAAGTGGGCGTTCCCGACGAACAAACCTGGGAAACACCCGCTAACAGGCCTATCGCCTATTAGCAAGGTGGCCATGGCCCCAGCTAGCGACGTGAAAAGTCGCGCTAACCGCGGTCATCGCCATTTATTTAACACCTGCAATTAGCAGGTGTTAGCCATATCTAACATGGGGGTGGATTATGCTGATACGACCACAGGGTCGTATCAGCAGCAAGTTATCGCCGTTTTCCATGAAACATCGCTGGAAAACCAGCGATGTTTCATGGAAAACACCGCTATGGCTGGAATAATTATCGCCATAGCGCTAAATGTCGCTAATACAGCGTTAGCATGGCATATTATTCCGACGATAGCCGGCGATAAAAAGTGCTCGCTAAACACGCTTTGCGATGTTTAGCGCACTTTTTAGATAATATGCCCCCAAATTCTCTGCGCTGAGTTGCACGAGGCCGAAAATATAGCACAAAGCCATGTCTTTTAAGATTGTCCTGATGCTCATTTCGTCCTCCGGGCTTTTAAAGGCTGCATTGTGCAACATATAGTGTCACAGAGGTGAGTGTGCGATGTCTAGCATAGGATAGTACTGGGCGCATATCCCTCCAGTGCAAATCCCAATGCCTAGTCACATTTCAGAAGGGTACCGGTATTGGGTGTGCGCTGTGCGCTTCAGCATACATGCAAATCATGTTTTTTTTGAGAAATTAAAACATTTCTCCTTGTTAGCACCTGCTTCAAATCTTGAGGCAAAGCCCGGTCTGGCTATCTTAGTAGACCAGGCTTTGTATCAAAAACTATTGCACTGTAATACCCCAGTAAAGCCCTGTGATGCAAAGTGACTCAAAGCAGGGCAAAGCACGTTTCACTCGAAAAAAAAAAAAACTTTTAGCGCAAAACACCATTTGCACTGCAAAGTAAATACCAATGCACTGCTTTGGGCTGCTTTACGTGACTTTGCTTTACTTTGAAAGGGTACAAAGTATTAGCAAATATGGGGGCAGATCTACGTTTCCTGGCGCATCCCTGCAAATCAGCAGGGATGCGCCAGGAAAGATGCGTGACGCAAGTTTACCCTTGCGCCACCACAGATGCGCCGCATTTACAATGCGGCGCATCATGGCGCAAAGATAAACAGATGCGTGTCGCATCTGCCGGCGTAAGGTTGGCGCAGTGCTGGAGTTGTGTCGCGGGCGCGACGCAACTCCAGCACTGTTCCAACCTGGCCTATCCTCAACATGGTGCGTCATGCCTTACGCCTGCTTCAAGCAGGCACAAGGTTTTGACGCAGCGGGGTCGGAAAAGTGACTGAGTGAAATCTTGTAGATTTCACTCAGGCACTTTTCCGAGGCGTTCCTGCACCGGAACGCCCACCCTGCGCCGGAACGCCCACATGAAACCTGACGCAGGTTTCATGTGGCGCAGGGCTTTACAACGTGACGCATCTCCCTAGATGCGTCACGTTGTAAATCCCCCGCAGCATGGCGCTAGCTTTACGCCGCCGCTGCGTCACAAAAGTGATGCAACGGCGGCGCAAAAGTGGCGCATGGGGCTTGTAAATCTGCCCCCGGTCCTTGGTGTAACGCCACCTCACTGACCATGTGTGCTTTTATAAGCAAATCAATTATGTTTTTTCTTCCCCAGTGCTCATACAATATATCTCTAAATCGCCTCATGATCCTGTACTAAACTGTACTCAAGGCAGTCAATCAGCACGAGCTACACTGGCACGGCCCTTTCAATCCCTGGCTGCAGGGGTGACAACGGCAGCAGGAGGAACAGAAAGTAAACAGTGCTCTACCATCCCTGTTTATTTCATGTAGTTGCCACCCCTCATCTGTTACCTAGCCTCTATGTAGCAAATAGGAGACCGCTGAGAGGCTAAGCGTTGGAAATGGAATCAACACTGCGATGTCACTGGGTGTTAAACGGTGCATGATGTAACTTCCCCAACTTCTGCTATTTCGAATAATTGGCACCCAGGTCTGCATTTAGCCCAAACAGCAGACTCTAAACCCACTACCTACGTCGAGCACACTAAGGGGTAATATTTACAAGCCCCTTTCGCCACCGGAGCGTTCTTTTTTTATGCTCCGTTGGCGTTGCGCCATTCCCCATATTTACAATGTGGCTTAACACCACCATGTAAATATGCCCCTTTCCACCGCAGTCCGCTGCGCAAAGCAGCATGCAATGGATGTGGCAGTGGGCGTTCCACCGCAACACCCATTGCTTTTTGACGCTGCCCCAGTTTTACAAGGCTAGGGCAGTGCCAAAATCTAAGTCTAGGGAATACCTTGTCTGGTGATGCGAGTAGAAGTTATTAATTTATCCTCGTTTTTTGCTCTTTCTATATGTGCTGAATTCTTTTTATGTGTGCTGCATTCTGCAGCACACATAGAAAGAGCAAATCGCCATTATTGATTATTTATATGGAGGAAGGTGCCTGTCCCTGCACATAAACAATCGCCCCTGTAGCGCAGGCACCCTTGCAACATGGCGGCAGGGTGCCTGCTCTGGCGTTAGGCAGCTTTTTTTGCGCCAGCGCTGGGAGCAACACACGGGTGCCCCGTATTTTTGTAAATACGGTGCATCCCTGCGTTGAGAAAATGGCGGAGCGCCGCCCTGCCAAATTTTCGGAGCACCGCGCTCCAGCATGTTCTTGTACATATGCCCCTGGGTTTGTCGGACGAAAGGGTTTCTTTTGACTCTGTTTCATCTAACAATGGTGTATATATAGTGCTGCTATGCCCACGAAAGGCTGCTCCATGCTTTTAAAAAACCTAAATGTGGACGCAGGCCTCAACTGTTCAGCAAATCGAAAAAAAGAAAAAGTGCAAAAACAATAACTCAGGGGCATATTAGCAAGAAGAGGCGATAATCATCGCTAACCCTGCTTAGCGTGATTTTTTTTATCGCCGGCTATCGCTGGAATATATCGCCACGCTAACGCTGTATTAGCAACGATTAGCGCTATGGCGATGAATATTCCAGCGATAGCGGGGAAATGGGCCAACATCGCTGAAAAACCAGCGATGTTGCATGGAGAAGGGAGAACACCTTGCTGATACGACCCTGTGGTCGTATCAGCATAATCCACCCCCATGTTAGGTATGGCTAACACCTGCTAATTGCAGGTGTTAAATAAATGGCGATGACCCCGGTTAGCGCGACTTTTCACGTTGCTAACTGGGGCCATGGCCACCTTGCTAATAGGCGATAGGCCTGTTAGCGAGTGTTTCCCAGGTTTGTTCGTCGGGAACGCCCACTTTGCATGTCATTAGCGATAAATATCGCTGACATGCAAAGCGGTAAAAAAACGGGCGCTAATGCCCGCAAACTGTCGCTAACTGCTGTTAGAGACAGTTTGCTGATAGGGCGATATAAATATCGCCGCTTTAGCGGCAAAAAGTGCCGCTAAAGCGGCGATAGTGCCCTTGCTAATATGCCCCTCAGTTCTTTGGCAATTGTTCTTTGGCTCTGTTGGCATCTGCTATCGTTGCTGCCATGGAACTAAAGAAGACTGATATAGCGAATATTTAGCCCAGGCATAAAAATGATAGATAATGAATTCGCATTTAAATCATGGAAATTGTATTAACCATGCTCGGCCGGTAATAAGCAATGTAAAAAGTGGAACCCATCGGTGTTTGTGATTCCAGATTGTCAACAGTTTTATTACTGACTGGGAAACAATTACACAACCGTAATAAAAACATAATTTTTTTTATGTCAGGATTACTGTTCTCTGTAATGTGTGCATAATGGATGGCTGGGAGGACGAGGCGCAGACTAGATAATATGGACAGAAAACAACAAGCTGCTGTTGCAGAACAAAAATAATGAAGCCCACTCCGGGATAATTGAGAGGAGCAAATTAACTGTGTTTAGCACCAGTGTGGTCATATTTCTTCTTGGCGCTTGTAGGAGTAGCGGCGCGCGTTAACATCACATTCTGCGCGGGAAGCGCGAGACACGGTGTCCGCCCAGGTGCAGTCAATTAAAATGTCAAAGATGCGGTAATGAATTATAGAATATCACCCGGCACGTGCTTTATTTAGTAGGAAATACAGTAGTAATAACCTGGCGGAATACTTGATCAGACCACTTGAGGGCATATGGAAACGTTGAAGCGAGCCATATATATTTACAGCTGGGAAACCAAGGGGCATATTAGCAACGCTTTGCGATAACTATCGCAAAGCGTGCTTAGCGCTCATTTTCCTAATGCCGGCAATCGCAGGTATTTATCGCGGAGATATCGCGTTATTAGCAACGCGTATCTCCAAGGCGATAAAGATTCCTGCGATAGCAGGGAAATCGCCGTTTTGCATGGAACATCGCTGGTTTTCCAGCGATGTTCCCTGCAAAACGGCGATAACCTTGCTGATACGACCCTGTGGTCGTATCAGCAGAATCCACCCCCTATGTTAGGGATGGCTAAGTCAAGATTTTAGCAGACGTTAAATTTTGGCGAAAACGGCCGTTTTCGCCAAAATCTAACCTCTGCTAAAATCATGTGGGCTGCCTTGTAAATATCGCGATGTGAGCATCAGCGATATTTGCAACGTAGTCCATCCGGGGTACGCTCAGTAACGCCCACTTTACATCTCATTGGAGATGCAAAGGGAGGCGTTGGGAAAAAGGGTGCTAACATGCGATTATGCATGTTAGCACCCTCTTGTTGATAGGGCGATAGTTTTATCTCCGTTTTTCTGGCTTTTAAAGCCAAAAAAACGGAGATAAAGCCCTTGCTGATATGCCCCCAAAATGTATATGCAATCGTAATCCGTGAATGTTTACACACGTTGTGCTTAATGCGAGTGCGTGTGGGACCATTTTAAATATTTTGTGGGTATTGCCCTCACCTTCAAGGGAAGTGCTTCACTGAAACAAAACTCCCCTTCGTACATCCCACCCCATGTGTGACACCCGAAGCTGGGATTTCCCGCTTGAGTCAGAGCACAGATCAACACCACAAACGTCAGCAGCAGCATATATGAAGCCTGATAATAACTTCGGGGCATATTAGCAAGACCCACGTTAAAATTATCGCCGTTTTAGCGGCAGGAAACTGCCGCTAAAACGGCGATAATGGGCTTGCTAATATGCGTTATAGAATTCCAATAGAAGCCCATGTTAGATGTGCAGGACATCTAACATGGGCTTCTATTGGAATTCTATAACGCATATTAGCAAGCCCATTATCGCCGTTTTAGCGGCAGTTTCCTGCGCTAAAACGGCGATAATTTTAACGTGGGTCTTGCTAATATGCCCCTTGATTTTTTCACACCCATGTTGGCTTTGAGGACTCGTCTTACACACTTTTTGTGAAGGCCTGTAGCATGCAAATTAAAATTATCCCCTAAAGTCCTTTCAGTTAAAAACCCTAGGAATAGAGTCGCACAACAGAGCTGTCATAGAGTCAAATAGAAAATTCTGGAAAGCCTTATGTTTGAGCCTCCATTGACAATTGTCAAAGCAACTAGGCAGTGTTGATAAGCATTATAAGCATTATAATGTTCTAAATCTAATGCACTCTACTTCGGCTCTTGCTGGCTCTTGCGCAGCACTAAGCTGTAGTGAGGCAAAGTGGTGCAAAGGCCTACACCGAACACCTTTCTAGCACAAAAGCTACCTTAGGCCAAAAGTTGACATGACGGAAGTGCCAAAATCACTTTGCGTTGTGCGAGACCAACACAGCCAAGTAATGAATGCAAAAGGGACATAAAGAGGACGGGTCAGTATAAAAAGCGCTAGGACTTGATGCAAGCTGTTAGACCTGTCAGCTTTAGGGTGGTTTTCACCCAAACGTTTTGCCTTTCTCCATTTTTGCTGATCTCGTTTTTTATTGGCGTTAGGGCTCTGTGCACCTTACCCCTGCTACCCAGTGCTAAAGTGTGTGTGATCTCTTCTTTAAACATGGTGAAATTGGCTTACATCCAATTGCTTACTTTAAAGTCCCTAGTAAAGTTGTACTACATGTACCCAAGGCCTGTAAATTAAATGCCGCAAGTGGACCTGTAGCACTCATTGTACCACCCACTTAAGTAGCCTTCTAAACATGTCTCAGTCTTGCCATTGCAGCATGTGTGTACAGTTTTAAACTGCCATTTTGACCTGGCAAAATAAACATTTTCACAGGCATAAACCTTTTTAATACATATGTCACCACCAAAGTAGTCCTTAAACAGCCCATAGTGCAGAGTGCCGTGTATTTAAAAAGTTGGACATGTACTTTTGACTTTTACATGTCCTGGTAATGAAAAACTCAAAAATGTATTTTTCATTGCAGCAAGGCCTACCTCTCCCATAGGATAACATTGTTTATTGCTGTTTGAAGTGCTGCATAAATACTTTGCACATTGTCTCTAGGATAAGCCTGGCTGCTTCGTGCCAAGCTACCAGAGGGTTGGGCACATGTTAATTTTGGGTTGCTTTTGACTTCACCCTGACATAAATTGTGGCTACTGCTTGAGTAGGGTCCCCCGCCCCCAACCAGTAACCCAATTTTCTACACAAGCCAACTAAAATGAAGTGACTGGGCTTTTGGTCAAATCTTAACATTACATTAAACAAGGGGCAATTAGAAAATCGTGTGATATTTTCAGTGTGTATTTTAAATGAAATTACATATTTTACATGGCTTATCCTTTGCCTTGTAAGAATGCAGTGTCTCACTTTTGCACTGTAGAGCAATGCATAGCATTAGATTAAGGACCAGATTTACAAAACTCCCACACAAAACAGTGCAGCGCTGAAAGTTGCTGCACTGCATGGTGTGAGAGAGAGACATTAGGAAAGCACCATATATACTAATATATGGCACTATCCTTCTCTCTCCCTATCACTCACACACAATCAGGCTGCTAATTATTCACAATCTATTGTTGACTATAAAAGAATTATCTTTGAGGAAACATCCTACTATTTCTCCAACAAGATTCAGCAAGGAACTCAGCCAAAGACTTATTCAATACTGTAAAAAAATTTAGCCAACCTAGTCAGGCCTTCTGTAATATGCTTGTAGGCTTTTTCCAGGCCAAGGAGGAAAATGTCTTTAAAACTTTTGTGCCTAATAAACATCTTACTCTAGACTATCCTTATGATGTTGAATCTTCACCCAGCCCAGGTATCCTAGAAACCTTTTGCACACTTAGTATGGATCAAGTCCTTAGTCTAGCTAACTCCACCAAATCAGGCTCCCCTCTGGACCTGTGTCCACCCAAGATTATTAACCTTGCCCTGGAAATCAACAGTACCCATGTGGCCGTAATCTTTAATGAGATAATTAAGACAGGACACTTTCCGGCAGAATGGAAGAACGTTTTTATACTTCCTCATCTTAAGAATCCCATTCTCAGCCCACAAGAGCCCAGTAGTTATAGACCCATCTCTCGAATACCTTTTCCATCAAAATCCTAGAAAAAACACTGAACTGGCTTCTTTCATTGATGCCAACAAGCTTCTAGATTATACACAATTCAGATTTAGAGGTAATCAAAGCATGGAGTCAGCTCTGATTGTCGCCGCAGAAGAGCTGAGGTCTGTTCTGGACAGGGGTGGCAAAGCTGCTCTGATCTCATTGGATCTGTCTGTGGCCTTTGATGCCGTCAATTAGAATCTTTTGATTGACCGGAGTTTTAACCAGGGCTGACCGGATTTTTAACCAGGGCATCAGAGGAACGGGTCTTACCTTCTCAAATCATTTCTTTTGGAGAGGGAACAATTTGTTGCCATGGAGGAGTTTAAGTCAGATGTCTGCCACCTGCAATGTGGGGTGCCAAAGAGCTCCTCCCTTAGACCCACCCTTTTGAATCTTTACGTAACCCCAGTGAATCGGCTAATCAAATCTTTCTGATACTCTGCTGTCTCATATGACGCCAGCACTCAAATAGTGGTTTCGGTATCTAGTGACCCTGAGGAAACAGCAACCAGATTCAACAATAGTATGAGACAGATACCCAAATGGATGAAGATTAACTGTGTAAAATTAAACTCAGAGAGAATGGAGGTCCGTCTTCTGGGCAACAACATCTCCTTTTGGTCACAAAGTTGATGGCCACAAGATTTGGGCTCATTTCCCTACCCCGTTAGGAAAGTCAGAAACTTAAAGATGCTTTTTGAAAACAGGCTAACATTGGGGTATCAGGTTAATGCTCTAGCTTCCTCTGTCTTCTTCATCCTGAAAATCATCAAGAAGGTTTGTCCTTTCATTCCCACCGATCTGCAGAAAACTTTAGTTACAAAACTCACCTTATTCAAATTGGACTACGGCAATGCTCTCTTTCTTATCATCCAACAGAGATTTCTTCAAAAATTACAAATGCTACAGAATACTTCAGCACACCTTCTTACGGGAACCCCCAAACATCAATCTGCTTCTCAGGCCCTGGTCAGACTTCATTGGATTCCCATAAAAAAAACAAAATAGTAATACTAATTCAAGGCTCTATGCATTGCTTTCAAGGTATTGCATAATTCTGAACCAGAATACTTGAGGAACAAATTCTGGTGGTATGCTCCACTCAGAAAATTCAAATCCTCCACAGCCAAACTCCAAGTGGTCCCCAAGTGCTTCATGGGGAGGTAGAAGCTTTATCATGGGAACTGCCAAACTCTTGATTTTTCTCCCCTTGCAACTGAAGGTAGGTCAGAATCTCCTGTCTTTCAGGAAATACCTAAAAACATGGCTTTTTAAACATTAATGTAGAAGCTCCATCAATGGTCAGAAGCAGCACCAAGATGCCTCAGGGCATTCAAGTGCTCTATAAATTTAAAAATCAAATCATATCAAATCTGATCGCCACTCACACAATTTTGCACCATCATGAAAAGGTGTCCGTATAAATATAGCATAGGTTTTGTCCCTGTAAAGCTCATCTTCAGGTACAAAATGCTATGTCTAGACAAACTTTAAAACTATTCCCACTTCAGATGTTTGCTGTACAGTGCCGCAAACACGCAAATTGGGCAAAGTTAGGAGAAATAAAAACATTTCTCCTTTTTAACTCCTGCTTCAAGTGGCTCTATTTTTTGTTGCAAAACCCTGTCTACTTTTGTTAGTAGATAGGGTTTTGTGTAAAAAACCATAGGTGGTTGCATGGGAATACCCATGTACTACACATGGAACCCCCCACTGATGCAGAGTAACGCAAAGTAGCACTTCATGCAGCTTTGCATTACTGTAAGGCAACTTTCCAGTGCAAAACAAGTTTTGTGCTGGAAAGTAAATTAAAAAAAAATGTGTGCTGTTTTTTGTCACTTTTGTGATGCAAACCCAACAAAAATATATTTGTAAATCTGGGCCAATGTGTTGGGCAATTTTCCCTCGGCTACACAATGCAGTGCTGCAATCTTTCACTGAGCGCTCTATGTCTCATAGAGATGCTTCACACAGTAACTAGGAACAGCAATAATGCAACTTTGCTTCTGTGACAAACACCTCACATTCATTCATGAATGATCGATTACAAGAAATGACTAGTACCTTGGTTCAGTTTCAAACATACAATCATTTGGTATTCAGTTTATTTTTTTATGTTAAAGGTGTCTCTTAGAGCAAATTTACGTAGATGTCCAGTGCAAGAGCTTTTTTTATGAAGCCGAAAGTGAAAACTGCTTAGTGTGTAGCTCCACAACTGTGTAAGGATGGCCATTAACATGAGCAATCACGCCAACAGCTAAGCCCTAAAAATCACTGCTGTAAAATATAATTGTTCTGCCAATATTAAAAGAAGTAATTAAGTAAAGCCTTCTGGCTAATGAGCGACTAATTTAAGATGGTTGCTCCCCCTGTGCTGCTGCGCACTCACTATACTATAAGTGACTTTCAAAGTAATCTATCCGGTAAGTTTTGTTAGTGCTTAGCCAAGACTTTCAGGGGCTCATTTTTGAGAACTGACGCATCGCTGTGGTGAGGCAGTGATGCGTCTGAAAAACTTGAGCTACGGTGCGACAGTTCCAAACACCATGGATACACTGTATTTATGGTACAACACACCATATTGTAAGGTCCCAAGGTGCGTACAAAAATTACGCTTCCATGGGACGTATGCCGCAGAGTAAAGTGGCACTCGTGCAGGCCAAGTGACACTAAGCTGCTTTGCGGGTCATAAAATGAAGCTTACGTGCTGCAAATCAGCTTTGCGCCACATTGGAGTGCGCCATGCATCACAAGCACCATAAAAAGTGATGCACCGGAAAAAAAAGTTTGCCAAAACATCACAAAGGAGACATGGAGCAGGCAGAGGCAGCCAGGGCAACAACCCCAACACCAGCCAGGATGTCTAGACAGAACCCCAGGGGAAGAGGAAGAGTAATGTTAGTGAGGAGGAGAGTCAAATTTGAATAACAGACGTGACAAAGCATGAACATCAACTCTTTGTCACCTCAAAATTGCATTAGGGAAGAAAGAAGCCATTTGGCAGTCCATAGAGGAGAAGATGAACAGTGTAGGGCAAACTAAAAGGACAGTGCCAGAGTGCAAGAAGGGCTGGCATGACTATAAGTGCAGGACCAAGGAGAAACTGGCCAACAACCTGATAGCAGCCATGCGGACCGGAGGAGGAAGACCTGAGGACCAGGAGGAGCTGGATCCCTTGGAGGAGCAGGTGTTATCAGTCATCCCAGCAGAGTTGGTGGCAGGAGTGGAAGGACAGTAAAGTGCTTTGTTAGAGTACCAGGAAGATCTACAGGGTAAGTGACAGCAAGAGAAAATATAATTAAAATGTCAAGACTGATTTGCATATAGCTGTGTCTGAACTGGGGTGGCAAAGTGAGCTAAAGAACGATGATGGATTCAACCCAGATCTGTGACTGGGGGTGAGTGTTTGAAAAGTTTCAGCGCTCCGTCCATCATCTCCTTGTGTTTGCTTTGTTCGCCCTAAGTTGGCAGGGTATGCCCAGACGTGGGTCCCTTGCTCACTTTGCCACTGGATTCAAGCTAGCCTGGCTGATAAGGGCTGTTAGCCCAAAACCGGTCCCAGGATGCTTGTTTCCGGTCCAGGGAAGACATGGCTTGGCAGTTCGGACTGGACTGTTCCCATGAGGCACAGGGTAGAGACTGATTTGCATATAGCTGTGTCTGAACTGGGGTGGCAAAGTGAGCTAAAGAACGATGATGGATTCAACCCAGATCTGTGACTGTGGGTGAGTGTCTGAAAAGTTTCAGCGCTCCGTCCATCATCTCCTTGTGTTTGCTTTGTTCGCCCTAAATTGGCAGGGTATGCCCAGACGTGGGTCCCTTGCTCACTTTGCCACTGGATTCAAGCTAGCCTGGCTGATAAGGGCTGTTAGCCCAAAACCGGTCCCAGGATGCTTGTTTCCAGTCCAGGGAAGACATGGCTTGGCAGTTCGGGCTGGACTGTTTCCATGAGGCACAGGGTCAAGACTGATTTGCATATAGCTGTGTCTGAACTGGGGTGGCAAAGTGAGCTAAAGAACGATGATGGATTCAACCCAGATCTGTGACTGTGGGTGAGTGTCTGAAAAGTTTCAGCGCTCCGTCCATCATCTCCTTGTGTTTGCTTTGTTCGCCCTAAGTTGGCAGGGTATGCCCAGACGTGGGTCCCTTGCTCACTTTGCCACTGGATTCAAGCTAGCCTGGCTGTTAAGGGCTGTTAGCCCAAAACCGGTCCCAGGATGCTTGTTTCCAGTCCAGGGAAGACATGGCTTGGCAGTTCGGGCTGGACTGTTCCCATGAGGTACAGGGTCAAGACTGATTTGCATATAGCTGTGTCAGAACTGGGGTGGAAAAGTGAGCTAAAGAACGATGATGGATTCAACCCAGATCTGTGACTGGGGGTGAGTGTCTGAAAAGTTTCAGCGCTCCGTCCATCATCTCCTTGTGTATGCTGTGCAGTGCAGCAACCTACATTCCTGCGCTGCACTGTGCTGTGTGCAAGGGAAAGGGTAGGAATCTCTCACATGTCAATTCATACATCACATAACTGTAAGTCAAGCACATATTGTGCAGCTCAGTCCCCCTCTATCAAGTATGTCTAGTCCATATGTGATGTGCAGCACCAGTCCAGGTTCACCTTTGTATTCTGGGACTTGTAGTGGCGTGCACAACAGACCAGGACAACAAGTCTCACAATACAAAGCAAAAAACCTGGACTGGAGCAGCACATCTTGCATAGGCACTTGAACCCTGCCAATCCTGACTCTGACATTGCAGGCCCCCGTGCACTATGAGGCTAGTGGGTCCAACCTGGGCTCATGCAGCCAAATCTGGACTGTAAAGCAATGGAATGGATTGGGGTTGACAGAGGATCAACTCCTCATCTGAGAGGGGGTTCAAGTTGGGAGTATCTGTATCACCAAGTAGGATCTTGCAAACAGCCATGTGTACAGTCACTAGTATGAAAGTACTTTGCGTGCAGCTGTTTGTGATGAGAGTAAAAAGGTGTCAGACGCCATGCCAGGGACCTCCCTACCTCCTGTCATGTAAAAATGCATACCGGGAGTAGGTGTGAATGCAAGCGATGCACAGCAGAGGACCATGATTGTTTGTTAGCAGAATAGATGGTGTGTGAGCCTGGTGGAACCCTGGTAGTGTAGTGCAATGTAGGTGTGGCTGAGCACATTGAACTGGCACTGTGTCTGAATGGGGAGCCATTGCATAGCAAGGTGGTGAGTTGTGACGTGTGTACTGCATGGTAGCCTGAGTGATAATCACACACTGCTGTGTCTGATCATGTCACACTTGTGTCGCGGCTGTGAAGAGATGCCGTAGAAGAGATCATTGTGTACTACATCCTACATGTAATGTGGACCAGGGTGAAGATGTAGCAAGTGTCAGGAGGGAGCCCTAAAAACAAATGTCTGTCTATGTCACTTATTTCAAAGCAGGAGGATGTGAAACAGGGAACAATGAAGTGGCAGGATGGGATTGGTTTCCACGATGACGGGCAGATTATTTGGATGGTTGGAGGGTGATGAGTATGGGCCTAGTTGTGTGGCCAACTTTGGTAGGTACCTTTCACAGAATATCATTACTACTAGCATGTGTGGTACAGCTTGAGCCATAGCTCTCAAATGCACACAGCCATGTATGTCAATTGCATATGGTAACTTACATTGGTGCTGTTGGTATCACATGAGTCAATGTATGATCTGGGTGCTATCAGTGTATGACCATATGTTGAGTCCCTGGGTCTAAGTGAGGATTGCCAGAGTAGTCATGTACAGGTACAAGTGAGTGGGGCTGAGTTAAGCAAGGTGTGAGACTCTGCAGGTAACCAACTCTGAAAATGAAGAAATGGGGTGAGCACAGTGGTAGCAATTTTCCAACTTTGACTGGGCCTATCCCCCTGAGAGTTGGTGCACAGCACCTACTGTTCTGAATTATGGAGACAACTGTGTGTGTAATGAAATTATATGACTATACACAAATAAGTAAACCATGGTAAGTACATGCCCTTACACATTCCTGCAGGGTAGGAAGGTCGCCAGCTGTGTAGAGTTGTATGGATGCATGTTAAATATGAAACCCTTAGCCACATGAATGCACAATGTGTGTGCAGGACAGCACAATAAGGCAGACTGGTGTGGTGTACTGTGTGAATGGCAGGATCAAATCAAATACATGACCAAACTGACATCAGTTTCCCAGGAGCTATGGCCTGATTAGTGGCTGGAGGGAATGCAGACAGCCTGGTCACTTGCTGCAAAGTGCACAGTAGTGGTGTCAATAAGTGAAATTCTAATCAGTATGGCTTTGATGAAAATAAAAGCTATTCACCAAGGCAGATGTGGCCCTTACCTCAAGTAACCCTCACAGGCAGGGCAGGCGAGCAAGCTGTGAAACTGCATTGCAATGCGGGGTATGACACAAAAAGGCACCCTTGTCACGGAGTGGTTGTGTGAACAAAGTAAAGATATGACCAACAGAAAGGCAACTACAGTGCAACTTGGCCTCATTTCCCACGAGTAACATATATCCTACACATCAGTGTTTGACTGAAAGTGAATGATAATAAATTATGAATGTCAGCCAAATTACTCATGTCAGCATCTAGCATTGATCACCATTAACATATTCCTATTACATTGTAGAGGAAGAAACAGCACCTCTTGACCACCAGCCTGTCCTGGATGATTAACCTGTTGGTGATGGCACCCTGCCCCCATGGACGCTGACACCTACCAGCAACTTCTGGACTGCATTGGACCACCTACTCCAGTCACGGCAAGGGATGACAGCATCGCTGGGTCTCCAGAGGAACTGCCTACCACAGGACCTGCCCATCTGCCTGACCAAGCCCAGCTCTGTACTCCGAGGAACTCAAGTTGTCTTTCAACAGAGAGTGGTAGGAGTCCAGCAGCACCTGGTAGATAAGGTCTGGGCGGGGATGGAGACCATTGCCAGCACCCTGGAGGGAGACCGTAGGTGCCTCAGTCCAAATAAGGACACCTCAGAGGCAACCAAAGGCATCTACCCTTCGCTCCATAGACTGGAACAGTCCCTGGCTGACATTACTGGTGTCATGAGGCAGAGGCAAGAACAACAGCCCCGCCGATTTGACACCAGTGAGGTAGCCACCCAGCTGGGGACCATACGCAGCATCCTCCAATCTATGGAGTGAAGGCAGTACTCCTATATTGCAACAATAGGTGCCTTCCACGGCAATATTGTTTCCTTGTTGGCAAGCCATCAGACCCAGGTCAGCGCTGTGTTGACTTCCTTGCTGGCACAGACAAATGCTGCCAGGGACAGGGGAGCCACATCTTCTGCCCCTGATGTGTGTGTGCCTCAGATGCCTCCCACACAAACACCACCACCCATAGTGGAGGCACAACAAACATCAGAGGAGGAAGATGTGGACTTTACCAATGTCTGGTGGAGAATTGCCCAGTAACATTTGTCTGTGCCTCTTGGCCACTTTCTCAGTGGACCTGTGTTTATCATCATGCCACCTCCTTTGTCATCAGGTACTGTCCCCTTTTTGTATGCCCACCAGTTTGTCTGATCCATTTGTGGACTGTTGATGAGGGCTACCTTCCGTAATGGCAATTTGGACCTCCTCCCTGGAATTCTCCCTACCTCAACATGTCACATGACGTATCCTGTGTGGACTCTGCCTGGGCATCCTTTAATCTCAGAAAATGTTGGGGTTGTTGCTGCACAAACTACAAATTTGTAAATTCCTATGTACAAACCTGTAAATAAATGCACTCCCATTAACCAGTGTGTTGTATGTCTGTTGCAGATAGGACTAACTAGACCATGGTAAATATGTACATACTAAAGCCACTTCTTAGCATCTCACTGAAATAACACTACAGTCGCTGTCACCTACTCTGGTTGGACATGTTCAAGCATCATCTACATCCTCTGCCATGGCATTATGTGGAAATTCTCATTTAACTATAGAACATCATGGTGTGACAATAATCATCAGTTCGTGACTGGCACACAGTGAAAAGGTGTAACTAATCACACAAATGCCTGCCGGCACAAAATGGATCCTGTGAGGCATGTGAGCCACTAGCACAGTTTCACACATCCACATATATCTTGCTCAGTGATCATGACAACATGATCAAGCACATATGATAGCCTCAATGCTTACATTGAAGATATGCTAAAAGTACTCAAATTATGCATGCACTGACAGCATGCAGATATTTATAGCCAGACTAATTCTGTTTAGCATCATACCTATGCCACTCAAGGGTGTAGAAGCTCAGTGCAACACCTTGGATGTCAGTAAGTATAATATGCAAATGATACGTATTTCGGGTCCGGTATCAAATGATAAATGGTGTTGAAAGGCACACTGGGATATGCAGGGTAAATTGTTCCTCTGCCCCTGAGAGCCCTCACATGCTTTGAGTGTGAGTGTAACCAAACATGACATCAATTGTTCAATATATACATATCACTGGTTAGGAGCCAGAGCAGAGACCCAGGAACAAAGCTACACATCCCTAGGGTAAAAGGAAATATGAGAATGATGGTTTTCTAACTTAGCAAGTACTTGTACAACATAACATTCAGGAAGTGCCACGCTTAGCAAGAGCTCAATGTCAAGGATTATTGAGGTTCTACAGGCAGGTAGGTGCCACAGACATGAATTGTAACCAGCTGACAACAAGTACCTACATGCAGAATGGTCAAGGCTGTGTGTGTTATTGGTAGGCAACAGTGTGTGTCCCAGCACAGCCCCTATCCTGTAATATGTTTTCACAAAACCACCTAAATTAAACATGGTGTATCTCTTTTGCACACAGTGCTACAATGGCTGAGTATCTGTGTTGGGCTCTGTGTCAAATCACACTAAGACGGCCTCTTACAATGCATTAGGATTGTCAGACAGTCCTTAAGTGACTCATATGTGAAATACACTACCTGTAGACCAAAGGTCTCTCACAAAATAAAATACACCTTTAAAAACTGCAGAGCAATAGCTGCATCATGTACTCACCTTAACATAGTAAATGTTAGGATAGAAACCCACAATGCAATAATTTCGAGGTTGTGAAAGTATGAAAAGATTTACTAAAGATATATCTATGTAAGAAAACAAAATCTACCTAAACTACACTATCTAACATAAACGCTGCCTAATATTTTCTAAAAGTATCCTTAGCTAACTACATCTATCTATCCTAAACTAACTATCCTTCATACTACCTAACACTAACTTAATTTATCCGACAATTACTATAATACTAAGCACAATAGACATGTTAAACAACAGCCTCCACCCCCCTTAACACACATAGAGTGGCTCAATACAACTGCATATGTAAACCTATAAATATATATTTATTTAAAATATTTTTCAAATATATATTTATATGTTTTGTAACAAAGCCTAAACATTAACCCCCCACCCACTAAACCTGTGTAAAATAGAAAAATATCTAAAAACATGTACCTATGAAATATGATAAAAATCTAAAACTAAGCTAAACTGACACAGGTCAGCCACACGGTACCAGAGAGTACCAACGGAGAAATTGCGTGTTTGCACAGTCTTTTTAAGCCAGAGAGTTTGACTGAATGAATGGAATTGATTTTAAAACTACTTCGAACGCTTTTAAGACAACCACTTTTTAAATACAAAGCTTTTAAAAACAACTGTTTTAAAAATTGTATTGAATTTGAATGTTTACTCACTGTGAGGAATCCTGACTCACGCCGAGCAGTAGAACGGCTTGCTGGGCGGGGCAGGACTAGTGAGCACAGCTGAGAGGACCCGCCCTCGTGGGGAGCGAGGGACAGGTCAGCGCTCTAGTCGTTAGTCAAACGCCTATTTATGGCGCCCGCAGCACGGACGCGCAGCGGACGCACGAAGCGGGCGCGCCGCTGGCGCACCGAAGGCGCACCTAAGGCAAGCCCGTCTGCGCCCGTCTGCGCCCGTCCGCGTCCGGACATGGCCAAGGGCCAGGAACCATGCCGGAATTGTCCCAGAAAACTGTAAGCCCATTACATATGATCGAGCAGATCTACTCTCATTGAGATACTCTGGTGGAGCCCATTGTGAGATGACTCTATCTCCAACAAGCTTGATAGGTAAGGATATGTCATGTCCACTTTGCCTGACTAAGTTCAACTCAGGAAAGGTTGAAGGGCTACTACAACCAGACAGGTCCACAAAGAGTAAGCAGTGGAAAATGGGACTTATTAACAGTAGATCCTTGCCAGCACACACCACAGAAATCAGAATGTTAATAGAGAATGAAGAACTCAACATTCTCTTCGTGACTGAAATGTGGTTTAAAGACTGTTTATCCCCTGACATAGTCCAAGCACTACCCCCAGACTTCCTTATCCGAAGACAAGATAGGAAGGGAAAAACTGGAGGCGGGGTTGCAATCATATACAAAAACGATTTTGAATGCATGATCTCTCCCCTTATTATCACCAACAGTGAGGCAGTACAATTCAGCCTTAAACTCTCTTCTAATAACTCTTTCTCAGGCACACTGCTCTATAGACCTCCAGGACCTCCCACCGCATTCCTAGAGGAACTTCCTGGTTTAATAGCAGTGTGTGGTATTCGTAGTTTCTTCACCCTGTTTACACTCCCTGTTGTCCACCTCCCATGTCCCTCCATCTGCGTGTGGTATGCCCTGCGCAAGGAGCTCTAGAATGTAGAGAGCTCCTTGCTGCCTAGCGACAATGCTGTTGTTCAGTTGCTGCTGTGTCACCTGTGGGTAGGACGCTATTACTTCTCCTACTTATCAAACTAATAAAGGTCTTTTAATATCTCTTCCTGGATTGTCTACTTCATCACACTGGCGACGAGGGTGGGATACGAACCCACGCGTGCAAAGCACAATGGATGAGAGGGAAAGGTGGCGACATTGAGATTCCCGAAGATCCTCGATGGAGGGCACTTCAGAATCTCAAGTCAGCTAAAATGAAAGCTAACTTCGAAGTGAGGCACGCCGTCTCTCGCACCAAAGTTAACTTAGGTGATTTAGTGAGAGTGCGTTTTCCGCAGAAGTCTGGGGGCGCCAAATTCTCCACCCCTCGTAAGGTTGTCAAGCTTCTTCTTAATGCTGTAAAACTTGACGACGGACGGATCTGGAATTTGAATAGGATAGCTCTTGTACGCTCCCTCAATCCCTCCAATTGTCATACCAACAGTTCTTCTTCCAGATTTACTTCTCCTCTGCGTAGGAGTACTCGTTTATATAAAGTTCCACTAAGATTGCGTGATTATACTGTTGGCTGAATATGTTGTCAATCTAGCCACCACTTTGTATTGGGGGGAAGGTGTATGGTATTCGTAGTTTCTTCACCCTGTTTACACTCCCTGTTGTCCACCTCCCATGTCCCTCCACCTGCGTGTGGAATGCCCTGCGCAAGGAGCTCTAGAATGTAGAGAGCTCCTTGCTGCCTAGCGACAATGCTGTTGTTCAGTTGCTGCTGTGTCACCTGTGGGTAGGACGCTATTACTTCTCCTACATATCAAACTAATAAAGGTCTTTTAATATCTCTTCCTGGATTGTCTACTTCATCACACAGACATGGTGGCCAGCAAGAGCTCCATTACGCTATTGGGGGATTTTAATTTCCATCTGGATAAACCAGATAATGCCACAGAGATAAGATTAATTCATGACATGGAGGCCATGCAATTGAAACAATTGATAAAAACAAGCACCTATGTAAAGGGTCGCATACTGGATGCCATTTTTTCGAACGACCGTAATCTAAAGGTAGGGACTTCAATACCAATGCCATGGTCGGATCACTACTTCATCCCGATTACACTTGAAAATCCACAGGCACGCCACACTAGTCACAAATTAACCGGGATTAGGAATAAATGGCCAAAATCCCTACCTGACAACGTGAGGAATGAACTGGAGGCCCAAGCCCCAGACCTGACAGATGATGTAGAAGAGGCCGAAAAGATCTGGGCTGACTGGCTCAACAAAGTAGCAGCTCAGCACCCACAGAAAACCAGACAAAGTAAGCTCCATGTGAGGAATAAAGCCCCATGGTTCAATGAGCAATTAATTCTGATAAAAAAATCTTGTAAAAAAATGGAAAGGCTGTGGAGAAAAAACTACGATCCCGCCATCAAAAGCCAGAATAAGGCGGCTATCAGACAATATCATAGGGAGATGATTCAGGCTCAGGCCAAGTTCTTTGAAGAAAAATTAATGCGGCGCATAATTGCTCAAAAGAACTATTCAAAGTCGTGCTCTCCCGAACATCCACCAATCAAGAAACAAACCTCCAATCCTCTTCCAAAGAAAGGTGTAATCAGATGGCGAAATTTTATAAAAACTAGGTGGAAATACTGTATGACAACCTGCAACAAAGCAGAAACATCATGAAAGTTGAGTCCCACCCCCACACTAACGAAAATCTTAGAATTAAAACAGGAGGGGGACTAGATCATTTTGCGAATTTACAGGTAGAGGACCTGACCTCAACCTTGCAAAGGATTAAATCTGGCTCTCCCCAAGTTCCAATTACACCAGACATTCTGTTACAGGCTGTCACAAGAACAAAATCAACCACAGCAGCCTTGGTATCGCTCTCTTTGTCCCAAGGCCTGATCCCAAAAACATGGAAACACGCGATCATACGGCCATTGTCAAAGAAACCACAGCTGGATCCAGCTGAACCTGGAAACTACCGACCCATTTCACTCTTACCACTGCTAGGCAAAAGTGCCAAAAAAAGCGTGAATCAGACCCTGTCCCAATATCTAGAAGAAAATCAAAGGTTACACAATACACAAATGGGATTCCGTCCCCAACATAGCACGGAGTCAGCTCTGTTGGTGGTAACTGAGGAATTAAAGAGAGTTCTAGACCAGGGGTGCACAGCGGCTATCCTGCTCCTAGATCTGAGCGCCGCATTTGACACGGTGGACCATTGCACATTGATCAATAGGTTAAAGGAAGCAGGTATCACAGGCACAGTGATAAAGTGGCTGACTTCATTTCGGGAAGATAGGTCCTTCCAACTGTTGGAAGGTGATTATCTATCTGATACCCTCCAACTATCGTGCGGAGTCCCACAGGGCTCCGCACTAAGCCCCACACTTTTTAATGTCTACATGCAACCATTGGCAGGGATAGTACAAGATTTTGGTCTATCCATAGTATCGTACGCTGACGATACACAACTTGTATTATCAGTGACGAACGACCCCCACTCCTTGCACAACAACCTGGGTCCATGCATGACTCGAATAGCTGATTGGATGTGTAAGTACTCCCTGAAACTGAATGGGGATAAAACGGAACTTATGTTCCTGGGAAACAAAACAGTCCCCAGGAATCTTATCAGCTGGCCTATTCAGTTGGGAGAACCCCCAACCCCCAAAACTGCCATCAAAAACCTGGGAATCTGGCTAGACGAAAATTTAAGTATGGAGACCCAAGCAAAGAAACTCTCAGGCAAATGCTTCGGTTTACTCCATATGCTTCGAAAATTTCTCCCTATCCTACCTGAACAATCCCGCAGAACTGTGGTCCAAGCATTAATTATGTCACAGTTGGATTACGGGAATTCTTTGTATCTGGGCGCGCCCAAATACGTCATTAACCGGCTGCAGGAAGTACAGAATGCCGCAGCAAGGACCTTGCTCCAAATCCCGAGACAGCAGTCAGCCAGGGCAGCCCTGAAGACACTACACTGGCTTCCAGTTCAGGCTAGGATCACATTTAAGGCAGTGTGTATCGCCCACAGAGCCATGAATGATAGTGGACCTGCCTTAATAAAAAAACTGATCGCTCACTATACCCCAAGTAGGGCCCTAAGATCCTCAGCGGATCTTCTCATGCAACAGGGCAGAATAAAAAGAGCAAGATGGGGAGGAAGATCTTTCATGCACCTGGTTTCCAAAATGTGGAACTCACTGCCCAGGGATATGCGCATGTTAACCAACGAATTAGCTTTCAGGAAGAGACTCAAAACATTGCTCTTTCCATAAACTCCCGCCTTCAGGCAGCCTGACCAAGTCCACCGTTGTTATGTTTTCTCCTAGCGCTGGGAAGCCTAAGGGCAGCTATGCGCTTTATAAATCCATAAACATAAACATAAACCTATCCTATTAACTAACTATTACCTTAACTATAAAAATACATTATGAAAACACCTATGAAAATTAAACAGCAAAAATGTTTATACAAGTTGGAAGAGCTGCTCCATGGCCTCCTCCATGCCCGTCATCTCCTGACGTAAGCTGGCCTGCTCCAGACGAATGCCATTAAGGTTTTGGTTAACCTTCCTCAGTTTCTTAATAATTTTATAGTGGAATACAAATTCTCTTCTTCTGGGCCTCCTGACCCGTGTGGGTATTTGCTGTGTGGCTGTGGTAATGATGTTTGGGGTACCTGTCGCTGGCTTGGGCCTTCCCTGTCCTGGCTAGTAGCAGATGTTGCCAGTGAAGTCGTGGTAGGTAGAGGAGCGTTCCAGGATCCACTGCCTTTCCACGTTCATAGAGCTTGTACATCTTCCTATATGCCTTCAAGAGGTTCTTAACAAGGCGGTAACAATTACATCGTATTTCAAATGATTTTTTATCTTTAGCTGTCATGTTGTCTAGAGTGATAATGGAAAAAATTGCTAGCTCATGCAATACATGTGCATGATGTATGTGAGAAATAGTGTGACATTGTAACACAATCATATGTCCCTGACAAGAGCAATGCCATCAATAGAGATGGATATATGGACAATATATTGTCACTTCATAGACACCCCCTCCTTGAGCCAAGAAAAATGAGTCATGTGCCATCTGGGTGGGTGCACACAATGTAACAGTAGTCACAATGAGATAAATACCCTATCTTACAGGACAAACATTCACACTCATGATGATGTCCATATCTAAAACTGGACACATGGGCCTGTTTACCTAATTTGGGATTTAGAGTTGTGTCATGCAAATGTGCTGATCATTGGTCATCAAAGTAAGTGTAAGTGGATACGGTGATACAGTCCAGGCAGTGTGGATTAGCCTTGCAAGAGTATCACAAGGCTGCACACATTGCTGGCTTCACTTACTCTGTGTCAGATAGTTAATTAATGGATAGGGATTCATCATGTACCTCCTGTAGACCCCGATTGGGGAACATTATTAATATTTACCCTCAGGCAATAGTACAGAAATATAACAACTATCTCCTGATTCAGACTTGTAGGGAAAATTATGAGAAGTACTTGAACATTCTTATGTACACACATCATCACAAGGCTGCATTCAGATGCATACATCATAAATTGTACATGGCAATTCAGTAGTGTGTCTTGTTGGACTACTCATCTGGCCTTCAAAATGTTTTTTATATGATTCATGGACCCTTGCACCATAACTGTGAAGGAGGCTCAAGTACCACTAAGACTGGATTACAACAGACGTACCTTGTGGTAATGTAACACGTCGAACATCCATATGTCTATCCAAGGAAGGCTCTAGGGTGGTGCGACCGGTGCCACCGCACCGGGTGCTGACTTCAGGGGGCGCCGGGATTCCAAGTTTATTTTGTTTTTAAAAGCACCTTCTGCTGCATTCCTTGGCTCCAGCAATTTCCAAGCAACAGTACAAATGTCAAGATAACTCTGGTGATTAATGTTCTTCATGAAGAGAGATCAGAGTTTTGTCTAGTTGAGGTTTTGACTGATCATAAAATAGCAGAGTATTAATATGCCTGTTGCAAAGAACGTGTACCATGCATCACAAAGTGCATATAATGTAAATAGGTCAGTGGGTTACTGCTTTTCATCCTTTTGTTACTTGCAGTTTATAAGTTAAAATCCTAATATAATATAGAAAAATGAATTATTAACTGTCATCAAAGAACTGCATGCACACTGCAAAGAGCATAGGTTAATGTTGCAAAAAGGGTTAATTTGGGAAGAAATCAATTCTTATTATTAAAGAGTACCCCCAATCATGGAATTGCATTTTAAATTCTGAATTGTTGCTTCCCCAGACCAAGCACTCCTAAACTACACTGTCTACCAGTATGAATGCCATGTGACTCCTACACCTTGTAGTCCTCTGTCTTATGTAACATTTCCTATAAACTGATTTACACACCTATGATCGATTGTGACCAAGCACTCTTAAACTATACTGTCTATCCATATGAATGATGTGTGACTCCTACATCTTGTAGTCCTCTGTCGTATGTAACATTTCCTATACACTGATTTACACACCTATGATTGATTGTCTCTGTGCAGTTTGTGTGATGTAAAGTGCTCTGACACCCTACACTGACACCCTAAACAGTGGCACTTTATAACTAATTAAATACATCTGAGAGAGAATGGTTAAGGAAACTTGAGGGGCACTGATAAAGGGTGGTGGTGAGTGAATCCGTGGTGGGGGTGATGATTCGGGGGTACCAACAAACATTGTCACACCCACACCGGGCGCCACCAGCGCTTAAGCTGGCCATGTGTCCATCCAATAATTAACAAAGACATGAACAAACACACATGCAGGCATGTCATTTGTTGTCTGTCATGGCCTACCGACATTACTTATGAAGATGTGGGGCCATTACAAAAAGCATATGCTACAGCTACCATATTCTAGTTTGGCTAGATTGTGTTGGCAACCCAGATGCCACTGTCATACACGTTTATATATTTTTGCTTTAGTTTTGTCACACTGCTACGGGGACAATTTTGTTTTCTACAAACATATTATGTGTAACACAGCAGGTATGTTTGCCCACTCTTATGGTCAGTAAAAGTGAAATGTCTTATCTGGAGAATGCTAAAGCATGCAGCATGTCTGAACTAATTATGCTGCATGCTGGGTGGGACATTAGTTGTACAATCACACAGGGCCATATTTATGAGCCTCTTACACCACCATAGCATCACTTTTTGTGACGCTCCTGTGGAGCAAACTACAATATCATACTTAGGTAGTCACGCAAAGCCACTTTGAATGGCTTTGAATATCCATATAGATATGTAGTAAGCCAAGGCAGCGCCAATTGCTGCGTTGCCTTACTCTGCACTAGGAAGAGGTGTTCACACACAACACACATGGGTTTTGTTGCTTCCCCAGATTTCCAAGTCCATGTAAATCTGTGGATGCACCTAAACCGAATGCCTCCCCATGGGAGATGCAATGAGGAGAAATAACTTCATTTTTCCTCTTTCTTTCCTTTTTCCATGTGTATTGCATTCTGCTGCACACATAGAAAGAGGAAAAAGCCTCAGAGGATTGTTTTTGTGCAGGAAGGTGTCCCTTCCTGCACAAAAACAATTCTGCCGACAACACAGGCACCCTTGCACTGTAGTGCAAGGGTGTCTGCGGTGGCCCTTGGCTGCCGGAACGTAGTCAGCGCAAGGGGAAAAACAGGATTGCACTGTATTAGATAAATACAGTGCATTCCTGCCCTTTCACTTTGATGTAGGGCAGTGCAGCCAAATCCCCATAAATGAGGACCACAGAATGTATATCTGATTCCATGTATCTATCCTATCCATTCTTGGTAACAGTGCCTGTGATTGAATTTTGCATATCATTTGCCCCTGAGTCATGCACGATTTGGGACATATACAACGTATCCCTGCCCAGACTTGCCTAACAACACAGAACTTGCTGTGCTATGACATACGTTGACACCAGATTATATTTGGATTGTGCCATTTGATGTATGAGATAATGTGTTTGTGTGGAACATACAGCATTTGTGCCAGATGATGCTCACTGTGCCCAAAGCAAGATGACTATAGATGTATCACTATAACATACATGTAAAGATGCTTAGTTCTTGTGGGCCTGCTTACATACACCTTACATTCTCAAAGATTTTAATCCATGATCATTGTTAACTAATATGTAGGCAGGTTCAATTCTAATTCACAGACTGACAGCTAATTGATGGTAGCTGAGTGTTACCTCCCACCACACATCACAATGTAACATATCAAATAGATCACACACAGACATCAAAATGATACAGACATATACGTATGACACTTTCCGTTAGCACTGGGGTCCTGGAAGGAGTCAGTCTCTCCCCTTATGAATGGAAGATGTCCACCTAGGAGACATTAATGAGGACATAGCATTGTAAATATTTACTTTTTTATAAAACAAACTATTACATCACAGTATTTCAGTAGTACACTACAGCTTAAACACACATATGTCAATATGGCAAAATTATTGGATGCATTTAGTCCGCTTGCAGGCCTTGGCTGGCTGGATACTGAAGTTCAGATGTACCCATCATGACACGCATCGAGCATGTCTCAAGGATGTGATCCATTTAATAATGCTGGGTAGCATAATGTCAGACTCCAGTGTACCATGACACATGGGTGACAAGATTGACCCTAGGTATGACTAAGTGTAGTTATAATGAAAAAGGACAGGCATACACTGTATGTAGCATCATATAAGCCATATAAGGGTGTACTGGCACTGGTGCACTGAGTGCTGAGTAGTAGTATGCTGTTGTACCTTCCAACTTTGTGTAAGGCTCCATGTCTTCTCAGTGGGCCTGATTCACAAAAGTAATCTGAGACAAAATCCCAACTTTACGACTTTCGGTAGTCACAGAAGGCATTTAGGAGTACTAAAGTTAGAATTTTGTCTCAGTTAAGCTTAAGTTTTGGTCTTAAGTTAAACTTAAGACAAACTTAAGTTTAACTGAGACAAAATTCTAGTCGTAAACAGAGGATTACTCCCAGTGATGACGACTGGGGATTTTGAAGACCGCTTATCACGGTATGTTGTTGTTGAATATAGCCACGGTAATTATGGGACTATAAGATCTGGTTACCCACTTGTACATGTGAGCTCTGATTTTTGGCTTTGTTCCCGTTTTTTCGCCAAGGTATTGCTTTGATGTACAGGGCTCGGTTCCATTATTGGGGAACCATCACGCGCTTACGTCAACCGGGATGAATAATGTGGAATTTTGAGTTGTTTGGTGTGCTTTATCTGTGAGATTTTGCTATAAGAGTTTGGATGTTATGATTTTCATAGTGCGCGTAAACTGGTTCGCATTTTAGAGTTGTGTTTTTATATAAAAGAAGTGTTAGTTAACAGCTATTTTTTCAACGGCACAATATTGATAGGTAATATGTGAGAGCAGTGCATGCCAACACTCACACTCTCGGTTGCCTCATCGCAATAACTATTTGGCATTTTTCCTCTATTATCTCAATCAAAGAGTCTAGGATATGAATACACCGTGTGCTTATCCTCTCTTTTCTCCTATCAGGCAGACCACCCTGTTACGTGGAGCTCCTCGTATTCACTAGGAGTGTCCCTTCATTCTTCTCTAGTCAAGACGTTTTTTGATTAGTTGTCCCCACTATTTGGTGAGTGTGATATTCTATGTAGGGTCTTAGCCTCTTGTTATTTTAGAATTCGATAGAATTCATGACATGAACAGACTATCTGTGAATCTTTTTTCTCCTATTAGGTGAACCACTCTGTCGTTTGGAGCTTCTGTATACCTACTAGGAGTGTTTCTTCATTTCTTTCTAACTAAGACGCTTTCTTGATTATCCACTTTTGCAATTCTGAGCCCGTGATATCCTATGGAAGGTCTCAGCACCCTTTCATTTTCTTTGGCACTTTTGTCTTTTCATATAGATCACGGTTACTCTGGGAAAGCTTTAAGCAACTTCTTTTTAAGTTACTTCTAATTGGGTTGCGATTATTGACTGCCTGCAAATTAGTTCCCCTTGTCCCTCGCAAATAATGTTGTGCTTTTCTACATCACAACATAGGTGGGCTAACTGGAAGCACTGAATTACCATCATATTATGATACGATTACTTATTGCGTTTTCCCTGACGGGATTATTGATCATGATAAAGGAGATTTTCTATTCTGACTTTTGAGGTTAGTCTATAGCCTCTCTGACTTTACCTTTCACCCCTACCCCCGTTTCTGATTTGTGCATTTCAAATGTTACTGATTCGACTATCTTAGAAACAATTTCGGAATATGTTTTTTTTTACTGTTTGAAAATGGATAGGATATATTTGTTATGTCTCCTTCTCCCCATTCTTATGGAAGCCCAATGGCAGACTATTAGGGTGTTTTTCACCTTTAATTTCCTCTTAGAAGGTACAGAACCTCACATGGGGTTGTTTTGACACAACCTTAGTACAATGAGAGTATGATCAGGTACTTGCGTTTGACTGCTATTTTTTCCTCTCTTTCTGAAGTCCGAATGTGAATCGACTTCCACTTTCCTACATATATAAAAAAATCTAATACAGTAGGATTCTTTTCTTTTTTTGTACACACGTGGAAACCCTCTGGGTTCTGTTTTTTATGCCATTCATGGTTGCTTTTATTAAATTATGTCAAGCGTTGATTTTTCTTTTTTTCTTTTGTCTGTGTATAGTCATCTCATTGTTTAAATGAATGTTGTATAAAATATTAGTCATGTCCGTCAGTTCTCTGTTTGATATTATACAAAAACTTGTTTATTGTAAATCTGTCTGTTTTTGAATGTTATGATATTTTGTTTGTTAATGTGAGACTAATGTCTTTATGATTGGTCTTATGTATGTTGTATGTTACTTTGTTGCAACCCTGAAGACGTTCTCAAAGCTTGTGCCTTTACAGAACGAAATGCGTTGGCTGCTTTTAAGATCGTATGTGGATGCTAAAATAAAGGATTAAACCCCCAAAAATACAAAAGGACTGAAATGTATTCTGTTCGGTGCACTACTTTTTGTTGAAACTAAAAGTATAGATGTTTGTATTAGCCTGGTAGTCCGGGCTCACATATCTCCTTCTCAAATAGACCACTGGTCGCTGTGGAATCATTTGGGATAGGGTATATCATATGGTTCTTGGGCACACTAAGCACTTTATGCACTTTTGGTGGCCCCTTGCCTGTTCTAATAGTCTCACTAGGAAAGGAAAGTCAAGATAATGATGAATAACATCTTGAAGGTTGTTCCCTAAATGTTAATGGCCTCAACAATAAGAAAGGCTGCGTGCAATTGAAACTGTGATCACAGCGGAGAACCCATCTGTGATTTTACTCCAGGAAACACACATTCCGGTAGGAAAATTGTCAGAGTTTTCAATGTTTAAAGCTTGGGCAGGCTATAGAGGCATCTCCTTCGCCCAGGCGGCACACTTGGCCACTGCAAATGCTAGGAAGAAGCTAGGTGTTGAAGTAGTTGATTCCGCCTGTGACAAATGTGACCGGTGGTGCTGGGTGAGCTTCCTCGTATGGGATAGGTGTCTCACGTTTGTAAGTCTGTATGGCACATACATAATAGGAGGAGCTATTTCAATTATTATTAGAGATTCCAGGTGAAGTTGTGATGGGAGGTGATTATAATTTTTTGCAGAATCCAAGAATTGACTCTTCAGTAAATCTAAAGAAGCAGTTAAGACATAAAGCCTTGAAGGTTTTACAAAATTATCAAAACACACTGGGATTGTTTGATCCCTGGAGAGTCGCCTTCCCTACAAACATTGTATACACCGGTCTTATTACATGATTCCGTAGCTTTTCCCATATATATTTTTTCTACTTTCAAAGCATTTGGTTTTTAAAGATCAACTGATTTTACCTAATGGTTTTTCAGATCATGCAATGTTCATCCTAGAGTTCATGGTGGGGAAAACCCAGATGCTGAGTTTTTAATAAACTATATTTACAGGAGGAAGGGTGTGTCCAGACCTGTAAAGTAGAGATAAAGGAATTCTTGGTGAGGAATCACGGGTCTGCTCCCCCCAGTATAGTATGGAACTCCTTAAAAACATATATCAGAGAGCTGGTGATAGGTAAGGATGCAGAGAACATTAAAAAAAACTATATCACAAAAGCAAACTTTAGAAAGAAATTGTAGGAGAGTAGGATCTGCTTCACATGGGTACCCCCACTTTTTGCTGATGCTTCACTGTTTTTCGACCTTAGTCTGGCTCAGGCCCTGCTAATCAGAGCCCCAGCCTAGCTGCTTCCTCTCTAAAATGGTTTCCATGTGCCTTAGGCACATCTCTGATTGGAATCTGGAGTGCCCTTATAAGTCCCTAGTATATGGTATACTATGTACCCAGGGCATAGGTACCTCAGAGGCCTACCAGGGGCTGCAGCATGTATTGTGCCACCCCTGGAAGGCCATCCAAACTGACAGCACAGGTCTGCTACTGCAGCCTGGGTAAGGTGGTGCATGCACCCTTACTGTGATATAGGCTACCTATATCACTATACACATACACACATATAAACCTATAAGTCACTCCTATGGCAGGCCTTATCAATCCTGAAGGCAGAGTGCGTGGTTCCTATGTGAGAGGGTACCCCTGCATGAGCAGGGCCCCTCTGCAGCGTTCGGAGACCCTTCTCTGATGCTGTTTGTAGTGCAGCCTGACCATATACTCTTAAGCGCATTATAACCTCGCGTTAAATGCTAACTTTGGGATGGCTGCACGGAAACATGTCGTGTTTGGTGTCAAACATCTTGGAATACTACCCCCCCACCAGTTCTGGCAGCGGGGGTAACATTCCACCCTTCTAGAGGGAAAGACATGTACACACCGGTATGCCCGGTACTGATTTTCCAGAGCCCTGGCATCACAAAATGGATGCCGCTGCCACAGACACGAGTCTGGCCTCCTGCTGCTGACCGAAACTCCGGCAGGGGAGGCCTGGACAATAGGTTTCCTTTCCCAGGGAGGTGTGACCACCTCCCCAGACAGGATAGTGTGTATTGGGGCTGGGCGTGAGCACTCTCTGGTGCTTTGAAGTCCTGCACTGGGGGCACATTTGGTGTCCCTGTGCATACCCCAGTTCAAACCGGCTCAGGGGCTTCCAGCCCCTGCTCTGGCGCGAAACTGGACAAAGGGAAAGGGGTGTAACCACCCCTCTGCCCTGACCCTCCCATAGGTGGGGCCACAGAGTATGTCCAACCTCCTACCTTAGTATAAGTAGGGGAACCCAGTCCTTAGGACTTTAGATTTACCTGGATGAAACTCTGACACAGAATCCTGGACCTTCGACGCTCTACATCAAGATTAGAGGACTGAAGAATCTCCCTTGGGGTCAAGGAGTGACTCCCCTGCTTGGCAGGCCCCAAAGAAGCAATTGTCCGGTCTGCATCGCTGAAGCTCCCGTCGGACGCCGAAGTCTTTGCATCACCAGAGGTGGATTTCCAGACTTCACCGAGGCTGCCCTGAGTCCCCAGCAAAGCTGAGGCCCGTAGCTGTTGTGGGTAACGTGGAACCGTGACCCCTGGACACCAAACGCATTTGCAAGTGCATCCTCTTCTGGGTCTCCCATGAAGTCGTGCTTTGGGCTCCGAGTAGCCCTAGCCTCCAGCACCAACTGCACCGAAGATCACTGGCCTCCACTCCATGAGTGTCCTGTGAGCCAGCTCCACGTGCATCGTCTCGAGGCTCCTTCGCGGTCGCTAGTCCGTTGGCTAGTAGGCCCTCCCGAAGGCCAATCTTTTTTTGCTTGGGCTCCCTGGTTGCTCCAGGCGTGACCTGACTTATCCTTGCTGGGTGAGTCTCCCAGACCTTGCTGGTCTGCAACATCATCCTTCTTCGATTTCCACAAGACTTGCCGTTACCAAGGCTTGTTGGGTCCAATCCGGTCGCCGACACCCCTGCAATCGACAGACATTGTGGGACAGCTGGAATCCAGCTCCTGGTTGTCGTCGACGCCTCCTGGACCTCGTGGCTGAAGAGTCAAGACGACTGTCAACCTACCTGAAGCACTCAACATCGGTGGGCATCTGCTCATCGCCTTCCTGGTCACTGGCTAGTGACCCAGACTCTGTCCCCTCTGCTTTCAGGTTCTCCAGATCTTCGATCCACCTTTGGATCCACCCGAACACTTTCGACTTGGCCGCCAGCAGCACTTTGCAGCAGATCGCCATTGAAAGCGACGACGAAACCCGACCCCGAAAGACACCTATGCACCCGGCTCCCCTGGGTGAGGTAACTCGAGTACTCCGGTGCTCCCGTGGGTATTGACACTAGAACAGCCTAGTTCTCAAAGGGTTTGCTCCAAGTCCTCCTCTAAGTGTCCCTTTTCTTTTAAATTCTAATCGCGACTTTCCCCATAGAAGTTAACAGTGGTTCGCGGTTGTGTTCATACACTGCACGCGTCCCCCGTGGGTCCCCTGTGTCACTGCCTTGGGTGGTTCCTTGTGGTCCAATCACTTCTACAGGCTCTAGGCCTTGTGTCTAGCTCAGTCGTGGTTCTTATACCACTTTATTGGTATATGGTTTGGTACGCCCCTGGGGCTCAAACATGTATTTGTGCTATTACTGTAGATAACTAACTCGTAACGTATGTACTTCGAACTCTAGCCTCATAAAGAGACTAGAGGGGTGTGTTTAGTAATAAATACATATATTTTGAATATATACCTGGTGTGGTCCTCTTTCATTTGGTCACTCAAGAGATTATAGACTGGTAAAACAAGCTGCTTTACATTCCTTCAAGACTTAGCCTGAAGGCTGCTCTCCATAGCTACCACTAGGATAGCTTTCAATAAAGGTTGTCTTTAACCTATCTCCAATAAGGGGTTGTTTGGACTGGTGCAAGGTGCCCACTATAATTAGTGGACAGCATATGCCAGGCCAACTTCTCACATTGGTGGCAGCGGTGGGATTCCAGCTTGCTATTGTTTTACCAGATAATCTCAATTGAATTGATCAACTTAAAACCACTAAGGGTACCTAAGGTACATATAAATCAAGCTTAGTAATACAGTAAGTTCTACTGAACTTAGAGTTGTGTGTTAAGGGACAGAACACCCTTTCTACAACTCAAGAGAGTTTAGTAGGCCACACTAGAGTAGGTAGTGAATACACCACACCTCACTAGTAATGTCTTCAAAGCCAGGACCCAGTGAGTCCTTGCCAGAAGCCAGTGGGCGTCTTCCCTCCAAGTATGATAAACTCCCATTCTTGGAATTGAGAGCATTATGCACTACTAGGAAGTTGAAGGCAGGCAAAAGTGCCAGCACCCAACACCTCAGGGAGGTGTTACTAGCTGATGATCTCAGCAGGCCCCTAGTGTCTGAAGGGGTAGGCAAAGAGGGTGGGGCAGAAGATGAGTAAGGAGCCAGGGGTGAAGAAACCCAGGCCCCCCCCTCTGAAACTGGCCATGAAGGTGAAAATGACCTTGTCCTGGAAAACCCAATTCCTCCTGTGGAGGAGGAGGAGGAGAGGATCAGACTGACCTCCCCTTTGTCCCCCAGGAAGAGTTCTGAGTGTGCCCAGAAGGTCTAGGTCTCCTTCTCAGGAGTCTAACCACTCTGACACCTCAATAGGGACCTCTGTCTCCTCTCATAGGAGGGAATCCTCTCATGAGAGGAGAAAGAGACTGATTCAATATGAGCAAGCTCAACTTGAACTCAGGAAACAGCAATTGGCTATAGACAGGGAGTCCCTAGATCTCTATAGAGAGAGACAAAAGTTGGGACTAGAGTCCCATGGTGGCAGCAGTTTCCCCAAAGATAGGGAAAGGTCTTATGACCATAGAAACCTGAGCAAGATTGTCCCTCCCTACCAGAGTGGGGATGATATCCACAAATGGATAACTGCTCTAGAGAGGGCCTGTAAAGTACAGAGGGTCCCTCAGGAGCAGTGGGCAGCAATCTTGTGGCTCTCCTTTGCAGACAAAGGTAGAGACAAGCTCCTCACTGTTAGAGAGGAGGATGCTGATAATTACAAAGTCTTGAAGAGTGCTCTAATTGATGGGTTTGGCCTAACCACTGAACAATACAGGTTAAAGTTCAGGGATACCCAAAAGCACAGACTCAAGACTGGGTGGACTTTGTTGATTGTTCTGCCAAGGCTCTGGAAGGTTGGTTATTGGGCAGTAAGGTATGTGACTTCACAGGATTGTACAATCTGATAATGAGGGAGCAGATTCTTAATAACTGTCAAAATCAGCTGTTGCATCAGCACCTGGTAGACTCTGATCTGACCTCTCCCCAAGAATTGGGAAAGAAGGCAGACAAATGGGTCAGAACCAGGGTGAAGCAGAAGGTACAGAACCAAGGTGGTGACCCTAAGAAGCAAGATTCGAAAACCTCTGATAAGGGTGGGGAGAAGGGTAAAGATCAAAAGTCTTCACAAGGCCCCCAAAAATCTTCTTCAGGTGGGGATTCACAGTCTACCAAAGGGAAAGGCCAAAGAAAACCATGGTGCAAGGTCTGTAAGCAAAAGACCCACTGGACCAGTGATTGCACCAAGACCAAAGACTCGACTCCAGCCCCCACCAATGCCCCTAAGGCACCTGCTCCCCCTAGTGCAGCTACAGTTGGTGGTGGGACTACACAAGCCAAGGGTTTAGTAGGGTTGACCCTGGGTAAAGAGATGAGCTCTGACCTAGTCAGAGAACTCACTCAGGCTGTCCTAGTCTGTGATGGAGGCATGGATATGACCTCCTCTGTGAGTCCCAGTAATCTGGGCAAGTACAGACAACAGCCTTTAATCAATGGAAGAGAGGCTTTGGCATTTAGGGACACAGGGGCAAGTGTCACCATGGTGACACAAGACCTTGTGAATCCTGGGCAGATAATACTTGGTGAAATGTACCAAGTGACCAATGCTAGCAACGTCAGAACAGACCATACTCTGGCAGTTGTTAACTTCTCCTGGGGAGGGGTAACTGGCCTTAAGAAGGTTGTGGTAAGTGCAGACCTACCCGTTGAATGCTTGCTTGGCAATGACTTAGAAACTTCAGCTTGGGCAGAAGTGGAGCTCAGGACCCATGCAGAAATGCTGGGGATCCCTGCAGATGTGTTTGCTGTGACCAGGTCACAAGCCAAAATGTCTAGCACTGAACAGGCCTTGGATTCTGGAATAATGGACCAAGTGCCTTCCAAGAAGAGGAGTAGTAGGGTAAAGGCAGTGCCTTCCCCTTGGCTCAGAAGGAAGATCAGTCCCTTGAGGGGATGATCTCAGTCCTGAGGAAGGAACTGTCCCAGAGGAGCTTGAACCTGACCAGGTTGAGTTCTTGGGGACAGGGGGACCTTCCAGGGCAGATCTGAGCCAGGAGCAGCAGAGCTGCCCCTCTCTTGAACCCCTCAGACAGCAAGCTGCTGCTGAGGCTGCTGGGAAAGCTAGTGGTCCCCATACTGTGTATTGGGATGATGGACTCTTGTACTCAGAGTGTAAAGACCCCAAGCCTGGTGCTACCAGGAGGTTGGTTATACCTCTGAAGTTCAGGGGCTTCCTATTGACCCTAGCCCATGATATTCCCTTAGCAGGTCACCTGGGCCAGAACAAGACTTGGGACAGAATTGTCCCTCACTTTCACTGGCCCCACATGTCTGAAGACACCAAGGAGTTTTGTCGCTCCTGTGTAACCTGCCAGGCCAGTGGCAAGGCAGGTGGCACTACAAAGGCCCCCTGATACCACTACCTGTGGTGGGGGTTCCCTTTGAAAGGGTGGGGATTGACATTGTTGGTCCCATGGATCCCCAAACAGCATCTGGGCACAGGTTTATCCTGGTGGTAGTGGATCATGCCACCAGGTACCCAGAGGCTATTCCCCTTAGGACCAATACAGCACCTGTGGTGGCAAGGGCCCTCCTGGGAATTTTCTCAAGAGTGGGCTTCCCTAAGGAGGTTGTATCAGACAGGGGTGCAAACTTTATGTCTGGATACTTAAAAGCAATGTGGAAGGAGTGTGGAGTGACTTACAAGTTCACCACACCCTATCACCCACAATGCAATGGTCTAGTTGAGAGATTCAACAAAACCTTGAAGGGCATGATTAAAGGGCTCCCAGAAAAGCTTAGGCGAAGATGGGACATACTCTTGCCCTGCCTTTTATTTGCGTACAGGGAGGTGCCTCAAAAGGGGGTTGGCTACAGCCCTTTTGAACTTTTATTTGGTCACCCTGTCAGGGGTCCACTGTGCTTGGTGAAGGAAGGATGGGAGTTACCTCTCAAGCCCCCAAAGCAAGACATAGTGGACTACGTACTTGGTCTCCGCTCCTGGATGGCTGAGTATATGAAAAAGGCAACTAAAAACCTTGAGGCTAGCCAGGAACTTCAAAAGGCCTGGCATGACCAAAGGCTGTACTGACTGTTTACCAGCCAGGACAGAAGGTGTGAGTGTTGGAGCCAGTGGCCCCAGCAGCTCTCCAAGACAAATGGAGTGGACCCCACACCATTGTTGAGCAGAAGGGTGAGGTTACCTACTTAGTAGACCTAGGAACACCCAGGAGTCCCCACAGGGTTCTCCATGTCAACAGGTTAAAACCATATGTGGACAGGGCAGACATGGGCTTGCTCATGGCTACTGATGAGGGACAGGAGGAAGAGAGTGACCCACTCCCTGACCTGCTCTCACAGAACCCTGGTGATGGGTCAGTGGATGGTGTAGCCTTGGCAGGCAGCCTCACTACCCAGCAGCAGACTGATTGCAGACAGGTGCTCAATCAGTTCAGACACATATTCTCACTGACACCCAGTCAGACTACCTGGTGCCCTCATGAAGTGGACACTGGGGACAGTCTGCCTATTAAAAATAGGATTTATAGGCAACCTGACCATGTCAGGGACTGTATCAGGATAGAAGTCCAGAAGATGTTGGATTTGGGAGTTATTGAACCCTGAGATAGCCCTTGGGCTAGTCCAGTGGTCCTTGTGCCAAAACCTCACACCAATGGTGGGAAAAGAGAGATGAGGTTTTGTGTGGACTACAGGGGTCTCAATGCAGTCACTAGGACTGATGCCCATCCAATACCTAGGGCAGATGAGCTAATAGACACTTTGGCCTCAGCCAAGTATCTAAGCACATTTGACCTGACAGCTGGCTACTGGCAGATCAGACTAGCTGATGATGCAAAGCCAAAGACAGCATTCTCAACCCCTAGTGGGCATTATCAATTTGTGATGATGCCCTTTGGTCTGAAGAATGCACCTGCCACTTTTCAGAGGTTGTTGAATACAGTCCTTACAGGTCTGGAAGCCTATAGTGCAGCATATCTAGATGATATTGCTGTCTTTAGCTCCACCTGGGAGGATCACCTGGTCCACCTCAGAAATGTTTTACAGGCCCTGCAGAAAGCAGGCCTGACTATCAAGGCCACCAAGTGCCAGATAGGGCAGAGTCAGGTTGTGTACCTGGGCCACCTTGTGGGTGGAGGCCAGGTTCAACCACTGCAGAGCAAGATCCAAACCATCATGGACTGGACTGCTCCAACTACCCAGACTCAGGTGAGAGCCTTCTTAGGCCTGACTGGGTACTATAGGAGATTTGTCAAGGGGTATGGATCAATAGTGACACCCCTGAATGATTTAACTTCCAAGAAAATGCCCAAAAGGTTCAGTGGACAGTTAGCTGTCAAAAGGCATTTGATGACCTGAAGCAGGCCATGTGCACTGCTCCCATTCTACAGAGTCCTGATTACTCCAAGAAGTTCATTGTTCAAACTGATGCATCTGAATTGGGGGTAGGGGCTGTACTGTCACAATTGAATGATGAAGGTCAGGATCAGCCAGTAGCTTTCATTAGCAGAAGGCTGACCCCTAGAGAGAAACGTTGGTCAGCCATTGAGAGGGAGGCCTTTGCTGTGGTCTGGGCTCTGAAGAAGTTGAGGCCATACTTGTTTGGTACTCACTTCCTTGTTCAAACAGACCATAAGCCCCTCTTATGGCTAAAACAAATGAAGGGTGAAAACCCCAATCTGCTTAGGTGGTCCATTTCCCTACAGGGGATGGTCTTCACAGTGGAACATAGACCTGGGAGTAACCATGCCAATGCAGATGGACTCTCTAGGTACTTCCACTTAGAACATGAAGACTTAACTGGGCAAGGTTAGTTTAATGTCCCTACGTTTGGGGGGGGGGTTGTGTAGGAGAGTAGGATCTGCTTCACATGGGTACCCCCACTTTTTGCTGATGCTTCACTGTTTTTCGACCTTAGTCTGGCTCAGGCCCTGCTAATCAGAGCCCCAGCCTAGCTGCTTCCTCTCTAAAATGGTTTCCATGTGCCTTAGGCACATCTCTGATTGGAATCTGGAGTGCCCTTATAAGTCCCTAGTATATGGTATACTATGTACCCAGGGCATAGGTACCTCAGAGGCCTACCAGGGGCTGCAGCATGTATTGTGCCACCCCTGGAAGGTCATCCAAACTGACAGCACAGGTCTGCTACTGCAGCCTGGGTAAGGTGGTGCATGCACCCCTTACTGTGATATAGGCTACCTATATCACTATACACATACACACATATAAACCTATAAGTCACTCCTATGGCAGGCCTTATCAATCCTGAAGGCAGAGTGCGTGGTTCCTATGTGAGAAGGTACCCCTGCATGAGCAGGGCCCCTCTGCAGCGTTCGGAGACCCTTCTCTGATGCTGTTTGTAGTGCAGCCTGACCATATACTCTTAAGCGCATTATAACCTCGCGTTAAATGCTAACTTTGGGATGGCTGCACGGAAACATGTCGTGTTTGGTGTCAAACATCTTGGAATACTACCCCCCCGCCAGTTCTGGCGGCGGGGGTAGCATTCCACCCTTCTAGAGGGAAAGACATGTACACACCGGTATGCCCGGTACTGACTTTCCAGAGCCCTGGCATCACAAAATGGATGCTGCTGCCACAGACACGAGTCTGGCCTCCTGCTGCTGACCGAAACTCCGGCAGGGAGGCCTGGACAATAGGTTTCCTGTCCCAGGGAGGTGTGACCACCTCCCCAGACAGGATAGTGTGTATTGGGGCTGGGCGGGAGCACTCTCTGGTGCTTTGAAGTCCTGCACTGGGGGCACATTTGGTGTCCCTGTGCATACCCCAGTTCAAACCGGCTCAGGGGCTTCCAGCCCCTGCTCTGGCGCGAAACTAGACAAAGGGAAAGGGTGTAACCACCCCTCTGCCCTGACCCTCCCATAGGTGGGGCCACAGAGTATGTCCAACCTCCTACCTTAGTATAAGTAGGGGAACCCAGTCCTTAGGACTTTAGATTTACCTGGACGAAACTCTGACACAGAATCCTGGACCTTCGACGCTCTACATCAAGATTAGAGGACTGAAGAATCTCCCTTGGGGTCAAGGAGTGACTCCCCTGCTTGGCAGGCACCAAAGAAGCAATTGTCTGGTCTGCGTCGCTGAAGCTCCCGTCGGACGCCGAAGTCTTTGCATCACCAGAGTGGGATTTCCATACTTCCCCGAGGCTGTCCTGAGTCCCCAGCAAAGCTGAGGCCCGTAGCTGTCGTGGGTAATGTGGAACCGTGACCCCTGAACACCGAACGCATTTGCAAGTGCATCCTCTTCTGGGTCTCCCACGAAGTCGTGCTTTGGGCTCCGAGTAGCCCCAGCCTCCAGCACCAACTGCACCGAAGATCACTGGCCTCCACTCCACGAGTGTCCTGTGAGCCAGCTCCACGTGCATCGTCTCGAGGCTCCTTTGAAGTCGCTAGTCCGTTGGCTAGTAGGCTCTCCCGAAGGCCAATCTTTTTCTGCTTGGGCTCCCTGGTTGCTCCAAGCGTGCCCTGACTTATCCTTGCTGAGTGAGTCCCCCAGACCTTGCTGGTCTGCAACATTGTCCTTCTTCGATTTCCAAAAGATTTGCCGTTGCCAAGGCTTGTTAAGTCCAATCCGGTCGCTGACACCCCTGCAATCGACAAACGTCGTGGGACATCTCGAATCCAGCTCCTGGTTGTCATCAACGCCTCCTGGACCTCGTGGCTGAAGAGTCAAGACGACCGTCAACCTACCTGAAGCACTCGACATCGGTGGGCATCTGCTCATCGCCTTCCTGGTCACTGGTTAGTGACCCAGACTCTGTCCCCTCTGCTTTCAGGTTCTCCAGATCTTCGATCCACCTTTGGATCCACCTGAACACTTTCGACTTGGCCGCCAGCAGCACTTTGCAGCAGATCGCCATTGAAAGCGACGACGAAACCCGACCCCGAAAGACACCTATGCACCCGGCTCCCCTGGGTGAGGTAACTCGAGTACTCCGGTGCTCCCGTGGGTATTGACACTAGAACAGCCTAGATCTCAAAGGGTTTGCTCCAAGTCCTCCTCTAAGTGTCCCTTTTCTTTTAAATTCTAATCGCGACTTTCCCCATAGAAGTTAACGGTGGTTCGCGGTTGTGTTCATACACTGCACGCGTCCCCCGTGGGTCCCCTGTGTCACTGCCTTGGGTGGTTCCTTGTGGTCCAAGCACTTCTACAGGCTCTAGGCCTTGTGTCTAGCTCAGTCGTGGTTCTTATACCACTTTATTGGTATATGGTTTGGTACGCCCCTGGGGCTCAAACGTGTATTTGTGCTATTATTGTAGATAACTAACTCGTAACGTATGTACTTCGAACTCTAGCCTCATAAAGAGACTAGAGGGGTGTGTTTAGTAATAAATACATATATTTTGAATATATACCTGGTGTGGTCCTCTTTCATTTGGTCACTCAAGAGATTATAGACTGGTAAAACAAGCTGCTTTACATTCCTTCAAGACTTAGCCTGAAGGCTGCTCTCCATAGCTACCACTAGGATAGCTTTCAATAAAGGTTGTCTTTAACCTATCTCCAATAAGGGGTTGTTTGGACTGGTGCAAGGTGCCCACTATAATTAGTGGACAGCATATGCCAGGCCAACTTCTCACAGAAATGTTCAGGATAATTACGAAAAAATTGTAAGAAATTCATCCAAGTCCAATAAAAGAGAACTAGATAGGGCTAAACAAGCATTAAGTGAGGTGTATTATACAAAATGTGAAGTTTTAAACTGCGCTTACATGCAAAAGGTTTACGAAGAGAGTAATTTCACTGGGTGGTTTTTAGCCTGGCAGTCATGTGAACAAGCTGCCAATAATCAGATAGATGCTCGGAAGTGTCCGGTCTCCGTAACCAGGTGTAAGGAACCGGAGAAAGTGGGAGAATTTATAGTGGATCATTTTAATAGGATCTATACCCAAAATCAACCAGTAGATAAAGATTCCCTTGGAAAGTTTTTAGTGGAACAGCAATATTCCCATGCTATCTGAGGAGGAGGGGGATAATATCACTCGACGGTAAACAGCGTTAACAACGCATGCAAAACAACGTATGGCGTTACAACGGGGTCGTTACAATGACCGTGTTGTTAGTTCGCATACCGTTACAACGCAAGTCGGAACAACGACTTGCGTTGTAAGGGGCAGAAGGTGTTGGATTTAAAATCCAACACCTTCCCTACTGTCCGCACAGACTGGAGTAGGAATAGTAAATTATACTATTCCAACATCCAGCGCCCCTTACAACGCAAGTCGTTGTTCCGACTTGCGTTGTAACGGTATGCGAACTAACAACGCGGTCGTCGTAACAACCGCGTTGTAAGGCCATGCGTTGTAAACGCATGCGAAATAAGGTGGCATATTCCACTCGACCCTTGTCCAAAGAAGAATTGGTTGATGTAATCAAGAATCTTCCAAACTGCAAAGACTGCAGGCCAGATGCTTTAGTGGCAGAATTTAAAAAATCTTTTCTATATGTTTTAGCTAATTACTTTCTACTTGTCACCAACATAATGTTAGTGGGTGGCCCTATACCATAATCATTTCATAGTGGGAATGTTGTGAGCTTTCTAAAAAAGGGGAAAGATGGTGAAGATCCAAACTCATATTGCCCAATTATATTGCTAAACGCTGATTATAAAATACTCACAAAGCTACTAGATAATAGATTCAACTTAATTGGATCAAAGCTGATGCATTCAGATCAAAATGGTGTTATTACGATACGCCAACTATGCACAAATCCACATTATTTGGACCAAAGTATTAGATTTTTTCTCCATCAACAATACACCAGCTATTGTGCTTCTGTTAGATGCAGAGAAAGCCTTAGACCTCGTGGAAAAGTTTCTTTTGTATTCTATCTAGATTCGGTATTCCCGCCCAGATCACAGGGTTGACACATAGGATGTATCGTAATGCAGAAGCCAATATTATCGTAAATGCTACAGAGGTGGGTAAAATACAAGTCTTGCGTGGAACCCACCAGGGTTGCCCCTTTCCCCAATTTTATTTGTCGTTTTTTCGAGCCATTGGCAATAGTGATTAGGAAGAATGTCCATATCCTCCCTCCGCTTCTAAGATGGGGAAGATAAAAACTATATGCCAACGATATTATGTTACTTCTTGATAGTAGCAAGAGTGCCCAGGAGAACGTGTTTGAAATATTTGCACAGTATGAGAAATTGGTAGGCTATAAAATCAACAGGAAGAAAACTGAAATAATATTGTGCAGGTGCAGCTCTGATATATTACATCCAGATACAGCCTCGTGCATTAACTCGCAGCCAAAAACATATCTAGGGATTAGCTACTCTTCTCGGATTGAGGATTTATATGATCTTCATTTTCCCCCATTGCTCTCAAAAATACAAGATCTATTTTCATGTTGGAACCCTTTTCCTTTGACAATTCTTGGGAGGGTCTCCTTCATAAAAATGTCAATTCTCCCTTTGTTTAATTTTCTCCTTTCGGCTATTCCGTGCGTTTTAACCACATCATTATTTGGAAAGGTGGAGTCAATGTTTATATCATTTAATTGGCAAAAAAGATAATCAGAGCAGCACTGAGTAATTTGTACGAAGTGGTGAAATAAGGTGGTTTGACGCTTTCCAGTCTTAAGGATTACTATTTCGCCTATTTTGCACAGTATATGTCCTAGGTTAAAGTAAAACTTTGCAATGGTATTTTTAAGAATTATTTTATGCAGCTCATTTTGAAAGAATATGAGATACACGATGTGTTAAAATCAGTTGTTACCTAAAAATGTGCGTTGCAAGAGTCTTAAGTGGTTCTTTCAGAAGAGGATTAATCTCTATAGGCCATATGCCATTTCCCATATCAATGCAGTGACACCTTTGTCAGGACTTGGGACGGTGTCTGGTGTTAATTTGGCACCTGATATCGTCCAAAGGTGGGCAAAAACAAGGTTTAAGAAGCTAGTGGATTATTTATCTGGGGAGAGATGGCTAAGTATGTCGGAAGTTCGCCAGTTAGCCCATGGTGATTTTTTCCTTCTTGACTCCTGTACAATGTTAAGTAAACTATTCAGTAATTTGGATTCTAGACAGGTAAGTTTTGGTCAAACAGTAGTATCTGCGCTTTTTGAAGCTTGCGAACATTAAAACGCCCCGGGGACTGGGAAAGATTGCTAGCCTCCATGAAGGGTCCCGATCTAACCCAAAAATCAATTAAAAAATGGGAACAATACAAAGGTTTGGAACTAACAACAAAGATATGGGATGAAGTGAAAGCACTATATGTTACCGTTTTGAGAGGAGCCAACTGGCGTAGAATGTTACTTTTTAGTAAATGGCTTTTATATAGAACCCCGCAATTCCTTGAACAAAATGGGCCTGTGTCCTCTTATTCAGGAATTTTGGAATTAAATATTTAAGTATTTAGAGACTGAATGTCAGATTAAATTGGTTCCTAGCACCTCGTGGAAAGTCTTAGGGTATGATCTTGTTCCCGGCCTACCCTATAAATTATCAAAATTATTATATGTTGAAACTGCAGTGGCCAGATCCCTTCTACTTCAAAAGTGGTGGACACAGACGGTCCACACAATGCGGGACTGACTGCGAAAAATGAGATTTGTTAGAAATAATGAACGCGTAATGGGGGGATTGAGAAATTTGAGAAGCTTTGGGGGCAGTTTCTGATCGAAAATGGGGGGTTAGTCTAGAAGTTCGGTTTATGTCATAATGCCTTTTTGCTCACTAAGCTCTTTATGTACTTAATGCACTTAAGGTGTTCTATCACAAACAAAGCTGTCCAGATTTATTCTTTATATCAATTTTATGTGGAGTCTTTATGTATTGCTGTTTTTTATTTATCCTGGATGTATTTTGTTATGAAAAATGTTTTACTGGCGTATTTATTGTTGGTGCTTGATTGTACAGACATTTTCACATTGCAATTAATGTATCTCAATAAAAACATTAAAAAAATACTAACCATTGAACATCCCCTTGTGGAAGGTAATGGGCATTGAACAACTTAACCTGTGCTTACTTTATATGCGATTGAGGTAGGACCTCTAAGGCTCACTAAGTTCCCTTCCTTTACATCAATCATCTCCTTATAAAAATGTATCCTGATATACATCTTGCATGTTGCAATATGAAAAAAAAGACAAATGAAGTACAATCCATGTTTAAGTTTGGCATGACTGATAAAGGTACGTAACAAAATGCAGACGGAACATACATACATACCTACGGGCCCACCAATCTCTAGTCCTAGGAAGTCGATGACATCCGCCTCCGTGCTATTACATCTGCCCATTGGTGCTTTAGCTGTACAGTGGTCCTGGCAATTTTAAAGGTTATCTGATGATGCCAGAGCACATGCTCCCATCTATCCTTTTTCTTTTTGGCAGGGCAGCCCTGGCTCACCCTGCCACCAGCCGCCAGCATCCCTGGCAGATAATGACGTATCAGCCATATCAACCCTACCAACTCCACCTCAGAGAAATTCCTACCCCTCCCAGACATTTTACAAAACCTTACAAAATACACAACACCCTAGAATAAACCCCCTACAAACTCTAACTACCCCAACAGACACATCTCAAAATGACTTACACAGATCCAAATATGTATGGCACAGAGACAAATTATGGACAGAACACACAATGACAATACCAAAACGCTAGATAAACTCTCACACACTCTCAAAAAACTCCGACACCAAGCACAGTCGAACAGAGAGTAGGAGAAAGTGAATTCACACTTCCTAGTTTGCAGCCAGCCACATCCATTGTGTCATTTCCTGGATGTATCCTGCCCGTTTTTTACAAATGCGTTGTTTTTTTGGATGCATCAGTACAGAAATAAGCAATGCGTGATTAATGCACAACGCATTAGACACAATGCTTTGTTTTTAATGCATTGGCATTGATGCATGGCTTACAACCCGCGCAACTGTTGCAATGTGATGCAGAAATGCCTTAATGCATGGGTTATGACCCACGCAACTGCCCTATTGGCTGGGATTCACTATAGGGTATTGATCAATGCAGGAAAACACACCTTGGGTTCACTTTCCTTCCTCCTCTTTTTTTTACCTGACATGTTTAATATTTTCTGATGCGTGGTCATAATGTGCCTATGTGTGAATTTTTACCTTTTTAGTGGTGCCATATTGAGAAACAAAATATTTATTTGTAAAATACATAGATAGTGTAATGTGTAGAGATATTACCACGTTTGTATTACTTTGGTGGTTTGTAGTATGCTTGGGTGAATGTAGGGAGCTGCGGAGTAGGCATATTTTATCAAATATATAGCATTACTGTGCCTATGAGCAACTCTATTGTATTACCTTTTATGCACAATATCTACATTCAGGCCATCTGTCTGGATTCCTGTCATAGATGTGTGATGGATGCAATACACACTCAAGGAAGCACATGGACTGCCAGTCTACAGTGTATATGGCATCCAGTTTACAGATTAACAGGATGAATATTATAGATATGGTATAAGACCAATATGACACCTGTGATTGTCCGGCAGCCATTTATTTGCACACTAAACTAAGCAACTTTCCCCATGTAATGTTGTGGTACAGACACTTCTGCAGTCTGGGGTATATGTCTGAAACAATATGTGTGGTGCATGCACAATGCACCTTGGTAATTGTATTTAGCAAATCTGGTTGCCTATAGTTTGAGCATAAAAATTCCAACTTGAGTAACCCAGAAAAGTGTGATTAATCACGAGTGCCACAATATGTAGCAAATCACTGAATTACATTACTCTGCACCAGGGAGAGGTTTCTTGACCTTAGCATATGGGTAGGCATTCACATCAAATGTTAACATATGCATTTATAAACAGACAAAAACAGGCACACCTGCAAATGTGTCAGTAAGTTGTACCTTCCCAGGAGTGACATTACATGGAGTTAGACCTTAACATCTTCTCTTTACTTTAATTGTCATTGTGTCCTGTGTACAGCAGCACATGTAGTTAGAGAACAATGGCTCACAGCATATATTGGTTATCAGTAAGCTGCACGATCATGGTCACATTAATTCCTGCATGTAACAGTTGCATCCTTGCCTCATGATGATGCATGTGCACCTAGGTAGCCAATCCAACACTGGCACAGGGCAAAAGGCAACATTTTAAAGTGTTTAGCTAGATACAGTACATTTCTTGCAATTTGCTTACAAACATAGCTGTGGCATAGGGAGACTATCTGTGCTGCACTGTGTGGCCATGTCCATTATATTCCCCTCTGTTTACACTCACAGGACATTGTGTAGACTATACCATGATCCACATATGTAAGAGGGAAACAAACATCATGACGTGCAGCAAACACACACACACGCTCATCGCATACTGTTTCAAACTACACTCATTAGGACTGTGGTATCGGTTCTGTAGCTGAGCACACTGTAGCAGCACACACAATCTCAGCATGTGCACACTGTTATACAATGCTAACTGTATGTTGTGTATGTCTTGCACAGGCACACGTGTTCTGCACATGATAGTATCAAGCACACATATTTCTGAAAAAATAATGTAGGTCTGGGGTGAGTGTGTCACACAGCAACAGACCTTTGGATTAGATGAGTGAGCCATTAAGCATCACTGCAATGAAACATGGCGAAATAGTCAATCTAGCAGGTGATGTTCAATTAACATAATGTTGCCATACATATATGCTCTCTGTCTTACTCCTGTCAACGTTAGTAGCAGTACATCTACTCTGAGGGCAGGCCTTTGTATGTGCCTCCTGGACCTAGGATACTGCATTCCCTGACACAGGCATATGTAATGGCACACACTCAACTTACATTTCTCCTTTGGGATGATACAAGATTTGCGATCCCCTCAACTATGTGCTTGTACACTCAAGTCAGAGGTGAACAACTCTTTCCATGCAAAGGTAAGTTCATATCAAAATCTCTCCATCTGACCATTTGTAAGGAGCTAGTGTGTATGCACGTACAGTGTTGTCTGACTTTTGACATTGTGAAATCAAACTCTTGACATCTCTGTATTCTTCAGTTGTTCAGATGTATGCATGAAACATGTCCAATGTCATGCTTCTCTGGCTATTTACTCACTGTAAAATATAATCTGCTCATATTGTAGTTTTACAGGCCTTTGTTCCTCGTTTCATTGTTGTGCGATGCATGGCAAATGTGTCCTTTAGCTACTGTAGCATGATGTGGTATATGTGTGAATGTAGCCAGGAAATAGATCACATGTGCTGTGTTTTGTGAAAAGCCACACATGCATGTATGCGTTCTTTAAAAGTGACAGCTTTTACATGTTCACATTACACTAGGCCTTTATCCATGACAACTGACAGTCATTATCTCTGATGATATCTGCAAAGTCATTAGTTCCAGCAAAATTCTGTAATCCTACATGCTACTACATGGGTGAGATACACTACAATGTGAGGTTTTTCTCTGGTATAGTAGTTGGTGGTTTAGGTTCCAAACCTCACTGAGGGCCATCTGTTCTACACTTTGCTGCTGTACAGCAAGACTGCTAGCTGTGCAGTTCTGCACTGCTCAAGTGCAAGGGGAAAGTAATGATCCATTTGGAATTGGACATGTGGCATGCCTGCATTCCTGTACATGTGGAATTGATTGATGATATTCATGGCCCCATGGTGTTCAATAGGTCTCATAACATGATTATTAAATTTTGAGGCCTACTTCTAGTAGGTGAGATGTGGGTGATTTGATGTTTACTGGGACTGTGACATAAAAGCCAATACAAATAATGGATTCAACATTGATTTCCATGTTGAACCTTTCTATTATGTTTAGACATTCTGTCCATCAAAGTACATGTACATTAAGAAAATAAATTTTGCACGATGTGGTTGCGTCACTGACTACCAGCCACTCTGTGTTGGATCTCTCCTCCACCCTCACCTCCATTTGGGTCCTGCTCATCATGGGCCAAATCCCACGGGACATTTGTCCGTACACAGATGTTGTGAAAAATGGCACACAATACGATAATCTTGCAGACTATAGAGGCCGACTATAGCAGTCTACTCCCTGACATGTCCACACATCTGAACAATGTCTTCAGCACACCAAAAGTTCGCTCCATGATGTTCCGAGTCTTGACCAGTGCCTAATTGTACTGTCGTTCTGGCTCAGTATGGGGATGTGCAGTTGGGTTCATGACCCATGGCTAGAGATAGAGGTCAGCTGAAAGTTTAAAAAAATTACAACTGTCAATGATTTTGCTCTCTGTTACAGCTACATTCCTGACCATGTGTGTTATGGTTGCAGAATAACTCATACACATTTCTTACAGTATTTCACAATATGTGTTACTTTTACAGTATGCTATAGGTTTAGACATGTCACTTTCAGTTCTCTGTGTAATAGCAAATGATGAGCATGGCCAGATACATTGGATAATTCTACATCCTGACTTTCATGTTTATCCAGGAGCTTCCTGTGATTGGTATTTAGAGATGTTCCTGATTACTCTATGTATGTGCACTCACTACATGTGTAAGGTGACAGATTATTGATCATAAATTTGGCTAGTTGGTCTTCCCTATGTAGGTAGTGACATTGCCAATGTGTTTTATACTCACACATACATATGTCTGTGTTAAACCACTGATGTTGGTGGCCTACATAACATTGGCACTTCCATTTCATAGCTCAGTTACTTTACCATGTGATGTTGGTGCATACATGTGCTGTAGTTCAAACTTGTCACATGGATTGTTATGCAATTCATTGTCAGGCTTCAACTATTGATTTTACCAGAGAAGTTGTCATGGTGCACTTTGATTCTCACATGTGATTGCAATGTAAGCCATCATTATGTGGGACACAATGATGTTGTTACAAGTAGCTGTCTACTACAAAAGTAGACACAATACATTGGTTTTTCATATGTATGTGTATGACTCTAACTTGTAGGGGATGTGTACTTCTATGCCTTGGTTTTATCCCCATTGTTGTGTCAAAGGAATGTTGAGATTGGTATTCTAAGTACACCTTGGTGCCTTGTCCAGGTTGGTTTTTATTCTATGCTAATGACTGATGTATGAAATGTTTGGCAGCTTTGTTAGTTTTACATTGCTGGATTAAAATGTTTTTCATTTGGGATACTTACTCTATAGGACAAGTGAGCCATCACATTTGTTACATCAGTCAATGCAGCTGTCAACCTAGGGGTATGTGTGTATGTAGACTGTCAGTATTGCTGAGACATATGTATGTTTTGTACTGTTGGTGTCACAGTGTAATCCAGTATTGACATATACACATGTCTGGGGCATATACTGACATGGCATGCCACACATGGCCTTTCCACATACTTCTTCCTGTGTTGCTCCTGAAACTTTGGTCAACATACAGTATACTGCCTTGTGTGACTCACTTGTTCATTTCCATAGTACTTGTTCTGACAACACTGACCTTGTTGACCTTTGACTGATACCAAGAGTAGGCATGCCATTGAGGATACACTCATCGCACACTTATCTCTCATGTTGGTTTTGTACTCATATTGGCTTGTCTGTTATGCCGCATGGTTTCATTTGGGATTCGTTACCCATTGCAGTTGATGTGGTACCATCCATCCACATAAAGTGAAATAATGCATTGCTACTCAATCAATCAATCAATCAGGGTTTGTAAAGCACGGCTACTCACCCGTGAGGGTCTCAAGGCATTGTGGCGGGGGGGCTCAGGTGATCAAACTAAGTGCTGAGTTCATCTGAAGAGCCAGGTCTTGAGGTCCTTCCTGAATAGCGTCTGCGAGGGTGATTTACTGCGGTGGATGGGCAGGGTGTTCCATGTCTTGGAGGTGAGGTAGGAGAAGGACATTCCTCCAGTTCTGGTCTTGCAGATTTATAGGACAGTAGCCAGGGAAAGCTGGGCGGAGTGGAAGTGTCTGTTGGGAGTGTGGAATGTGAGGCGGTGATTCAGGTATGTGGGTCCGGCATTGTGAATGGCCTTGTATGCGTGGGTGAGGAGTTTGAAGGTTATTCTTCAGTCGACTTGGAGCCAGTGGAGGTCACAGAGGTGTTGAGTGATGTGGCTACGATGGGGGATGTTGAGGATTAGTCTTGCTGCGGCATTCTGGACATTCTGGATTCTTTGGAGGAGTTTCTGGGTGACGCCGGCGCAGAGTGCTTTGCCGTAGCTGAGTCTGCTGCTCATGAGGGCATGGTTGACTGTCTTCCTGGATTCGGTGGGGATCCATCCGAAGGTCTTTCGAAGCAGGTAGAGTGTGTTGAAGCAGGCCAAGGAGATGTTTTTTATCTGGCAGGCCATTGTGAGCGAGGAGTCCGGGACGTTGCTGAGGTTTTGTGTGTGGTTCGTGGGGTTAGGGGGACTTCCTAGTGCAGAGGGCCACCAGGAGTCGTTTCAAGTGGAGGGGGGGCTCCCAGGATGAGGACTTCTGTCTTGTCTGAGTTGAGCTTCAGGTAGCTGTCCTTCATCGAGGCGGCGATGGATTTCATTCCTTCATGGAAGTTGCTCCTGGCGACAGTGGGTTCTTTGGTGAGGGAGAGGATCAGCTGGGTGTCGTCGGCGTAGGAGGTGACGTTGAGTCTGTGGTTCCTGACGATGGCTGCGAGGGGGGCCATGTAGATGTTGACGAGGGTGAGGCAGAGGGAGGAGCCCTGGGGTACTCTGCAGTTGATCTCTGTGGGTTTCGAGAGGTACGGTGGGAGTCTATCCCATTGTGTTCTGCCAGTGAGGAAGGAGCGGATCCAGTTGAGGGACTCGTGTCAGATACCAATGTCATGGAGTCTTGTGGCTAGGCGAGGGTGCGGTGGGAGATGGCCAAGAAGTCCAGTAGGTTGAAGCTGTTCCATCGCTACTGCCATTGACAAATTAATAAATGCATATCAATGTGGCACATCATTGTCTACACAATACAGTACGTTGTCCCCACTATGTGCATATGACACAAGAGCCCAGATATTCGAGTAAGTGGTACTGTGCACTGCAGCAAGAACCTGTCTGCACTGCACTGCATCACTGAGAAAGGGCAGTAGTGCACAGTATTCAGGCCATACAGCACATTCCTGAGCTTTCACCCTACACTGGCACACAATGTGCTGCATTGCACAAACACAGGCACACTTACACCAGGGTGCTCGGGTGCCTGCATTCCATGCGGGACTGTGTTTGTGAGGAGGGGACACCTTCCTGCACATGATGAACCCTCAGATCCCTGATCATCTATGTATGTGTGCCACAGAATGCAGCACACATAGGAGGCGCAAGTGACTTGAATTACTTCAGTTCTTTTTCCTTGCTACACATCACCTGGGGAGACCAATTAACTTTTCACATTTAAAGGTTTTCCTGGTGTGGGATACATGACATGCCTCATGAAGCATGGGAGTTGCATGGAGACTCCCTACAATGCCCATGAAAACACACCCTTGCACACAGTGATGCTACACTGCATTTTGTGCTCCGTCTTATTGCTCTGTACCTTTACAACATTCAAAGGCACACAAAGTGGCTTTGCGCATCTTAACATGTGTGACTTGGGTATTTGCATTACACGTGTATCATGATGCATTGTGCATCTATGAAGCACACCCCGCATACATATGGCCTTGTCTCCGTCAACAGACACAGGGATGGCTATTATGTCATACACTTTTTACTGTTAGTAGGTCTGTTATGTACTTCAGATTTGCTTACTAACAAGTAGGCCATTCCCATATCGCCCATTCTGGAAGCGCAGATTGATGATGCAGTGCCTGAAAATGTAGGCATCATAACGCACCCTGTGGGTGTTTTGCCAGCGCATTGCTGAACATCCCCAGATGGTCCACAATGGGCTGGACGCTGATAGACTAGGTGTGCTTTTAGTTCCTGTACAGGTGTGATGTTTCAGCAGGGGAACCAGTTGCACATGTGTGCAATCCATGGCACCAAGCACATATGGAAATCCTGCATTGGCATAGAAACCTTGCTTGGTCTCCAGCTGCTTTTCTTGTGTTTTGGGGAAAAGGAGGTACTGGGGGGTAAGGCGGAGAGTGGCATCCAGGACAGAGGATAGGAAGGCAGACAAAGATGGCTTCAATATTCCTGCCACTATAGCTGTTGTGATCTGGATGAACCAGATGCCAGCATGCGGAGGACTGCCATTAGCTTGACCTCCGGAGAGATGTTGGTGAGCAATTGATGGCTGGAGCCTTGGCGCAATCTGGTTCGGAAGTTCCATAATGGAGTCCCTCCTGAGTCTGTAATATCTGATGACCTCATCCTCCCTGAGGTTAATGAGGGAAATACGCTCCCTTCTCCTGTGCTGCCTACATGATGGTGGTGGGCAGAGGTCTCCTCCAACTCTCAGCTGCAGAACTACCACCTCCATTTTGTAGTTGAGATTCAAAACTGTTTTGAGTGGCTTGCCTTTCTGTACCACAGCCACTGCGTCCTTTCTTATGCCTGGGTTGCCGATGTGCAGGAATTTTGATGCATTTTAGGCTCTACGCGCGGCTTGCAGATGATGCGTCACACATTGAGAAATTTTAGTATCTGCATGGCGCAGTGGGTTCTGGTGCAGATATTTTCAGTCACAGGCCTACAAAAACAGATGCATTGGGCTACATGCCTAGACTGGAAGATATGCATCAAAATTAGTGATGCAATAGCGGCACAGGCCTCTCATAAATATGCCCCTCATTCTCCAAGCTCCTGACCACACCTGGGCAGATTTACTCATTTTTAAAAGAACAAAGTGCAGCAACCAAATTTGCTGAGATGTGTTGCCCTTGCGGGAAAAATACAGTGAGGAGCCATATGTATTAAGACTGTCCTGCTACTGTAGTCTTTCCCTGCTCTGGTGCTCTTAAAACCTGCCTAGCGTAATGCACAGCATTTCAGAGGTTAATGTGTGCTGACTAGCATTGGCTTTGTACTGGAAGCATACCATTCCAGTTCAAATGTCAGTGTCTAGACAAACATAGAAATCACACATACTGATTATGTGCTGTGCAGCACACATGCAATGGGTGGGTTCTCTTTGAGAAATTAAAACATTCTCTATGTTAGCTCCTGCTTCATGTTTTTTTTTACACAAAGCTAGTCTTATTAGATGGAGCTTTGCATTAAGAATTATGGGTGTTGAGGCTGATCCACCCAGAAACACCTCAGCAGTGCTCACCTGATGGAAAGCAATGCAAAGCAGCGCAACGGGGTCTTAGCACTGATTAAGGGCCACCTTTCCAACAAAGTCAATATCAATGAGTTGCTCTGCTTCACTTTGCATCACTTTGTGACAATGCGAAGCTTTAGTAAATATGGGTCATTATCTCTTAATTTACTGGGTTAATATTAGTTATAGAAATGTAGCTTCAACAAATTACACACCAAAATAATATTTCAGCACATTCATTGTTTAATCCAGCACAAAATATATAAATAAGAGATCATTGGACACGATCAGCTCCAAATTGTGTTTGTTACACATACATGCCAGTTTAGCTCAATTATTAACAAGGATTTGCAAAGCCGAAAGGTCTCGTCTGTGACACTCATTGGCTTTGCCAGTGCTTGTTCTTCCACAAAGAGCCACTGAGTGTCTGTATACACAGCGGTCATCATGGAATGTTTTTCCTTTTTTTTTAATGAGAAATCAGTTATATACTTGACGTACTGAATTTGCATCTACAGTTTAAGTTCAAAGAGAATGAGTAAACCTGCTTTCCTTTGTTTTGGGTTTCATTCTTTAGTGGTGGTGTGATATATGCTTTGGGTGCTGTCTAATTAAGCTTCACTCAAATTGCTAGTTGTAACTGTGCATTTAGTAAATGTATGTTCATGCTATCCTCACATTCTAATCGAAAAAGAAGCAGTACACAGTTAAGCATCTTTAACATGAAACTTTACTGAGACCAAAAGAAGTGATACATTTATATTAAAAAAATAGCTTCATTTTTAGGATAGACATTAGCCTAGGTGTTTTGATTTTATTGATATCTATCTATCTATCTATCTATCTATCTATCTATCTACATATATATTATATATATATATATATATATATATATATATATATATTCACTGAAAAAACCATAGGTTTCAGGCACGTTATAGTTAGAAATTTGCATTTAAAAAACCTTAGAAATTCACTGAAAAACCATAAGGTTTTAGGGACAGTTATAGTTAGTTGGACATTGCACTCGTACAAAACCCGTGAAATTCCCCCGTTATAGTTAGTTCAGGTAACTATAACTCGCGCTCCCGCAATGCACTGCTGATGACGTCACATATTACATCACTCATGACATGGTCAGTGACATCACTGATGACATCACTGATGACATCTCAAATGACATCACTGATGACATCACTGATGACATCATCCAGTGACTGTGTGTTTGTGTAAAGTTTAAATATGTTTAATATATATAGGGAAAGGCGTATTGAAGAATGAGTGGGTGTATAAGTGTCTGAATGGATGATTTAGTAGGTGCGTGACTGAGTCTATAAGTGAGTGATTAAACGTATCTTACTGGATGCATGGGTGAGTGACTAAACTGTGTGAATGTCTGTATCCGTCTGTCTGTTGTTGTGTAAGCAGCTGCATGGGTTTCTGACTAGCTAAATGAGTGTCTATATGGGTTATGGATTGGTTCTCTGAGTATCTGTATGGGTGCCTCAGTGTTTGTGTGGGTGGGGTGAGTGTGACTCTGTGCATAGATGTGTGAGTGGGTGATTCACTGGGTGCATGATTTCAAGAGTGCGTCTGTGATGGACTGTATGGGTGGGTGAGTGTGTGTATGGGTGTGTTAGTGATTGAATGTATATCTCAGTGGTACATGTGTGAGTAACTACATATGTGAAAGGCAGTATATATGTGTGTTGGAGTATATAAATGGCTATAAGTGAGAGTGTGTGATTGTGAGAGTGGCTATATGGATGAGTGTGTGCTTGCATCAGCGATTGCATAGGAGCGTAAGAATGTGCTAGTATTTTTATGAGTAAGTGAGCTGGTGTGTATAACTGTATAGGTGAGTAAATTGGAGTGTGATTAATTATTTGCATGACTGACTAGGTGTGTGAGTACCTCTATGGATGAGTTGCGTTGTGTGAGTGTTTATATAGGTGTATGAGTGCATATGATAGTCCTGTACTGAGTGACTGTAAGTATGAGTGACTGTACGGGTGAGTGAGTAGATGTGTGTGTGTAGACCTAACAATCAGTGAGTGGGTATGTACTTATTGGTATTGGAGTGTGTATGGTATTGAGAATGGCAGTCTGTAATTTAGAGTGGGTGTTTCAAAACTTATATTAGGGTGTGAGAAGATGCATTAAATTCTCACATGGATGATGTCATCAGTGATGTCATCAGTGATGTCATTTGAGATGTCATCAGTGATGTCATCAGTGATGTCACTGACCATGTCATGAGTGATGTAATATGTGACGTCATCAGCAGTGCATTGCGGGGCGCGAGTTATAGTTACCTGAACTAACTATAACGGGGAATTTCACGGGTTTTGTACGAGTGCAATGTCCAACTAACTATAACTGTCCCTAAAACCTTATGGTTTTTTCAGTGAATTTCTAAGGTTTTTTAAATGCAAATTTCTAACTATAACGTGCCTGAAACCTATGGTTTTTCAGTGAATTTCAAAGGTTTTTTAAATGCTAATTTCTAACTATAACGTGTCTGAAACCTATGGTTTTTTCAGTGAATTTCAAAGGTTTTTTAAATGCTAATTCCTAACTATAACATGTCTGAAACCTCACGGTTTTTTCAGTGAATTTCAAAGGTTTTGTAAATGACAATTTTTAAATGTATTAATTGCTATATTTATTTTTTTCATACTGATTTACTACATTTTTAGAAACATTTTTTTTACATATTTTATTTTTTAAATTACATTGTAATTACATCATACATTACAAAAATACTTTCTCAGAATGAATTACTTTAGTTTAAATACTTTGCACATAGGCAATAGACTTTTAAGTACAGTAGTTACAGTTGTTGCAATGGGCAACACATTTTCAAACACAATGCAACATTCAGCTCAATGTGAATTTCTAGTTAAATGCAATTAGTTACTTTATGGATTACTTTTCTAACCACAGGACTGGATCCTAGATTCAGTATTGAAGTGTAATTACTTCCCCATCTGCAAACGCACCAGGGGGCGCGTTTGCAGAGTGGTGAAGGAAGGGGGCGGGGCCTGCGGCCCGATCGTTTTTTTTTCTGAAAGGGGGCTGTGTGGCCCCCCTTCCTTTTTCATATTTTTGGGCCCGGGGGACCCCATCCCCCAGGGCCTTACCCCCTTTTTTTTTTTAATTAAAATTAAACGGGAAGGGGACCGCGTGGCCCCCCTCCCGTGGCCGAATCCTGCCCCGGGGACCCCATCCCCCGGGGCATGGCCACACTTTTAAATTAATTTTTAAGGAGGGGGCTGCGTGGCCCCCTCCTCAGGCCTCTTTGCCCCGGGACCCCATCCCCGGGGCAGGCCTTTTATTTTTTTATTTTTATTTTTTCAATAATTTCTGGGGAGGGGGCCGCGTGGCCCCCCTCCCGGGCCACTTATGGCCCCGGGGACCCCATCCCGCGGGGCCTGGCCTCTGCTTGGGGACTGTGGGGGGGTCCCCAAACCCCCCACAGTCCCGCCGGCTCCCCGTGTCCTACGGGAGCCGGCATTGCTTACACATGGGGAGCAGCTAACATGCTGCTCCCCATGTGGAAAGCAATTGTCTTGGATATTGGAAGCGAGAGCAGGTTTCCTGCTCTCTCTTCCAATATCCAAAGCAGTTTGCAATGACAGGACGGGAGCCGCGAGGCTCCCGTCCTGTCATTGCAAACAGCAGTGTCCCGGGTAGGCACCCCGGGACACTGCAGGAGCCGGCCCTGGGGGTGGCGGTCCCCAGGGCCACCACAGGCTCCAGGAGGGGGCCGCGCGGCCCCCTCCCCACATCAGCAAAGCCCCGGGGAGGTGGTGGTCCCCGGGGCTTCGAGGGTCCAAACGGACCCCCATTTTAATTTGTTAGTGCCCCGGGGAGGTGGCGGTCCCCGGGGCGTGTGGGGGGGCTCGAAATTTAACCCCCCCCCACCATGCTCCCGGGACTTGGGCCACCCAGGGGCAAACTACAATCGAAGCGCGGGAGACAGCGCTTCGATTTTTTTTTTTTTCGGCAGGATCCGCGCACCCTGAGCGCATCCTGCCGATTTTTTTAAAAAAATTTTTTTGCCCAGGGGGTCCTTGTGGGACCCCTGAGCAGACCTAGGGGTCAGGGTGTTTCTACCCTGCCCCCTTTGTGCGCTTTAGTGCACTTGTTTCTGTCCCTCGGTTCTACCGAGGGACAAAATGGCTGCCAACATTTCCTGAATTGGAATGTTGACAGCCAGCTGACAGCCAATTAGCATGCAGCTCGTGATCGGGACGGTGCGCGCAGGGTGCGCTCAGGGTGCGCGAATCCTCCGTGCCCATAGATATATATGTACTTTTACTTTTGATTTTCTCGGCAACTACTGAACGGATTTACACCATTTAACAAAAAGGGTTCTTTCTGAACCAAGAACTATCTCTTTGCCAAATTTGGTGTAATTCCGTTCAGCAGTTCGGGCTGTAGCCGTGTCTAAAGTTTCCTATGGGAAAATGAATGGGGAAAACACGTTTTGGGACCCCCTTTTTCTCGGCCCCCGCTGACGAATCACCCTGAGACTTTCAGGGTAGGAGCGGACCGGAGCGGGCCATAAAGTTTGAAAATTTCGCGAAGATTCGTCAACCGACGCAAGAGTTATTTCAAATAGAATGTCGCGGATTTCCTATGGAAAATAGGTCCTAACTATAACTATCTACTGGCGACCGCCAGTAGATAATATATATATATATATATATATATATTGTTAGAACTGGGGGTCTCTAGTTGGCAGAGGTAGGTACCTTTGTCCAAATAGGGACCCTTGCTTCTAGTCAGGGTAAGGGGTACACTCCTGAAATAACCCCTGCTCACCCCCTTGGTAGCTTGGCACGAGCAGACAGGCTTAGTTCAGAGGCAGTGTGTAAAGCATTTGTGAACACATACAGTAATCCAGTGACAACACTACAAATGGACACCACACAGGTTGTATTATAAAAATAAGTATCTTTTATATAGATTTACCACAGGACCATAAACGACAAAAATAATCCACAATACTGTACTTTAAAGATGGTAGAATTAGCTTGAGTCTCTTAAAATGGAAATGCAACCCTTTGAGTTCAATGTACCTTAAGATGCGTAACGCAGGGCAACGAAAAGTGTTGCAGGGAGGTTGATGCGGTAGTCCCTTACACGCAAGGACGGTGATGCGTTGAAGATCTGGTGCAAAGAAACAAAGTGGCGTCTTCTTGAGGTTGCGACAACGGAGGGGTGATGCGTGCACGCCCAACGGCCGTGCGGTGATTGCGATGAGTCTTGGGAGCCGCAACAGGCCCTGCGACACGCTTCCCTGGCGATGCGACGGCATCTGATGCGAGGTCGACGATCTTCTCCTGGGATGCGGGGCGCCTCGTGTTGCAATGCGTCGGTGTCTGATGCGAGGTCGATGCTCTGCCCCGGGGATGCGACGGCGACACTTTTCTCCGGTGCTGCGAGGTGCTTCAAAGGATGCGGGGGTGTCAGCGGCGCGCTTCTTTGGGGATACGCCGGCGTCTGATGCGACATCAACACTCTTCTCCGGCGATGCGAGAATCAGCAGCTGCGGCGACACGCTTCTTCGTCTTGAGTCGCGCTTCCAGCTCCCAGAGACAAGCAAGTGTGTCAGAAGGTCCAAATTCTCAGCAAGGGAATACAGGGGGAGCTGGTGGGTGAAGTCTGTTGTCCCTGAGACTTCAGCAGGAGGCAAGCTCTGAAATCAAGCCCTTGGAGATCCTTCACAAGTTGATGAAAGTACACACAAAGTTCCCTTCTCCTTTCTTTGGCAGTCAGGCAACCACTGCAGGCAGATCCCTCTAGCTTAGGGATAGTCTTCTCCTCAGTTTCTTCTTGGTTCCGCTCCTCAGCAAAGGTTTCTTCTTGTTTCCCAAAAGTGATCTAATTTTCTAGGGGTCTGGGTCCCCTTTTTATACACCTTTTCTCTTTGTTCTCTGAAGGCAGAGAGGCCTTTGCCTAGTCCAAAACCAGTTCTGGTCAGTCCTGGAGCACTTTGTTTACAGGACTCCTTCTTTCCTTTCAGAATGTGGGGCAGAGTGCTCAGCCGCACGGCAGGAGGTGGAGCCTGCATTGTGGAAGGCAGGCACAGCCATATTCAGACCCAGGTGCAACTCCTCCCTCCACTCTGGATGCAGATCTCTCTATTCAGCCCTGTGCTGACTCACCCTGTCTCCTGGAGTCCCCCAGCCCCTGTCACTCACAAACCCAGACAAGGAATACACAACCTAGAAGAGGCAGGCTTGGATAGTTAGGCAAGAAAATACCTACTTTCTAAAAGGGGTATTTTCAAACACAGAATGTTAAAACCAACTTCACTAAAAGATGTATTTTATCATCCTGAGTTCAGGCATACTAAATTCGTTTTTCTACCATGTTCCCTGGGTCAGTTAGGATTATAAGGTGTAATAATCAAAACTGCCCATTCTGGCCTATGGGGAACAGGTAGCCTTGCAATAGTGAAAAACGAAAATGGCTGTAATTCACTATTAGGACATGCCACACACACCAGGGCATGTCCTACCTTATACTTACAATGCATCCTGCCCTTGGGCCTACCATAGGGGTGTCTGATATGAAGAAAAGGGAAGGTTTAGGGACTGGTAAGTGGGTGCACTCACCAAGTCGACATGGCAGCCCTAGGCTGCACACAGGCTCTGCAATGGCAGGCCTGAGACACATTTTACAAGCTGCTTCTGTGGGTGGCACAACCAGTTCTGCAAGCCCACCAGCAGCATTGGATTTACAAGCCCTGGGCACACTCAGTGCACTGTACTAGGGACTGACAAGTAAACAAATCATCCAATCATGGAGTCACTAATACATAACACAATTTATCATAGGGAGCACTTGCACTGTGGCACTGAATAGCAGTGGCACAGTGCCTAAGCGTCTAAACCAGCAAAAACAGATCAATAACATTGGAGGCATCATCAAAAAATGGAAGGGAGACCCACGCCAAGGATGCCAGGTCTAACACGTGTCCCCTCCAGCTGAAATGTGGGGAGAACTATCCTACCTCTAGGGAGTCCTCTTCACTAAGGTGGAAAAATCTGGACAGACCATCAGCATTGGCGTGTTCTGTACCAGGGCGGTGTTCCACCGTGAAGTCCATCCCCTGTAGGGAAATGGACCACCTCAACAGCTTTGGATTCTCACCCCTCATCTGCATCAACCATCTGAGGGGCCTGTCGTCTGTCTGAACCCGGAAGTGAGTCCCAAACAGGTATGGTCTCAGCTTCTTCAGTGCCCAGACCACAGCAAATGCCTCACGCTCAATAGCACTCCACCTCTGTTCATGTGGAAGTAACCTCCTGCTAAGGAAGGCTACAGGTTGGTCTAGGCCCTCCTCATTCATCTGTGACAAAACAGCCCCCACACCATGCTCTGAAGCGTCTGTCTGAACGATAAACTCTTTGGAGAAGTTGGGGCCAGGAGCACGGGCGCCGTGCACATGGCTGTCTTCAAGGTGTCAAAAGCTTGTTGACAGGTGTCAGTCCAAATCACTCTCTTGGGCTGCTTCCTGGAAGTCAGCTCTGTCAAGGGTGCAACCATGCTGCCATACCCCTTGACAAATCTCCTGTAATACCCGGTGAGTCCTAGGAAGGCTCTCACCGTTGTCTGGAGTCTTGGGGGCTCCCAAGCCAGAATGGTATCTATCTTGGGCTGTAGGGGCGCCACCTGGCCGCTCCCAACCTGGTGTCCCAAGTACACCACGGAACCCTGCCCGATCTGCCACTTACTTGCCTTGATCGTGAGGCCTGCCCTCCGCAGAACCATCAACACTTCCCAGAGGTGGCGCAGATGTTCTTCCCAACCGGTGCTGAACACTGCGATGTCATCCAGGTAGGCGGCACTGAAGTCCTCCAGTCCAACCAACACCTGGTTGACCAACCTCTGAAAGGTGGCAGGGGCATTCTTCATCCCAAAGGGCATCACCCGGAATTGGTAGTGCCCATCTGGTGTGGAGAATGCTGACCTCTCTTTTGCCCCATCAGTCAAGGCGATCTGCCAGTACCCAGACGTTAAGTCAAACGTACTGAGGTACCGGGCAGCCCCTAACCGATCTATGAGCTCATCAGCTCTGGGGATGGGGTGTGCGTCAGTCCTGGTGACGGAATTGAGTCCTCGGTAGTCCACACAGAACCGGAGTTCGGGTGTGGCACCAGGCGCGGCAGCCTTTGGGACCATGACCACTGGGCTGGACCAAGGGCTGTGAGAGGACTCAATTACCCCCAATGCAAACATCTTGGAGACCTCCTCCTTGATGCAAGCTCTCACCCTGTCAGTCACCCTATAAGCCTTGTGCTTGACAGGAAGACTGTCCCCAGTGTCCACATCATGGACGCACCAGTCAGTGACACTAGGAACCAGGGAGAACAGGTCAGGAAACTGCCCCAACAGTTGGCGACAGTCACCTTGCTGCTCAGATGTCAGGGAGGTAGAGAGGTTCACACCCTCCACTGATCCATCTTGCTCTTGGGCTGACAGGAGGTCAGGAAGAGGCTCGGTCTCCTCCTCCATCCCAGCATCTGTATCTAAGAGCATGCCCACTTGGGACCTCTCCAAGTGGGGCTTCAGGCGGTTGACGTGCAGGACCCGCAAGGGGTTCCTGGGAGACCGCAGGTCCACCAAGTAGGTAACAGGACTCTTGCACTCCACCACCTCAAAGGGTCCGGTCCACTTATCCTGGAGCGCACAGGGCTCCACTGGGGCCATGACCCACACTTTCTGACCAGGTTGAAGCTCAACCAGAGTGGCATTTTGGTCATACCACCGCTTCATTTCCTCCTGGCTGGCTTCCAGATTTGCCTCAGCAAGTTGCCTGAAACGCCTAGTTTGGTTCCTGAAGGCCAGCATGTAGCTATATACATCCTGGGGAGGTTTCCTGGGAGATTGCTCCCAGCCTTCCTTGACCAAACTCAGAGGTCCTCTCACTGGGTGACCATACAGAAGCTCAAAGGGGCTGAACCCTAGAGACTTCTGTGGCACCTCACGGTATGCAAAAAGAAGGCATGGCAAGAGGACGTCCCACTTACGCCTCATGGGTTCTTCCAGACCCATAATCATGCCCTTCAGGGTCCGGTTGAATCTCTCAACCAACCCATTTTCTTGGTGGTGGTAAGGAGTGGTGAACTTGTACGTTACACCGCACTCCTGCCACAGGGACTTCATATACTTGGATATAAAGTTAGTACCTCTGTCAGACACCACCTTTTGAGGGAACCCCACACGGGAGAAAATTCCCATCAGTGCCTGTCCCACCACGGGGGCCGTCACTGTCCTCAGAGGGATGGCTTCAGGGTACCGGGTGGCATGGTCCACCAAGACCAGGATGAACCTGTTGCCCATGGCTGTCTTGGGGTCCAGTGGCCCCACAATGTCAATCCCCACCCGTTCAAAGGGGTGCTGACTACAGGGAATGGCTGGAGAGGAGCCTTCTGCTTCCTCCCACTCTTTCCACTTGTCTGGCAAGTCTGACAGGTCCTGCAGTGAGTGGCGGCACTCCTGCGCATCTGGGGCCAAAAGAAATGGGTGACAAGCCTTTCAAAGGTCTTTTCCTGCCCCAGATGTCCTGCTAAAGGCACATCATGAGCCAAACCCAGTAGGAAGGCTCTGAAGCGCTGGGGTACCACCAGCACACGGGCTGACCCAGGCTCAGCAACCTTAGGCTCGCTATACAGGAGACCATTCTCCCAGTAGATCCAATGTGATCCAGACTGATCACCTGCTGCCTGGTCTGTGGCCTGTTGCCTCAGACCCACGAGAGAAGGGCACTTGTTCTGCTCCTTGCAGAACTCCTCCCTGGAGGGTCCTCCATCTTGCTGCCAATGGGTCAGCTCAGGCAGGTCCCCCAGTTCAGCTACCTGTTCCCCTGTAGGCTCCAGGGCATCCCCCTCAGGGTCTGCCTCCTCCTGGACCGTGGGAACTTCGGGGTCCGGTTTCCCGCGCCCCCTGCCTCCTCTCTCTCCGGCAGGCACCTGGGCCTCCCTCTCAGGCTCCAGGTCCTCTTGAACACCTCTGGCTGCCATGGACCGGGTGGTCACACATGCCCAATCAGGCAAGCCCAACATCTCCAAATGAGCACTCCGCTCCACCTTAGCTCAAGTAGAGCTCTCCAAATCATTCCCTAACAAACAGTCAACAGGCATGGCTGGACTCACAGCTACTTGAAGAGTACCAGAGACCCCCCCCACTCAAAGGGAACCTGAGCCACTTTGCAGTGGCTCTCTGTGTTGTCAGCGGCAACAACTGGATAGAATGCATCAGGGACCACCTGCTCTTTAGACACCAGGTGACACTTGACAGCTGTCACACTGGCTCCTGTGTCTCTCAGAGCCTCCACCCTATGGCCATTGATGGTCACCCACTGCCTGTACTTCTTAGTGTTCTCAGGCAGTTGGGTCCTAGGGACCATCTCAGAGTCTCCTAATGAGACAAGGGACAATACTACAGGATCCTGCCCACATTGGGCACCCATCTCCTCCCCCAGGGCTACACTAGCCAACTGCTGGGGGACCGCACCAGGGGGTGCTGGCTTTCCAAACAAAGAGCAATGGGGATCATTGGCCCTGTGGCCTAGGGCGCCACACTTGTAGCACAACTAGGGGTCCCCTATGAACAGGTGGACCTGTCGGGGCCCCGTGCTTATTCTCAGGGGAGGCTGGGAACCTTTCCCTTGGTTCCCTTGGGGTTTACTTTGGGGCCCTCTCTGGAACTCCCTCTGTTTACCCTTGTCCCCCCACTCCTCTACTGGGGACCCTGCCCACCCTTGGCGGAGTCTCCCACGTGACCCTTGTGGACCCGGGTGCTCACCCAGCGGTCCGCCTCCTCAGCAAGCTGCCTAGGGTTAGTCAGCCTACTGTCAATCAGGTGCTGGCGTAGCTCAGGAAAACAATTACTGGACAAGTGCTCCCATGCAATCAAATCAAAGAGCGCCTGAAAATCATTTGCTTTGCTACCCTTTACCCAACCATCCAAGGCTCTGCAAAAAAAGGTCACATACTCAACCCAGGTACTGCCTTCAATCTTCTTACAGTTCCTGAACCTTTGCCTATAGAGTTCAGGAGTCAACCCATACCTGGTCATCAATGCATTCTTCATGTGGCAGTAGGAATTATAGACTTCAGAGGGCAAGTCCAACAAAGTATCCCGCCCCTCACTAAGGAACCGACCCCACAACCCCGCTCCCCAATCCTTCTCAGGGACCCGGTGGGAAGTCATGGCTACCTCATAGGCCTTGAACCATTGCCCAATATCATCATTCTTAAAAAACTCCTTGACCACATCCTTAGGAATATACACCCTAGCCTCAACAGGCATTGACGGGGCGCTGCCACCAGAGGGAGTAATCTCTAAGCTCCTAGCTTTCAAATCCAACTCCCTCAAACCTTTCTCATGCTCAAACTGCATTCTCTTTTCTTCCAGGGCTAATTTCCTAATTTCCAATTGCCCAATGCATCCTACTCTTTTCTCTGTCCTCCAGCTCTTCTGGAGACAGACCTCTGGCAGAAACACTGCTACCCACGGGGGAAGATGCTCTCCTCTCCCCTGGACCCACTGGCCCATCCAGCTGCTCATCTGCATTCTCAGCCCCCTCCTCATTCTCAGGGGTATTCCTTGCTTCAACCCAGGCCCTCAGCGCCTTTTGGAAATCATCCTTCTTGGTGATTCCGGTCATAGAAACTTTGAACTTCCTGCAGAAGTGCTTGAGCTGGTTAACGGTGTAGCATTCCAGTTTCTCCTCTTCCCAATCACTATCAACATATACTATGGATGCTGCTGTATCCATGGTGATTAAACTTGGCAGTTTTTAGCAAAAATAGAAAGTCCCAGAAAAGAATATCTACCAAAAGTATGTGGTTGCTTTTTGGTCTGCACTCACTAGGTAGTGTTCACCAATCACTGTACATGAGTCACAAATGCAAGTCCAGAATCCCCACCGCTGACCACCAATGTTAGAACTGGGGGTCTCTAGTTGGCAGAGGTAGGTACCTTTGTCCAAATAGGGACCCTTGCTTCTAGTCAGGGTAAGGGGGTACACTCCTGAAATAACCCCTGCTCACACCCTTGGTAGCTTGGCACGAGCAGACAGGCTTAGTTCAGAGGCAGTGTGTAAAGCATTTGTGAACACATACAGTAATCCAGTGACAACACTACAAATGGACACCACACAGGTTGTATTATAAAAATAAGTATCTTTTATATAGATTTACCACAAGACCATAAACGACAAAAATAATCCACAATACTGTACTTTAAAGATGGTAGAATTAGCTTGAGTCTCTTAAAATGGAAATGCGACACTTTGGGTTCAATGTACCTTAAGATGCGTAACGCAGGGCAACGAAAAGTGTTGCAGGGAAGGTGATGCGGTAGTCCCTTACACGCAAGGACGGTGATGCGTTGAAGATCTGGTGCAAAGAAACAAAGTGGCGTCTTCTTGAGGTTGCAACAACGAAGGGGTGATGCGTGCACGCCCGACGGCCGTGCGGCGATTTCAATGAGTCTTTGGAGCCGCGACAGGCCCTGCGACACGCTTCCCTGGCGATGCGACGGCGTCTGATGCATGGTCGACGATCTTAGGCAGGTCGCTCCCCACGCCGCACAGCACCGCCTGTGTGTCCTGCCCTTCAGCCCCAGCTGCCGCTGCTGAGGAGAGTTCGAGGCCCTCCTCCACCCGTAGGCTGTCACCTGCGCCTCATCCCTGGTGGCCAGTGGTAGGCCGTAGGTAGGTTTGTCTCACTGTAACTGTAGTGATTCTTATTGTTTTTTGTAATTGTTTTGCCTTATTTGTATGCTGTTCTTCCTCCTTGTCCCCCGTTTCTAACTCTGTGCCCTTTTGCCTTCTGTTCCCCTCGTAATTGTATTGCCTTATTGTTTAGTGCTTCTTCCTCCTTGTTCCCTCCATTTTTTTCTGTGCCCTGTGCCCTTTTGCCTTCTTTCCTTCGCCGTTCCTGCCCCAGTTTTCCCACCGCTGCATCCCCTGCAGCCCCGCCCCCCACTCGCCCATTCGTCCGCTCCCTCCTCCCAGCTGCCGCCTCCCTCCCACCTCCCCATCTTATGGCGGCCGCTGCGCGGCTGAGCCGCTGGCGCACCAAAGGCGCGCCTAAGGTGAGCCCGTCTGCGCCCATCTGCGCCTGGACCGCGCCCAGCACCAGAACCCCTGGCCCCCGCGAACGCCGCGACACCCGACACTGCTACGATGCCAGCACCCTCCACGCACTCAACACCGGACGATCACACACCTGCTTCCTGGCCGCCCCAAAGCGCACCCAAGGACCCTTCAGCTGCCGGAACAGCAGCTTCACCAGAATCCGGTCCGCCAAGCCACCCACCGTGAAGGAACGCAACCACCTCAGATGCATCCTTCTCAACACCCACTCTGCCCGCAAACACGCCGTTGAACTCTGGGACCTACTCGACTCAAACTCCCCAGACGTCGCCTTCCTGACGGAGACCTGGCTAAACCCCTCCTCGGCACCCGACATCGCCATAGCCATCCCGGACAGCTACAAGATCACCCGCAGGGACCGCACCAACGGAGTAGGAGGACGAATCGCCATCGTCCACAGGAACACTCTCAGAGTCACGACCAACACCGATGACACCCTCAGCACCGCCGAACACCTGCACTTCCAGATCCACACTGATCCCAACACCACCCTCAGAGGAACCCTCGTCTACAGACCCCCCGGACCCCGACCACAGTTCAGCGACTCCATCGCCGACTTCGTCAGTACACACGCCCTCGCCTCCACAGACTACATCCTTCTCGGGGACCTGAACTTCCACCTCGAGAACAACAGCGACCGCAACTCCACCACCCTGATCGACAACCTCGCCAACCTCGGACTCAGACAACTCGTCACAACGCCCACCTACGCCGCAGGCTACACGCAAGCTCCCACATTTCCTTCAACCGCACCACCGAACTCTACTGGACCGACCATCGCTGCATCCACTTCACCTTCCGGAAACCCACCACGCACCACCGCACCCAACAGATCCCCTGCCGCTGCTGGAGCAAAGTCACCGAAGACCAGCTAACCACCACCCTCGCCCGGAGCCCACCCGCCGACCCCACCGACCCCGACTCCGCCGCCCGCAACCTCAGACAATGGATCGACGACTGCACCAACACCCTCACCCCGATCAAGAAACCCTCCAACAGACATACCATCAAGAAAGCCAGCTGGTTCACTGAAGACCTCCAGGCCTCCAAGCAAAACTGCCGAAAGCTAAAGAAGAAATGGCACCGTGAACAGACACCGGACAGCTACGCAGCCCACAAGAATGCCAACCGCAGACACCATCACCTCATCAGATCCGCCAAAAGGGCCTCCTTCAAAGACCGCCTAGACAACAATGCACACAACAGCAAAGAGCTCTTCAACATCGTGAAGGAACTCTCCAACCCCAGCTCCAACACCAACGACATCCCACCTTCGCAAGACCTGTGCGACTCCCTTGCCACCTTCTTCCATCGCAAGATCGCAGAGATCCACAACAGCTTCAACGCCATGACCGACTCGAAAACCACTGAGACCTCCGTCCCCACGGCCACCATCTGCACCGACCCCCTGCTCTCATTACGCATGCGTTGTACATCACAAAGTCATTACTACGCATTTTTTTAGAACGCATGGTCATTTACCATGCATGCCTTTACAACGAATTTTGTTGTAAAGGTATATATGGTAAATGACCATGCGTTCTAAAAACATGTAGACGATCCATGTCGTTGTAAGGAAACAGAGGCTGTTCCGTTTCCTCACAATGACGTGCACCGCCCTCAGAGATGACGTGAAGCAGGAACCACGAGGAGAGAGGAACCATGAGGAGTGAGAGGTAAGGGGAATGGGCATGGGGTGGGGGTTTCTTTTCTAGGGTTTAGGGTAGTGCAGTGGTGTTTGGGTGGTGTAGGGGTCGTGCTGGGGGTAGTGTTTTAGGGTTTAGGGTAGTGCAGTGGTGTTTGGGTTGTGTAGGGGTCGTGCTGGGGTAGGGTTTTAGTGTTTAGGATAGTGCAGTAGTGTAGGGGGTCGTGCTGGGGTAGTGTTTTAGGGTTTAGGGTAGTGCAGTGGTGTATGGGTAGTGTAGGGGTCGTGCTGGGGTAGTGTTTTAGGGTTTAGGGTAGTGCAGTGGTGTTTGAGTAGTATAGGGAGTCATGCTGGTGGTAGTGTTTTAGGGTTTAGGGTAGTGCAGTGGTGTTTGTGTAGTGTAGGGGGTCATGCTGGGGGTGGTGTTTTATGGTTTAGGGTAGTGCAGTGGTGTTTGGGTAGTGCTGGGGGTAGATTTAGGGTTTAGGGTAGTGCAGTGGTGTTTGGGTAGTGTAGGGAGTCGTGCTGGGGGTAGTGTTTTAGGGTTTAGGGTAGTGCAGTGGTGTTTGTGTAGTATAGGGGTTGTGCTGGGGGTAGTGTTTTAGGGTTTATGTTAGTGCAGTGGTGTTTGGGTAGTGTAGGGGTAGTGCTGGGGTAGTGTTTTAGGGTTTAGGGCAGTGCAGTGGTGTTTGTGTAGTGAAGGGGGTCATGCTGTGGGTAGTGTTTTAGGGTTTAGGGTAGTGCAGTCGTGTTTGTGTAGTGTAGGGGGTCATGTTTTAGGGTATAGGGTAGTGCAGTGGTGTTTGGGTAGTGTAGGGGGTCATGCTGGGGTTAGTGTTTTAGGGTTTAGGGTCATGCAGTGGTGTTTGTGTAGTGTGGGAGGTCATGCTGGGGGTATATTTAGGGTTTAGTGTAGTGCAGTGGTGTTTGGGTAGTGTAGGGAGTCGTGCTGGTGGTAGTGTTTTAGGGTTTAGGGTAGTGCAGTGGTGTTTGGGTAGTATAGGGAGTCGTGCTGGTGGTAGTGTTTTAGGGTTTAGTGTAGTACAGTTATGTTTGGGTAGTGTAGGGTGTCGTGCTGGGGGTAGTGTTTTAGGGTTTAGGGTAGTGCAGTGGTGTTTGGGTAGTGGAGGGGGTAGTGTTTTAGGGTTTACGGTAGTGCGCCCAACCAGCCACAATATCCATGGACAAAGGGGATCCTAACTCTTTGGAACGCTCCGTCAATTGAATAATTTGGGTCAAGGGCCCTACCACGTCCAAGACCTATCAATTCCTTTCTTGGGATCCCTCATATAGTTGGAGAAAAAGGTACATAGTTTCTCATCAATTTCAGGCGTGTGTGCCACCCTCCCCTTCAGTGAGGACCTGGGGCATTCTCCCCTCATCCTATTCCTGACCTCCCTTTCAAGGGGTTGATGGATTTTCCCCACCACATACTCTGCCACTTTGGCGTCAGGTGTCCACTCTGCCGACCTAGGATGGTAAATTTGGGTAGGCTCGAACATGTCCGAGTGGACCCCGTCCCCAACCAGGGACTGAGAGGAGTGGGACTCTGGACGCCACGGACGCCCCGAGTCCTTATCCTCATCGGAGGAGAAATTGTCCTCCGATACACCCTCTCCCTCTAAGGGAAACCCGCCGTCAGGGTCTACAATAGTGGTAACAGTGTCGCAATTTTCTCTGGGCCCCTCCTCCTCCCAGCAGGGTGCATGTTTTAGCGTTCGCGCACTCTTGAGGAAGGTCTCCGTAAGTTTATCAAATCCTTCCAAGTGCCCCGCGTTATGCTTAACGGCCCTTTTATTCCCCATCTGGGAACTACTTGGACCCGCCAACACCAGATCTGGGTCACTGAACACCCCAGGGATGCTTTTCGCCAGCTTATCAACCTGATCCCTAAGAGGAGCCAGCGCCCTAGAAATAGCCAGAGAGAGGGCTTGGTCCACTGCTGGAGGGAGAAGTTGGGGGGCTATTCCTCCTCCACTTCCTGGTCGGAGGATTAAAAATGGTCTTCTGGAGAAGACATGATAGCAGAGGGTGTGAGCACAGAACAAATGCCCTTAAAATCCTTAAGACAGCCCCCTCGCCGGTGCTCCAACAGCTGGGCTTCCCGAAGCTGTTATAAGAATAGACTGAGGCGCAATACCAATTACCACCACCAGGTGGCGCTGGTCACTAACGTGGCCGTGTGGGGAAATCACCGCGTAGCGGTAGTCAAAATTAGGCGAGGGTTGGTCGGCAATCAAGCGGACACTAAAGGAGTGACCGGATTCCCAAACGCGCGTAAAGACCAGCGGAGCGCTCGACGGAGCTGCCTCGCTCGGACTAGACGCGCCTGACAGGATCTCACCGCGCGCAGAACACACAGCGGGAGAAACTGCGAGGGGAGAACGCGCTCGGGCAAGAGCCTGCTGCGCAGGGAATATGAAACAATACCAAGGCAATAATGCTAATAACGTGCACAAGAAACCGCTATACAAACAGCAACAACGTCAGATTAAGCCAAGAATGTAAGGAATGCACTTAACTGACGAGCAGTGAAGAAAGAGGAAGCGGAAGGGATGTCACGATATTATATACGATGGACTGTGATATGATTGGACTATAGTTGCCTTGGAGACTTCCCCCTAATGGTTCATGGGTTGTGTAGTCTTTTGTTTAATGATTGTTGTGTTACGTTTTCTTTGAACTGCTATGCAAATAAAGTGAGGAAAGATATGCATAATCCTCGCCTCCGTCCTGCCATAGAATTCATTAAACTTTATTTGATCTGATTTAGAAACATAGATCATAAAAGTGTACATAAAAACAGTAAATCCTCTTTCCTAATACAATACAGTGAGAATTAATTAAAACCAGTAGGTAAAAACGGGTGTTACAAAGCCCGGTTCAGAGCAACTTCAGGTTAACAGAACCGTAAAGTTCAATGTTTCGCAAGATCAATCTCATGTACTTCGTGCAAAATACGCAATAAGGGGTCCAAGTAAGATGTAACGCTCCAATACCTGACCAGTTTGCACTATATAAAACTGCAGAAAAACTAAGGGGCATATTAGCAAGACCGGCGATAAAATTATCGCCGTTTTAGCGGCAGAAAACTGCCGCTAAAACGGCGATAATGGGCTTGCTAATATGCGTTATAGAATTCAATAGAAGCCCAGGTTAGATGTCCTGCACATCTAACCTGGGCTTCTATTGGAATTCTATAACGCATATTAGCAAGCCCATTATCGCTGCTTTAGCGGCAGTTTCCTGCCGCTAAAGCGGCGATAATTTTATCGGGCTTCTTGCTAATATGGCCCTAAGTGTTTTGCACACTTCTGTCATTGGGCTATATGTGGGCTACATCTGGGTGATATTTGTGCTACATTTGGGCTCTTTTTTCTCTGGTGGCCATCTTGGGAGACTTATTTGTTATGAAGTTTCCTAATTTCGTCATTTACTGCAGTCTCCTCAGTAGGAAATGCTTTCAGTTTTTTACATTGATTCCATCAAGAAGGCATTCAGATGTGTCACACATTTGCCATAAATTCAGAATGTTAGCACTCTAGTTGTTCATTAGATCACTGTAGTAAAGCTACTGCTCACCAGGGAGTTAACTGGAAGTCTACTGCTGGTATTGAAAGTGATTGTTTCAGTCTGCATGTCAGAATTTTCTAATGAAATAGAAGAGGATTTGAGATCTCACTTAAAACATGCCCTACATTTTCTTTCTGCAGCACTAACCATAATTTCTATGACAAAATGAACCCCCTCATTTTGTTCCTTTTTAAATTAAATGTTTTAAGAGTTACCAGTTTATTCCAATCAAGATGGCTTGAGGTGTGCCATAATTTTGTCATAAGTAAGACTGTTAGCGCTCTAGTTGTTCTTTAGAACACTCTGGGACGCTGCAGTAGAACACAAAGGCATCAACTGACAGGCTGCTCCTGTTGAAATGTAACAGGAAGATATTTGAGATCACACTTGAAACATGTCCTAATTTTTCTTTCTACAGCACTAACCATAATTTCTATGACAAAATGAACCCCATCATTTTGTTCCTTTTTAAATTAAATGTTTTAAGTGTTACCAGTTTATTCCAATCAAGATGGCTTCAGGTGTGCCATACTTTTGTCATAAGTAAGGCTGTTAGCACTCTAGTTGTTCTTTAGAACACTCTGGGAAGCTGCAGTAGAACACAAAGGCATCAACTGACAGGCTGCTCCTGTTGAAATATAACAGGAAGATATTTGAGATCTCACTTAAAACATGTCCTCATTTTTCTTTCTACTGCACTAACCATAATTTCTATGGCAAAATGAACCCCCTCATTTTGTTCCTTTTTAAATTAAATGTTTTCAGTGTTACCAGTTTATTCCAATCAAGATGGCTTCAAGTGTGCCATACTTTTGTCATAAGTAAGACTGTTAGCTCTCTAGTTGTTCTTTAGAACACTCTGGGAAGCTGCAGTAGAACACAAAGGCATCAACTGACAGGCTGCTCCTGTTGAAATGTAACAGGAAGATATTTGAGATCACACTTGAAACATGTCCTAATTTTTCTTTCTACAGCACTAACCATAATTTCTATGACAAAATGAACCCCATCATTTTGTTCCTTTTTAAATGAAATGTTTTAAGTGTTACCAGTTTATTCCAATCAAGATGGCTTCAGGTGTGCCATACTTTTGTCATAAGTAAGGCTGTTAGCACTCTAGTTGTTCTTTAGAACACTCTGGGAAGCTGCAGTAGAACACAAAGGCATCAACTGACAGGCTGCTCCTGTTGAAATATAACAGGAAAATATTTGAGATCTCACTTAAAACATGTCCTAATTTTTCTTTCTACAGCACTAACTATAATTTCTATGACAAAATGAACCCCATCATTTTGTTCCTTTTTAAATTAAATGTTTTAAGTGTTACCAGTTTATTCCAATCAAGATGGCTTCAGGTGTGCCATACTTTTGTCATAAGTAAGGCTGTTAGCACTCTAGTTGTTCTTTAGAACACTCTGGGAAGCTGCAGTAGAACACAAAGGCATCAACTGACAGGCTGCTCCTGTAGAAATATAACAGGAAGATATTTGAGATCTCACTTAAAACATGTCCTAATTTTTCATTCTACAGCACTAACCATAATTTCTATGGCAAAATGAACCCCCTCATTTTGTTCCTTTTAAATTAAATGTTTTAAGTGTTACCAGTTTATTCCAATCAAGATGGCTTCAGGTGTGCCATACTTTTGTCATAAGTAAGACTGTTAGCTCTCTAGTTGTTCTTTAGAACACTCTGGGAAGCTGCAGTAGAACACAAAGGCATCAACTGACAGGCTGCTCCTGTTGAAATATAACAGTAAGATATTTGAGTTCTCACTTAAAACTTGTCCTAATTTTTCTTTCTACAGCACTAACTATAATTTCTATGACAAAATGAACCCCATCATTTTGTTCCTTTTTAAATTAAATGTTTTAAGTTACCAGTTTATTCCAATCAAGATGGCTTCAGGTGTGCCATAATTTTGTCATAAGTAAGACTGTTAGCGCTCTAGTTGTTCTTTAGAACACTCTGGGAAGCTGCAGTAGAACACAAAGGCATCAACTGACAGGCTGCTCCTGTTGAAATATAACAGGAAGATATTTGAGATCACACTTGAAACATGTCCTAATTTTTCTTTCTACAGCACTAACCATATTTCCTATGACAAAATGAACCCCATCATTTTGTTCCTTTTTAAATTAAATGTTTTAAGTGTTACCAGTTTATTCCAATCAAGATGGCTTCAGGTGTGCCATACTTTTGTCATAAGTAAGGCTGTTAGCACTCTAGTTGTTCTTTAGAACACTCTGGGAAGCTGCAGTAGAACACAAAGGAATCAACTGACAGTCTCTGCCCTTGTTGGATGTACATGTTTTACTGAGAATGTCAGACTTCATTCTCACATGACTGAGAAAGATAATGTGAATTTACAGAAAACATGCTCTCATTTTAGCTTCTGGAGCACCTTCCAAAACTGTATGGGACAAGCATGTGAAAATAGTTTTCTCTCAAACATGATTCATGATATCCCAGCAGAAGGTTTTTCACAGGGTAAAATCACCTTAGAACACACCACAATTCCTGAAATTAGTATGGTACCATCAACAAATGAATTCTAATGTAACTAAAGTCTGTTATCACCCTTTATAGTTCTCCTTTTGGTAAATCTCAAAATCTTCGATTCACTACAATGCATTTCAATGGGGTACTATCATTTATATTGGTCCCAAGATGGCTGCCAGCAATTCCAGGATGAAGTGCTGACAGCCAATCAGATCTCACGATGACATGTGTGGTTAGGCTCCGCCCAGATATATATGTGTTTTCTTTTTCAAATTTCTCAGGAACTACTGAACGGATTAACACCATTTAACCAAAAGGCACGACTCTGAACCAAGGGCTACCTTTTTGCCAAATTTGGTGTAATTCCGTTCAGCAGTTCGGGCTGTAGCTGCAACTAAAGGTTCCTATGGAAAATTGCATGGGGAAAACATGTTTTGGGACCCCCCTTTTTTCTCGGCCCCCACTTGACGTATCACCCCGAGACTTTCAGGATAGGAGCGGACCGGAGCGCCCCACGAGTTTTGAAAATTTCGTGAAGATTCATCAACCGGCGCCAAAGTTATTGGAAATAGAATGTTGTGAATTTCCTATGGAAAATAGGTCCTAACTATAACTACCTACTGGCGACCGCCAGTAGGTAATATATATATATATATTGAGGATGAATTCTCCGCTCGAGCTTTTTTCTTCCACAGTGAGAATTCACGGCACCACATCAGTGGTCAATTTTCCCGAAATATTTATTGGCACCAAAGTGCAAATCAAGGTTAAAAGGACGGACTACGCGTTTCGGCTTCCCAGCCTTCTACTGGACCATAGAGTCCCACCGTCTAGAGCATCTCTTAAAGTGCACAAGTGCTAGATCCCTCTTCACTTTTTACTGCTATTCAGCAGCTAGACTGTGTATCTCCAAATACATGTGATGGCAAATTCTATTACCATTTACAACTACTTGTACATAGTGAAATAATTCAACAAATATATCAATTTTCTTGATATTAACAATTTTACAATATAAGTTGCAATTTTGTATAATTTATGTCTTTCTTTTTCTCTATTTTTTCTTTTTACTTTTATGATTTTCCTTTCACACATCACTGTGAAGTACATTTAAATCCTTTCGAATGACAGAAAGTGCTGGTGCGAACATGATGCGCAAGCGAGTTAAATTCAAAACCTTTGTAAACATGATCAATGCACAAGATGCAATCTATAAAATTTGCAATCATTAAGAAAAATCCCATGATAAATTAAAGTTAAGATCAACAACAAGATATCATAATTGATATATATAGAGAGTATATACACAAATCTAGAAGAGTATGAGGTGCAAAGAGATATTGTAATAAAGTGACTAATGCATGGAGACATCAAGAACCCGTAATCTCTTAAAGGTAAAGTGCACATTAAATTGGATCCCATGATGTGAGTATATTATCCTAAAACCAAATCTCTAAAAATCGCTAAAGCCAGGGAGGAAGGGAGTCAATGAGTACACCATCACAATATTCATTATATGTAATTAACATTACTCTCCCATCTTTGCGACCCAAATTTCGGGTGCTATTGCTAGATGATAATGAGTAATAAAATTCTGTGTGTGAGAGTGAATATAACTAAAGTGCCAGCGCGTAGAAGTTGTAACAGTAAAGTACTGTTTAGCATAGGCATTTTACTCGATAATTTTAAGACTCCCTAACTATTAAATTCATTTGTAACTCATCCCGTAATAATATATCTCTAGATGAGCAAAACATACTGATATACCTGTGTTATTCAAAATTTATTAAATTCATCAATGGGACTAAATTCTAAATTTATACACCTAGATTGCATCAATGAACATTTCAATATTGGTTCTGAAAAACATCAAATATGGAAAATGTATAAATACACAAATGCAGTCCTGTCACAAGATCACAACCCCAAAACGATCAGAGAGCAAATCTCATGGCACCATAATATCTGGAGATTATTTAGTTACTATAGATGTATGTATAGTTCTGCATCCAGATTGTGCCCTCGTGGGTTCTCAGTGCCTATCTCCAGAATCAGTTGTGATTCTGCTCTTCTTAGGCTTAGTGTCCTGTCACCACCTCCTTCTTTTTGCTTGATGATTTTGATGCCAAAGTAGATCAATTGGTGACTATCATTAGAGTGGAAGTCATGAAAATGCTTGGCCATTGGATAGGAGAAGTCCTTATTTTTTATGGCCGAAGGTGTTGCAGAATTCTCAATTTTAATTTATTAATCGTACTTCCAACATATGACTTTTTACAGGGACACTGTAATAGATAAACCACGAATTTGGACTCGCACGTGATGTGATCCATGATGTGCTCAATTTTGCCATTTTGGAGTTGATATGTTTTGGTGTTCTGCCCATTAATACACGCTTTGCACTTTTGGCATCTCCAGAAACCAGGAGTGTTAAGCCATGTTGAAACTGTAGGTTGTTTGATCATTAGATGACTATGTGTTAAAATGTCACCCAGAGACTCTATTTTTCTGTATGTTATACTAGGATATGGGGGAAGAGAGGTTTGTAAGGTTTCATCAAGCAAGAGTATCTTCCAATTCCTTTGTATAATTTCTCTCAGTTCTTTGTTTTGGTTGTTGAATTCGATAATCAGTCGGGTTGTGGTGTCATAATTTTTGTGATTTGGCTCTGAGCCTTCTTGACGTGCTATTAGAAGGTCTTTTCTCATTTTGGATTTCACTTTAGTTCTTGCAGTCTCAATGACTTTCAGAGGATATCCTCTTTCCACTCATCTCATCCAGTTGTGCTTCCAAATCAACAGTTTCAGAGCAGTTCCTCTTGGCCCTAAGCATTTCTTCATAGGGTATGCCCCATTTTAGGTTCTGTGGATGCCCGCTGATAGCATGGAGGATGCTGTTGCATGATGTTGGTTTTCTGTACATTTTGGTACAAAGTTTTTGATTGTCGATGAAGACTTCTACGTCCAAAAAGATGACATTAGACTCACTGATGGTAGATGTGAAAGAGAGATTGAATGTATTGATGTTCAGGTTTTGGATAAAGTTTTCAAAGTCAATGCGACTCCCCTCCCATATCACAAAAAGATCATCTATAAATCTACTCCAAATGTTTATGTTGCGACTAGCTGGTATTTTCATGATTTCAGTTTCCCATGCTGTCATCACAAGATTAGCGTAGGTGGGTGCAAAAGATGTCCCCATTGCTGTCCCCTGCTTTTGACGGAAGAAGTCACCTTTAAAAAGGAATATGTTGTGATTAAGACAATATGTCAACATGTCCAACAACATCTCTGAATGTTCAAGGTAGCTTACAGATCTTGTGTTCAAGAAATGTTTGACAGCAGCAATTCCAGCAATATGGACGATCGATGTATAAAGGGAAGTGACGTCTATTGTTGCCATAAATTAAACAAAGGTTGGCCCAGCACTCAAATAAGTGAAATGTAAGTGCCAGTACCAGTGCCTCTCTTTGATTGGGAAGATCTTGACGGACTGTGTGTTGTTGCATTGTGAATAAGGTTTATTATTAATCATTACTTACATTTCACTTATTTGAGTCCTGGGCCAACCTTTGTTTAATTTGTTCAAGTGACTTGTATGTCATTTCTTTGGGGCACATGGAGGCCATGCCCCAGGCCCTTTGCACCAATCCCAAGATAGGAAATATAGCCTAGATAAGGTACTTTGACTGGTGCAGGACTTTTGCCCTGTCCTCCCCTTGTGTGTTGAGCTGTATCTATTGTTGCCATAATGAAGTCTTCTTTCCAATCAATATATATATATATTCACTGAAAAAGCCACAGGTTTCAGGGACGTTATAGTTAGGCTGACATTTCACTCGTACAAAACCAGAGGAATCCACTCAGAGACTCATACACCCACTCATTCTTCAATACACCTTGGCGTATATATATATAACATTCTTAAACTTTTTAGAAACACTCAGTCACTGGATGATGTCATCAGTGATGTAATTTGAGATGTCATCAGTGATGTCATCAGTGATGTCACTGACCATGTCATGAGTGATGTAATATGTGATGTCATCAGCAGTGCATTGTGGGGGCGCGAGTTATATTTAGCTCCGTTAACTATAACGGCCACATTTCTCTGGTTTTGTATAAGTGAAATGTCAGCCAAACTATAACGTCCCTGAAACCTGTAGTTTTTTTCAGTGAATATATATATATATAATTTGGACTCGTCTAGAAAATTGGTAACCATCTTGATGAAATACGCCGAAAAAGATCGTTTAAAATTGCAAGAGGAAATTGACAACTTAAATACTGAACTATCTGAAATGGGACAAAATGAGGAACTAAATAAATTAAAAGAGGAGATGACTAAAAGATTGAAGAAAGAGTAGGATATCATCCATGAAAGAAAAGCTTTCAAATTTCATAGAGACCGTGTGGATTACGAATGTAGTCGTATTTTTACTTTTGCGAAGAAATTTGACTCAATCAAGGCATCTAAGTATGGCACGATACAGGGATCTAAATCCAATGCAGCAGGCGGAGCTGCCAGAATGGAAACAGCTTCTACTTCAGACCTCAGCTCCGCGCTGGAGAGCGAGACTGAATAAGACCCCAGAAGCCATACCGCACAACAAATGCCAGTAAAAATCTCATTGGTGGAGGAAGTTGATTTTTTATGCTGGGAGCGCAGGCAAACACTGCGCCCCAGGAACCAAGGAAAACCTCAAACAAAAAATCAACCACAAAACGCCGAGAGAGGAGAGCAGCAAAACGTAAGCGCTCCCAAAAAGAGAGGACAAACTCGCAGGAATTGGAGACGACAGACTCAGCAATGAGTCCTACAATAATAAATCTGGCAAACATCGATCTAACGAAAGCAGAAGAGCAACTGTTATCGCTAGGACTGTCATTCTGTCCTGAAAGCTCTTTTAATTATGCTTCGACCCGCATGGACGTCTACATAAGTATACGAAGACTGAAACTCAAAAAATACTTCGCGCAAAAGAAACCTTTAGAGTCTGATGCAAACAAACAACAAGAATCATTACCTAAGTCATCTCCGCCCTTCGGGCTGACAAGCACAGATATGTCAGCTCTTGATACACTACAGGAGTTGTTGGATGAGAATATGACCTCTACTCAATTTGCAAAGCACAATCAAGTACCATACAACACAAGGGACCGAGGTATGGTAGCAACACATTTTAGACCAACCTCCAACTTCAATCCAATAATGCCTCGGGATGCAATTGAGATATTCCATGAGCATGTTGTAGGTGAAATCAAAAAACTCAATCATAGAGTGCAGAGGATAACGAGAACAAAGAAAAATAAAACATAGATCCAATATCACTCATTAATGACGAAACTCAAGGCGAACTCTGAATAGATTATCCGCAACTCTGATAAAGGTGGAAATCTAGTCCTATGGAACAAATGTGACTACAACAAGGAGGCTATGAATCAATTGCAAGACAGAAAATGTTACCGCAAATGTGATCAGATAACCCTCAGGAATACCTATAACATCTACAGGATGAAACTGATTGCATGGAAAAACGCAGGACTACTGACACAAGAAGAATATCTATACTTGCAAAATGATCCCCCAGTAACACCAATTATGTATTTTATTCCAAAAATACACAAAGATCCTAGAAATCCACCTGGAAGGCCGATCATTTCGGCAAGAAATAGTCTCCTAGAGCGAACATCAATATATGTAGACTATTTCCTTCAGGACTATGTGCAACATCTACCATCATACATCCGTGATACGGGAGACTTTTTATCCAAAATCAAGAACTGTGAATGGAACAAAGACTATCTTCTAATCACATTAGATGTCTCCTCATTATACACTTCTATTAATCACCGGGATGGTATGAGGGCACTAAAACATTATCTTGATCAGAGACCATCAGAGTTTATACACCACAGCAAAATGCTTAGAGATATGACAGATTTCTGTTTAAACAACAATATCTTTATGTATCGGAATATGTTATATCAGCACTTACGAGGCGTAGCTATGGGGGCCAGCTTCTCCCCCAGCTACGCATGTCTCCACATGGGTTGGTGGGAGGAGCTGGTCCTCCTCAAAGAACACGCAAACATAGTCAACACAAACATCAAAGTTTGGCTAAGATACATCGATGATCTTTTTATCATCTGGCAGGGGACCCAGCCGGAGGCAGAAAGATTCATCAAAGACCTCAACACCAACAACCTCAATTTAGAGTTCACGCCCAATATAAGTGATCAGGTGGTTGAATTCTTAGATGTACAGGTCTACATCAGAGAAGGACAAATCGCCACTAGATTACATCGCAAAAAAACTGCCGGAAATGCAGTCCTACATGCTACGAGCGCTCACCCTCAACATCTTATACGGAGTATACCGTACGGTGAGATGCTCAGGTTAAAACGCATAAGTAGCAATGCTGATGACTTCCAGATGGCACAAATAGCCATTCAAAAAAGGTTTCTTGGAAGAGGTTACTCCAAAAAAATAATTGCAAATGCAATAAGAAGAAGCAATGCAATTAGTAGAGATAGCCTTTTAACAACACAGATGAGGGCCAACACAACCAATACAGTGAATAACCCACAAGAACCAATACAAAATTCGGAAACTTTCAGGTTTATAATTGGCTATAGCAAACAAGCAAGAACAATCAATACCATCATAAGGAAAAACTGGCCCCTTGTATTAAGCGATCCTACTATAGGCCATTTACTGCCAACCAGACCAGCAATCACGTACAGTAAAGCACCCTCAATGAGAGATGAGCTAGTCCACAATGATCCATGGGACTATATAAAAACCACCTGGCTAAACCAAAGAAAGGGCTTTTACAAATACACATCCTGTAAAGCGTGTCAACATGGGGTGAATAAATCTTCCTACAAAACACCTTTCAGTGATAAGGAAAAACCCATATACAGAAATTTGACATGCAAAACAGAATATGTAATCTATGTGCTGGAGTGTCCGTGTGGCCAACGTTATGTTGGGAGCACAGTTCTCCAAGGCCACAAGAGGATACTCCAGCACATAAGAGCCATAAAAAACAAAGATCTGGCCTATCCGGTGGCATGCCATTTTGAGGAGTCACATAATGGAGACTCAAAAGATCTTAAATATTTTTTAATCGACTGCTTGCCACAAAACAAAAGAGGAGGCAACAGAGAAAAAGCCCTCAGAAAACTAGAAACAAGATACATCTTGGAATTAGATAGTAAACAGCCAGCGGGTCTTAACGGGACAGAGGATCTCTATACATGCCTCTGAAAGCAATTGTAATAGCTAAAAGTCTTAAACAGAAATGAACAATCAGCATACAGTATCCTAGAGTAGTTTACAGTGCCCTGTCTTAAAAAACCACCCCCCCCTTTTTACAATCATCACAGTTAGGTTTTATGGGTTTTAGCTTTTTTCATTGGTGAATTTGCACATCACAACACAATTACAATCAATGGGCACATGCACTTTTATAAACTATCGCAAACATTAGAAATAGGAGTTTAGGACTTTGGTGTCAACACCACCATGACCACTGGGTAATACAAACCTATCCAACAGATCAATTGTTAAAGTCCATATATGCGCACATACTATCTTACAATTATGGGCGAGTGTGTGCACACATACCAATGGAGGTGGAATCTATACATTGTTTTTATATCATGTCATTAACACAATGATTTTATTATGATATTGCATTTATGCATTTATTTATTTATCATATTTAAAATAAATGTTGTGTTTTTATTGAAATATATTTATAACTATATATATAATTTGTTACAATGATTTGTAATTGTAGTTTCAAACATTTAACCAGTTGAAAGTATTTTTACCATGTCTTTTCCTATGCTGTTTGCGTTTATACATATATATTTTTTTGCACTTGTCACTTTAAAAAAGAAAAAGATGCAATGGTAAAAAAATGGCTTAAAAGCCCAGCACCAAATGTGTATCGCGTCATGTGATCAAGGGCCTACGGGCTCGAAACGCGTCATGGCTGTGGTTTGTTGAGTAGACAATAAAGAAACTTACAGCACGAAGTTGTGGTCTGAGCTCCTGTCTTCTGCGGCAAATTGGAAAGTGAGAGGAGTTGCTGTTATATATATATATATTCACTGAAAAAACCATAGGTTTTAGGGACAGTTATAGTTAGTTGGACATTTCACTCGTACAAAACCATAGAAATTCCCCGTTATAGTTAGTTCAGCTAACTATAACTCGCGCCCCGCAATGCACTGCTGATGACGTCACATATTACATCACTCATGACATGGTCAGTGACATCACTGATGACATCACTGATGACATCTCAAATGACATCACTGATGACATCACTGATGACATCATCCAGTGACTGTGTGTTTCTGTAAAGTTTAAATATGTTTAATATATATAGGGAAAGGCGTATTGAAGAATGAGTGGGTGTATAAGTGTCTGAATGGATGATTTAGTACGTGAGTGACTGACTCTACAAGTGAGTGATTAAACGTATCTTACTGAATGCATGGGTTAGTGACCAAACTGTGTGAATGTCTGTATCCGTCTGTTTGTTGGTGTGTAAGTGGATGCATGGATTTGCGAATAGCTACATGAGTGTCTATATGGGTTATTGATTGGTTCTCTGAGTATCTGTATGGCTGCCTGAGTGTTTGTGTGGGTGGGGTGTGTGTGACTCTGTACATAGATGTGTGAGTGGGTGATTCACTGGGTGCATGATTTCAAGAGTGCATCTGTGATGGACTGCTTGGGTGGGTGAGTGTGTGTATGGGTGTGTTAGTGAGTGAATGTATATCTCAGTGGTACATGTGCGAGTAACTACATATGTAAAAGGCAGTATATATGTGTGTTAGAGTATTTAAATGGCTATAAGTTAGAGTATGTGATAGTGAGAGTGGCTGTATGGATGCGTGTGTGCTTTTATCAGTTATTGTATAAGAGCGTAAGAATGTGCTAGTATTTGTATGAGTAAGTGAGCTGGTGTGTGTATAACTGTATAGGTGAGTAAATGGGTGTGTGATTAATTTTTGCATGACTGACTAGGTGTGTGAGTACCTCTATGGATGAGTGGCGGTGTGTGAGTGTTTATATAGGTTTATGAGTGCATATGATAGTCCTGTACTGAGTGACTGTAAGTATGAGTGACTGTACGGGTGAGTGAATGGATGTGTGTGTAGACCTAAGAATCAGTGAGTGGGTATGTAGTTTTTGGTGTTGGAGTGTCTATGGTTTTGAGAATGGCAGTCTGTAATTTAGAGTGGGTGTATCAAAAGTTATATTAGGGTGTGAGAAGATGCATGAAATTATCACATGGATGATGTCATCAGTGATGTCATTTGAGATGTCATCAGTGATGTCATCAGTGATGTCACTGACCATGTCATGAGTGATGTAATATGTGACGTCATCAGCAGTGCTTTGCGGGGGCGCGAGTTATAGTTAGCTGAACTAACTATAACGGGGGAATTTCTATGGTTTTGTACGAGTAAAATGTCCAACTAACTATAACTGTCCGTAAAACCTATGGTTTTTTCAGTGAATTTCAAAGGTTTTTTAAATGCTAATTTCTAACTATAACGTGTCTGAAACCTATGGTTTTTTCAGTGAATTTCAAAGGTTTTTTAAATGCTAATTTCTAACTATAACGTGCCTGAAACCTATGATTTTTTAAGTGAATTTCAAAGGTTTTTTAAATGCTAGTTTCTAACTATGCCTACAGAGGTAGGACATGTGAAGAAAGAAGAAAAAACGCACAGAAAGAAGCAAAAGATGTGCAGAAAGAACCAACAGAGGAGCAGAAAGAGGCCTTGTTGCAAAATCATCCTGTGCCCACAACTTTTTCAGACGGGTACTGGTGGTAACTGACTCTGACTAACCAGAGCCAGTGCTATGCTAAAAGACACTTAGGGGCATATTTACGTTCCCTGGTGCATCCCTGCATATCAGCAGGGATGCGCCAGGGAAAATGCGTCACGCAAGTTTACCCTTGCGCCACGTCCGATGCGTCGCATTTACAATGCAGCGCATCGTGGCGCAAGGATAAGCAGATGCGTGACGCATCTGCCGGCGGAAGGTTGGCGCAGTGCTAAAGTTGTGTCGCAAGCGCGACGCAACTCCAGCACTGTTCCAACCTTCCCTATCCCTAACATGGTGCGTCAATCCTTACGCCTGCTTGAAGCAGGCGTAAGGATTTGACGCACCAGCGCCGGAAAGTGACTGCGTGAAATCTTGTAGATTTCACTACGTCACTCTTCCGAGGCGTTCCTGCGCCGAACGCCCCCTGCGCCGATACGCCCACATGAAACCTGACGCAGGTTTCATGTGGCGCAGAGGTTTACTACGTGACACATCTCCTAGATGCGTCACGTTGTAAATATAGCGCAACGCAGCGCATGGTTTGCGTCGCCGCTGCATCACATGCGTGACGCAACAGCGGCGCAAAAGTGGCGCAAGGGGCTTGTAAATATGCCCCTTAGAATACAGTGAAAACACCTACATACACTAGGGAACACTATGCGTTGGGGTACCCCTGTGTTTAGCATGACCTCCTCTGCAAGTCCGTAGTACATAATAGGGCAGGGGGATTAAAACTACCTCTTAAAACGCGCTACAGGGCGCGTTTGCACAGTGGTGAAGGGAGGGGGGGCCTGAGGTGACATGTCTGCAAACTCACCCCGTGGCGCATTTTAAGTTGCGGGATTAAGTCCCCTTGAATCCTGAGGGTCCCTGGGGCCCAACTAGCCCCCCAGGTACCTACAGTTAGGACCACAGAGCTGAGTTGCAGAGAGGCGTTCCGAGGCCATGCACCTTTTTCACCTCTCTGCAACGCAACTCTGTTGTGCTTACTGAAGGTACCTGGTGGGCTAGTTGGCCCTCAGGGTCCCTCAGGATTCAAAGGGAATTAATTCCCCAACTTAAAACGCACCACAGGGCGTGTTTGCGCACATGTCACCTGAGGCCCCGCCCTCCCTTCACCACTGTGCAAACGCGCCCGTGGAGCGTTTTAAGTTGGGGGATTAGGTCACCTTGAATCCTGAGGGTCCCTGGGGCCCAACTAGCCCACCAGGTACTTCCAGTAAGCACCACAGGCCTGCGTTGCAACGCCTGTAACAAATTGTGCAGTTGTGTTTAGGTAGTGAAGAGGGTCATGCTGGGGGTAGTGTTTTAGGGTTTAGGGTAGTGCAGTGGTGTTTGTGTAGTGTAGGGGGTCATGCTGGGGGTAGATTTAGGGTTTAGGGTAGTGCAGTGGTGTTTGGGTAGTGTAGGGAGTCGTGATGGAGGGAGTGTTTTAGGGTTTAGGGTAGTGCAGTGGTGTTTGGGTAGTGAAGGGGTCGTGCTGGGGGTAGTGTTTTAGGGTTTAGGGCAGTGCAGTGGTGTTTGGGTAGTGTAGGGGGTCGTGATGGGGGTAGTGATTTAGGGTAGTGCAGTGGTGTTTGGGTAGTGTAGGGGGTACTGCTGGGGGTAGTGTTTTAGGGTTTAGGGTAGTGCAATGGTGTTTGGGTAGTGTAGGGGGTACTGCTGGGGGTAGTGTTTTAGGGTTTAGGGTAGTGCAGTGGTGTTTGGGTAGTGTAGGGGTACTGCTGGGGGTAGTGTTTTAGGGTTTAGGGTAGTGCAGTGGTGTTTGGGTAGTGTAGGGGTTCATGCTGGGGTAGTTTTTTAGGGTTTAGGGTAGTTCAGTGGTGTTTGTGTAGTGTAGGGCGTAGTGTTTTAGGGTTTAGGGTAGTGCAGTGGTGTTTGGGTAGTGTAGGGGGTACTGCTGGGGGTAGTGTTTTAGGGTTTAGGGTAGTGCAGTGGTCTTTGGGTAGTGTAGGGAGTCGTGCGGGGGTAGTGTTTTAGGGTTTAGGGTAGTGCAGTTGTCTTTGGGTAGTGTAGGGGTCATGCGGGGGTAGTGTTTTAGGGATTAGGGTAGTGCATTGGTGTTTGGGTAGTGTAGGGGGTCATGCGGGGGTAGTGTTTTAGGGTTTAGGGCAGTGCAGTGGTGTTTGGGTAGTGTAGGGGGTCGTGCTGGGGGAGTGTTTTATGGTTTAGGGCAGTGCAGTGGTGTTCGGGTGGTGTAGGGGGTCATGCTGGGGGAGTGTTTTAGGGTTTAGGGCAGTGCAGTGGTGTTCGGGTAGTGTAGGGGTCGTGCTGGGGGAGTGTTTGAGGGTTTAGGGCAGTGCAGTCGTGTTCGGGTAGTGTAGGGGGTCGTGCTGGGGGAGTATTTTAGGGTTTAGGGTAGTGCAGTGATGTTCGGGTAGTGTAGGGGGTCGTGCTGGGGGTAGAGTTCTAGGGTTTAGGGCAGTGCAGTGGTGTTCGGGCAGTGTAGGGGGTCGTGCTGGGGGTGGTGTTTTAGGGTTTAGGGCAGTACAGTGGTGTTTGGGCAGTGTAGGGGGTCGTGCTGGGGGTGGTGTTTCAGGGTTTAGGGCAGTGCAGTGGTGTTCGGGCAGTGTTGGGGGTCGTTCAGGGGTGGTGTTTCAGGGTTTAGGGCAGTGCTGTGGTGTTCGGGCAGTGTAGGGGGTCGTGCAGGGGGTGATGTTTCAGGGTTTAGGGCAGTGGTGTTCGGGCAGTGTAGGGGTCGTGCTGGGGGTGGTGTTTCAGGGTTTGGGGCAGTGCAGTGGTGTTCGAGCAGTAAAGCGGTTCGTGCTGGGGGTGGTGTTTCAGAGTTTAGGGCAGTGCAGTGGTGTTCGGGCAGTGTAGGGGGTGGTGCAGGGGTGGTGTTTCAGGGTTTAGGGCAGTGCAGTGGTGTTCGGGCAGTGTAGGGGTGGTGCAGGGGGTGGTGTTTCAGGGTTTAGGGCAGTGCAGGGGTGTTCGGGCAGTGTAGGGGTCCTGCTGGGGCTGGTGTTTCAGGGTTTAGGGCAGTACAGTGGTGTTCGGGCAGTGTAGGGGGTCGTGCTGGGGCTGGTGTTTCAGGGTTTACGGCAGTGGTGTTCAGGCAGTGCAGGGGGTCTTGCTGGGGGTGATGTTTCAGGGTTTAGGGCAGTGCAGTGGTGTTCGGGCAGTGTAGGGGGTCGTGCTGGGGGTGGTGTTTCAGGGTTTATGGCAGTGCAGTGGTGTTCGGGCAGTGTAGGGGGTGGTGCAGGGGTGGTGTTTCAGGGTTTAGGGCAGTGCAGTGGTGTTTGGGCAGTGTAGGGGGTCGTGCTGGGGGTGGTGTTTCAGGGTTTAGGGCAGTGCAGTGGTGTTCGGGCAGTGTAGGGTGTCGTGCTGAGGGGTGGTGTTTCAGGGTTTAGGGCAGTGCAGTGGTGTTTGGGCAGTGTAGGGGGTCGTGCAGGGGGTGGTGTTTCAGGGTTTAGGGCAGTGCAGTGGTGTTCTGCCAGTGTAGGTGGCCTTGCTGGGGGTGGTGTTTCAGGGTTTAGTGCAGTGGTGTTCTGCCAGTGTAGGGGGTCGTGCTGGGGGTGGTGTTTCAGGGTTTAGGGCAGTGCAGTGGTGTTCCGGCAGTGTAGGGGGTCTGCAGGGGGTGGTGTTTCAGGGTTTAGGGCAGTGCAATGGTGTTTGGGCAGTGTAGGGGGTCGTGCTGGGGGTGGTGTTTCAGGGTTTAGGGCAGTGCAGTGGTGTTCGGGTGGTGTAGGGGGTCATGCTGGGGGAGTGTTTTAGGGTTTAGGGCAGTGCAGTGGTGTTCGGGTAGTGTAGGGGGTCGTGCTGGGGGAGTGTTTGAGGGTTTAGGGCAGTGCAGTCGTGTTCGGGTAGTGTAGGGGGTCGTGCTGGGGGAGTATTTTAGGGTTTAGGGTAGTGCAGTGATGTTCGGGTAGTGTAGGGGGTCGTGCTGGGGGTAGAGTTCTAGGGTTTAGGGCAGTGCAGTGGTGTTCGGGCAGTGTAGGGGGTCGTGCTGGGGGTGGTGTTTTAGGGTTTAGGGCAGTACAGTGGTGTTTGGGCAGTGTAGGGGGTCGTGCTGGGGGTGGTGTTTCAGGGTTTAGGGCAGTGCAGTGGTGTTCGGGCAGTGTTGGGGGTCGTTCAGGGGGTGGTGTTTCAGGGTTTAGGGCAGTGCTGTGGTGTTCGGGCAGTGTAGGGGGTCGTGCAGGGGGTGATGTTTCAGGGTTTAGGGCAGTGGTGTTCGGGCAGTGTAGGGGGTCGTGCTGGGGGTGGTGTTTCAGGGTTTGGGGCAGTGCAGTGGTGTTCGAGCAGTAAAGCGGTTCGTGCTGGGGGTGGTGTTTCAGAGTTTAGGGCAGTGCAGTGGTGTTCGGGCAGTGTAGGGGGTGGTGCAGGGGGTGGTGTTTCAGGGTTTAGGGCAGTGCAGTGGTGTTCGGGCAGTGTAGGGGGTGGTGCAGGGGGTGGTGTTTCAGGGTTTAGGGCAGTGCAGGGGTGTTCGGGCAGTGTAGGGGGTCCTGCTGGGGCTGGTGTTTCAGGGTTTAGGGCAGTACAGTGGTGTTCGGGCAGTGTAGGGGGTCGTGCTGGGGCTGGTGTTTCAGGGTTTACGGCAGTGGTGTTCAGGCAGTGCAGGGGGTCTTGCTGGGGGTGATGTTTCAGGGTTTAGGGCAGTGCAGTGGTGTTCGGGCAGTGTAGGGGGTCGTGCTGGGGGTGGTGTTTCAGGGTTTATGGCAGTGCAGTGGTGTTCGGGCAGTGTAGGGGTGGTGCAGGGGGTGGTGTTTCAGGGTTTAGGGCAGTGCAGTGGTGTTTGGGCAGTGTAGGGGGTCGTGCTGGGGGTGGTGTTTCAGGGTTTAGGGCAGTGCAGTGGTGTTCGGGCAGTGTAGGGTGTCGTGCTGAGGGTGGTGTTTCAGGGTTTAGGGCAGTGCAGTGGTGTTTGGGCAGTGTAGGGGGTCGTGCAGGGGTGGTGTTTCAGGGTTTAGGGCAGTGCAGTGGTGTTCTGCCAGTGTAGGTGGCCTTGCTGGGGGTGGTGTTTCAGGGTTTAGTGCAGTGGTGTTCTGCCAGTGTAGGGGGTCGTGCTGGGGTGGTGTTTCAGGGTTTAGGGCAGTGCAGTGGTGTTCCGGCAGTGTAGGGGGTCTGCAGGGGTGGTGTTTCAGGGTTTAGGGCAGTGCAATGGTGTTTGGGCAGTGTAGGGGGTCGTGCTGGGGGTGGTGTTTCAGGGTTTAGGGCAGTGCAGTGGTGTTCGGGCAGTGTAGGGTGTTGTGCTGAGGGGTGGTGTTTCAGAGTTTAGGGCAGTGCAGTGGTGTTCGGGCAGTGCAGGGGGTCGTGCAGGGGGTTGTGTTTCAGGGCTTAGTGCAGTGTAGTGGTGTTTGGGCAGTGTAGGGGGTCGTGCAGGGGGTGGTGTTTCAGGGTTTAGGGCAGTGCAGTGGTGTTCGGGCAGTGTAGGTGGTCTTGCTGGGGGTGGTGTTTCAGGGTTTAGTGCAGTGGTATTCGGGCAGTGTAGGGGGTCTTGCTGGGGCTGGTGTTTCAGGGTTTAGGGAAGTGCAGTGGTGTTCGGGCAGTGTAGGGGGTCTTGCTGGGGCTGGGGTTTCAGGGTTTAGGGCAGTGCAGTGGTGTTCGGGCAGTGTAGGGGGTCGTGCTGGGGCTGGTGTTTCAGGGTTTAGGGCAGTGCAGTGGTGTTCGGGCAGTGTAGGGGTCGTGCTGGGGGTGGTGTTTCAGGGTTTAGGGCAGTGCAGTGGTGTTTGGGCAGTGTAGGGGGTCGTGCTGGGGCTGGTGTTTCAGGGTTTTGGGCAGAGCAGTGGTGTTCGGGCAGTGTAGGGGGTCGTGCTGGGGGTGGTGTTTCAGGGTTTAGGGCAGTGCAGTGGTGTTTGGGCAGTGTAGGGGGTCGTGCTGGGGGTGGTGTTTCAGGGTTTAGGGCAGTGCAGTGGTGTTCGGGCAGTGTAGGCGGTCGTGCTGGGGCTGGTGGTTTAGGGCAGTGCAGTGGTGTTCGGGCAGTGTAGGGGGTCATGCTGGGGCTGGTGTTTCAGGGTTTAGAGCAGTGCAGTGGTGATCGGGCAGTGTAGGGGGTCGTGCTGGGGTGGTGTTTCAGGGTTTAGGGTAGTGCAGTGGTGTTCGGGCAGTGTAGGGGGTTGTGCTGGGGCTGGTGTTTCAAGGTTTAGGGCAGTGCAGTGGTGTTCGGGCAGTGTAGGGGGTCATGCTGGGGCTGGTGTTTCAGGGTTTTGGACAGAGCAGTGGTGTTCGGGCAGTCTAGGGGGTCGTGCTGGGGGTGGTGTTTCAGGGTTTAGGGCAGTGCAGTGGTGTTCGGGCAGTGTAGGGGGTCGTGCTGGGGGTGGTGTTTCAGGGTTTAGGGCAGTGGTGTTTTAGGATTTAGGTTAGTGCAGTGGTGTTTGGGCAGTGAAGGGGGTCTTGCTGGGGGTGATGTTTCAGGGTTTAGGCCAGTGCAGTGGTGTTCGGGCAGTGTAGGGGGTCTTGCTGGGGGTAGTGTTTCAGGGTTTAGGGCAGTGCAGTGGTGTTCGGGCAGTGTAGGGGGTCGTGCTGGGGGTGGTGTTTCAGGGTTTAGGGCAGTGCAGTGGTGTTCGGGCAGTGTAGGGGTCGTGAAGGGGTGGTGTTTCAGGGTTTAGGGCAGTGCAGTGGTGTTCGGGCAGTGTAGGGGTCGTGCTAGGGGTGGTGTTTCAGGGTTTAGGGCAGTGCAGTGGTGTTCGGGCAGTGTAGGGGGTCGTGCAGGGGCTGGTGTTTCAGGGTTTAGGGCAGTGCAGTGGTGTTCGGGCAGTGTAGGGGGTTGTGCTGGGGGTAGTGTTTAGGGTTTAGGGTAGTGCAGTGGTGCTTGTGTAGTGTAGGGGGTTGTGCTGGGGGTAGTGTTTTAGGGTTTAGGTTAGTGCAGTGGTGTTTGTGTAGTGTAGGGGGTCATGTTTTAGGGTAGTGCAGTGGTGTTTGGGTAGTGTAGGGGTCGTGCTGGGGGTAGTGTTTTAGGGTTTAGGGTAGTGCAGTGGTGTTTGTGTAGTGTAGGGGGTCGTGCTGGGGGTAGTGTTTTAGGGTTTAGGGTAGTGTAGTAGTGCTTGTGTAGTGTAGGGGGTCGTACTGGGGGTAGTGTTTTAGGGTTTAGGGTAGTGCAGTGGTGTTTGTGTAGTGTAGGGGTCATGCTGGGGGTAGTGTTTTAGGGTTTAGGATAGTGCAGTGGTACTTGTGTAGTGTAGGGGGTCGTGCTGGGGGTAGTGTTTTAGGGTTTAGGGTAGTGCAGTGGTGTTTTTGTAGTGTAGGGGGTCATGTTTTAAGATGCAACGCTCCAATACCTGACCAGTCTGCACTACATAAAACTGCAAAAACTAAAAATAAAAAGTGTTTTGCACACTTTTGTCATTGGGCTATATGTGGGCTACATCTGGGTAATATTTGTGCTACATTTGGGCTCTTTTTTCACTGGTGGCCATCTTGGAAGACTTCTTTATTATGAAGTTTCCTAATTTCCTCATTTACTGCAGTCTCCTCAGTAGGAAATGCTTTCAGTTTTTTACTTTGATTCCATCAAGAAGGCATTCAGATGTGTCTCACATTTGCCATAAATTCAGAATGTTAGCACTTTAGTTGCTCATTAGATCACTGTAGTAAAGCTACTGCTCACCAGGGAGTTAACTGGAAGTCTGCTGCTGGTATTGAAAGTGATTGTTTCAGTCTGCATGTCAGAATTTTCTAATGAAATAGAAGAGGATTTGAGATCTCACTTAAAACATGCCCTAATTTTTCTTTCTGCAGCACTAACCATAATTTCTATTTCAAAAAGAACCCCCTCATTTTGTTCCTTTTTAAATTAAATGTTTTAAGTGTTACCGGTTTATTCCAATCAAGATGGCTTCAGGTGTGCCATACTTTTGTCATAAGTAAGGCTGTTAGCGCTCTAGTTGTTCTTTAGAACACTCTGGGAAGCTGCAGTAGAACACAAAGGCATCAACTGGCAGGCTGCTCCTGTTGAAATATAACAGGAAGATATTTGAGATCACACTTGAAACATGTCCTAATTTTTCTTTCTACAGCACTAACCATAATTTCTATGACAAAATGAACCCCATCATTTTGTTCCTTTTTAAATTAAATGTTTTAAGTGTTACCAGTTTATTCCAATCAAGATGGCTTCAGGTGTGCCATACTTTTGTCATAAGTAAGGCTGTTAGCACTCTAGTTGTTCTTTAGAACACTCTGGGAAGCTGCAGTAGAACACAAAGGAATCAGCTGACAGTCTCTGCCCTTGTTGGATGTACATGTTTTACTGAGAATGTCGGACTTCATTCACACATGACTGAGAAAGATAATGTGAATTTACAGAAAATATGCTCTCATTTTAGCTTCTGGAGCACCTTCCAAACCTCCATGGGACAAGCATGTGAAAATAGTTTTCTCTCAAACATGATTCATGATATCCCAGCAGAAGGTTTTTCACAGGGTAAAATCACCTTAGAACACACCACAATTCCTGAAATTAGTTTGGTACCATCAACAAATGAATTCTAATGTAACTAAAGTCTGTTATCACCCTTTATAGTTCTCCTTTTGGTAACCCTCAAAATCTTTGATTCACTACAATGCATTTCAATGGGGTACTATCATTTATATTGGTCCCAAGATGGCTGCCAGCAATTCCAGGATGAAGTGCTGACAGCCAATCAGATCTCACGATGACATGTGTGGTTAGGCTCCGCCCAGATATATATGTGATTTTACTTTTGATTTTCTCAGGAACTACTGAACGGATTTACACCATTTAAGCAAAAGGCATGACACTGAACCAAGGGCTACCTCTTTGCCAAATTTGGTGTAATTCCGTTCAGCAGTTCGGGCTGTAGCTGCGACTAAAGGTTCCTATGGAAAAATGAATGGGGAAAACACGTTTTGGGACCCCCCTTTTTTCTCGGCCCCCGCTTGACGAATCACCCCGAGACTTTCAGGATAGGAACGGACCGGAGCGCCCCAACAAGTTGGAAACTTTCGCGAAGATTCGTCAACCGGCGCCTACGTTATTTCAAATAGAATGTTGCGGATTTCCTATGGAAAATAGGTCCTAACTATAACTATCTACTGGCGACCGCCATTAGATAATATATATATATACTCACTCAAGAGATACGGACAACTTAATGAGCTTGTTGCCAATGAAGCGCTTTATTTTTCAGTTTTCGGTGAGGTCGATCATGACGCGTTTCGTCCAACGCAGTGGCCTTGGTCATTATTCAGGGGTTTTCATCCAGACCTCTGAACCCATTGGTCTTTTATTGTTTTATTCACATTTTTAGTTCAACCCTCTACAGAATACAGCAGGGGCCAAGCTCAGCCCACTTGAGCCATTGACTAACTTCACTGCGAGTTACTGCATTTTCCCTTAGAAACTGACTACATCCACACACAAAGTTGTTCCCTTTATTGCCTGTGATTAATATAGCAATGTTTTTGGAGAAAAAAATACTTTTGTTTTAGCCAAATTTTTCTAGATTGATGAGGGCCTGACAGATTCACCAACACAAAAACTTTGCAAAAACTGTTACAAAACAGAGCAAACATTGATAAAATCAATGGCCTGTCAGCCAGTTCCAGACCTATTGGTTTTTGTTAATGCTTATTTGTATAGCAGCATTGCATATCAATCAGATTCAGGCCAGGATGGCTCCTGTGTCTCTCAAAGCCTCAACCTCAGTTCCATTGATGGTAGGCCTCTGCCTGTACTTATCCATGCTTGGAGGTAAGGCGGCCAGGGTTGCAATATCCACCCCACCCAGGGACACTAAGGTTGCCTCTGTCACTTTCCCACCCTTCTCTGTGGCACTCTCCAACCCCACACGTATACCAGCAATCCCTGGGGATTGCCCACCAGTGGGGGGCTTCTTTGTCCAGACAGCATCTCATTTCTTGTGCCCTGGCTGATTACAGTCAAAGCACTTTCCCATCTTTGAAGGCTCACAGAACCTACCATTCTTTCCCTGATACCCCCTCCCCTTAAATTTGGATTGGCTCGGCCCCACCCCCCCTCGTTCAGGTTTTTGTGGGTCTTTGGAGGACTCCTTTTGTTTTTGACCTTCTTCCCCCCGGGCTTTCCCCTGGGGGGGACCTGTCCTCCCTTCTTCTGATTCCCCCCGTGCTGATTGGAATCCTGGGTTCTCACACACTCATCAGCTAACTCCCCCAGCTCTCTAGGGCTAGTCAGCCTAAAGTCCACTAGACACTGACGCAACATCTCTTGTACATGATAAGTCAAATTGTGCTCTTTTAAAAACAAATTATACAATCCCTCATATGTGTTTACTTGGCTACCACAAATCCAGCCTTCTAGTGCTTCCACCGAGATGTCCACAAAGTCCACCCATGACTGTGTGATTACCTTCTGGGTGTCCCTGAACCTTGCCCTGTGCTGTTCTGGGGTCAGACCAATATCTTGACTAAGCATTGCCTCATGTGGGAGTAGGAGTGTGCCTAATCCCCCTGCAGGGTCAAGAGCCTATCCCTCCCAGCTACTGGGATCAGTTCCCACAAGACTTAATCCCAATGCTTGGGGCGGACCTCCCTCATCTCAAGCGCCCTTTCAAATACAGTCAGCCATTTGTCAATATCATCCCTCTCTGTGTACCTGGACACTATTCCCTTGGGGAGCTTGGGGTCAAACTCATCACCCCTGGACATCTCAACCTCCTCGTCATTATTGCTGCAATCATTTCTTCTTGCTTTCTTCTCCTCCCACTGCTCCTTAGCTAATTCCAGTTTCTTCTGCTCCAAAGCTATTAAAGCTAGTTGGGTCTCCAGCTGCCTCTCTTGAAGGGACAGCGGTGGTTCCTGTGTGGGGGACCCTGCCCTTCTCCCACCATCTCGAATTATGTATCAACTACTGGAAGCAGTGGAGGAGGTATCATCATCACCCTCCTCCTTGGTGGCACACACTGTAGACACGACAGTGCATGGGGAGGGGGAATCACAATGTGCCCCCATGCACTGGCCCCCCTGGGCTAAATCACCCGGGGCCCTGTTTGAGTCCCCTTCCTTCCCTTTCTGCCATCCTGTTCATGGTGGCGTTCCTACCATGAAAAGGCAGCCTAAAAGGGAAGTCATAATCCTGACGACGGTGCCTGTCTTTGCACCACCACCATACAGCACTGCCTTCACCTCTGCAGCACCATCAGGATCCTAGATCCTAGAGGTGTCAGTTGTGTTGTATCAGGCTGGTGATGGTCTGACCGCCAAAGTTGTAATCAGGCGGTCGGACCGGCACCACAGGTACGGCGATCTTGAGACCCTTAATTTAAGCACCTCGCACCACAAATCAACCAATAAAAATAATTTTAAAATAGTCTTACCTGAACAGGAGACCAGCAACAGGAAACTGCAACTTCAAACTCCTCGAACAGCCAAAATGATGGAGAAAGACTGCAAACATCATAAAACTGGCAACAAAATAAAAAATGTAAAACAAAATATTTTCTTTATTAATGTTTTTGAAATAAAAAACCACACGTGAAAATATTTACAAATTCTGTGATGAAAAAATCTCAAACATGTATTATGTGTAAATAATATATTAAATCTACTTCTAAATATATATATTTATTGTGTCAGTACTTTTGTGATATTTTAGAGTGTTAAAAATGACTGTACAACATTTGTATGAATATTGAATAACTGAAAATATGTATGCACATTAAAACAATATTATATGTGTAACTGTATTTATTCTGAATTACAACATATCTTTTCCTGAAATAAAAAAAGCAAAACATTTGTAATAAGTGAAAAATAATGAAAAGCAAAAAATTGTATGTATTTTTTAAAATATATGTTTAGAAAATGTACACATTTACTATTCCTAATAAAATCTTAGTCACATTTGAGTATTATACTTTGGGGAAGGATAACTTTACTACTGCCACCTCAAACTTCACCACATTCAGAAAAATTAACTTGGGGGAGGGTCTCAAATTTACAATTCTAACTGTTTCCATACTGGGGAAAGTGTTGACATTGTTGCGTTCAGATTTGCTATTCTAACTCCAAACATAACCACATTGGGGAAAGTACTGGACTTTATGGAGTTCAGATTTACTCTTCCAACTCCAATTTTAACCACAGTGGGCAAAGTCTTGGAGATTGAAGGGTGCAGATTTACTATTTATATTCCAAACGTAACCACATTGGAGAAAATGTTGGGCTTGGGGAGAGAGGGTTCATATTCGCTGTTCCTATCCAAACTTAACCACATTGGGCAAAGCGTTGGATTTGGCGGGGTCAGATTTATTATTCGCACTCCAAACTTAATCACATTGGGGAAAGTGCTGTCCTATTATGTTAAAGAATTAACAACGCTTACAAAAATATATTAGACATTACACTAAAAATAAAACATTACAGTAACCATTTAAATTATCCCAAACTATAAACCACATGACATAAACAAGGCAAACTGGAAAAACTACCAAACAAGTTAAAAAACAAATTACATTTGAAAATGATTTCAAAACCATAAAAACATTTAGATGACTTTTTAAAATACATCACAAAACATTACACATAAAAATTAGATTTTTACATAATTATAAATAGGAGCACGTTTTAAAAAAAAAACTGAGGGGCATATTTACGAAAAGTGGTGAAGCGTGTCGTTAAGCCAAGAAGGCTAATGACACGCTTCGTCACTTTAGAAACACAGCGCTGCACCATATTTACTAGAATAGTGCGCAGCCCTGCGTTTTCCCCTGCGCTGGTGCTAACTTTAGCTGCCTAGCGCCAACGCAGGCACCCTTGCACCATAGTGCAAGGGTGCCTGTGTTGAGGAGAAGATTGTTTATGTGCAGGAAGGTAACCCTTCCTGCACATAAACAATCTTTAAATGCTGTTTTGTAACTTCTATGTGTGCTGCTTAATGCACACATAGAAGTGTGTGCATTAAGCAGCAAAAACGAGGAGAAATACAGCATTTCTCCTCGTTTCACCTGTTTAAGACCAGGTTTTCCTTGGTCTTAATTTTGGCACTGCCTCCTATTTACACTGCCCTTGTAAATAGCAGGCAGCACACCATTGTCCTTCCCTTTCACGCTAAATACAGCGTGAAAGGGTGCCCTTATTTATAAGGCAGTTTTAAGACAAGTTAAGTGGCTTAATGCTGCCTTGTAAATAAGGCGAGCCCCTATCGCAATCACATTGTCACTGAAAGTGACGTTGTGGTGGCAATAGGGGCTTGTAAATATGCCCCACAATATTCTTTAGTGATACCTACTAAACATTGCAAGTTAGAGACATCCTTGTACACCATGTACATCATTAGTGCTTTCTATAGGTATAGGAGGGAAGAAATGTAAACTGGAAAAATAGCACCACCACCAGGTTTTGCTTTCTATTGTAGCCAAAAATGAGTTGGTGTGATGCTGACCATTTTGCACAATATTTAAAAATCAATTCCTGGGGGCTAAAGTAGCAATAATTAGAAAACTACTAAATGAAATGCAGAAATCAGTGCAATATTTAATATCTAAGTAATATGTTGCATGTATTGAGCTACATAAGTAAATGATTTTTGAGTAATGCTGTTTACATCACATAATAAAGGCAATTACTTGGATGTTGTTTGTTGAGCTGTGCTGTTGGTCGTGCATTTCCAGGCCTCTGTAGGCTGTTTTCTAGATGGGCATGGCTAGCCAGGAATATAGGTATGATGTGATGTTGTGCATGTGAGGGTGTAACATGTTAAACCTAACTTTATCTGAATGGTTCCAACATGTCTATTGGTGTGGTGACAGATAGCAGTGCTGAGGTGGCAGAGATTTGCAGACCAATTGGCTTTGGGCCTTGTTGAGCATATTAGGTTATCGGGGTTTGGAAAACTAGATTATAGTTGTACCTGCAACGTGTGTGTCATTTTTGTTGAGTATACAGTCAAAATTATTGTTGAATGATATCCAATTATGGCATACCAAAATTGTGTTGGGTGTGTGGATTATTCTGTCTACTGTGTTCTTTTAGGGTGATATATCTTGGATTTACATGATGGTTGTATCATAGTGATTGCCACCCATTCTCCAAATCTGACTATGTATCAGTAGATATATGATCTCAAATCTGAGATCCAAGTTAGAAAAACATTCTGACTTATTAGATAGCAAACCGTAGCGATATGACTTCTCCAGGTTATAAAGGGCATGCTTTTTTCTTTTAATTAAGACTGCCACCCAAGGAAGCACAATACAATTAGAGAACTATATAGAAATACTCCAACTCTGGGCCCGATTCACAGAACTAACTTAAGACAAAATCCTAAACTTACTACCATTTTGGTATTCACAGAAGGCACTTACTCATTTTGAGTAACTTACTCGTTTTGAGTAACTTACTCATTTTGGTATTCACAGAAGGCACTTACTCATCAATGAGTAAGTGCCTTCTGTGAATACCAAAATGAGTAAGTTACTCAAAATGAGTAAGTTACTCAAAATGAGTAAGTAAGTGCCTTCTGTGAATACCAAAATGAGTAAGTGCCTTCTGTGAATACCAAAATGGCAGTAAGTTTAGGATTTTGTCTTAAGTTAGTTCTGTAAATCGGGCCCACAATTTCTTACGCAATGAAATATAGAATGCATAAGTGCAGTACCTCCAAGCCTGTGTCAGCAAAGCATAAGGAAATACAAGGAAAAAGTGAAGTTAAGAGTGAAGAACAACTATCAGGTAACAAATTCAGAGGGATTAAAAGTAGACAGCACATGGCTTGAGCTAGCAGATGATACATGTAGCCTTATTGTTATTATTACTTGGTTTCAGAGGTTGACAGTTACTAATAGTGTGTTTGTAGCTATTTGATTAATGTAAACTACTATGTGTTAAAATAGGATAAAGTGTTGGAACTAGTTAAATCAGTAATACAATACCCATCACACTGTTGAGGATACAGTTAAAATACTTATTAACAAAGGCTACATTTGGAAGACATTAACCATTTGTTTGGCTTTGCCAATTCGTGTTGCCAATTCAGTACAAATTAATGTAAGCATTGGAAATATGCAACTCATACAGTCAGAAACACTATAGAACAGCTATATGCCATGGGTAGGAAAAACATAAGCAGATGAAGGAAAGCCATCGAATAAGAGGTAAGACAAAAGAGATAGACAAGAAAACCAACCGATCATGAACAATGGTTGATCCAAATACCACTCTATATATTATACATAATAGGTCTTTCAAGAACAGGCAGCCAAAGTTGTCTTTAGGGAGAACTAAAAATGGCACATAGTGGAGTGGTTGACAAAATCACTTGTCTCAACCAAAAGTGGGTAATTTTCAGTGCAGAAATACTTAAAAATAATTATTGGCTGTGCTATGCATAATGAGCTCAGAACTGAAAGCATACCATGAACCCATTGCCAGGACAATCAAACTATAACAGGAACCAAACCCCTGCTTCCAGTAAATGAAATCCCAAAATTGTGAGAATTGAGTGAGTTTCTTGGTACAGAGCATTCCAGTCATTTAGTGCAGAAAAAAAGTTGGAAGGGGCTGCTGAGTGGTCTGAGGGCGGCATTTGTAAAGGAAGAATCAGCAGACATGGACCTTGTTATACTTACGGATCCCCAAACAAGTAACACAGCCTCCAACATCAACTACTGTGCTTTACCAGTCCATGAATGAAGGGTGCTTTTGATCAAAAAGAGGCCTCTCTACTTAAGGTAAGGGTACAAAACATGAGAAATATAATTAGGGTTATATTTTCTTGACTAATACCTTAATACCGTCTCACACAGGGACATCAAAATATTAAACAACCCTAATCCATAGTAGCTGCAATGAATGACAGAAATATTGATTCAAAAATGTTGTGGGACATGAATATTGTGTCAAAAATATTGTCCATATGAAAATATCATGGAGCTGAGTATGTAAAGTAACAATATGGTTTTATTGGTATATAATATTGCTTTTAACAATATTGTTGTATTTAATATGGTTTATTGTAATATAGTAGTAATAACTAAGGTTTTTTCATTTTTTAAAGTATGTTAGTATATTCATTTTAGGTGTAAATATTGTTAACATAATTGTTATTACATGTAATTTTAAATGAGTCATATTATTTTTTAAGATAATTACTCATTTTTATGGTTATTGGGTTTGTAGGGAGTAGGATAGGAAGTTAATTAAATTATAGTTAATTAAATGTTAATTCATTTTGTATTGAGCATTTCCTATTTAATTGACTAATGATTATTCTAATCTTTGAATTGATTAATTGTCATTTTATTTTTTAAAGCTAATTTATAAATCTTAATTTTAATTTTAATTTTAGAATTTTTGATAATAATTTACATTTTAGTTGCTTGTTGTTGTGTATGTAAAAGAATTGTGCAGGAAATTAATTAAATTGTAATTAATTTAATTGCAATGTTAATTATTTAAGTTGCTTAGGCCCTCATTATGATGTCGGGCGGACTGCCACCGACAAACCATCGGTGGTAGTCTGCCCGACATACAGGGCATCGGTCCGACCACCAGATTAAGAAGCAGGCAGTTGGAGAGATAATGTTGGGGGGTAAGATCTACTGATCCCGATGGGGACATTCGTCAGAAATGTGATCCTGAATGGAGCTGTCAGGATTACGATGTCCCTTTCCGACTGCCTTTTCATTATGGTCAGATCACCATTTAGCACTACTTTAATTTTTTCACATTGTTGCAGAGACTAACAGACACTCACACACCCCCTCAGAGACCCATTTAGACACCCACTCACAGACCCACTCAGACACTCACACACCTACCCACAGGCTTACTCAGAGACACATTCACCCACTCACAGACCCACTCAAAGAATAACGCACCCACTCACAGACCGATTCAGATACTCACGCTCTCACTCACAGATCCATTTAGACAGTCATGCATCCACTCGCAGACCCACTCAGAGACTCATTCACCCACTCACAGACTCAGAGACTCATGCATTTACTCTCAGACCCAAAGAGAAACTCCTGCACTAACTCACAGACCCACTGAGAGACTGACTCACATACTCATGGAGGCACTCGCAACCCACTCAGACACTCTCACATCTACTCACTGACCCACTCAGATACTCACACACCCACTGAGACACGCATACACTCACTCACACACTCACTCTCACTCTTACTCACTCACTTTCCTTTTTTTTAATCCTACAGGAGTCCTGCGGGATCGCAGCAAAAATTGCTGATTCTTTTTGTTTGTTTTTGGCCCCACAGAAGGAGTCCTTCCGGGCCTAGGGGGGCAGGGTATCCCTACCCTTCCCCCTTATATGTTTTTTTTATTTAACCCTTCAGGACAGGGGACTAATTTGCCAAGTCCTGTAATGGCTACTAGCAACATTTTTCTTATGTTGCTGGCAGCCAATCAGAGTGTTCGCTCTGCAGCAGTATGACGCACACAGGAGCAAATTGGCCAAAGGGAACAAAGCTCCCTGGATCAATCAGAACACTCAATTTTTAAATTGGCGATCCTACAAGAGTCTCTTGAGCCTCTCGTGAACCCAACCATCCAGATATCTATATTTTTTAACCCTCATTTCTCAAAAACTACTGAACAGATTTATACCAAAATCACAAAACGCCTATGTCGTCTGTCATGGAGACAAGTTTAGGAACGGAAATTTCCAGAAATCGTATCATTATGAGACAATTGAAAGCATTTCTTGGAAATACGAGTAAAAGGACAGAAATGCTCAGAGCCTTGAGAAAGACCCTGGCTAACCACTCACTCAAGAAGAGAAACACGTGTATGCTGTTTTTGATACATTTCCAAAGGGTAATTACGGCTAGGTTTTGACCCACTACCAAGGAGAAAATTGACACAATATGATTCTGTGATATAATAGGATTGTATTTGATTGATTCACTAAGAAGAATTACAGTAGTTCTAATTCATTATCAAGGAAATATTGAAAAGACAGTTTTTGTAAAGGTAAGATTATAAAAGTTAATAAAAAGAAAAAGCAAAAGTAAAACAACCAGTTCTGGGAAGTGTGGGAACTGCTGCATTGAAGATTTTTTCACTGTTGTTCTGAGAACCACATAGTTTCCAAGAAAAAAATTAAATATTGTGTGCAATTAATTGCAGGAGATGTAAATAAAATTTGGACAATGTATACTATAACAGCTTGATTACAGATGATGTCCATTAGGGACCTTATAGAAAAACACATTTATTTTTGGGGGAAAACACACACTCACTACAGGAAAATCCATTGATTGTCGTTTGGTGAAACAAATATTTCAGGTTCTTGAATGGCTCGCTTGTGATATATAAATGGACAGGCATGCGCATCGTACTGGAAATTCCAATATAAAAGGTGACAGTGCAAGTAGAATAACAAAGTTCAATTATTCATTAATTGTGTAGAGAAACAGCCTTTATTACGCTGTCTTTACCACACCATGCCTTTACCCACGCATGATAAGTATTTTTGTAAGGGAAATTTAGGGCTTAGATGTGGGTAGTGGTAAAGGGTGGTTAGGGTAATTTTAGGGTTATGGGGTGAGTAGTGTTTAACAGAGGTAAGGGACATTTTAGGGTTTAGAGGCGGTAATGGTAATTTTAGGGGCTAGGAGTATTAAGTGGTAAAGGATCAAAGGGATAATTTTACGGTTTAGAGGTAGGTAGTGATATAGAATCATAAGGGTACATTTAAGGTTTAGGGGTAGTAAGAGTAATTGTAGGGTTTAGGAGTTGGTAGTGGTGAAGGGTGGCATGGGTCATTTTAGGGATCAGAGGTGGGTGGTGGTAAAGGCAGGTCAGGAGTTAATTTAACAAGGTGGTGTGGGTGGGGACTGAGCTCTCCTTTCAGACCCCTCTCCCAGATGACAGGTGTGCGTAGTTGGGTGTGTGGAGGGACTGGCCTCTCCGCTGAGACCCCTCTTTTAAATGATGGGTGTTTGTAGTAAGGTGTGAGGAGGGACTGGCCTCTACTTTCAGACTTCTCTCTGAGTTGATAGGTGTGCATAGTAGGTTGTGGGGAGGGGATGGCCTCTCCTTCCAGACCCCTCTCTCAGATGACTAGAGTGTACTTGGTAGGTTGCGGGGAGGGACTGACCTCTCCTTTCAGACACCTCTCTCTTAGATGAAGAGTGTGCGTAGTAGCGTGTGGGGAAAGACTGGCCTCTTGTTTCAGACCCCTCGCTCAGATGACAGTTGTGTGCAGTAGGGTGCGGGTATGGACTAGCCTCTCCGCTGACACCTCTCATTTGGATGATGGGTGTGCATAGTAGGGTGTGTGGAGTGACTGCTGGAGTGACTGCTCTCTACACTGAGACCTCTCTTTGGAATAGTAAGTGTGTGTAGTAGGTTGTGGGGAGGAACTGGGCTCTCCTTTCAGACTTCTCTCTCAGATGACAGGTTTGCGTAGTACAGTGTGGGGAGGGACTGACCTCTCTGGTGAGACCTCTCTCTCTAATGATGGGTGTGCATAGTAGGGTGTAAGGAGGGGATGGCCTCTCCTTTAGGATAGCTCTTTCAGATTGCAGGTGTGCATAGTAGGGAGTGTGGAGGGATTGGCCTCTCTGCTGAGACCTTTCTTCTTTAATGATAGGTGTGCATAGTAGGGTGTGTGTGAGGGACTGGGCTCTCCTTTCAGACTGCTCTCTCAGATGACAGGTGTGTGTACTGTGAATTGGGAGGGACTGGCAGGGTGTGGAAAGTGTCAGGATGATACGTCAAGCGGGGGCCTAGAAAAAAAGGGGGCCAAAAAAGCTAATTTCCCAATACATTTTCCATGGACTACTTTAAGCACTGGTCCACTGACTTGCAGCAAATTTGGCAGGAACGTAGATCTTGGTTCACAGAATGTGCATTTTATGATTTGTTGCAAATCTGTTTTGTAGTTTTTGAGAAATTAAGGTTTAAAAATATTTGTATATTTGGACGGTTAGGTCCGAAGGACTGCTGCGAAAGCCACGTGGGAGTGCTAATTTAAAAATAGAGCGTTTTGATTGGCCCAGGGAGCTTTTTTACCTTGGGCCATCTTGCTCCAGCGGTAATCAGACTCCTGTGACAGCAAACGTTCTGATTGGTGGCCCTCTAGGCCCATGGAGGTGGACCCAGAGGGATCCCCCCAGGGCCAAAATAAAAATCTCAAGCCTGAACAAGACTAAATGGAACTAGGACAAAGCAATTCATGACCAACGGAGGAGTGAAATGGGCCTGCACCATGGCTCCACTTTAGTTTAATCTACACACAAATGACACTGAACTCCTGGAAGCTTCTTAGGATTTCACCTGAATAAGTGTAGTGATGTACAGATAAGAATCCCACTACTCCTTTACATGAACAACTCATTATTACTAACAAGAACTGAAAATGCTCTTTACCATGAACTAGGCACCATAGAACCTGCCAGGCAAACATTTTTAATCATTAATACATCTAAATCTAAGGTGATAATCAGGAGTTCAAAAAGAGGATATTACGCAGACTGGCTACACCTGCACACCTAAATCACTGAACATTACAGCACATTCAAATACCTACAATAACAGTGACCAACAGCTATTGTGGAAACACCATCTGGAGCACAGCCTAGCTAAGGCACAAGGTGCAATAAAAGGCATAATACCACTGGCAAATAGACATGATAATGTAGGTCCAAAAACTTTGGAAAGAGTGGTCTGGGCCAATATTGAAAGCATACTATACTACAGAGCAGAAATTTGTAGCAATGCAAACTATATATTAAAAATCAGCCTCCTTGACAGATGCAGATGGAAAAAACACTTATGGAAGCAAAAGGCACACATGCACTCCCTCTTCTCTGCCATGAATAGATAGTTTAACACAATCACAAATCCCATTATGTTCAAAACCGCAAAACCCTAATAGAACTAGATATGGAACATTAATTAGTCTAGCATTATGCAATGACGTTTTTTTTTAAAATCAAGGCAAAACCCTGAATGAGGAATGACTACAAGCTAGAACAGCGCTGTCAATGATCAAAAGATTAGATTTTTAAAAACATAACTTGGCCAGAATTCTCCGACTCCTAAACTGAAAGCGCTAGCTATTTAACTTTGAACATCACACCAGCACAGAAAAGATAACTTTTAACATTGAAGCACTCTGCGAGGCTGCTGGGCAGAGGAGGCTTAAGCGAAGAATTCCTCTTGCCACATGCCAGGTGGAGGTGAGGCACCAATAGCATGGCACCACTTGGAGCTCACCTTCTTCCCACAGCATTGGACATTGAAGCACTCTGCGGGGCTGCTGGCCAGAGGACTCATAAGCCCACAATTTCTTTTGCCACACGCCAGGTGAAGAGGTGTAGCACTAATGGCAAAACACTAAAGTGCACCTGCTTCCCGCTATGTGGGGCATGGAAGTACTCTGCTGGGCAGATTACTCTTAAGCCAAGAATTCTTTTTGCTGCACAACAGGTGGAGGCGGGGCACCAATGGCATAACAATACTTAGAGTGCACCTGCTCCTCTCTGCGCTGTACACTGAAGCACTCTCCAGGGCTGGTCTAAGAACTCTTAATCCCAGAAATTCTTTTGATGCATGACAGGTGGAGGAGGAAGGGTGCCAACTGCACAGTGCTATTTAGCCAGGGTAAGCCCTCTGTGCCTGTCAGAACCTGGAAGAGGCTGCACTGGGCCAAATCTATTAGCATTTCTGTTTACATCATCAATGGATAAAAGAAAATTAACAACCTCAGCTGCAGGTAAGCCATGTATCCAAGTTAATACCCTAGCCAACTTTTTTCCCACTTCAATGGGGGTTATTAATAAGGAGATTAGCACTGCCAACAAACCACTTATGTCCGGCATGGCCTTGTACATATGGATGTTTTGTCCAGGGAAGAGGAGAGTAGAAGGGAACTGAGGAATCCTTGTATATCTAGTAACTCTTTAACACTTATGACTACATCCCCCTCATCAACTGGCAATCCTTTCCATCCAAAAAGAAGAAAATGGTGATGAGCGTGATCCTCACTTGCCACAAATCCAACCCAATGGCCTACTAAGGTACCCAGGAAGGGTACACAGGAAAAACCCAGAAAGTAGATCTTTTAGGAATGCAAGATGTAATTTTCAATCAAAATACTAATAAATTGTGACCATTGGAAACTGGTTAAAAGACTCATTGGACCATTTAGGCCGTCAGATATAGAATCTGTTGTGTTGACTTGTTTTAATAGTGTTCAAAACTTGCAGCTGGCTACCATCTCCTTCCACACTAACAGCATGAGGGATGGTCAAAAGGATGCACCATGTTTGCAGATTGTGGAGCAAATATGTCTCATATCCAGCATAAGAGCTCAGGACATTGCCCCTTTCCTCCTGGCAGAGGATTGGTTGCAAAGGGGGTCTAGAAGGGCTGTAAACATGAGCGCACCCCCTCGTGACTCTGACAGGAATGGGAATTTATCTAGGGACCACCTGACTAATGTCCCCGCCTCTGAACAATTACAGAGCGAGAGTTGGGTAGAACTTAAGAACAAGGTTGTGCAGTGGGTGGGGGAAAAGGTCAGAAATACCAATTAACTATTTAAGGATTTTATAATGGTGCAGAGAGTGAACGGGGTGGGGAGAGGTGAAAAACATGTGTTGTTCTGAATTTCAGCTCTCCCTCAGCTTTACAGATTATAGCAGTTACACTGTTTTTATTTTATAAACCACAGGATTATGTCCCAAGATGAACAGTACCCATTATAACAGCCCCACATTCTTACAATTATTTCCAGGAAGAATTCAATTGCCCTACAGCAAATCACTTCCTTCCCCTGAGAGCTTCTGAATTTTGAAAATGACCGCCTGACTCTAAATCATCTGATAAAGCCAATTTGGAATATGCCTGGGGAATTGAGCAAGGGGTAAGCCCTCCTCATGACCTGTTAACTGTCCCCCCAGAGTATATACCCATTTCCCTTCATTGATCTGCACAAGTGACATTGCTTCATTACTCTTCATCTATCTGCATGGGATTTGACTTCACTGGTTTCCCATTAACACAGTCCTTAAAAGAAGAAGCCAAGTGAGAGGACTTCATTTCCCATCATCCATCTCAACAGAAAGTGATATCACTGAATCTCCCATCATCTGTCTGTACAGGAAGTGTCATCTCTTGTTTCCCGCCATAACCGGTTTTAAAAGAAGAAGCCAAGCAAGAAGACTTCATTTCCCATCATCGATCTGCATATTGCTGACCTCCCCTGCACTGACATGCGCAATGAATGGGCCAATGCCACGCCAGGGACAAGAGCATCTGGGCCCATCCATGCCTGACCAGCACCCGGCTCCAAGAACCTTGGTCCTCCCCCAACCCACTGTTACCCTGCCATGCTCCTCCATGGTCTTATCCCCAGCCATCACTCCCCACACTGCTGACACAACTCAGAACACTGAGAGAGTGGTCACATGCACCTCCTGCAAGTTCTCAGGCACTCTCCCATACCCCACATCAACCACTCTGCACCAACTGCACCTAGCATCCCACTCACTTACACTCACAGAAACCACCCACCAACTCATGCTCACACACACAAACCACCTATGCAACATGCCACACTTACATGGCTTCTTCTCAAGACCTGCTACCTCACCAAACACACCATGGGACCTTCTGCATTACTATACTTCAGTCCTGCTCTTTCTCATTGAAACATTGCTAAACCTATCCTCAGACATAGCTACAACCATCTCCACCATCTACAAGATTGCTAGGCAAGACAGTCAACACAAGCCCAAAGGTGGAGTCACCATTATATTCAAAGATACCATCAGCTGCACCAGTTACATGGGCACCCACACCAACTACATGGAACACCTCAAGTTCAAGATATGCATCATAGCCAACTTCTCCCTGGGCTGAATCCTGATATATAGACTATCAGGACCCAACAACACTTTCATCTGTGACATCACAGACTTCGTGTCACCCCTCATTAATGCCAGCACTTTTATCTTACTCGAGTCTTTAACTTTAATAAAGAGGATCGCACCAACCCACACTGTTCAGCCCTTTTAGAAAACTCTGAAACCTCTGCCTCACCAAGCATGTTACAAAACCACACAACTGTACACCTAACGGACCCAATTTTATCCTCAATCAGTAACATCACAGTCGACAAGTCAGGAACTATGATCTATAAAGACCATGCCCAAGTCAGTTTCATCATACCCATCTCGTACCACCACAGACGTACTACCACCAGACCCACCCATTGCAGCTGGAAAATCATTCAAGGAAAGGACTAGGCTTCTGCCCTATCCATGCACCAGCCCAAGCATACCGGCAACTTGCCGAAAGACATCAAGAACCTCAACAGCTAGATCACTGCATACACCAACACCCTGGCTCCCCTCAAGAGCAACCCAACAGCAAGATCCCAGCCACAGGCCAGCTGGTACACAGAGGAACTAAGACTGCCGAAACACCACTGCAAACAACTGGAGCACAAATGGAGATGAAGCCATGACATCACAGATAAAGACATCTTCAACCTCATCATACACGGCTACCACCATCAGATAAGGACAACTCTTACAGACCACATCAACGCTGGCACAAACAGCATCAAGGATATCTTCACCATTATCAAAGATGTTACTGTACTTCCTGCTGCCTCCAACAACATCAATGTGAAAATTAGGCTGTTGGTTGAAGGGGGGAAACCGTACTCAAACAGCAGCCACAATCCCTGTGAAAGTGAATCACTATAATCCCTAAATTAACCTCTGCTTAACACTCTGTTAGCTTAACACACAAGCAGTGAGGCTTAACTTAAAGGCAATGTGTGAGGTGTTTATGCAGCGTACAAACAGTAAAAAAGCAAAAACACAACACAAGAAAAATCCCACATCAATTTAGAAAAATAAAGTATATTTTTCTAATTTATTTGACACCAAAAAGACAAAACTCCTATCAGTAGAACCAGAAGTGTGAGTTTTTAAAGTTTAAAGACAAATCTGGCTCCTAAAAGATCAATATGAAAAACGTTTGGTCCTAAACTGACTTTAGGGAAAAATGCAAAAATGAGGGAAATTCAAACATATAAGCGTTGCCTAGTTGATCAACCGCTAGTAATGAATACTAATAAGACACAAATTATTTGACAAATTCACACCCTGAAAGGAAGAGGAACAATTATATACAATTACACAAAATGTGTATACAAACTACACCCACAAAGGGACTTTGGATTCCGACAGAGCGGCAGTTACGAGACGTGTCACTACTATATTCACAGGAATATGGATTAATTCGCTATTCCTTGCATATCTTGGGTTTGGATACCCCGTGGGACATCACATATATTTGGATGCCCTGAATGCGAAACTGTGCATCCTTGCGGACTATTCACCGCATGGGAATAGGGACCTGGGAAGCCCTTCCTCGGCACCAGGATTAGGTTGTCCCTCCACCTCTCTGTCCTGAAGAAGACCCGCAAGCGGAGGCCATAAGTAACCCTCTGCGCACAAGTCGGGTCGAAACGTCGACGCATACCCCCAAGCAAGGGCCTGTACCACTTTTTGACCATCCCTGCCCTATCACCGGATGTTGCATTCATGCACATACAAAATAATGAAAAATGTACTGTGAAGAATAATGTTGTGGACAGGTCATACTGTACTGGTTCTCCTCTATAACCAGTATCAATTTGAAATAAGGAATATCTTGACACTCCTAAGCTTGTGATTTTCCCCCTTTTCCTCTCAGCACGAGCACTTTTTCCCCCTCTCCTTCTCCTCGAGCAACCTTTTTGTCTCTAATTCATGTGGTAATGTCTTTACCACTTTACTTGCATTCAATTTTGAAAAAATATAAAAAATGAATTCATTCAACAGAAAATTGTGGGTGTAGTTTGTATACACATTTTGTGTAATTGTATATAATTGTTCCTCTTCCTTTCAGGGTGTGAATTTGTCAAATAATTTGTGTCTTATTAGTATTTATTACTAGCGGTTGATCAACTAGGCAACCCTTATATGTTTGAATTTCCCTCATTTTTGCATTTTTCCTTAAAGTCAGTATAGGACCAATCGTTTTTCATATTATACTATACCCAGGTCCTTTTGACTATGATTGGGTTACCCCATTAATTTGCAATGGTCCTAAAAGATCAAAGCATCAACTGTGGACATCTAGTCGTCTGAGACCAGGGCAAAGTCATAGGTTTTGGCTGACCACGATGGAGCAAAGGTTGGATGCAAGAAGTGGATTGGGCCTGTTCTCCACTTATTTTTGGACTTGGAAGACATTTTGTGGAAAAATGTGTGAGACAGTAAAGTTCAGCAGGGCATGGTAGATGGTGGTGTCCGAGGAGGAGGCGTCGTCATCGGGAAATGGCTGGCTGAAGTCACGGTGAAGGATTCTTCATTCGGACTTTGCCTCCATTTTGGAAGTCGAAAATATCCAGCAGGATGAAGCTACAGGCAGTGTCTGAAGAGGGCTCCACAAGGCCGGATTCCCCTTCTGTGAGGAGACACTAAAAAGGAATCGCTGCTGTGAAGAAGAACGTAGCAGGAGCTGCCATGAAGTCAGGCCGACCAGCGATGCACCTTGGGTGTGTCGACGAGGAGGTTGGCCCCGGTCTTCTCTCAGTTCTCAGAGAATTTATCAAAAATGTTCCCAAGTTTGGGATTTGAGCTATCTAAGTACCTTTAGCATGACCTACAAGGGTCCAGGACTGGTAAGGAATCACTTGGAGGGTCAGGACTCAGTCAGGCTGTGTCCAGGTGCAGGTTGAATATGGTTGGAGACTTTTCTGTCCCTGAGGCTCGATTCAGAAGGCCAGCCAGCTAGCCCTTGGAGTCACTATGGAAGTCCTGTAATCAAGGTGATATGCAGGGCTCAAGCAGCAGGACAGACCGCTGGGGTGCAAAGCAGGCTTCATGCATCAAAGCAGTCCTTTTTGCTGCAGCAAAGCAGTCTTGAAGTACATAGCAGATAAAAGCAGCAGGCAGTCTTCTGAGAGTCCTTCCAGAGGGCCAGAAAGTGAACTGAAGAGTGCACCCGGGAGTCCTTTTTTTATACTGGGTACCTTCTGTGAAGCAGGAGAAGTTTCTAGAAGTTCTCCTTTCAGAAGTGTTTGGAATTTCCTGCCTTCCTGCCTTGGCTGCGGCCTACCTACAGGCACAACAGACTATTGTGAAATCCTTTGTGAGTGAGCAGGGCACAGCCTATTGATCTGCAAGTGCCCAGCTCCGCCACACATCCTGCTGGAGATGGCCGATCCAGGCACATCTAATCCCTCTATTATGTGGCTGCCTGAGAGGGCTATTTAGAGCCCAACTGCCACTCACACCGAGTCATGTGACCCAGGAACAGGCTGCAGGCACCAAACAGTTAGGGCAGGAAAATGCCAACTTTCTAAAACTGGCATTCTTTTTGAAAATTGTGACTTAAAATCTGATTTTGCCTTTTAAGAAGTTTTTAAATTTAATTTCTCAGACTCCAACCATGGCTTTCCTGCCTGTTCCCAATCAAATGTTAGCACTACCAGGACATCTACCTCTTAAAAGTAGATGTCCATCTTTTTAATTACAATGCACCCTGCCGTTGGGTGCATCTATTAAAAAGGGAGCTTGAGGCTTGGGAAAGGAGTTATTTTGCCAAGTAGAATTGTCAGTTAAAAACTACAAGCAGGTTGCAATGACAGGCCAGAGACATATTTTACAGGGCAACTTAATTGGGTGGCACTGAACTTAAGCATATGTGTCTTCAGGTTGTTGAGATGAAAGACTCACTCTAATTAGACATAAAGTAAGCTTCACTTCGTATTCAACCCAGTTATCAAGTGAAGGTCTACAGTCCTACCTGGCTAATATCACAAATTTCCAACACAGGTATGTACTTACTAGATTTAGACTTAATATGGTCCATCACATTGCCAACTTTCCACATCAAAATGATTGGTGGAGAATGCTAGCTAATTGCCCCTGCAATGGAGGGGCATGATGAATTTTATGTTCTTTTGTCAAGTTTTATAATGCTCCCAAAACTAGCTTCATTAAACCCATGTAAAGGAAATACCATTTCAGACACTGTAGGCTTGACCTTTTTGCTGCAATTACATTTAGCCGAGGTCTGCACTGCTGTCTCAGCTTATATCTGTTATGTTCTGTTATGTTAAAATTATTCCTAAAGCACACGGCTACCCCAGAAGGGGCATCCCAGAGTTAGTCACAGGTAAGACAAAGCAACAACATGGCTGTTTCCATAATTGTAAGTGAACTTGAATCTTCCTGAGGTTGGGTGGCATAGAGTTCCATAGGGTTGGGACTAAGACATGAAAAGAGCAGCCTCCCATTCTGACTCTGCTATAGCGGGGTGTGGGCCAGGTTTAATCTGAGGAGCGAAGTGCTCTAGGGGGCCTGTAGAAATGCATCAGTGTGGCTAGACTGGGTGCTCCTTGCTTGTAGACGATTTTGTGGACGATGCATAGGGCCTTGAATTTAGTGCGCTTTTTTAATAGTGGAGCTTAACTAGACGTTGGGAGGCAGAGCTGAATTATAGGGAGGGAAAAGAGAAGTCTGGCTGCAGAGTTTTGTAAAAACTGCAAGCAGTTCAGAACAGATTTCTCTGAGCCCAAAAAGAGGATGTTGCAGTAGTCAAGTCGCTAGATGACCAAGCATTGCACAATCAGTTGGCGTACTTGCTGGGGAAAGTGTCCAAGGATGGGCTTGAGGTTCCTTAGGATACCAAAGCAGTGACTGGCTAGCATCTTGACTTGGGTTTTGAAGGATAAAGAATTATCCATACATATCCCAAGGTTTTTCACCTCTGCTTTTGGTTTTGGGGGGGGCGGCCAATATTGGTCACTCCAAAGTTGGGTATGCCTACCAAGCAGGAGAATCTCTGTTTTGTTTGTTTTAATGTTAAGCAGTTTTCATGCATCCATCCAGCAACTGCTGTTAGGCAGTTTTTTAAATTGGCGCAGCCACTGGACGACTCTTCTGAGAAGGAGATGAGCAGCTGAGTGTCATCAGCATACGACATTAGTGTAATTCCGAAAGATTTCACTACCTTAGCTTGGGGTTTGTCCTAAATGTTAAAAAGGGTACGACTGAGCGCCGAACCCTGGGTGACGTCATGTACCAGTGCACTTTGGGATCACGCAAACGTGGGGGATACAACTTGAAACAACTGCTCTTTTAGAAAACAGGGAAATCAGGTCAGAGCTTTACCCTGTACTCCCAGTTCAGAGAGGGCAGATAGTAAAGTCGCATGAGAGACAGTGTCAAAGACTGCACTCTGAAGGAAATGACCCACTTAGAGTTGCCCTAAGTCAGCTTAAAGATACATTATGTGCATTTCATGGTTAGCTAAGGACACGCCCACAGTGGAATTTTCCAAGCAGATGTAGCTGGACAGAGAGAGAAAGAAAGAAAAGAAGGTTTCTGCTTTCATATCCAACAAACCCTTCTTTTAGCAAGAGCTAAAGACATTTTTCTATTATGCAGAAAGAAAGGATAACATGTACATAGCCAGTGCAACTGGAACAGCATCAGAAGTTGATAGGGCATCAAAATCAGAAAGGCAATCTAGGTGAAGCTATGGGCACACTTTGCTATCAACATCGGAAATAGGGACAGCAAGGAGCAATGAATCCTCAAATATTCCCTCATCTATATTCATAAGATCATCGATATCATCTTTGAGCATCATAGCAGCATTGGTAACATGGGATGACTTTCTTTTTGGGCGTAAAAACAGTGGCACAATAAGAACAACAGAGGGGAAGGCATTGAATGAGGATGAAACAGAGGACTAACACTATAAGATAAATCATTTCCTTGAGAATCCAACTCCAATTACCCAAAAGAGACCAACTCCAGTTCCCGCTTTCCATCCCCTTGATGTTCTCAATGATGTCCATGATATGTTGTGTGATATTCTTTTCCATATTTTCTATACCAATCACACACTGGTTGCCAACCGCTGCGCATACACCACCACTCTTGGCCAAGATAAAATCCACGCACATCTAGTCTGTTCCGAATACACCCGCATGCTTTCTAACTGAGTAGTGATGTCGATCAAGGCAGCCACCATAGTATTGGACAAGATTTGCAATTTATAACCAAAATATTCTCTAGCTTTCTCACCCCTGGCCATGGCAGTAACCCCCAGGGTAAAGATGGAGGAGAGGATATATCCAAATGTAATACCATTACTGCAGCTATTCACTTCCAAATCTGTTACCCCTTCACAGAATTCTTTTGTTAATGTCCTTTTAACCCATTTTGTTTTGGGTCGAGCATATTTACATGAAACACCCAAAGGCAGTACCATCCCAAGAGCCACATCATCAGTACCATTATTGACATTGGAGTAAGTCCCATTAGACAGAAAGTAATACCCTGGGTGCATATATATTGGCCCCTGATAGTTGACCACAGAGTATCTGGAGTTCATTCCTAAAGTGCTTGGATCTTTTTATTCACCAAAGGGACTGCATGTTTAAACAATATTATCCCTGAACAATTAATGTACAAAGAAGTATCCGAACTGTTCACTATGGGGCAACAAGCAGGATAATAGCCACCAGCGTTATATTCTGCCCTTCCATATAGAAATTATCACAATATGTATTGTTATCGGCAACCCGGATAACCCATACCCTATGGTTTCATATGATACAGACACAGTCCAGGATAACCAAATCCAAACAATCCCTTTACTTCCACAAACTGAGGTGGGTGAGTGTATGTATAATTAACAAGTCACAATGAAGATGCAGTCCAGAGACTAGTGACAGATCGAGTGGGGTAACAGGCGGTCCCTTTTCCAAAGAACCTTCTATGGGTCTCCACAAACACATTACCCCGGGTAGCCCTTTTATTGCGTCTCAGGGAAATGACTTCACCCCTACTACGTGTGGGTACATTATGTGCATCCTCCAAAAACCACGATACCACACATATTATTATTATCGCCATTATCAGGACAATGACACATGCAATTTTACTACGTATTGGCCAAATCATACTGCGTTTTATAGTGGTCATTGGCTGTTCCTCCTGATTAACTTTCCTACCAAAAGGATTCATAGTATATCAAAGCAAGAAGATGCAAAGGAAATATGAATGTTCCCAGTGTCCATCAGAGCCTCACTGGCACAGTCTCCTATCGTCCCTCAATCAGTTGGCGCTCTTGAGCACCGGTGGTGGAGCTTGCTCTGTCCTAAGCTCTTTCCTAATCTATCCCAAGCTGATAAAGATGGTATACTCTCAGAGTGTACTTTCCTAACTAATGTCCAAACAACAAAAGCACAGTAGATACAGAATTTCACTTGTTCCACTCCCTCGTTGGTACTGCTACTCAGTACTTTCCTACCTTGTGCAGTCCATCTCTAGTCTTTCTTTTCCTTGGACTCGGTGGTCCTCGTCTGAGGGCGTAAATTGTACCTGGCCACTCCAGGCACCGTGTGATCACTGAATAGCTCGTATTTCTGGTGGGACAGCCTCGTTCAGAACTTTGTCGTTCTCCTTGTCTGTTTGTGTCCAGATCAGCTGTGCGTCACTGAAAGGCACAAACCTGGGCACCTGCTCATATTCAATGTCTCCTATTTCCTCCTTGACCCACTGGTCATAAGGCAACGGCAAAGGTATTCTTTTACAATGGGTCACATGGACCCAGTTCTTTCGACCAGCAACCTTCACAGCCGTCTGTATAACCAGCAAAACCTGCTCAGGACCTTTCCACCTGGGCTCCAAACTTTTCTTCCTCTGAAAGTTTTTGATGAGAACAAAGTCGGCAGGCTGGATGTTGTGGCCAGGTTCCTCGGGTTTAGGAGGTAAGGAGTCTCGTACCTGTTGGTGAATAGAATGAAAACTTTCCGTTAACTGTCCAAGGTAATCAAGCAATTCAGGATATTCAATATCTGAGTACTTCTTAGGCCTAGGGACGCCCCAGACATTCTCAGGGTGCCCGAACACTACCTCAAATGGTGACAAGCCAGTTCTAGAGTGTGCTGTAGTTCTAGTTGACAAAAGAGCTAATGGAAGGGCATCTGGCCAGTTCAATCCTGTCGTCTCCTGAATTTTTGCCAATTTCAGTTTGAGCGTACCGTTGTACTTCTCAACAAGACCAGCTGACTGCGGGTGATTGGCAGCATGGAATTTTTGTTTAATGTACAAACCTTTACATATTAGCCTAATCACTTCCCCATTAAAATGAGACCCGTTATCACTCCAGATAATTCGGGGCATTCCAAAACGAGGAAAATACTCTTTAAGGAGTACTTTCGCAGTTGTGATGGCCGTATTGTCTTTAGTGGGGTAAGCCTCGACCCATTTACTGAACGTGCATATAACCACTAAGACATACTTGAGATTGTTAAAACATTCCAGCTCAATGAAGTCCATTTGAAGGACTTCAAACAGGAATGTAGGTGGTGCAAAGTTACCGGATGGTGTAGGGGTACCTTTTCCTGGATTGTGCCTCATGCAAATCATACAATTTTTCACTAAATGCGCAGCAGTTTTGGAAATATTATCATTACACCACACCGGGGCCAATAGTTTAGAAATACCTTTTGCACTGATATGAGCTGGACCATGAGCCATAGTAACCACAGGGAGCACATATGCATCGGGTAACATCCATTTCTGTTCTACAGACAAATCAATCCGACACCCTTCTTCATCTAATCGTGCTGTACTCTCTTGCCACGCCACTAATTCTTCCATCGTGGCCTTACTTTGTATCTCCTACACTCTCAACCGTATTTTCAAACATGACGTTCACGGGAACCCATCTAGCTGGGCCTGCAACAAACATTCTCTTCATCTTGCTTAGAGCAGTTTCCTTGGCTGTCTGATCTGCGAACGCACATCATCTGTCCCTTTCCTATGGGCGCTACACTTCACAATTGCCATTTTCTTAGGGAGTGTTAGCGCGGACAACAATCGCAATATTAGATGTCCATGTCCAGGCAGTGCTGCTGGTGTTATTGGATATGACGGCAGCCTTTGATACTGTCTCTCACCAGAAACTGATTCATCAATTGGGAGAATCTGGTCTGCAGGGACAGGCGCTGAAGTGGCTTGCTAGTTTTCTGGATCAGACGATTAATTTAGGTCCATTTCGTTCCCAGACCTTGAAGCTTACTAAGGGGGTGCCGCAGGGCTCTTGTTTGAGCCCTACATTGTTTAATGTTTATGTAGCCCCCCTTACCAAGATCATCATGGAATATGGTTTCACTCCCTATTCGTATGCTGATGACACTCAACTACTTCTGTCCTTTGATAAGGATACAGAGGCAGTTGATCAACGCTTCGCAGAGGGCATGCTGGCCATATCTGGCTGGATGACCGAAAATTTCCTTCCGCTTAATGCATCTAAGACTGAGATCCTTTTGTTTGGCTCAGCTCAATCCATTTGGTCCCCACATTGGTGGCCCATTGTGTTAGGCCCCGCTCCTACTCCATCTCTTGCGGCAAAAAATGTAGGGGTCCGTTTGGATAACTTTCTGACCATGAAAGATCAAGTCATGGCCACATCAGGGACCTGCTACCACACTCTGAGTCTCTTGCGCAGAGTGTTTCAGTGGCTGCCTTTATCAGTCTGACGAACCCTGATTCAAGCTTTGGTTATCGGCCGACTTGATTATTACAATGCTCTTTTAGCATCTGCAAACAAATCTCTCTTGAGTAGTTTGCAGATAGTTCAGAATGTTGCCGCACATCTGGCTCTCAAAATGCCCCCGCGTACCCCCTCTAGGCCTCTGCTGAGACAGCTTCACTGGCTTTCTATTCGCCAGAGAATTAAATTTAAACTCTGCTGCCTTGCACATAAATCACTCTATGGTAGGTGTCCCAGCTATTTGGCAGACAATATTAAATCTTACCGTCCGAGCAGGCTTCTCAGATCCGAAGGGAAAGGGCTGCTTGTGGTCCCCCGCTACAGGAAATTACGAGCAGGAGGCAGAACTTTTGCACACCTTGCTCCAAAATATTGGAACACTCTGCCCGAGGACCTGCGCAAATGCCCCAGTCTTCTTCGGTTCAGGAAACTCCTGAAGACTGAATTATTCCGGGACTAATTTGTGCCTGACCTGTACTTTGTCTTCTCTACAGCGCAGAGATACCCCTTTGGGGGTGATTCCGGCGCTTTATAAATTCCCTTACAAATTACAAATTACATGTTGTATCTTAGTGCCATGGGAAGCAAGCAACCCTCTCTCCGCCCACAATCGCCCAAAGTTATGTGTAACCCCGAATGCATACTGGCTTTCTGTGTAAATATTGACAACCAATCCTTCACTCAATTCACAATCTCATATAAGGGCAACAACTTGTGCCGCCTGGGCTGACTGATAGGGGACTCGTGATGTCTCTACCACTGTGTGCAATGTATTAATAGCATAAGCTGCAGTAGTGGTGCCATCTGGTAATTTGAAACAAGAGCCATCGACATATAGTTCTCCCTGGGGATCAGATAAGGGAACATCAGACAAGTCTACCCATCCTTTCGTTTCTTCCTCTTTTCGGAAAATACAGTCATGTTTGCTGACTGCATCATTCTCAGAAGGGAGGGGTAGTAACGTGGCTGAGTTCAGAGTGGCACATCTTTTGATCGTAATATGCTTAGCAAACAATGTCAATTTGTAGCCGGTAAGACGTCCACTGGTGAGGTGTTGTGTCCTTGTTTTATTCAAAAAGGTATCCACAGCATGGGGTACCATAACTGTGAGGTCAGTATCAAGTACAAGTCCAGCCAATTGTCTACTTGAAGTGGCCACGGCCGTGACCGTTCACAGACATCTCGGAAAGGCCCTTGCGACAGGATCGAGCACAGCAGAAAAATAAGCGCAAGGTCTCTGTCTAACACCAAATTTTTGCGTTAAGACAGAAAGAGCACAACCAGTCATCTTGTGGACATACAGCACAAACGGTTTCCTATAATCAGGTGTGCCTAGTACTGGAGCAGAGCAAAGCGCAGCTTTTAATTGTTCAAAAGATTGCTGACAATCTGGCGTCCAAGGCAACGGCTCATGCACTGCTTTCGTTGTTAATGCAAGCAAAGGTTTGAGTAGTAAGGAATAATTAGGGATCCACTGGCGACAGTAAAAGGTGATGCCTATAAAACCACGCATATCCTTTTGAGTTCGTGGAAGGGGCATTTTAGTGATAATACTGATACGTTCAGGTGTTAACCTTCTACCCTCCTTCAACAGTAGGTGACCTAAATAGGTGACCTCCTAATAACAGTACTGAAACTTCAAAAGGGAGACCTTATGTCCATGATGTGCCAAATGCAATAATAATTTCACCGCACTATCCTTACAACCTTGTTCTGTATCAGAAGCAATTAATAAATCATCTACATACTGCACCAAAACATTGCCTGGAGAAAGTGAGAGTGAATCCAACTGACCTTTCAATGCTTGACTATAGATGCTAGGACTTTCAGTATAGCCTTGAGGAGCGGGACAGAATCAGAAACTTTTGCCAGCTAGTGTAAATCCAAACAAATACCTGCTGTCTGGGTGTATAGGGATGCTGAAGAATGCATTTTTTAAATCAATAACAGAGAAAAACTTAGCGGTAGATGGAATCATTATTAAAAGTGTAGTGATATCAACAACCACTGGAAATTGCGGAACTACTTTTTTTTTACCTCCCGCAAATCAATCACAAAACGATATACATCATCCGTTTTATCAGAGGAATCTGAAAGCGCCCGCTTTAGGACTGGAAGAATAGTACTATTGCATATGTTACCTGCAGTCTCTTCGGCAACTCCTTTGCTTATTAGATCTGAGCAATTTGAAGAAGGGCTCGTTCTCCTGCCTGTGGTATTTTATACTGAGGAATACGGGGCAATATGGCATTGTCCTTAACTTGTATGGAAACTGGGGATATGTGCAATAGTCCTACATTGGTGTCACCAGTGGCCCATAACGTGGGCGGTACTTGATCAAATTCAGGTGGAAGGGGGGCATCTTTAGATAGACATTGTCTAGTACTCACGTCTGGACCCATGGTAATATAAACACCATCTGGCGAACAATATATTGTAGCATGCAACTTTTTAGTAAGTCCAAACCCATCAAATTCTCACCACAATTGGATGTCAAAAGGAATGGGGAGTCCACTGTAAAAGGACCAACAGTAAGAGCAAGGGGGCGTGAGATTGGGCTTACAACCGGTACTCCTGAAAAACCCACTGAAACATTATTATGGCCAGACAGGGCTGCCCCAGGGACCATATGTCGGGAAACAGAACTCTTTGTAGCACCTGTGTCAACCAAAAATTCCTTAGTCGATCCTTGAAAATCCGCTTTGACATAAGGACCACGCTGATCTACAGGTATGTGAACTGGTCCCTTACCCTGTCCCTGGCTGTCCTAGCTGTAAGACATGCCTGTCGCATCATCAAACTCATAATCGTCATTATAATACTGTCCGTCCCTAGTGTTGTCAAAATATTTGTCGGAACGGCCCATAGAGGCCGTAGTGTTTTGCTGTCTATCGGTCCCTCGACCCCTATTCCCAGGACCCCTTCCTCGAGTGGACGAAACTTTCTACAAAGGTACAGGGCACTGGCTGCACCAGTGGACTTTTTCCTTACAGTAAGCACACTGATTCTGTCCCAAAGGTGTCATGGGTGGCTGTCTAGTGCGTGGAAGCTGTCGCAGGGGTCCCCATCCTTTAGTGTTACCCCGATATGGCTGTTGCAATAATACCTTTGTCTTCAGATCCTTATGTTTCTTATCGTTTTTATCTTTCTCTTCATTATCCCTATGCTCGTAACTTTCAGTCATATTTAGAATCACAGAGGGGGAAGATGTCGACCAGGTGCTTTCAGATGCCTGGAGTCTGGACATTATTTCGGGGAGGAGATTAATGACAAACCTATCAACAAATAAACAAACTCCCCCTTCTGTAGACATGTCCTGCCCACTATAATCCAAAAACGTCTCCTCAAACCTGATAAAGAAATCAGAAACACTTTCATCTTTCTTCTGCCGGCAGGCAGTTAATCTATCCCAACTAACCTTCTTGGGCGAAATAAGTGTGTGCATGTATGCTATGATACGGCCGGGCAAGGCGAGTAACTCAGCACATGGTTTATCTCCTTGCTTCCGATCCAGGTCCCAACCCTTAATCGCATCCCATGTACCGCCCAACTCAGCCACATGGTCTTGGGTATGCACTTGTCGTCAAATGTCAACTGGAAATAGTAGCCCAAAAAACATTTCAATATCAGCAAGGGTCATCACAGTAGAAGAGGCAGCCTCTGTTAACTCTTTATAGTAAGCAGTAGGATTTTTCCTAGGATCGGGCAAGGTAGCTTTAAGGGCCAGAACTTCACTCCTTTTCCACGGAGTATAAACCCATTGTTCCTGACAGTGGGCAGCCACAGCCAGTCTGGTAACCGCTCTGTGTTGGCCCACCACTTCAGGAATTTCCGGGTGATAAATGGGGTGAACTTCTCCCATTGGGAACTGAGTTATTTGAGTGGGACTCTTATCATGTAGTCTGCTTCTATAAGAAAGTAAAGTTGAAACATTCCTGAACACTTGGACCGGTTCCATGTTAGTTACATAAACGCAGTCTCTAATATTGAATAAGCTTTAGGGAGCCTCCATTTCGATATGTGAGTGTCAGAGGTTAATCAATGCGGCAGACATATACTTAAGGACATGCTGCTGAATGAAAGGTTCAAAATCTTGCATGACCTGCCAGATATCCTCGAGACTGTAAATTGTATTACGAGCCCACATTATGGCCTGGTCCGTTATTACTTTCTTCTCTTCCTCCCCCACCCCAGATCGCATTAACGGCCCTAATCGTTCTCTAAATTTGGTCCGATCTCTCTCTTCCGGAGCACGCACTGGTGTATCAGTAACTAGTGACGATGGAGGATGAATGATTGGAACAGGAGTAACAGGTATTTCTGTAGTCAGAGATTGTAACGAAAGAGAAGGAGTAGGGGGTACATTAACCGGGGCAGTAGGTGTGACAGCCGTAGAGACGGATGCACCCTGGGCAGGTTGTTGTTGCTGATGGGGAACAACGGGATATAGCCGTTCTGGGACATATGGTGGCGGGGGTCTGGTATCTAACAATGCCTCCATAAAGGTATCACCATCTTTCTGAACCATATAAGACTTATCAACGTGCAACCAAAACTTTCTATCCTCACATTCTATTCCCTTCTCCGTCTTATCCCTATCATAAGCTACAGCCTTTTGTGTAAGGGTCTGCATATTTATTTTTCTATCATCCTTCTCCATTTTTAATCACCTCTGCTTGGCCTCCTTCTGCCAAGCATGTAGAGAGTCAAACATAGACTGCCTACTGCGTCTTTTGAACAGCTGTTCCTAAAGAAACCCTATCTTTTGTTCATCAAAGGAGCCTGTCAAAGGCCACTGTAATTCTGCATTGTCCCTCGTATATTTGTGCCACAACGTACTAAACATAATAGTGCCAAGGCCATGTTTTACATACATATCAAAATTAGGACTGCCCTCAGGAGGTGCAGGCTGGGACTCTTCCAACTGTGCATCTTTAGAACAACAACAACAACACAAGCTCCAAATCTTACTGAAACCAGGCATTTGCAAAGAAGAAGAAAAAAGCAAAATCGTTATTTTACTTGGCAAAATATTTGCAAACACTTTTTACCAATACAGTCCATATACTGAAACAAAACCAAATTACAGTGGTACCACATCCACATATTTATTTTTATTTTTGGGAGTTTTATATAGCGCTTACAAGACCCAAAGGGGTATCAGAGCGCTTTACAGCATACATGTAAAGAAACATGAACATTAGAATACAGTGAGTAGCATCAGAGTGCTGGAGGTCCTATAGATCGAGGTCATTGACTAGATGCATAGAGATGACGCTTGAGGAGAAATTCTTTTAGTTGTCTCTTGAAGTTCGTGAAGGAGGGATTGGTTCTGATGTGGGTAGGGAGAGAGTTCCAGATTTTTGGGGCATTCCCTGAGAAAGAGTGGGAGAGGGCTTTTTGTTTTTGTCTTGTGTAAGGCTTTATGGGTGAGACAGGCAGTTTTGAAAGCGCAGCGTGCTTCGATGGGTAGCCATTTTAGGGCCTGTAAAGCAGGGGAGATGTGGTCGTATTTCTTGGCACCTGTGACCATTCTTGCTGCTGCGTTTAGGGTGGTTCTCATGGGGGCTATGTGTGTTTTAGGTGTCCCAGTTAGTGTGGCATTTCCATAGTCAAGTCTGGACAGAACTAGAGATTGGGTTGTGATTTTTAGGTCATTGGGGGTATGAAAGGTTTGATTTTGTTGAGGAGTTTTAGGTTGTAGAGGGCGCCTTTTGCTGTGGAGTTTATGTGGGAGCTCATGTTGAGATTTGTGTCTAGAGAGATCCCTAGTGATTTAGCTGATTTTCCTGGAGTAAGTTTGCAGTTTAGAGAGTCAAGGTTGTTCATCCAATCTTGGATCTGAGGGGGTTGTTCATGATTGGAGAAGACAAGGATTTCGTTTTTTTCTTGGTTGAGTTTGAGGTGGTTGAGTGTTAGCCAATTTTCTACTTTTGAAAGTGTGGAGTTGAGTCGAAGGATGTCATTGAGGGAGGATACCTCGAGGTACAGCTAGGTGTCGTCAGCATAGAGGTGGTAGGCGATGTTTGCTTGTTTTAGAATGGAAGTGAGCGGTTCCATGTAAATGTTGAAGAGTGTGGGGGAGAGGACTGAGCCTTGAGGGACACCTCGAGTTGAGGGGGAGGTGTCGGACATCGAGTTTTTGATTTTTATGAATTGGGAGCGGTTATGTAGAAATGAGGAGAACCATTTTAGGACATTGCCATCTGCTCCGATACGCTTTTGTAGGGCGTCTAGGAGTAGAGTGTGATCAACCGTGTCAAAAGCAGCTGATAGGTTGAGGAGGACAAATAGGCAGCATCTGTTAGAGTCGAGGGAGTTGTGAATGTCATCGGTTATGCTCAGTATAGCGGTTTCTGTGCTGCATCCCTTCCTGAACCTGGATTGGTGTGAATCAAGTAGGTTGTTAGATTCCAGGTGTTGGTTCAGTTGGGCGAGAACGCATTTCTCCAGGATTTTAGCTAGGAAAGGGAGGTTGATGATGGGCCTAAAGTTTTTGAGGTCATTTGGGTCAGCATCGGGTTTTTTTTAGAAGGGGGGTGACTTGGCCTTGTTTGAGGCAGTCGGGCATCAGTCCGTTGTTTAGGGAGCTGTTGATGATCTTTGTCCACAGTGGGGTTAGGGTGGGGTTGAGGTTCTTCGCCAGGGAGGCGGGGAGAGGGTCTGCATAGTGGTTGGAGGGTTTGGAGTTGGCAATCACCTTGGAAATGTCCTCTTCGGAGAGAGGTTTGAAGTCCTTCCAACGCTTGGGGGAAGATGGCGGTCTTGGGTGCGCGCTTATTTTATTGGTTGACAGAAGAGGGGTCTCGGCTTCGGGGAGAATGTCGTGAACTAGGGTTGGGTTAGGTCTCGTTATGGGTGAGGATTTGCTGTGTTGGGATTGAGGGTGCTGGTCTAGGGAGAGCTCGATATTGGTGATTTTGTCATTGAAGAATTTGGCCAGGTTGTTGCACTGAAGTTTGGAGGCAGGGGGGTTTGCTTTGGTGGGATTGGAGGTCTGTTTCTGGATGATGTTGAAAAGTTCTTTGGGGCGGTTTTTGGCTTTGTCTAGTGCACTCCGGAAGAAAGAGGCTTTTTCCTTGATTATGTGCTTTTTGTAGTTACTGCGTTCTTTTCTGAGCTGGGAGAGGTTGGTTGAGGATGGGTTTCCTCTCCAGAATCTCTCCGCGGCTCTTACTTTTCTCCTTTCTGAGTTGAGGTCTTTGTTGAACCAGGCTCGGGAGGGGATCTCTCTGACTCTTTTCAGTTTCAAGGGGGCTAGTTGGTCAAGAGCAGTTGTCATTGTCCTGTTGTACAGTATAGTGAGCTCGACCGTGTTGAGGTTGTCTGTGGAGGGTGGGAGAAGTGAAGTTATGGTTTCTTCGAGGACAGGGATGACCTTGAGGTTTCTGCTCCTTTGATGGGTAATTTGTGTTTTGACTGGTGGGGCTGCAGTTTGATTGATGTTGAATCTAATGATGTGGTGGTCTGACCAGTCGATTGGGAGAATGTTATTGATGGTTATTGTTTCATTTTTGGCTATGATTGCATCAAGGGTAGAGCCCTTGTTGTGGGTTTGACCCTTGCAGTGTTGGGTGAGTTCATTTGTGAGGAGGAGTTCATTTAGTGACTGTATAACAGTGTCCTTTTCGTTATTCCAGGGGAGGTTGAAGTCACCCAGGATGATGTTGTCAGTGTTGGCTAGGGAGCAATGTGTAAGTAGGTCCGATATTTGTTCTCCGAATGCAGGCGAATTTCCTGGGGGTGGTAGATGAGATGGCATTTTGTTACTTTCTTGTTTTGACGTGTTATGTTGGTGTTGAGGTATTCGAAGGTAGAGAAGGAGTGTGTTTTGATTTCAACTATATTGATGTTGTTCTTATGGATGATGGCAATGCCGCCAACGCGTTGGTCTATTCTGTCTTTTTTGATGATGGAGAAGCCTGGGGGGATTAGAAGGTCAAGGAGGGGATATGATGTTTCATTGAGCCAGGTTTCGGTGAGGAACGCGATGTCAATGTCGTGATTCAGTATGGCGTCAGCCAGCTCTATTGCGTGCTTGACTGCGGATCTGCAGTTTATAAGCATGCAGTTTACCATGTCGCTGTTGGAATGGTTTTGGGCGGAGGGGGGAGCTTGGGGAATGGTTGTGCGTTGGGAGGGAAGTCTTGTGGACCTAGGTTGGTTGTTGGCTCTACCTATTCCGGTGATTACCTGTATGTTGGAGGGGGGGGATTGGGTTGTTCTGGGGGTCATAGGATTTGGCGAGTGTTGTTGCCTCTCTCAGAGACATCTCAGGTTTCGCTCTTCTCGGTCTGAGAGATTGGGTGCTATGAGTGGTGGGGCGCCAGCTGGTCGTCTGGAGTATTGAGTGTTGGGTGGGGGAGGGGGCGTATTGGTGTTGAGAAGGATTTTGTTTATGCCCTGCGTGATAGTGTTGATTTGGGTGTGGAGAAGGGAAATGTTTTCAGTTAAGGTTGTGGGGTGCGTAGGGGTCATTGTTAAGAGGGTGTTGAGTTGATTTTCTATAAGTGTGAGGCGTTCAGTTAGTTCTGCCATTGACTCTGGGTTTGGGGTGGGGGGAGGGGAGGGGTTGAGGGGCAGATCCGACTGAGGGTGTGGGTTGGGGCAGGAGGGTCGAGGGTTAGTCGGATTTGGGGAAATGGCTAGACTTGTGTCTTCTGATGGGCAGTGGAGGGGGATTGTGGAGGGTGTTTCTCGAGTGTATTGGTGTTGTTTTGTCTGAGGGTTGGGCGTTGGTGAGGCGGGTGTTCGTGTAAGCACGGGTAGTGAGATTGGGGTGGATGTATTGGGTGGGGTGAGGGGGTGGGGCAGGGTGCGATGTCACGAGGTGGGAGGTGTGGTTGGGGGGATGGGAGTGGGGGGTAGAGAGGGATCTGGCATGGGGGTGGGGTGTAGGTCTGAGGAGTTCAGTAGTTGGTGGCTTGCGGCAGTTTTCATGGCCATTCTTACTTGGGTCGGATTTTGGGGGGCGGGAAGGGGTGGGGTGGGGCAGTTGGACGGGGTTGAGATGGAGTTTTGCAGCTTGGGGAAGGCGAGTTCAAATTGGTGCAGGTTGAGGTCGTTGGCTTGAACCATGACTTTGCCATTTCTGTATACTGTTATGGTGGCGTTGATTCTGAATGGAGAAGATTTGGAGATAGTATTTGTCCGGGAGGGATGTTTGTGGATTTGGTAACTCGCAGGTGGTTAGCTAGGTTATTTCTCCATTTGGCCTGGTGGGTGGTGTAGAAGATGAGGTCAGTTTTTGTCTCTTTGGCAGAGGTCGGCTATGAGTGTTTCAGGGTGTTGCTTGAGTAGTCTGTGTTTAAAGATTTTGGCGGCGTTAGCTGAGAGGTTGGGTGGGGAGGTGATGGAGAAGGAGTGGGGCTGAGGGGTTTAAGGTTGGTGAGAGGTGGGGGGTGGGGGTTAATGGGGTGTACTGGTGGGGTCTTAGGTTGGATGGCATCTTCCTGATTGAGGGGTATCGAGGAAGGGGGGGCTACGCAGGTGGGGGTTTCTAGGTGGATGGGTAACTGTAGGGAGGGGGGGCCACAGGGAGGTTGGGTATGGGGCAAACCTAGGGCAGAGGGTCGTTTTGGGGGAGAGGTGGGGGATCAGGTGGGTCTTGGTTTTGGTAGGGTGAGCGACAGAGGGCCTTTTCAGGTCTGGGTCTGAGCTCGTTGGGGGGGTTGAGAGTGTAGGAGTGTAGTCATATAGACCATTTCAGGATAGTTGTCCCTAGAAGGGGTTAGGAGGAGGTTGGGTCTTAGTATAGTTATGGTGGCAAAAGTAGGCTAGTCTTTTAGTCAGCTTCTCTCGGTGGGGGTGGTTGCTTATGCTTGGGTGTTGGGAGGGCTTGGGTTCACCTGGGGGAGGGGCAGCGAGGTTAGAGTTGGAGATGGGGCAGTATTGTAGGAGGGGGTAGAGGGGTTAGAGGTCTGCAGGAGACCAGTCCAAGATGGCCACTATAGCAGGAAAGTTGTACTTGTCCTCTTTCAGTTACAAGTGATCTGTGGGGAAAGGGTTGTGAGAGAGTAGGGGGAGGGGAAAGTGAAAGTGGACTAGTGTTGGGAGTATCTGCGAAGTGTAGTTAAAATGGATGCTTGTTGTCAGGGGGAGCGTCGATTTGGGGGGTGGATTTGCTAGTGCTCCTTCTTGTGGGGATGTGGGAAGCACAGCTTGTGACTTCCGCTGATCCCCCAATCCCATCATAGATCCTTCATTAATGGCAGAGGCAACATGTCCGCATGACCAGTAGACCAATGAGTTTTAACGTTAGGATTTTGTGGGAAAAATCGTCAGGGGTAAACTGTAGCATTGTTGAGCGCTTCTTGTCTGTTTGGGAGTGGTTTGTGCCAGTGGGGGGGTGGAGCCGTGCAGAGATCGAGTAGGGAAGCAGAGGGCTCGGTATTCTGACGTGATTGCCAGGTGTTGGGTGAGGGACCGATCGGGTGTAACAAGATGCAGGGAAAGTCTGGGGGCAGGGAGGAGAGCCTCCGGTTGCAGCCTGCGGTGTTTCAAAGGGGGAAAAGTCAGGAGGAGTGGAGGTTGGGGATAAACGTTGGACCTCTGGACGGTCGGGCCTCTTTACGAGGCTTCCCAGCTACCGCTGATGCGGTCGGGTCTCTACACGTGGCGGCACAACTACCGCTGCTGCGGGCGGGGCGGGGGCACACCCTTACCATGTGAGAGTCTGGGGGGAAGGGATGAGAGCCTCCGTATGCAGCCTGCGGAGTTGCAGCGGGCGAGTCGTGGGACCCCTCTCCTCTGTCCTGGGTGCGATATCGAATCGGGACCAACAGCGGAGGGATGGGGTCGTGGGCAGCTCCCACTGCGCTGGCTCGTCCCCGTGCGGGCGTCCACCTCGGCGAGTGAGCAGTATATCCAGGTCGCGGAATTCCCACGGACCGGTGAGCCTCTGATTGGAGGCGGGCCCCGCAAGGACAGTCAGTCCGACGATCCAGCCACGGCGCCCACACAGGAAGCAGGGCCCACTTGACCTCGGGTCCGATAACGCATGTCGAGGAGGGCGTCTCCGGGGTCGGATCTGTGGTCTGGGGCTCACCGCCATGGCAGGAAGCCCGCGATCGTCGTGGTAGTCCAGAGCAGGAGAGCGGCGTCTGTCTCCTCCGTGTGGGTCTGGCTACTTCAGAACGCAGGTACGGAGATATTCCTTAAGCTGAGTTTTCTATGAGCTGAATTTTCTTTGATTTGTTGGGCTCGATGGGCTGGGTTTACCCGGGATTTACGCCGATGGCGATCCCTTACCCACGGAGCACTCAGGAGGAGCTCCTTCTGCATCGGCCATCTTGTATATGTTAGAATTGAAACAAACTCATCTGATATCAGCGGTCCAGATAAACCAGTTCTCCACTGCCGACTCTTCAGACCAAACAGTCAGATCAAGGGTTTCGCCGTTCAGGACTCCAGTTGGGGCGACCGATGGGCGAGGCCACCTTCCGATGGGACAGAGGCAGCAGCTGCGAGAAACGAATCTCCTCGTGTAGGGGTCCCTGAGCCGTCAGTCCCACCTGATGTTGTCCCCATTCTCCCCTCCTTCTATGGAAAAGGGATGGGTCACTGTCCTGATGGGGTCCCTGTTCGGGCGCCAACTGAAGGAAATGACCCACTTAGGGTCACCTGGGTCACCTCGGACCACCTCTCAGCCTTCCATACCAAATGAAGAGTCGGAGAAACAGTTGAGAATATACACCAATAATTATTTATTATATTCGTTCAGAGCGGGGCTCCGTCTGCCCAGTCTCGAGAGAGTGCTACAGAGGGAACTGAAAGAAAGTCAGCGTAAAGATACATTATGTACATTTCATGGTTAGTTAAGGACACGCCCACAGTGGAGTTTTCCAAGCAGATGTGGCTGGACAGAGAGAGAAAGGAAGAAAAAAAAAGGTTTCTGCTTTCCCATCTTGCACAACTCAGTACGGTCCAAGGCCATTTCACCCTGGGCTGCGATCAAACTGCCAGACAGGTGGGAAAGGGCCTTTATCTAGTGGGAAAGCTATGCACTGGCACCAACAGTTCTTTATTGCAAAAACGAAACTTAGCAAAGGGCATTTCTCAGAACTGGAAAAGATCAGTTCCGAACATTACACAAAATTGAGTCTAAAAATAAAATGGTGCAGTGAATGCTAACTTATATATGACATTACGTGAGCATCAACGGGCCTAATCTAACAACTCAAATCTAGGAGGATTAGAGCCCAGGATTTGCCAGCAGCTGGGCAGCTGTGAAGGGCTTCGAAGACTGTTAGAAGAGCAGTTTCAGGACTGTGTGATGGTTGGAATCCATTTTGGGAAACATCAATTATTTGATTTTGTTCTAAAAATGTTGTTAGGAGATTGTTTACCTTTTTCTCCACCACCTTGGATAGAAATGGTACAAGAGGGTGATAGGACGGTAGTTTTCTGGCTGAGTGGCATCTAACGAGGGCTCTTTTAAGAAAGGGATAACCTTGGTGTGTTTCAAAGATATTGGCACTTCTGCAGTACTCAGCGAGAGGTTGGCTACTTCTAGAATGATAGGAGTAATACTTTACCGAAATTTTAAAATGAGGTCAGGTTTTAATGGATCATCCGGAGATCCAGTTTTACTTGAAGAATTAAGGTGGAGATATTGTCGATGTCAGGCAGCGTCAATTGGTTCAAGGGTGCCCATTGCGTGTGGGTGGCCCCAGTATCAAGGGAGGTAGACATGACTGTTTCCTCGTCTTTATTAAAGTGAAGATAGATATTGTTGAAGATATTAACAAAACGATCAAAATAGAAAAGATTTCCTTAGAAGAGTTGCTGCAGTTTTTAATTTTGTCAGCAAAAAAGACAGTGCAGGCTCTTTTAATAGATTACTGGTAGCCTTTAATCACTCTCATATAATGTGATTTTGTTGTAGCATCATAAGATTTGTGCCAGGTGCGCTCTAGTTTTTTGCATTGCTTCTCTTCCTTGAGCAGTGTTTCATTGAACCAGGCAGCTGGGGGCTGCTTCCTGGTTCTGCAGTGTTTGACCGGAATGAAATGATCTAAGGCAGATGCTAGCCATGCTTTGGTGGCAGACTCTGCCCACTAAATATTGGAATCTAGTAGGGGGACCCTTCTCTCGATAAATTTTGAAAAGGCATATAGGTCCATTTTATGCCATTGCCTTCTCATCGTAGGGTTACTGGTGATAGTATTCTTAGTGCTAGGAAGATGTATAGTCAAAGGTACTGTGTGATGGTAGATCAGGTCACTGGAATAGGGTCAGCTGTTTGGAGGGTAGCCATGTTGGAAAACAAAGGGTCCAGTAGTTGGCCGGCCTCATGGGTTGCGCATTGTACTAAAATAGCTGTAAGGTAGCTAGGTCATTAGTGAAGTCTTGGATTTCCTTGTCATTAGATTGATTGAGATGCAGATTCAAGTCTCCAAAGATCTTGAAGTATGACAGTTGGAGCACGAGTGACAAAGAGTACTCCATTGGAGAGGCCCTGAACTGTTTAGACAGGCCTGGGGGTCTGCGAATCAGGAGGCCTGAGAAGGTGACATTTTTGTTAACATGTAATTTAAATAACGTACTTTCACAGTCCTGAATGAAACCAGGGGACAAAATGCACTCCATGCTGGTTCTGTGAAAAATAGAGATGCCATCCCCTCTGCCACTGGGTGGCAGAGGGGGCGATTTGGCATGCAAAATGCATAAGAAAAGAGCCTCAGTGGCTAATGCTTACTGCCTGCAAGATGTAGATGGTACAACTGAGAGAGGGAGCTTTTAGAATTGATATTTTACATATGTTTACAGTATCTTGCCTATCTCTTTTTAATGACTATTTTAGGAAATGATTGTTCAAATTATGCCTTATAGTATAATTCATAAGAGAGTGAAATCCTTTATTGGCACGTACTTTTACAGTTTTAAATATAAAGCTGAATAAAAATATTTGTCTGACTGACTGCTTTTCTTGGCATAAAGTAACATCCTACCACAAAATGAACATCAAACCACCTCACCCCCATAATCCTTGATCCACTTTACCCTGAAATGTAGAACATTCCATCATGCCCATTTGATCCATTTGGCCTCTACTAAAGAACACTGACATACAGAATACACACTATCTATTCCTCCTTTGGAGAACAAAGAAGTGATTGTATGCACTGGTTGATTCCTTGACAAGGCCTGGTACCCCTGGGGAAAAAGGTAAAAAAATGTCAAACCATAATAAAAACTGATAGCACAAACTTCTCCTTCCTATAACTATCCATTTATTATTAGGGTTGGGCCATATATTCTGCTCAGCTGGTGGAATTGGCGTATTTTTGGCCACTCCACGTTTCGCTTGTAACGTGAAGTTCTGGCCAAATTCTGCCCACCGCTACATGGGGGAGTTTTTTCTCACATGTGGCTCGAAAAAGGTAAGTTGGCAAGCAAGATTTGGCATCCCCTAGTGCAATTTGTGGTTGCTATGAGGGCACCCAGCAAGATTTCTTCAACTTGGGCAGTCACGACTGTACTTGGTCAGAAAGCTGCTGCTCGAGTAGAAAATCCACTCGATCGGCAGCAAAATCAACTCAAGAGTTTGCGCCCTCTGGCACACAGGGCGGTGACGTATACACTGATTGTTCAGCACAGACCGAGCTACCAGCACTAAATCACAGCGCACGCAGCACAATGTGCCTATTTCCACCCATTTGTGGAATGGCACGGAATTTTGTAGAGTTTTTTTGTCACTGTGTGGAATTCCGCGGAGTGAAACTCTGCAAGTTCAGCCCAGGCCTATTTACTATCAAACTTTTGTAATTTTTACACAATGCGTATAAAGTTTAATGTTGTCTCATTTTATCTTTTGCTTCATTCATGACAGGCCACTGGCTGAAACTGTTAAGTAAATTTGGATTTGAACTTTGATACTGTGCAGCCATCCTACCTCCCTTCGTAAGGATGATGTGCATCCCTGTGGCTGTTGTGGACAAGCGCTGTTGGTTACTAGATGTCAGAGATGTCACAACTCAGATATTGCTGGAGCACTGATTTTCAAGCTTGTTAATAACACCATTGTTTTTATAGATGTATCTAGAGTAATCAAGGATTTGCCCTTGATTATATTTCCTCTTTATTGTCTTGTTGGCTATTGCCATGGCTTTGTTTCTGTACATTGTCTCTGTCTGAGAAGGAGTTGCAGACTTCAGTGATACTAAATTCTGCAAGTGCTAGTAAACATCTACCTAATTCTGTTGGCGCACGTTTTTTCAGTTCAAAATCTAGGTGTATATGTGGATCAAACAGAAGTCATCATCAGTGTTTTGTGACCACATATGGTACATTTCTCCTGGCCCCAAGAAAGTATAGTCATACCAATGTATCTTTCCAACTTGGGGAAGATAGACAGGTTGGAGAATATGGTAAGAATTTAACATTACCTGTCACAGGCATTTAAGCGGTTCACTTCACCATTTCTCACAAGAGGGCACCAATAAGAAAAAGAACTAACATTTTTATTAGGGTTTTATTTAAAGTATGAATGGTGGTGAGTATATGCAAAATATTACAGAAGTGATCAAAAGAAGAGTGCTGATTAGGAATGAAAAATAATAAATAATATAAAAGCAAACAAAATGTTATGTATCAAATCTTGTCTTACTGAGTCCTGACTAATAATCATTAGTATAGAAAGGTCTGTCATGATGAGCAGTGCAGAAGATTTTTTGCATCGCTGAATGTCAAAGGGAACGCAGCCTGGAGTCTGCAAGGTCAGGCTCTGTCCATGAAAATCCAGTGTGTCTTCAGTCAGCAGCCTTGAGGAAGAAACCCAAAGTTGCCATGAGGTAAAAAATTATCCTCTCTCCCTAAAATAGCGGAAGATGTTATTTTTATAGTGATTCTCACAGGTACTGTGAGAAGTTTTCCCTGTGATCAGTGATGCAATGTAATAAGATACCCATTAGTACACATACATTTCAACTATTGCAAATAGAAACATAGAGGAGTGGTGGAAATATGGAGGGTACTTCATCAAACAATACAAAACATAAGACGTAATCACAAGTGGTGAGATGGGCTTGATTAGAGAACATCTTTATAATTATGTGCTTGATGTAGTAAGATTTTTTTGTCAGAACACCCAGTTCAACTGAGCCTAAGGCTATTATCTTCCATCTGCCTCTTCTTTTGGACTTTGAATTTCTAGCACACGTCTATACAGATCAGTTAACAATATTGGCTTTTTTGATTTTCTGATCTCGACAAGCAATTTGCAATGTGAGTCAGGAAAGCTTCGAACAGCAGCAGTAGAGGCGATGCTTCGGATCTGCTCAGGATTGTGCCGCGCAGCAGAGGAGATGTGTCGGTTCTACTAGGTCCTTAGATGGGCTGGCAGAGAACCTTCAGGCCCACTTCCAAGGGTCCAGGACTGGGGTGGCACCACTTGACAGGATTGTACTAACAGATGACAGAGACCCAGTGCTGGGTTCAAGGTTGTTGGAGCATTCTGTCCCTGAGGCTCTGGTCAGAAGGCCAGACAACTAGGCCAAAGAGTCACTCTGGAGTCCTGGGTTTAACAGATGCAGGTCCAGTCCTTCTCACCCAGGCAAGAGGGCAGCAGGTCAGCACAGCAGGGCAGCAGTCCTTCAAAGCAGCAGTCCAGCAGAATGGCATTAATTTTAGCAGCACAGCAATCCTCTTCCTGGCAGAGCAACCACAGGTCCAGAAGTGTGATGAAGAGTTGGTGTCTGAAGTCCAATATTTATATCAGGTGCCTTCTTTTGTTAGAATAGAAAAATATGCTTTGGCATCATTTTGCATAAGTTAGCATTCGCGGCACAATTTTGTGCATGGCTGCCATTTTGAATTATAATCAAAACTGATCCTTTGCCATTTGTAAGAAACAGCCTTCTCTAAGTTATGTTTCTTCAGAGCTGAGTTTTGCTACACTAATGAATGCACTGTTCTTATTAGCGCATACCTTTCCTCTAGATGTAGGCCCTCTCCCACTTGTCTAGTGCCGGGGACGGGCAGAATAACCTTCACTGTTAGATAGTGTGTGCCCAGCTGCAGATTAGAAACGTATTTTTTTTTGTATTTCACTGTTCTTTTGTATCTGCTTGGAAAATTCCATTGTGGGTGTGCCTTTATTGGTTCCGAAATGTATATAATGTATCTCTATGCTTGCTGATGTCAGCCCCTCTGCAGCACTCCTTAGAGACTGGGCAGACAGGGCTCCGCTCTGAGCGTACTCTGAATAAACAGATATTGGTTTGTATTCTCTACTGTCTGACCGACTCTTCATTTGGTATGGAAGGCTGAGAGGTGGTCTTGTGTGACCCGAGTGACCCGAATCGGGTCACTTCCTTCAGTTGGCGCTCGAACAGGGACTCCTTCGGGTGAGTGACCCTTCCCCTTCCGCAGACGGGGGGGAGGTCGGACCATCGTCGGGTTGGATTACAAATTGATAAATCGTATGTGGTTCAGGAAGAAGATGACATTTTTGTGGAAGAATTGTTGGATACCCGACCCCCGCCCCCCATATGCCCCACAAAGAATATATTCCACTGTTCCGGTGCCCTCACTGCGCCTGTTACAGTTGTGTCCACTGTCTCTGTTCCCGTGTCTACTGCTGTTATGTTAACAGCCGTGGCTTTGGCTCCTCCTCCCCTTTCTTCTGTTTCTTTGCCGTCTGTGACCCCTGTGACCATTAGCGCTCCTGCCACACCTATTGCCTCTGCGTCCCTTTTGCCAGCTCTTTCTCCCGCGGCACAACCTTCAGCAACAATAGTGCCTGTTGCTTCTGCTGTTTCTCCCTCAGCAGCCCTTCGTCCCCCGATATTGGTAAGTGCAGAGACACCAGTTCTTCGGTTTGAGAATCGAGACTTGTCGACATTCCATGAACGTATGGGCCCTTTTGTGCGGTCTGCGGTGGGAGACGAAGAGAAGAAAGTTGTAGCTAATCAGGCTGCACAGTGGGTCGTAATCCCATTTATAGTGTGGAGGATGTTTGGAGTGTGATGAAAGATTATGAGCCTTTTGTACAGCAGCATGCCCTTAAACATATGTCCTCTACATTAATTGGTCTTTGGCAGCAATGTTTTGGGGATGATGTGCCATGAATTTTATTTGATATTAGGGACCGTGTGTATGTTAGGGGTTTGGACCCAGGTCAAGTGTTTGGGAATATTACCACGTTGGATGCTTATAGGAGTAGGTTGCATGACAAGAGTCCTACCACGGTATCCCAGTTTTCGATGAGAGAGGTACATCCTATATATCACCCAGAGATACCAGAGTTAACGGATGGGCGAGGTGATGTTACTAGAGCAGCAGTGGCGGCCTGGTTTAAAGAACAATGGGTTTATACTCTGTGGAAAAGAAGTGAGATTTTGTCTCCTAAAACTCATTTACCCGATCCTAGAAAAAATCCTACTGCTTATTATAAAGAACTGACTGAAGCAGCTTCCTCAACGCTGATGACTCTTGCTGATATTGAAATGTTCTTTGGTCTTCTTGTTCCGGTTGATATTTGGAGGCAAGTCCATACTCAAGATCATGTTCCAGAGTTGGGGGGTACTTGGGATCAAATTAAATCATGGGACCAGGAGAGATAGCCAGGTGATAAACCCTGAGCTGAGATACTTGCTTTACCCGGTCGTATTATTACATATATGCATTCTCTTATTCCACCGAGAAAGGTAGATTGGGATAAATTGTCAGCTTGTCGCCAGAAGAAAAATGAGAGTGTGTCTGATTTTTTCACTCGATTCGAGGATACGTTTTTGGATTACAGTGGACAGGATTTGTCTGTTGAGGGAGGTGTTCGGTTGTTTGTCAATAGATTTGTCTCTAATTTGCTTTCTGAAATTGCGACTCGATTGCAGGCTTCTGAAAGTACCTGGTCCACCTCTTCCCCTCTGTCATTTTGAATATGGCACAGTATTATGAGCATAGGGATAATGAGGAAAAGGAGAGGTCAGAGAAGAAGCATAAGGACTTAAAGACAAAGGTATTGTTTCAGCAGGCTTTTAGAGGGAATGATAGAGGACGTGGTGGTTCTGCCCGACATCTTCCACGCACTAGTAGGCAGCCAACTACTACACCGTTGGGTCCGAATCAGTGTGCGTACTGTAAAGAGGGGGGACACTGGTGTAGCAAGTGTCCCGTGCTTTTGCAGAAGGTGGCTGTCCCTAGAGGACGCGGTTTTTGTGGACGAGCTCGTGGAGCTGGTGGGCCTGATAAGGCACAGAATGCTGTAGCTTCACAGGGTCGTTCTGATAATAATTACTTTGATGACCCTTGGGATGGACAATATTATCATGATGATTATGACATGGAGGAAGTGACAGGGATGTCTTACAGTTAGGACAGCCAGGGACAGAGTGGGGGACCAGTTTGGATACCTGTAGACCAGCGTGGTCCTTATCTAACAGCAGAACTACATGGTTCGACTAAGGAATTTTTGGTGGACACAGGTGCGACAAAAAGTTCTGTTTCTCGAAATATGGTCCCTGGGGCGGCTCTATCTGGCCATAAGAATGTGTCGGTTGGTTTTTCTGGTGTACCGGTTGTAAGCCCCATTTCAAAACCTCTTGCGTTGACTATTGGTCCTTTCACTGTGGATTCGCCATTCTTGCTGACATCTAATTGTGGTGAAAATTTGATGGGTTTGGATTTGTTGAAGAAATTGCATGCTACCATTTATTGCTCCCCAGCTGGTGTCTATATGACAATGGGCCCAGATGTAGTACGTGCTAAACAGTGTATGTCCAAAAATGCGCCTCTTCCTGCTGAAATATGAAGATGTGCCATCCACTTTGTGGGCGACAGGTGATACCGATGTGCGACTGCTGCAGATACCACCAGTTTTGATACAGGTTAAGGATGGTGCTATTTTGCCTCGTATCCCTCAGGCACAGGCAGGAGAATGAGCCTTATTGCAAATTATTCAGGATTTGATAAAGAAGGGAGTGGTTTAGAAGACGATAGCCAATATTTGTAATAGTCCTATTCTTCCTATTCTTAAACCGATGCCTTCAGGTTCTTCTGATGATCAAGGAGATGTCTATCGTTTTGTGATTGATTTGCATGAAGTTAATAAAATAGTTCTTCCCCAGTTTCCAGTGGTCCCTGACATTACTACTCTTTTGACAATGATTCCTTCTACTGCTAACTTCTTTTCTGTCATTGATTTGAAAAATGCATTCTTTAGTATTCCTATTCATCCAGATAGCAGGTACTTGTTTGGGTTTACGCTATCTGGTAAAATCTTTAGGTTCTGTCGAGCTCCTCAGGGCTATAATGAGAGTCCGAGTATTTACAGTCAGGCTTTAAAGTCTCAATTAGATTCCCTTTTGCTTCCCTCAGGTAATGTATTGGTACAGTATGTTGATGATCTTCTTATTGCTTCTGATACTGAACAGGGTTGTAGAGATAGTACCGTTAAATTGTTGTTGCATTTGGCCCAACATGGACATAAAGTTTCTCTTTCTAAATGTCAGTATTGTCGACAGGAGGTCACCTATTTAGGTCACCTACTGTCGAAGGAGGATAGGAGATTGACCCCGGAGCGCATCAGAACCATTGTTAAAATGCCCGTCCCACAGACTCAGAAAGATGTGCGCACTTTCATAGGTATCACTTCCTACTGTCGGCAGTGGATACCTCGCTATTCCTTACTAATTAAACCCTTGCTTGCACTAACCACTAAAGACGTGCATGAGCCTCTGCCTTGGATGCCTGAATGTCAGCAGTCTTTTCAGCAATTGAAACCTGCGCTTTGTTCAACTCCAGTACTTGGCACTCCTGACTATAACAAACCATTTGTGTTGTTCGTCAATGAGATGGCTGGTTGCGCGCGTTCTGTTTTAACACAAAAATTTGGAGATAAGCAACGGCCATGTGCTTATTTCTCTGCTGTTCTTGACCCTGTCGCAAGAGCCCTCCCGAACTGTCTAAGAGCGGTCGCGGCTGTGGCCGTTTCTATCAGACAATCGGCTGGACTCGTACTTGATACTGATCTCACAGTCATGGTACCCCATGCTGTGGATACACTTTTGAATAAGACTAAGACACAGCACCTCACCAGTGCACGTCTGACTGGCTATGAATTAACATTGTTTGCCAAACATATCATGATTAAAAGATGAGCTACTCTGAATCCAAATGAGTAGGGATGGGATGCACACCTGTCTTCAAGAAATGCTTCAATTAGTCATCTAAATTTTCTAACAATAGCGTGCAAACTGGTATGGTGCCAGCCCATGTGGGCACCCGTCATAGACATCACATAAAGAGGGGCGTCATTCCGCCCCAACCAATTGCACAGCTCAATGAGCGCCTTCGCCGTATGTTCTTTTAGCTGCACATTAATCAATAGAATCCATCTATTCCATCTCTTTAGCTCATATTCACGTCCTTTTAATATTTTTGCGCCCACACGTGGACTAGTATGCATTTTTCCAAGTTTCTGATGCTCAAAATGAGTCCATCCGGACCTCTATATATGAACACGACTGAAGCAGTGATTCATCAGAAGCAGTGTTTATTCATAAAAAACCCAATGCATTTCGGGCTGACATCGCCCTTCGTCAGGGGTCACTGTGAAACAATAGAACAATTTTCACATTTAGTTTCATTGTTAACGTTTACGTAATTCATCATCATATGCAAATAGCAATTTAAACACATTACCACTTCACATTATATGCTACTTAAATATTTTATGAATAAACACTGCTTCTGATGAATCACTGCTTCAGTCGTGTTCATATATAGAGGTCCGGATGGACTCTCATTTTGAGCATCAGAAACTTGGAAAAATGCATACTAGTCCACGTGTGGGCGCAAAAATATTAAAAGGACGTGAATATGAGCTAAAGAGATGGAATATATGGATTCTATTGATTAATGTGCAGCTAAAAGAACATGCGGCGAAGGCGCTCATTGAGCTGTGCAATTGGTTGGGGCGGAATGACGCCCCTCTTTATGTGATGTCTACTCTGAATCCAGCCACGTTACTGCCCCTCCCTTTTGAGAGTAATGAGATTGATAAACATGACTGCATCTTTTGCATGGAAGAAGAGATGAAAGGACGGGTAGACTTGACTGATGTTCTCTTATCTGACCCACAAGGGGAACTATATGTCGATGGCTCCTGTTTCAAATTATCAGATGGCACTACAACTGCTGCGTATGCTATTACTACGCTACGTACTGTGGTTGAGACCTCACAAGTTCCTTATCAGTCGGACCAAGCTGCGGAGCTTGTTGCCTTTTTAAAAGCTTGCGAATTGAGTGAGGGACTGGTTGTCAACATCTATACTGACAGCCAGTATGCCTTTGGAGTCGCACATAACTTTGGGCGACTCTGGGCTGAGAGAGGGTTCCTTACTACGCATGGCACCAAGATTCAGCATGGGCACCTTATATTGAGGCTTTTGTCTGCTTTGACACTCCCTAAGAAATTGGCCACAGTAAAGTGTAGCGCTCACCGGAAAGTTACTGATGATGTAGGTAGGGGAAATGCGTTTGCAGATCAGACAGCTAAGGAAACAGCCCGGACAAAAATGAAAAGAATGTTTGTAGCAGGTCCCTCTAGGTGGGTGCCTGAAGTTACCATGTTTGAGGATACGCTTGAGAATGTAAAAGAAATTCAAAGTGAAGCCACGATTGAAGAATTAGCATTGTGTCAAGAAAGCACAGCACAATTGAATGATGAGGGATGTTGGATTGATAAATCAGAGAAGCAGAGATGGATGTTGCCTGATGCATATGTTCTTCCTGTCGTCACAATGGCCCATGGTCCAGCCCATATTAGTGCTAAGTGTATTTGCAAGTTGTTAGACTCTGTATGGCAGAACGATAATATTTCTAAGACTGCGACCTATTTAGTGAAATATTGCATGGTGTGCATGATGCACAACCCTGGAAAAGGTACCCCTACACCACCTGGTAATTTTGCACCACCCACTTTCCCTTTTGAGGTCTTCCAGATGGACTATATAGAGTTAGATTGATGTAAAAATTTGAAGTATGTGTTAGTGGTTGTTTGTGCGTTCAGTAAATGAGACTTATCCCACTAAAGACAATATAGCCGTTACGACTGCAAAGATACTCCTGAAGGAGTTCTTTCATTGTTTCGGCTTGCCCCATTTGATTTGGAGTGATAACGGAAGTAATTTTAGTGCCACAGTAATTCAATTGATTTGTGATGGTTTGAGTATCAAGCAGAAGTTTCATGCTGCCAATCATCCCCAGTCAGCAGGTCAGGTTGAGAAGTACAATGGTACTCTCAAACTGAAGTAGGCAAAGATTCAGGAGACCACAGGGCTACAGTGGCCAGACGTTTTACCATTAGCTCTTTTGTCGACAAGAACAACAGCACATTCTAGGACATGATTGTCACCGTACAAGGTCGTGTTTGGACGCCCGGCAAATGTCTGGGGTGTCCTGCGTCCTGGGCGGTTTACTGATATTGAGTATCCATTGTTGATCGATTACCTTTGCCAGTTAACTGAAAATTTGCGTTCTATTCACCAACAGGTCCAGGAAGCCCTGCCAGCTACACCAGAGGGGCCCGGACACGATATTCAGCCTGGAGATTTTGTACTCGTACGTAACTTTCAGCGAAAGAAAAGTTTGGAGCCGCGGTGGAAGGGGCCGAAGCAGGTCCTCCTGGCTACAAGTACAGCTGTCAAGGTTGATGGTCGAAAGAACTGGGTGCATGCGACTCACTGTCACAGGATACCTCTACCCTTGCCCTATGATCAGTGGGTGAGGGATGGAGTAGGGGATTCTGAGTGCGAGACGGTGCCCCAGTTTGTCCCCTTTAGTGACACCAGGCTGACCTGGACCAAAACGGATGATGAAAATTATGAAGTGCTAAATGCATCAGTACCTCCGGAAATACGGGCTATCCAGGAGCCCCTTTTCACTGATCCCTCTGTCTTGGAGTTACTAAGTATAATCTGTGCCCTCGGCTGAGGAATAGTGCACCCAAGGAGAAGTCAGATTAGTTAGGGATGGACTGTGTAAGTTAGGGTGTACTTTGCTATAGTACCAACGGAATTAGTTTAGGGTGATGTGGGATTTGTGCACTGTTTAGACATTGGACAGGATAGAACAAAGTATCCCCTTGGGGGTACATTATCCTGGTCGACGTGGAAACCCAAGCTTAGGACAGAGCAAGCTCCACCGCCAGTGCTCAAGAGTGCCAACGTTTTGATGGACAAAAGGAGCCTGTACCAGTGAGGCTCTGACGGACACTGGAAACTTGTAAAATTTTCTTGCTGCCATTTTGGCCCTTTCCCCCTTGCTTTATCATTTACTATGCATCCCTTTGGCAGGATGGCTGCCGACGGAGAGCAGTCAGTGATTCCTCCTGTTCATACATGTATATTTTGGTCTACAAAGAAAAAGATATTGTGTGTTCTTCTTGTGATTTTGCTGCTATTGAATCTGGGTTTTGGAACGAGATCAAGATGCACCATCATGTATTAAACATGAGGTTGTTTCTCAAATTTGTAAAAAAAGGACAGCCCCGAGTAATGTGTTTCTAGACACACATAAAAGGTTTTTTGGAGAAGGTACTGCTTCCTATTCTACTGAGTCTGTTACTAGCTTATGGACTGCATATCCATTGTCACTCGTTAATTACACCTATACTCGGCCTCCTGATTTCGTAGAAGTACAAGGAGCATTTGGGTTTGGTTATCCAGGCCCATGCCTATATCATCGAAAACCAAAGGTATAGGTTATCCAGGATGTAACAACATTACTTATTGTGATAATTTCTATATGGAGAAACAGAATGTAACACTGGCGGGTTGGCATTACAAGGAACTGACAGTTCCCCGAGAGGCTGGATATTACCCTGCATGCTGCCCAATAGTCAATTTAACTGACCTCATTCTGTATGCTAACTGTTCAGGGATAATTTTGCGTAAGGGCACGTACTCTATGGTAGATCCAAAGGATCCTCGTACTGTTGGATGGAATTCTAGGTATGCTGCTGCAGATTATGATAGGCCCATTTATGCAAACCCAGGGTTTTTCTTTTTATCTAATGGGACTTATTCCAATATGCATAATGGTACAAATGATGGGGCCCTTGGGATGGTGTTGCCTCTAGGCGTGCCTTGCAAACATGCGAAGCCTAAAGTTAGATGGGTTAAAAGAACACTGACAAAGGAATTTTGCAAAGGGGTGACAGACCTTGAAGCCAATAATTATAGTAATGGTATCACTTTTGGGTATATTCTCTCCTCCATTATTACTTTTGGAGGTACTGCTATGGCCAGGGGTGAAAAAGCTAGAGAATATTTTGGATGTAAGCTGCAGATATTGTCTAACTCTACAGTAGCAGCTTTGCGTGACATCACCACCCAATTGGAAAGTATGCAGATATATTCTGAGCAAACTAGATATGCTGTTGTTTTCATTCTAGCTAAGAGCGGTGGTGTATGCGCAGTAGTAGGAGACCAGTGTGTAGTCGGGATCACCAATATGGAAAAGAACATTACCCAACACATTTTAGACATTCTAGAAAACGTTAAAGGAATGGAAAGTGGGAACTGGAGTTGGTCACTTTTCGGTGGGTGGGGTTGGATCCTCGAAAAGGTGATTTATTTCATTGTGATTCTGATCTCTTGTTGTGTCCTGATCCAATGTCTCCCCTTTTGTTGCTCTTATTGCACCACTCTCCTCACTCCTAAGAAAATATCAATTCATGATACTAATGCAACTATTATGATTCAGAAAGAGGTAGAGGACCTCATGCAAATAGATGAGGGTATTTTCGAGACTTCTTCCTCCTCACTGTTTTCCCCTTGAAGCTGAAGATATGGAGTGTTCCTAAGATAACTATTCATGATTTATTGCATTATATGTTTTTCTTTGCCATTATCCAAAATGTTTAGCTCATGCTAAAAGGAGGGTCTGTTAGAATAGAAAAATATGCTTTGGTATCATTTTGCATAAGTTAGCATTCGCTGCACTATTTTGTGTATGGCCGCCATTTTGAATTAGAATCGAAACTGATCCTTTACCATTTCTAAGAAACGGCCTTCTCTAAGTTATGTTTCTTAAGAGCTGAGTTTTGCTACACTAATGAATGCACTGTTATTAGCGCATACCTTTCCTCTAGATGTAGGCCCTCTCCCACTTGTATAGTGCCGGGCACGGGCAGAATGACCTTCACTGTTAGATAGTGTGTGCCCAGCTGCAGAATCGAAACTTATTTTTTTTTGTATTTCACTGTTCTGTTGTATCTGCTTGGAAAATTCCATTGTGGGTGTGCCTTCATTGGTTTCAAAATGTACATAATGTATCGCCATGCTTGCTGATGTCAGTACCTCTGCAGCACTCCTTAGAGACTGGGCAGACAGGACTCCGCTTTGAGCGTACTCTGAATAAACAGATATCAGTTTGCATTCTCTACTGTCTGACCGACTCTTCATTTGGTATGGAAGGCTGAGAGGTGGTCTTGTGTGACCCGGGAGACCCGAATCGGGTCACTTCCTTCACTTTTAAGTGGGAGAAGCTTTTAGAGGTTTCCCTTTGAAGTGCACAGGTATCCTGCCTCCCCTGCCCTGGCTCCAGTCTAACTACAGGGGGTATGCAGCCATTTGTGTGGAGGCAGGACACAGCCTATTCAAGTGTAGGTAGGGCTGTGCCCATCTCCACCCTCCTATCCTGCCAGTGATGGCCCACCCAGCCACACCTCAATCAGGGGTTTGTAAAGCGCGGCTACTCACCCGTGAGGGTCTCAAGGCGCTGGGGGGCTGTTTGTCCATCTGGTGTGGAGGTTCAGTCGAAGAGCCAGGTTTCGAGGTCCTTCCTGAACTGGGTCAACAACGCGGATTGCCTGAGGTGAAGGGGTAGGGTGTTCCAGGTCTTTGCAGCAAGGTAGGTGAAGGATCTTCCTCAGGTTCTGGTCTTAGCCCTCTATTGTATGTGGCTATCTAGGAGGAATAAACAAAGCCCAACTCTCAGCTACACCCAGTCATGTGACCCAGAGACAGGCTGCACACAATAGATGGCTAAGCCAGGAAAATGCCAACTATCTAAAAGTGGCATTTTCAAAATAGTAATTTGGAATCCAACTTCACGATAAAAGAGGATTTTTCAATACAATTCCAAAGACACCAAACATGAACTGGTTACCTGTTCCCAAAAGAAGTTGCAGCTTGTTAAATATAATAAGATAACTCCAATGTTATCCTAAGGGAGAGGTAAGATTTGCAATAGTGAAAAATAAATTTAAGATTTTTCACTGCCAGGACATGTCCAACTTTTTCAAAACATTGCACCCTGCCCTGTGGGATATTTAGGGCCTAACAAAGGGGTGACTCATATGTATTAATTATATGTATATAAAACTGCCCACACAGGCTGAAATTGCAAACCTGAGCAATGTTTGAAAGGGCAACTTAAGTGGGTAGCACAATAAGTGCTGCACGCCCACTACTAGAATTTAATTTACAGGCCCTGGGTATCTGTAATACCACTTTACTAGAGACTTAAAAGTAAATTAAATATGGCCATTGGGGATAAGCCAATGTTACCATATTTTAAGGAGTGAGCACATGCCCTTTAGCACTGGTTAGCAATGGTAAAGTATGAAGAGCCCTAAAGACAGCAAAAACGAAATCAGCAAAAAAATAGGAGGGGTGAAGGCAAAAGGTTTGGGGGAAGACCACCTTAAGGCTGACAGGTCTAACACCCACAATTGGCGCTTCAAGCCTTTTGGCACTTTTTTACTTCAAACTTTAAAAACTCATAACTCAAGTTCTACTGATTGCATTTTTGTTGTTTTGGTGTCATTCTATTTAATACAGTTTATTCTGTTTTTCTAAATAAGTTTGAGATTTTTTTGTCTTGTGTTTTCACTTTAATACTTTTGGAGTACTGCACAAATACTTTACACATTACCTCTAAGTTGAACCTGACTCCTTTTGTTTGAAGTTACAGTAGTTCGCCCTGACAGGATTGTGATTGTTGTTTGAAGTGGGTTCTCACCCCCTTCAACCAACAATGAATATTTTGACAGTATCTAAAAATATATGAAATGTCTTTAGAGCAAACAACAGTTCTAGACCTCAGTTCTTAAAATCGACCCTGGTGAGATGGAAACCTACATTCCACCTCCCTAGGCCCTTTGAAATATGAGAAATTGTTCAGATTCAGAAAAGCATGGTTAAGGCGGCCTCTCTTTTGCTAATCTCATAGTGAAATACTGGTTCTGTCTTCCTGCCACTCTCAGGTTCATGGACACTTATTTTTTGTTTTGTGCTAGATTGAGGAAATGGATATTTTTCGTTAATATTTTTCTCCTTGATATTTAGTTGCTTTGCTCAGTTAGCATTGTCATCACCAAATTGCTGTTTCACTAACAGACTTTCCCTTTATAAATGACAAACTCACCTGAAAAGGGTATTAACTGAAAACTGCCTATAATTACACTCAAAGATTTGAACAATCCTGATATGTAACCTTAACTCGTTTAGAGTGGTTCTACTTGTATACTTACTGACTTGCTGCTCTTTGAAACCGTTCCAAAACCTGCTATGTTCTTGAGATGTCCTAAAAGTTGTACGTTTCTTCTCGAGGTGTAGTGGAGTCTTACTTAGCTTTCTGGATGTGGTCTCAGTAAACCCCATATTTCTAACCCTAGATCACACTACCTCACATCTAATGAAATTGGATGCATTTGAAGAGTAACTTGCCATAAAAGAGGGTATGAGGTATGCCACACTATTGCATGATGAAAATTGCATTATTTTTATCACATGGACATGTATTGCCCTATTTACAATGAAAGTCAAACAGTTGCTCCCATTTGTGTTACTCCTACACTTGGATCAAATTTACCACTTTCCTCTTATTTACTAAGGGGCATATTCTCAAGGATCTATCGCCGAGTTATCGGCACTTTATCGCAGCCAAAGTCGCGATAAATTCATCGCCCCATTCACAAGCTGGTGCTAACAGCCCATAACACCAGTTTACCTGCGAAAGCAGTCGCAAAAACATCGCCACAGATGACCCCGGCAACTAACGCTAATGATATGCAGAGTAGGCGTTCCCTGCAAAAATCCGCGACAACACCACTCCACAACATTCTCAACGACCAGCCAGATCAGCGATAAGATCACAAAACATGCGATAAGGCGCGTTAGCAGCAGGAAATTAACACCTGCTCTTACCTGGTGTATAGTCGGACGACAACCAGCACCAGACAAGTAAGCACAGCCCATAGCCACACATGAAGAACAACAGATGCCCTGGAGCAACCGATCATGCAGCCCAGAGCCCCAATAGGCCAACAACACCCTCCGCCACTAACCCCAGGACCCCACCACCCCCACCCCCCCTGGGGACCCACCCCGGGCACCCCCCACACCCCTCCTTTGGACAAAGATATTGCACATCAACTCCACGAAATCATGAACCAAACAAATTGCCTGAAGTCGCACAATCACAACACCTAACATACATGTGTGGTCAGAAAAGGGAAATCATACATTCATATCATAATATCCAAATAATACGTTTATTACAGAATAAACCAAAAACAACAATTCTGAAGAGGCATGACGGGTCTTCTCAGGACATTCTGTAAGTCACAGCCTGCAAAACAGAAATCTGGATAAGAAGGTGTGCGATGCGCCCATCAAAGTACAGAGAGAGAGAGCGAAAGAGAGAGAGAGAGAGAGGGAGGGTGAGAGAAAGAGAGGGTGAGAGAGAAAGAGAGAGAGAGAGAGGGAGAGAGGGAGAGAGAAAGAGAGAGAGAGAGAGTGAGGGAGAGAGGGAGAGAGGGAGAGAGAAAGAGAGAGAGAGAGAGGGAGAGAGGGAGAGAGAGAGGGTGAGAGAGTGCCGACACTGCAGACCTAGGCCTCACTGCTCACCTGCTGCCACCGGTGTGTCTCCAACCACGTGCCGGTATACACTGCAGTCCCCCAGGTCCCTTATCTGAAACAGTGTCCAGAGACATGAATGGCAGAGTCCATACAGTTGCACACGCCATCATCGCTTGCCCGCCCCTGCGCACACAGGCTGCTGCACCCCAGCCCCTCCGCCGCCCAGCAGTGATTGCCCGCCCCTGCACAACCAGGCCTCACTGCTCACCTTCCGCCACCGGTGTGTCTCCAAGAGGGCCCACCACGTTCCGGTGGGATCTCCAAGCCCGGGGCCCGTGACCATGGCACCCTCGACATCATGCAGCCCCTCACCACGGGCCACCAGGTCACACACCTGACTCTGGGTCTTGATTTCGCAATGGCAGAGACCACATCAGTGCACACGGCATCATCGCAGGCTGCACACCCGCTCAGCGCTTGAGGTGCCACTAACTCTGTGAACCGCAAGACACTGTCCCGTGGCGGTGTGCCTGCCGCAGTGTATCCGGTGACACCAAGTCTGTGCACCGCTAGCCATGGACCCTTAATGATTGAGTTCCGTGGTGCAGACGCCATCATGTCACCCCTGGCACTGGACGATGTGAGGTGGCAGGGCCCTAGGCCCTCATGCATACATGAGAACTACACGGAGACACCCAGTTAGCGAGTGGAAATGGCGTCCAGCAGATGCATCAGGCCCTTTTTATTGGCAGGGTCACATGTCCTGTGACGCCTCTGCTGGATGGGTGTGGTGTGGGTGTACACCAGCTGTGAGGGAGCCCCTGTGTGCGTAAGCGGAGTGGGCTGTCCTGGCGTATGCCAGTCCAGCATAAGGGTGTGAACAATGACCCCGGAGCTCTGGGCTTGGTTCCATCCTGGGCTGGACAAGGAAGTGACTAATGGATGTGTCTCTGTTGTAGTGTCGGCGCCACCCGGACTGCAATCGGCAATCTGTCACCCTGTGACAAAAGTCCCACAACATGAGCAACATGGACGTAAGGGGGAATCACTGACCCTACATTCATCCATACTTCCACACTTGAAAGATCATAGACATGACACATCTGTGTGAATATGAATGTTTATTGCACATTCAGTGGAGTCTTGCAGCTGGAGCAGTACAGGGCCATGCCAACCCCACTTTACATTGTTGGCCCGTGGAGGGCCAGCCAGAGTCCTTCAGGTAATGACAGGTACATCAGGAGAGGAGGAGTTCAGTCCGCAGTCTGATAGCTGTGTCATTGGTGACCAAACAGAATATGGCAGTCCATGTCGAGGTACAAGGTGAGTGTTGCAGAGTACATCGGGGGACAGTGGAAGGTGATGATGCAGAGGGCAGAACCAAGCAGAAACAGGCCACATGGCGGAGATGAATGCTACTGCGTCCTTCTGACCACGAAGACTGATTCATCCGCATCTTCGTCCTCTGCTGTTGCATGTACCTCACATGTGGGTGGTGGTGTTCTGTCTCCAGCACTGTGTGGCAGTGACACCTCAGGGGCCGGAGGTGGAATGTCTGCCGCACTGTGTGGCACTGACTCATCAGGGGCCGGAGATGTGGATGGGGTGATAGCAGCAGCATGCATCAGCGCCAGGCCTTGTGGCAGCAATGCCATGAGGAGGGTCTTTAGGGCATTGAGGGACCCAGCTACCTCTCGCTGGTGTGCAGCCGTGGCAGATGCTCTTTCTGCCTGCGTCCGCTCCATGTTCTCTATGATCCTCCGCATGTGTCCCAACTCCCGGGCGAGATCGCTGGAGGCACTCTGGCTAGACAGTCATTCTTGTCGCAGAGTCAGGACTCTAGCAATGTCAGCCATGATCCATTGGAGAGCATGGATCAGACAGTGGGTGTCCGTTAGGGACTGTGAGTGGTCCCTGATGGGACTCAGACACTCACGCATGGTGTCTAGTTTGGCTGCCATGCGGTCGAACCCCACCTGCACCTGTTCAGCCAGCTTCTCCTGGCACCCCAACACACGATGTTGGAAGGCCATGTGTTCGTCGTGGGGGTCCTGGGAGGCAGCCGTGGTGGTGGGTGCTGCCTGCTGTGTGTTCTGTGCAGGGGGTGGGTTCTCCTCATGGCAGCTGGGCTGCCCTGCTCCTGGAAGTGGGCTGCGGAGGCTGTCCACGAGCTGTTGGAGGGCGCCGGAGTCGAAGATGTGGTGGTCCTCTTCGTCATCAGAGTAGAGAGGTTCTGGATTGCTCCGCAGGAGGTGTTGGATTTCCCCTGCAATGTGAAGGGGAGATGCAGTTTGACATTGTGTTCACATGTATGTTGGACGCATTGTACATGTTTACATTCAGACTGCATGACAATGTACATTGTGACTGTTTGGGGGAGCTGCCTATTTGATGCGGGACAGTGGACATTCCGACTACATCACGGATGTGTGTTTGTACTTGTACATTGTCAACTAACATTTCCCTGCAATGCCAAATGTGATTGGCCAGTTTGTACGCACATGCGGCACCAGTTGTGTCCTCTGTTCTGTTGTGGACGTGTTGCGTTTTGTACCACATTGTTGTCAATGTTGATGTGCTCTGCATGTAATGTGTGTGTGCCGCATTTTGGGGGAGTCACCCCTGCAGCTCTGATGTAGCTGCCCCTTATCCCTTACATTCTGTGTGCCTCGGGCTTCTGTGCTTATGCGGTGCTGAGATGTTGCATACCTGTGTGCATTGGTCTCTTGGTGGGAGTTGGGGGTCTGGGGCATGGTTTGTCCGCAGATGTGCTATGCTTAATTGTGCATGTGTGCCATTGTGCCCATCTCCCCCCGTCCCCCCAGTCCCTGGTCATTACTCACCCTGTTGCTGTTGTGTCCGATCATGTTGAGCAGTGTCCGGTCCCCCAACTCCTGCCACCGTCTCCCCACTGACGACTGTGGACACCATTTCCTCCATCTCGTCCAGCTCCTCCTGTGGCGCTGGACTCCCACCTCCAGTCTGCATTGCTGCCTTCCAGTCAGCTTGGTTTTGCGCTTCACATCATTCCAGCGCCTCTTGACCTCGTCCACTGTCCTCCTCAGCACTATGACTGCATTCACCTTGTCCACGATGGTCTGCCATATTCAATTTTTAGCTGCCAGTGACACAGTGGAGGTGACAAACAGTGGTTGAGTGTGTTCTATCATCTCCGTTATCAGGATCCTGTTTTCCTGCGGACTGAACCGCTTCTTCCTACTCTTCTTGTCCTTGCCCTTCCCTGACCCCGAGGTCCCAGGCTGGTCCTCTGGGGGGCTTGTGGGGTTCTGGTTGTCCTCTGTACTTGCTCCGGATGCCTCCATTGTGCTTCGCTGTTGTTTGGCTTTTGTTTGTATGGTTTTTTTCTACTTTTATAGTGCATTTTCCCGCATGATGCGTGGGAATTGCAGGCCTGTGGCTGGTTTTCACAGATTTTTGTATCGCGATTGGCATCATCGCTACTATTTTCGCGTTGGGGTTTCGCGTTTTTGCGGCGTCTTGTTGATTTTAACGCGTTCATTTGACGCGTTATCGTGTGACTATCGCGTAGTACCCCCGAGTTGGGAATACCACGCTGACACGGCGTTATTTTCCTGCAATGGACTGCGATGTGAAGTGTTGTGTTAAGCTGGATTTGCGGTAATTATCACACGTTCTTGAGAATATGCCCCTAAGAGTTCCCATCTTCAAGTGGTGCTATTTACTAGGAATTCCTGAACAAGTGCATCTTTCCTCCAGCTTTCGTAAGTGTAGACTTTTCTGCATTGGAAAGTTATTAGGTGTTCGACTGGGACAATGTGATTACCAGTATACTCTAACCCCCTAACATTTTACTTTTTTCTCTATGGGAAAAATATTTTTCTCCATGGAAACAACCCCTTGTCTACACCCTATACATTTTCGGGTAGTTCTTAATATTTACTATGAAAATGGATTCACTCATGCCATTACAGGAGCATATTTCTGGCTGCTTTCTAAGTCAGAAACTAACTGCCAAATGGTTTGTAAATACATACAGAGCTAAGAGTCCGTGGGTGTTCACCATCACGTGCTTGTGTCCTCAGTTTGGAAAACTCATAACCCACTCTTGAACAAAGCATTTTTGCGGTCACTCCTAATCGAGCCGTTTGCAACCGTAAAAATGCCTTTTCAAATGTATAAAATGTAAATTGTGATTCAGTAACCTGCTACCGAATTGCAATCTGCATTTGTGATTCGTATTTGGAAGGGCGTGTTTTGGGCATCCCGCCCAAATACCCAATCGGTATAGTATGTATTACTGTTTTCTGACTGATTTCCAGTCGCAAAACAGTACAATTTTACCACCATTCGCAAAGGGAAAGGGGTCTACTCGGACTCCTTCCCTTTAAGAATGTTAAAAAATGTTTTTAAAGAGCAGGCAGTGCCTACTCTTAAAAATTATACTTCAAAGTTTCATTTTTTTCTTTTTAAACGCATCCCATTTTCCTTCAAGGAAAACAGGTTGCATTTAAAAAATATATATATATCGCTTTATTAAAAAACAATCACAGACATGGTGTGCTGACCCCAGCAGGCCACCATCCCTGTGATGGCTGTGATTCCTAATGGGCTGTAAATTGGGACCTACCTCATTAATATTCATGAGTTAGGTTGATTTGCGCTATTTGGGAATAAAAGTACTTCATACATTAGGAAGATTCGGATATAATCGCAATTAGGAAATCGGTATTCCTAATGTTTGTTTATCTGGCCCTTAGTTACATGAAACATTATAAAATACCGGATTCATTTTCTGTGATAATAACTCTATTGATATTTTCGAAATATTTTGTGAAGAACAAAGTTGAATTTGCCCTTTGGTTTATTACTCTTTAGAAGTTGCTCTTTCCTGAAAGAAGGAAAAAATGGAGGATGACTAAAAGTCTGGCACATTTTGTTCCAGCAGCTACAGAGATGCATTTCCTAGCCTTGCAGATGAAGTAAATGAGCGAACTACAGTAATTTTTATTGTTTATTTGTCCTTGTTCGTCACCTCAGGCAGAGGGAAACCTTTAACTTTGGATACAATTAATGAAGACTCAATATTTCAAGCTTTATTGAGCAATGTTCATAAGTAATTTTATATCACAGCACGAAATGGAGACAACCCTCTGCAGAATACCTTCCTCTGAGAGCAGGGGACAACCCAGTGTTACAATTAATTTTGAGTAAATCAATGCAAACCTTGACAGAAATAAAAATATTGGGAGGGATAATTATTCATAACAGAAAAGTGCACCTCGGGTGAAGTTAAGACACTTAAGTATCCAGCGCAAAAGTCAGGTCGATAAAATAGTGTATTACTGTCTTCGGTGTTCTCCATGTACAATTGCCCAGAGAATGCTTGCTCGAGATCAGTAGAGAGCAGATTGAGGCGTAGGGTATGGATTGAGAAGTATTTGCGACAGCAAAATACGCTTGGGGAAAGCTTGATGCCAGAATGGTTATTAATCACAGAATACAGTGGCTTTGGAGTATATATTAATTTTGACATGAGATTATAGGCTTTTAAAGTAAAAAGAAAAAGAAAAATTAGAATAATCCTGTAGCCTATGTAGGTAAAATCAAAGATAGCAGAAATGAAGAAATCAACTGTGAAATTCGGTACCGAATATTGCAAGCTTTTTCAAGACCTGGGCCAGCCAGAGAGAATACGACTTCCCACATTTCCTCTCTGAAATCCACCTGAATAAAAAAATAGAAATGCTACACTAAGCTCAGTTTGAATTCTGAAAGTTTCTGCCCATGCTGAGGAGAATGCATGGTGAAAGACAGGGCTAGCGGTGGAAATCACAACTCATCTTTCCCTTGGAGGTGGACCTACCTCTGTTTGAAGACGGGGGATGACCCGGGTAAGTTCTTGGAGCCCGTACCCCACCCCCCCAAAGGAGTGTCGTCAGGGGACGTGTTAGAACTGGGGGTCTCTAGTTGGCAGAGGTAGGTACCTTTGTCCAAATAGGGACCCTTGCTTCTATTCAGGGTAAGGGGGATACACTACTAAAATAACCCCTGCTCACCCCCTTGGTAGCTTGGCACGAGCAGGCAGGCTTATCTCAGAGGCGGTGTGTAAAGCATTTGTGAACACATACAGTAACCCAGTGACAACACTACAGATGGACACCACACAGGTTGTAGTATAAAAATAAGTATTTTTATATAGACTTAACACAAGACCCAAAACGACAAAAATCCACAATACAATAAGAAAAATATGACTGTCAAATGGTAGAAAATAGTTCAGTTCAATAAAGATGATAAATGCGACACTTTACTCTCAATGTACCTTTGGATGCGTAACGCAAAACAAACAAAAGGGTCGCAGGGAAGGTGATGCTTCGATTCCTTACACGCAGAAAGGAGGATGCGTCGGTTTCTTACTGCGGCCCGGTTCCGATGCGATGATGATCTGGTGCGATGCGAGAAAATGGCGTCTTGCTTACGGTGCGACAACGTTGATGGGATGCGTGCACGCCCAACGGCCGTGCGGCGACTTGGCGATCTTCTGAGCCGCGACAGGCCCTGCGACACGCTTCTCAGGTGATGCGCCGGCGTCCTCTGTGGCGGTGGCACGCTTCTCCGGTGATGCGAGGCGCTTCGGTGATGCGATGGCGACAGCGGCGGCACGCTTACTCTGCGATGCGACGACAACTACTGCGGCGGCACGTTTCTCCAGTGATGCGGGGTGCTTCGGTGATGCGGCAGCGGTGGCACGCTTACTCTGCGATGCGACAACAACTGCTGCGGCGGCGACACGCTTCCTCTTCGTTGAGTCATGCTTCCAGCTCCCAGCGACACGCAGTCTCTCAGAAGGCCCAACAGCAGCAGGCACTTCAATTCCCAGCAAGGGAATTCAGGAGGGGAGCTGGGGGTGAAGTCTTGTATCCCTGAGACTTCAGACAGGAGGCAAGCTCAATGTTCAAGCCCTTGGAGATCTTCTTCAAGATGATGAAAGCACACTCAGTCCTTTTCTCCTTTCTTTGGCAATAAAGTAACCACTGCAGGCCAACCCCAACAACACGCAGCATAGGGGTAGTCTCCTCCTTCAGCTTCCTGGTTCTTCTCCTCAGCAAAGGTTCGTCTTGATTCCCAGAAGTGATCTAAAGTCTTGGGGTCTGGGCCCCAATATTTATACTAGCAAATCCTTTGTCCTCTGAAGGCATAGGGTCCTGTACCTAGTCCAAACCAGTTCTGGGTGCATTCTGCCAGTGCACAACTTCTTCCTTTGTCAGTGTGGGCCAGGGTCATCAGACACACCACAGGAGGCGGAGCCAGCATTGTGGAAGGCAGGCAAAGCCCTATTCAGGCCCAGGTGCTACTCCTCCCACCACTCCTCATGCAGATAGGTCTATTCAGCCTAGTGCTGACTCACCCTGTCTCCTGGAGTCCCCCAGCCCCTGTCACTCACAAACCCAGACATACAATACACAAGCTAGCAGAGGCAGGCTGGATGGTTAGGCAAGAAAATACCTACTTTCTAAAAGCGGTATTTTCAAACACAGAGGGGTCGATTCCGATTCGGGCCGGAAAAAGCACCGACCGACTCGGAGCCGGAATTTATTCCGACCGACACGTACCTGTGGCGCCCGACACGCCAAGTACGATGCAAGGGGTGCAAAATCCGACCGACACGTACCGAACCCAAGCCGAACGACCGAGCCGCTCGGAAACCAGCAATCCGGCCGGAAAAACACGCGAATCGAACCGACCGACACGCACCCGGAACAAATCCAACCGAAACGTACACGCGAACTCCAAACCGCAAAGTACGATGCAAGGCGCGAAAACCACGACCGAGTCGTACGGAGGACAAGCCGTACGACCGACACGCATACAAAACCGAGCCGAAGTAACACAAAACACCGCGACCGACGCGTACGCAGCATAGAAAACTGCACAAACACAGCGTGAACGAAACGGAGAAGACCGTACGAGACAAATGCAGGGTCCGACTCGGTCACAAGAACGTTTCCAACATGCACAGACAGTACAAAGGAAAAATTACACAAAAAAAGGCCAAACAAGCAATTACAAAGCCAATAAATACTGGGGGTGGGTGGGGACAGAGAACAAAGACACACCCACAACTCCACCCATATAAAGGACACAAATCCCAACCATGATCCTTTGCAAATGCCATTCTACTGCCAGCACCCAACAGACAGCAACCACACACCCACAGCTCATCCCTCACACAAGCCACACACCATCAGCACACCAACAAATACCTACCTCACATACACCCAGCAAAACACACACTCACACACCCTCACCTGCACACCAACACACACATCACTCACCATCACCACCCATCACCATGCCCCCCAAGAAGAATCACAAGTTCCTAGATTGTGAATTGGAAGTCATGGTAGACGAGATCCTCAGGGTAGAGCCACAGCTGTTTGGCACACTGGTCCAACAGACCCCCATCTCCCAGAAAACCAAGATGTGGGAGAGGATCATCAACAGGGTGAATGCACAATCACCATGTCTGCGTACAAAGACCGACATCCAGAACAGGTGGTATGACGTGCGCAGGAGGGTCAGGGAGCTGCTCAAGAAAGACTACCTCCTGAGCCAATACACCGGCAGTGGCCCTCCTGCTAAGCCAGTATACCTCAGGCCCTGGGAGGAGAAGGTGCGGGCCACCCTTCCGCCAGTGAGCGTATATGGACTAGAGAACATCCCAGAGCCTGGTGAGTACACAACAAATGTACACAATATTCTGCCACAATACACACACACATCACTGTCAAGGGGAGAGTCAAACCATGCACTCATAGCAATTACACAGCAACCAGAACAGAATTATCCCAAAATGTGTATGTCAGTCAGATAAACACAACACATGCCATCTCAAAGTTACATTTAACCGTGCCATCACATGTACAAACACAACTACAACTACAGCTAGGCAGTGGCACAAATAGAACTAACAAACACATCCAGACATGTAGCCACCACTACAACACCAACACACAGTGAAGACCACTGAAAGAAAGGAATTCTGTGTATGCTGGGCAAGTCAGTGTAGCCAATAGCATCATGGGAGTCGTAGTCACACATATTGCCCCCCCCACAACTGTCCCATCAACACCACCATGAACCATGCGCACATCACAGGGAGTGGAAAAGGACTCACAAGATGGCTGACACTGGCTACTGCTGTGGGGAGCACAAGGCCCTGCTGGCAACTGTGCAACAACCAACAGCAGGACACCACTGACTGACATCCTGAGAGACAACTTCCACTCCCTGCAATGGAAGCACGTTCCATGGTGGGATATCTGGCTGGCTGGGTGGGAAGGAGGACTCGCACCACTGACCATAGTCACAAGCACCTCCCCTCACACACACCCTCAACACATACTCCACATAACCCACCTGGGAGAATGCAATGCCACACATCCTAACTCAAGATCCCACAAAGAACCTCCACCCTGGGTTATGTCGTGTGAAGCACAGGGACACTCTTGGGACTTTCAGCCAAACAACTGCCAGGACAACACTCCCAGCCATCCTGTCAGCACAGGCAGCCCACCCCACAGGGAAGCAGAGTCAAAAGGAAGGAAGGATGGGCATGCTGGGAAGGGGGGTGGAGGCAATAGCATGATGGGAGTCGTAGTCACAGCTCTACATCCCCCACCACATGGCCCAGCAAGCTCACACTCACGCATGCACATCCCACAGAGAGTGGAAAGGCCCATCAAAGATGTCTGACACTGTTGCTGTGTCGTGGGGATCACAAGGGCATGCTGGGAACTGCACACCAACCAACAGCAGGAAACCACTGTCAGCCATCTTGCCATTGCTCTCACACCCAAACACACTGAACTCCCCACAAAAGCAAGTAAGTATGGGAATGCTGGGAAGTGGGGTGGAGGCAATAGCATGATGGGAGTCATAGTCACAGACATAGCTCACCCCCACAACTGTCCCATCAACACCACCCTGAACCATGCTCACATCACATGGAGTGGAGAAGGACTCACAAGATGGCTGACACTGGCTACTGCTGTGGGGAGCACAAGGCCCTGCTGGGAACTGTGCACCAACAAACAGCAGGACACCACTGACTGACATCCTGAGAGACAACTTCCACTCCCTGCAATGGAAGCACGTTCCATGGTGGGATATCTGGCTGGCTGGGTGGGAAGGAGGACTTGCAGCACTGACCATAGTCACAAGCACCTCCCCTCACACCCCCTCAACACAAACTCCACGGAACCCACCTGGGAGAATGCAATGCCTCACATCCTAACTCAAGATCCCACAAAGAACCACCACCCTGGGTTATGTTGTGTGAAGCACAGGGACACTCTTGGGACTTTTAGCCAAACAACTGCCAGGACAACACTCCCAGCCATCCTGTCAGCACAGGCAGCCCACCCCACAGGGAAGCAGAGTCAAAAGGAAGGAAGCATGGGCATGCTGGGAAGGGGGTGGAGGCAATAGCATGATGGGAGTAGTAGTCACAGATATTGCTCAGCCTCACAACTGGCCCATCAACACCACCCTGAACCATGCTCACATCACAGGGAGTGGATAAGGACACACAAGATGGCTGACACTGGCTACTGCTGTGGGGAGCACAAGGGCATGCTGGGAACTGCACACCAACCAACAGCAGGACACCACTGTCAGCCATCTTGCCATTGCCCTCACACCCACACACACTGAACTCCACACAAAAGCAAGGAAGTATGGGAATGCTGGGAAGTGGGGTGGAGGCAATAGCATGATGGGAGTCACAGTCACAGACATAGCTCACCCCCACAACTGTCCCATCAACACCACCCTGAACCATGCTCACATCACAGGGAGTGGAGAAGGACTCACAAGATGGCTGACACTGGCTACTGCTGTGGGGAGCACAAGGCCCTACTGGGAACTGTGCACCAACAAACAGCAGGACACCACTGACTGACATCCTGAGAGACAACTTCCACTCCCTGCAATGGAAGCACGTTCCATGGTGGGATATCTGGCTGGCTGGGTGGGAAGGAGGACTTGCAGCACTGACCATAGTCACAAGCACCTCCCCTCACACCCCCCCTCAACACATACTCCACATAACCCACCTGGGAGAATGCAATGCCATACATCCTAACTCAAGATCCCACAAAGAACCTCCACCCTGGGTTATGTCGTGTGAAGCACAGGGACACTCTTGGGACTTTCAGCTAAACAACTGCCAGGACAACACTCCCAGCCATCCTGTCAGCACAGGCAGCCCACCCCACAGGGAAGCAGAGTCAAAAGGAAGGAAGCATGGGCATGCTGGGAAGGGGGGTGGAGGCAATAGCATGATGGGAGTAGTAGGCACAGATATTGCTCAGCCTCACAACTGTCCCATTAACACCACCCTGAACCATGCTCACATCACAGGGAGTGGAGAAGGACTCACAAGATGGCTGACACTGGCTACTGCTGTGGGGAGCACAAGGCCCTGCTGGGAACTGTGCACCAACAAACAGCACAACACCACTGACTGACATCCTGAGAGACAACATCCACTCCCTGCAATGCAAGCACAGTCCATGGTGGGATAACTGACTGGCTGGGTGGGAAGGAGGGCCGGCTGTCAACCAAATACAACCAATGCAGACCATGTTCACACCCCAACAAATACATAGAAATGCCCAAATAATGCAGGACAATGTGCCACACCAATATCAACCCCTGACTGTGACGACTTAGGACAATGCAATGTACAGGCCCGCACCCAGAGGCACAGTCACAACTGTCAGGTGTGTCAACCATTGATGCCTGCAGAAACATAACATACATTGTGTGTGTCTCCCAAAAACAGGTGATGATGGGGACACAGCAGCAGACGCTGAGGAGTCCCAGTCCCAGGCTCAAGAGGATGCGGAGCTCACTGGTGTCGTACAGCCTCTGCCCTCCTCGGACGAAGAAGACCAACCTGGCACATCCGGTGCAAGTCTACATGCAGCACCAGCAGGACCACCAGCTGCAGCACCAGCAGGACCACCAGCTGCACCCCCTGCACCCACCCCTCCAACGACTGTCAGCACAAATACCATCCCTGCCGACATGGACAGAACAAGGAGCAACACCAGCACAGGGACCCTGGACCAACGTGGGGCCATGGACACCACCACCACCACCAACCCCCAAGGTGGACCAGGGTCATCTGTGCGTGCCACTGCACGCACTGCACATGTCGGCAGGGGTGGTGGGAGGGGTGGGAGACAGAGGTCGCTGCTTGCAGAGGTTGCTGGTGTGCATGATGACCCACAACTGGTACGCATAGCTGATGCGTACCAGTCCAGCACCGGAGATCTCAGCCAGGTAGTGGGGCTCCTCAGAGACATGAAACAGCAGCAGGCTGCCCATCATGCCCGCTTGGACTCACACATGTCCCACGTGGAGTCCTAGTGGGACGCACTGCAAGAGATGACGGCGGTGCACAGGGACATTTTATAATGCCTCCGCCAGATGAACAGCAACCAGTCCACACCTCCCTGTGTGCCAACAACATCTGGTGCTGAACAAACTGCAACTGCCACAGGGAGGGAGGATGACTCTGGCGGAGAGTCCCCTGCACCGCAGCAGCCTGTACTTGAGGGGCCCCCCCAAAGAAGAGGGGTCGTCCGAGGAGGGGCAAGTGAGAGGCCGATGGCCAAGCGCACCTCCCAGGAAGCCTAAACCTGTTCTGGATGTTCACCTTTGTGCACAGACTGTTCACCCTGTTGACGGCAACACAACTCCCACACATTGCATGGGGAGTACAAGTTGGACCAATGTCTCAGACAACTGTGGCCCCGATACTGGGGATTTTGTCTACCAGGACTTTCAATTCACCTAGGAACTTCTGATTGCAAGATATATGTACAGCACTACCCATCCTATGCACTATTCACACAAATGTATCACAATAACCACACTAATACACCATACTTGCCTCTGTTGTGATTCCAACGTGGGTGCTGTTATGGGGATGATGAACTGCAAAATTACACTGTGTATGCGAACTGCAACAGCAAGTACAACACAGGCATGTGAGTAAAGGCAACGTGACACATATGAGGGAGACACACCACCAGGGCTACACAACACATACACACCTAGGCCATCTGACTCATTGCCTACACTGATGTTGCCAGGGAAGACGGTGCAATGCACAGACACCACACCTATTCCCAGTTGTAGTCAAGTAGCCCACAGGTGCAGTAAGCAAATGGCAGTCAAATGTGTGACCACAGACAACGCACATCACAAAGTGAAGCACAGGTTTATTACACAGTTGCAACATGTCGTAACCACTACAGATGCAAGGTAATCCCACCTGGCAGCGGGCACACAGTCAACAACTGTAGAAGGAAGGAAGTCCATGGGTGTGGCGCACATCACCTGTAGGGACACAACAGCTACCACCCTGGAAGTACAATCACGTCGTCGGTGGACACAGTTGACCAAACGAATCTGAAAGTACCCTGTGAAGGACAGAAATGACACACAGTCAAAAGCAATGGAGAACAGGACAGAACAGCAAAACTCATGCACAATACATGTTACAAGATACCCACCCAGAACCAAGTTAGCATGTCAACACTGTTGGGGAGTACAGACCACCTGTAAGCACACATCGCTACACACATCCAGTCAAGTAGCCCATGGACACACTCCAACAGCACCAGAGCACCACCTACACATATCATGCCAACTCACATCATTGACATGACACCTCAGGATACTCACATTCAGCTAAAGAAGTTGGTGATGAGCTGTGTGCGGACATCACCCTCATCATCATCATCATCACTGGCATCGTGGTCCAGGCCAGGATCCTCCACAGGTGGCGGATGTTGGTCATTGTCATCCTGGATGAGAGGCAACTCCTTCCGCACTGCCAGGTTGTGGAGCATGCAGCAGACGATGATAATCTTGCACACTTTCGCAGGGGCATATGGGAGGGACCCTCCGGTCTTGTCCAGGCAGCGGAAGTGGCTCTTCAGGAGACCAAATGGCCGCTCAATCACTCTCCTGGTCCGACCATGTGCCTCATTGTAGCGCATCTGGGCTGGTGTCACAGGGTTCCTGAGGGGTGTCAGCATCCACGGCATGTTGGGGTATCCCGAGTCACCTACGGACAGACAAGTGCACATTAGCTGACTTGGAAAAGTGGGCGGAATACTACAGATCAGATCACACACAATGGCACAAAGTCAGTACACACCGACAAGCCAGGCACGCTGGTTCTGCATCTGTGCCATCATCCTGGGGATGCGACTACTCCTCATCACAAAGGCATCGTGTGCTGAACCAGGGAAACGGGCACACACGTGTGTGATGGTCATATCTCAAAGACACACCACCAGTGCATTGACCGAGTGGTAGTGCTTGCGGTTCCTGTAGGCCTGCTCCTGGGCCTGTGGTGGTACCAAAGCCACATGTGTCCCATCAATGGAGCCAATGACATGCGGCATCCTCCCCAGGGCATAGAAGTCACTCTTCACGTCAGTGAGTCGTTGCAGTCTAGGGAAATAGATGTACCGGTTCAGGAATAGCAACATTGCCACCAAAACATCACGGAGCACACGGCTCAACATGGTCTGTGACATCCCACCAGCAGTCGCCACAGTATGTTGGAAGGTACCGGTAGCAAAGAAGTGTAGGGCTGCCATCACCTTCACCTTGGGGGTCAGCGCTGTAGGATACGGCCGGCCAGGCTGCAAATGTGGGGCCAACTGCACTGCCAAATCCTCAATCAGCTGCCTGGTGAAGCGGTACTGTCGGATGCTGTCCCGTTCCACCATCGTTGCCAGGTCTGGGAATGGTCGATGGACAGCAGGAGCCCTGCAGTGCAGAGGAGAAGAAAGCAAGATTGTCAGTCAGCCCACATATGCGGCATTGAACACACTCAATATCCCAACATACATCATTATGAGGCACAACTACATGAAGTGTGCAGTTCCGTAAGGACATGTATGGTACATACATGGCCAACATCTGTCATCACGGTTCAACAAGTGGCATCAATAAGTCCCAGGTTGGCCCATTGGATATCATGAGGCTGTGTCACAGTTCCCATCTCCTGCTGCCGTGTCACAATCACCCCCACAGTGACATGTGATGACAGATGTGCCCCAGGCATCACAGCTCAACGACAGGTACATTCCCAGGGACCCTGTATTGCCACATGGACACTGGCATTACATGGAGTATCATGTATACACCACAGCAAAACAACTATGACCCCCACAGGTAGTGGTCCCACTTGCCACTGCAGGACAGACATGGAAGTCTGTGACACACACACGCACAACATCAAAGTCCATGCACACACAACGTGGATGTGGAGACTGTCTCCCATTGTGCACATGAAATCAGAGACATTATAAACACTACATGCACACAGACTGTGGAGGACCATCACTATTGTGCCACTGGGACACCCTGGCTCAAACATACCGTCCCACATGGGACTCACGGGGTATGTGACATGACATACACATACACCACCGTGAAATGTGACCATGGCACATGCACAGATATGAACAGTTGCACATCACAGTGGTCATGTACACGTAACACCCAGGATCCTGTCCCCATGAACACGTGCACAGCCTGGGGGTGGCTGCCCCCAGGTGACACCCACAGGACAACATGTACACCAACATACACACAATAGGAAATGCAGCCTTACATGCCTTATCATACAGTTTGGACAGGCTGTCGTGTTGTAGGTGTGCCCCTCACTCCCTGGGAGCTATCTGTGGCTGGCATATGTCCATCTGAGACAGGCATGGTGACATATGCCAGTCACTTGTACAGGGATGCGTTGAACAGCAATGGACCGATCGGTGCCCCCGGCCGGCCCATTGCATTCAATGTGTGCGGGTACGCGTTGTACCCCTGCACGCGTAGTACCGCAATGGACCGATCGGTGCCCCCGGCCGGCCCATTGCATTCAATGTGTGTGGGTACGCGTTGTACCCCTGTACGCGTTGTACCGCAATGGACCGATCGGTGCCCCTGGCCGGCCCATTGCATTCAATGTGTGTGGGTATGCGTTGTACCCCTGTACGCGTTGATCAGCAATGGACCGATCGGTGCCCCCGGCCGTCCCATTGCATTCAATGTGTGCGGGTACGCGTTGTACCCCTGTACGCTGTTGTACCGCAATGGACCGATCGGTGCCCCGGCCGGCCCATTGCATTCAATGTGTGCGGGTACGACTTGTACAATTGTACGCTGCAGTACCGCAATGGACCGATCGGTGCCCCGGCCGGCCCATTGCATTCAATGTGTGCGGGTACGCGTTGTACCCCTGTACGCGCTTGTACCGCAATGGACCGATCGGTGCCCCCGGCTGGCCCATTGCATTCAATGTGTGCGGGTACGCGTTGTACCCCTGTACGCGTTGATCAGCAATGGACCGATCGGTGCCCCGGCCGGCCCATTGCATTCAATGTGTGCGGGCACGCGTTGTACCCCTGTACTCATTGATCAGCAATGGACCGATCGGTGCCCCCGGCCGGCCCATTGCATTCAATGTGTGCGGGTACGCGTTGTACCCTGTACGCGTTGATCAGCAATGGACCGATCGGTGCCCCCGGCCGGCCCATTGCATTCAATGTGTGCGGGTACGCGTTGTACCCCTGTACGCGTTGATCAGCAATGGACCGATCGGTGCCCCTGGCCGGCCCATTGCATTCAATGTGTGCGGGTACGCGTTGTACCCCTGTACGCGTTGTACCGCAATGGACCGATCGGTGCGCACCCATTGACAATGGCCTAGCCTGGCAACGGACGCGTTTTCGAAATTCGAACGAGTCGGTTGCTGGAAATTCAGTTGGTCACCCACAACAATGTTGCAAAATTATGTATGTCATGAAGTTGAAGATTTGAAGGATGCTGTGGGCGTGTATTGGTGCTGCTATTCCATGGATTGGACAGATTCAGAAGATGCAAACGACTTGGACCTATCACTTTGGACACAAGGGACAGTATCTGCCTCTCCAGCACATATATATTGCTGGCTGTTCCCCTGAGAGCTCACTTGCCTGCACTACATGCTCCAGGACGACATCTGCCACTGCACTGCTGCTGTCTCTGCCCCTCTGGACCCTGCAATGGCACGTACTGTGGAGAGAGCCCCAGCCTTCAGCCTTGAGGAGAACCAGGCCCTGCTGGACAGCCTACTTCCACAGTACAGCAGTGTTAGACTTGGCATCTTTTGGCGTGTTTCCCCTGACTTTTTGCTTTCTGACCTCCCGGTTTTGACTCTGTTTTTGCTGGTGTAATGATTCTGCGCACTTTCCTCACTGCGGTCCAGTGGGAAAGTGCAAGTGCTCCTGTATAAAATGCGTTATGGATTGGTGTTTCCATGATTGGCCTATTTGGTTTATGTGTCAGTCCCTTGTAAAGTGCACTGCGAGTGCCAGGGCCTATAGACCAAATGCTGTTGGTGGGCTGCAGCACTGGATTGTGCCACCCACGCAAACAGCCCGTAAAGTGTAACTCGGGCCTGCCACCGCAGAGCCTGTGCGCAGCCTGGGGCTGCCATGTCGACTTGGCAAGTGCACACACTTGCAAGTCCCTAAACCTTCCCTTTGCTACATGTTAGTCACCCCTAAGGTAGGCCCAAGGTACCCCTGTGGGCAGGGTGCGGTGTATGCGAAAGGTAGGACATGCCCGGGTGTGTGCGGCATGTCCTGATAGTGAATTACAGCCTAGTTCGTTTTTCACTATTGCAAGGCTACCTGTTCCCCTAGGCCAGAACGGGCAGTTCCGATTATTACAGCTTATAATCCTAACTGACCCCGGGAACATGGTAGAAATTCGAGTTTAGTATGCCTGGACTCAGAATGATAAAATGCATCTCTTAGTGAAGTTGGTTTTAACATTCTGTGTTTGAAAATACCACTTTTAGAAAGTAGGTATTTTCTTGTCTAACCATCCAAGCCTGCCTCTGCGAGGTTGTGTATTCCTTGTCTGGAGTGTGAGTGACAGGGGCTGGGGGATGCCAGGAGACAGGGTGAGTCAGCACAGGGCTGAATAGCAAGATCTACATGTAGATGGGTGGGAGGGGTCGCACCTGGGCCCTGAATAGGACAGTGCCTTCCCTCCACAATGCTGGCTCCACCTCCTGTGGTGCGTCTGATGTCCCTGGCCTACTCACTGAAAGAAGGGACGGAGACTTGTCAACAAAGTGCTCCAGAACTGGTTTGGACTAGGCAAAGGCCTCTCTGCCTTCAGAGAACAAAGGAATTTGGGATATAAATATTGGGGCCCTGACCCCATGAATTTAGATCTCGCTGGAATCAAGGAACCTGCCAAGACGAAGAGCTGGAAGAGCTGCCAGGAGGAGTACTGCCCCTTTGCTGTGTTGTTGCTTTGTTGGGTTGGCCTGCAGTTGCTGCTTCTGCCTTGGGCAGTGAAAGGACTGGACTGAACTTTCTACAAACTTGTGCTGAGTATCTCCAAGGGCCTGAAACCGAGCTGGCCTCCTGTTAAGAAGTCTCAGGGACTACAAAGACTTCACAAGCCTCTGGGTACCGCTTCTGGAACGCTGTTTCAGTTGCCACAGAGGAAGGGAACCGCAACCGACTCCGTCAACCGAATCCATCCCTGGCCGGTGACCTGTTTGCACCGCAGACCGCATCGCCCCGCTTCGCATCGCAACCCTGGTCTCACCGTGGGCGACGTCCGACGCCGCCAACACCGAGCCGCTGCTTGCACCGTGACCTGTGGGCTCCGCAGTTCGCATCGCATCGCTTCACTGAACCAGCCGGACCCGACCGACGCGGTCGCTGCAACTGGCTCAAGAGTCGTGACCGCACCGCATTTGGGGCACCGCTCGCACGTCTGCGACGCACCGCTCCGACTCGCACCGCTGTCCGACGCCAGCTCCCGCACTCTGGCTTGGTCGCCTGCATCGCAACCTGTCAGCACCGCATCGAGCATCGTCTCACCCTGCATCGCACTCCTTGGACTCACCGACTCCGTCTGCACGACGCTCATCGAGCCGCTGCCTGCACCGCATCGAGGGACACCGCTCCTTGCATCGCTCCGTCTTGCACCGCAACCGCGACGAACGCCGACCGGCTCGTACACTCCGTACCAGCCACAACGAGAAAGGTACTGTTACCGAGTCTGTTCATGACTCTGCTGGCCCGTATCGACGCGGTCGGCTGGAACTGTTAGACTCTGTGGTTTTCAGCATCGCGGTAGGCTCGGACGGAGCTACCGACTCGTACGAACTTTGCTTTTGTGCTATTCCTGCAAAGAAGAAGTTACCGTATCAAGCATTCATTTTTAAAGTATAGTATTGTGGATTTTTGTCGTAATTGGTCTTGTCTTGAGTATATAAAAATTGGTTATTTTTCTAAACTGGTGTGGTGTCCGTTTGTAGTGCTTACACTATATTACTGTTGGTTATGTGCAAATGCTTTACACACTGCCTCTGAATTAAGCCTGACTGCTCGTGCCAAGCTACCACGAGGGTGAGCAGGGGTTACTTCACGAGTGTAACACCCTTACCCTGACTAGGAAGAAGGGTCCCTACTTGGACAAAGGTGCAAGCCCTTGCCAACTAGAGATCCCATTTCTAACATTGGTTGTCAGCGGTGAGGATAGGACTTGTGTTTGCACTTGACTTACAGTGATTGGTGTGCACTACTACCATATCGCAGACCATTACGTACCACATACTGGTTCTTTTTCTTTTGACCTATTTTTGATCTTGCCAGTTTTCAACTCACTACTTTTGTCATGCTTGAATCAATTGCATCATCCGTTGCATCTCTGGAAGTTATCTTTGAGGAGGATAGGTTGGAATCCTATGCCGTAAAGGAGCTACGAGCGATTTGTAAAAACCTGAAAGTCCAAATTAAAGGCCTCACAAGGAAGGAGGAGCTATAGAAGGCGCTGAGGGCCTGGGTAGCAGCCAGACATGCCAATGGGCAGCCTGGTAATCTCAGTGAGGAGGTGGAGGAGCCTATTTCCAGGGTGGATGTGCTTTTGGGTAGGGGGAACCCGCCAGGTCAGGCAGCAGCAGTCTGTCCCCAGAGGAGCTGGAGGACAGGCGGGAGGCAAGGCAGTTTGAGCTGCAGAAGCTCAGGCTGGAGAGTGAGCGGGAGGAGAAGAGATTGGCCATAGAGGAGAGGAAGATGCTCTTAGAGCATGAGAGAGAACTGAAGGAGCTAGAACTTAGGAGTAAGTCAGGCTCAGATGGTGGCAGCAATTCGTCCAGAAAGGCAGACAGGATTGTGCACATTCCCAAGAATGTAGGCAAGGAGTTCAAGAAGGGGGATGACATACAAAGGTGGTTTCAGGGTTATGAGGCAGCCATACACATGAATTGGGTCCCTGAGGAGAATTGGGGAGCAGGATTGTGGCCACTTTTCCCTGAAGAAGCAAGGGATGCTCTGATAGCTTTGGGTAAGGGGTATCACCTCACCTATGCTGACATGAAGGATGCCCTTCTCACGAAGTATGGTCTTACTCCTGAAAAGTACAGGGATCAGTTCAGGTCCAGTAAGAAGTCTGATGCCAACACTTGGTTGGAATGTGTGGATGTGTTCTGCAGGTCTCTGGATGGTTGGGTGAAGGGCAGTAGTGTAACAGATTTTCAGGGGCTCTACAACTTGATTGCATGGGAGCACTTGTCTAGTCTATGTTTTGCAGATCTGCGCCAGCACCTAGTGGATAGTAAGCTAACTGACCCCAGGAAGCTTGCTATGGAAGCGGACCGCTGGGTGAGTACCAGGGTCCACAAGAAAGCGTTTGGGGAGACTCAGCCAAAGGTGGGCAGGGTCCCCAGCAGAAAGGTGGGGGGACAAGGGTAAAGCACAGGAGTTCTCTAAAGGGCCCCAAACTAGTACCCAGGGTAAAGGTTCCCAGCCCCCGGTGATAAGAAGAAAGGGGTCTCTACAGGGAAGCCTGTTGAGACCGGCCCCCGCAAGTGTTATGCATGTGACAAGGTAGGTCACTTTAAGGGGGACCCCAAGTGCCCGAAGGGGACACAGCCACCCACCGGTGGACAGTCCAAAGTGTTGGCTAGTGTAGCGCTTGGGGAGGATGGGTGCCCACAGGAGGGTGGGGATCCCGCAGAAATGACCCTTGTCTCACTAGGGGACATTGAGATGGTCCCAGGAAACCAGGTGCCCCCTAACACAAAGAAGTATAGCACCTGGGTGACCATTAATGGGAACAGGGTAGAGGCTCTCAGAGATACTGGAGCCAGTGTGACCTCAGTCCGGTGTCACCTGGTGTCTGAGAAGCAAGTAGTCCCAGGAGCATTCCACCAAGTAGTTGCTGTAGACAACTCAGAGCGCCAATGTATGGTGGCGCAGGTTCCCTTTGAATGGGGGGGTCTCAGGTCCCTTGAGGGTGGTTGTGAGCCCTACCATGCCTGTAGATTGTCTGCTAGGAAACGACCTGGAGCAGTCCTCATGGAAGGAGGTTGAGCTCAGGTCTCACTTGGAGATGCTTGGGTTGCCAGAGTGGGCATGCGTGTCTACTCGGTCAATGACAGCCGGAAAGGGTGATCAAGAGGACTTGGAGCCTGGAACAGTGGCCCAAGTCCCTGCCAAGAGAAAGGGCAGGGGGCACGGGAAACCGGCCCCCGAAGTTCCCACGGACCGGGAGGAGGCGGACCTCGAGGGGACGCCCCGGTGCCTACAGGGGAGCAGGTAGCCGAACTGGGAGACATCTCTGAGCTGACCCATTGGCAGCAAGAAGGGGGTCCCACCAGGGAGGAGTTCTGCAGGGAGCAGAACGAGTGCCCTACTCTGGAGGGTCTGCGGCGGCAGGCTGCAGACCAGGCAGCTGGTAATCAGTCCGGGTCACATCTGATCTACTGGGAGAGTGGTCTCCTATACAGTGAGCCTAAGGTTGCTGAGCCTGGGTCAGCCCGTGTGCTGGTGGTACCCCAGCGCTTCAGGACCTTCCTACTGGGTCTGGCTCATGACGTGCCTTTGGCAGGACATTTGGGGCAGGACATGACCTTTGACAGGCTTGTCACCCACTTCTTTTGGCCCCAAATGCGAAGGCAGTCAGATGCACACTGTAGGTCTTGCCAAACTTGCCAGGCAAGTGGTAAGAGTGGGAGGAAGGTCAAAGCTCCTCTCCAACCTTTACGGTTGTTGGAACACCCTTTGAAAGGGTAGGGATGGATATTGTGGGGCCACTGGATCCCAAGACAGCCATGGGCAACAGGTACATCCTGGTCTTGGTGGACCATGCCACCCGGTACCCGGAGGCAATCCCTCTCAGGACAACGACGGCGCCAGTGGTGGGCCGGGCGTTAATGGGGATCTTTTCCCGTGTGGGATTCCCCAGAGAGGTGGTTTCCGATAGGGGGACCAATTTCATATCGAAGTATATGACATCCCTGTGGAAGGAGTTATGTTATGTTATGTTAATGACACTTATAAAGCGCGTCGATTACCCGGAGGTGTCCTGGCGCTAGCTTAATCTTCTGAGGGCCGTAGGCGGAATAAAGAACGTTGTGACCGGATCATTGTGAAAAGAGCCATGTTTTTAAGCCCTTTCTGAAGGACAGAAGATCCATGGTGTTTCTTAAATGAAACGGCAAATCATTCCAAGCTTTTGCCGCACAATGAAGGAAACTTCTGCCACCCCATTGGGCTTTTTTACACTTGGCACTACGACCAGCTTGGCCCCCTTTGATCGTAATGTTCTTTCCGGAGTATACCATTGGAGTCGTCGTTTTAAGTACTCCGGCCCTGTGCCCTGGAGTGCTTTAAAAACAATACATAAAGCCTTAAAGCGTACTCGACTCCTTACTGGGAGCCAATGCAACTTTTTAATGTCTTGAGATACCGGAGAGAATCTCGATGTTCCTGTGAGCAGTCTAGCTGCTGCATTCTGTAACACCTGTAGCCTGTTCAAGGATCTCTGTTGAGCATTTAGGTAAAGACTATTACAATAGTCCAATCTCGCCATCACGAGAGCCGTGACCACAGTTTGTCTACTTTCTAAGGGCAAGAATGGCAATATTTTCCTTAGCATTCTCATGACAAACATTGTTTTCGATGCCACTGCATTTACTTGGGGCCCGAAGGTAAGTCTCTCGTCCACTATTACACCCAGGTTTTTTACCTTATTTGTGGGAGCGGGGAGAGTGCCCATCGAGTCCGGCCACCACTTGGGTGTCCAAAAGTTGGCATTGTTCCCGAACAATATTACCTCGGTTTTGCCCGAGTTAAGCTTTAGGCAGTTCTCTGCCATCCAATTTCCCACTGACAGCATACAGTCCTGGAAACGTCCCTCAATGCCTGCCTCATTGCCTGGTGTCAACGATACCACAATTTGGGTATCATCCGCATAGGAGGTGAGTCCAAACCCAAATGCGCTTATAATAGGAGCCAAAGCACTGACATAAACATTGAAAAGCGTTGGGCTGAGAGAGGACCCTGTGGGACGCCACAGGGCAGTGCAAAAGAATTGGACTGATAGTCTCCCAGTGCCACGATTTGTCTTCTGTCAGCAAGAAAAGATCTCACAAGATCCCAGGCTTTCCCACAGATTCCAAAGGCTTTTAGACGGTCCATTAGTATACCGTGATGGACCGTGTCGAAGGCAGCGGACAGATCCAAGAGGATCAGGGCCGCTCTGCCTCCCCGATCAACAGCCTCCCTGATCTCCTCTGTGGCCTTAATGAGTGCGGACTCTGTGCTGTGTCCCTCTCTGAAACCATATTGAGAGGGATCCAACGCTTGAGTCTTTGCTAAAAAAAGGCTTAATTGCCTATTCATTATTTTTTCGATCAATTTTGCTGGCAATGGGAGTCTCGAAATAGGGCGAAAATTGTTCGGGTCTTTAGGATCCAAACTGGGCTTTTTTAACAGGGGCAGGATAGAGGCCAATTTCCAACGAATGGGGAAATGCCCTGTTAGAAACATAGTATTAAATATGGATGACAAGGTTCCTACAATCGGGCCCGGGGCCAGTTTGATCACCGCAACTGGACATGGGTCATATGGTGATCCTGAATTTACATCCATGAGGATCTTTTGAATATCAGCAGGGGACACTGGCAAAAATATCTCAAAAGTGGAGGTGGGGGCCTCCCTGCCTTGAATTCTTCCCCACCTACATTCGTCCTGGCTAAGCTTGCCCCACTAAAGGCCACGAAAATGGATTCCACCTTGGACAGAAAGAAATTAGCAATTTCTTCACATAATTCCTGACTTGGTTGAATTATGGTGGGCCTAGGTGAGGCCAAGGTGGCAACTGTTCTAAATAATTCTTTGGCTGAATTCTTTGTTTCCTCAATACGGGTTGCATAGAATTTTTGTTTAGCCGCAAAAATAAGTTGTTTATAGTTTTGCAGGCTAAGTTTGTAGGACTTTTTCTCGGGTTCCTTATAGCCTCTCCTCCACCTCCGCTCAAACTGTTTGCAAATGAGTTTTTGATCTCTTAACTCCTCTGTAAACCATGGAGCGGAGGGATGTGATCTTTTTGGATGGAGGGTTTTAATTGGAGCTATTATGTCACAGGCTTGCTCCAGCCATTCCGTGTATACCAGGCTCGCCTCTTCCACTTCCAGTGGCAATTGAATTGTTGTGGAGGCGAGCAGCTCCTGTAAAATTGTCCCCTCGGCTTTATTCCAGGCTCTCGCTCTTATATGTTGCTTAGGACCCAAACCCCACGCGCCGTGCTCACTCAATGTTACCTCAAATTGCACGGCTGCGTGATCAGACCAGACCAGGGGTAAGAGGCCCATAAATTGAAGACTCGGATGATTAGAAAAGATCCCATCCAGGGTATGTCCAGCCACATGAGTAGGGCCAGCCACCTGCTGCTTCAGATCAGCACCATGCATCAAATCGTTTAAAATCACCGTATCTGGCTCACCCAGTGCTTCCAAATGAAAGTTAAAATCTCCCATAATTGTATATGCATCTGAGTAGATCCCCTCTTCTAGTAAATTTCCAAGGGATGTTAAAAAGGGATTTCTAATTCCTGGCGGCCTATACAATAAACACCCCTTAAAGGTGTGATGATGGGAGAGACTGAGGTTGAAAAACAAGGCCTCGCATGTATCTATTGGGATGGGCTGAAAGGCTGCCTTAATTGATCCATGATAGATCACCGCCAAGCCTCCTCCTTTCCTCATCGGTCTGTTTAGAGTATGACATAAAAACCCTGGAGGGGTGGCCTTTACTATATCTGGGCCAGATGAATCATCTGTCCAGGCCTCTGTAATGAAGGCCAGCTTAATTCCCTTTTCCTCAATGAGCCTGGCGCACTCTACACTATGTTTGACCAAAGACCTTGCATTCAGCAAAATGCATTTAAATACTCGAGTCTCACTACCAGCTACCTCTGTCCTCTTGTCTTCTCTTATACATATAGGCAAGTCTAATATCCTTGGTAAGCTTATTTTACAATTAGGACAGATACCTGGGTGAATTGCCGGTAAAGCATCCATCAAAAGGCAAGTGCAATCCCTGGTTCTTGCTTCCCCCTTCAGCTCTAACAGGGTGGATCTGTCATAGCTACGGATGTTCACCACGGAACCTACAAGTTCACCACTCCTTACCACCCACAAGGAAACGGTCTGGTGGAGAGATTCAACCAGACCTTGAAAGGCATGATCAAGGGTCTAACAGAACCCATGAGGCGTAAGTGGGACGTCCTCTTGCCATGCCTACTCTTTGCATACAGGGAGGTGCCTCAGAAGTCTCTTGGGTACAGCCCCTTTGAGCTCCTGTATGGCCACCCTGTCAGAGGACCTCTGAGTTTGGTAAAGGAAGGCTGGGAGGCGGCTCCCAGGAAAACTCCCCAGGATGTATTTAGCTACATGCTGGCCTTTAGAAACCAAACTGCCCGCTTCAGGAAACTCGCTCAGGCGAACCTAGAAGCAAGCCAGGAAGAAATGAAGAGATGGTATGACCAGAATGCCACTCTGGTCGAATTTCAACCTGGGCAGAAAGTGTGGGTCATGGCCCCAGTGGCACCTTGTGCCTTGCAGGACAAGTGGACTGGGCCATATGAGCGAAAGGAGCGCAAAAGTGACGTCACCTACCTGGTGGATTTGCAGGCTCCAAGGAACCCTTTGAGGGTCCTTCACGTGAACCGCCTCAAGCCCCACTTCGAGAGGTCCGAAGTGAGTATGCTCTTGGCGACAGATGATGGGGTGGAAGAGGAGAGCGAGCCTCTCCCTGACCTCCTGTCTACCAAGGAGCATGATGGGTCAGTAGAGGGTGTGATCCTCTCCCCTACTCTGACTCAGGAGCAGCAGGGGGACTGTCGCCAGTTGTTGGGACAGTTCGCCCCGCTGTTCTCTCTGACCTCTGGTGTTACTCACTGGTGTACCCATGACGTGGACACCGGTGACAGCCATCCTGTGAAGCACAAGATTTACAGGTTGACTGACCGGGTCAGAGCCAGCATCAAGGAGGAGGTCTCTAAGATGTTGGCGTTAGGGGTGATTGAGCCCTCCCACAGTCCTTGGGCCAGCCCAGTGGTCTTGGTCCCAAAGGCTGCGGCGCCCGGTGCCACTCCAGAACTCCGGATTTGTGTGGACTACCGTGGGCTCACCAGGACTGACGCGCACCCCATCCCTAGAGCTGATGAGCTCATTGATCGGTTGGGAGCTGCCCGGTTCCTCACCACGTTTGATTTGACGTCTGGGTACTGGCAGATTGCCTTAACCGATGGGGCCAAGGAGAGATCAGCATTCTCAACCCCAGAAGGTCATTACCAATTCCGGGTGATGCCCTTTGGGTTGAAGAATGCCCCTGCCACCTTTCAGAGGTTGGTCAATCAGGTGTTGGCTGGGCTGGAGGATTTCAGTGCCGCCTACCTGGATGACATTGCTGTGTTCAGTTCCAGCTGGGAAGAACATTTACAGCACCTTGAGAAAGTGTTGAGGGCTCTGCAAGGTGCAGGCCTCACGATCAAGGCCAGTAAGTGCCAGATCGGGCAGGGTTCTGTGGTGTACTTGGGACACCAGGTAGGAAGCGGCCAGGTGGCGCCCCTACAACCCAAGATTGACACCATTCTGGCTTGGGAACCCCCCAAGACCCAGACAGAGGTGAGAGCCTTCTTAGGTCTCACCGGCTATTATAGGAGATTTGTTAAGGGCTATGGCACCATCGTTGCCCCCTTAACAGAGCTGACCTCTAAGAGGCAGCCCAGAAAAGTGATCTGGACTGAGTCCTGCCAGATAGCTTTTGATGCCCTGAAGGCAGCCATGTGCACGGCGCCCGTGCTCAAGGCACCTGACTTCTCCAAGGAATTCGTCGTGCAGACTGACGCTTCAGAGCATGGTGTGGGAGCGGTGCTCTCACAACTGAACGAAGAGGGCCTGGATCAGCCTGTAGTCTTCCTTAGCAGGAGACTGCTTCCCAGGGAACAGAGGTGGAGTGCCATAGAAAGGGAAGCTTTTGCTGTGGTCTGGGCGCTGAAGAAGTTGAGACCATACCTGTTTGGGACTCACTTCCGGGTTCAGACAGACCACAGGCCCCTCAGATGGTTGATGCAAATGAGGGGGAGAATCCAAAACTGCTGAGGTGGTCCATCTCCCTACAGGGAATGGACTTTACGGTGGAACACCGTCCTGGTACAGAACACGCCAACGCAGATGGTCTGTCCAGGTTCTTCCGCCTTAGTGAAGAGAACTCCAATGGGGTTGGGTAGTTCTCCCTACTTTCAGCTGGAGGGGACATGTGTTAGACTTGGCATCTTTTGGTGTGTTTCCCCTGACTTTTTGCTTTCTGACCTCCCGGTTTTGACTCTGTTTTTGCTGGTGTAATGATTCTGCGCACTTTCCTCACTGCGGTCCAGTGGGAAAGTGCAAGTGCTCCTGTATAAAATGCGTTATGGATTGGTGTTTCCATGATTGGCCTATTTGGTTTATGTGTCAGTCCCTTGTAAAGTGCACTGCGAGTGCCAGGGCCTATAGACCAAATGCTGTTGGTGGGCTGCAGCACTGGATTGTGCCACCCACGCAAACAGCCAGTAAAGTGTAACTCGGGCCTGCCACCGCAGAGCCTGTGCGCAGCCTGGGGCTGCCATGTCGACTTGGCAAGTGCACACACTTGCAAGTCCCTAAACCTTCCCTTTGCTACATGTCAGTCACCCCTAAGGTAGGCCCAAGGTACCCCTGTGGGCAGGGTGCGGTGTATGCGAAAGGTAGGACATGCCCGGGTGTGTGCGGCATGTCCTGATAGTGAATTACAGCCTAGTTCGTTTTTCACTATTGCAAGGCTACCTGTTCCCCTAGGCCAGAACGGGCAGTTCCGATTATTACAGCTTATAATCCTAACTGACCCCGGGAACATGGTAGAAATTCGAGTTTAGTATGCCTGGACTCAGAATGATAAAATGCATCTCTTAGTGAAGTTGGTTTTAACATTCTGTGTTTGAAAATACCACTTTTAGAAAGTAGGTATTTTCTTGTCTAACCATCCAAGCCTGCCTCTGCGAGGTTGTGTATTCCTTGTCTGGAGTGTGAGTGACAGGGGCTGGGGGATGCCAGGAGACAGGGTGAGTCAGCACAGGGCTGAATAGCAAGATCTACATGTAGATGGGTGGGAGGGGTCGCACCTGGGCCCTGAATAGGACAGTGCCTTCCCTCCACAATGCTGGCTCCACCTCCTGTGGTGCGTCTGATGTCCCTGGCCTACTCACTGAAAGAAGGGACGGAGACTTGTCAACAAAGTGCTCCAGAACTGGTTTGGACTAGGCAAAGGCCTCTCTGCCTTCAGAGAACAAAGGAATTTGGGATATAAATATTGGGGCCCTGACCCCATGAATTTAGATCTCGCTGGAATCAAGGAACCTGCCAAGACGAAGAGCTGGAAGAGCTGCCAGGAGGAGTACTGCCCCTTTGCTGTGTTGTTGCTTTGTTGGGTTGGCCTGCAGCTGCTGCTTCTGCCTTGGGCAGTGAAAGGACTGGACTGAACTTTCTACAAACTTGTGCTGAGTATCTCCAAGGGCATGAAACCGAGCTGGCCTCCTGTTAAGAAGTCTCAGGGACTACAAAGACTTCACAAGCCTCTGGGTACCGCTTCTGGAACGCTGTTTCAGTTGCCACAGAGGAAGGGAACCGCAACCGACTCCGTCAACCGAATCCATCCCTGGCCGGTGACCTGTTTGCACCGCAGACCGCATCGCCCCGCTTCGCATCGCAACCCTGGTCTCACCGTGGGCGACGTCCGACGCCGCCAACACCGAGCCGCTGCTTGCACCGTGACCTGTGGGCTCCGCAGTTCACATCGCATCGCTTCACTGAACCAGCCGGACCCGACCGACGCGGTCGCTGCAACTGGCTCAAGAGTCGTGACCGCACCGCATTTGGGGCACCGCTCGCACGTCTGCGACGCACCGCTCCGACTCGCACCGCTGTCCGACGCCAGCTCCCGCACTCTGGCTTGGTCGCCTGCATCGCAACCTGTCAGCACCGCATCGAGCATCGTCTCACCCTGCATCGCACGTCTTGGACTCACCGACTCCGTCTGCACGACGCTCATCGAGCCGCTGCCTGCACCGCATCGAGGGACACCGCTCCTTGCATCGCTCCGTCTTGCACCGCAACCGCGACGAACGCCGACCGGCTCGTACACTCCGTACCAGCCACAACGAGAAAGGTACTGTTACCGAGTCTGTTCATGACTCTGCTGGCCCGTATCGACGCGGTCGGCTGGAACTGTTAGACTCTGTGGTTTTCAGCATCGCGGTAGGCTCGGACGGAGCTACCGACTCGTACGAACTTTGCTTTTGTGCTATTCCTGCAAAGAAGAAGTTACCGTATCAAGCATTCGTTTTTAAAGTATAGTATTGTGGATTTTTGTCGTAATTGGTCTTGTCTTGAGTATATAAAAATTGGTTATTTTTCTAAACTGGTGTGGTGTCCGTTTGTAGTGCTTACACTATATTACTGTTGGTTATGTGCAAATGCTTTACACACTGCCTCTGAATTAAGCCTGACTGCTCGTGCCAAGCTACCACGAGGGTGAGCAGGGGTTACTTCACGAATGTAACACCCTTACCCTGACTAGGAAGAAGGGTCCCTACTTGGACAAAGGTGCAAGCCCTTGCCAACTAGAGATCCCATTTCTAACAAGCAAGCTGTATGGGACACCAGGGGAGCAGGTGAGTGTTCTGTGCACTGCCTTTCTGAATGTGCATTTTGTCTGACTAGCAAGGCTGAAAGTCTGCACGCCACTGGCTAGCAGGCTCACTGAGTAGTTGTCACCCCCCATAGTGTGTAGTGACATGTACTGGACAGGTATGGTGCAGTGACAGTGCATTTGAACAAGGTTTTACTTCCCATGCAATGATACCATGTAGTGACGTCTGGCAAACTGTCCATGGGCAGTGTTGCACTGCCTGTGTACATCATGTGCCCCTGTGAATGAGACATGTATATACAACTGTGTCATGCACGGATATGTTGCATGTGTAGTAATGGCCTTTTCACTTTGTCATCCTGACAGGTTAATGCCCATCGGAAGCAGGAGATCTGGAAGGACATCGTCCGGGCTGTCCGGTCCGTGGGGGTCTACAAGCACCGGATCCGCAACTGCCAGAAGAGGTGGCAGGACCTTCGGGGCTGGACCCGGAGGATTGCACGAGTCCAGCTGAAGCTGTCGCCTCCTCGCAGGAGGGGCGGAACACGGACCCTGACCCCCGCATGCTCCAGATCCTGGCGGTGGTGTTTCCAGACCTGGATGGGCAGCTGAAGGCCAGACAGCAGCAAGGAGGGGTGAGTCAAAGACTGCACTGTGAACTCTGTATTACATGCTATGTGCCCTCCTCTGGCCTGGTTAAACTGCCACAGTACAGCAGTCATGTTGTCCAGGAGCCATGTCCCTCTATTGTGCACTGCCCACTCCTCATCTGATACCCAGGTGTGGCCCTTACATTCAGGGAATTGTGTCACTTGGGACTGTGTCCTTGCAGTTTGCTTCACTAAAGGTGGGGGACAGCATCTGTTTCCCTAACTCTGTTGTGGGCATCATGGGTGGGTCCATTGTTCACACAACGCCTGTGTTCGGACATGTAATCTGCGTGTTGCTTTGATATGCGGTCCACTTGCTGAGCTGAGCCACCACATGTGCCTGGGGTATGTGGCACACACCCATGCAGCGGGTGGGAACAATGTTTGGGCCCCAGGAGTGTGCAGATTACGTGTGTCACACATACATAGCCAGCTATCCACTGTCCAGGGCTCATCCCTCATTCATGTGGGGCAGGACAGTCATGCCTACTCCAGGCCATGCAATGCACTCTGTACTCCCACTCCCGTGTATCAGCTGACACATTGTGCGCAGTGATTTGACCCCTCAGGTGTCTGCCTCTGTGTCAGTGTGCTGTGGATTTGTTGCCAGGACTGCTGGGGTGTTTCTCGGTAGGGGCTCAGCATGCCACTGGAGATGTGACCATAGGAGACGATACTTGTGTGTCACATAGGTGTTTGATCAGCTGCCCGTGCAGACTGGGGTATGCGAATGTGAAGTTCAGGCAGCTGTTCCCCATTCACAGCAGATTGTGAGGGGCTCAGGTTCAGAGGGTAGTGTCACAGGTCTCCCATATGTCCAATCGGTATGACCTGGACAGTTGAGGGTTAAGATTATGTGTTGTGTGGGGGATGTACATGTGCACTTGTGCAGCTCCAGGACTTGCATTCCCCATGACCTACTATTGTGACACAGTGCAGAGTGTTGTTGTCTGGCTGCCAAGTCATACATCACTGAGACAGTGATGTATGACTTAGCAGTCATGCCTCCGCCATGGCATGTGTCTACTTATTGGTGATCCTGCAGGGGAGTGACATGTGCTACATGCACACCATTGTGGCGATGGCTATCAGGACATGGGTGCATCATGGTGTCTGTCGCTGGTATGCATCACATGCATTTCCTATTTGACTCTGGGCGTCCCTTTCATCCGGAAACCTGTACTGACTCAGTGGCAAGAGTTGTGATGTGTGCATGTCCACATGCTACACCGTGTCCTCTGCACTGTCCAACTACTGTGTAGTTGGTGCATGTGTCCACACTGGGGTGTTGCTATCCAACAGACACCAGACAGATGGGTGCAAGGTCATGTGGGATGTGAGTGCCATGGTTGGCATCAGACTGACAATTGGTTTCTCCTGTTCAGTTAGTTCACTTTTAGCAATGTACAACTAATGATGCCAGGGCTTGCTCTGTAATGTGCTGTGCTCACAGTGGTGTGTGCGTTTGGTGCAGGTGACTGATGTCTGTCTGTTTACCCATTGTTTGCAGATACATCCACGGCCACGGAAGGGGACAGCTCCACGGACCAGGAGGAGCCGGAGAGCCAGACTGGGTCAGCAGCCGAGGAGTGGTCGGAGGGACCCAGTGGCACGGAGGGCGAGGGGAGCCACACCGAGGAGTCCTCAGCACCATCCACCTCAGCTGAGGACCAGAGCAACTCGGAGGATGACTCCCTTATGGAGGCGGGTGTCAGCAGCCACCACACCCCAGCTAGTGTTGCTGTCCCCGCCACCACCAGCACCACCACCGCCCTCCCATCGGCTCCCATTCCCCAGGTCCGTGGAGGCTCCCATGTTCTGGAGCGTGTCTCCTTTGGGCCAGGCACCGCACCCCCTGCCCCTGTGTCCCCTGCTGCCCTGAGTGAGGAGTCTGTGTACCTCCTTCGCCAGCTCCATGTAGGGCAGACAGCCATGCTGAGTGTCCTCCATGCGCACACCGCTCTGTTGACTCAGCTGGTGTCGTTCATGGAGGGCATCTCATCGGGCATGTCTGACCTACAGAGGGGCAATAGGTCCATGGACTCCTCCCTGACGGCAGCAGTGTCCCTCCTCAGACAGTCCCTCACCCCTCCTGCCTCTGCTCCATCCACACTCCCCAGCACCTTACCCGTCCCAAGCACACACACACCGGCACAGGCACACACCAGCACACACACATCCAGCACACAGACACACATGCCACAAACAAAACGCACACGCACGCACAGTCAGGGGACTGAAACCAGACTCACAGGGGATGGGGCCGTGGAACACACACACGCATCCATGAGCACTGCGCAGTCCTCAGTTGCCTCTCCCTCCAAAACACCCTCCCTTGCCTCACCTGCAACCCCAAAGACCCAGCGGCTCTTCCTCAGTGACCTCGGCCTCTTCCCCTCCGATCCAGCTGATACAGCATTCAGGGGGAAGAGGAAGCCCACCCACACGGAGCAGAGTGCCCCTCGCCCCCGGACACCCTCCCCCAGGCGCAGACAGACTGAGGCCCCCACCCGCAAGTCCCCCCGGAGTCGTAAGAGCAAGACCCCGCCGCCGCCCTGCAGCTCAGGCACCAGGTCTCCTTCCTCCATCCCTCAGGCCCCCACTCCACAGGTGCCCCCACCACACCCTGCCCCAGGTTCCCCCACCCACAGATATACCATCCCCAAGAGGATCCGGCCTTCTCCCCTGCCACTTGCTCTCCCGGCACCACACCCCCGCTGCGCTTGTCTGTGCCACTGATGTAGTGAGGGTGTCCTCCCCCTCTGTCCAGCCCACCTTGCCTGTTCCCCATTCTCCTCCCCTGGTGGTAGGCACTGCAGTGGAGTCCACTACCACCCTGTCTGACTTGGGCACTGCAGTGGCAGACCTGTCCACTCCATCTGCAGGGTCCACTGCAGTCGTGCCGGCACCCACAACATCTGAGTCATGCCCCCCAGTTGTGCTGGCACACACCAGGTCAGACACCTCCACTGCAGTTGTCAGTGGCTCGCCAGCACCCACCACCCCTTCCCTGCTTCCTCCTGGTGAGCCCTGATCCTGTCCCTGCGGTGCCTGGCCTGCCCCCCCGGTTGCCCCTCCTAGTGGATTGTCCCTGGTTTTGTGCAGGCATGCGTAGGGTGACATCTGCCACTGTCACCCTGTTTGGACTTTGACAATGGACTGACCATTGGCCTTTGTGTTTTTTCTGGACTTTCAGTTTTCATTGCACGCATATGCTGAATAAAGCAACTTTCTGTTCTCTAGTGCTTATGCTTCTGATGTACATGTTGTTGATGATGCTAACCATACCCTTGCTGCAGTGATGGTGATATTTGGTCTCATGATAATGAAGTGTTATTGTGCAGGAACCCATGTGTTCCAGGGGGAATGTGTCCTATCCTGTGGTGTATCCATGTCATCCATAGCAGCATCTGAGGGTGTCATGTGTTCAGTATTTGGCAATGGGATTTCCTACTTACATTAGCTATTTCACATCTGTGGCTTCCACCCCTGCACATCTGTTGTGCCTGCCATTGTTCAATTCGTCTACTTCCCTGACCGTGTGGCCATCTCCACTGGACATGCAGGTTTGGGCATCAATGGGGAAGGACTCATCTGTGTTGTCAGTGCAACATTGCTATACAAGTGTGTTGGATCTGTGCTGATGATTTCGTTGGCACTTCCATGACCAGGCTGATGTGACGGGAGCCCTCATTTGGTGCTAATTGTTGATTGTGTGACCAAGTGCTCAGCTGACATGATGGGGCCCTACTGAGGCAACATATGGCACAGCTTTCCTCACACAGGAGTGGAGTCCCCTCATGGCAGTGTGTACTCCTGTGACATTGCCTGCGCCCAAGGTGTGTGTTGTATGTGCATGTCTGTGTGTTCACTTCCGTTTAGCTGTGCATGCTGTGATCCCTAGTGTTGTACCTGTTTGTGATGCTTGCTGAGTTGACCTATGTTCCCCCAAAGTCTTCTCCCTGGGTTCTCTGTGATGTGGGTGCATGGCACATTACTGGTCATCAGGGTGTCACCCATAGGTGTGTTTGCTGTCAGGGCTGAGTTTGTGTGCAGACGCAGATGGGTCACAGTCAGGTTTCCCCTTGGCACTTGTTGTTTGCCCCTGTCATGTGATTTCCAGTTTGTGTTATCTTTCAGTGATTGTGACACGTTGTGTGTGTGACTGCTGGCACTCCTCAGGGTCCGGGCTGCAATGTTGGTTGTTGTCTATGTGAGTTCTTTGTGGGTGACCTTGGCTTCTTCATTGGTGTGTGACTGTGGCTGGGATCCCATTGGTTGGTGTGGTATTGCCGTCATGTCCATGTACAGAGTAGTGTGCAGTGTGTCAGACATTCAGAAGTCTTGTTGAGTGGCCATGTGTGATGTGTTTCTGCACCTTGGTTCCCACCCACCACCCTGGAATAGTCATGGGTGCATGTGCAATGTCACCAGTGCATGTGTGCTTCACTGCTGCACATTGTTGGAGGTCGAGGGGTGTGGTGTTGAGTGTGTGCAGATGAGAGTTGTTGCCCGGCTAGGCCCCTGCCTCCATGTTGGCCTTGGCTTACTGGCCATGCTGATTGATTTGTGCTTGTGTAGGTGTGATGGTAGTTTGTTGCTCAGGACACATGACTGTGGTTCACAGTGTGAACGACATTTAGCTTTGTCATCACAGTGGGATTGTAATGCAGCCCAGGGTCACCACATTGTGGGGGCCCTGGGGGTAGTGCTGTGGTGTGTCTGTGTCTTGCTGTGTCAGTTGCTGTTCCTACGTGCCTGTGTGACATGTGTGATTTGTGCTCCCTCTCATCTGACAATGCCTGCTTGCCCACATAGGGGATTTGGATCCATGAGTTACCTTTGTGTGGCACTGTATGCACATCTGTATGATTGGTATTCAGGTCTCCTCATGTGTTGTGTGGTTGCCTGGGGACACTGGCACCCCCCCTCACCTGTTGTGTATGATGTGCAGTGTGGGTCTGCCTGTTTGTGTTTGTGCATCTGCACCACTGCATTGGCATATCTTGGGTGTGCCATTGGCTGTATGTAGTTTGGTGGCTTTCCCCTGCTGTCCCTGGGACTCCTAGGTCATCGGTCAGCACAATGATCATGGTTTGTGTGTCCCATTGCTGCCATGGTATGGTATCTGTTCACCTCACATCTACAGTCTCCACAGGGTATCTGCATTTGTGTGCCCATTGGTGCAAATATGTGGGTCTGCATTCTGATGGTCACTTCTGTCATTGTGTCATTGATGAATGTTGACAGTGTCAGCCCCATGGGTGTTGTTTGTCTGCACATGGCCAAAGGTATGTCTTATTTGCACTGCAGTATTTGGCTCCCCCAATTTATGTTGCAATGGGACACATGCACTACTTTGCCACTGATGTGTTTTATGTTCTGTGACCAGGAATCATCCATGCAGTTTGGCAGTTGCAGCTCTTTCTTTGTCAACACTTACATTTTGGTCACTGTGATGATGGGGGTTTGGACCCCATTGCCACAATGTTCAAAATGTGCTTCAGCTATGGACCCCACACTTACATTTTGGTCACTGTGATGATGGGGGTTTGGACCCCATTGCCACACTGTTCAAAATGTGCTTCAGCTATGGACCCCACACTTACCTTTTGGTCACTGTGGTGATGGGGTGTTAGACCCCATTGCCACAATGTTCAAAATGTGCTTCAGCTATGGACCCCACACTTACATTTTGGTCACTGTGATGATGGGGGTTTGGACCCCATTGCCACACTGTTCAAAATGTGCTTCAGCTATGGACCCCACACTTACCTTTTGGTCACTGTGGTGATGGGGCGTTAGACCCCATTGCCACAATGTTCAAAATGTGCTTCAGCTATGGACCCCACACTTACATTTTGGTCACTGTGGTGATGGGGGTTAGACCCCATTGCCACAATGTTCAAAATGTGCTTCAGCTATGGACCCCACACTTACATTTTGGTCACTGTGGTGATGGGGGTTAGACCCCATTGCCACAATGTTCAAAATGTGCTTCAGCTATGGCCCCCACACTTACCTTTTGGTCACTGTGATGATGGGGGTTTGGACCCCATTGCCACAATGGTCATGGCCTGCTTGTATTGTGGGGGCCACACACATATATGTGTGGCACATGTGATAGGGGGTCACATTGTATGTTCAAAGTCATGATCAGTGTTGTAGGCATTTGACACAGTCTACACACGCTTGTCATGGTGTTGGGGGGATGTCTTTTTCTTGCATTCCCTAGGTTGTGGTGTGCTGGTTGTGTCATGCATTGTCCATCCTATGAGTGGGGGTGGTGTTGGTGGTAGGCATCCAGCCCCCCATGGGTAGAGGTGGTAGTAGTGACAGGCATTCAGCCCCCCTGGGTAAGGGTGGTAGTAGTGGTAGGCATCCAGCCCCCCCTGGCTAAGGGTGGTAGTAGTGGTAGGCATCTGGCACCCCCATGGCTAAGGGTGGTAGTGGTGGTGGGCATCTGGCACCCCCCTGGCTAAGGGTGGTAGTAGTGGTAGGCATCCAGCCCCCCTGGCTAAGGGTGGTAGTAGTGGTAGGCATCTGGCACCCCCTGGGTAAGGGTGGTAGTAGTGGTAGGCATCTGGCACCCCCTGGGTAAGGGTGGTAGTAGTGGTAGGCATCCAGCCCCCCGGGTAAGGGTGGTAGTAGTGGTAGGCATCCAGCCCCCCATGGGTAGAGGTGGTAGTAGTGACTGGCATCAGGCCCCCCTGGGTAAGGGTGGTAGTAGTGGTAGGCATCCAGCCCCCCCTGGGTGAGGGTGGTAGGCATCTGGCACCCCCCTGGGTAAGGGTGGTAGTAGTGGTAGGCATCCAGCCCCCCCTGGGTAAGGGTGGTAGTGGTGGTAGGCATCTGGCACCCCCTGGCTAAGGGTGGTAGTGGTGGTGGGCATCTGGCACCCCCCTGGCTAAGGGTGGTAGTAGTGGTAGGCATCCAGCCCCCCTGGCTAAGGGTGGTAGTAGTGGTAGGCATCTTGCACCCCCATGGCTAAGGGTGGTAGTGGTGGTGGGCATCTGGCACCCCCTGGCTAAGGGTGGTAGTAGTGGTAGGCATCCAGCCCCCTGGCTAAGAGTGGTAGTAGTGGTAGGCATCTGGCACCCCTGGGTAAGGGTGGTAGTAGTGGTAGGCATCTGGCACCCCCTGGGTAAGGTTGGTAGTAGTGGTAGGCATCCAGCCCCCCTGGGTAAGGGTGGTAGTAGTGGTAGGCATCCAGCCCCCATGGGTAGAGGTGGTAGTAGTGACAGGCATCCAGCCCCCAGGGTAAGGGTGGTAGTAGTGGTAGGCATCTGGCACCCCCTGGGTAAGGGTGGTAGTAGTGGTAGGCATCCAGCCCCCCCTGGGTAAGGGTGGTAGTAGTGGTAGGCATCCAGCCCCCCATGGGTAGAGGTGGTAGTAGTGACAGGCATCCAGCCCCCTGGGTAAGGGTGGTAGTAGTGGTAGGCATCTGGCACCCCCATGGCTAAGGGTGGTAGTGGTGGTGGGCATCTGGCACCCCCTGGCTAAGGGTGGTAGTGGTGGTTGGCATCCAGCCCCCCTGGCTTAGGGTGGTAGTAGTGGTAGGCATCTGGCACCCCCCTGGCTAAGGGTGGTAGTAGTGGTAGGCATCTGGCACCCCCTGGGTAAGGGTGGTAGTAGTGGTAGGCTTCTGGCACCCCCTGGGTAAGGGTGGTAGTGGTGGTAGGCATCCAGCCCCCCTGGCTAAGGGTGGTAATAGTGGTAGGCATCCAGCCCCCCCTGGGTAAGGGTGGTAGTGGTGGTAGGCATCTGGCACCCCCCTGGCTAAGGGTGGTAGTAGTGGTAGGCATCTGGCACCCCCTGGGTAAGGGTGGTAGTAGTGGTAGGCATCTGGCACCCCCTGGGTAAGGGTGGTAGTGGTGGTAGGCATCCAGCCCCCCTGGCTAAGGGTGGTAGTAGTGGTAGGCATCCAGCCCCCCTGGGTAAGGGTGGTAGTGGTGGTTGGCATCCGGCCCCCCCGGGTAGGGGTGGTGGTGCGCATTCAGGCCCCTGTGTGCATATGTGGCATTGGTGATGGGCATCCCGCCCCTATGGTGCTGCTGTTGCTGGTGTAAGTAAATTCTGCATCCCTCTGTGTGTGTGTGATGTGTCGTGTACGTGTTGTATGTGTTTTGTGGTTGGTGTCTGACTTACCTTCTGCGCCGTACGCGTCCGTGCCTGTTCCGGTAGTAAATGTAGAATATTGGTATGATCGGGACGAAGGGATTCATGGTTGGTTCGTGTCGTTCGTCCTTCTCGTTGCTTCGCGTCGTCCTCGTCGCTTCGCGTCGTCCTCGTCACTGGCGTGTTCGCCTCGTAGCCGTGCATCGTGTTGTGGCGCGAATCGGAGCTTATGTGCGCCTCTCCCGGATGCTTTGACGTGCCGTGCGTAGCGACGGGTTCGGCGCGTACGGAAAGCGCATCGTACTTGTTCGGCCGGACGGAGCTGCATTTTCCCTGCCGTGCGACTCGATTCAGCGTTTCCGGATTCGCCTCGGTCGGAGAACAGGACCTGGATTGGGTGAGTATGACTCGGCCGGATTCTGTGCTGTTGTGCGCATCGTACTTACTCGTTCGGTCTGCTGTACGGATCGGTCGGGAAACAGGCATTCGCATGGCTTTTTTCCCGACCGAATGGTATTGGGTGCGCCTCCGACCGAGATCGGAATCGGCCCCAGAATGTTAAAACCAACTTCACCAACATATGTATTTTATCATTCTGAGTTCAGGCATACTAAATTCGTTTTTCTACCATGTTCCCTGGGTCAGTTAGGATTATAAGATGTTATAATCAAACTGCCCATTCTGGCCAATGTGGACAGGTAGCCTTGCAATAGTGAAAAACGAAATTGGCTGTAATTCACTATCAGGACATGCCACACACACCAGGGCATGTCCTACCTCTTACATACAATGCACCCTGCCCGCAGGCCTACCTTAGCGGTGACTAACATGCAGAAAAGGGAAGGTTTGGGGACTGGTAAGTGGGTGCATTTACCAAGTTGACATGGCAGTACCAGACTGCACACAGGCTCTGCAATGGCAGGTCTGCGACACGCTTTCCAAGCTGCTCCGGTGGGTGGCACAACCAGTGCTGCAAGCCCACCAGCAGCATTTGATTTACAGGCCCTGGGCACATGCAGTGCACTATACTAGAGTCTGACAGTAAGTCAAATAAACCAATCTTGGAGTCACTAATCCATACATCATTTTATCATTGGGAGCACTTGCACTTTGGCACTGATTAGCAGTGGCAAAGTGCCCAAAGCATCTAAACCAGCAAAAACATGTCAACAACAGAGGAGGCATAGCGAAAAAATGGAAGGGAGACCCACGCCAATGGTACCAGGTCTAACAGGACGCATTGAATGTGCTTCTCCTGACAGTTTTTTTAACCTCCGCACCCATGTCTGCAATACGGCACTGGCGCAAAGGCAATGTGGTCCTTCATTTGCCTGGGGCCACGCTGAAGCATATCTTGCGACGCCAGCGCTGGTACAAGCTGTACACCAGCATGATCCATATCGTAGAAAGGGTCACACAAGCTTATGCAGCCTCTTCTAAATACCAAAGTGCCACGGAAGCTCAATAAATGGGTAAAAATGCCCATTGCACACTGTGGCACCTTCTGTAATATGCCTCCTGGCATCTAGTGCTCTCTGCCCCCCAGGGTGCAGGGGGCAAAGACCTTTTGGGCTCTAGGAGTAAGGGTGAGTCCTGTGCCAGGATGGGCAGCTCTCACCCCATTCATTTTCTGTATAAAATGTATCCCTGGTGACTGCTGCTCTCTAGGATTGGAGATGTCAATCAATGACAGAACAGACTGCCGCCCCTCCCCTGTTTTTTTATTTTTAAAGTCATATCCCTTGTGGCTCTTGGCCTTTCTGCACACTTGAGGAGAGCAGATTGGGTGTAAATCCACCATTTTGCACCCAGAGGGGTGGAAAGACTGTTGTGCTGTGGGGACAGATTGTGGCCTGATATCAGGACAGTTCGGCTTGCAACCTATTTTTTTTCAATGCATATCCCTGATGACTACATGGTTTTCTACTCCTCTGAGGAGGTTATATTGGGGATGAATTCCCCAATTTGCAAAATGTCTGTGAAGCTCTAGAAGATGTGTTGCAGCCCAAAGTCAGGACAGGCTGCTCACCATCCAATTCTTTACTTGTATTAAAACAGGTATCCCTGGTTAATGAATTGGATTCTGGTCTCCTTATCCCTATCTCTGCCCCCAGGAGGGAAGAAAGGCTGGGGCACTCTAGCAATACAAGATGTATCTCGATGTCAGAATGGGCCAGCATCCACCCCAAAGTTTTCATTTAACATGCTCATCCTTGGTGACTAGTGAGCTTTCCGCCCCCTTGGAGAGGCCTGATTGGGGTGTCATAAAGTCTGTGGCAATCTATCAGAAGGAGGTGTGACCCAAAGTCAGGATGAGCCAGGCCCCATCCCATACTTTCTAATTTTAAAATTACTTATTCCTGGTGATTTCTGAGTTTTCTTCCCCCTGAGATGGACAGATTTGGGTAAATCCACCAATCTGGCCCCAAGGTGGGTGCAAAGACTGTTGCACTACACTGGTTTGTGTGTGTGTGTAGCGTGATGCAAGAATGGTCCAAACCCCACCCCATTCGTAATATATGTTCCTAGTGACAAGTGATGTTTCTGGCCAGCTGGAGTGGGCATATTGGGGTTAAACCAACCAACCATTCAGGGGGGAGGGGAAAGACTGTTTTGGGTTTAGGGAGGGCACTGCAGTCAACTTTTAACAACAATAACTATCTCTGATGCTTAGGCGGGCAGATTTGTGGTAAATCCCACAATTGCCCTTCCCAGATGGGCAGAACAACCGTAATGCCCCCTGAGTGCTAGGGGAACAATTGGCCATGCCTGGTGGAGCTGCTGTCCATATTAAAGACACCCCTGTTGGCTAATAGGTGCATACAAAATAGTAGTTGACTGATTATAAAAAAGTTACACCTCACTAACTAGTGTTGTTCTCTTATTAAATAGCAAAGTGCTCACTCCTAGGGCTAATCGTTCACAAAGCTCCAATATAATAACTTACAAACACAGACAGGAGGAGCACAGATAGACTTGATATTGTATATACAATATATATTATTTTCACAAAGAACGGCAACACAAGGAGGTTACAACAACACAATAACAGTAATAGACATCACAATGTTTATAATATTGTTTTAAAAAAATTCATCTTTTATTCCTTCTTTTCTTATACACAGCGATAGTAGCACGAACACAGCCAAGGACACAGCCAAAGACACAGTCAACGTGTTTTGTCCTATTACATATGGCGATTTTCCTGTTCTCTGTGTTTGTATGCTAATAGGTGCATCCCTGCTTTATACAGCTCTTCTGTGGTGATTTCCAAGCAGGGATCCACCGAGGAGAGGTACCGCTAGGAAGAAAGAGTCTTTCATTTTCAGTGCGACCTTTCCAGTGCTGGTCAGGGCTCGAACTGAGCTTTGGGTTTTGTTTTTTTATTTCAGTGTCATCAGCATAAATAGCATGTGACACATCACTGAAACTGAAAATATATACTTCTGGCTGCAATGGAAGCACTTCCAATATAGCCCACAGTGCAGGTTTAGAAATGGAATCTCTCTTATTGCTGAACACAGGAGGGGTTTTCTGCCAATATGCCTGTGAGGTTTACATCCTCCACACTTAGGAGGTAGTGCGGAGGATGTGAATATCACATATTCCACAGCAAAGGTGTTAACATCTTTGCCTTTAGAGTATTCTAATATGCTGATGACATAAAACTCATTTTGAGGATGGATAAATTACTGGAAGAAATCCAGAGCATATTGGAAGGAGGTTTGAAGGCCATTTTGCACTGGATGAACAATAACTTTTTATTTTTAACCTAAGTGCTTCTAAAACAGCGTGATTGCCATTGGGTCATACGTCCCCGGATTATCAGTCTCGTGTCCTTTTTTAATGGGAAGAGGTCACAGTACAGCAGTAAAAAATAGAGCTTTTACTTCAGGCTGGATAATACCCTCAAACAATTGAGACAGGATAATAAATGCTGCATCTGCCTGATTTCTCCAGATACGGTGATATATGTACAGAACCTTTTTTGAGGTTGCAAAAAAAGGGATAAAATGTACAAAAGCCAAATTATGATTCGGTAAGCTGTTATCAAATTGCAATTTGAGGTATGGTATTTGGAAGGGGAGTGTTTAGAGTGTCCCTTCCCAATCCCGATTCGCAGTTGTATGTATGAATGTTTTGCAACCAAATTACGGTTGCAAAAAATTAATTTTTTTACGACACCTCAAGGGTGGTGGTAATCATTCGTAAATGGGAAGGGTCCCTTGTGAATCTGGATGCAAATATTTTTAAGAGCAGGCAGTGGTCCCACGGACCACTGCCTGATCTTAAAAATGAAACTCAAACGTTTAATTGTTTTTCTTTTTAAATGCATCCCTTTTCCTTTATGGAAACAGGCTGAATTTAAAAAGAAAAAGCAATCACAAACATGGTGGTCTGCTGACCCTAGCAGGCCACTATCCCTGTGATTGCTGGAATTCCTAATGGGTCACAAACTGCAACCTACCTCATTAATATTCATGAGGAACGTCTATTGCGAACCCATTAGGAATCACTATTTCCAACTTCTACGTCTTTGTACATTAGGAATTGTGAATACCTTATTGCGATTCACAAAGAATCACAATTAGGAAATCACAATCCCTAAATTCTGTACATATGGCCCATGGTTTCTTAAGAAGATCCTTACTTTTATTCCAGCATACACAAGAGCCAATGTGAATTATCCTGCTGCTATTTCTAGACTGGATTATGCTAACTCAGGTTTTTGTGGCCTCCCAGCTGCCTCCATCCATACCCCAGGAGTACAAAATATGGCTGTGCAGCTTGTTTTAAATTTTAGAAAATGTAATAGGGTGTCAGAGGCATGCCGAAAGCTGCACTGGTTGCAGTTTCTAAATGGAGTACATCCCGCAGTGACCGCAAACATAATGGCAAGGGGTGTTGGACCCTTTATGGAACTCCTGCAGGGTTCGGGTATCCAGTACCGGGATGATGAGCCCACCGTGCGATCCAATAAAGGTGCATGAGTATGCAAGGTTTATCAAACCCAATGGTAAGGTCTGCAAACCCTTAAAGATGAAAACATGTAGGCCCTGGTGCATACTCCTGCTGCTCACAGCCAAAGACCACATCAGCTAGGGTGCCAGTATGGCCATTGATCAGGCTCTGTGGACAGCCATTTCTGCAGACCCTCAAAGGTAGTGTACCACAGGGTTTCACGATCTGTGATAGGTTGGTCACAGGGCCTATGTTCAGGCCCTGTAGTCAACATCCTTGTGTATAAACAAAGGCTGTGTACAGTGGGTACTGCAGCAGGTTGGGTGAAAGCCACTTCTAAAAGTTTGTTTCTCCAACAACAGATTATTCTGTATGAATGCTTTTCCCATCATCTTTTTATGGCCACTATTGTCTTCGTATGATCATGGTTGAACATTAGAAATGGAGTCTTCCTGAGCTTTGCGAGTGCTGCAGTCACAGTTTTGCTTAAATTATGAATTATTCCTACTTCTTTGTGTTCTCTGCAGGGACCTCATATCCAGGTGTAAATCCTATCCAACTTGAAGCATTTTTTGTGGTACCTCAGGATCCAATAATAAGGGGCCTGTGTTCCTAATGGAAAATGTCCAGAAGTGCCAATTTCAGATCTCTTCTATCAGTCCCCAACATCTTGTTGAAATTACCATGGTTTTCTCTGATAAATAGTAGTGACAGAGCCTTCAGAACTAAAACTGCTCATTAGGGAAATAGTTCTTGAAGCCACCAAATATGAGGAACTGAAATTCACCATTTGCAAACATTACCAGGATGTATTTAACAGATTTCCATAGACACTGGCTATTCTCTTTGTTCCATAGTTTCATGAGATATTCAAAGGGTAAATGTGCTCTAGAAAACTATTTAACATAACAGGATATACCATCTCCTTCACAATGTGGATTCCAAGTGACTGTTTCTTTGCATTAGTTGTTTAGGATAAAATGTGAACCATGAAGCAGAGTGTGTGCGCATACCGAGGCTTCATTTGCTAGCAAAAATACTACGGCTGGGAATGCTGTATGTAAGAAAGTGGATTATTAATTGGTGTGGGCCTACCTCAAGCAATAATAAGACTAACTTGTCAGGGAGAACCGCAAAAGTCACTAAATGAACCTAAGCTCAACCCCTTGCTAGTTATGCCACAGAGCAAACATGCTTACCTAAGGGCAAAGTACTTATGCAGTGCCAACACATTTATAAAATTAAAACATCAAACAATTAAAATCCCAGTCCAATTTAGAAAAATAGAGTAACATTTAATAAATTAAATGAAACCAAATAAGGGGAACCAGAGATAAGGGTTTTTAAAGTTTGTAAGTGAAAATAGTGCCAAAAAGCACTAAGCGACAATGGTAACCTATGGTTGCATTAGACCAAAACCTAGGCGCACTTTGAGGCTGATGCAATGGATCCTGAGTTCGGATACACCTAACTGGGTGGCCTGTTTAATCTGAAATTTACCTTCAGACTTGGGACCCAATTTATAAATGGGTGTAAGGCCCGTTCTTCCACCAGGGGAAGGGTGTAAATTACTCCTACCACCTGGTGGAGGGACCGCCCTCTACATTTATAAAAGATCACCAAGCAGGTGGTCATTTAAAATGCTTTAACAGGAACCATCATCACTGCAGTTCCTGCCAATGTATTTCTGTGTTTGGTGCAGGTCTCTGTCAGCAGTTGAGTTGGATAGCCATTGAGCCAGGTACCACTAACACCATTGGTTCATGTGGGAAAACCTCAGAGAGGGAATTTCTAATTCCCAGCCCATTGAGATTCAACCATTGTCCAGATACATTTTTTGGCCTTGATTTTCTCATTCGGACGTAGGGTATCATAATGCCTCACGGTTGGACCGCCGACCATTATCGTGGGGGTCAGGAGATAGCCCGACAGGCAGTTGGCAGACCGACCACCACATTATGATCTGACCGCCATGATGGCAGTTGGAAACTGCTCCATACCACAGCGGTTTCTGCAGCAGCTGTGGAAAAGGGCCGCAGAACAATCTACCGTGGTATGGAGCACCTCCTGCACCTCCATGCACCTTGTGGAGAGGTGTGGTGCAGCGGCCAGGGCAGCTGACTTCGGAGCACAGGGTTCACGGTTTGATCCCCGGCTCAGGCGGCAGCTCAGCTCAGCACCATGTGACTCTGGGCAATAGCTCACTTAATTTCCACGACGGCCCCCAGCGCCTTGAGACCCGTAAGGGTGAGTAGCTGCGCTATATAAAACGGACTTACATTTTTTTTTTACCATGTACTGCATAACACATGGTGCATGGAGTTGTGTGGGGGCACCAGGTTTGCCCCCAGGACCACTTTGCTGCGACCCACGAGCGACGTGTGCCCTGTTTGGTGCCCCCAAAACCCATTTCTGACAGCCTTATCAAGGCAGTCTATCCGACATGAAAGGGCTGTTGAAAGGGGTATATTAATCCTAACTGCATTGCCTACCTCGGCACTGCCTCTTGTTGGTACTACGATTCCGACTGATACCCTGTCGGGATCTGAGATACTGGCAGAGGCAGCAGTTTTCTCTCCGACAGCTTGTGGTCTGACTGCAGGTATTATCATTTGGCGGTCGGACAGAAGGGCTGTGGGTCAGTCGGACCGCCAAAGATGGTCTATCGGTGGTGGTCCGACCGACATCGAAATCAGCCCTTTAGTCTGTGAAATGGAAGTCCTTTTCTTTCAATGGGTAAAGCAGCAGGCTGTTTCTGATGACAGCTCCATGAGGATGGACACCTTTTCATCAAAGACCCTGAAACGGTTTTAGGGACAACCTGTTTCTTTATCTCAGTGAAGTCACGCCTTCGCCAGATCGGCTCTGGTGGTGGGTTCTTGTCTTCCAGTGGATGGAAGTCCGAATTTTGGGGTAAGTCCCTTTTTCTTGGCCTCTTTACTTAAGGCTGCCAGAGTTCAGGGAAAACTCTAAGGATTTCAGGGCTTGATCCAGCAAAAGCCTTTAGGAGGGTTTTGGGCAGGGCATTTGAGACTGGGCAAGTGGGAATCCAGTAAATGAGTGTTTTTCAACTTTGTTTGACTCTTTAGCCACATAGGAGGTCAGCCTACTAACACTTGGAGTACACTTCTTTGTCCTAGGTACAAGAGGTAACAGATCCAGTTCTTCAGGGCACATTTCAGGTTACAGAAAGCAGGGTCTAGTCCTCTTCTGATCTTCCACAGGTCCAGAATGTTTTTTTGTCAAGGGTTTCTTGAGGTGCCACATTTGTGGGGTGCACTATCCAGTGGGTGAGAGTATCTCATGACACCTCCCTAAGCAATGGGGTAAATGTTCCCAAGGGTAATCCTACCGCTTTTCAGCAGTTCCTGTTGCTCAACCACAAACGATCCAATAGACATCTTACTCCAAAACTCCAAGATTAGAAAATGCTTCCTCCTGCGTGCAGGGCCTATGTGTCCACCCTGATATGTTTTCAGGAAAATGAGTAGTGCCATCCAGAGTATCCACTTGAAGGAAGTGGCCTTCTAGGGCCACTCAGGTTTTCTTACAACCACCTGCTATGCCTTCCCAAGAATGAAGAGTCGGTCAGACAGTAGAGAATGCAAACTTACATTTTATTAGTAATGCTCTGCAGAGGAGTCCATCATGACCTGCACCCTAAGATGTATGCCGAGGGACTGACTCCCCAACAGTCTACAGTGAACAATAATTCCTCCCAAGGAGCCTCCAACCAAGCCCCCAATGAAAAACTACCAGCCTGGGCCGAACATGAACAAAGAGGCACAGTAGGATGAGCTAACACCTGCCAGATGGGCACATTTTATCAGGAATCCAAGGCCACGGTGCCGGGTCTCAGCATCTCCTAACGTGGGAACAGAAACTACACATTCAGATAAGTATGCGAGGGCAGAATGTCCTATTCATTAGTAAGTCGAGAAACAGCCTTGAACAGAAGGAGAAATAATAACGAAATACAGTGTTCTGCTGAGGCAAGCAATACGAGTAATGAGGCCTAACTCAGGCACAGTCTAAGCAGCCTAATATGGATTACGAAATGCAAAATGGAGTCACACTCGCTAACTGAAGCCTGCGCATTACGGGGATAATTCAGTGGGTTGCATAACGTGAATACAAATGGCATCTATTTAGCCACACATTGCTAACCTAATATAACGTGAGATGTGTGCGTTGCAGGGATGGGAATTTTGAAACCTAACAGACCCTCCTTTTAGCATGGGTGGCTAAATGTTTTATTCGCTATCCGGTAGGGTCTTTACAATTCTAAGGGGAAGAAAGAAATTGCATAGTCACTCATGTTACAAGGGATAAACAAGCAACACATGAGCATTGAAATCACCTAATATTCAAAGATGCCCTCATCTATGAGCATCATATCCTGAATTTCCTGCATCATCATAACAGAAATCTTGTTGTCACATCTTGGCAATGTAGGGGTAGGGGTAAGTTTACTCATACAATAGGTGCAACAGGCTGGAAGGCAGTTAATGCATAAGCAACAGGTAAAGATGACTCCTGCAATGGCTATTAGTACAAGTAATATTTTCCAACCCCACGATGTTATTAGACCCCAGAGCCACCCAGTGAGAGACCATGAACCATTGTCCTGATGGATATCTGAGGCGAGTCTGTGCAAATTCTGTATTGCAGAGTATACAGTAGGGGCACTATCAGGAATGTACACACAGCAGCTGCTGCCGATGACGCGACAGGCTCCACCCCTATCAGCCAGAATGACGTCTAAAACCATCCTATTTTGAAGAGAAACGAGCCTCGAAGCCTGAAGCTCGACTGTAATATTAGTCAGTATACCGGCAGTAGTATTATTAACTCCCTCAACTACTCTAGCAAGGCGACGAATATTACGCCTATTGAACATGGGACCCCAGAACGGCAGAATGCCCTTCATTATGTCAGTAAATTGCTGCAAGGATGTATCTGTCTGATCAATATCGTCTGTATTGACAACTCTCTTAACTCGATGTACCTGGAGATCCCTACTCTGTAGCCTATGATCCTTGTGGTAATTGGACGGTGCAATGTAAACGGGAGGCAAGAGAAAGGAAACATAACACCGGCCAGACCACCCCCTCGGAAGCCATGTATAAACCTGTTCCACACAGATGAAGAATACATTCGGAGGTGTAAGCAAAGGTGGGCTGCTAGTAGTGTTCAACCGATATGTGTAGTTACAATGGCTCTGTCTTACCGAAATATTCCCAGTGCCTTCAACACAGAAACTAGCTGTTGCGTTGATCACAGGGACGGGCATGGCTTTGTCCTCAGTGATATTGCGTTCCTGGAAACATTTAAAGTATTCAGTGACATTGAATCCTTGGAAATCTATCATTTCATTTCGTAACCAAGTGACATTTTCGTGAACTTCAAATACATTCATGCAAGCATCTGGGTGCAGGGTACCCTCCTTGCCATCTGCCCCGGGTGTATATCCCTCGTGTACCACTATATACTCCAATACTGCTTCGTAGTCAGCCTGCACCATTTTCATAGCGTCAGCATAATAGTGCATGTATACCATAGAGAGCAGTTGGAACCAGGCTTCACAGCTACCCAAATATGACAGGGGCAATGACACTAGCAAATCATTTTTGTGCATAACTGAGGGAAGTAGCCCACACACCCAGCAATTTGTGGCATTAGTAGTACTGTGTACCTGATGAAGCATCTGAACAAAAGCATTTTGGGCATAAGTCTGTCTATGTCTTTCTTTATGTGGGGTCAATGTAACAAACGAGTGCTCAGCTGGAGCCGGGGTAGTCCCTATCAAGGTGTGCACGGGATGTTCTTCCTCTAAGTACCAGACCACCCCAAATACGACTAGCAGAGAAAGCAAAATTATTATAACAAACACAATTTTACTCTTAGTGGACCAAGAGGACCAAACATGACCATCTGGAGTGGGACGTGGAGCCGCAAAGGGCTGCTCCTCATCAGGGATAGGACGACCAAAGGCATACATTTAGAAAACTTCAAGGACAACTTATAGGTGTCACAAGGGAAAGAAAAATACATGGGCTAGAGCCACTATTGCAACAACAGTACCAGAGGGCACAGATCACCCAGCGTCTGTCTAGAGGCTCGCTGGCAGGCTCCTATTGTTCATCAACGACGGTGCTATGAAGCACTCCCACGGAGGAGCTGCGCGATCGCAGCCCTTGCAGAAAAAACAAATCCTTCTTCTTTCAGGATAGGGCAACCTACCTCCTGGGCAAATGCCCTCAACTATCCTGTCCAGTGTCCAAGGCAGTGCACCAGTGTATTTCACTCTAGTCTAATACAGGCACCTTAGGCACAGCACCTGCGCCCTAAACTCAAGTTCTTCCCTAACTCCTAGACTGTTCGGCTGGTGCACCGTCCTTCTTTCGGGGCCTCCGATTATATTTTGTTATGCCAGGCACTGTTTCATCAACAAAAAGGGGCAGAAACTCAGGATCAGATGGGCATCGAGACTCAGATTCCGGTGTATTAGAGACTTTTTTATCCGGGGCGGTCCTTATCTCTGGTGGGATCGCCTCGGACAGGACTGCATCACTTTCTTCGTCCGTCTGTGCCCACCTCAACCAGGCATCAGAGAAGGGAACGAAGCGTGGCACCTTCTCACATTTCTGATCACTGATGCCTTCGTTGACCCAACGGTCGTACGGGAGCGGTAGAGGTATCCGTTTAACGTGTGAACCGTGGATCCAGTGTTTTCTGCCGTCTACTTTCACCGCTGTACGGGTGGCAAGAAGGACGAGGAGAGGCCCTTTCCACCTCGGCTCCAAACAGCTTGTCCGTTGGAAATTTCAGATGAGCACAAAATCGCCGGGCTGTATTTGATGCCCAGGCCCCTCTGGTACTGGCTGTAGCATGGCTTGTATCTGTTGGTGGAGAGAACGAAGATCTTTAGACAATTCATACAGATAGTCTACAAGCAGGGGGTACTCTATCTCGGAAAAGCGCTTGGGTCTTGGGACGCCCCAAACATTAGCAGGGCGTCCGAAGACCACCTCATACGGGGACAACCCTAGAATGCGCTGTCGCTCTGGTAGATAATAAAGCCAAGGGTAACGCATCTGGCCATCGCAGTCCTGTGCTTTCTTGAATATTTGCTAGCTTCAGTTTGAGAGTACCATTGTACTTCTCAACCAGACCTGCTGACTGGGGGTGATTCGCTGCATGAAACTTCTGCTTAATAATCAAACCTGTGCACACCAATTCAATGACTTTTGCATTGAAGTGACTTCCGTTGTCACTCCAGATCACGCGTGGCAACCCATAGCGCGGGAAGTACTCTTTTAGAAGTGCCTTCGCCGTCGCCATAGCTGTATTCTCTTTAGTGGGGTAAGCCTCAATCCATTTACTGAATGAGCAGATCACTACTAGCACATACTTTAAGTTATTAACTCATTCCATTTCGATGAAATCCATCTGGAGAACCTCGAAAGGGAAGGAAGGCGGTGCAAAGTTACCAGCGGGTGTAGGAGTACCTTTCCCAGGGTTATGCTTCAGACAAATGATGCAATGCTTCACTAGGTGCGTGGCTACCTTAGCGATATTATCATTCTGCCGTACTGGGTCCAGTAACTTACATATTCCTTTGGCACTAATATACGCTGGGCCATGGGCCATGGTAGCAACAGGGAGCACATATGAATTAGGCAGCAACCATCGCTGCTTCCCTGACAAGTCAGTCCAACACCCATCCTCATCCAAGCGACCTGTTCTCTCCTCCCACATTGCTAATTCGTCCAAAGTCGCCTCACCCTGGATTTCCCTGACATTCTCCAGTGTGTCCTCGAACATTCCGTTGTCTGGGACCCACCTAGCGGGACCTGCCACCAACATCTTTGTCATCTTTGATCGAGCTGTCTCCTTAGCTGTCTGGTCTGCGAAAGATTTTTCTTCTCCCAACATCATCTGTAATAGCCTTATGAGCGCTACATTTCACTATTGCTAACTTACTGGGAAGTGTCAGTGCGGACAGCAATCTATGTATCAATGGCCCGTTCTGAATCCGCAGTCCATGTGAAGTCAAGAACCCTCTCTCCGCCCAGAGGCGCCCAAAATTATGGGCCACCCCAAAGGCGTACTGGCTGTCGGTGTAGATATTTACAGCCAGTCCCTCACTCAGCTCACAAACCCTGAGGAGGGCATCCAACTCTGCAGCTTGGGCCGATTGGTGTGGGATATGGGATGTCTCAACTACAGTGTGTAACGTTGTGATTGCATAGGCTGCAGTGGTGGTGCCATCTGGTAATTTGAAACAAGAGCCATCGACATATAGTTCCCCTTGGGGGTCAGATAAGGGAACGTCAGTCAGGTCTACCCGCCCCTTCGTTTCTTCCTCAGTCCGAAATAGACAATCATGAACATCATTGTCCTTTTCTTCCGACGGGAGGGGTAGTAACGTGGCAGGGTTCAGAGTAGCACATCGTTTGATGGTAATGTGCGGAGCAAACAGAGTCAATTCATAACCAGTCAGACGCGCACTAGTAAGGTGCTGCGTCTTTGTCGTATTCAATAGCGTATCCACAGCATGAGGAACCATGACTGTGAGGTCCGTATCAAGGACAAGCCCTGCCGATTGTCTGATAGAAACTGCCACCGCCGCGGCAGCTCTCAGACAGCTCGGGAGCGCTCTGGCACATTATCAAGCATGGCAGTGAAGTAGGCGCAGGGTCTATGCTTACCACCGAAACCCTGTGTTAGAACAGAAAGCGCGCAACCTCCACCTCATGCACGTAGAGCACAAAAGGCTTCTGGTAATCAGGAGTACCAAGCACAGGAGCAGAGCAAAGCGCAACCTTTAATTGTTCAAAAGTTTGCTGGCATGCAGGTGTCCAAGGCAGGGGTTCATGCACATCTTTGGTGGTCAGGTAAAGAAGGGATTTTGTGGTAGGGAATAGTTAGGGATCCAATACCGACAATACGATGTTATCCCAATAAACGCGCGTACCTCGCATTGGGTCTTAGGAACAGACATATTAGTAATAGCAGCTATGCGCTCAGGTGTTAGTCTGTGACCCTCCTTCGACAGTAGGTGACCTAAATAGGTGACCTCCTGTCGACAATATTGAAATTTGGAAAGTGACACCTTGTGTCCATGATGCGCCAGATGCAACAATAATTTAACTGTGGCATCTTTGCAACCATCCTCATTGTCTGAGGCCACAAGGAGGTCGTCAACATACTGCAACAGCACATTACCTGGGGTAAGCTCCAAAGAATCCAATTGAGCTTTCAAGGCTTGGCTATAAATACTAGGACTTTCAGTATAGCCTTGTGGAGCACGACAGAATCTAAAGCTCCGACCGGCTATTGCAAATCCAAACAGATATCTGCTATCTGTATGGATTGGTATGCTGAAGAAAGCATTTTTTAAGTCAATTACAGAGAAGAATTTTGCAGATGGGGGAATCATTGTCAAGATCGTTGTAATGTCCGGGACCACAGGGTATTGGGGAATTACGATCTTGTTGACCTCTCTGAGGTCTATCACAAAACGGTAAACGTCAGGGTGGGCATCAGAAGAATCCAAGGGTGTCTTTTTAAGAATAGGAAGAATAGGGCTATTACACACATTCGCCACAGTCTCTTCAACCACGCCAGACTTAATAAAATCCTGTATTATTTGCAATAGGGCCTTTTCACCTGCCTGGGATATCTTGTACTGGGGAATACGTGGCAATTTAGCATTGTCTCTGATCTGTATAGATGCTGGCGGGATCTGGAGTAACTCCACATCTGTGTCTCCTGTAGCCCATAACGTACGTGGCACATCTCTGAACTCAGCTGGAAGGGGGGCATCCTTTGCAAAGCACTGTTTGGCATGAGCTACCTGCGGTCCAATAGTCATGTTGTAAACACCGTCTGGAGAACAAAAAATTGTCGCATGCAACCTTTTCAACAAATCAAGTCCTAACAAATTTTCCCCACAATTTGATGTCAGTAAAAATGGTGAATCAACCGTAAAGGGGCCAATAGTCAAAGCAAGAGGCTTGGAAATGGGGCTAATGACCGGCACACCTGAAAAACCCACCGACACATTGTTTTGGCCAGACAGAGCTGCCCTGGGTGTTATATTTCATACCGGTACCCTAATATAGGTCCAGGGAACATCGTACACTTTCCTTACATCATCTCCCCTTCATTTCATATGAACGAGCCTTATAAGGACATAACTCCTAATAAGGACAGAATGCCTTATAGGGACATAACGCCTTATAAGGACTGACGCCTTTATGGACTAAACCTTTCACCTAGTTCCATGCAGAGGGAGGGTTTTTCCCAATTGATATTACTAAGACGTCAT